>JAEOAD010000041.1:18135000-19335000 GCA_036365145.1 Orientallactaga sibirica | reverse complement strand
AACCCCATTTATGGGACTGGTGGGGCACTTGGATTGAAGCTTAAGAAGCATTCGCCCATCATTTGGGTGGACAGCTGTAAGCTGCATGGGAACAGCAAGCAAAGGTGAGAGATAGAAGCATCTGCTCGTCTTGTGGTGCTAACGGTCTCGGAGAACAAACAGGAATAGCAGTCACCTGGGCTGCCTTGTCCATCTTTTTCTTTTTTTAATTCTGAGATAGGTCTCATGCTGCCCAGGCTGCCTTGAATTCTTGGTTCAAGTGATCTTTCTCCTCAGCCTCTCCAGGATCTGGGACCACAGACAGGTCCTCCCCACCCAGCCTGACCACCTTTGTCTGTTTCTCCTTAGCATCTGCTCCAAATGTTTTGACCACCAAGACTTCCTGTTATACCAACCCACTAAACGTTCCTCACCATTGTCCCGATCAGTCCCCATCCTGCTCAAATCATTTCCATAAACCCCTGGGCCCTACCTGGAGGTACAAGATGCCTCCTCTGTCTCTGAGGAATCTCTGGCCTGTGCACAGGCTCCCCAGGTCATGAACAAGATCTTCATCAGGAGAGTGAATCAGGCGTGCAATAAGAGAATTACACACCCAAACTAGAGGGCCAGATTGAGAGCTGCAGTGAACCTGCTACTACAGAATGAAAGCAGAGGAGGCAAGTGCGGTGCCCCAGAACCCACACCTAATAACAGGACAGGTCCAGTGAGGCATTAAAACCTGTTGGCCAAAAAGAGAGGACAATGGAGCCATTTCAGTGTGTGGGTAAAAGTGTATGAGAAGTGCCTGCGGGATATTCACAAAAATGGGGGTACTGTGTGAATACATATGTGAGAGGTAGTGTGTGCATATGTACGGTGGGTCTGTGTGTGTATGTAGTGACGCAGATGCAAGGACATGTGTTAGCATATGTGTATATGAAGTGCTTATGTGCATGTGTGTAAGGGTGTATGTATTTGTATAGAGAGATTATGCATGTGTTTTTATGTATGAGTATGAACATATACGTGTATGGATATATGTGTATGTTGATGTATAAAGATATTCATGTATGTATATATGTAGTGGCATGGGGAATTCAGGAGTGGGTGTATATGTGTATAGGAGTAGCTGTGTACATAGGATACATGCATGTTGGTACATATAGAGAAATGTGCATGAGTTTAGGGGTATGTGTACATGTGTGTGGAAGAGTGTGTGCATGTCTATATGAGTGTCTATGTCTTATTGTGCATATGTGTGTAGGTGTGTGTTCATGTGTATAGGAGTACGTGTGTATGTAAATAAATAAATGTGTGTGTAGTGTATATATGTGTGTGTATAGGTTTATGCCTGTGGGTAGGCATATATGTTTAGGGGTGTGTGTATGTATGTATTTATATGTAGGTCCATGCACATGTATATAGAATTTTGAAGGAGAAAAAAACTTAGAATTCATATCACAGCCCATAAAATTTGTCCCCTTGTACCTTTTTTATCCTTCTTTACTTGGATAACTAAACGAAAGTGCCAGTGCTGGCATTTCTGATTGTAGTATCTGTCCTCTGTGAAATAGAGGACTTTTATGCTCACGTCCCAGGAGGTCAGAGTGGGATACTTCATAGCATGCCTTTGGTATTGGCAAGAGACTGCGAACACCAGAAAGCTAGTCTTGTAGAGCTTCCAGGAGGGCCTCTGGTCCTAGGGTAAGCTCCCCATGCTGAGGATAAAAAGAGCTGGAACTTAGGGCTTCTCTGTAGAGGACCTGGCACTGTCCCTAGCTCAAGTCTTGGGTGAGTGGCAGACATAAATTCCTGCAGCTGGTGGCTAGGGAGACCAGCAGAGCAGGCAAGTTGTGGCTCCCTGCAGAGTGTCCAAGCAGGACACGAAATCTAGGGACCTAGGAGAGTATCAGGGCTGGGGGGGGAGCGGGGGGAGCACAGAACAAAGGAAGTCTCTCAGTGAGGTCAGGACTACTGTTCCTGAAAGTTCCTTGAAGAAACTCCTAAACTGATCAGTCAGATGAAAGGTCCATCCAGACAGCATATAACCAGCAACTTGTCCTCCACTCAGTATTGTCTGTTTCCGTCAGATGCTATTCACCCAGCTAGCAAGCTCACTGAAACCAGCCTGCATGGAGCTGTGCTCTGGATGTAGCTACCTACGGGACTGTGGGTAGACACAACATTGACTGGGGGGTGACAGGGACACCAGAGACTGGCCAAGAGCATCCTGGACTTTGAACCAGAGGCAGGTCAGGCAGGTGCCTGGTCAATGACTAAGTCTTGGGATGTGTCTTTTTGGGTCATCTCTAGCGTGTGTATATGGATGGACTAGAGTAGAAAAAGAACCTCTTCTGACCAGACCCAGAAAAGAAGCCAAAGCTGCGTGTCTCCCACAGTTCTTTCCCACGGCTTGTCAGTGGAAGCACTGCTTACTTTACAGGTTAGACAGAGGATTTGTGATAGGATATCCAGATTTGGACTTTTTAAAGACCTGTTAAACTTGAATTTTAGACAAATAATGACCACTTTCATATAAGTATATCCCAAGTATTGCATGTGACATGCTTACACTGGAAAAGTATTTGTCTAAAATCCTAATTGGACTGCGTAGCCTGCACTCTGTTTGCAGCCTAAGGTGAGGGGAGCACACTGGCACTGGCCCCATGGACCCCACTATCAAGTCCATAAGTGCAGGACAGACCACACGGGAAAAACAGCCGCTGTGATAAGCTCAAGGCCTCCACCAACCCCATGTGGCTGCTGAAAGCCATTCTCAGTGAGGCCTGGGACAAGACTGTCCACCTGTCAGGGCCCTCAGCCCGGAGCAGATTAAAATGGACCCAGAAACATCAGGAATCGGATGACGTTTTCTCCAGAGCTGAAGTAAACCCGCAGCCACTGTGTGGTCCGTGTGGATGCTGCAGAGAACAGGAGGAGGGAGCGAAATGATGGCGACTTCTTATTTCTGCTGACAGTGTTTGGGGCTCATCAGCCACAAGACGGTCAGGGCCCCGAAGGGTCCCAGGCCATGGTCCAGGAGGTATAAGCGCCTCCCCCAAGGAACTCCCCCAAGGACTCCTGTGACAGGGTCAGGTGCTCAGAGACAAGCAGGGTTCCTGTGGAGGACTTCAGCATCCAGTACTGCCCAGGCCGTCCTCCCATGTGCAAGGCACCTCTACAGAAACAAGGGGAGTCCTCCACGATGTGGCCATTCTGGGCTTTATTTGATTTGCTTCTAATAGATATTGTGCCCAACGCATCCTGGAGGGTGCTGATCTTCCTCTTACGGGAGCTGACTGAAAGGTGGTGATAGATCCCATGTTGGATTCCAAAATCTTCCAGTAATCTTCTAAAATCATTGGCTGTAGGTCACCTTCCTTCACAGGCAGGGAGGGCCTAGTTCCTTATAGGTGGCCTAAGAACTTGGCCATCTACCACAAATGGCAGTACTGTGTGAGGACACAAGTATGTCCCATACGATGGCATGACTGTGTGAAGACAGATATCTACCATATGTGGCATGACTGTGAGGACTCAAGTTCAGCACACGTGGCATGACCATGAGAGGACACAGGTATCCGTCATACATGGCATGACTGTGAGGACACAGATGTCCAGCACACATGGCATGGCCGTGGGAGGACTCAAGCATCTGTCCCATGTGGCATGACTGGCATCCACCACACATGGTACTGACTGAGGATGGAGGCAGTGGCCGAGGCAACCATCTCCACTTGTTGGGGAATGGGAAAGGCAGAGATTTGCAGCTAAGACCAAGGGGTTCCATCCTTCCTGCTCCCTATGAACTAAATATCCCCCAAGTTGGGGTCCCAGAGAGCAGGTGGTAACCACTGTAAGCGACTGAGGAAGGTGCTACTAGGCAAGGAGGTATCCAGAGTCCATCCCCGGGGTTTAACCTGGGACGTCAGCAGCCAAAATGCCAGAAGATCCATGCTGAATGTTTGTTTCGGACCACAGGGCTGCCTGGACAGCCAACCCACGGTTTGGCTGCATATCTACACAGAGGATCTTGGAGTGTTTATATCTTATTGGCTTATTCCATCTGGAACTTTTTTTCTCTGTTGAGTGAAATGGAGCAAAAGTAGTAAACTGCCACATCTGTAGCCTCCTGACCCAGCACTGGCAGCTGCAGTGCTCTGTGCCCACACAGCCGTCTCTTCTCTTCGCCATGAGGCAACGCAGCTGCAAAGGGATCTGAGCAAGTGGGCACAGCTGACGCTGGACATCGTATCCCTCCCATGGGCTCTGCGCAGCTCCTCTCTTACACAGCTGGCTCCATGTTTTTCTTGGGTGCCTGGCTAGGAGACCAGACACATTCCTGACTTAGATGCAGGGGCAGCCTCCTCCACCATGATCCCCTTCATGTCATCTGGCATTTGCCCATCAGAGCGCCACACATTCAGCTCCCCAAAGATTCCTGTCTCTATCATCTCTTCCTGCCAGGGAATGGGGCAGTTGCCAGAGGCAAATTCTTGGAAGAACTCTGTGTCAGATTGGTCAAAGACCACACCCTTGACTGTGGAAAAGGCACCAACATCTTGAATGTTCTTGGCATAGACAGTCCTGGAGTCTGGGATGAACGGAGGGATCAGCATCCCTATGAGGAGACAGAAGAACAACCAGAGATGTGCATAGTGAGGATGCTGTCAGCCAGGGGACCCCGCACACATGCAGAGGCTGCTGCTGCTGCTGCTGCTGCTGCTGCTGCTGCTGCTGCTGCTGCTAGAACCAGCAGAGAAAGGCAGCATCCTAGCAGGCCCCAGCCCATGGGCTCAGTGCTCATGGATTGGATGAGAAACAGCAGGAGATGCCCAGGTCTGGCTAGCAAGTGTTTGGGGACAGATAAAGGGTTACACTTTGTGTCCCAGGGCTCAAATCATGATCCTCCTACTTCAGCTTCCCCAGTACATGGATTAGAGGCCACACTCAGATAGAAAGCCTTTTGAAACCCCAAACCTTCCCTAAGCCCTCCCCTAAAATCTCATTGAGCATAGCATCTAGCTCTGACCCTTCACACTGGGACGCTCAGCCCCTCATATGACATCTCTAACCTCTGCGTAGCCCCAGGCTCAGAGCTCTCACCTGGCATCACAATGGCAGAGGTCACACTGAATACTACATGCCTCGCTCAACCCTATAAACCCCACTCAGACCTCCAGGGAGGGGCCACCTCTCCCTGGCCCCTAGAAAAACGGTCCTTGATCCCCCTGGCCCAATACCCTACCCTGCCATGGAACCTTCCCTGGGTTCTCATTCTGATACTTCTCTCAATTAGATCCCACTTTCAGATCAGCTGCTTAACCCTTCTGCCCCAAAGTGACATATTTGGGGGCACCTCATACTCCATGGCTCCTAGCTCCTGTTCTATAACTAATCATTGAAACCAATCATTGAAAACACTGCCCAGGGCTGCAGAGATGGCTTAACAGTTAAGGCATTTGCCTGAAAAGCCAAAGGACACAGGTTCAATTCCCCAGGACCCACATAAACCAGATGCACGAGATGGCACATGCATCTGGAGTTGTTTGCAGTGGCTAGAGGTCCTGGCATGCCTCTCTCTCTCTCTCTCTCTCAAATAAATAAAGACAATATATATATATATGTGAAAACACTGTCCAGCTCACCCCTGCCTATAAGCTCCTGGAGGGTGACCACTGTGACTTACACTCACCCTCACAGATGGACACACAGAGACACATACAGTGTGACCAGCACATTCACACACAACACACAATGGACACATGGGCACACACAGACAAGCACACGTGCACACACACACACACATGTGTATGCACACATGGAAACAAGTATGTGTAGACACACAGGCACGCAGTATCCTGTGCTGTATCAGAATAACAAACACCATGGAGTCAGTGACCTTCTCCCAGCTAGACAGACCTTTCCTGACTTGGATCCCGGGCCCTTCGGAACACAGAGTGCAGAACAGAGCAGTAGGCCCTGAACTCCGATGCTAGCTTAATCCCCACAAATCTTGTCTGAACCTGATGCCCAGTCTTGGCACACTGGAGCTAAGTAGAAGACTAAGCAGGTAGCAGAAGGCTAGCTGAAGTGCCATAGGACCCTGTCCTGCCAACCTTGTGGACACTCAACAGGACCAGCATCAAAGGATCTGCAGCACCCCCTCCTCAGGCCCTCCCAGGCCCAAGGCGCCGACCGTACCAGCCTCCAGCTGCCTCCAGCTAATGTCTTTGAAAAGGGTGTGAGCTCGCAGTGCATCACAGCTTCCATCCCTGAAGCCCAGGCGCTTCTCTGGATCCTTCTCTAGCAGTGCCTCGCAGAAGTCCTTGCTGGCCTGGCTGAACTTGTCCGGGTACTTGACAGGCTCCGAGAGGATTCGCTGCTTGAGCTCCTTGTTCTCCACCTGCAGGGCAGGCCCATGCACCACTTCATGTGAGTCCCAGCCAAGCCTCAGTCCTCAGAGCCTGGCACTCACTCTACTGAGGTGGAGGTGGCTGACAGGGTCTTGCTGAATGCCTCCTAGGTGTGTCAGCATTGAAAGGTCTCAAATCTCAGTACTTAAATCTCAGCCGGGCATGGTGGCGCACACCTTTAATCCCAGAAGAGGGGAGGCAGAGGTAGGAGGATCGCCATGAATTTGAGGCCATCCTGAGACTACATAATGAATTCTAGGTCAGCCTGGACTTAAGTGAGACCCTACCTCAAAAGTCCAAAAGGACTGAAATCTTAAGGTGAAGCCTCCAACCACCAAAGTTGGGTATGGGGTATTTGGGGAAACTCTGGTTGACCTATCTGTAAATTGACACAGCTATTCTATTGCAAAGAGAATGACCAGACACATACAGGCACACAGAATGAGGACTGGTGCTGGAGAGCATAACGAGGCAAAGAACTCACTCTACACCACTCTGAAAGAAACCTAAAGAGGTGTGTGTGTGTGTTTACTTCCAGTCAGCTTTATTTCAGGACAGTGTCCCACACAACAGCCCCTGTAAGCCTGTCCTGTACACAGTATGGCTCACTCACTCACAGATTTCCCCCATTGTGCAGCCAGCATCTCCATCACCTCTCTAGCAGGCTGGGCAAAGCCAACACAGTGTGTGGGATTTGAATGAGTACTGCTATTCCAGCTTCAGCATGCAGCAGGCCCCAGTGCCTGCCTGGGAGAACACTGCAGAGGGCAAGGCTGAGATAAGCCTCCAAAGTGGGGCAGGCTGTGGGCTTGGGTGAACACGGGAGAGTGGGTATCATCCCCTTTGTGAACTGCAGGAAGTTTAGACTTTTGGCTTCTGGAGAGGAGGAGCAAGGAGATCAGCAGGCGCAGGGCATGAGATGCAGTCCTCCCTACGAGACACTCAGAACAGCTCTGTGCACACCCTAACAGCTGAGGAGCAGGGAAGACGTTCAGGGTGGACCCCTTTGCATGTGTCCTGAGAATCATGCCAGCAGCCCCCAGGCAGCTGAGAGCCCACCCTTGGCCTCTTTTGCCAGGTCTGCCCTAGAAGGACCTAGTGCTAAGAAGCCACTCTCTCACTAGGGAGGGCATCCTCATCTCAGCCGCAGTGTTTGTCCTGCCACCTGCTGGCCCTGAGGCTAAAGGGCAAATCTGGAATCCCTCAGCCACTCCACATACAGGGCTCAGGAACCGCAGACATCCATAGTGCCACCTTCGAGACAGAACACCACCCAGGAGCCATACACCACATGAGACGTGCACCTTCACACAGTCCTCAGCACAACCCATACACCCAGCGCTTCATCAGGACGGACCCTGCGGGGACTCCCACCAGGTAGCACCTACCTTCTCTCCTCTTGCTCGGAAGGGTCCTCTGGCAGCAATCATTTCATAATGTGTGACCCCCAAGGCAAAGAAGTCCACGGAGAAGTCATACTCTTCACCCCGAAGGAGCTCAGGGGCCATGAAGCCTGCCACCCAAGAGTACATGCGGGTTCAGAGACATAGCTGTTTTCCCAGAAAAGAACCACTGGCGAGGCCCCCAGTACCACTCAGAACCACTGATATTTGGGAACAGAAACCTCTCTTGTTGTCATTGTAGGATGCTAAGCAGAACCCTGGCTGCCACCCACTAGGTGGCCACTGTTGGGCATTGCTAAAAACGGGCTGGGACTATGAGGAGGCTGGCCTCCACTAGGTGCCCACAGCACACATACCCCTCACCCAGTTGTGATAACCAACAATATCTTCCAACATAGCCAAAGGTTTCTGGTGGCAGAACTCCCCCTAGCTGGGAATCCCATTTCATATGTGTGGTGTGAGACCTCTTTCCCCCTCTGGCTTTTGAGACTCAGGAGTGGTGCACAGCACACCAAGAGAAGCAGGATATTAGGTGTGTAACATGTGAGCTGAACAGGAGCTGACAGTCCCTGCCATTGTTTCCTGACCCCTCTCTTCCTGTAAGAACATGAATGTGAGATCCATGCCAACTAACCCCAAGAGTGGGCACAATGCCTCAGGCACCATACTATAGCCAAGCCTAAGGAACACTGATGAGGCCAGGGCCCTGTGCCTTCCTGAACACTTTGTCCTGGTGACACAAACTGTCTGTAAGCACCTACAGTGATGTTACAGCTGAGGCCCCTCAAGGCCCTGCCTTAGGCAGTACACACTTATCACACTCAGCTCTCAACCCTGAGAAGTACAAGGTTACTGGCTAGGGAAATGATGACGTCACAACAGAACTTGCACAGAATGACAAGAGCAAGTAGGAAACAGAGCCTCGAGTCACCTCTACAGAATAGCAATCAAGTTCCCAGACATATTGTCACCTTCTAGCCAAGCGCATCCCCCACAGCCCACCTAGTTATCTGTCCACAAGTTGGCCATTTGCATGAAAGTCACCCGCGTACATGCCCATGGCCAAGGTCAACAGCAGAGCATCCTGACTTTCTCCTCCCTCCTGTCCCCACGTACATGTCCATGAAAGTCACCCGCGTGCAAGGTCAACAGCAGAGCATCCTGACTTTCTCCTCCCTCCTGTCCCCACGTACATGTCCATGAAAGTCACCCGCGTGCATGTCCATGGCCAAGGTCAACAGCAGAGCATCCTGACTTTCTCCTCCCTCCTGTCCCCACGTACATGTCCGTGAAAGTCACCCGCGTACATGTCCATGGCCAAGGTCAACAGCAGAGCATCCTGACTTTCTCCTCCCTCTTGTCCCCAAAAAGTCACCCGCATGGCCAAGGTCAACAGCAGAGCATCCTGACTTTCTCCTCCCTCTTGTCCCCACATACATGTCCATGGCCAAGGTCAACAGCAGAGCATCCTGACTTTCTCCTCCCTCTTGTCCCATTTCTGAGATTCTCAACCCCAGGTAACATGCTGTGGAGTAGTTTCTGGGCTCTCCAGGACATTTGTTCTGGAAGGCAAGTTGCTGCCTTCCCTTCTCCAGGATACCATTGCTCCCTTCAAAGACATCACCAGTTGCCAATGTTCACCTCAATGCCACACTCAGCTGTGCCAAGCTAAGCCCCTATTGTCATCCCATTGCCTACATATTTGGGGGGTGCAGACGATGGGTTATCAAGTTTGCACGAGTGCTTTTACTCGCTGAACTCCAGCCCCTCTCAATCTTCATTTCCACTGTTTTCTCTCCCTGCTATTCATTCCAAGAAGACCAGCCCTGGTGTCACTCCTGGAAGCTGAACTCCCACTGTGATGTCTCTGGGAGCTACAGCTGTTCCTGCAAAGGGGTTTTCGGAATGGAACCTTCCATTCACCCCGGAGACTGTCCTGAAATACTCTCATGGCCCTGCTTCTGTGCAAACATTAGACTTTCTGAATTAGTTCCCCATCTTCTTAGGCTTCTCTATTATTTTCCTTTTTTGAAAAATTTCAATCTGGGGGGCTGGAGAGATGGCTTAGCGGTTAAGGCATTTGCCTGCGAAGCCAAAGGATCCCGGTTCAATTCCCCAGGACCCACATAAGCCAGATGCACAAGGGGCACATGCATCTGGAGTTCGTTTGCAGTGGCTAGAGGCCCTGGCGTGCCCATTCTCTCTCTGTCTGCCTCTCTTCCATCTCTCTCGCACGCTTTCTGCTTGCAAATAAATAAAATAAAATAATTTTTTAAATATTAAACAAAATTTCAATCTGTTTTCTGGAACATCTGAGTTTCTTTCAAATCTTCTTTGCACATTTCATTTCTACCCTATTTCTTGCTTCCTAGAGCTGTCTAAATGTTCTTTTTTGCCTCCTGTCCCTATGTGGACACAGTGTCTCCTCTCACTCTAGATGTCAGTGATGGGTCATATTTTCATGTCAGCTCTTGTGAAAGCCAGGATACAGCAGACACTGGGGACTGGGCTGCAGAAAGAGGGCAGAGCTGCAGGCTGGGGCAAGGCTTGGTGCTAGAGGTGACAGTGTGAGCTGGAGGAGGGGTTGGGATGGGGCTGCAGGCTATAGGCTATAGACTGTGGGGTGGGACTAGGTGCTGGCTAGGGTATGGGAGCAGGTGGGGCTGTGTTATAGGCTGCAGGGTAGGGCTGTGGTCTGGTTTAGGTCTGGGTGCTGGGGCAAGGATCTGTGTGGCCTAAGTCAGGGCTGGGGCCTGGTGAGGAGGTACACTATAAGGCAACCTCTAAGCCTCTCTTAGTGAGGCCCTTGCCTGCTCACCTGGCTTCCCCCAGGTTGGTGAGATCGGGCAGAGAAGAGAACTCTTACCTCCCAGCATGGCCTCTACCTCCCAGAGCCATTACCAGAGGGCTGGGCAACTGACCAAAGAGCTCAATTGTACACAGCCCCTTTTCTGTATGACACATCAGCTCGGCATGCTTGAGGTTCCCATTATGGAATATTTTAGAAGTGTCTTCCTCAGAAGACAAGCCTCTGCCCTCTGCCTAGGTTATCTGGAGGAAGAATGGCCCTGTTGATGCAACTGCTAGGCAGCAAGCGATCCACAGTCAGCTGCCTTCCCAGAACCTTCCAATCACACGTGGCACAACCGTTCTGAGCTCTGGGCTCTGTGGGGAGCGCATTTTCCTACTTCTCAGGACTCGCCAGCTGCCAAGCCAATGCTGGTGCGAACACCATCTCCTTTCCTCACCACTGTTCATGGTTTATACTTTTAGAAATTCCTTTACGGCCATTGTCTGGACCTTCAGGGGGACATGAATAACCCATGTGTCCAGGCTTCAGTTTCCTCTGCGAGAACAGCTCCAATATTACTTCCAAAATCTCTAGAAAATTCATGGTGCACTCACTTTCTGCTCAGCTACCTGCGCTCTGAGTCAGCCAGCAGGAGTTAGGTTCTTTGCCTGCAGACTGCTTGTGGTGGCCTTGTCTGATGTGCTCGGTCACCCTGTGACAACCTTTCTAGACCTGCTAGGACACTTTTAGCTCATACCGCCCTGATTTGTGATATCAAGTTCCTCCATCCATGGCCTCACCAGGAGTTCTCCAGGCCCTGAGGAACTTCCTCCTGGCCTCCGCAGGTGCTAGGCCCCTTCCCAGCTAAGCGCTCACGATAGCCTCCCTGGAACCAGGAATAGGCGCCATTGTTGGGATGTGGATGGTTCTATGAGGGTTTTGTATCTGAGTCCTGCAAGGCTTGTGAATCTTGTCCTTTGGCTGCTTGCATTGCCTCCATGCTGACAGACTAGAGCCACTGCCCCAGGGAACTCACAGGAACCACACTCCAAGGACCCCTGGGACCCCAAAGGACCTTCTTAAATTCTACCTTTTGGAGAATTAAATTACCATCTGAACTTCTGCTCAGTCTGTGAGAAAAAAATCATTCACAATTTCTACAATAAGCTTCTTAGGCTCTAGGCCAAATGAAGGGTCCGCAAGACTGCAAAAGCCTGGTCATCTCCTGGGGTATGGACAGGGCCCTTCTATACTGTTCCACATAGTGCTGCCTGGAGATCAAGGCTCTGTGTCCCTAGGTTCACACAGAGCTTGAGTCATGGCACCCATGAGTTATTGGATGAGGGAGCAAGTCCCTCATTGATGTCCTCCTGTTGGGAATCAGAGGTCGCAGGAGTTCCCCTTCCGTGTTCCCAGAAGGGACACCTACCACTAGCCTGGGGCAGCAGCCTAGGGTGTGCTAACATATTCTTGCTTCAGGGACAATTGTACAGGTCCAGTGCACTACCCACAGGTGGGACCTGAGCTAGGGGTCTGGAGAGGAGCAGGGCCATCCTGACGTCAACATCTCCAGGCCCGGTGTTGGAGTCTCAGCCAGAGCCCGTCACAATGCACACAGGAGTGAAGCATGTGTGGTCTACTGAGAGATGCTGCGGAGTTAAAAGCAAGCTCAGCAAAGCGGCCATGGCACATGCAACAGAGCCCTCTAGTGGCCAGTGCTGAGAAGAGTCAGTTTCAGATCCTGGGTAGATCCTGGACTTGCCCAGAACAGCCAAAATTCGGGAGGGGTTTGAGTGGCTTAATCATGAAAAGCTGGTACGTGTAATGGGTCCAGGCCAAGCTGTTTCCAGAACCTTATTCTCAGACCTCCAACACAGTAGTGCCTATGTAGAGCACTCAGTATCCACCAGCTACTAGCCCCAGGCTGGATGATCACTAAGCCCCATGAGGGTCAGTGTGTATTCGTCCTCCCTCTTAAGAGACAACTCTTCCTGTCCCTTCCTCTCATCATGTTGCATGTAAGGAAAGACCCATTGTGATGCTAAGGACAGTCACAGATGGGGCTTGGGGACTAGGAACCCAGGGATTCTGGGACACAAAGCAAAATCCAAATAGCCTGTCTATACACATCCCAACATAGAGTCAATCTCCAAAGTCAAACAGCCTGGTAAAGAAGGAAAGAGTCTAAGCAAGCACACCAGCAATCAGGGATATATGGGATATATGGGACCATCTACACTGAGAAGACGGGCGGCTAAAGTGCAGGCTTGGTGGCTTTATGTAAGCCAGGCACACTGTAGCACGTCTGATGCAAGCATGCATGGCAAGTGTTACATCCAAAAGCTCAGCTGAGCTAAACATATCATCAAGATCGCACAGCCACCAAGCATGTTTGGACTGGGCACCTGCTCCACCTGACTCAGGTCTCCTCTCTTCTGCATGTGCTGCCTCCCTCCCTGCCTGGGGGAGATGAGAGAGGACGAATGAGAGAGGAGCAAGACACATACGTGTGTGCACTTCCACAGGCACACATGAAGACATGCACACAGGTGAGCACATTCATAAACACTTATACAAATACAGAGGTGCAGGTAGGCACATGTATGTACACACATCCACACCGGCATATACACACAAGGGCACACATGCATGTACATAAATGCACAGATGCAAGACACACACCAGAGGTGCACATGGGCATGTGTGTGCACAGAGACGTGTGTATGCAGATGCATGCAGAAAGGCATGTACATGAGTGCAAGCACACAGAGAGGTACAGGAACGTGTGCACACATGCATAGACACAAATGGAGTCATATGTGCCTGCATGCAGGCAAACCCCACATTAATGGACATCTACGAGTATTTTACTAAAACCAAGCATGTGCTTGTTGGCTGAGGCAAGTCCCTGTCCCCATTGTTCTGTGACATGACCACAGTGACCCCCCAGGGCTCTGACTCTTCCTTGAAGCTGTCTGGACAAACTTATTCTGCCAATGCCCAGAAAACCACTTCGCATGTGGGTCCTGTCTGCTACCCATCAGGGAACTGAAGGAGCGCTTTGTCACAGAAGGTGAGGAAGTGAGCCAGCGAGATCAAGGCAGTGGGGACGAGGGTGGGGGTGACCCTGCAGGAACAATCAGTTCTTGAGCTGTTGGGTAAAGCCTGATTGTCACTGTTTGTTCCGGGAGATAAGAAAGCCACATCCCACAACCCCTCCTCTGCCACCACCAGAGGCCCAGGCCTCTTCTTGGGACGCAGCGCCTCCACAGAACTCCACTCTCAGGTCTCACCTGGAGTCCCTGCATAGCCCTTGGTCTTATTCTGCCCTTCCTTCAGCTCCACCGCCAGCCCAAGGTCAGAAATTCGGATATTTCCTGAAAGCAAACACAGACTAAGATTACAAGTGGTTACACAGGATGAAGGTGATGGGTGAGTCCAGGGCTCAGCAATCTGCCTCTGCAAAGACAGTAGCACACACCATGTACATACACCATACCCAGTCACAGCACACACATATTATGCATACACATACCACACACTGTGTACACTATACACACTGCATATGCAGATCCACTCCACACAAAGACATCACACACATACAAGACACACCACACATACCTTACCCACAAACATAGAACATATGTGCCATACACGCTACACAAAGACATGCACTCCATGTACACACACTCTCCCAGGGTTGATTGCCAAAGATAAGGGCAGAGTCCAGGGCAAGCAGGGCCTGCAGCTGGAAGGAAGCTTCTTCCACCTAACCTCATCTCCTTGGTTTTCTGTCTCCCAGCTCTATGGCTGCAGTTTCATGTATATCTGTGTGCTTGTTGCCTTCAGCACACAGAGGGAGCTGAACTTCCATATAACTGCTGTGATTAAGCCCCCATGTGACATCACACTGTGTCCAGAGAATGAGAACGCTTAGCCATCAATGAACCAGCAGCTGTTTCTAGCGGCTCTGCACAGCACAGGCACTGTGAGAAACCTGCAGCCCAGGCACCCGGCCTGCTCCAGCTTCACACCCCAACACACACTCAACACCTCTTCAGCAATCGTCGCAAAGTGACTGAAAAAGCTGTGCTCAGATCCCCTGAGGCCAGCATTGCCTCCGTCCACATAGCCACTGACCGTCGTTGTCCAGCAGCACGTTCTCGGGCTTGAGGTCGCGGTAGACAATGCGCCGCTGGTGCAGGTGCTCCAGGCCGCTGATGATCTGCGCCGTGTAGTAGATAGCACGGGGCTCCAGAAAGCCAGGGTTCTCCTCATCCACATTGTAGATGTGGTACCTAAGCACGGACCACCATGGAGGTGCGTTTCCAGAGGTTAGCAAAACGTAAAACATGGGAAACATAAAGCCACAGTCTCAAGGCACACATATGTGTCAGCAGTGTGGTCACCGCATGGTCGGGCTTCAGCAGCCATCTGGAGAAGCCCGAGGCAGCGGCTGGAGACCTCAGATGCCTTACACCGTACCCACTACTGTTGGAAGGGAATAGAAGCTTCTTTCTCATCTCCTTCTGACACCAGAGCCATGCCACAAGGCAACTGCAGGGACAGGGCAGGAGGCTAAACACAGCCCTACTTACTCAAAGCACAGCAAGTTCCAGAATCTGTAGGCGTGTGTGGGCTGCTCCACCTGACCTTACCTGAGTTTCCCTCCCAGTCCCTTCTCCCCAGGTCTCTGAAATCAGCCCTCTCATGCATCCTTTCTCACATTTGCTACCCCAACATTTTATATGGAAACAAAACCCATGGGTAGAAGGCTGAATGACCTAAACTGCAGGGAATGTGGGCACAGACCAGGGGCCTGAGAAATAATGAGAGGCCACTCAAGGTTCCAAAATAACCTGTAACACTGGAAAAAGCCACCAAGAATCCCCCTATACAAGCCACTGTGTCTGCACTTCCAATATCCCTCTCCCTAGGGACTTCACACACACAATCCTGCTTGTCTGGATCTCGCATTATTCATCTGGGAAAGTGCTGGGGTTAAAGGCATGCACCACCACACTCAGCTTGGTTTGAAACTTTTTAACCGCCCCCGGCCATTTAGGATAGACATAGGTTGGGGAGATGGCTCAGTGATTTAGAGTGCTTACTATATAAGCCTGACCACCAGAGCTTAGATCCCAGAACCCATGTAAAAGTCAGATGCAGCAGCACAGGTGCCTGTAATCCCAGTGAACCTAAGGCAAGATGGGAGGCCTCGTCAGAATCCCTGAGGCTTGAGGGCCAGCTGCCTGGTGAGCGCAGCAGCGGACAGGAGACCCTTCCTCAAACAAGGTGGGAGGCAAGGACCAACAATCCAAGGGTGTCCTCCGACCTCCACAATGGCAAGTGCGTGCACGCACACGCACACACGCACACAGACGGGCAGACGGCCTTACTTGAGTGTTAGTGCAAAGACAGGCAAGAGTGCAGAGGCACAGTGTCTTACAAATGTCAGCTCCCTTTAGTAGTACCCTCCATGCATCAGGCACTCTCTCACTACTTAACCTGAGGTCTCATCACCTGTCCTTCTGACAGGGATTATCAGGGCATTACTATGGATCCCCATTTTACAGAGAAACTGAAGCAAAGAGTGGTCAAGTCACCCTGCTAGTGTATCTTTCCTCTTTGAGATCCAGTGGCCTGACTTCTCTAGGGACACAGGGGAAAAAAACCTTAAAGTGATGGCACCCAGGCACCATCAGGGTCGGCATTCTCCCACTGCAGGAAATGGCCAAGCCAGATTCCCTAGGAAGGCCAGTCTATTGCAGCAATCTGTCCTGGCAGGAGTAGGTATTGATGGCACTGTCCGTATTTATTTCCTGACCCTCTCAATGCAATGACCTGGGCCCTGCATTAGTACTCCATGCCATCCACATCACCACATGCCACTGTCACCTCATGGGGATGCACAGGGACATGTAATGGCAGACATAACCTTAGTTTTTTACCTTATGTCGCCTCCATTCATGATGGTCATCACCAGACAGAGGTCAGTCTTGGTTTCAAATGCATAGGCGAGAGACACAATGAACCTGCTATGCACTTTGGCCAGAATCCTCTTCTCCACCATGGCACCCTGGAAGCAGAGGGGTGTGAGCACCAGGGCTCTGGAAAGCACTATGGACAGTGGCTTGCAGCCTCCACACGAGGCAGGACAGTCTCACAATGGGTTTTAAATCTGTCATGCAGGCATTCAGGGGCAGGGCCTTGGTGTCTGTCGAGGCAGCATCAACAGGGAGGCCCACCACAGGCCTGCCCACCCTCCCCCTGCACTGTTTTGTTCTGCCATTCAGTCCCCTTTTGTGTTCATTCTCCTCCTGATGCCACCCAGCCCATGCAGTAGTCCTCTGCACTGCACAGCTCTGCTTCAACATGTGTCTATTCTAAGCCCCATGGCATCCATACTTGTGGAAGGACCATGGACAGCAGGACAGACTGATCACACTCTGTACTATGTCCAGTGGGGATAATGGAGTCAAAAGAGATTTGCTGGTTGCATTCCATTGTGTGTAGATGTGGATGGCCCAGAGTGTGAATTAAATTAAATTAATTTAATTTAAATTAAATTAAAACTACCTTTAGACCACTATGAGGTATAGTCACATCTGCCTGAAGTGTCCCAGTGAGGGTAACTTGAATTTCCCTACTGCCTCCACTTGCCCTTTGCACCTAATGTTTGACCTTTCACTGAAGGGTCAGGGACCCGGAATCTGCTGTCCAGCTCTAAGAGCCTCAGCAGCTCCGCCTGCATGGTACAATGGGGCTGCAGCAGCTCTGTGCCCCTTGGATGCTAAGCGGCTTTCACTGATCCTGCTCTAGCTAGACACTGGCACCAGTTGGGAAGGGAATAAAATGCAAGCAGCGTACCTATGCCTTCTACTCACTCTGCCCCTGGGAAACCTGCATTCAGGAAAAACAACCCCACTCCCCAGGATCACAGATGGGTTCCATCTCTTGTTCCCATCAAAGCAGTCCTGCCTCACTTCCTCTTACATCCCATCACAATATGAGCCAGGTTTTGGGGAGAGGCTTCCAGATAGCCGGGTGCACACTCCAGACAGCACCCCACACCCTCAGCAGCTCCCTGAGTGCTTCTGAGCGTGAGGCAGATGGACCAGAACTCAACCAAGGGCTGATGATCAGGAGGGTTCAAAGGGCAAAGCATGTGTGGAACTTAAGCCATCCTGCTGGATGGTCCACATCCCACCGTCCACTGCCCCCCACACCAGCCACTTAGAACCCAAGAGGTTCACCTACTTGCAGAGCCTCTTACCTGGTACCCCTTCCTCTTCTTCAGTCGCTTCTTGTTGAGTTTCTTGCAAGCATACATCTTACCAGTCGCCTTCATCTGGCAAGCAGACACCTCCCCAAAGCCCCCTTTCCCCAGGATCCTAAAGTCCAAGAACCAGTCCTCCCCTATGGGCTGAGCCTCCAGCCACTTCCATTGTAAGAATCGCAGAAAGTGAAGGCTATTGAGGTACTCCTGGAAGGGATCCTGGCTCAGGTAAGTTAGCGTGGCCTGAAGAAGGGGCTGGAAGAGGCCATCCTGGCTCCCAGCTGGACCTTCCCTCACTTTTGCCACCATGCCTTCATCCAAGAAGCTGCAGAACAGCGTGGCCTTTGGGTCCAAGTACTCTGCCAAGATGGCCTGTGCCTTCTGAGGCCGCAGGTCATCATCAGCTGTGTCATAGTCCTCGATGTCCTTCCAGAGCTCCAGGGCCGGCACGTGCTTCTCATCTGTCTTCAGGAATTGCTGGAAGAGCCGCTTGCCAATAGGCTGCTCTGAGCACAGGCTTTCAAACTCCAAGCTGAGGCTGTCACGGAGGCTCTCACACTTGGACAGTGGGGGCAGCCGGAGCTTGGACAGGTACTTCTTGTCCCGAGAGGACGGGGCACTGCTCCCATCAAAGCTGCCTCGGGCAGCAATGAAAGCAGAGTTGGCTACCACAGTCTCCAAGGACCCGAAATCCATCCTGGCACTGCCTCCTGTCAACTTCAAGTGTGAGGAGCCATCAGCTGAATCCAAGCCCACAGCACCCACAGCCAAAGCAGGCCTCACACGATGCCCTTGGCCTATGGCCTTTTCCTGCCCTTTTGGGACAAGGGAGGTGTCCGGTGGGGCGAGGATGCCTGGGGATCCACTGGGAAACCCAAGGAGACCAGAGCTGATGCAGTCTATCTAAATCCCAGCCCTGGGGTCATGGAGGACACCTTCGGGGTGACTAGCAGGTGCCAGAAAAAGACAATCCCCTAAGCTGCTCCAAATCGGATTACAGTATTCAGCTTGGCTCCCTGCCCCACTTGGGGGGGCACCTTCATGTTCCTGAAGGAAGGGCACACCCCAAGACCCTGGAAGCCCCTTGGAAGCACAGAACACCATACTCTATCTGAGCTGCCCTGGCCTTAGCAGCTAGGCAGAACGTATCTGTGTCCTCCTGAGATTCAGGTCAGGATGGTCCCAGGAGAAATCTCCCTTTATAAAGATGGCTGGTTGTCTTCCCCACTATTTTTCATTTTAAAAATATATTTATTTATTTATTTATTTATTTATTTATTTATTTATTTATTTATTAAGAGAGGGGGGGCACAGAGAAAAGGAGAGAGAGGGAGAGGGCATGAGAGGGCATGCCAGGGCCTCCAGCCACTGCAAATGAACTCCAGATGCATGTGCCACCTTGTGCATCTGGCTTACGTGGGTCCTGGAGAGTTGAACTGGGATCCTTTGGCTTTTCAGGCAAATGCCTTAACAGATAAGCCATATCTCCAGCCTCATTTTTATTGATTTTTTAAATTTATTTTTTCTCATTTTTATTTTTTAAGAAAATAGCGTTGAGGAACAAACCCTCTGATACCAGGAATTTAGAGCAAAACCCCTCACAGTTGAAAGCTTTTCTGAGGTGTCAAAAGGTGAGATGGAGGCACCTGCTGAACAATCAACAAGTCGTTTCCTCTTGAAGCAGAATTGCCAAGAGATGGGTCAGGTGACAAGGATGGAGAGCAGAAGGCCCGTGGCACTCCACCCAGAGGGAACAAACTCATAAGGCAAGGAGGCTGCGATGCAAAGGACACAGCTAGGACCCAGGTCGGGCACACCTGAGATGAGCTTGAAACACACCTGAGGCACATCTTGGGTACACTTAGGACCCAGCTGAGACATAGGTCATTCCCAGGACATCCCTGCAGACAGCATAGCAGAATAGAACATCAGCTCCTCAAGGGTACATGGTGTCTGTTGGGTTTGAGCACATAGTAGGTGCTCCCTGACAGCATGGAGAAGAACCTCAGGGGAGGCTGGCTCCAGATACAGCAAGAAGGAAAAGCTTTGCTGAACCGTGCAGCCCATCCACCTCTTCTGGAAGGCAGTGGAGGGGTGCAGGTAGGAACAGGGTCCTCTGTCATGACTGGAGAAGCAGAAATGAGAAGCCTCTGGCTAAACAGCCACCTCTCCCCCCCCACACACACACACACACCTTCCTAGCAAGGGCTTGAGCAGGCAGCTTGGTGAGTAAATATTTGAGGTGAAGGACATCCCATTGTCCCCAGGTGACCTGTGCTAGTTTTAGCTGGTCATTTAGCAGCTAGTGACCTTGGGCCAACCACAGTTAACTCCTCCCACCCCAATCAGGATCTAAGGGGAGGTAATTCTCATGGGATTCTGGGAAGGACTTGTTTTCTGAAGCCAGGTGTGTCCAATCAGGAGGGCATAGTATGCAATGTCTCTGAACTTGTCTCAGAAATCCTCTCCAGTTAAACCTTTATTTTGTTAGAATGGCAGATACACATAACATCGTGGCAAATATCTGACAGGGAAGCAGTGGACACCCATTCCACCAGGACCTCCATGCTGCCCTATGTACACTCCCAGCCTCTCCCACACACACTCTAGGGAGTGTGGGCCGGTTCTCTACTGCTATACCATGCCACTACAAGGACGCCATGTGATCAGGGTCCGGCAGCATGGATCCTTTGGCAATGAGCTTTTTCCTTCTGCGTGCTTCCCGGGAGATTCCTTAGTAGCGCTGAGCACACATGGCCCCTTCCTTCTTGCAGCTGAGCCACGTCCTGGGCATAGATGCTATGTGGTCTCGCCAATCGTCCACAGAATGGAATCCAGCTTCTTTCCAAGGTTGGGCTGTTACAAATAAAGCTACTAGAAGCATTTCTTTTGTTTGTTTTGTTTTGTTTTGTTTTTGTTTTTTGAGGTAGGGCCTCACTCTAGCCCAGGCTGACCTGGAATTAACTATGTAGTCTCAGGGTGGCCTTGAACTCACGGCGATCCTCCTACCTCTGCCTCCTGAGGGCTGGGATTAAAAACGTGTGCCACCATGACCGGCTATTTCTTTTGTTTTTTTAAAAATATTTTAGGGCTGGAGGAATGGCTTAGTGGTTAAGGCACTTGCCTGAGAAGCCTGAGGACCCAGCTTCGATTCCCCAGTACCCATGTAAGCCAGATGCACAAGGTGAAGTTTATTTGCAGTGACTGGAGGCCCTGGCACCCCCCATTCTCTCTCTCTCTCTCTTTCTCTCTCCCTCTCTCTAAAATAAATAAATAAAATAGTTTTAAAAGATTTATAAATTTACATATATATATATATTATGTATTTATTTATTCATTCATTCATTCATTTATTTATTTATTTAAGACAGAGGCAGATATATATACAGAAAGAGAATGGGCACACCAGGGCCTCTAGTCACTGCAAACAAACCCCAGATGCATGCTCCACCTTGTGCATCTGGTTCACGTGGGTACTGGGGAATCAAACCTGGGTCCTTAGGCTTCACAGGCAAGCGCCTTAACTGCTAAGCCATCTCTCAGCCTATTTTTTGTTTTGAGGCTTTTTGTTGTTGTTTTTATGTGGGGGGGGGCACGTGTGTGTGTGCTATGGCATGTGTGTGCTATGGCATGTGTGCTATGGCATGTGTGGAAATCAGAGGACAACTTTTGGGGTGTCAGTCTTGCCCTCCACCTTGTCTGAGGTAGGGTCACTCTTTGTTTACCCTGCTTTACCCGACTAGCTGGTCTTTGGACTTCCAGCAGGTTGTTCTGTGTCTCTCTGTAACTGTGCTGGGATTACAAGTGCCTGTTAGTATTTTTACACGGGGATCTGAACACAAATATCAGTACTTTCATCCACTGAAACGTTTTTATTTAATTTTTTATTTTTGACATTTTCATACATGTATATAATATATTTTTCTCTTATTCTCATGCTATAGATTTTTGGTATAAATTTCCACCTCTCTGGGGAAAGCTCCCAAAGGTATACTCCTGAATCGTTCTGTGTAGATGCATGTTTACTCCAAGAAAATGATGACAAACTATTTTGCAAGAGCTTGCCTCCCACTCCCATTCCCAACAGCAGCCCAT
Source organism: Orientallactaga sibirica (assembly GCA_036365145.1). Taxonomy (NCBI): domain Eukaryota; kingdom Metazoa; phylum Chordata; class Mammalia; order Rodentia; family Dipodidae; genus Orientallactaga; species Orientallactaga sibirica. The sequence goes on along the minus strand of JAEOAD010000041.1, from coordinate 19,313,034 downwards.
GGAGCCAACATCCTGACTGGGTGCAGTCTGTATTTTAATCATTCTGTCCCAATATTTTTTCTTTTATTAATACATATGAATTGTATAAAGCAATGGGCTTCAGTGTGATGCCTTCATTTATGCGTAGAAAGTATTCCGGACATACTCATAGAACTATTACCTCTCATGGCTTAGTGGTTAAGGTGTTTGTCTGCAAAGCCAAAGGATTCCGGTTCAATTCTCCAGGACCCACATAAGCCAGATGCACAAGGGGGCTCATGTGTCTGGAGTTCATTTGCGGTGGCTGGAGGCCCTGGAGTGCCCATTCTCTCTCTCTCTCTCTCTCTCCCTCCCCCTCCCTCTTTCTCTCTGTCAAATAAATAAATAAATAAATGTTTTAAAAAATAACTATTATCTCTCTTATTCCCCCATCCTTCACTACCTTTCTCTTCCCAAATAGTCCCCTTGTATGTTCATGTCTTTTTTATCTAGAGTCTACATATGACATAAAACATGGGGTATTTATCTTTCTAAGTCTGTCTTATTCACTTAACATGATTACCTACAGTTCCATCAAATGACAGGATTCTCTTCTTTTTCTAATTTCTTAAAAATATATATTTATTTATTTACTTATGAGACAAAGAGGCAGAGAGAGAGTGAGAAAGAGAGGGATGCAGGGAGAGAATGCGTGCTCCAGGGCCTCTAGTCACTGCAAACAAACTCCAGACCAAATGTGCCACCATGTTGTTCTGGTTTATATGGGTACTGGGGAATCAAACCTGGGTCCTCAGGCTTCACAGGCAAGTGCCTTAACTGCTAAACCATCTCTCCAGCCCGGATTCCCTTCTTTATGGCTCTAATGTGCAGTTCCCTGAGAGCTGACCATGTGAAGTACTTTCCTGTGGGCTCATGTGCCAGTGGATCTCCTCATGTCTTTCCACCATGTTCTGTGGAATTGTTTACTATTTGCTCCTGACTCTGGAGAGTCCTTCACATGTCTGTTATGAGTCCAGCCCTTTGTCAGATATGTGCCTTTCAGATCTCTACTTCAGGTTGCAATGTGTCTCTTTATTCTTAGCCCAGGCTTTCACAGGCAGAAGCTGTTAATTCTAACTTACAAACTTCCATTCTTGGGTTGTGATCTGAGAGCTCTTGGCCTAACCCTACATCTAAAGATTTTTTTCTATATTTTTAATATTACATTTTATAAGTCTTTGACCACTTTGGTCATTTTTGTATAAGGTGTAAGGTTTAGGTCAAAGCTTCAGCACCATTGATTGAAAAAGCTTCTTAAAATATTTTTTATGTATTTACCTACAAGAAGAAAGGGTGAGAGAATATGGACCCACCAGGGCCTCCGGCCACTGTAAATGAACTGCGATGCATGTGCCACTTTGTGCATCTAGCTTTATGTGGGTCCTGGGGAACTGAACCCAGACCGGCAGGTTTTACAAGCAAGCACCTTTAACCATTGAGCCATCTCCCCAGTCCCTGTAAAGGCTTTTTACGTCTCTGAATTTTCTCTGTACCTCTGTTTATGTGGGATATTATAGGGGTTCCTTTCTGGATTTTCTCCTCTGTACCACTGACTGGAGTGTCTCCACACATTCATGATCGTGGTGGCCACATAGAAGGTTTAAAAATCAGGTGGAGGGCTGGAGAGATGGCTTAGCAGTTAAGGCACCTGCCTGCTAAGCCTAAGAGCGCTGGTTCCAATCTCCAGGTCCCACGTTTAGCCAGATGAAAAGTGACGCAAGGGCGCAATGCTGCACTTGACCACAAGGTGGCGCAAACATCTGGATTTCGTTCACAGCAGCTGAGAGACTGCTGGCGCGTCCATTCTCTATCTGTCTCCCTCTCCCTCTCTCTCCGTCTCTCTCTCTCTCTCTCTGTCTCTCTCCAAAAATAAATAAAAAAATAATTAAAAAAAAAAATCAGGTGGAGCCAGCCTTTGAACTATAGTCTTGCTTTCCAAAATTTTTTTAAATTCTACATTCAAAATATTGAAGAAAGTACTTAGCTATTCTAGTTCCTTTGCTTTTCTATATAAATTTGAAGATAATTTTATCTTGGCCTCCAAAACAATCTTCTTGGAGTGTGTGTGTGTGTGTGTGTGTGTTACTGGGGATTAAACCTAGAGACTTGCACAAGCACTACCCATGAGCTGCATCCCTAGCCCTCTTTGTTGTGGGTGTTGTTGTTTTTCGAGGTAGGGTCTCACTCTAGCACAGGCTAACCTCCTGAAATTCGCTATGTAGTCTCAGGTTGGCCTCGTACTCACGGCAATCTTCCTACCTCTGCCTCCCAAATGCTGGGATTAAAGGTGTGCACCATCACACCAGATCTTTTCTTATTTTTATTTTTTAAAATTTTTTTATGATTTTTTTTTTTTTTGGAGAGAGACACAGAGAGAGACAGAGAGAGGGGGGAGAGGAAGACAGAGATGGGCACGCCAGCAGTGTCTCAGCTGCTGTGAAAAAAATCCAGATGTGTGCACCCCCTTGTGGTCAAGTGCGTCATTGCACCCTTGCGTCACTTTGCATCTGGCTAAACGTGGGACCTGGAGATTGGAACTGCTGGAGATTGGAAACGGTGTTCTTAGGCTTAGGAGGCAGGCGCCTTAACCCCTAAGCCATCTCTCCAGTCCCTTTTTTTTATTTTTTAATTTTGAAGCATGATTTTTCTGCCTCAGCCTCCTGGGAAGCTAGAATTACAAGCCTGCAGACCTGACTGGATTCTGATAGAACCTACACCTTTATTGTGAACATACACTCGTGTCTGTTGAGATTGGCAATCTCTTTCATCACCGCACAAGTAATGAGCCTGTTTGGTTAGATTAGCACCAAAACTAATTTCTTTTTGTTTAGAGCAATTATCATGGTATTATATTTTTAATTTTTGGTATAGACATCCATAGACATACAACTGGGTTTTGGACCTTACAGATGAAAGCAGACATCTGCCTCATACCCACACCTGGAGGAAACACAGTCCCGTCTCCACCGTGAGGTGGAACACTAGCTGTGGGCTTGGTGCTGCTTTTATTATGGAGACGCTCTCCGCCTCTAGTTTGCTGAGAGATTTTAGTGTTTTAATGTAAATGTTGGATTTAGTCACATGCTTTTTTTTCTTCATCAATTGATATGACCATTTTTCTTCTTTCTGTGAAGTGTGTTGCACTGCTTTTTTAGTTCTAAACCAGCCTTGCACTCTGTGTGGTTATGGTATATGGTATTTCCTGTTGAATTTGCCAGTTTTTAAGTGTGTGTGTGTGTGTGTGTGTGTGTGTTAGAGCTTCTTACTGCTGCAAATGGATACCAGATTCTATTGCCACTTTTCTTTCTTTCTTTTTTTATATTATTCTGATTTTACATTCATAATATTGGCTCCATTGTCCTCCTCCCTGTCCTCCCTCTTCCAAAGGGACCCTCATCAATGGGGAATGTGGGTCATGCATTATGGGGGTAGTCAAGAGTTCTGGGGGGTAGGCCCCAGTCTCTGTGCTTAATGCCCCAACTTGTGACTCTAACAATCTTTCTGCCCCCTCTTCCACGAATTTCCCTGAGTCACATTGGGGTCATTTTAGTTCTACTTCAGTGGTGAGGTTTTGGGAGCCTCTGTGTCTCTGGATATCTGGCTTAGTTGGAGTTGGATGTTCTCTGTGTTTATCTCCTTCAGCCTTTTTCTGGTGTCATGATCACCATGAACGCTGTATTCTTGCCCTTCCCCTGCGTTGTTCTATGGTTTCAGCTGGGGCCCTGGTGAGGTGCGATTAGCTGATCCTCCCTCCAGGTTTATTGTCCACCTGAAAAAAGATAAGCAAATTCTCTAATGGAGAGAGAAGTTAGTACTAGATAGAAGGGATGACCATAGATGTTTTGGAGGGAATTTTATATGTGTCGGCTCTCTTCTAGCCATTTTGGTGGTATCTTGGATCTTGGAGACTGAGCTCATTTTTTGTACCTGGTTTTGACTAATATCCCAGTTCCAGCAATGAGTTCCATTCCACTGAGTGGATCTATTAGCCAAATCAAGAGCAGTTGGTTACCCACCATGGCTGTTTGCCACTACTGCACTTGTTTGAGCATTACTTCAGGTTGTTTCCTGCTGGGTATCTTAGACTGCAAGTTGTTTGGACCAGTGTCGGACATTTTCCCCCAGTTGCTCTGGCACTAGACTAGCTAACTTTTTTTTTTTTTTTTTGAGGTAGGGTCTCACTCTAGCTCAGGCTGACCTGGAATTCACTGTGCATTCTCAGGGTGGCCTTGAACTCTCGGCAATCCTCCTACCTCTGCCTCCCGAGTGCTGGGAGTAAAGGCGTGCGCCCCCACGCCCGGCTACTTGTCACTTTTTGTGTCTGGCTTTACATGAGTGCTGGGGAATTGAATCCAGGCCAGCAGGCCTTGCAAGCAAGGACCTTTTAATCCCTGAGCCATATGCCCAGCTCCTGTAAGTTTGCTCATTTTAAAAGGGTTTTATGGGGCTGGAGAGATGGCTTAGCAGTTAAGCACTTGCCTGTGAAGCCTAAGGACCACGGTTCGAGGCTCATCTCCCAGGACCCACGTAGATGCACAAGGTGGCGCATGCATCTGGAGTTTGTTTGCAGTTGCTGGAGGCCCTGGTGTGCCCATTCTCTCTCTCTCTCTCCCTCTTTCTCTCTGTCTGTTGCTTTCAAATAAATAAATAAAAAATAAGCAAAAAAATTTTAAGGGTTTTGTGTCCATATTCATGAGGAACGTTGGTCTGTAGTCATCTTTCTGTACTGTCCTTATGTAGTTGGGCATCAGTGTAACACTGGGCTCATAAAAGGAGTTGGGAAGCATCCTGTGTTTTTGGTTTTCTAGATGATGTGGTAAAGAATTGCTGTTTGTTTTCCATTACATTGTTAGAGATTTGGGAACATGGGTGTTTCCCTGGCCTGTGAACCCCAACTTTTAGGTTCTTTGTCCATTTTAACAAAGAATCGAGGAAACTAACTCTGAGAAGGGTAAATTATGACTTAAGAGATTTATCTAGGAAAAATTGGTGTCCAGAGAAAGGCTAGCATGATTCAGGCCAAAAGAAAATTTCTTATCCAGCTGGAAAAATGGAGGGAAAGTGGAAAATCTCCCTCACAAAGAAAACCTCCCAGTGGGAGGAGCCTCTAACACACACACACACACACACACACACACACACACACACACGTGGATAGCAGGACCTGAGAGCCCATGCCAAACAATGTAAAAGAAACACAAGGTGCACACATGGGAAGCAGAGCATGGGAGTGTAAGCCCCTCACCCTTACAATCACCCAAGGGCTAGAGGGTTAGGGAAACTAAGAGATAAGATAGTGAAGGACCCAGGGCTTAAAGAAAGGCGCACGTGTGGCAGAGCAAGCCGATACCGGAGCAGGAATCAGTAGTCTGGTAGCCAAGAGTTACTATACACGTGGCAGACCCAGAGTTTAGAGGGAAATTATACATGTGATAGTCTGAGAAAGCATCTGAAAGCAAAACACATGCAAGAAGCAAACAGAGCCAGGCGTGGTGGCGCATGCCTTTAATCCCAGCACTTGGGAGGCAGAGGTAGGAGGATTGCTGTGAGTTTGAGGCCACCCTGAGAATACATAGTGAATTCCAGGTCAGCCTGAGCTAGAGTGAAACCCTACCTCGAAAAACCAAAAAAAAAAAAAAGAAGAAGCAAACAGAGAAAGCTCCAGGCAAATGAGAGATCTTGCTCCTTCCCAGCCAGGCTGGGAGCCCAGTGTTACACTGATGCCCAAACCAGCCAGACTGCGAGGGTGAGGAGCTTATAGAAGCAGGGACCAGGAGCTTCAGACAGGGGAATGAATAGCAAAGCAACCAGTTACACAACAACAAGCCCCTTAGTAGTTAATTAGGATGGCTTTTATCATCAGACTCAGGTGTGTAAGGGAGAGATCGGATTTGGTTTTGGACCCAAGGGACTGACCCAGGAGGAATACCGATTCCAGATTGGGGAAGAAGTCGTTGCTGCCACTGAGAAATGGTTGGTAGTCATCTTAGGTGAGCCTGGGTCAGACGCCACGTTCCAGCTTTGCCAGGTGTTGCAGTTGCGTCCTGTTGCTGGGCCATACTTCCGACAGAATATCTCATAGGAGGAAGGGTTATTTCAGGCTTACTGATTCCAGGGGAAGTTTCATCATGGCAGCAGAAGCTGGCTCACTTCCATAGATCCACAGCAGAGAGAGAACCAACAGCCAGCAAGCACCAAACGGCCAGAGTTCAAACTGGCTTTCTACACTTAGGGCTGGACTCGAGATCCACTTCCGGGGACACACCTCCAGCAGGGCTCTGCCTGCTGAACATGGAGAGACCTGGCTGGAATTCAGAAACGAGCCAGTCCCCAGACAGTTAGCCTGTCTAGTGCTGGAAAGCGCTCCATGAGCTACTGGGGGAAAGTGGCCAACAATGGTCTGAGCAACCAGAGGTCTAAGCCACTCAGAAGCAAACACCCTGACAGGATTTATACACACCAGTGCAGCAGTGGCACACAGCCTCAGTGGGTCACCAGTAGCTTTCTGATTGGCTAAGAGATCCACTCAGTGTAAAGGAACCCATATCTGGAATTGGGAACCAAATCAGAATCCTATGGAGACAAAGATTATGTTCTCCAGGGACTGGAGAGGTGGCTTAGCAGTTAAGGCGTTTGCCTGCAAAGCCAAAGGACCCAGGTTTGATTCCCAAGGACCCACATAAGCCAGATGCACAAGGGGCACATATGTCTGGAGTTTGTTTGCAATGGCTAGAGGCCCTGGCATGCTCATTCTCTCTCTATTTGTCTCTCTTCTCTCTACTCTCCCTGCAATAAATAAATAAAAGTTTTTTTAAAGCCAGAATGGCCCTACCTTTAAAAAAAAAAAAATACTAAATGGGGAAAACTAGTCTTTGGCTTTTATATCTAAATTCTCCCTAACAAGACAATGCTTATCCCATTTAATTTCCCCACTACTATTGGAATATAGTACTGGAAGTCTTAAGGTAACAAGAATAAGGCAAGAGACACTCATAAAAGGGATCCAATTTGAAAGGGAAGAGATCAAATTATCATTATTTGATAATCAGACCAGGGTGAAGGAGACAGACGATTCTATACCTAACAAAGACCCTAAAGTCCCTCACCTGACTTAAAACTCACCCACCACGGCTCAGGGACTTTTGCAGAAAAGGGGGCAGAAAGACTGTAAGAACCACAGGTTGAGACATCAAACCCAGAGGCATTCCCTCTCCCCAAAAAGTAACTGACTACTGCTCCCACAACGCATAAACTACAACCCCGTGGGGAATGCCTACAACCCTACCTAGGAGCGTCCCTGATGGAATGGGGACAGGGACAAGGGAAAGAGGATACCAACATATGATGTATACATATGAAATATCTTGTTAATAATAATAATAATAAACATAAAAAGAGCGGGAAAATTAAAAATGCAGGAATAGATAATTTTACCTACTTCCAAAAAAAAAAAGCTAATTTCTGCCATTTTTTTTTTTATCTTTTGAGGAAAGCCCAACAGACTAGCCTTTTTTTAAATGAGAGAGAGAGATTGGATTAACACACCAAAGCATGCAGCCACTGCAATCAAACTCCAGACACATGTACCCCCTTGTGTGCATGTGTAACCTTGTGTGATTGCATCACTGTGTGGCTGGCTGTGTGGACATGAGTCCTTGGGCTTCACAAGCAAATGCCTTAACCATTAAGCCATCTCTCCAGCCCTCTTTTCTGCCGTTTTCTTTATTTGTTTATCTCTCTGTTTTCTTCTTTTCCTTGAATGTTTTTAGGATTCAGTTGTAATTTATCTGCAGTGCTTTAAGTATACATGTTTGTGTAAGTTGCTATTGGTCACTTCAGGCATTATACTGTGTGCACATAGCTGGTGCATTCTGTTGGCGGTGTCATTTTATTGTTCAAGTGAAATAAAAGAACCTTTCCTCCTTTTGCCCTTCCTTGCTTATAATCATACAATTTCCTTGATTATTTCTTCACATGCATTTAGAACAATTCAAACAATGTTATTATTTTGCTTCAGTCTTCAGATACAACTTAAGAACTCAAAAGAAAAGGAAAGACAGGCGTGGTGGCGCATGCCTTTAATCCCAGCACTCGGGAGGCAGAGGTAGGAGGATCACTGTGAGTTAGAGGCCACCTTGAGACTACATAGTGAATTCCAGGTCAGCCTGAGCTAGAGGGACACCCTACCTCGGGGGGGTAAAAAAAAAGGAAAGTGTAAATATTATAGGGTTTCCTTTTCTTTTTTTCTTTCTTTCTTCCCTGATGTTCCATGTTCCTTCTTTCAACATTTACTTTCTGTTTTCTTTAATTTTACTTATTCATTCTTTTTTTAAGTGGAAGTTTTTATTTATTTAATTTTTTTAAATATCCAGAAGTCAAAGATGGTGACACATACCTTCAGTTCCAGCACTAAGGAAGCAGAGATAGAAGGGTCATCTCGAGTTCAAGTCCAAGCTGGGGCTACAGAGAAAGTTCTATGTCAGCCTCAACTAGGTGAGACTCTGATTTGAAAAATAAATAATAAGATAAAATAAAGCTTCATTTAAGATGGTAGTAAAAAGAAGGCACAGGTCATTGTAGATACCAGATTTTCTTTTTCTCTTATTGAAAATATACCATCTGGCTGGAGAGATTGCTTAGAGTTAAGGCACATGCCTGTGAAGTCTATGGACCCCTGTTCAATTCTCCAGGTCCCACGTAAGCCAGATGCACATGGTGGTTGCATATGTCTGGAGTTCAGTTTGCAGTGTCTAGAGGCCTGGCCCCATTCTCACTCTCTCTCCCTCTCTCTGTCTCAAATAAATAAATAAAATCTTTAAAAAAAGAAAGAGAAAGAAAGAAAGAAAGAAAGAAAGAAAGAAAGAAAGAAAAAGGAAGGAAGGAAGGAAGAAGAAAGAAAGAAAGAAAGAAAGAAAGAAAGAAAGAAAGAAAGAGAAATTATCCCATCATATATAAGCTAAAATTTCTCTTAGGATGTTGGGGTCTGCTAGCAGGGGAAGGGTAGGTTGGATCTAAAATTGTATATGCAGTAGAATAATAAAGGTTAACACACACTGGGCTGGAGAAATGGCTTAGTAGTTAAGGCACTTGCCTGCAAAGCCAAAGGACCTTGGTTCAATTCCTCAGGACTCATGTAAGCCAGGTGCACAAGGGGGTGTATGCATCTGGAGTTAACACAAAGTGAGGTAAGTTTCTGCCTGAAGCATTCAGAACAATTAAGAACATTAACATACTCACTTCAGATGAGGTGCAGTACAAACACCAGGGGCATGTTAACAAAACCCAATTTTTTTTTTTTTTTTTTTTTGGTTTTTATGAGGTAGGGTCTCACTCTAGCTCAGGCTGACCTGGAATTCACTATGTAGTCTCAGGGGTGGCCTTGAACTCACGGCAATCCTCCTACCTCTGCCTCCCAGTGCTGGGATTAAAGGCATGCGATACCACGCCCGCTACAAAACCCAATTTTAAAATCATCAGGAACCAGGCGTGGTGGCTCATGCCTTTAATCCCAGCAGAGGTAGGAGGATCACCATGAGTTCAAGGCCACCCTGAGACTACATAGTGAATTCCAGGTCAGCCGGAGCTAGAGTGAGACCCTACCTCAAAAAAAATCAAAATAATTTTTAATTAAATAAATAAATAATAATCAGGGCTGGAGAGATGGCTTAGCAGTTAAGGTGCTTGCCTGTGAAGCCCAGGGACCCATGTTCAACTCTCCAGATCCCATGGAAGCCAGATGCACCAAGGTGAACAAGCACAAGGGCACACATGCCCACTAGGTGGCGCAATTGTCTGGAGTTTGTTTGCAGTGGCTGAGGCCCTAGTGCACTAATTCCTTCTCACTCTCTAAAAAAAAATCATCAAATGGAGAGAGGGAAGGGATATGATGGAGAATGGAGTTCAAAAATGGAATGGGGGAGGGGAGGGAAATATCATGTGTTTTGTGTATGTAATTATAGAAGTTGTCAATAAAAAAAATAATAATTAAAAAAAAAAACATCAACCAGGCATGGTGCCATACACCTTTAATCCCAACACTTGGAAAGCAGAGGTAGGAGGATCACCGTGAGTTTGAGGGCACCCTGGGACTACATATGAATTCCAGGTCAGCCTGGGCTAGATCAAAACCCTACTTCCAAAAACCAAATTAATCAATTAATTAAATTTTTAAAAAAACAGGGCTAGAAAGATTGCTTAGTGGTTAAGGCACTTGCCTGCAAAGCCTTAGGATCCAGGTTTGATTCTCCAGGTCCCACATTAGACAGATGCACAAGAGGGCGCATGTGTCTGGAGTTCATTTGTAGCGGCTAGAGGCCCTCATAAGCCCATTCTTAGAGAACAGTTGGTGACTCTCAGAGCCTGTGGTACTTCTTGTCCAGCTGGCTGATTTAAAGTAATCTGCAGGGTTCTCTGATTATTCATGCTGTTGGTGACTGTTTTCTACCAGCCACTCCCATAAGAAAGAGCACGAATGGGGGCTTAGCCAAAAGGAAGCTAGTTTCCCTTTCGGTTTCAGCATGGTAACTCAATGTCCTGTGACCACGGCCTGTGGTGTCTTCAGCAACAGAGTTTTACCTTTAGCTCTGTTAATAATCAAGTGTTTTTGGCAAGTGCTTTCATTGCTTTGGAGACCCCATGGGTCTCTCTCAGCCAACTGTGTGGAGGCAACCCAACTCTGGGCCTGGGAATTACGGGCCAGAGTCTGTGGTTTTAAGAAGGGAATAAGCTGGCCTGGAGAGATTGCAGTGGTTAAGGCACTTGCCTGCAAAGCCAAAGAACCTGGTTCAACTCCCAGAACCACATGAACCAGATGCAAAGGTGGATTTCCAAGTGCTGCTGGAAACATAAAAAAGATAATACATATAAAGTGCCTAAGTTTCATGAAAGGATTATTTATACTAGTGGAAAGAAACAAAACAAATATGACAAAGGTCAAAGTCAAGCTGAGTAGCTGGGCATGATGACACACCTTTTAAAATATTTTAGCACTTGGGAGAAAGAGGTAGGAGGATTGCTGTGAGTTTGAGGCCACCCTGAGAATACATAGTGAATTCCAGGTCAGCCTGAGCTAGAGTGAAACCCTACCTCGAAACCAAAAAAAAAAAAAAAAAAAAAAAGAAGCAAACAGAGAAAGCTCCAGGCAAATGAGAGATCTTGTTCCTTCCCAGCCAGGCTGGGAGCCCAGTGTTACACTGATGCCCAAACCAGCCAGACTGCGAGGGTGAGGAGCTTATAGAAGCAGGGACCAGGAGCTTCAGACAGGGGAATGAATAGCAAAGCAACCAGTTACACAACAACAAGCCCCTTAGTAGTTAATTAGGATGGCTTTTATCATCAGACTCAGGTGTGTAAGGGAGAGATCGGATTTGGTTTTGGACCCAAGGGACTGACCCAGGAGGAATACCGATTCCAGATTGGGGAAGAAGTCGTTGCTGCCACTGAGAAATGGTTGGTAGTCATCTTAGGTGAGCCTGGGTCAGACGCCACGTTCCCAGCTTTGCCAGGTGTTGCAGTTGCGTCCTGTTGCTGGGCCATACTTCGACAGAATATCCCATAGGAGGAAGGGTTATTTCAGGCTTACTGATTCCAGGGGAAGTTTCATCATGGCAGCAGAAGTTGGCTCACTTCCATAGATCCACAGCAGAGAGAACCAACAGCCAGCAAGCACCAAACGGCCAGAGTTCAAACTGGCTTTCTACACTTAGGCTGGACTCGAGATCCACTTCGGGGACACACCTCCAGCAGGGCTCTGCCTGCTGAACATGGAGAGACCTGGCTGGAATTCAGAAGCGAGCCAGTCCCCAGACAGTTAGCCTGTCTAGTGCTGGAAAGCGCTCCATGAGCTACTGGGGGAAAGTGGCCAACAATGGTCTGAGCAACCAGAGGTCTAAGCCACTCAGAAGCAAACACCCTGACAGGATTTATACACACCAGTGCAGCAGTGGCACACAGCCTCAGTGGGTAACCAGTAGCTTTCTGATTGGCTAAGAGATCCACTCAGTGTAAAGGAACCCATATCTGGAATTGGGAACCAAATCAGAATCCTATGGAGACAAAGATTATGTTCTCCAGGGACTGGAGAGGTGGCTTAGCAGTTAAGGCATTTGCCTGCAAAGCCAAAGGACCCAGGTTTGATTCCCAAGGACCCACATAAGCCAGATGCACAAGGGGCACATATGTCTGGAGTTTGTTTGCAATGGCTAGAGGCCCTGGCATGCTCATTCTCTCTCTATTTGTCTCTCTTCTCTCTACTCTCCCTGCAATAAATAAATAAAAGTTTTTTAAAAGCCAGAATGGTGTGGTGACCCTACCTTGAAAAAAAAAAAAAAAAAAAAAAAAAAAGATTATGCTCTCCAGGGTCAAACTCCCACTAGTCTTTGGCTAAAAGAGGGGTTATATACATCAAATTCTCCCTAACTTAATAATGCTTATCCCATTTAATTATGCTGACTTCACTCTCCATTGGAGAATCTGTTCTTCGTTTTCAGAAGGTAACAAGACCGGAGGAGATAAACGACCCCTCGCACTTCAGCCAAGCCACAGCTGAATCCACAGAGAAATGGAGAGATGAGCAAGAGTGCTGCTTCCATGCTGTTCCTGATAATCAACACCAGGGTGAAGGAGACAGACGCTGAGGACACTCAACACCTACCAAAGCAGAGATCCAGAGGCTCCTAAGAGCCCATCACTGAAGTAGACTTAAAACTCACCCACCACGGCTCAGGGACTTTTGCAGAAAAGGGGGCAGAAAGACTGTAAGAACCACAGGTTGAGACATCAAACCCAGAGGCATTCCCTCTCCCCAAAAAGTAACTGACTACTGCTCCCACAACGCATAAACTACAACCCCGTGGGGAATGCCTGCAACCCTACCGAGGAGCGTCCCTGATGGAATGGGGACAGGGACAAGGGAAAGAGGATACCAACACATGATGTATACATATGAAATATCTTGTTAATAATAATAATAATAAACATAAAAAGAGCGGGAAAATTAAAAATGCAGGAATAGATAATTTTACCTACTTCCAAAAAAAAAGCTAATTTCTGCCTTTTTTTTTTTTTATCTTTTGAGGCAAGCCCAACAGACTAGCCTTTTTTTAAATGAGAGAGAGAGATTGGATTAACACACCAAGGCATCCAGCCACTGCAATCAAACTCCAGACACATGTACCCCCTTGTGTGCATGTGTAACCTTGTGTGATTGCATCACTGTGTGGCTGGCTGTGTGGACATGAGTCCTTGGGCTTCACAAGCAAATGCCTTAACCATTAAGCCATCTCTCCAGCCCTCTTTTCTGCCGTTTTCTTTATGCTTTGTTATCTCTCTGTTTTCTTCTTTTCCTTGAATGTTTTTTAGGATTCAGTTGTAATTTATCTGCAGTGCTTTAAGTATACATGTTTGTGTAAGTTGGTATTGGTCACTTCAGGCATTATACTGTGTGCACATAGCTGGTGCATTCTGTTGGCGGTGTCATTTTATTGTTCAAGTGAAATAGAAGAACCTTTCCTCCTTTTTCCCTTCCTTGCTTATAATCATACAATTTCCTTGATTATTTCTTCACATGCATTTAGAACAATTCAAACAATGTTATTATTTTTGCTTCAGTCTTCAGATACAACTTAAGAACTCAAAAAGAAAAGGAAGACAGGCGTGGTGGCGCATGCCTTTAATCCCAGCACTCGGGAGGCAGAGGTAGGAGGATCACTGTGAGTTAGAGGCCACCTTGAGACTACATAGTGAATTCCAGGTCAGCCTGAGCTAAAGTGACCCCTACCTCGGGGGGGAAAAAAAAGGAAAGAAAATTGTGTAAATATTATAGGGTTTCCTTTTCTTTTTTTCTTTCTTTCTTCCTGATGTTCCATGTTCCTTCTTTCAACATTTACTTTCTGTTTTACGAATTTTACTTATTCATTCTTTTTTTAAGTGGAAGTTTTTTATTTATTTAATTTTTTTTAATATCCAGAAGTCAAAGATGGTGACACATAACTTCAGTTCCAGCACTAAGGAAGCAGAGATAGAAGGGTCATCTCGAGTTCAAGTCCAAGCTGGGGCTACAGAGAAAGTTCTATGTCAGCCTCAACTAGGGTGAGACTCTGATTTGAAAAATAAATAATAAGATAAAATAAAGCTTCATTTAAGATGGTAGTAAAAAGAAGGCACAGGTCATTGTAGATACCAGATTTTCTTTTTCTCTTATTGAAAATATACCATCGGGCTGGAGAGATTGCTTAGAGTTAAGGCACATGCCTGTGAAGTCTATGGACCCCTGTTCAATTCTCCAGGTCCCACGTAAGCCAGATGCACATGGTGGTTGCATACGTCTGGAGTTCGTTTGCAGTGTCTAGAGGCCCTGGCGTGCCCATTTTCACTCTCTCTCCCTCTCTCTGTCTCAAATAAATAAATAAAATCTTTTAAAAAAGAAAGAGAAAAAAAGAAAGAAAGAAAAAGGAAGGAAGGAAGAAAGAAGAAAGAAAGAAAGAAAGAAAGAAAGAAAGACAGACAGACAGACAGACAGACAGACAGACAGAAAGAAAGAAAGAAAGAAAGAAAGAAAGAAAGAAAGAAAGAAAGAAATTATCCCATCATATATAAGCTAAAATTTCTCTTAGGATGTTGGGGTCTGCTAGCAGGGGAAGGGTAGGTTGGATCTAAAATTGTATATGCAGTAGAATAATAAAGGTTAACACACACTGGGCTGGAGAAATGGCTTAGTAGTTAAGGCACTTGCCTGCAAAGCCAAAGGACCTAGGTTCAATTCCTCAGGACTCATGTAAGCCAGGTGCACAAGGGGGTGTATGCATCTGGAGTTAACACAAAGTGAGGTAAGTTTCTGCCTGAAGCATTCAGAACAATTAAGAACATTAACATACTCACTTCAGATGAGGTGCAGTACAAACACCAGGGGCATGTGTAACAAAACCCAATTTTTTTTTTTTTTTTTTTTTTGTTTTATGAGGTAGGGTCTCACTCTAGCTCAGGCTGACCTGGAATTCACTATGTAGTCTCAGGGTGGCCTTGAACTCACAGCAATCCTCCTACCTCTGCCTCCCAAGTGCTGGGATTAAAGGCATGCGATACCACGCCCGGCTACAAAACCCAATTTTAAAAATCATCAGGAACCAGGCGTGGTGGCTCATGCCTTTAATCCCAGCAGAGGTAGGAGGATCACCATGAGTTCAAGGCCACCCTGAGACTACATAGTGAATTCCAGGTCAGCCGGAGCTAGAGTGAGACCCTACCTCAAAAAAAATCAAAATAATTTTTAATTAAATAAATAAATAATAATCAGGGCTGGAGAGATGGCTTAGCAGTTAAGGTGCTTGCCTGTGAAGCCCAGGGACCCATGTTCAACTCTCCAGATCCCATGGAAGCCAGATGCACCAAGGTGAACAAGCACAAGGTCACACATGCCCACTAGGTGGCAAAATTGTCTGGTGTTTAATTGCAGTGGCTGAGGCCCTAGTGCACTAATTCCTTCTCACTCTCTAAAAAAAAAAAAAAAATCATCAAATGGAGAGAGGGAAGGGATATGATGGAGAATGGAGTTCAAAAATGGAATGGGGGAGGGGAGGGAAATATCATGTGTTTTGTGTATGTAATTATAGAAGTTGTCAATAAAAAAATAATAATTAAAAAAAAAACATCAACCAGGCATGGTGCCATACACCTTTAATCCCAACACTTGGAAAGCAGAGGTAGGAGGATCACCGTGAGTTTGAGGGCACCCTGGGACTACATATGAACTCCAGGTCAGCCTGGGCTAGATCAAAACCCTACTTCCAAAAACCAAATTAATCAATTAATTAAATTTTTAAAAAAACAGGGCTAGAAAGATTGCTTAGTGGTTAAGGCACTTGCCTGCAAAGCCTTAGGATCCAGGTTTGATTCTCCAGGTCCCACATTAGACAGATGCACAAGAGGGCGCATGTGTCTGGAGTTCATTTGTAGCGGCTAGACCCTCAGAGCCTGTGGTACTTCTTGTCCAGCTGGCTGATTTCGTAATCTGCAGGGTTCTCTGATTATTCATGCTGTTGGTGACTGTTTTCTACCAGCCACTCCCATAAGGCTTTCCAGCAGGATGGGGGCTTAGCCAAAAGGAAGCTAGTTTCCCTTTCGGTTTCAGCATGGTAACTCAATGTCCTGTGACCACGGCCTGTGGTGTCTTCAGCAACAGAGTTTTACCTTTAGCTCTAGCAGGTAATCAAGTGTTTTTGGCAAGTGCTTTCATTGCTTTGGAGACCCCATGGGTCTCTCTGGCCAACAGCGAACTGTGGGAGGCAACCCAACTCTGGGCCTGGGAATTACGGGCCAGAGTCTGTGGTTTTAAGAAGGTTAAGCTGGCCTGGAGAGATTGCTTAGTGGTTAAGGCACTTGCCTGCAAAGCCAAAGAACCTAGGTTCAACTCCCCAGAACCACATGAACCAGATGCAAAGGTGGGAGGTAAGGTTTTGATCTAGCCCAGGCTGGCCTAGAATTCATATGTAGTCTCAGGGTGCCCTTGAACTACTACCTCTGCCTCCCACATGCTGGGATTAAAAGGTGGAAAATCCTTTACAGCTTTGTCATCCCACCAGAAATTTGCTCCAAATGACAACCACAGCCAAACCCAGGACTATACAGTGAGGAACATTTCTTGGATAAAATTTGTGCTTATGTAGGTTCTAGGAAATTGAACCTGGGACCTTAGGCTTCACAGGCAAGTGCCTTAACCTCTAAGCCATCTCTCCAGCCCCCCAATAGCTTTTTTTTTTTTGAGAGAGAGAGAGAGAGCACTAGAGAGAGAGAATGGGTGCACCAGCAGCCTCTCAGCCACTGTGAACGAACTCCAGATGTGTGCGCCTCCTTGTGGGCAAGTGTGGCATTGCGCCCTTGCATCACTTTTTGCATCTGGCTAAACGTGGGACCTGGAGATTAGGCTTAGTAGGCAGGTGCCTTAACCGCCAAGCCATCTCTCCAGCTCAATAGCTTTATTTTTTATAGAAAGAAAGAGGGAGAGAGAAAGAGAGAGAGAATGTGTGTGTCAGGGCCTCCAGCCACTGCAAATGAACTCCAGACACATGCACCACCATGTATATCTGGCTTATTTGGGTCCTGGGGAATCAAACCAGGGTTCTTAGGCTTGGCAGGCAAGCACCTTAACCATTAAGACATCTCTCCAGCTCCCTCCATAGCTTTTTTTTAAAAAAAATATTTTATTTGGGGCTGGAGAGATGGCTTAGCTTGCAAAACCTAAGGACCCAGGTTCGATTCCCCAAAATGCACATAAGCCAGATGCACATGGTGGCACATGCATCTGGAGTTCATTTGCAGTGGATAGAGACCCTGGCATGCCCATTCTCTCTCTCTCTCTCTCTCTCTCTCTCTCTCTCTAATTAATAAGTAAAAATAAAATATTTAACTTGGTTTTTAAAAAATATTTTATTTGGGCTGGAGAAATGGTTTAGTGGCTAAGGCGCTTGCTTGTAAGCCTGATGGCCCAGGTTCAAATCCCCAGTACCCACATAAAGCCAGATGCACAAAGTGGCACACACATCTGGAGTTCATTTGCAATGGTGCAATGGCAAGAGGCCCCTGACAGGCTTGCTCTCTCTCTTTCTCTCTCTCTCTCTCTCTATGTCTCTCTCTCTTTTTCTTGCAAATAATATTTTTTAATATTTTATTTATTTCAAGGAGAGAGAATGGGAGCACCTGGGCCTCTTGTTGCTGCATGCACCACTTTGTGCATCTGACTGCACGTGGGTACTAGGGATTGGAACCTAAGCAAACCTGGGTCGGCAGGTTTTTGCAAGCAAGTGCCTTTAGGGCTGGATAGATGGCTTAGCTGTTAAGGTGCTTCCTTGAGAAGCCTAAGGACCCAGGTCTGATTTCCCACCCATGTAAGCCAAATGCACAAGGTGGCACATGCGTCTGGAGTTGGTTTGCAGTGGCTGGAGGGCCTGGCACACCCATTCTCTCTCTCTGTGTGTCTCTCTCTCTCTCTCTCTCATAAATAAATAATTTTTTAAAAATAGGAAGTGCCTTTAACTGCTGAGCTCTCTCACCAGCCCATCCCTGTAGCTTTTGATGTGGTTGGGTAACTGAGTTTCCTACCTCTGCCTCCCGTGCTGGGATTAAAGACGTGCGCCATACCATGGTGTCAAAGTGTATGATACCTTGTCAAAACCTAGGTCAGTCACTGCTGCCTGAGAGATCTTTGTAGGATGCCAGAGCGCATGCTATCCACTAACTCCGTCCTTGGACTGTCATGGTGTGTCTGAGCCCTCTGGTCTCTCTGGCCTTGTGGGAGGCAATACAACAGCTCTGTTGAGAGGACTGGCCTTGGATGATTGAGGCTTTTCTGATAGAATGGCAGAAATGAAGGGCTTCTGTAAACCAGTGTTGGTGTAGTCTCTGCTCTTTCTCTGCTATTCTGGAAGTGTTTGTGGTCTTCCCCTTTGTCTCTGAGATGTGTTTTTATTTTTTAAAAAGAAGTTCATGATGTTCTCTCTGTGGCCCTTACAGTGGACAAATACTTGATGACAGGGTGGGTGGAGGCTCTCCTGGAACAGCACTAGTTAGAGGCAGGGATCCGGCAAGCTAACTAGGTCTCCTCTTTCCTCCTTGTCAAAGTCCAGTTGAAGTAATATCATGAAGTTATCATGGAACATTCCTCATGTGCCATTGAGCTCTCCTTTCCACAAAACACCATTGATGCAGGCCTCACTGGTGGGTCAGTGTGCCTCCTTTGGTTGTTAATACATCATCATTATGGGCCTCATCTGGATGTATTACTTTGGGGTCCTCCTTGACCTTTGTCCTACCATCTACTTCTCTTTGCAAGAGTCTGGAGCTGACATAGCTGAAGGTAACTTCTTCCCTGTATATTCTTCTCCCATTGTGCAATCAGGCCCCTCTCTTCAGATTGTAAAATTGCCAGAACTGCCCCCAAATCCTTCCACTTCCTTCCAATAGGCAAAGGTGCAGAGCCCAAGGACCCAGACTAATTCTGATTCATACCCAAGACCAAGTGAGAAGTGACAGACAAAGCTTACAGTTGCTTATGGTTGGGTAAGCCAGAATGTAACACAGCCAAGGTGGAGAGGTGTGGGATGATGCCTCACTGCCAGGTGAGGTGGAAGTGTAGGCCCCTTTCCCTGGGGCACCCAGTTCTGTATTCTCAAAGTGTGCTGTAGGGAAACTGCCCTCTACCAAGGTCCCAACCCCTCCTCCCACAGGCATGTGTCCAGGTCACCGGGACAATGCATGTGAGGTCCAGCCCACATTCCTATTTCCAGACACTGAAAGAGTCAGAAAGCTGGAGTGCCAAGAGGTTCAGCAGGAACTCACATTTTGTTCATGTCAAGAGTATCTCCATGTTCACCAAGAGATGACAGCTTTAGCACTCAGGCCCTCAGTCCACACACACAGGTCCCAGGTTCACAGGCTGTAAGCAGTTAGGCCTCAGCCACTGCCACATAGCCACTTTAAAGGTCCAAAGTCCTAAGTGGGTCTATGCTATAGGTAATGTTTAGGATTGGTCCATTAAGAGAGACAGCAAGATGGCTAGACAGACAACCCAGCGACATTTTCAAATGGGAGCTAAATCAAGGCTGGAAGGATGGTTTAGGACCAGTTATGGAGGCATTTGTCTGCAAAGCCAAAGGACCCAGGTTCTAGACAGACAACCCAGCGACATCTAGTTCCCATGTTAGCCGTCTCAGATGCACAAAGAGGAAGAGACTAGCGAGGACCTCTGGAGGCTCTCCTGGAACGCAGCACTAGCTGGAGGCCCTGCTAGACAGACAACCCATTCTCTCTCCCTCTCCCCTTTCTCTCTGTCAAATAAGTAAATAATAAAATATTTTTTAAAAAGAAGTTGCAAGATGAGGGTTGAGGAAAGAGAGAAATTACAAGGGATTCAGTGGACAAATCACTTGTTGGACCAGCATGAGGACCAGTGGGTATGGAGGTTCTCCTGGAACGCCAGCACTCAAGCAGAGGCAGGGATCCGGCAAGCTAACTAGCTAGACAGACAACCCAGCGACATCTAGTTCACATGAGAGACCGTCTCAGTAAATCAAGTCGAGTGCAATAGAGGAAGAGACCAGCATGAGGACCAGTGGGTATGGAGGTTCTCCTGGAACGCCAGCACTCAAGAAGCAGAGGCAGGGATCCGGCAAGCTAACTAGCTAGACAGACAACCCAGCGACATCTAGTTCACATGAGAGACCATCTCAGTAAATCAAGTCGAGTGCAATAGAGGAAGAGACCAGCATGAGGACCAGTGGGTATGGAGGCTCTCCTGGAACGCCAGCACTCAAGCAGAGGCAGGGATCCGGCAAGCTAACTAGCTAGACAGACAACACAGCGACATCTAGTTCACATGAGAGACCATCTCAGTAAATCAAGTCGAGTGCAATAGAGGAAGAGACCAGCATGAGGACCAGTGGGTATGGAGGTTCTCCTGGAACGCCAGCACTCAAGCAGAGGCAGGGATCCGGCAAGCTAACTAGCTAGACAGACAACCCAGCGACATCTAGTTCACATGAGAGACCATCTCAGTAAATCAAGTCGAGTGCAATAGAGGAAGAGACCAGCATGAGGACCAGTGGATATGGAGGCTCTCCTGGAACGCCAGCACTCAAGAAGCAGAGGCAGGGATCCGGCAAGCTAACTAGCTAGACAGACAACACAGCGACATCTAGTTCACATGAGAGACCGTCTCAGTAAATCAAGTCGAGTGCAATAGAGGAAGAGACTAGCATGAGGACCAGTGGGTATGGAGGCTCTCCTGGAATGCCAGCACTCAAGAAGCAGAGGCAGGGATCCGGCAAGCTAACTAGCTAGACAGACAACCCAGCGACATCTAGTTCACATAAGAGACCGTCTCAGTAAATCAAGTCGAGTGCAATAGAGGAAGAGACCAGCATGAGGACCAGTGGGTATGGAGGCTCTCCTGGAATGCCAGCACTCAAGAAGCAGAGGCAGGGATCCGGCAAGCTAACTAGCTAGACAGACAACTCAGCGAGATCTCGGTAAATCAAGTTGAGTGCAATAGAGGAAGAGACCTAATGTCAACCTCTGACCTCCACATGTACACACATGTACATGAACATGCATACACACATACAAAACAGTTACAAGAGTTCAGGGTAAAATAATGAAATCTCCTCTCAATTTTAGGGTGCTGATTTGCAAATTCAATCACCCTAAAGGAAAAAGGTAAAACAATGGCTACAAGGTTTTTAATAGTCCTTCTTTCCAAAGAAGTTAGTTTGGTGATGTGGTTCCCTGAGAGGGAACACTAGATGTGACAATAAGTGAGTGTGAAGTGCAGAGCCCTTACATCAATCAGGCTTTGCCTTAGGCACTCGCAAAGGGGTGTAGAGCCCCTCCCATCAGCCTGGCATCCTCTCCTCTTCTGCCAAGGTGGATGTTTAGCCAGCAGACCTCTGCTTTAACAGTGGTGTCTCCACGCCAATGGTCTTGAGTTGGCTATACGTTCAGAGCATCTGTGGAGTTCTTAACATCTGATACTCAGATCTGGTGGCACGGGGTGTGCTCAGAGTATGGGGTGGCAGCAGGCACCCAGCACTTGTAGCCCCTCATGCCTTATGTGTTATCCACATATATACCTCGACTGGACCTTGCTCTGGCCCCCACTGTTAGGTCAGTCCACTAAGAGCATGAAAAATGCACAGCCTCGACCCAGGCAGCCTCTAGCAGAACCTCATCAGCAGGAATCCAGAGCCCAAGCAATCTCCATGCAGAAGCGTCTCTAGATCCCACAGGTGGGAATTCTCTCACAGACACAAAATGTCCTAAAGGGGCTTCAGTCTCACTGCCCAGCAAGGGGCACAAGGACATCTCCTCATAGGAGAAACTCCATGTAGGACCCCAGCCAGGACTTCTGACCTTGCTCACTGCTCTTTCTACACCTGCCTCCTCCTGCTATCAGCAGCAGATAAGCCATGAGACGCACAAGGACTGGGGAACCACTCCGGGCAGCAGCGGACATGCCTCAGGCACCCTCTGCAGCCATGCAGATGAGGAGGGGGCCTCCGAGAAGCAGCTCAAGGTCACAGGACCCTCAGAGGTGGGGCAGACAGGCCCAGTTTGTGTGTTCCCTCCTGAAGGAGACAGGGGCATAGCAGAAAGACTGTGCACACAAGAACTACTTCCCCTTGGTGGCTATCAGAGCAGATCAAGTTGCCAGCCAAGGGCATCCCAAGGGCCAACTGACGCCAGGGACGGTGGAGGGCAGATAGCAGGAGAGTCCCAACCCTCCCTGGTGTTTGGAGAGGCGATAGTCCGGAGCTGATAACTGGCTGTGATGCCTTTGGTCTCGCGCAGAGGAGAGTATAAGCCACAGAGCAGGCTTGCTAGGCTCAGTCTGGCTGAGCGGGAGGACCATGGCGGCTCTGCAGGAGAAGAAAACATGCAGCCAGAGGATGGCCGAATTCCGGCACTACTGCTGGAACCCCGACACAGGACAGATGCTGGGCCGCACCCCAGCCCGGTGGGGTAGGTGTGGGTCATGTTGAGGGGGCATGGAACAAAGGGCAGAGGATTAGCAGGACCTACACCTGCTGGGATGCTTAAGGACATACCCAGGCCTCACCCCTCAAGCAGGATGCCAGGGTCCCCAGATGGCCACTGAGGTCCTGACTCCAGGACATCTACAGAGCAGGAAAGTCCAAGGACTGGCCTCAGATTTTCATACATAAAGCTAATATCAGCATTTAAAAGGTTTAAATTTGTTTTTGTTTTGCTTTTGTTTTTTAAGGTAGGGTCTCCCTCTAGCACAGACTGACCTAGAATTCTGGAATTTACTATGTAGTCTCAGGCTGACCTCACACTCACATTGATCCTCCTACCTCTGCCTCCTGAGTGCTGGGATTAAAGGTGTGCACCATCACAGCCAACCTAAAGGTCTAATTTTTTAAAAATGAATTCAAAACTAATGTTTAAAAGAACTCTACAGAAAATGATGTTGGTTCTTTGGTCAGATTTATTTCATCAAGTGAACTTATCACTCTGTTCTGAGACGTGCCATGAACTCCAACATGCTGGACAGATCGGGGACTCCTACAGGCCTCACTCTTGAGTGGGTTAGGAGGCCGGCTGCACAGTCCCTCCCTCCTTCCTGGCTGTCCTGTAGTCACTTTGCAGGACCAGGAATATCCTCCCAGGGCCATGCAGCTCCTGGGGACGTGCCTCCCAAGCAAGTCTTCAGCAAGCAGGAAGCGCCCCTGAACTTTCCAAAAGAGTGAACATTCTTCAGGAACATTCCTCCAGGAATGTGAACATGGAACCCTTTGCCACTAGCCCAGAGTGTGACAAAGGGAGTCCCAGAGGTCTTTGTGGTGGTAGCCCTATTGAGGACAGGTGCCTCTCCTGCCCCAGTCCTCTAAATCTCCAATTATATGGACATGAAGTCCTGGGCATCCTTAGCCTTCCACAAGGTCTCTTGAGATTTGGATTCACAAGGTGGCACTAGGTGATTTCTTAGACAATTTAGCTGAGCCCAGCCAAGTTAAGACATAGTGGGTGCCTACCTGTAGAAGCACTCACTGTGCTGAAGGTGGTACACCCTGTGACCTCTTTGTTTGTTTGTTTGTTTGTTTTATTTCTGTTTTTGGAGTTGGCTCACATTAGCTCAGGCTGACCTGGCATTCACTATGTAGTCTCAGGGTGGCCTCAAACTCACAGCCATCCTCCTATCTCTGCCTCCCAAGTGCTGGGGTTAAAGGCATGTGCCACTATGCCCAGCTTTCTTGTGACCTCTTAAGGCCTCTGATGTGACTTAGATAAAACCCAGTCAATCCCAGGGCAAAGAGGAAATGGGCAAGTGGTGTCCCCACTTGGGCCACCCCAAGCAGCAGGCCAAGGGAAAGGGCAGTAGATGAGACCCTGGGTCAGTTGCTGGGGCTGCTAGATGTCCTCTCAGGACACCTATCTGGTAGATAATTCCAGCTGCCAAGACTCTTCCAAGCCACCTTGATGGCTGCAATGCCTCTCAGAACTTTCTGGAATGGTCCAAAGACCTGGGCCTCTGTGTCTGGGGCGGTGATAGTCTCAGGAGCTGAGAAAAGCATGATTCAAGTGAAGGGACAAAAACAAACAAAAGGATCTGAAGGGGAGAAAGGCGTACCCAGCACCGGTGGGAAAGAGACTCAGAGACCACAGGGCTGGAAACTGGGCGGGTCTCGGTGACTTGGGGCAGTCTCTGCCACCTGGAGCGCACTTATCCTTTGTGAGATGTGAAATTCTTACTGTCAGCAGCTCATGGGCTCCTCAGCATCCCTTGTCTTTCTAGGAAGAGAAGCAGAGGCCCAAAGGCAGTGATACTGAGGCCATCTTTGAGGCAGGTCAGGGCCCAGCAGCTGGCTTGTCTCATTCCCAGCTGCTCTACATGAGAGAAGATGGTGACACCCACCCAGCAGTAGTAGCAAACAGGGTTCTAGACACTTCTGGAAACCAGGTTAGCTTCACCGCAGCCTTCTGAAACGCAGAAAGAGGAGGACAAGCTGTGGAACTCCCCGGGAGTTCCCACATGTGGTATTAACTCTGCATGGTAGAAAGCTGTGAGCTGATGAGTGCCTCACCCCGCTGTCACTCATAAGGCAGGCTCCATTATGGACAGAATGGACATGAACTAAAGAAAACTGAGATGGCTCTGCCTGTGAGAGCTCAGGACCTGGGAAGGAGGAAAAGTTAGAAGTCCAGGAAAGAGGTGACTGTGTCATGAGAAATCTTTCTCTGGCCCTTGCTGAACACACTGGGGAAGCTATGGCTACAGAGCTGAGTGGGTTACAGACATGATAGTCCTGCAAGCACAGGCTCGGGCCAGCAGCCACCATACCGTGCATGCCTAGGCAGTGGAACAAGGCCTCCAAGGGATGCTGGCAGCTGGCTGTAAAGAATTTCAGCTGTGGAACAGGCTCAGGGAGGCCTGCCCAGAAAGGGAAGGCGCCACCTCCACAGCTATTAACCTCAAGCCTATAGCTTCCCCATCACCTCTTGCCCTCACAGACTTAGTCCTGCCTGTTGGTCATTTTTTGGGTCACTAGAGAATGAAGACACACCCACATCATGCAGAAAGAAAGAAGGCCTCATGTTCTTTCCCAGAAAGACCAAAGCCAAGACCTGCACAAAGGATTCTTAGTAGATGCCCTAGAAAGCAGAAGTCATCTAAACTCTACAGCAGCCAGAGTCAAGGCCACAGCCCAGAGGAGTAGGATCTTCCCAGAGGTCCACTTGAAAGAAGTGCTGTGGGGAAGGGTCTCAGAAGCACATGCAGGCCCTGCTCACATAGGGGTGGACAGAGGTATCCACTCCCCACCACTGCTCTTCCATCTCCTTACACTGACGACTGAGGCAAAGCCTGTGCTGGAGGTCACAGGAACTGTCCAGAACTCCAGGCTCTCTTCTCTGCAGGACACAGAGCTAGGTCAGGTCCTCACACAGAAGCTGAGCTGTGCTTCAGCTTCGGCTCCCACCAGGCAGGCCATACACTGAGGGCACCTGCGCGGAAGCTGCCTCTCTCGGCCTTGGCTTCTCTTTCTCTGATGCAGCTCTTATTCCACAGTTTAGAAGGACAGGCCCTGGGCTCCTGCCATGTGGTTGTGGATAAAGCCAACAAGCACAGTTACCACTAAGGTGCCAGGTCGTGATGAGGCCACACAAAGGCTGCACATGGGCCCTGTGGTTCTGTTTGTGCGGAATGTCTAGAACGTGCAGCTCAGACACAGACTGGGCCGAGGAGGGGAAGCCAGGGCGTGTTGAATGGCTTTTTTTGGGGCTCCACTTGTGTGAGAAGTTCTGAAACTAGGTCAAGGTGTTGGTGGCACAGCAAAGTGAGTACACTACACAGCTTCTGGCAGTGGTTCTGTGCTGTGTACTTTGCCAAAGCTGAAGTGGGCATGCTGCATCTCATCTGTCTCCTCGCAGTGTGGATCAGCCTGTACTATGCAGCTTTCTACGTGGTGATGACTGGGCTCTTCGCCTTGTGCATCTATGTGCTAATGCAGACCCTCGACCCTTACACCCCTGACTACCAGGACCAGCTAAAGTCGCCGGGTAAGCATCGGGAAGATGCCTTCAGCAATGCCCCATGACCCAAGCCAGGGTAGGAGGGGCCCCGCAGCTTCCTTCAAGGAGGAATATGACCTGGAATTACAAAGTCTGATTTGGCCTTAGTATTAACTATTAAAATAGGCGGTTTTTTTTCACAGGGACCAGAAGCCTGTATGTCCACCCTTGTCATATGCATGCATGCACACAGGGACATTTCTGGAACAAAATAATACTGACAGGGATCAGTCCTAAGGGGCCTGGGAGAAAGAATATGGGAGCAGAGACTTCTTTGGTCACCCTTGTTCCTGGGGAGGAAGGGAGGAGAGATGAAGTTCTGGCTGCTCCTGAGGCCAAAAAACAAGCCTAGAAGCCTTTTCTTCATTGACTCTGGTTTTCACTTTAAACCATGTACACGAAAAGTGTTACTTTCATAACAACCCCCATAAAATATGAAAGTCCTGGCTTCCATATTCAAACATCTACCACATGGATGGAACAGGCAAAGCACGTAGTGATTATTCACTGTGAAAGGTCACGTGGTACGTGTGGAAAAGACAAGCAAGTTAATGAGGATGAGGAGACAGTTCACATCTGACAAAGAGGGAAGGGGGCTTGAGGCCACCTGTGCATGGAATGCACATCAGGAATTCACATCTTATCCACTGCAGAAACAAGACGGTGCTCAGAAAACACAGCAGACTGTGTGAGTGACATGGTGATGACTTTGGCCTCCCACATTTTGGTTTTGACTTTTGCAATGAACATGTTATTAGATTGCTTTTTTAAAAAATATATTTTATTTATTTATTTATTTTAGAGAAAGAAAGAGAGAGAGAGAATGGGCATGCCAGGGCCTCCAGCCACTGCAAACAAACTCCAGATGCATGCGCCCCTTGTGCATTTGGCTTATGTGGGGCCTGGAAAGTCAAACTGGGATCCTTTGGCTTTGCAGGCAAACGCCTTAACCGCTAAGCCATCTCTCCAGCCCTAGATTGCTTTTATATTTAATCAAAACCAGTCAAGAATTATTTTTATTTGCATTCAGACTCCATTTTACTACAAACCCAGCTGTAGACTCTGTGGAGTCTACATGTCATGCCACGGCCAGAGCCATGGCTGAGGTCAGTGCTTGACAGGCCACCAGGTTCAGGGTCCTCTATGGAGCATGTGCCCCTGGGCCCAGGCATGCAGAGTCTGAGGGACAGGCCCTGACTGAATGCTCACTGTGCTACATTCTGGCCAATGGGCAGGGCACTAGGACCATGTGTCTTTGAGGTCCTCAGACCAAGTTTACTCAAACAGCCTGTGTCTGGCCTGTGGCTCGTTTCTTGTTGGGTGACTGAAGATTTGGTCCCAACTTCGAATACAGCTTTCGCTGCTCATCTGGGTTCTCATGGTTCTATGTGCCAAGGGCCAAAGGGCTCATATGTGAATGAGTTTGGACAAACCAGTCAGGAAGGCCCTCTCTCTCCCCAGGGGTAACCTTGAGGCCGGATGTGTATGGGGACAGAGGTCTACAGATTTCCTACAATGTCTCTGACAACAGTTCCTGGGCCAGCCTCACACACACCCTCCACAACTTTTTGGCAGGTACGTCATTGTGGTTCAGGGTCTAAGAGAGTCCCACACCAGAAGGAAAGCAAGGACCCCTCTCCCTCTCCTTGAGCAGTTGGGGGCCTGGCGATGGGAGAGGGCAGCACCCTCAGCTGTGTGTTCTGTAGGCTACACGCCAGCGTCCCAGCAAGACAGCATCAACTGCACCTCTGAGAAGTACTTCTTCCAAGAGAGCTTCGCAGCTCCCAACCATACCAAGTTCTCCTGCAAGTTCACTGCAGACATGCTGCGGAACTGCTCAGGCCTGGTTGACCCCAGCTTTGGCTTTGAGGAGGGAAAGCCATGCTTCATCATTAAGATGAACAGAGTGAGTATCCAAGGGTCTCCTTGGGGGACAGTCCTGGACTGGTGAGGAGCTTCCTCCCTCCTCACAGTCAATGAAGGGCTCAGGTCTGCCCTTTGCCATTTCACACTTCAGCTTTTGAATACAAATCTAGAATCTTTCACTTAGACACAGTGCCTTGCCAACCCTCTACTGCTATGACTGCTATGCAAACAGAAGGACACAGAACTAACTACTGAAGGAGACTCTAGGGCCAGAAGGGATCTTGAATTATGGACTGACACGAAACAGGGCTAGAAGCCCTCTACAGGGTCCCCTTTTACAAAGTACACAGGGAACCCTCAGAGTTGGCAATGTGGGGGCATTGGGCTGTGGTGGTATCTCAGGCAGAGCTGCAGCCAGTCCTGCCCAGGCCATAAGAACAGAGGGGTCACAGTGAGGAGGCAGCAAAGTAACCATGGATGGAGTGGAGGGGAGAGGTGACGTTAGAGCTGAGGCATGAGAGGCAAGAAGGGCTCAAAGTCTCTGCTCCAGCTACAGTACAACAGGTGAGAATCAAGTCAGCCACACTGCTTAGTTCTGTCTTAGAAGGCCTAGAGGAAGCCACACACTTGTGTGCTGTACCTATCATGAAGCCTATGGCTGGCCAGGGTCTCCTCCAATCTGCAAAAGGGCCATGATCAGACCAAAGGCAGGTCCTTCTCAGAGCTCAGGAGCCAACATCTGAGGTTGGAGTGGTCCGGGAAAGGAGTACAAGGAGGTGGGTACCCTGAAGGGAACAGCAGGGGACCTACTCTGCAATAAGGGAGGCAGGTGCCACTCAGCTGCTACCAACCACTGTGGGCCTAGATATGACACCAGTGACTAGAACCCTGTCCCAGCTCCAACACCACTAACCACCCTCTTGCACCCTAGGAGTAAAATGGTATTATAGCTTAAAAACGTGACTGACCTCCATGATGGTGTTGCTCAGAACACAGAGAGCTGAAGCTCTCTCTGAGTACCCACCTACACATCAGGGGTACACCACTACTTTCTTCCAGATTGTCAAGTTCCTCCCCAGCAACACTACAGCCCCCCGAGTGGACTGCACCTTCCAGGTGGGTACAGCTATTGCGAGAATGCTGTCTCCTGGGGTTGAGAGACAGCCTTATTAGTTCTTTAGTTTGGCAGGGAGATCAAGGGAGGCACCAGGTACTCCCAGGGGCACACCAACTGTCAGCCCAGTCGCCTTGAGCACAGTACTTGTGACTATTACCGGGGGGATGACCCAGAGGAAGGAACATGCTTTTATAATAGCCTTGTACCAAGAGACATTGGATTGTTCATTACACTTCACAGAGCCTGGCATTCTTCTGCCACGCTACCTTTTTATGTACAAAACTATTCCAGACCACCAACAGAACTATTGTTTAGTGGAGTTCTTATAGGACTGCTCAGGTAGTATTGATTCCTCGTAAACACTGTTTTACAAACAACTTTTTAAGTATAATAAAACACCAAGCCGGGCGTGGTGGCGCACGCCTTTAATCCCAGCACTTGGGAGGCAGAGGTAGGAGGATCGCCAGGAATTCAAGGCCACCCTGAAATTACATAGTGAATTCCAGGTCAGCCTGGGCTAGAGTGAAACCCTACCTCAAAAAAACAAAAAAAAAAAAAAAAAAAGAAAAGAAAAGAAAAAAAAAAACACCAATCTTGTCTCCACACAACATGTTCCAAGGTCTGCTTCAGTGTTGAACCTTAACCACGGGTCCGTATGTGGGTCTGTGAAACACCTGCAGGGTGCACCCCTATAGGTGACATGTGCAACATCTGTCCAGAGTGGCTGTAGACATTTGCTTGTTTTTCCTTTTTTCAGTTATTTCGGCCACACATGGGCTGACCTGAGATTTAAGTGGTCATTGTTCTTAGATGAGCCTAAGCTACCCATTGGGCAGTTCTGATTCCAACAATGAGAAGAAATAAATCCATGAACACGTGTTGATACTTAACCCAGAAAACCACACAAACTCTAAACCTAGTTTGCCCAAATGAGTTCTCAAAGCCTGCCAGTGTTCACTCCATGTGCTAATAAACAAACACTCGCTTCCCCGTTGTGAGCACCAGACTCTCAGATGGGAAAAGTGTGGTAGAAGGTGGCTGGAGTTTTGCTGTCTGAGAAATCACATCCTTGCTGGGCTCTTGACACCAAGCATGAAGGCTGACTCTAGTTTATGTTAACATACAACAAAGTGCTAATGCGATTCCCAGCCAAGTGTCACACACATGCACACATACACTCACACTCACATGCACACCAGTGCCTACTGAACTCAGACATGGCCTCTACCCCCCAGGACGACCCCCGGAAGCCTCAGCAGGACATGGAGCCCCTTCAGGTGGAATACTACCCACCCAATGGCACCTTCAGTCTCCACTACTTCCCTTATTATGGCAAGAAAGCACAGGTAGGTGGTCTGTTTTGCTGTGTCCTATGGCATTAGCGCAATCTTCTCAGATTTAGCAACAGTAAAGCAATTTTCTGTAAAATCAATCAAAGCCACACATGGTAATATACACCTATAATCCTAGCAGTTGGGAGGGGAAAGCAGGAGGATTAGTTCAAGATTGGCTACATGAGAATCTGTTTCAGAAAAGCCAAAAAGTGAAAAAAATAAAAAGACAAATTAAAAAATAATAATAATGGCAAGACTTAGCCAGTCCTAGCCACTTAATGAACTGGGTGTTTCTCAAACCCACCTTCCTGTAGCCACCTGGAAATGCATTTTCCACAAGCAGCATATCAGCTGGACTCTTTACTGTGTAGTACACTGTGTAGCTTCTTCAGCAGCTGTGTGTCCATCTGCCCCATGTTTTTATATTCATGCTTGTCAGCCACAGCCTGCTCTGGGCCAGTGCTCCCAGCTTCTCAGTGGGCAGAGGCCAGACTCTCTGTGACCTGAGAGCCCCTTGGAGCATAGCCCAAGACAGACTCATGGAACAGTCCTTCTCTACTCCCAGCCCCTCGTTTCCTTGCTTAATTTAGTTTTCTTGACATAAAGGGGTTTTCAAACATTTCACCCTGTGCTTTCACTCCAGCCGCACTACAGCAACCCTCTGGTGGCAGCAAAACTACTCAACGTCCCCAAGAACATGGAAGTCCTCATCGTGTGCAAGATCCTGGCAGATCATGTGACCTTTGACAATCCCCACGACCCATATGAAGGGAAAGTGCAGTTCAAACTTACAATTCAGAAGTAGTAAGTGGAGCTGACGTCCACACCTGCAGTTGCCACACAGGCCTCTCCTTCACTGTGAGTCCTCTGCCAGCCAATGTGCTCGGTCACCTTGAACATGGCTCAGAGCTGATAGCGCTGCTCTCTTGGGGACACCAGGAAGCATTCTTGGCCAGCAGCTTCAGCTTCCTCCTAAGTCTTTACCATCTTTGAGATCAAGTTGTGGTTACCATAAAAGCATGGAGCTAATATGGGAACCTAGAGCTCTGATGTCCACTAGCAAAGCCCCAGAAAGACTCGTCGCAGGCAGACTGTCCTGAGATGACCTGTCTGTCCTGTACTTCTGTATGAACTACGGCCACATCAGCAGAATGCTGCTAACTCCTGGATAATATTCTGAATTCATGATTCTGAGATAGCAATTTTCATACTGTAAAAATATATTAAAATTGCTTTTATTCTGTTTTTTTTCCTGATCGGAGAGAGAAATTTCCTAAAAGCCAAACCCTTCCTTTTATTTTCTGTGGTTTCAAAACACAGGCAGATTCTGAACTATTGGGGTGGGGCAGTCACTAAGAAACCCCTAAGAGAAAAGCAGGTGTGGGAGCAAGGCCATCTCCATGTGGAAGAATTTACCAAAAGCACTAGTTAGTCTCCCTTTTCCTGTAGTGACTCCCTCCCCCAGTATACAGATGCTAACTTGGAAACTCAAACCCCTTCACAAAACCAGTATGAGAACATGGGCCCCGACAGGCCAGTCTGCTCATACTGAAGGCTACCCAACTGTCGCTCAAAATACCTGTGAGGCTGGAGTCCTAAATCCAGGCTCATTGCCAGAGTAGCATAAAAAACCTATCTCCACCATCATATACAGAGAAGGCTAACAAGAAGCAGAAAGCCTTACAGATATTTTATAACATTAACTAACTCAGTGGGTATCCTGAGCAATACTGTGATAGAAATGAATCAAACGTTATTCGTTACTCACTCGATCCTGAATCCTGTCCATGCAGACGTGGGCACAAATCATGCCGACAAGGACCACACTGACATACTGAGTCCTGTGAACACACAGAACATACGTCATACAGACTGAGGCCATACTGGTGCCGATATTCAGCAGTAGTTTTGAATTGAATTTGGATATACAGAAGTAGTTTTGAAGGCCATGGGACCACCTGATATTCCTGCCAGGGACCTCTATGCACAAATTGAGGTCTGACACACCTGGGATACATAGGTGGTCAAAGTGGCCAAAATTCTCAGTGACAGATGACAGGCTCCAAGTTGGTACAGAGACTAGAACGACACGGCAGAAATACATTTGCAGTGACTGGCTGGGTGGCTCATCAAAGAAGCTCCTTCTGAGAGTATAGTAAGATGCAGATTTTATCTCCACAAGTTGGTGCCAAGCCCTGCTGGCCTTCCTTGAACTTCAGGGAATGTACCATGCTGGGCAGTTGGATTTATGGCGAGGGGAGGTGCGTTGAGCTCAGAGGCCAAGGATTTTCAAGGCTTGAGTTTCAGTAGCTGTTGAGTAGTCACTGTCATTTCCTTCCAGAAAGGCAGAACACGAAGAAGGGTGTGGGTGGATGCCTACCTGGCAGCACAAGAAGAGGAGAGAGGGTCATTCCTGAGATGAATCACTCAGTAAGGAACAAAGGGTTATCATGGCTCCTGGTGCAGACTTCCAGTCCACGACCAGCTTGCTCTAGTGCCTGTGGGCCTCTGGCAGGGGCATGTGAACAAAGCTGCTTACATCATGGTCAAGAAACAGAGAAAGTCAAAGGGAAAGAGGATATTACAATGCCTTTCAATAGCAGTGGCTTGAAGACCTCCCGCCTGACCCCGCCACTGACTGAAAGCCCCATCACCTCCCCAAAGCGCAAAGAGGAGAACAAGCCTCAGGCACGCATTCCATATCCTTACCATGGCAATTTACTTCCCTTCCGAGTTCATCCCAGCAGTGTGATGTTTTCAATTGTCTCTGAGTATTTTGTAACTTCCCGTGTGATCTCTTCTTTGGTTCACTTAGAGTGTGGTAATTTTAACAATTTATTACAGTTTCATTTGCTATTATCTCCTAACTTCATCTCAATGGGGTCAAAAAAGATACTTTGTGTGACAGCTATTTTGCTAAATCTATCAAGAGTTGACTTGTAGACTGAGAAACGTGCTGTAGATTCTTGAGAAGTGACTGTTACTCCAGGTAATACTCCGCATGCTTGTAAGGCCTAGTTGGTTGATTCTGTCCTCTTTCCTCACTTACGGAGAGAGGGAATAAAATACCCAACGATCATTTCTAACTGTTTCTTACTTCAATTGTTTATGCCTCATGGAACTCCACAGTGAACACATTTTTGTAAGTGCTCTGCATTGAAACTTCCGTGCCCTTCTTTGTCTCATAGCATCGTTTCGGATTTAAAGTCTATTTTCTCCGTGACTACTCACACTGAACATCTTTCTTCACGCTTCGCTTTCAATCTACGTGTCTTTAAGTGTCTTGTAGACATGTGTGTTGATTGTCTGCTTTTATCCATTCTGCCAACTTGTCTTTTGACTGAAAAATTTAATCTATTTACACCTAAAAATCATTACTGCTAAGGAATTCAATCATTTTACTACTTTTATACTTACTCTGGAGGTTTTTCTTTCAGCATTTCCAAATCACTGCCTTGTTTCATTTTTGTAATGAATGTTTAAATTCATCTTGTTTTTGTGTACATTTTTTGTTGTTAATGTGGAGACAACACTTAATATTCTTACAAATTAGAGTTATAACTCCATTCAAATTACACATGCCCAACACCTGGCATTACTACTTTGTCCCTTTGGGTTTTTGGCATCACAAAATTACTCCAATACATTATGTGTGAAACAGCTGTTCTTTTTGTTTGTTTTTTTGAGGTAGGGTCTCACACTAGCTCAGGCTGACCTGGAATTCACTCTGTAGTCTCAGGGTGGCCTCGAACTCACAGCACTCCTCCTACCCCTGCCTCCCGAGTGCTGGGATTAAAGGCGTGCACCACCACACCCGGCCAAAACAGCTATTCTTTTAAATGTATTAGTCTCTTAAATAGTGTAGAAAGCAAAATGTAAAGTTCTAAGTTACAATACTAGCTTTGAGAACTGCTCCCATGTTCACATTTGTGGAGGTCTAAGTCTTCATTTGGCTTCTAGTCACGGCTCAGTGGTATTTACATCACCTGTTGGATGTCCTTGAGCAGACTGCAGGACGGCTCTAGTGGGAATGAACGTCCTCAGCTTTTATCTGGAGGTATCATAACTTCCCCCCACCACACACACTTTTTAGATAGGATATCACTCTAAACCAGGCTGGCCTAGAACTCACCATGTAGCCCAGGCTAGCCTTGAAGTCATGGTGATCCTCAGCCTTTCTCCCTCACTTTTAAAGGATAGTTTAGCTAGTTACAGGATTCTTGCCGGACTTTTTCTTTCTTGTAGCATTATGAATGGTGGCCTACTGCCTTGTAGCCCCACAGATAACACCTGGACCATCAAAGATTTATAACCAATGAGAGTGAAAGTATAGAATATACTCCACAGGGAAGAAGCAAGCTCAAGCAAGCACATGGCTCAAGAGCTCCAAGTATTCTGTTTTATTTTATTTTTTTAATGAATCTACACAGAGAGAAGAGCTGATTCCCAGAGGTGGTAGTGGAGTGAGTCTTTAATCAACAGATGGACTGTTATGTAACTTTGGACGTGAATCATGTGAAAAGCACTTGTCAGCCGGGCATGGTGGCACACGCCTTTATTCCCAGAACTCGGGAGGCAGAGGTAGGAGGATTGCTAAGAGTTTGAAGCCACTCTGAGACTACATAGTGAATTCCAGGTCAGCCTGAGCTACAGCAAGACCTTACCTTGAAAAACCAAGAAAAGCCCCTTGTGACAAGTTACTCTCTTGCTGCTTGCAAGACTGTCATTTGGAAGGCAGCTATGCTAAGCACTGTAACCACCAACGCTTCGAGATCACCATCTGGAAGCCCTATGGGGCCTTATCTCACACAGGGAAGCTCAGTTTACTTGGAATATCACATCTATCATCAAACTTGATTTTTTTAAAGTATAATTCCCATCTTATTTTGTTGTTCCCTGATGATAGTTTTTCTTCAGTCTTCATTCCCTTAGCACCCAGTTCCAGGGCTGGAGAGATGGCTTAGCCATTAAGGTACTTGTCTGTGAAGCCTAAGAACCCAGGTTCAATTCCCCAGAACCCACATGAGCCAGATGCACATGGTGGCACATGTGTCTGGAGTTTGTTTGCAGTGGCTAGTGGCCCTGGTATGCCCATGCTCTATCAAATAAAGAAAGAAAATGTTTAAATATGTTTTTAATTTAATTTTTATTTGAGACAGAAAGAGGCAAGTAG
Organism: Orientallactaga sibirica; assembly: GCA_036365145.1. Lineage (NCBI taxonomy): Eukaryota > Metazoa > Chordata > Mammalia > Rodentia > Dipodidae > Orientallactaga > Orientallactaga sibirica. The sequence continues at coordinate 19,277,450 of JAEOAD010000041.1, read as the reverse complement.
AATGGGCATGCCTGGGCCTTAAGCCACTGTAAACAAACTCTAGATGCATGCACCACCTTGTGCATCTGGCTCACGTGGATCCTGGGGAATCCAACCTAGGACCTTTGGCTTTGCAGGCAAGTGTCTTAACCACTAAACCATCTCTCCAGCCCTAAAAATGTTATAAAAAAAAAAAAAAAAAAACAGACTCCAAAGCTGGGCATGGTAGCTCACACCTTTAATCCCAGCACTGGGGAGGAAGAGGATCACTGTGAGTTCGAGGCCACCCTGAGACTACAAAGTTAATTCCCAGACCAGTCTGGGCCAGAGTGACACCCTACCTTGTAACCCCCCCCCCAAAAAAAAAAAAAAGAATCCAGCTCTTGGGCTGGAGATGGCTCAGCAGTTAAAAGCACTTGCTTGGCAAAGCCTGACAGCTTGTGTTCAAATTCCTGGTACCCACGTAAAGCCAGGTGCACAAAGTGGTACATGTATCTAATGTTCATTTATAATGGCAGGAGGCGCTGGCATGCCCAGTCTCTGTTTCTCTCTCAAATAAATGGATATTAAAAAAAAAAAAAAAAAAAAAGCTCTTTACATGGGCTTTGGCAGAGGTCACGGTACAGCATCAGGTCTAAACTGGGGGGTGAAAGTGTTCAGTTCTTCCGTGCTCTGTCAGGTTGACTCCTGACCACCTTGCTGTGAATTGTACAACTCACACAGTAATGCAGCATCACACAGAGCTTGGGAAGAACGCAAGCACTGAAGACAGTTGCTTCAGAAATGTCTGACAGGGCTAGAGAGTTCAACCAGTTAAATGCACCTGCTTGCCAAGCCTGATGGCCTAGGTTCAATTCCCGAGTGCCCACATAAATCCAAATTCACAAAGGGGCACATGTATTTGGAGGTTCTTTACAATGGCAGGCTCTGGGACGTCCATTCTCTCTCTGCTTGTAATAAATAAAAAAAATTTTTTTTGGAGAGACAGAGAGGGAGAGGAAGACAGAGATGGGCGTGCCAGCAGTTTCTCAGCTGCTGTGAATGAAATCCAGATGTGTGTGCCCCCCTGTGGTCAAGTGCAGCATTGTGCCCTTGCATCACTTTGCATCTGGCTAAACGTGGGACCTGGAGATTGGAACCGCTGGAGATTGGAACCAGTGTTCTTAGGCTTAGGAGGCAGGCGCCTTAACCCTAAGCCATCTCTCCAGCCCAATAAAAATAAAAATAAAATAAAATAAAATGTCTCTGACAGCCGTGGCCTCTATGTTCCAAATGATGAACTTCCTTGAGCAGGCACGGGCGCAGTTAATTCAGCGAATAGGCTGCACGTGCCCGCAGTCTTTCTTGGCATGACTGAGGACAGAAAATAAGCCTGATGATATTTTAGCCACTATATCCTCAAGTATTCCCTCTGATCTTTCCTCTCTTGATTCTCTTAAAATGTTGTTGGTGCAGTACGTCCCTTGGACTTTTCATCTTAAAATAAATATATCGGGCTGGAGGGATGGCTTAGCAGTTAAGATGCTTGCCTACAAAGCCAAAGGACCTACATTCTCCAGGACCCACATAAAGCCAGATGCACAAGGGGCACATAGGTCTGGAGTTTGTTTGCAGTAGCTGGAGGTTCCAGTCCCAAACTTGTTCTTTTTATAAAATATTTTTATTTTATTTTATTTGAAAGAGAGAGAGAGAATGCGCATGCCAGGACCTCCAGCCACTGTAAACAAACTCCATATGCATGCGCCACCTTGTGCATGTGGCTTACATGGGTCCTGGGGAACTGAACCTGGGTACTAAGCCATCTCTCCAGTGTACAAATTTGTTTTTTCAACGTCCTAGTCTCTTCAGTATCTGACTCCCAAAAGGTAAGAGAAGAATGAGGGATAGGAGTAGGGAAAAAAGGTTCCAACCTTTAAATCCCCTGCCTTTAAATCCCCTGGAAGTCATGTCAGCTTGCATCTACAAAGGAGGTACAGCTCCAGGGGTCAGCTGCCTCTTGTCTAGGCCCTGTGATCAGAAGCAGGAGTTAGTAGCCTAAGCACACAGTTCAGTATTAGGGACATGGTTCTTTTTGTTCATTATGCTACAGGGTGGGCTAGGTGAGCAGCTGCTACTGTGGAAATGGAACTAAAACCACCAGCCACCCACCTCCCAAGCCCTGCTAGAAGCTGCAAGCCTTGAACAGATTTCACAGTTCCCAAATAGTTACATCCAGCAGATTCTGCCAATGCAGCTGTCTAGGCAAGGAGACAGACTCCTGGTGTCCCACACCACCATCTTTCCAAAGTGCTCACACCACTGTTGTTTTTCTGAAAGTCAAACTTGTAATACCACTTCCACTTTTAGGTAAAAGAACTAGCGTTCCTCTGTACCAGAGAAGCTCAGAAAAGGGGACATTCATGGCCCAACGCCCACTTCATCCGCTTTCCCTGTCCTCTGTACCATCAGGGGTACCTTCAGCCATTCCAGACAGTAGGTCACAGAACCCACCTGACACTGCACCTGGGACTGGCAGTCTGCTGTTCCAATGAAGACTAAGGAGCCTAACAAATCGGAATGACCTCTAGACAACAATCCTGAGTTATAGAAACACAGAGCTTGTTTAAAATGCCCATGCGCGCTTTATTAATAAAACTAACAGTGCCAAGTTAAACAAGTCAAACAATTAAAGTCTCTTTATATTCCATAAAATATTACAGAAAAGTTTATTCGTGTTTCAATAAAAAGACTATCATTAGAACAAGGCAGCTAACAGCAACTGTGCGGTTAACGGGTTGTTTGTGAATAAATTTTAAGAGAGACTACTGCCTGTCCTTAAATTCCTTTTTTTTTTTAAAAAAAGAACTATTAAAAATGATTGACAAATTTTGAGTTAAAAAATTGTTAAAACATTCTCTATGTTTAATTTCAACTTTATAATAGATTACAGGAAGATGCTTATGAAACAAATACAACATTTGTTTCAGTACACGTCTTTAAATGATAGACTTATAAGTATGTAAACAACTATATAATAAAAAGTTTCCAAACAGCCTGTAAGAAATCAGGCAAATTTACCATAAGCAATAAACCTTCCAGACAGTTTCCATAGCTGCACCAGCGTGGCGGTAAACTTATCAAACAAAACAAAACAAAACAAACAAATAAAGTATTTTGTACTTTGTTGCTGCAATAGAGAAGAAACATACAAATCTGATGGAATCACAATAGTATAATTTAAGAAAAATAAAGTTATAATAAGATGTATGGCGCTCAATGTTTAAGAAGTAGAGCTCTATCTGCTTGGTTCTTTGCACACTGCATGATTTAACAAATGGTTAAGAAAACCCATCCTGGAGTCTCGCTATCCGCCAGCGGGTGGCGCCACTCAAACACACTGCAAATAAACACCATCAGGTGGTGGAAGTCCGCCGAGGGATAGCGTTTTATTATTGTCATTGGTGTGGGTGCAGTACAATTTCCTTAGCGAACCCAGCAAGAACTGTTGAGGGGCAAAATTAAACTCCAAACTTAAAAAAACTGAAAACAAAATCCTAAAGAGTAAATACAGGCTCTGCGTCACGCTGGCATCAAACACATCCACAGCGTGTCTCAAACCCATGGGAACATTCTTTATTGGAGGTGCGCATCTAACTCCACAGCTCTCGGGTCTCTTCTTGGGAGTAGGCCAAAAAGAACAGAAAATCCCACTTTAAAAAAAAAAAAGTTTCTCTTCTCTAGATATTTTTTCCTGAAGCTGAACTTGAAAGGGAGAGGGAGTCTACAAGCTGAGTCATCAGTCTTCCTCATCATTCTCATTGAAGTCATCATCGTCATCGTCATCTTCCCCAACGTAGGACACAGGGGTCTCCACCCTGGAACCACTGTACTGGGACCCATTGGAGCTTGTGGCCAGCATCCCATCGGCACCATTGCTCAAGTCACTGCAAGGAAAGACCAAGCCAGCCAGTCAATGTAAAGAAGCCCATTCTGCCCAGCCTAGGACAGGCTGGGTTCATCACCCAAGAAGCACGCAGACATGGGAGACTCAGTATTTGTAATGCAGACCCCTCGCCATCTGAACTAAGCTTCATTCTGCTCATTCTATCCAACCCATGATCACTGCAGCTGGCACAAGAGCCCTGAGAACACAAAGGGCCAGGAGATCCTTTTCCCAAGATTTTTGCTCACAACCAGCAGTGGGCTGTGAGAGTGGACTGAGGCATGACATATCAAGTAAAGAATGCAGCAAAGTGGCAGAGCACTTGCTTGGCATGTGTAAGGCACTGGATCAATTTCAAGTACCACAGAAATAGACAGAACCTGAAAAACTCAACAGAGAGCAAAGGAGTGAGAGAAAACAGTAACGTGGCCCAGACCCGGGAGAAGGAAGTAGTCCCACCAAATCCTACCACAATCTGGGCTGGTGATGATCCAGTATTCAGAGACACTGCTCTGTTACTATAAAGCCAAGGCCTGTATTCTAGCGCCTTTACTGATATCTATACTGTAAACACTCACATGCTGGGCTTTCTGACAGTGAACTAGCGATATACCTGAGAAAGTCACCCAACAGAACAAGTCACAAGTTATGAAGAATTTGGCCCCCGGGCTGCAGCCACTTCTTGGGCTGCTTAGGAACTACAAGCCATCCCCATGTCCTCACTACAATGACAGCTTTCCTCATGACATGGCAATAGCCTTAATCCCTCATTGTCAAAGTGGGACACCAGGAAAGTTTAGTCCACAAAAAGAACCAATCAAAGACAAAATAGTTTAAAATACTCAAATTACTTCAAGAATCACCTTTGCTAGTTGGGTGCGGTGGCTCACACCTTTAATCCCAGCACTCAGGAGGCAGAGGTAGGAGGATCGCCATGAGTTCAAGGCCACCCTGAGACTACATAGTTAATTCCAGGTCAGCCTGGACCAGAGTGAGACCCTACCTTGAAAAAAAAAAAAAAAAAAAAAAAAAAGAAACCTCAAGACAAGAGAAAAACTAAACTCTGGAAAGCCGACCACACCGCATCATGACGTTCTCACAGTCACCTCACTTCTCCTCAGATGATGCAAACTCCCATTTACACTTCACTGACCCTCACATGCCACCCACAGCTATTGATGTAAATTACATCAATTTAGCATCTTTTTAAGTTTAACCTGAAGACTAGCTCAACACAATATACCAGACAATAAACTTGTTTGATCACTGGAAAAGGCACTGTACACCCATCTTTAAAGCAACACTCTCTGAAACTGATAAGCCAAATGATGGTAGATACGTGTTTATTTAAATAGTAAATGTCGGCTGGAGAAATGGCTTAGCTAGAGGCCCTGGCATACCCATTCTCTTTCCGTCTGCCTCTCTTCTATCTCTCCCTCTCTCTCTCTGCTTGCAAATATATAAACAAATAAATAAATAAATAAATAATAAATAAATTTTTAAAACAAGATAATAGTAAACGTCCTTCAACAATACAGAAAATAAAAATAAGCAATAAAATGTGAAGTGCTGAGCTAGGCATAGTGGTGCAGGCCTATACCACCAGGTCTTGGGAGGCTGAAGTCAAGGCCAGACATGGGCTACTGAGCAAGATTTTGTCTCCCCAATAAAAGTATACAAAGGATCTATTGCAGAAGTGGTGGTGGAAAGAATGTAAGAGCCAAAGGAAGGGTAGGACTCTTTATAATGTGCTCCTCCAAATACAAAATGGCCTGGATATGTGACTTCACAGTGTCTGACACTACATAAACAAGACCATCATAATAGGAGCAAAAGATCATGACATCAAAATAAAAGAGAGACTGATTGAGAGGGAGAAGGGATATGATAGAGAGTGGAGTTTCAAAGAGGAAAGTGGGGGGAGGGAAGAAATTACCATAGCTTATTGTCTACAATTATGGAAGCTGTCAACAAAAAAACACAAATTATAATAGAAACAAAACCCAGGCTGGAGAGATGGCTTAGCAGTTAAGGCATTTGCCTGTAAAGTCAAAGGACCCCAGTTCAATTCTCCAGGACCAATGTAAGCCAGATGCACAAGGAGGCACATGTGTCTGGAGTTTGTTTGCAGTGGCTGGAGGCCCTGACGCGCCCATTCTCTATCTGCATCTTTCTCTCTCCCTCTCTCTCTCTCAAATTAATAAATGGAAAAAAAAAAAAAAAACAAAACCCTGTAATAGCCACGTATGTTATCACACACCTTTAATCCCAACACTCAGGAAGGAGAAGTAGGAGAATCACTGTGAGTTTGAGGCCAGTCTGGGACTACAGAGTAAGCTCCAGGTCAACCTGAGCTAGAACAAGACCTTACTACAAACAAACAAACAAACAAAAAAAACCCAAGCCTGTTATATAGGGGCTGGGGAGATGGCTCAGAAGTTAAAGGTGCTAACAGCTTGGGTTCAATTCCCCAGATCCCATGTCAAGCTAGATGAACAAAGTGGCACATGCTTCTGGAGTTCACAGCAACAAAAATGGCTCTATCATGCCCATATTCTCCCCCCACCGTCTCATATAAATAAATAAATCTATTTAAAATTTTTTTTAAAAGGGACTAGAGAGATGGCTTAGCTAAGCCCAAGAACGCCCGTTTGATTCTCCAGGTCCCACGTTTAGCCAGACACAAAGTGATGCAAGGGCCCAATGCTGCACTTGCCCACAAGGGGGCGCATGTGTCTGGAGTTCATTCACAGCAGCTGAGAGGCCACTGTTGCACCCATTCTCTGTCTCTGTCTCTCTCTCTGACTCTCTCCCAAAAAAAAACAAACAAAAAAAAATTGAAACATAAAGTTAAAAAAAGTATAAAAGAGTAGAACACAAAATTGTACACATACTGTGCTATCAAATACATTTTAAGAAAACTGGGTAATATGCTAAAAGACCAACTTTATTTACCAACTTGGACAGTTGGACATGGACAGTTTTTTTGTTTGCTTGCTTTTTTTTTTTTTTTTTTTTTTTTCTAGCCCAGGATGACCGGGAATTCATTATATAGTCTCAGGCTGGCCTTGAACTCACAGCAATCCTCCTACCTTTGCCTTTCAAGTGCTGGGATTAAAGGTGTGTGCCACCATGCCCAGCAACATGGACAGTTTTGCCTCCACTTTACTGTATGCTCCTTTTTAAAAAAATAAAAATCATGGCTTACTTTAAATTATAGAGGAGAGAAAAAAATCAACTAAGAAAGAAAGCTCTTTCTATAGGGAGATAAGCATGATGTGTCCCCACCTGACAGCTCAGCCTAAGGTATTTGCACAAGGAGGGCAGCCAATTGATGCCCACCCCCAGCTGCTGTCACCTGGCAGAAAGCCTTGTGCCATTGGATGTAGAACCTGTTGTCGTGACGAACACCCCGCCGATGGATCCCTGAGCCATTTCTGAAACAAGAGAAAAGGAAGTAAATCACAGTAAAACCAAGAGATACCTGTGGGAGAGAAACCAATGTCTGCATGGCCAGCTGGCTCAAAAGAGACTAGCAAACACCCTGAACTGCCTGCTGCTTCTCGTCCTGCTGGTGAAGGCCCAGGTGAGGTCACACAGGTCAGAAAGGATAACCTTGGCACACACAGTGCCTTAGGAAAGGCTCCCAGCACTGCTCTGGGAATAAGCACTACCAGAATACAAACAGACTAACGGTATGGATGTGCCACGTCCTAGCCTCTGTAAGACTCACGGGTCTCCACAGGAACTGTACAAGACTCAGGCCAGGTGTCCAAGCCTGCACTTGCTGCAGGAAAGGCTGGAACGTAGGCCATGCCAGAGACAGGTCAGATGCTCACATCTCTTGGATGGTCAGAGCCTCAGGGTACAGGAGTCACTGTCTGTCTCAGAGAGTGCATTTATACCACAAATTGTAGACAACAGGAGAATGGGGCATCTTTTAGAAACTCTCATTAGAAAGCCATCATACCTATGGCCAGTATCTGATGCCTCAGCAAAGAAGTTACCAGAACACAGACCTCAGACCAGAGCTGAAGCCCAAGGAACTGGTGGCTTCTTATGCTGCCCCAAATGACAGAGCACTACTGGGCTCAGAAGGCTGTTCTTCCTGTCAAGCCCATCACCTCCTAGGATCACCAGTCTCTCTACTTTTGGCCCCACCTACAAGAGAAAGCCTGAATCCACAACCCCTTCATCATGTAAACCACAAACATCAATTGGACCCTGAGACTACATGATGAATTCCAGGTCTGGCTGGGCTAGAGCAAGACTGTACCTTGAAAACAAAACAAAACAAAAAACACCAACTGAGGACCCCAATAGCACATGTCCAATAGGCACAGCACCAAGAGGATCCAGTCATATCACAGCCATGGGGCACAACTGACCTGTCACATATGGTTCCAGAGCTTTTGGTACCAAACTTCTTGCCATTTTGAGGTCTTCGGCAGAACAGCTCCCTGATTCCAGCCCACACGCCATGCCCATGCGTTTGAGCACCTCGATGTCATCATGAATCTCAAACGTGTTGTCAAAGTTAAACAGATACTCAAATCTGAGGAGAAAGGCACTGTGAGAAACACGAGGTTTCTAAGGAAGACAGAACTGTGGGCTGGGGTTGCGGCCGGGGCCAGGGCCAGGTAGTGGACCCCTCGTCATTCTCCCTCCCCAGCTCCTGTGGTCAAGTCTCTATAAAAGAGTACAAACTAAGCAATGAAGGATGAGCCACTGCATAATTCTGCAAATCACTGTTATGTTCTTGACAAGATAGAGACCAGGATACAATGCCACCTACACACGCAAGGTCCCTGCAGATCATGGCTGTCTCCAGCCATCATGGGGATAGCAAATCTTGCTGCTGAGCAGTTTCAGGACAGGACTGATAACTAACAAGCCTCACAGGCTTTCTTCCCCTAAAAAGGGCTGTACAATCCGATGGCCTTGACTAGAACACACTTGTCATTGGAGATGCTGCAGTCGATGACGGTCTTCCTGCTGGTATTGACAATGATGAAGGGCAGGTGGATGACGGAGTTGGGCGGGGTGGCCTGCGGGCCTGCTGCTCCGCTTGGCGGTTTCTCTGCACCAAGTTCTTGAAGGCAATTTGCTGAAAAGGAGCAATAGGTGCCCTGGTAACAGCTGCTGCCAGTAATACGACCCCTCTGCCCCCTCCTAGCAGACAGCAGGGGTCTGGACTGTGATAAACCAGCCTTACAGCTGGGCATGGACGTTTACTGTCAGGGGAGGTATGTGTGTAGAGTCAAGTCCTTAGAGGCCTGGCAGCATTCTCCCCATCCATGGAGGACAAGAAGCGTGGGAAATTAGCTACACCGAAGTTAAGACTTCTGCCCTTAACACTGAGGTTGATCCCGATGGCCATGCCTACAGGGAGGGTGACCTGCTAGAGGACATTCAGTCCTAGACTGATGCCCTTGTGGCATCAGGTGAAGGACCTCTTCCTAGGCTAAACCCAGAGCCAGGGCGCCAATGCTGCAGTGCTTATATGGACCTGAGATGTGCTGTGATCCCAAGCTGCCAACCCTGTGCCTCCTTGCCTCCCTACAGCAGCAAGTGCTCCGGCTGCACTCAGCGAGAGGCCTTGGTTTCCAAGCCCTGCTCAGGCTATGTATGGTTGCAGAGCTTTGGGGACAGAAAAAAACAGCTCATGCTTGGCATAAAGGGCAAGAAATGGGAAGGAGGCTGCACTATGGCCCCCCTCCTTCCCCAGATATTCTAGGTACCTTGGGCTGGCCCCACAGGGAGGACACCACCCTTGATGGCCTGCATCAAGTTTTAGGCCATTGGTGTGACCTTGTAAAGGGCTGGGAACCATGCTAAACCTCCCTACTGACCACTAGGTATTTCTGGACATTTACAATATTACCATGCTGGTGGCCACTCATCCCCATGTCCCCCAAGCCCCTCATTACACCTCCTGGAAGGTTCTAACACACCTTGGTTAGGAGACCAGCCTGCTTTACCGAGACCCCCCCAGTCTTCACTGTTGTCGGATGCTGATGCTGGATTAGGTCTCCAAAGGTGAAGTCCAGCTGCATGCACACCAGCCCAGCTGTTGGTGCCATCTCAGACCAGAAGCTAAGACCAATATATACATGTTTGCTACAATCCCAGCCTCTGAAGGACCACTTTCAGTGCAACTTCCACAGGGGCCACTTTCTAGATCCTTAAGCCTTATGTCAAGGAATGTTCACATGAACACCCATTTGGCCACGCTAAGACTCTCTAGGAACAAGGCCAGTGTGGCTGACATTACTATGGGGGACAAGCTCAGAACAGAGCTCCTGCCACCAGGAGAATGACTGGGCTCAAACAGGTAGCTACCTGCAGAATGAGCTCCTGGAGCTGTGATTGCTTTTGCTTGATCCTCTCCAGCCTCCGCTGCCTTTCCACCTGTAGACAGACACACGAAGAGGCACCAGTCAGTCAGTGTGTGCTGACACCCCTCTGTGAGGGCCCATAGGCATCAGCTCACCAAGAACGTCAGCCAAGGCATATGGACGAGTGTGCACACAGCACAAGCTATGTTCCAATGTTCCTGAAACCCCAATATGATACCTGATCCCCTCCCCCTTTCTCAAACTTGGCTGCAAAAAAAAAAAAAAAAATTATATATATATATATATTTATTCATTCCACAAACATGGATTGAGAACTAAGCACTAGAGTTAGATACCAAGTCAGGCTAGCTGTACTCCTTCTCCAAAGCTGAGCACCTGAGAGCCAGTCAGGACAGGAGCAAAAATACCTGCAGCCAGATGTCAAGCAGTCTGGCAAGAGGGGTTGAGAAACAAGCTGGACCCCCCCCCACCACCACCACCTGGAGAAGCTCTCCCAAGTGACCAAGTGCTCTGGAGCTAAAGTGCCCAGACACAGAGGGAAAGGAGGGTCACAGTGAGCACCTCTAAGTTCTGGCACTCCTGAGCTGAGTTGGTGGGTAAGCCAATCCACTTGATTTCCTTCTTCTCCTTGGAGATGATGTTCATGGCCATGAGCACGTTTAAGGCATCATACACACGCCGCCGGATGTTCTTCTGGTCATAAGCCTAGGGAATACAAAGCAACAAACTTCCCAGTGGTTCCGGTTTTCAGACTACTGTGACATTTCAGATCATGAGCATGACTCCTGAGGGTTACTCCTGACTTATATTCTGGAACACTGATCTGTAGATGACAGAATTCACCTTTTACTGTACCAGAAATTCCTTGAAATGCTAGATCATACTCCACAGAAAGGCCTACTAACACTTACTGATTCATTTGGTAGGACATGGTTGTCAGCAGCACTGAACTCTGCGACTAACTCATCGGCCACCTCATTGTAGGAGGTAGTCCCTTTCCTCTGCACCTTCTCGCACACCTTCATGGAGAAATGCCGCAGGCCCTTGCCATTCTTCTCGCCTTTTCTGTTCCTCTTCCTTAGAAACACATACAAAACCAGACCCTGTTAGTAGTCACAGAAGCCAGCCTCGAATCAAGAAGTACTTTCACAGAAAGGCCTAAGGCTGCACCAAGACCCAGGGTGCAGAATCCCCAGTGGCCCACAATTCCCACGGCCCCACCACAGGTGGGGCTCTGTCCCAATGCACCAAGGACCTCAGCAGGTGTCAGTGTTTCTCAGGTCAGAGAAAGAACATCTGCAAGGCCAGACCACACACCTGTGCCTTCAAATGTCGGGGAAGATTGTCAGACATCCGAAGTGCGGAAATCAGCATGTATCTGATCCGGACCACATAATAGGCACCACTGTTCTAAAGACGTCTGCTGGCGTCAGATCACGGCACATTTTAGTGTAAATTTAGGAATTTTCAGGGCCAACTTCAGCAGGCTACCATGACATAAGGCAAATGCTTAGACTGACGGGCACGTGACAACAGGTGCGAACAACTAAGTGTGCTTCAGATCAGGGCAGCAAACCGATTGCTTACCCCTCATTACATCACCACATCAGAAACAAGGTCACTAATTTCATCTGGCAAGGTGACTTTTGCTTACAGCCAATTCAAACACTGTAGTGTGTGTTTTAAGGGCAGACATACTAGTGACTTCTGAGGAAATTCACTTCCACATAAGCCTGCTTTAGTGGTAGTCATGGCGGGACCGTACAGAGGACAAAGCCAGGCACGGTGGAAGCCAAATCCTACAACGGCAGGTGGAACTGGCCCACTTACACCCAGTATAAACAGTGGAAGTTCCAGAGTAGCTGTGGCGTGGTTGAAACCAGTGTCCTCTTTCTTCATGGCCCAAAGCTCCCAAGCTTCCCAAGAGTAGTTAGAATGAGCCAAGGAGGATGCCAGATACACTGCTGAGAGCTGGTTCCTTGCTGCCCAGCCCAGACAGGGATGGGTTGGCAGCTCTGAACTCAATGTGCATAGGTACCCCCATTATGAACCATGTGACATGTGGCCATAGAGGACTGAGGGGACATTCTAGGCAGTCACCACATTGGGACAGAGGGTGCTCACCCAGCAGACCAAGGTGAGGAGTCAGACGGCTGGTTCTGGGATACAAAGTGAGTGTTGGGGGTGTGTGGGCTTCCTACCACAATAGTGTTTGATGCTGCAGGTCTCTGAGGTGTACCAATTACCTAGTCAAAAAAGAAATAAGAACAATCAGACATCTTCATCATGGTGCTGCCAATTCTGTCATCTTCATCAACCACAACGAAAGGAGGCCAGTGGGGAAGGCCGGGCCCCCAGCAGTGACTTCCGAAGCACTGAGCACTAGTGCCGCAGCCAGTCTGCTGCTTGTGGCTCAGGCATCTTCCAAAAGCACAAGAAGCTCCAGCTCTAAAGTGCAATGGGGAGGGAGGGAAATATCAGGTATGTAAATTAAAAATCAATAAAAATTAAAAAAAAAAAAAAAAAAAAAAAAAGCTCCAGCTTCAGGGCTGGCGAGGGCTAAATGGTTAAAGGCACTTGCTTGCAAAGCCTGACAGCCTGGGTTCAATTCCCCAGTACCTACATAAAACCAGATGTGCAAACTGGTACATGCATCTGGAGTTTATCTGCAGTGGCAAGAGGCCCCAGCACACCCTTTCTCAATCTCTCTCTCCCTTTGTAAATAAATAAATAAATACATTTAATTTTTAAAAAGAAGTAGTTTCAGTAGGCTGGAGTGGCCACAATGGAATGGAGTGGGCAGGCCACTGGACAGGGCAGGCTTCTCATGACAAAGAAGAGTAGTGCTCATACCAAGCACACAACTCAATGAGTCCAGGTTTAATGACAGGACACTTCAACACATTTCTATTTTACTTTTATTTAAATATTTTATTTTTATTTATGTGAGAGAGAAAGAGGCAGGGGGAGAGGCGGGGGAGAATGGATATGCCAGGACCTCCAGCTGTTCAAACGAATTCCAGATGCATGTGCCACCTTGTGCTAGCTCACGGGGGTCCTGGGGAATTGAACCTGGGTCCTTTGGCTTTGTAGGAAGCACCTTAACCATTAAGCCATCTCTCCAGCCCTATTGTAGTGGTTTGATTCATGTGCCCCCATAAACTTAGGTGTTCTGAGCTGATGCAGATTTGGGAACTAGCTCTTCCTGGAGGCAGTGTATTGTTGGTGGGCTTATGAGTGTTATAGCCAGTTTCCTCTTGCCAGTGTTTGGCACACTCTCCTGTTCTTGTTATCCATCTGATGTTGACCAGGAGGTGATGTCCACCCTCTGCTCATGCCATTGTTTCCTCTGCCATTGTGGAGCTTCCCCTTGAGTCTGTAAACCAAAATGAACCTTCTTTCCCACAAGCAATGCGAACCTGACTGCAACAGTAGAGTTGTACTAGAGGAGTAGGGTTGAGACACCTCACTGTGTGGCTTTGACCTTTTGGAGCTGGTTTTCAAGAGGAATGGGGAAAGGTTTGAAACCTTGGACTAAAAGATGCCTTGCAATGCTGTAAGTACAGCCTGATGGACTATTCTGGTCAGAGTTGAAAGACCTGAATGCAGTAAGAACTATGGACTGTGAGGTTTGGCCTGTGACAGTGAGAAAGAGCTTTGCCTGGACTAGGCTAGAAGCAGTTTGTGTGAGAGGCTTGCTGTTATGTCTGTGTCCTGAGAACTTGTGCAGGGTTGCTTTGCACAGAAACAGACTGGTGTGAGCAGAGGGATATGGCATAGAAATCTTTGGGTGAAATTGCTGCCTGTTTAGCTGCAATTGCATGAGAGATTACAAACTTTGGGATTAGGCCAGCTGTCCTGCATTGAATCAACAGAAAGCATGCAGTCTTTTGAAGGGGCCTAAATGCTAAAAGAGTGTCCTGTTCTTCAAAGTCTGCTTTATTCCCCCTGGATTAACAAATTAGCACACCACCTAGTATTATGGAGTATAGAAATACAGGAAAGAGAGGGTCATTGAATTTGCAACATGGTCTTGTGTTTTGGAAATGGCCTTTAGCAGTGTGTAGCAGGTTTGCTGGATTGCCTACATGAAGACCCAATGGAACTGTGAGGATAGACCATGGGTTGCAGTGGAGACCCAGTGGAGATGCTAGGGACCACGAGATGGCTGGCCTGGATGAAGTTTTCCAGGACTCTGAGTAGCCTAACTGGAGGGGCAGAATTAAAACTCCAGAGACTTGTGCCTGGTTAGAATTATCAGACTTGAAGATTTGTCACTGGCTAAATTGTTGGACTTGGAGTTACAGAGTTTGAAGTTTGCCCTGGTTGTTTTAAATCTTGTATTGGTTGAATGTTTCTTTGCTATGCCCAATGCCATCTTTTGCAGTGGTGGTGTTTATTCTGTGCCATTATGGTTTTTTGGTATCATGGCTCTGTTAACAGACCTTGTATTATGGGGATGTTTGAACATCATTGGGATTGATAAAACTTTGGGGACTTTTAAATTTGGACTGAATGCATTGCATTTTACATCATGGATGGTTATCAGTTTATGGGGGTCGGGGCGGAATGTGGTGGTTTTATTCAGTGTCCCCCATAAACTTAGGTGTTCTGAATGCTAGGTTCCCAGCTGATGGAGATTTGGGAGTTACCGCCTCCTGGAGGCAGTGTATTGTTACGGGTGGGCTTATGGGTGTTAGAGCCAGTTTCCCTATGCCAATGTTTGCCATACTCTCCTGCTGCTGTTGTCCACCTTATGTTGGCCAGGAGGTGATGTCCACCCTCTGTTCATGCTATCGTTTCCCCTGTCATCATGGAGCTTCCCCTTGAGTCTGTCAGCCAAAATAAACCTTCTTTCCCACAAGCTGCCCTTGTTCGGGTGATTTTTGCCAGCAATGAAAACCTGACTACAACACCTATTTTACTTCTTTTTAATGAGATGAACATATGAACATGGATAAAATTGTGTATTTCCACAGTACTAAAAGGCCAGAAAATTAAAAAAAAAAAAAAAAAAAAAAAAGAGCTGTCAGAACAAGCATAAACCCAAGACAGAAAGCACATTCCTCCTCTAGCTCAAAGTGATGCCAGCCACTATCCAGTTTAACTGGTGACTGACTAACCTGTTCAGGAGCCTTATCTGGGATATCTGGGGGACCCCAGGACCCAGACAGCATCAGGGCAAGAAGGGGGGCAGTGAGCAAATGGTCCACCTGCTCCAGGGTGACACTCAAAGGACGAGGACAGCTCTCAGTAGTCTACACGACCATCCATTGCAGGGCTGAGCACCAGCCATTTCTGCCATGCTCTGTTGAGACCCTCAGCAGTGACTTTTCACAGCAGGCCTTCTGTTTCTGGGTTAATATGCAAACGTGCTACTCCGGACACAGATAGACACTGCCCAGTACATACAACTAAGGCCTCAAAGTATCAACAATCTTGCTTCATGACTCTAAATCAAACCTACCTTTGGTATATCTCAAGCCACAAAGTGCCTCAGTGACCAAATGCCATGCGTGATACCAACTTCCCTTCAAGGACTGGAGGGGAACCTGTGTCCTCAGATGATTCCCACCACCTTTCCTAAGGGAGCTTGCTTGGCACAGGGTACAGCCAATAGGCAACATGACTAAGAGCTGGGGAGATGGCTCAGTGGATAAAGCACTTGCCACTTAGGCCTAAGTATCTGAGTTCAATTTCCCCCAGGCCCAACATAAAATGCTAGAAGACATGGCAGGTTTCTGTACTCCCAACAAACTAACAACCAAGATGGGTGGCTAAGGCAGGAGAATTTCCCAGAAGCTTGGGGCGAGTGCAGCAAAGAACACCACCAGAGTGAAACCTCAACAGCACAGTGAGATCCATAGAGAAAAACCCAACTTCAATTGAGGTGGGAAGGCAAGATCCGTCTTGAAAAGTTGAGATGACTTCCATGTACATGCTCATACACACACACACGCACACACACACTTACTGAGCAGCACCTCTCAGCCAGCCACAGAATCAAGTTAGCATTTTGTGAAAGACAGAAAAGGAGAGAATAGATTTCCCCAGGGCAAAGGATCCCTTGTCTTGCCCAGTAAGCATGTGGGCAAACTAAGGGAGCACTAAGTTACCAAGGAGTGCACATTCCTAAGGTTGCAAGGTTGTCGCTCAAACTGTTAGAAACTCTGGGGCTACCTGGGAAGTTTAGTTTGGCTTGCTCCCTCAAATGGGAACAAGAAGCCCCCACCTCCCCTGCAGGGGAGAAGAGCAGAATTAAGACAAGGGGGCCAGTACCCACATAAAGCGAGATGCACAAAGTGGCACAAGCATCTGGAGTTCTTTTGCAATGGCAGAAGGCCCTAGTATGCCCATTCTCTTTCCCTTTCTCCCACTCCCTTTCTCTCCTTGCAAAAAAAAAGATAAAATAAAATTTTATGTATGTATGTGTATACATACATACATACATTCATACATACATAAGAATGACAGGAGCTTTGGCCTCTGCTTGGTGGAGCTTGCCAGCCACACTCACATACCCAACATGGGCACAAAGGTCATCCAAAAAGTCCTAGAGACACAATTTTAACAGGCCCGAGGTGCCCAACTTCCTCTCAGAGGAGATGACTCATGACTGCCAGAAGCATCAGACAAATTCCCATCAGCCCTCTCCAACATAGTACCTCATCAATGGTAGGAAAAACAGCAAGCACCAGGCAGGTACTCAGCACAGCCCAGCACCTTTCCTGGATGGCAAGACTCAGTGTGGCCTGGGATCACCTGTACCTGGCTAGTTGGCTTGCTGGGAGGCAGGCACGCATACACGTGCGCACATACACCCACACATACGAATTAGGCTCTCGTGGCTGGCTACCTACTGTATACAGGAAGAAGCTGCCTAATAATTGAGTCTGTGAAAAACCCACTTCCCACCTTCATCTGCCTTCCATATGGGGGTCTCCAAGGACTGCTGTAGGAAGTGAGACAGACGGGCTCACTCCTCTCCCTGAGCCCTGTGTCCACGAGGACATGCAGACACAAGCTCATCCACAGGCCCTGTGCTCATTCCAGGAACAGCCCACAGCAACTACACCCAAATAATCCCATCTTCTCTGTGGATCTGACAACAGAAGCCAGGCAGGCTATGTATACAGTGGAGGCATGCTCTACCCTTGATGCGCACACTCCTCTGCATACACACATTCCAACTGCCAAGTGTACATGGCTCCATCTTTCATGTGTACACACCACTCAGCACACATGCTCCACACTCTGTGCGCAAGTACTATAAGTTACCTTTGCATTGCCGGGACAAAATACCCAACCAGAAGCTACTGATGGGAGGAAAAGGTTTATTCTGACTTAGTCTCAGGGGGAAGTTTCAGCATGGCAGGCAACCATCACTTTTTGCCATAGTAGCTGGCAGGAGGCAGCAAGGGAGTGTGGCTGAGCGCTAAACACTGGTAGGCTGGGCTAACGAACCTCAAGGTTTGCCCCTCGTGATCCTCCAGCAAGACTCCACTTCCCAAACTGCCACCAGTTGGGCCAAACATTCAAAAATGAGCTTATGGAGGGGGGGGCATCTGATTAAACAACCACACACGGCACGCACACACTCCACTTTCTGTGCGTATACACTGCTCAGCACATGCTCCACCCTTTACTGCACATACCACTCAGCACGTGCTCCCCTCTCCATATGCACATGCCACTTAGCAGAGGATTAGCAGAACCACCGAGTGCAATACAGTGATACACTATAGTAAACCGCGAAGCCGCAGGTCTCAACCCACATGAAAGCAAGGTCCATCGCCCTAGGGAGGACAGCTGGGTTGGCAGGTAGTAAGTCCAACTTCTTTGGCCCCTTGATAATGAGCCCATGCAAGCGGGCACTTCCCACTCTTAGTGTGTGCATGTGGCATGGAGGAGGCTCCAGCCCCTTAGAGTCCACAAGCACCTCTGTGGTCTCCACTTCTCATGCCACTGCCAGGCTAGCATGGAGGAACAAAGAGGACACCAGGTCACAATGAGAAATCTCTCTTTTGTCATCACCTGGTACTGAGACTAGAACTGGGACTGGATCAGAGGTGAATAAATAGTGTGGCTTCAGACCCATGTTTTCTTGGATCCAATGCTCGAGGTAGCTGACAGGCCCATGTTGAGGATGGAAGAACACATCACAAAAAAACACAAGTGAGGTGCAGTATTTGGACCCAAGAGGGGCCGAAGGACCCCACCTTGCCCACAGGCTGCTTCCCTGGCTCCCAAACAAACTCGGGGCATCCTACTGACTCTGCTTTGCCAAGCTGTGGATAGAACCCAAGGCCGCCCACCTGCTAGGCAAGCATTCTACTGCCAAGCCCCACCCCGCCCCAAGTTTGCCTTAGAGCTACACTTTGCACCTTAATTTCATACATACTAAAACAGCTGCATTAAAATGATCTTGGTGGGGTAAAGTGCTTGCTGTGCAAGCACAGGTACCTAAGTTTGGAACAACAGTGTGTATCTGTAATCCCAGCACTGGGGAGGTGGAGACAGGAGGGTCCCTAGGGCTTGCTGGTTAGCTAGTAGCTATGGTCTGAATGCAAAATGTGCTCCACCCCTCATAGGGTTGGTCGTGTGTTTGAACAACTGATTCTCTACTTGTGGCACTGTTTTAGAAGGCTGTGGAGCCGGGCGTGGTGGTGCATGCCTTTAAAGCCAGCACTCGGGGGACAGAGGTAGGAGGATCACCGTGAGTTCAAAGCCACCCTGAGACTACACAGTGAACTCCAGGTCAGCCTGGACTAGAGTGAGACCCTACCTCAAAAAAAAAAAAAAAAAAAGAAGAGATATGCTGGGAATGGTGGTGCATGCCTTCAATCCTTTAATCTTGGGAGGCAGAGGTAGAACGACTGCCATGAGTCTGGGGCCAGCTTGGGACTACAGTGTGAGTTTCAGGTCAGCCTGGACTAGAGTGAAACCCTACCTCAAAAAAACAAAAACGAGCCAGGCATTGTGGCATACATCTTTAATCTTAGCACTTGGAGGCAGAGGTAGGAGGATGGCTATGAGTTTGAGGTCACCTTAAGACTACTTAGTGAAAACCAAAACCAAAACCAAAAAAAAAAAAAAAAAAGAAGAAGAAGCTAGGTATGGTGGCACAAACCTTTAATCCCAGCACTCAGGAGGCAGAGGTAGGAGAATCACCATGAGTTCAAGGACACCCTGAGACTACATAGTGAATTCCAGGTCAGCCTGACCTATAGTGAGACCCTACCTCGAAAAACAAAAAAGACTACATAGTGAAAAGGAAAAAGAAAAGAAAAGAAAAGAAAAGAGAAAAGAAAGGCCAGGCATGGTAGCACACGCCTTTAATCCCACTACTCAGGAGGCAGAGGTAGGAGGATCACTGTGAATTTGAGGCCAGCTTGAGACTACATAGTGAATTCCAGGATAGCCTGGACTAGAGTGAGACCCTACCTCGAAAAACCAAACACATAAAACAAAGACTCCAAAAACCAAAGACAAACTACAATGACTAGAGAAGTAAGTGTTCAAAGGAAGGCAGGCTTTACCACATAGCTCCCCTGCCCCACTTGCACCCATAAAGTCTGTTCTGGGCACATTTCTGAGCCCACCACACTCAGGCTCTTCTTCAAGAGCACTCAGCCCAGGGTGAGCAAAAGCCAGAGACAGGGTCACAGCCATATCCCTAAACTGTCAATAACTGTCTAAGTCACTTGCAACACGCTGAGGTGGGGCATAGAGCTCAGCAGTAGAGCACTTGCCTAGCATGTGCAAGACCCTAAGTCCAATTCCCTGCCTCATAAATGTTACTTGCATTACACAAATACTGGCCCTCATCAGTAACGTGTAAAAAGCACCTAATAGAAAATACCAGTTTGTCCCAACACAGCTCACTTCAAATAAGCTTGACTTTCAGATCAACAAAGCTCGAGAGCCACCTGAGTAAGAATCTTCACATTACCCCCCCACTCACTTATAGAACTGTTTACCAAGCTAAATCCTGCTATAATACACAGTATTAAAATCAAGCTACAGAAATTGTAAAATAACATAACTAGAATTGTTAGTTTTTAGCGAAATGGCATTAATAAGCAAAAAATTCAACAGAAATGTTGCAATATGCCAAGTATCATGGTAGGACTCTACACCATTTTCAATAACCCACAGCTCTGCAAGGTGAACTTGCCCTTCACTGCGGGGCTTATGGTAGGGTGAATGTTCTCTTCTCATGGTCTCAGAAGAGCCCTGCAGATCCCACAGGGCTATCTGCACCCCCAGCTGTTCTGCTTAAAACTTTAATACTCAGATCTGTTGAAGTGTCCTGGGGGGGTGTCACTGTGTGTAAACAAAGAGAATCAACAAATTCCAAGTAAAGCTAAATGTACAAATGATCAGGATACCCACGGTGTGGCTGCTCTCTCTGCAGAAAGTGTGATTACACTGAAGAATCACAGACAACAGCAGTTGCAAATAGCCCAGCCCAGAACTTTCTGGGGAAGGGAGATACATGCAGAGATCTGAGGACACCTAGGGAGAACAGAGGGACAGCTAGGGGACCTTTGGATAGCTGCAGAGGCCTAGGGCCCCATATGGACACCTGAGGGATAGCACCAAGCCTCATAGTCCAGCCACAGGTACTGGGCTCTCATCTCATGACATGGAGCAGCAGTGGGAAAAGAAAAGTACAGCTGGGTGGTGCAAGACACTGAGGGAAGAAGCACTATGTGACCAACAGAGGCATTTGTGCACCAAGGTCCAGGATGTAGCAGGAGGCCATAGAGTGGAGGCTGCAACCCAGACTAACTCAGGAGGAGTCAGGGAATCTAGGGACCAAAGAGGAGCCCAGACTCAGTTAAGAAGGTCCCAGGGAAGCTAGGTGGGATGGCACATGCCTTTAATCCCAGTACTCGGGAGGCAGAGGTAGGAGGATTGCTGTGAGTTCGAGGCCACCCTGAGACTACATAGTGAATTCCAGGTCAGCCTGGACCAGAGTGAGACCCTACCTCAAAAAAAAAAAAAAAAAAAGATCCCAGGGGCTGGAGAGATGGCTTAGCAGTCAAGGTGTTGCCTGCAAAGCCTAAGGACCCAGGTTCAATTCCCCAGGACCCACATAAGCCAGATGCACAAGGGGGGGCACATTCATCTGGAGTTCATTTGCACTGGCTGGAGGCCCTGGTGGACCCATTCTCTCTATCTGCCTCTCTCTCTCTCTCTCTCTCTCTCTCTCTCAAAATAAATAAATAAAAACTTTTTTAAAAAGGCCCCAGGATTAACAACAGAAATAAAACCACCTCTGGGGTGATTATACTCTACATTCCAACTACCAGCTCCAGCTACAGGTAAAGTCCACACTACTGGCCCTCAGGCCCAATTCCACTGCAAGGTTTGGGGGTGGTGGTGAGGGAGTCCTCATCCTAGACCCACAACCCAGTTAGGAAAAGACATGGTGCTGGGCCCCTTCTTCCTCCCATAATAGATGGCGGTGGGGCCCATCCTCCCAGGTCTCTCAAGCCCTAAGGACGTGGCTGTGGAGGAAGGCAAAGAGGGCAACATGCTCCACATCTTCCTCTAACACAGAAGAATCCTGCTATACTCAGACCTGGGTCACAGTCTACTCTCATCTACTGGGTTACCAGTGTGCAAGATAGGTGCCTCAAACATGCCCTGACACAGGGGCACCTTCAACCAGGCGCATAACCACATTACTGGGGACAGTCAGACCAAGCACTGTGCATGTGCTATAGGTAGTAGCATGCACCTTGAAGAGAGACATGTCAACCCCAAGCCAAATCCCAGCACTCAGGGAGCACCAGGGCCACAGCAGCGGCACACGCATCCACCCCATTCCAGCCACATGTCATATGACTTACCACTTGTTGTGTGATGTTGACATTGGATTGCCCGAAGGTTTTTGGCAAGAGCTGCTTTCCAAGTGTGTTCACTGTAGATGGGTGGACAGCCACCAAGGAAACTACACCTGCAATACAAGGGCACAGGTCAAGGGCCACATTGCTTCTCTGAGCTGAGGCTGAAGGGGCCAGCTTCAGGAAGATGGTGCTTCCGAGGAGAACCCAACTCCCAAGTTTTAGCGTTGCAGACCTATGGCTCAGTCGTACACATGCTCACCCCAGGGCTGGTCCTTCTAATTCCCTCCCTCAGTGCTCCCAGATCCCCAGAGCTCAGATGTTCTTTGGGATACTGGTTAAGGAATACGCTGGGGCTGACAACTACAGGGCTACAGCAGGTGTCGGGACTTGCCACAGCACCTCAGTGGCCACTCCAATCCAAACGCCAGAAACCTCTATCTGTCCTGTCCCAGGTCTCAAGGATAAGCAAATATAAATATATATAATTTTTATTTTTACTTTCATCTGGTAATGTAAATTTGAACACCTAACATGCTTTCCTGATACTAAGACAGCCCTTTATGGAAGACTGACATTTCAGTTGCAAGAATAAGAACATGATCCAGAGCTAACTCACTGGAACAGCACGTAAAGTCCAAACTCTTTCAAAGGAACCCTGTAACAAGCACTTCTAAATATAGCTCTGTACATGGTATGAATTGCTATAAGCCATTAACAATGAAATCCTATTGTATTCATATTTTTGTAATTGGTAATCATATTCTTTTAATCTTATTTTTATGTGTGCACGTGAGTGGAGGCATACATATGCCACAGTGTGTATGTGAGATTAGAGGACAACTTCAGGTGGCAGTCTACACCTTCTACCTTAAGGCAAGGTCTCTCATTCACATTGTTCACTGCTGCATTAGCCAAGTTAGCTGGCCCAGGAGCTTCCAGGTGATTCTCTGGTCTCCACCTTTCTTCTTGCCCTAGGCAATAGGGTTACAGACGCTAGCACAACATTGTCTGGCTTAATGTGGGACCTGAGGATCTGAATCAGGTACTCGTGCTTGAGCAAAAAGTGCTTTATCCACTGAGTCACCTCCCCAGCCTGGCAATCACATTTTGAATATCTACAGATTTTAAGATATCAAATTATGACAGCATAAAATTTATTGTTTCCTTATTTTTTCTTTTGTGTATGTGTTAGGGATCAAAACCAAAGCCACCACACTACAGACCCACAGTAACAGAAATAGCATGGCACTGACACACAAAAAGACACCCCATCAATGGAAGAGGACCTAGGAATAAATCGATGGAGCTAGATAATTGATCCTCAAAAATGCTTTACATCAAGCTATGTCCCAAACCCACTCAAAAATGGTTTTAAGGAGTTGGAGAGATGGCTCAGCAATTAAAAGCACTTGCTTGCAAACTCTGACGGCCTGGGTTCAATTCCCCAATACCCACGTAAAGCCAGATGCACAAAGTGGTACACTCCTCTGAAGTTTGTTTGCAGTGGCAGGAGGCCCTGAAGCACACACACACCCTCCCCCCCCCTCTCAAATAAAGGCTTTTGCTTTGTTATTGTTTATTTGTTTGTTTTCCAAGGCAGGGTCTCACTCTAGCCCAGGCTGACCTGGAATTCACTCTGTATTCTCAGGGTGGCTTTGAACTCATGGTGATCCTCCTCTGCCTCCTGGGTGCTGGGATTAAAGGTATGTGCCACCACGCCTGGCTACTTTTTAAGTAAATAGTTCTATTACCAAAAGCAATGTACAGATTCATGCAATCAATATACCAGCAACATTTTTCACAGAACTAGAAAATGCAATTTTGAAGTCCATATGGATACATAAAAGACCCCAAAACAATCCAAAGTAGAAGGTACAATACTTGATTCCAAGTTATACTAGAGAGACAAAAACAGTATGACAGTGGCACAAAAGCAGACACACGAATCAATGGAATGGAAGGAACAGTAAGAGAATATTATGTTATACTGTGTGTTTATTGTATCTTATGACACATCGTAATACTGCACCCAGGAACAAACCTACGTAGCAACAGTCACCTAATTCTCCTGGAGAAAAGACAACCTCTTTAACAAATGGTGTTGAGAAAAGTAGATTTCTACATGCAAAACAAAACTAGATCCTTATCTCTCACCCTGCACAAAAATCAATTCAAAATAGATCAAAAACCTTAATGGAATATCTGAAATTATGAAACTGTTGAGGAAAATGTAAGTCAAACACTTCATACTATAGACAGAGGCAAGATTATTCTGGAAAGGACTTCAATAACATAGGATAACCCCCAGAAATGACAAATGGGGTCGCATGAAATGAAAAGCTTGTGCACAGCTTATCATCACAGTGAAGAGACCACCTAAAGAATAAGAAAAAGGGCTGGAGAGATAGTTTAGTAGTTAAGGCACTTGTCTGCAAAGCTAAAGGACCCAGGTTCAAATTCCCCAAGACCCACATACGCCAGATGCACAAGGGGGCACAAGCGGCCAGAGTTCATTCACAGCAGCTGAAATGGCCCTGGCACGCCCATTATCTCTCTCTCTCTGCCTCTTCCTCTCTCTCTCTGTCTCTCTCTCAAAAAAAAATGGGAGAGCCGGGCGTGGTGGCGCACGCCTTTAATCCCAGCACTTGGGAGACAGAGGTAGGAGGATCGCCGAGAGTTCGAAGCCACCCTGAGACTACATAGTGAATTCCAGGTCAGCCTGGGCCAGAGTGAGACCCTACCTCGAAAAACCAAAAAAAAAAAAAAAAAAAAAAAAAAAAAAAAAAAATCTTTGTCAGTTGCTCATTCAATAGGGGCATCAATAGCATAGTTATAAATGTTCATGTATCTCTGTGGTATGGTTTGGGTATATACCTACAAGTGGTCTAGCTAGTATATCATATAGTAGATCTATTAGTTTTTTGAGGAACCTCTACACTGATTTCCACAGTGGCTACATCAAGTTATATTCTTGCCTACTGGGCAAGTTCCCTTTTCCCACATCCTCAACAGCATTTGTTGTTACAGGATTTCTTAATGATATCCATTATGATGGAAACGAGGTAGAATCTCAGTCAATGTAGGGTTTTTGCTTTTTTGTTTGTTTGTTTTTAAAATATTTTTATGTATTTATTTGCAAGCAGAGAGATACAGGGGAGAAGTGTGGATGCGCCAGGACCTCTAACCACTGCAAACAAAATCCAGATGCATGCAGCACCTGGTGCATCTGGCTTATGTGGGACCTGGAGAATAGAACCTGAGTCCTTAGGCTTTGCAAGCAAGCACTTAACTGCCAAGCCACCTCTACAACCCCCTTGTTATTTTTGAGACTGGGTTTCATGTAGCCTAATAACTCTGAACTTCTTATCCTCTGCCTCTACCTCCCAAGTGCCGGAATTACAAATGCATGCTACAACACCCAGTTTATGCAGTGCTCAAGGCTGGACTCAGGACTTGAATGGCAGGCAATCATTTTTCCAACTGAGCTTCATCCCGAGTCCTCAGTATGGTTTTGATTTGCATCTTCCTGATGGACAAGGCTATTAAACATCTTAAGAAATGTTTATTAGGGCTGGAGAGATGCTTAGCAGTTAGGGTGCTTGCCTTCAAAGCCCAAGAGCCCAGGCTCAACTCCCCAGTTCCCACATAAGCCAGATGCACAAGTGGCAAATGGAGTTCATTTGCAGTGGTTAGAGGCCCTGGTATGCCTATTCCCTCTCTTTCTCTGAAGTAAATAAAATAAACGTTTATTAATCAATCATTTTGTTTATTTACTTATTTGAAAATGAGTATAAGTGCACCAGGACCTCTTGCTGTTGCAAATGAACTCTAGACACAAGCACCATTTTGTGCATCTGACTCTATCCAGGAACTGGAGAATCAAACCTGGGCCAGCAGGCTTTGCAAGAAAGTGACTTTAAGTGCTGAGCCATCCCCCCAGCCTGCCACTTGCCTTTTGAAAATGGTTTAATTCATTTGCCCATTTACTAATCAGTTAATTTGTTCTTTTGGTGTTTTTTGTGTTTTTTTTTTTTGAAGTAGGGTCTCAGACTAGCCCAGGCTGGTAAAATGGTGACATGTCTGTTATGGGGGAAACCAACTGCTCTAGCCTTGAGGCCCACTCTGCGGGAGGAAATTCCTGCTTGGTTCTGAAAACCTAATCAAAACTCTATGGCTGGAAAGACCATACCCTAATAAGGAAACTACTACTCCTGTCTGGCTAAATGCATATATTATGCCCACCAAACTGCCTCCAAATACTTATTTATACCTACATATTAAAGCTACTCACTCTCACTTTGGGTAGAGAAGCTTCTACATGTGAGATTGCATAGTCATTTTCTGTTTGTGGATTCTTTTGCTTAGTGTAGACAAAGCCAAAATCTTCTGGATCAATTTGTATTAGCATATATATAATTCCCCCACAGTTCCTTCCTCTGTTTAGCCATCAACAGACACTGGGTTGTTTCCATGTCTCAAAAGCAATGCTGTGGTGGGCAGGCATTCACATGTCTTCATGGTGGTGACCTCACCCCTGACCCCGCTGGGGTCACAAGAAGAGTTGCTGGGTCCTGTGGCAGCGTGTTTTGTCTCCTTGGGGAGCACCACACTGAATACTTGTACTAGTGTGCATTCTCACCAGAGATGTGCAGGGCCCCGGCTTTCCTGCTGCACCACGTGCTCTTTATTGACCACACGTTATTAGCTATCCTAACAGGTGTGAGGGGCATCTCATGGTGGTTGTGACTCACACTGTCCTGTTTAGTGACAGAACCTTCTCACACAGCTATTGGCTGCTTGCAAGATTCTGCCTCGGGGTCCATCAAGGCCCAAAGTTAGCCCCTACCATACTGGCAGGCACTAGAACAATGATGACACAATGTTCTTCTCAGCTCAGAGGAGTCTCCAAGAATACCATCAGCTTCACATGCACCGGTTGTCTATCTCATCTGCCCTCAGGCTAATGAAAGTTGGGCTCTACGGCCAAAGCCTGCTTTATCCCAGGCCCATGAGCTGCCCACTGGTGGCATCAAGATGAAGCTACACCATTCACACCCCTCATGCCCCAGGTCCACTAGGCAGGGGTGTCACCCCTCTAGGATCACTTCACTGGAGGTCATCTTCCTTTGCCTCAGACAAGGGTGACAACTACAGAAATGGCTCTATGGAGCTGAAAACAGACACAAAGGTTGAAAACAAAGGGACAGAAAGACAGAAAATGTCGGAGTCTTCGACTGACTGCGCCCAGGGGGGTCAACCATCAAAAAGCGTTCACCAAACCTTGTGCTTCTCTGCCAATACATCTCAGCTGAAGTGGTACAGCAAGGCCAAGCAATGAATGCATCCAATCCTTGTTGGGGTACAGTTCATGATAGCAGCAGGACCCGTCCTCCAGAATCACACAGGCCACATGAGGCTCTCACCACACACCAGCTTTAAACTGTTTTCTCTCCATTGAGTCTCATTTTGAAGCCAAAAGACTCCAAAGTCCAAAGACATAATACTGAAGCAGAGGGAGAATGCAGATACACCAAGAAGGCAGATACAAGCTTGAACAGCTAGGTGAGGAGGACCAGGCAGCAATAGCCACAGGCCACATCTGGGACACACAGAGACAAACCAACCTAACACAATCCCATTTAGCAGCAAGGAGCAAAGAGCCAGGCCATTCCACATATGACAGCCCTGAGTTTGGATGCCGAGAGCCTTCCAGGAAAAGGACACGTTCACGGTTTATGCTAACACCCAAACGGGACAGCGCTCTAGGAAGACATGCTGAAGAATGTAAGGTAAGAAGGGACATCACCCCACTTTTCTCAGAAGCCACAGTTGAAAGACTCAGTGCCCAGAAACTGAAGTCACCATGCAGCAGAGACAGTGGTTACATCACACACAGTGGAAAGACTCAGTGCCCAGAAACTGAAGTCACCATGCAGCAGAGACAGTGGTTACATCACACACAGTGGAAACTGACTGCAGCAGAGACAGTGGTTAGATCACACACACAGGTTACATCACACAGAAACTGAAAGTCAAGTGCCCAGAAACTGAAGTCACCATGCAGCAGAGACAGTGGTTACATCACACACAGTGGAAAGACTCAAGTGCCCAGAAACTGAGGTCACCATGCAGCAGAGACAGTGGTTACATCACACATAGTGGAAAGACTCAGTGCCCAGAAACTGAAGTCACCATGCAGCAGAGACAGTGGTTACATCACACATAATGGAAAGACTCAGTGCCCAGAAACTGAAGTCACCATGCAGCAGAGACAGTGGTTACATCACACACAGTGGAAAGACTCAGTGCCCAGAAACTGAGGTCACCATGCAGCAGAGACAGTGGTTACATCACACACAGTGGAAAGACTCAGTGCCCAGAAACTGAGGTCACCATGCAGCAGAGACAGTGGTTACATCACACACAGTGGAAAGACTCAGTGCCCAGAAACTGAAGTCACCATGCAGCAGAGACAGTGGTTACATCACACATAGTGGAAAGACTCAGTGCCCAGAAACTGAAGTCACCATGCAGCAGAGACAGTGGTTACATCACACATAGTGGAAAGACTCAGTGCCCAGAAACTGAAGTCACCATGCAGCAGAGAGAGTGGTTACATCACACACAGTGGAAAGACTCAGTGCCCAGAAACTGAGGTCACCATGCAGCAGAGACAGTGGTTACATCACACACAGTGGAAAGACTCAGTGCCCAGAAACTGAGGTCACCATGCAGCAGAGACAGTGGTTACATCACACACAGTGGAAAGACTCAGTGCCCAGAAACTGAGGTCACCATGCAGCAGAGACAGTGGTTACATCACACATAGTGGAAAGACTCAGTGCCCAGAAACTGAAGTCACCATGCAGCAGAGACAGTGGTTACATCACACACAGTGGAAAGACTCAGTGCCCAGAAACTGAAGTCACCATGCAGCAGAGACAGTGGTTACATCACACTCAGTGGAAAGACTCAGTGCCCAGAAACTGAAGTCACCATGCAGCAGAGACAGTGGTTACATCACACACAGTGGAAAGACTCAGTGCCCAGACACTGAGGTCACCATGCAGCAGAGACAGTGGTTACATCACACACAGTGGAAAGACTCAGTGCCCAGAAACTGAGGTCACCATGCAGCAGAGACAGTGGTTACATCACACACAGTGGAAAGACTCAGTGCCCAGACACTGAGGTCACCATGCAGCAGAGACAGTGGTTACATCACACACAGTGGAAAGACTCAGTGCCCAGACACTGAGGTCACCATGCAGCAGAGACAGTGGTTACATCACACACAGTGGAAAGACTCAGTGCCCAGAAACTGAGGTCACCATGCAGCAGAGACAGTGGTTACATCACACACAGTGGAAAGACTCAGTGCCCAGAAACTGAGGTCACCATGCAGTGGTTACATCAGAGACAGTGGTTACATCACACACACAGTGGAAAGACTCAGTGCCCAGAAACTGAGGTCACCATGCAGCAGAGACAGTGGTTACATCACACACAGTGGAAAGACTCAGTGCCCAGACACTGAAGTCACCATGCAGCAGAGACAGTGGTTACATCACACACAGTGGAAAGACTCAGTGCCCAGACACTGAGGTCACCATGCAGCAGAGACAGTGGTTACATCACACACAGTGGAAAGACTCAGTGCCCAGAAACTGAGGTCACCATGCAGCAGAGACAGTGGTTACATCACACACAGTGGAAAGACTCAGTGCCCAGAAACTGAAGTCACCATGCAGCAGAGACAGTGGTTACATCACACACAGTGGAAAGACTCAGTGCCCAGAAACTGAGGTCACCATGCAGCAGAGACAGTGGTTACATCACACACAGTGGAAAGACTCAGTGCCCAGACACTGAGGTCACCATGCAGCAGAGACAGTGGTTACATCACACATAGTGGAAAGACTCAGTGCCCAGACACTGAGGTCACCATGCAGCAGAGACAGTGGTTACATCACACACAGTGGAAAGACTCAGTGCCCAGAAACTGAAGTCACCATGCAGCAGAGACAGTGGTTATATCACACACAGTGGAAAGACTCAGTGCCCAGAAACTGAAGTCACCATGCAGCAGAGACAGTGGTTACATCACACACAGTGGAAAGACTCAGTGTCCAGAAACTGAAGTCACCATGCAGCAGAGACAGTGGTTACATCACACACAGTGGAAAGACTCAGTGCCCAGAAACTGAAGTCACCATGCAGCAGAGACAGTGGTTACATCACAGCCATGTCACCACCACCACCACCTCTTTACCACCCAATACATCAGTGTCAAGAAGGGCCTCAGAGTGGTGGCACATGAGTGAGCACACACAGACACATTCACATGCATTCTTGGACAGGGAGCAAGCATCCTGTGTGACTAGATGCAGCGAGAGGTCATTTGGTCAGCAGGCCAGAGAAAGACATGCACCCATCTATTTATGGCCCCTGAGGACAGAGGTCAAGAAACAAGATGGGGCACATCCAATAGGCAGCCACCCTGGAGCAGGGTTAGAAGACCCTTGGAACAGAGTCCTATAGGTACTGCATGGCCACAGAAGGAGGTAAGAGGACAGGCCACAGGCAGCAGGAATGTCAGAAAATCCTACGCCATCACATGCCAGTGAGAATGTAGATAGCAGGAACTCCATATGGGGCTGGCAGAGGTGACAGGCAAAATGAGTAGCCCCAGGACCCAGCAACTCCAAAGTCATGAAGCCACTCAGGAGCAGCAAGTCTGCAGGCCAACACACCACAGCACTGCAGCGCCCACCCAGCCCTACACGGCAGTGAAGTCAGCAGCAGTCCAGACGGCTGTGCCAGGAAGCCTACCACAATACATTTTACTGCTAAAAGTGACAAAAGAGTGGCTGGAGAGATGGTTTAGCAGTTAGGGTGCCTGCCTGCAAAGCCTAAGGACCAAGGTTCAACTCACCAGATCCCACCTAAGGCCAGACACATAAGGTCACATAAGCACAAGGTGGCACCCATGTCTGGAATTCGACTGTAGTAGCTAGAGTCCCTGGTGTGCCTATTCTCTCTCTCTCATTAAAAAAAAAAAAAAAAAGTGACAAAAGTACATTTGATCCAAGTCTGGGATCTATCTATCAGTTTGGCAAATTTTTCTGGGGGAAAGGAGCTGTGAGTCTCAAAGACTGCAGAAGTCAGTTTCATATGCCCATCTATCTACCAAATTGGCACCACCAGCTATTCTCCTGCAGTCTAAGTGCTGATGCAGAGGCTCATACCTCGGCTTTAAGTAAAGAAGATAATATCCTGATGTTGTGGGCCTCATCTATCCAGGTAAAGGCATTGCAAGACAAGCCTAAAGTTTCCTAGAGAAAGTTCTATCAAGACTCTAGCAGTACCACCTGCCCCGTAGACTCTGGACTTGTTGCCCCTCAACTGAAACCTCTCTTATGTGCAGACACACTGCCATAGTGGTTTCTCTGGCAGACTCCAATAGGCACATGAGACCTAAAAAAGGACCTTCTGTAGCAACATCCAGTAGGGCTGGAAACTGCAAATCGCAACGGGATTAGGAGAATCCCTCAGGCAACAGTGGCCCAAGCTCTCGGAAGAGATGGGGCAGATACCCCAACTAGTTTGCCTAACTCAACAGATTAGCACCCACTCTCGGAGTGCAGTCACGCGGCTGTCACTGGGATTACTCACATACAAAACTCGGGCCCCGAATTCTCCTGGTTAATTTGGGATGTACCTGTCCATCAACTAGTGTAACAATTACCTCCTCATTTTAGGGACAAAACACTGAACCCAGAAGTGGCTTATAGAAGTAAAGGGTTCATTTTGGCTTATAGTCCCAAGGGAAATTTCATCTGCCATGGCAGAACAAAGGGTGGGCAACTGGAAGGCAGCAGAAAAAGTGAGCTAGGCCAGGTGTGGTGGAGCATGCCTTTAATCCCGGCACTCAGGAAACTGAGGCAGGAGTGAGTTGGAGGCCAGCCTGAGAATACATAGTTAATTCCAGGTCAGCCTGGGCTAGAGTGAGATCCTTCCTCAAGGGAAAAAAAAAAAGCTAGCTCTGGCAAAGGGAAGCTAGGT
The DNA here is from genome assembly GCA_036365145.1 of Orientallactaga sibirica. NCBI lineage: Eukaryota > Metazoa > Chordata > Mammalia > Rodentia > Dipodidae > Orientallactaga > Orientallactaga sibirica. Next base: position 19,245,267 of record JAEOAD010000041.1, on the reverse strand, counting down.
TATATATACCTCAAGGCTTGGGCTGGAAAGATGGCTCAGCATTAAAGGAGCTTGCATGCACAGCCTGCTGGCCCAGGTTCAATTTCCAAGCCATTTACATAAGCTGGACACAAAACAGTAGCATAACCATCTGGCATTCATTTGCAACAGCAAGAGGCACACACACACACACACACACTCTTCAAGCCATTTACACAGTTGGGGGAGGACCTCAAGGCTCACCCTCAGTGACACACCTCCTCCAGCAAGGTTCTCTCTCCCAGAGGCTAGGGATTGAGTATGAGGTCTAAAAACAAACATATGAGGCTACAGGAGACTTTTCACATTCAAACTACAACTAAAAAGGCACTGATGGAGGGGACAATGGGACTGGGTATGGAGCCAGTCCCACCCCCAGCTGCATCAGCTGCTACTCTCCTCCCCAGCCACCTTTTCCTCTTGGACAGCTCCTGTTCATTCTTCAGGATCTGACCTGAGGCACTTCTAGTGTGAAATACTATGACTGTTCTTCAGCTGCAAGGCACAGAGAGGGCTGGGGTCTTGCTCTTGGTTTAGACACGGCACGCTGCTGCAGGGTAGGGATGTGGCTCACTAGTAAGAGCTTGACTAATGATTAACAAGCTCCATCCCAAGTTAGAAAAAGAGAAAAGCAAAAAGGAAGTGCCAAAACAACGACAGGAAGGATGCCGACATGGGCTCTCCTCCTCAGTGACTGCGCAGCTCCAAGACAGCATGCCACCCTCCATCCTCAGCACTCAAGCTGGCAAAAGCAGTCCACTTAGTGAAGATGGCCTGTGGGCAGAGGAGCAACATATCCTCAAGAAAGGACTGGTACCTGGGTAGCACAAGGCCAAGGACTCAGAGGTATAGCTCCTTCCTAGGGAGTTCCGGGGCTCCCAAGCCAGGCAAGCAGGACCATCCCAAGACTCTCTGAAACCCACATCCCTACTGCTCAGGACTCCTATCAGAAGCAAGGGCTGTATAACCAATAGACAGAGAGCAACTCTCTAGAACGGTTAATGAAAATTAATGGCAGTGCTCAAGAGCAAGGAGACACTCAGCATACATTTTCCAGAATTCCAAAACAGTATCAATGTGTCACATGTTCAACAGTGAGTTCAAAGAATTGCTGTGAGATGATGTGCCCCTAAGTGCTGAGCAGGGCATTGGTCCATACAGGGTGAGGTTTGGAGGACAATCCACCCAGCAAGCAGTACTAACCTGTCCCTAAGGATCACAGACTACTGGAACCTGACTGCCATGGACAAGAGAAGGGAAAAGGGAGGTATCAGGAGCAGGCGTGTTGAGTCCATGCATGCCTTACACGCTTAACCCGCCACAGTCAGGTCTGTGTGCATCTGAGCACACACGTGAGAAAGCACGAAAAAGAAGGTAGCCACATAGGACACAGTGTAACAGACGGCAGTCAATGCAAAGCAAACACCAGGCAAGGAAGCATCACTGCCCAGAAAACCGTCACTCACCATCTCAGTCACACGTGCTTCATCACTTGGATAGAAAAGGTCATGCCTGCAATTCCTGAAACCTTACTATTTCACGATTTTGAGGTAAATTCCTTGTGGGCACATGGAAATGCACCAACCACGAAGATAAAAATCCCTCACACCTGTCCTACAGGTTCTGTGCACTGTCTCCCCATCCCTGGAAAAGAAACAGGGAGAGGGAAAGGCCTTGGTGAATATGCAGACCCAGTTTGCCTCTCCTGACCACAGGGCCAGTGTGACCCACTATGAGGAGCAGGGGCCAGGCAGGTGCCAAAGACAAGAGTCTGGGGCATAAGGGCCAAGAGGATATGGCCCAAGTGCATCTGGACCTGGCCCCGGGGACTGAAGACAGATTATCCCTAGGTTCTGACACAGGCGGAGAACAAATCACCAGACATTAGTTGTATAACTGGACAGATGCAGAGAAGGCCAAATGAGGGCAAGGTTCACATTCTCAACCATCAAGAGCTGCTATGGAAAGAAAACAGTCAGGGTCCTGGGCCTCACTATTAAGAGGAAAGTAGCTGATTTTAAATATGCAAACAAATTTTAAAAACCCAAAGTAGGGGCTTAAGAGATGGCTTAGCAGTTAAGGCGTTTGCCTGAGAAGCCAAAGGACCCAGGTTCAATTCCCCAGGACCCATGTAAGACAGATGTACAAGGTGGCACATGCGTCTGGAGGTCGTTTACAGTGACTGAATGCCCTGGCATGCCCATTTGCTCTCTCTCTCTCTTTGCCTCTCCCCTCAAATAAATAAAATAAAATGAATAATAATTTTTAAAAAACCAAAGTAAGGAACACTTAACAGAACCTAGAACCCTGATGTGCCAGGACTCTGGCTTGCAGACTAGCTAAGAGCCCATCAGGCCTTTGCTTGCTGGGAACGTGGGCTTTTCCATGAGTTTGTCCTTTAGGAGTACCAAGGAAGACGACACCACAGTGTTGCAGAAACAGCCCAGTGCCAGGCTAAAGCATGGCAATGTGGGCACAGTAGGCCAGGCCATACACACAGACAGCAACCCGGTCCAGAGGTCCACCCAAGGAAGGCTCCAGAAGAACAGGACACTTACTCACAGAAGTGCATCACTGCTGGAGGGACTGAGGCTAAAATATACCTGTGGGCTCCCAGAAGAGATGGGCCTGGCTTCCCACCTACTACACCCTGGGTTCGCCAAGACAAGACAGCATTCTCTGGGCACCAATGGGACACACGTGTAAACCTGAGAAGAGGTACACATGGGATGCACCGGGATACACAGCCTGCACTCACATTAGACAGCATGGGGGGTCCAGGCACAGCCCTGGGAGATGGCAAGGCACCATCTCCAAATAGAAGGAACACATGTCTGTAGATTCCGCTTCACATTTTCCTGCATTTCCTGACCTCTGAACGGAACATGCAACTTGGAAATTGAACAGCAAAGCTGCTGGGAGCGGTGCAGTGGGCCCTGCACTTAGCAGGGCATCAACATTTCACACATTCATCGACAGACTTACATTTCCAGAATAGGCTCCCTTACCTTTCCCAGGACTAAGATTCTGGTCTATAAAGACCTTTAGTTCTCCGTTGGCTTCAATTAGACCGGCCTGCAGAGAGTAACAACAACAACAGTAAATACAGCGTCAAGAGCCACACAGCCAAAGTTGTTAACACACCGTCCCTTGTCACAGGGCTCTTTAAATAACATACAGCAAGGTCACTATGGTGCAGACAGCTCGGCAGCGGAAGGAATCCTGATGCTACATTGCTTCCAGTGGCCACCACTGCTTAGAACATCGTGACATGCAAATCCACTCACTAAAAAGGTCAGGATGGTAGGGGGGAATGGTCACCAAGTGATGCATGAGAGGCAGTGCACATTTGGTAAAGCCAGCAAGAACACATTAGGAAGGAATCTTACCATACACTAATCCTTGTCCCCACTCCATGACACCATGGAAACTTTTCATTCCCACTTCACCCAACAAAAGGTCAAGCCCGGGAAGGATACCGTGGCCATCCCCATACCAGGGGAAAGCCATATTTACCCAAAGATCAACTGTGCACACAGCTACTAGCCTACAGCAGGGCACAGGAGGCAGCAGCAAGACTAAGTGTATATCAAAACAGTCTTACAGAAGAAAGCCTGGTGGCAAATGGAACTCAGGGAGAGTGACATGACACCGGCTAAGAGCCAAGTAGCCCAGAAGAGCCCAACAAGGCCACTAGTTTCCTACAGAACAGTAGCGTGAGCTATCACAAGTTCCTGGGGACCATACAAAAGCTGTACTAGAATACCATGTGGCAGGGATCCAACATAGCTAAGGTAAAATCACTTTTTTGAGTTAGAAAAAGGCAGGTAAGACAGCCAGGTAAGTAAGGCCAGCTGAACAAATCAGGTGGTGATGCAAGGTGTGCATGGACGTAAGGACAGGAGCCATGGCCAGATATAATGCCAGGTTAAAAATGGGTAAGGCAGGATGTGAATAAGGCCAGGTGAGTGAGGCTAACAGGTTAAAGCCGGGACAGTAAAGGTAGATGGCTAATACTAGATACATAAAGCCAAAGATTAGAGCCAGGAATTATGATAATGCCAAGTAAGACCAGGAGATTGAAGCTAAATTGGTAAAACCAGGAGATGGAGGGAGGGAGTCATTTAATGTAAGAGCTTAAAAGAAGTGAGACTGGACAGCCCTATGTTGCCACATGGGTAACGCAAAGCTAAACTAATAGGTGAGGTCTGGGATGGGGGTATGACTGAGTATAGAACAGCTGCATGCCAGGCATGCTCAAGGTTCCAACTTCAGAACCACAAAATAAATAAGTTAAATATTTAAAAACTACTTTAGGTGGTAGGGCCAGGTCAGGATGACCAGCACACTAAGGCCAAGAAGTTAGTTACCACAGGTGGGTAAAGTTCCCTGAACTCTAAGGCTGAAGGTAAAGGCTAGCACGTTAGCACCTCCCAATAAGACCAAGAAGTTACCGCCAGGTAGTGAGACCCACAGACTAGCAATGGCAGGAGGGAAAAAGCCCAAAGACAAAGGTCCAGAAGGTAAGCCCAGGACACCGAAGCACAATGGACAGGCCAAGGCAATTAAAGCCAGTGAATAAAACCAGAAAGAGTATCCTAAAAGTTAAGGATACATAGGTTAGAGCCAGGTGGGCAAGGCCAGGAGGCAAGGCTAGATGAGTAAGCCAGGTAAGTACCCCAGGATGTCAAGGTCGATTGAGGAAGGCCAGCAGATAAGGCTGCTAACACCTGGTGAGAAATGCTAACCGAGTCACAGTGGCAGTTCAATGCCAGCTGTGCTGAGGTAAGGAGGTGAAGGCTAGAGATAAGGCCAAGTGCATTATGCTGGCTAAGCAGAAGCAGGCAAGGGTTTAACACCAAGTAGGCCATGCCAGGAGACTACTAAGGCACAGAAGCTAAGGCCTGGTGAGAAGGAATTGCCATGAAGGCAGGCCAAGCTTGTAAGGCCAGTGAAGAAGGTACACTGGACACTAGGACTGAGACCAGGTAGACATGCCCGGAGGTTTAGACCAGGTCTGGCAATCCTGAGTTGCAGTTTAGCACAATGTTCCCCCCCTGAGCTCCCTCAGTTCCATGGGAAGACAGTGTCTCTAAGCCATGGGTCTGAGAAGATGTGAAGCTCCTGGCACAGCATGTGGCATGTGCCTCTGCTTCCCTCCCTGCCCTCATATATCGTCACTGACTTGGTATAATAAAGTGGGACTGAAACACCCTCACATTGGAAAAGCAGAAGTGCTGCATAGCCACACAGGCACTGCCTGGGGACACAAAACCCCCAAACACAACACCCCCAAACCCAACCCAATGCAGGGACACAGCACTGCACTGTGCCCACGCTTGTCAGTCCTATTGTATCACCACTCACAGAAACAAATTTCTTATATCAAACACCTTCTTTGGTGGGAAACTTCAGCTGGTGAGGTCAGGCTGCCTGGGAATTTCCTCAGGAGCTCTACTCCTACCTCTCAGGTCAAGCTCAGCCCTGTCATGAATCCAGTATCCCAAGGAGACATATGACAGTCTGCTTAACCACACAGCATGGCCAATCCCTGTTCGGGTGCCAGATGTTGGGGTCCTTCTTAGGGCCAGCCCAGGAGGGACTGCAGGGTCTCTGCCGAGTAGGGGGTGAGAGGCATGGAGGCCCGACACAGACTCCCGGAGTTGGGTGGAAGCAGGCAGAGGGTGAGCTGCAGCAAACTCGTTTATTCAAGGAAGTGTAGGGGTTTACAGGGTTTGGCTGGCCAATCACTGTATGGGGTGTTCCCTTTCTTGTGACCAACGACAGCCTGTCTCTGGACAGATCATCTCACAGCAGGTTTCTCGTGAGCATGTGACTGTAGCTATTGTCACGCCAGGCCTGTGCAGGACACTGCGTCCACAGAAGCCACTTCCTGGTTTCTTTAAGCATGCGGTCTAGCTAGGGCCTGACCTGCATTGTGCCATACAAATCCCTCCTTCCTCATCTCAGCCTCATGATTCTCCTAGCAGCTGCCCAAGGAGCTTGCTGGCCAAGAGTGGGCAGTAGGACCCTTGCAGAGTCACAGATGGAGTGAAACAGGACCTCAATTTGGTGGCATAAAGCTCAGAGTAATCAGGAAGCACATAAAGCAAGACACAAGGGAGAAGAACAAAAGCCATAGATGGCTGCCACACTAGCTTTGTTATCCATGGTTCCAGCCACGTCTGCAAATAAGCATCATTTTATTCCCAAAATGCCTGAGTAAGTTTTTCACATTTATTAATGTTCTGTGCTCCTGTCACTGCATCCAGAAAGAAACTGCCATAGGTACGCTGGCTGGCACTAGAAACCCAAGCCTCTGCCTACCTATTCATTGTGCAGGGGTCTGGCTAGAGACCTGATATGCACCTGTATTCACAGGATCCCCCTTAGGCTTTATTCACCCATAGCCCATGGGATCCCGCTTTCGGCTTTTTCCAGAGAAAACAAGTTGAATGGACATTAGAACAGCCTTCATGGCATGACACCAGCCAGGAATACTCCTGTGGGGTAGAGTCAGGGAGGCTCATCCTTCACTGCAGTTGAGGTCAGCAGCATTCCCAGCCTAACCTACTACTTGCCAGCCACATCCTCCCCTTTACCCGTCCTCAGTTGAGAACCACTGCACTCAGGGCATGACTTCAAGACCACACTATTTCCCGACAGATCTGTTCTCCAGAGCCAGTAACAAATGCACCCTGGCTTTATTCTCAGCCCATTTTCAAGTAGGGCCTAGGACTAACAGAAAGAAGTCTGACCTGAAGGACCCAACAGAGGACTTCTAGGGCTGGCAGCAGGCCACTATGGTTTGCCTCACAGTGTTTCATGGCAGAGGTAACTCTTTCGTAATATGTGAGTGTCAACATCACAAAGGAAATGCAAGCTCTCCTTTCCATAAAGGAAAGTAGAAAAAGGAAAAGAAAAAAGCCACTGGGGTTCTCTTCTCATAAATACTTTGAAGATCAGCAATGTCTTGAACCAGCCACCACTGAGAAGGCCAGACACCTTCCTTTAGAAACATAACCTTGACAGGTAGCTTGCTACCCCTGACCCAACACCCCAAACCACAGCGGGAAGCATGGTCAGTCTCCGGGTCTCCAGGAGGGAGCCACTGTGGTCTGGATGCCCTCTCCCCACCCCCACAACCATGCCCATGTTCAATGCAAACCCCTGAGGAGATGGTCCAGGAAGGTGGGGTCTCTAATAGGCCATCGGGTGGACCCAGAGAACTGCTTGCCTCTCCAGCATGTGAAGACACAGAGAGAAAGTACCAGCCATGAGCACCGAATTTGCCAGGCTATAATCTTGGACCTGCAACCACCAAAACTGTGAGAAATAGATTTCCATTGTTTTTGTCACAGCAGCTTAAACAGACACACATGGATTCCTGCCTCCTGACACATACTTCTTCAACCCTGTCATCCTTACCTAAGAGAATTCTACAGCATGAGAGGCTGGAATACCAGTGTGATCTTTGTAGCCAGCATGTTCCCTGCTCCTGGTTCTCTTGGGAAGCTGGAAGCCAGACTGTGAGGATGTTTAAATAGCCTACGGTGGACAGGGAGGTCCCTGCCAAGAAGGTGAGGGAGTCTAGGGCCAGACACTCATTTGCGCAGCACACTGACCCAGGGACAAAAGCCCCTAGTTCATTCCTGACCCATAAAGGCCAGGAGACAGTAAATGCATGTTGTCTGTCACTTTAACCCAGTCAAGTTCTGAGTCAGAGTGCTTGTCTCATAAGCACCAGGTGACTAACAGTAGCAAGGCAGTCACTAAACATATTCTGGAAGGGACTTGACCTCACATGAACAAGTCTGACTTCACGTGGGGAGGGTACCATGCTACCCAAGCTCTGGGTCCCTCCACAGCCAGAATGCACAACTCCACCCTTGGGGCTGCATTTGATCTCTAACCCACCCTCCCTGAAGATGATTACAAGGACAGTAGAACCAGATGGGGTAATGAAACCACCTTAGCATTAATGACCTTAGCATTCCCTGGAAAGGAGAAGCACTGGTGCCAATTCAACACCATAGTGTGGACTACAAGGCCCGTCACATTCCACCAGAGACTGAAGCATCCACTGTGTGGGTGACACCCAACCTTAGCTTACAATTCCTGGCTCTCCAGGTCCCAGTCGAAAGGACTCATTGCTGCTCCACCCTCGTCGTAGGCCAAGGCTCCAGCAGAGTACTCAGTGGAGAAGCAATGTGGCATGGCACAGGATCACCACTGATGGCCATGCCATCCATGTGGGCACCAACCACGTGCCCACCTAACATCCTGACAGCATCCTAACAGAGCTTCCAGGGTCAAACAAGGAACACCCAAGACTTCAAGGCCAGGCTGGTCAGTGGAGTTATGACAGCAGAATGTCCAGGCCTAGCACCTGATGTGAGTGTTCATATGACTGGAGATGTACACACACAGCCTGCTGATACAGTCCTGCCCACAGCCCTCATTCCAGTAGCCTCCTCCACTGACTCACATGTTAGACATCAGAGTCCAAGTTCACAAATTGTATAGACCATGAAATACAGCCATCAGTATAGAAGACAGGATGTTCTATCGGCCTCTTTGATTTTCTAATATGACATTATTCACACACACTAATATTTAGTTCTCAATGAAATGCAATCACACAACCCAGACTCTGCTGGGAAAACTACCAGTGACCCACCCAAACTCGCCATCTTCAGAAGTCTCCACTCCCATGTCATAGCTATAGGCTGAGGCTACAGAAACTGAACAACATCAAAATCCAAGATTTGTGAGGTCTTTTCCACCTTGATTTTTAGAGATTCAGGTCTCACTGGCCTGGAACTCCCTATGTGGTCCAGGCTGGCTTCCAACTTGTGATCCTCCTACCTTAGCCTCTGGACTGCTGGGATCAAGAATGCACCATCACACTTGGCTATATAAATGGACAGTGCTGGGAATAGAACCCAAGACTTCATACATGCTACAGTACTCTACACCGAGCTAACCCTCAAAACTCCAACTGCTTAATTCCAATGTACTGCTGAAACTGCTCTTTATTCTAAAATAAGAGTCCTGAACTTCATGTTCTGCAACATCTTTGGGCTGGAGACACCAACCCACCTTCAGGAAGGAAACCTCAACACAGCAATAGCAGGTATGCCCCTTGCTACCGACAACCTTACTTTTCTCAGAAAAAAACTAAGAGCCAGGCGTGATGGCACACGCCTTTAATCCCAGCACTCGGGAGGCAGAGGTAGGAGGATCACTGTGAGTTCAAGGCCACCCTGAGACTATATAGTGAATTCCAGGTCAGCCTGGGCTAGAATGAGACCCTACCTTGAAAATAAAAGAAAATCCAGGCTGGAGAGATGGCTTAGCAGTTAAGGAGCATGCCTGTGAAGCGTAAGAACCCAGGTTCAAGTCTCCAGGTCCCACATAAGACAAATGCACATGGTGGCACATGAGTCTGGAGTTCATTTGCAGTGGCTAGAGGCCTTGGCACACCCATTCTCACTCATTCTCTCTCTCCAGCTCTGTGTCTCTAATAAATAAAAATAAATCTTAAAAAAAAAGAAGAAAAGAAAATCTACTAAAGTTGGCTGATTATCCAATCTTGCTCTGAACAGGACTGCCCTAGCAGTATCAGCAGCAGCAACACAGAAGCACATCACACTGCAAAGGACAGCCAACCAGCCAAGCAAGCACACATTAATGTTCTTCACTTGCAATCTTGTTGGTGCGCACCAGTCAGGCTTCATGACACAACAGGACCAACCTCCATGACAGCCCAGAGTGGCCTAGTCACCATTGTCCTTTTATAAATGCATCAGTTACCAAGGTCACAGCCCTACAGCTGTGCACATCAGACACACATCAAATGCAGACCCCTAAGTGGGACAAATGGAGTGGGACATGGTACAGCTGCCTCACACCACTGCCCCCTCCTATACGCACTCCAGGACTTAGTTAGTCCAGGTGCTCTTCCCTGGTGAATGACCTCAGGGCAGTAGAGATGGGTGGCACCCATTCCAGCTGAGGCAGGAGATAGTCCAGTTCATGCCAAGGGTGCAGAGCCTTCTCAACAGCACTTACCTCACCCTGAATGAATGATTCTTCCCTCCACACTCCCAGTTTACAACTTACTGTTTCATTTTCTTCTGCCCAGCTCTCCACCACCACCAGCACACACACCCTATCTGATGAGTGTGGACACTGCCCAACAGCCTGAGCACCATGATAACCATTGGCCAGGAATAATAATGCATGTGGGGTTAGATGCACACATGAGGACTTATGTTCACCCAGAAGGGACAATGACCTTACTGTGCAGGCGGTGTAGTAAGAACTTGCAAAGGAGGCTGGTGGGAATCCTTTGCAATGGCATCAGTTCTGGCTTTCTTGATCTGACACTGTCTAAACTTCCCCTTCTTGTCCCATGTTCTCTCATTTCCATCCTAAGGACATGGAAAAGGAGGTCACCACTGTTCTGCCTCATTAAAAAAAAAAATTAGGAAAAGTATTATCTTGGCAGTTTCCTGTTCTACTAACCATAACCAGGAAAAGAGATAAAAATTAAGTCCCTTTCATAACAGCTATAAAAACAATGATCTCTGTAGAAAAAGCACGCGGAGTCATGCAGGGAGCCAGGAACACGAATAATAAATTATCAGACACACCACATCAGAGTGACACATGGACGCTGAAAACCACACTGTCATAAACTCACTCTAATCGCAGCCCAAAGCTTGTGGGTAGTCCAAGGGGTCATGAAACCAGCTCTGAGAAGGCCATCAGAGAGCCTGTCAAGAGCCTGTACTGTGCACCCAGGCCACTGACTGACAGCTCCACACTCCTGCAGCAGCAGACCTGATTCTCCTTCTAAGAATACCATTCACTCATCCTTCCATCTACCTGGCCACAGGATGGACTCTGCTGAGGATGGCTGACCCCATCTGCAGGGGATGGCTCTGCACCCTGCAGCTTTGAGAGGATTACACACATACACAGTGATGTGCATGATGCCATCCCTCAAGAGTGAGAGCTCCTCCATGGACTCCACAGGTAAGGGTTAGAGAGGAATCCCCCCTTTAGGGAGGTGTGTGAATCACTGACATATGCACTTCAGAGCTTGACCAAGAGCTGAACCTTGGCAGGGTTGGGCCTGATGGCTCAGTGCTAACCTCTACACATGGCACTGACATGGCCACCATCTTCTAGCACCCTAAAATGTTCCTACATAACTACTGTGGTGATCAGCCAGCTTCTCCTAGAGTACATACAAAGCTTTATCTCCAGCTTTGGTCAGATGGTGCTAGCCACAGCTGCCTTCCAATGCGAAGTGCCAGGAATGTAGCAACTGGGAACGTGACACAGGTGAACAACATTCCAGTCACAGCACCATGAACATGAAAGATAACCCACACAATAGAACCGTAAACCCTGTGATTCCTGAAATCACACCTGGGTCATCTCTTGGCCTCCTTCGATAAGCGGTACCCAAGCAGCCTGAGGCATCTGAATACAAGGGAGCTGCCTTCCTGGGAGCCACTGCCATCTGGGGAGGCAATCTAACCCTCAGTGTGGACTTCCCTACTGACCAACTTCTGACCACCAGATCTGAGAGGAGCTCTGAGCTCTCTGCGTGTTTTCTGTCTCCTTTCCTCACTCTCACGTATGCAAGCTAATCTAGAAGGAGCTGAATAGGCCCTATCACCATAGCCCATGGGGACTGAACCCCACGAGGAACCAGGCCAGTGAGCTAAAAAGTGAGTCGTCCCAGGGGCTCAGGCCACCCCATGCCTGCTGACATGCTCCAGAAGACCCTGGGTTGAAGACATAGCTCTGAACTAACAAACTGTGAGGTTGAAGACTGCTGATCCAGCCTTCTCGGGTACCTAGGAGAACTTTGGTAGTGCTATACGAGAGCCAGTCCTACAAAGGAAGACCTAACAGAGAGGAGTCAAGGTTTATCCCACAAATGTGCTCCAAGTAGAGAAAGATAAAATGGAAACATGCTTCTTGCAAAGCAGATTTGTAGCAGAACAAGGACTTTCAAAACAAGCCAGCAGCTGAAAAGAATCAAATCTTTACCAACTGAGACATCTTCTATCCTGTCCCAGGACTCCTGAACCTCGGAAGACCTAACCAGAGCTTGGGCCCCAAAGACCCACCAAGATTCCCCAAGCCATACCTTGAGGAGATCCTAGGAACTGTAAGAACACGGCCCAGAGCCCAAGATCCTAGAACAGCGGGCTGTAACCACCACTGTCTCCACCCTGCTGTAAAGGACATGCCCTCTGAAGGAGGTGCCACCGGACAGATCCTCAATCTCCACCATGGCATCGTGCTCACCATGTCCAACAGAGACAAATGGCTGTCCATAAGAAAGGTTGAGCCAGGACCCAGTCCTAGACCCAAACTGTGGGGACAGTCTCACAGACAGCCCTAAAATGCTCACGGTTGACATGTTCAATGTTAAGAACCAAGCCCTAGAATTTCAAAGAAACAAAATTAACAGAAACACAGAGCTGTCCATGAGCCACAGTAAAAGAGAATGCACATATGTTGTGAAGCAGAGAAACCAGAGGGAAATGCATACAACACTGTAGAAAAGGTCTAATAAATACAAATTTTGACTATAGAGAGGACTGAGAATAAGGCAGAAGCAATATTTTAAAATTGCAGAAAATAGCCGGGTGTGGTGGTGCACACATCCCAGCACTCAGGAGGCAGAGGTAGGAGGATCCTCGTGAGTTCAAGGCCACCCTGAGACTACATAGTGAATTCCAGGTCAGCCTGGGCTAGAGTGAGACCCTACCTTGGAAAACCAAAAAAAAAAAAAAAAAAAGCAGAAAATAAATTTTTTCATTAAAAAGAATCATTAAAAAACAGAAGCCAGGCACAATGGCACACACTTGAAGTCTCAGCTCCTCCAGAGGATGAGGTAGGAAAATCATTTCAGATCAGAAGTTCAAAGCGAGCCTGGGCAACACAGGAGAACTGTTCTTAAGAAAGAAAAAAAGGAGAAAGCAAGCCATGCCTAACTCTGATCTCTGTCAGATTAGAGAAAGAATAAGCAAGTCCCGCGACTCCTTCACCCAACGGTGCCATGACTAGACATTTAAGAGAGGACACCTTGAAAATTAAAGCACTAAAAGGGTACTCAGCCATCAAAAAAGGCAAACTGAAGCCACAGTGCTATCAATACACACCCACCAGCAAATAAACCAGGACACACCTGCAGGCAAGGTGTAGTCCCTTTCCTCACAGGCAAGGTGGGAGGAGCCAGGTACAACCTCTTTGGGGAGCTCCCAGGACTGGCATAAGGGCTCATGGATAACTACCTTTGTCAAGGCCCATCCCAAGTTAATGGCCAAAAGGAACAGACTCCTCTTTACAGCAGATCTGGATGTGTGGTGTGGCTCAGTTGTGAGCACCTGTTTACCATGTCCACGGCCCTGGGTTCTATCCTCAGCTCCACACACACACTCAAAAGTTACTTATAGCCACTGCCAAAAACAAAAACAGGTCAAGCATGGTGGTGCACGCCTTTAATCCCAGCACTCGGGTGACAGAGGTAGGAGGATCACTGTGAGTTCGAGGCCAGTCTGAGACTAACTACATAGTGAATTCCAGGTCAGCCTGGGCTAAAGCGAGACCCTACTTTGAAAACATAAATAAATAAATAAATAGGTAACAGAAAACATTAAAATGTCTTCTAAGAGGAACAAAGATAAATGGCGTCATGTTCATGACTGAAAACTTTGTACAAAAGGTTTAAGATTCAATGAGCCTACAGTCATTACCATTACACCTTATATAGCATGAATTGTTCACTACAATGTTCTTAAGTCAAAAGAATGCTAGAAAAAAATAGACAAATATAAGCCAGGCATGGTGGTACATGCCTTTAATCCCAGCACTCAGGAGGCAGAGGTAAGAGGATCACTGTGAGTTTGAGGCCATCCTGAGACTACATAGTAAACTCCAAGTCAGCCTGGGCTAGAGTGAGACCCTACCTCGAAAAACCAAAATAAATAAATAAATAAATAAATAAGAATAGACAAATATCTTTACAAGAATATAACCAGGATGTGAGGGCGATCTGGCTGGCTAGGCGGGTGTCCCCTTCCTCCCTCACCACTCCATGTGGGTCCCTCCCGAAGCTGCGTGCTCGTAGAAGAGGACGCCCTTCCCTGAATACAGGAGAACCAGTCTTCAGTCAAGGGTCTACGAGGAGCTGCTAGAACCTCCAAACAAGCTCTCAAGAATATAACCAGTAAAGAAACACAGTGGGAGCTGGAGAGATGGCTTAGCAGTTAAGACGCTTGCCTGTGAAGTCTAAGGACCCTGTTCGATCTCCAGATCTCATGTAAGCCAGATGCACAAAGTTGATGCAAGTGAAAGGTGGCACATGCGCACTAGGTGGCACACCCGTCTGGAGTTTGGTTACAGTGGCTGAGGCCCTGGCACACTAATTCTTTCTCTCTCTGTCTTGCCCTCTATCTCTTAAAACACACACACAATGGAGGGGCTAGAGGGATGGCTTGGGGTTAAGGCACTTGCCTATGAAGCCTAAGGACCCAGGTTTGATTCCCCAGATTCCCACATGAGCCAGATGCACATAGTGGCACATGTTCATTTGCAGTGGCTAGAGGTCCTGGTGTGCCCACTCTCTCTCATTCATAAATAAATAAAATAAAATAAAATAAAATTTAAAAATTTTTAAGAAGCCGGTGTGGTGGCACACGCCTTTAATCCCAGCATTTGGGAGGCAGAGGTAGGAGGATCACTGTGAGTTCAAGGCTGCCCTGACACTACATAGTGAATTCCAGGTCAGCCTAGGCTAGAGTGAGACCTGACCTCAAAAAACAAAACAAAACAAAAATTAAAAAGAAACACAATGGAAAAATAGTAATAGCTGGTCTGGAGAGATGGCTTAGCGGTTAAGGCGCCTGCCTGCGAAGCCTAAAGTTGCACACGCACATCAGGGGGCGCATGCATCTGGAGTTCATTCACAGCAGCTGAGAGGCTACTAGAGCGCCCATTCTCTGTTTCTCTCAAATTAAAAAAAATAGTAATAGCAATTTTAAAAACTATCTAACAACAGCAATCAACTTTAGTGCAAGGTCTCTATATGCATTGTCTCTACCATAATTTTTTAAAAACAAAGGTCACCCAAATAGTTCTTGGGCAAGCACTATCACCCAATTAAAAGAAGAACACTGGATGTGAGTGCAATCGTGTTGCGCCATCTGTCATCCCACTTATCTCCAGGGTGGATTCAGTGTATCTGGTTGGCTAGGTGGGTGACCCCTTCCTCACTGCTCCCAATGTGTCCCTCCTGAAGCTGCGTGTTTGGTCAAAGAGGATGACCTTCCCCAAACAAGAGGAGGACGGTCTTCAGTCAAGGGTATATGAGTAGCTGCACTCTCCTGCTAGAACCTCCAAACAAGCTCTCAAGACCAACACCTGACGGGAAAATACAAAGTTGTCCTTATTCCTGCAGCCCTTGCACTAGCAGAGGGAGATAACTGTGGCTGGCCCTGGCCTGTCCTCTCTCTCCAGCCCCTGATCCTTTCTTTAACCCAGAAATGCCACTTTCAAGAATCTGTGGGGTGCTGGAGAGATGGTGCAATGGTTAAGACAATTGCCTGCAAAGCCTAATGGCCTGGGTTCAATTCCCCAGTACCCAAGTAAAGACAGATGCACAAAGTGGTGCATGCATCTGGAGGACGTCTGCAGTTGGCTGGAGGCCCTGGAGTGCCCCTTCTCTCCCCACCCCACCCACCTCTCTTTTCTTTCTCTGCTTGCAAATAAATAAATTAATTAAATATTTTTTTTAAAAAAGAATCTATGAGGAGCTGAGCTCCATCCCACAAAGATACACATTACAGATCTGCTTAAATCAAGGCAAACTATTGTAAACAATGTCCATGTTCCCTCCTGGGCAGATGACCACCGGGCATCTTACAAGCAAGGGCCTACCCACATTCTAGGGTCAGGATTGCAGAGGCCACGTTCTGGTAGCACGGTTCAGGAGGACAAGCCCATGCTGGGGCTCACCCTTGGGAACTCATCTATTCCTCTCCCAAACCTATCACTTTAGGAAGGAGGTTCCAACACAAAAGCAACAACAGTGGAGTGAAGATGGTCAACAAGAGTGCCTCTAAGCAAAGCACCGACAGCGGGGGAAAGTCATCCAGATGCAGGCCTATGCAAACTTCAAGAGTAGAGACCACAGGGAACCCCAGCCCTGCCACAGAATGATCATAAATGACTGCTAACTGTTGTCCAACAAGAGCCAGGTATTCTTCCTTTTTATTGAGGTGCTGAGAATAGAACCCAGGGAGTTGTGCGTGCTAGGCAAGTGCTCTGACACTGGGCCAGACCCCAGCCATGACACGGGTACTTTACAGAGCTCTCTCCGAGAGGTGCACAACAGTTTTTAACAGCTGTTCCAAGACAAAGCAACAAGGACGTGGGTCACAAGGCAATCTACTTCTGTGTATGTCTAAATGTTCCTTAAAAGTTATTAGAAAAGGACTGGAGAGATGGCCCAGCAGCTTAAAGGCATTTGTTTGCATGGCCTGTTGGCCCAGGTTTAATTCTCCAGTACCCATGTAAAGCCAGATGCACAAAGTAGCATGTGCATCTGGAATTTGTACGTACCCATAGTCCCTTCCTCTCTCTCAAATAAAACAAAAAAAAGCTATTAGAGGGCTGGAGAGATGGCTTAGCAGCTAAGGTGCCTGCCTCCTAAGCCTAAGAACGCTGGTTCCAATCTCCAGCGGTTCCAATCTCCAGGTCCCACGTTTAGCCAGATGCAAAGTGAGGCAAGGGCGCACACACATCTGGATTTCGTTCACAGCTGCTGAGAGACTGCTGGCGCGCCCATTTCTGTCTCCCTCTCCCTCTCTGTCTATCTTTCTCTGTCTCTCTTCCAAAAATAAAAAATAATAAAAATAAAAAATAAAAAAGCTATTAGAGGCTGGAGGGATAGCTTAGTGGCTAAGGCATTTGCCTGCAAAGCCAAAGGACTCAGGTTCGATTCCCCAAGACCCACATAAAGCCAAATGCACAAGATGGCACATGCATCCGGAGTCTGTTTGCAGTGGCTAGATGCCCTGGTGTGCCCATTCTCTCTCTGTGTCTCTCTAATAAATAAAATATTAAAAAAAAAAAAAAAAAGCTATTAGAGGTGGGAGGTGGGGCAGGGCCAGAGAGCCTCAGGCAAAAAAAAGGCTATTAGAGTGGAGGCATGGTGGTGCACCCTTTAATCCCAGCACTCAGGAGGCAGAGGTAGGAAGATGACCACGAGTTCAAGGCCAGCCTGAGACTACACAGTGAACTCCAGGTCAGCCTGGGTTAGAGTGAGACCATACTTCAAAGAGCAAAACAAGTGGGCTGGAGAGATGGCTTAGTTGTTACGGCACTTGCCTGCAAAGCCAAAGGATCCTGGTTCGATTCTCCAGGACCCACGTAAGCCAGATGCACAAGGGGGTGCATGCATCTGGAGTTCGTTTGCAATGGGTGGAAGCCCTGGCACACCCATTCTCTCCCTCTCCCTCTCTCTTTCTCTGCCTCTTTCCCTCTCTCAAATAAATAAATAAATAAAAAGAAATTATTAAAAAAAAAAAAAAAAACAAGTGTTGGAGAGATGGCTTAGCAGTTAAGGCATTTGCCTGCAAAGCCAAAGGAACTTGGTTCGATTCCCCAGGACCCACGTAAGCCAGATGTACAAGGTGGCACATGCGTCTGGAGTCCATTTGCAGTAGCTGGAGGCCCTGGCACACCAATTTGCTCTCTCTCTGCCTCTTTCCCTCTCTCACTCTTACAAATAAATAAATAAATAAATAAATAAATAAATAAAATTTTTTTGAGGGTTCAGAAAAAGACAAAACAACAAAAAAAAATGTTAGGAGACTGGAGAAATGGCTTAGCAGTTAAGGCACTTGCCTGTGAAGCCTAAGGACCCAGGTTCAAGTCCCCAGTGCCCATGTGATACAGATGCACAAGGTGGTACATGCATCTGGAGTTCATTTGCAGTGGTTAGAGGCTCTGGTGTGCCTTTTTCTCTCTCTTTCCCTCATATAAAAAATGTTTTTTATAACAGGAAAAGATCATGACATAAAAATAAAAGAAAGACTGACTGAAAGGGGGAGGGGATGTGATAGAGAGTAGAGTTTCAAAGGGGAAAGTGGGGGAAGGAAGGGAATTACCATGAGTTAACATCTACAATCATAGAAGCTGTCAATAAAAAAAATAAATTAACCTTTAAAAATTTTTTTAATTATTAGAGGGCTGGGGAGAGGGCTCATTTAGTAAAGTGCTTGCCACACAAGCATGAGGACCCAAGTTCAGATCCCTAGCACCCAAGTAAATTGCATGTGATGGTGCATGCTTGTAATCCTACCAGCCCAGCCATATAATGATAATAAATGACTGCTAACTGTTGTGCTACAAGAGCCAGATTTTTTTTTTTTTTTTTTGAGGAAACAGGAGAATCCGAGGCTTGCTGCCAGAGTCAGTGAGTGCTAGGTTCAATGAAAGACTGTCTTAAAAAATAAGGTTGGAGGGCTGGAGAGATGGCTTAGCAATTAAGGCACATGACTGCAAAGCCTAAGGACCCCAGTTTGATTCTCCAGGTCCCATGTAAGCCAGATGCACATGGTGGCACATGCATCTGGAGCTCATCTGCAGTAGCTAGAGGCCCTGGCGTGCCCGTTCTCACTCTTTGTCTGTCTGTCTCTGTCTCTAATAAACAAATAAAAATAAAATCTTTAAAAAAAATAATAAGGTTGGAAGGCTGGAAGAGATGACTTAGCGGTTAAGCCTAAGAACGCTGGTTCCAATCTCCAGGTCCCACGTTTAGCCAGATGCAAAGTGACGTAAGGGCACAATGCTGCACTTGACCACAAGGGGGCGCACACATCTGGATTTCATTCGCAGCGGCTGAGAGGCTGCTGGAGCACCCATCTCTATCTGTCTTCCTCTCCTTCTCTCTCTTCAAAAAAAAATAATAATAAGGTTGGAGAGGCAGCTTAGCAGTTAAGGCACTTGCCTGCAAAACCTAAGAACCCAGGTTCAATTCCCCAGTACGCATGTAAGCCAGAAGCACCAAGTGTGCATACATCTGGAGTTCATTTGTAGTGGCTAGAGGCCCTGGCATACCCGTTCTCTCCTCTGTAAATAAATAACAAACTAAAAAAATTTTTTTTAGTATTTTATTTTTATTGATTTGAAAGAGAGAGACAGAAACAAAGAGTAAAGAGGCACATTTGAGAGAGAGACAGAGAGAAGAGGCACATCAGGGCCTTTAGCCAATGCAAATGAACTCCAGACACATGCGCCACCTTGTGCATCTGGCTTCTGTGGGTCCTGGGGAATTAAACCTGGGTCCTTTGGCTTTGCAGACAAGTGCCTTAACTGCTAAGCCATCTCTCCAGCCTTTTGTTGTTGTTGTTTTTAATTTTTTTAAATTTTTTAATCAAAAACTTTTTTTTAATTTTTATTTATTTGCAACCATAGAGAGAGAAAGAGAGAGAGAGAGAAGATAGGTAGACAGAGAGAGAGAATGGGCACACCAGGGCCTCTAGCCACTGCAAACGAACTCCAGATGCATGTGCCCCTTGTACATCTGGCTTACGTGGGTCCTGGAGAATCGAACCGGGATCCTTTGGCTTCGCAGGCAAATGCCTTAACCGCTAAGCCATTTCTCCAGCCCCCAAAAACTTTTTTAAATTAAAAAGAAAAAAAAGCCAGGTGTGGTGGCGCATGCCTTTAAACCCAGCACTCGGGAGGCAGAGGTAGGAGGATCCCCAAGAGTTCGAGGCCACCCTGAGACTACAGAGTGAATTCCAGGTCAGCCTGGACTAGAGTGAAACCCTACCTTGGGGGAAAAAAAAAAAAAAAGATTGGAGCCAGGCATGGTGGTGTACATCTTTAATCCCAGCACTTGGGAGGCTGAGGTAGGAGGATCTGGTTTTTTTCAAATATTTCATTTATTTATTTGAAAGAGAGAAAGAGGCAGACAGAGAGAGAGTGGGTGTGCAGTGCCAGGGCCTCTAGCTACTGCAACAAACCCTAGATGCAAGTGCCACCTTGTGCAACTGGCTTATGTGGGTCCTGAGGAATTGAACTTGGACCCTTAGACTTCACAGGCAAGTGCCTTAACCACTAAACCATCTCTCCATCCTGAGGAGGATCTTTTTTTATATTGTTGTTGTTTTTTGAGGTAGGGTCTCACTCTAGCCCCAGGCAGACCTAGAATTCACTATGTAGTCTCAGGTTGGCCTTGGACTCTCAGCAATCCTTCTACTTCTGCTTCCCAAGTGGTAGGATTAAAGGCGTGCGCCACCACACCCAGCAGGAGGATCTTGAGTTCAAGTCTATTCTGGGCTATATTTACCAAGACTGTCTCAGAGAAAGAAATCTAGTTTTTAAACTATCTATCTATATAATTGCTGCCATTGTGGAGGGGAAGCCCAGAAAACCCTGAATAGAGGCTGGGGAAATGGCTCAACATTAAAGGCACTAGCTCTCAAGGGAACCATCCCAAATTCAATTCTACAGCACCTACATAAAAAGCCAGATTCAAAGTGGTGCATGTATCTGTGATCCAATACCCCTACAACAATGGGAGATGCAGCCAAGAGAACCCAAAACTCACAGTCAATTAGACTGGCGTTCATTTGCAGTAGCAAGAAACCCTGTCTCGAAGAAGGTGGAAAAAGACCACGGACACCTTGAGGTTGTCCTCTGACCTCCACACATGTACTATGGCATACAGGCACCCATATAAATTTAAAAAAAGAAAATGTTGCCAAGCATGGAGGAACATGCCTTTGAATCCCAACATTTAGGAGGACTGCTGTGAGTTCCAGGCCATCCTGGGACTACTGAGTGAAATCCAGGTCAGCCTGGGCTAAAGTAAGACCCTATCTCAAAAAAGAAAAAGAAAAGAAAATGTTGAATAGTACAATGAACAAACGTGTGAGTTCTATCTATATGTAGATAAAACTGTAAAACACAGGGCATGTCTGGCCATACTTCTACAGATGGCTAAACAATTACACCTAACACTGATACCACATCCTCCTTAGCATCAACTCCAGATGCACCACTCACTGCCTTTCTGATCTCTTTTATGCACGACTTGAATTCTGAATAAACCCTCTTGATAAAACTCGATAAAGCAATTAGGCTGTTTCCTTTCCTAACAAAGAACAAAGAGTCCCAGCATGACAGGATCTGGGGGTATGAGGACAGATCAGGATGGAGTGTGAAGCCAAGGACCTGATGCCCACTGTCATCCACAGAAAGCAAGATGACCACAGACACAAGGGTCCACAGATACAAAAGCTCTCCTTTGGAGAATAAGCAGACATGTCCAGAGAGGGTGGGGGACAGGTCAGAGAGTACAAGGAGGCATGTCTAGTGGGTGGGCAGAAATGGACAGGTCAGAGAACCACAGTAAGGACAAGAGGGTTTTAAGGAAATGTCCCTGACAAAGGAAAGGCAGCTCCAAGAGGGCACAGCAAGAACCCATGTAACACCTTTAAGTGAGGGTTAGCTGACAGACTGGAAAATAAACTCACAAAATATTTTATGAAAACAAAGAAAACAGGCTAGCAGATCTGCAGGAGACTTACAAGGGGTTCAAGGGAGGTAAAACAGCTGGAAAGAACACAAGAGTCAAAGAGTGGGGAGAAGGGCTTCGGAACGCTATCTCCCAGACAGAGGGCCACTGTATTCATGACCTCACAGCGGATGCTGTTACCTGGATAAACCTGCACAGCATCCCAGGTTGTCAAGGATGATGGAGGAGGGCCAGAAAAAAAAAATCAATATAGAAGAGGGAATCGCAGGAAAGAAGAGGGGTTCAGTGGAAGGGGATGGGGTACAAAGGATGATAGTAGGAGGGAATTATGTAGATTTTTTTAATAAAGTTTTTTTATTGAAAAAAAAAAAGCCAATGAGACCCAAATCAGGAACAGGAGAGGCTATCAGCAAGGAACAGGGGAGAGAGCCTTTGGGAACAGATGGAAATGGCCACATGCATCCCACACAAGCTTGGCTGCTGCCAGATAGACAGAATCACAAGCCAGACCAGCAGCACCAGTTAGCTTCAGCCTGTTTCTCTTCAACAATCTGTGGCATCCTTAGCCCGACTGCATGCTCACCTGCAGAGCAGCAATGTTCTCATCCTCTTCGTGCCTACAGACCCACTGTGCCCCCCACCCCCGCTGAATTGCCTGTGGCTCTGCTGTCCTGTGCACGTGGAAACCAGGGATGCCTCAGCTGGGTTCAGTACTATCTCCCAGCCTCAGCCCTGCTCAACACTGTTAGGTGTGTTCAGGGTGTTGTGGCCACAGTCACAGTCCTACCAAGAGAGCCATGGATAGGCCCTACACCCAAGAATACCTGTATCTGCTGCAATCCCAAACACACAAATTTCCTGTGGCTGTCTAACTCCTACTTTTCTGGGAGAAGACACCATGTGACACTTCATTTCAGCAGTGAAGGGTTGGCTACATATGGAAGGCAGTGACCACAGGCACTGACAGCCAAAGTAGGTGGGACTTCACTGAGCAGGAAGTGCCTGCCCAACAGCCCAGGACTTCACTTTCCTAGCAGTGATGAGAGGCTAACCCAGAATATGACAAATGGCTGTGGCACTCCCCTCTTTCCTACACCAGGCCAAACGCTACTCCCAACTCTCAGTATAGACACCTGACTTCAAATTCCCCGGAAACATGAGCCCAATGTTTGGTTCTACGCCTGTCTTCCTATGTGAATTTGCATGGGGGGGGGGGTACACTCAGGATCACACAGGCTATCAAGGGAATAACCCACAGGCAGCACTGCTCAAGCTACCTATGTGACATCAAAGCAGAATTTGTCTTCTAGGGTGCACGTGGCCCGAAGAAAGTGACAGACTTTCAAAAGAAGCTCTAAAGCAATACTCATACTCAAAAATAATTGGGACCGGACATGGTGGCGCACACCTTTAATCCCAGCACTTGGGAGGCAGAGGTAGGAGGATCGCTGTGAGTTTGACACCACCCTGAGACTGCATAGTGAATTCCAGGTCAGCCTGAGCTACAGTACGACCCTACCTCAAAAAACAAAACAAAAAAACAAAAAAAGGGCTAGAGATGGCTTAGCAGTTAAGGAGTTTATCTGCAAAGCCTAAGGACCCATGTTCGATCTCTCTCCAGATCCCATGTAAGCCAGACACACAAAGGTGAGGCAAGCACAAGGTCGCACATGCCCACTAAGTGGTGCCAGTATCTGGAGTTCAATTGCAGTGGCTGAGGCCCTGATGTGCCAATTCTGACTCTATCTAAAAAACAAAGATTGGCCAGGCCTGTTGGCACACACCTTTAATCAGAGCATTTGGAAGGCCAAGGTATAGAGTGAATTCCAAGTCAGTTCAGTCTGTGCTAGAGTGAGACCCTACCTTGGAAAAAAAAAAGAAAGAAAGAAAGAAAAATAATTTGAAAGGAAAATATTCATTTCCAGATTCTTAAAACAAATACAACTTAAAATTTTACCTATCAAGCTAAGCTAATCAAGTTTTGTGGGCCTTTAAAGTATTGTTTGGGGGCTGGAGAGATGGCTCAACAGTTAAAGCACTTGACTACAACGCTAATGACCCGGGTTCAATTCCCCAGTACTCACATAAAGCCAGATGCACAAAGTAGCACATGCATCTGGAGTTCGTTTGCAATGACTAAAGGCCCTGGCACTTCTATTCTGTTCCTCTTCGATCTCCCTCTGCTTGCAAATAAATAAATATTTTTTAAAATAAAGTATTGTTGTTTAAGACCATGCTAGAGAAAAGGTTAAAATTAAAATGGGCACTCTCATATAGCCTAACGATGTAATGGTGACCTGGCATGATTTGGAAGGAATCTGACAACATCTCAAAGACAGAATACGAACATGTATATGTACAGATGCATAAGCATGCACAATCATCCCTCTAAGGATTCATCAGGAGGGCCACCATAGATTTGTACACATTTCGAAGCCATAGAATTCCAAGCCATGCACATGCTCACAGCAGTGCTCTTCCACCTCCACCAATTCTCATTCCTCCTACCCAGAAAGCCAGTGCCAATAAGCCTTCCTGAACAACCTTCACCCTGTTGCTTTCAAGAGCCAAACTCTGGCCCTATCTATTTCAACATCAGCTCTGTTTGTTAAGAAGACCTTGAAAACACTTGCAAACCATCTAGGAGGTCAGGGTTCAGCTGTCTTGTTGTTGTTGTTGTTGTTGTTGTTTTTGTTTGTTTGTTTGTTTGGTTTTGGTTTTGGTTTTTTCGAGATAGGGTCTCACTCTGGCCCAGGCTGACCTGAACTCACTTTATAGTCCCAGACTGGCCTGGAACTCACAACAATCTACCTACCTCTGCCTCCAGAATGCTGGGACTAAAGGCGTGTACCACCACACCCAGATCAAGTGTCTTTTTGTTCTCCATCCATCTGCAGAAATCAGAACTGGAGGGCTGGAGAGATGGCTTAGTGGTTAAGATGTTTGCCCATAAAGCCAAAGGATCCCAGTTCATCTCTCCAGGACCCACATAAGCCAGATGCACAAGGGGCTTCATGTATTTGGAGTTCATTTGCAGTGGCTAAAGGCCCTGGCGTGCCCATTCTCTCCCTCCCTCCCCCCTCTCTCTCAAATAAATAAATAAATAAATATATTTTTTAAAAAAAGAAAGAAATCAGAACTGGAAATTCTGGGGAGAGTGCATGCAGGAAGCTTGAGCAAATGGAACAACTCTGCAAGGTTTCAATGCATAGCCAAAGGCTAAGATAAACATCACTGCTCTGAACTGTCTCATGGTCATTATGTCCCATGTTAATGTACCTTTCAGCAGCAACTATCTACAACTCGCCAGCATGGCATATAAACATGGCACATGAAGTGAGAAGATTAGATGTACCCTGCACACAGAATACACCACATCTGTAAAAGTGGCCACACTGTAGAGGGCTATCCAGGAATGAGCCATGAAACCCCAACACCTCCTCAGACCTGAACTATAGTTGATTTATGGTCTTCCTTTTGTTTTCTGAAGAGTGCTTTTTTTCTCTCTCTCTCTTTTTTTGTTTTTTCGAGGTAGGGTCTCACTCTAGTCCAGGCTGACCTGGAATTCACATGTAGTCTTCAGAGTGGCCTCAAACTCACGGTAATCCTCCTACCTCTGCCTCCCAAGTGCTAGGATTAAAGGTGTGTGCCACCACCCCTGGCCCCCACAGTGCTTTTATAATGAGAAGAAACATTACTTGGGTTCAAATTCTGTGGATATTCTAAATGAATCAAGTGACTGACACAAATGACTAGTGATGTGATGGGCCATATGTAGGCTTCTCAGTCTTGAGAATAAAACTGGGAAATTACACAAGAGACTCCACTGAGTATGTCTATGAGGTTATTTCCAGAGAAGTTTAACTGAACAGGGAAGACCTACTCTGAATGCAAGTGGCACTGTTTCATGGACTAGGGTCCCAGGCTGAGTAGAGGAAGAGGAGGAAGACAGCTGAGCACAGGTATTAACCTCTTTGTCCTGACTACAGATGTAATGTGACTGGCTGCCTCATGCTCCCTCCACCATGCCCTTACCACAGTGATGGACTATGTCCTCTCAAACTATAAACAAAAACAAACCTTTCCTTCTTTAAGTTGCTTTTGTCACAATGAGGAGGAAAGTAAGTAATGTAGAAAATTGGCACTAATGTCATAAGCCTGACCGTGTGGTTTGTATGCCTTTGAACTGCTAGGCCTTTAGCACAACGTAAAAAGAGTTTGGACTAGAAAAGACCTGGAATGCTATAAGCAAAGATTAATGGAGAGACCAGAATTCCAGTGAAAATGTGGACAGTGAAAATGAAGGACAGGCCCATGAGGCTTCAGAGGGGAACAAGGACTCTAATGGAAACTGGGTTTCAAGCCATTTGTTATATTCTGCCAAAGAATGTGGCTACATTCTACCTATGTTCTGAAAATTTTAAGTGAAGCTAAATTCAAAAGTAATGGACTAGCTGGGTGTGGTGGCGCACACCTTTAATCCCAGCACTTGGGAGACAGAGGTAGGAGGATCACTGTGAGTGCAAGGCCAGCCTGAAACTACACAGTAACTTCCAAGGCAGGCTGGGCTAGAGTGAGATCCTACATCAAAAAAACCAATTAAAAAAAAAAAGTAACAGACTAAGTGTTTGGCAGAAGAAATTTCAAGACAGCATAATAAATATCTAAGCTGTAGTGTGGTTCCTACTTACTGCTCTCAGTTCTACCATGAGAAAGAGCAGGAAGATAGAGAAAACATGCAGTTTGGCAAGGAAAGGAGCCTGGATGAGTTTTAAGGGAAAGATGAAAATGCAGATAAAGCATCTGTACCTGTTAGAGAATTGCCTAATAAGGAGAAACCTCACACTTTGCACAGGGACAACAAGGTACACTGAAGACAAGACCCCACTCATCCCAGGCTCCAACTTGTGAAAATGCACACTCATTTGAAAGGAGTACCTAACTGAGTGCTATTGAAGGGTTCCATGCCTGAAAACAACCAGGTAGGGAAATGCTTCCCAGACCTAACGGCCAAGGACAGAGGCTAGTACAGCTGTAGCAGAAGGAGGCCAAAGTGTACACGGAGCTGGCAACAGAATCGGGAAGCATCATCTCTGTGATTTTACAGGTATGCAAAATCCAAGAGTAATGGGGTCATGGAAATTTGTGCCAAGGTTTCACAAAAGCCACTGAGGCCAGGCAACGTGTGGCAGGGTTGGAATCCCTGCAAGGAGATCCTGAAAGGCCACTTCATAGAGCTGGGAAGATGAAATCTTAAGCTGCAATGGAGAACCCAGGATACTGGAGATGCCAGAACCATGATACATCTGCCAAGAAAGCTGTAGGCATGAAATGGAGCCAGCCCAGAAAAGAGGCTATGAGTACTGGAAACAAGAAAACGGGAGGAGTGGGTCACCTGAGCTCTTTAAAAAGGCCATGTTGCATTACAAACCCCAGACTCAGAACTGAAGCATTTGGTATTTGCCCTGCTGAACTTTGGTCTTGCGTTGGTTCAATCTTTCCTTGCTATACCAGCATTCATTCATTTTCGAACAGGAATGTTTACACTACTGTATAACCAAAGTGTGCAACTTACTTTTTTTTTTACCTTATAGGGGTTCACAGTTAATTAAGAGATTGCCTTGAGTTTCAGAAGAGACTGGCCTTTTGAACAATCTTAGTAATGTTAAAATTCTGGATACTAGGAGCTGGAGAGATGGCTTAGTGGTTAAGGTGCCTGCCTGCCAAGCCTAAGAACACCTATTCGATCTCCAAGTCCCACGTTTAGCCAGACTCAAAAGTGAAGCAAGTGTGCAATGCCACGCTTGCTTACAAGGGGGCACATGCACCTGGAGTTCGTTCACAGCAGCTGAAAGGCCACTGGTGCACCCATTCTCTCTCTCTCTCTGTCTCTCTCAAATAAAAAAAAAATTGGATGCTAGGCCAGGTGTGATGGTACAGGCCTTTAATCCCAGCACTCATGAGGCTAAGGTAGGATTGCCATGCGTTTGGGACCAGCCTGGAGCTACACAGTGAGTTGCTGGTCAGCCCAAACTAGAGAGACCTTGCCTCAAAAAAAAGAAGAAACCCCAAAATAAATAAATAAATAAAATTTTGGATGATCTTACAGAGGAACTAAATGCATTTTGCATTATGAGATGGCTAAGAGTCTTCGAGAAACGGGTGGAAGGTTGAAATTTAAAGTGATATGTTTAGAGGGGGAAAAAATGATGACATCAAAATAGAAAAGAGTCTAGTTGGAAAGAAGGTGTTAAGTGTAAGGGGGATTGGGAGAGCGAAAAGGGAAGGTAATGGGAGAGAACTATGATCATGGTATATTGTCTCTATATATGGAGGTTATCAATAAAAAGTTTAAAAGTTTAGTTGGGCATGGTAATGCACACCTTTAATCCCAGCACTCAAGATGCAGAAGTAGAATTGTCTGTGAGTTCAAGGCCAGCCTGAAACTACGGCATGAGTTCCAGGTCAGCCTTGCCTAGAGTGAAACCCTAACAGGGGGTGTGGGGGGGCCGATAAAAAAAAAAGTGATGTGTTTGTTGAGTTTACAAGGGGGTGGACTTCTTTTTTATGTTTTCATTTGCAAAGAGAGAGAGAGATTAGACACACTAGAGCCTCAAGCTGCTGCAAACTCCAGAGACATACACCACTTTGTGCAAATGGCTTTACATGGGTACTGGGAAATTGTACTGCACTCCTTAGGCTTTGCAGGCAAGTGCCTTAACCACTAAACCATCTCTCCAGCCCAAAGGGGTGGACTTCTGATGGTTAATCTTCAGTGTAAATATGACTGGATTTAGAATCACTTAAGTCACACTCCTCTGGGCATGTGTGTAAGGGATTGAGAAAGGAAACTCCACCCTGAATGTGGGAGGCATTACCCCATGCACTGGTGTCCCCGACTAATAAAGATAAAAAGGACAGCCAGCTTAACACCAACATGATTCTCCCTACTCTGCTTCTTGGCTACAGATGCAATCTAACCAGCCACCTCACCATCCCACCATGACAGACTACAATCCTCAAACCATGAGCCAAAATAAACACTCCTTCCTTAAGTTGATTTTATCAAATTTAAAAAAACTATTTATTTTGAGAGAGGGAGAAAAAGAGACTGGGCATTCCAGGGCCGTCAGCCACTGCGAAAGAACTCCAGATGCATGCGCCGCCTTGTGGCACATTGTAACACTGCACGCTTGCATCACTGCATTTGGCTACCTTGGACCTGGAAATTCACACGAGTTCTTGGGCTTCACAGGCAAGCACCTTAACCACTAAGCCATCTCTCCAGCCCATCAAGTAATTTTATAACAGTAATGAGAAAATTAACTGATAGTGACTCACAAAGGAGTGCAGCCTCCTGTCCCTGGAAACAGGGACATGTCAGAGGGGGAGGCAGGAAAGCCTGTCCATCCTACTTGGATATCTCCACTGCCTCAGCGTTTATTGATTCATTTTCCTAGACTATAAATTTGTAATGTGACAGGAGACCAGTGTGCCTACCCAAGCACTTGTGATGCTAGGGAGCTTATACCAGAACCACAGAGGACACACAAGTGTCATGTCTGTGAACTCCCTGAAGGCTGAAACATGCAGAGACAGGATTTCTATGGAGTCCTAAGTGCAGGCAGCAGACTTTGAGAAGAGGTCACGTGGCTCTTCATGTTCAAATAAGCTCACTAGTCTGCTACTGGTATTAAACTAGGGATTGAACGACTCAGTAACTGAGAACATGAGATGCATACAACATTAAGGGCTTTTCCATAAACCCACAGGCCACAAACTGGCAGCAAAGACCAGCTCTCAAAGCCAAGGACATGGACTCCGGGCCATGCTCTCAACCAGGCAATTGACCTGAGCCCTCTACATGCTCCCAACACACAACTGAACCTAGTGTCACAGAGAAGTAGTTTCAGGACCGCCGCTGGATATGGAAATCCATATTCTCAAGTCCCTCATATAAAATGTAGACAGTCTGTACAGAACCTCTGCTACTTTACAACATCACTAGGGGCTGGAGAGATGCCTTAGTAGTTAAAAGGACCCAAAGGTCCAATTCTCCAGGACCCATATAAGCCAGATGCACAAGGTGGCACATGCATCTGAAGTTTGTTTGCAGAGGCTAGAGGCCCTGGCTTCTCTCTCTTTCAAATAAGTAAATAAATAAAGTATTTTTTAAAAAAAAACATCAAATCCCTAAAACATCTGTGGATGACTTACAATACCCAATGCAACACAAATTCTCTCAAACAGCTGTTGCTACTCTGTCCAGGGATTAATGACCAGGACAAAGGTCTGAATGCGTTCAGTACAAACGATTTTCAAATATTCTCCATCTGTGACAGGCTGACCCTGAACATGCAAACAAGAGACAGCTATATTGCAGTTCACTGTGTCATTCTTCCCAAAAACAGAACACGGAGTTTGGAGCATCACTGAAGAACCCCAGGAACAGCACCAGCAGTGGGCTCCAGATCTCAGAAAATGCCTCCCTATAACATTTTGTGAAAAAAAAAAAAATCAATCTCCATCACCACTTACAAATGCTGCTGATGCTGGCCAACTTCAAGAACACAGAACACCAGCTTGACAGCACTGGTGGTCACAACTCTTAGTAGCAAGCCCTAGCCCTGACCATAGAAGAGGACTTTCACTTTCTGAGCTACTCCCCCCCTCCCCCACCCCTCAGCCCCATCAGTAGGATGATCCCACGGCTGTACCTCCTCACACACTTACCACAGGGTCAATCTACAAGGAGTGTAGGAAAGCATCCTAGGCTGTTGTCCTAGGGGTATCACTTAGCATGGGTGCTCACCACTCCTTCCATCATCACTGCCCACATTCCTGCCCCTCCCACATCTTTCCAGACCACCTTTCTGCTCCTTCATAAAAGGAATTCTTTGCCAAGTCAACCCACCAACTCCCGCCACCCCCAACCTATTCCCTTATGACTCCTGCCCTGGGTGCTGCCCACCTTGGTCCTTAGTGTGTAGTTCACAAAGTCCTTCCCATCACTAATCCGCCTGGACCTTGCCTGGAACAGGAATCCCCTAAGTTATTTCCCTCTATTTTCTTCCATAGTCTTCCAGTCACCTAAGAGTCTCCTTACTGGTCTGCTTCCATTGGGACCCAGAGCTTGACTCCTGCTCCTCTGGCCTTGCTCCTGGTTCAGCACCCCAGCTCAACCAGGGGCTTCGCTCCCTGGGTCCATGGGCAGTGTTATACAGCTAGATCTCATCCCAAACATCACTGCTTAGAAAGACCTCGACAGTTCTATTTTCTTCACCACAGGCTTTTGCAATATCCCTTTCTGAAACAAGCCCTACTTTAAAACACGGTTGGTAGCTGGGCGTGGTGGCGCACACCTTTAACCCCAGCGCTTGAAAGGCATAGATAGGAGTACTGTTGTGAGTTTGAGGCTACCCTGAAACTACACAGTGAGTTCCAGGTCAGCCTGGACTAGAGCAAGACACTACCTTGAAAAACCAAAAATTAAAAAGAAAAAAAAAAATGTTTTAAGCATGGTTGACTAGAGAAAAGGTCTGGTCCTTGCCTATCCACAAACCTCTACTTCAAGCCAGGACTGGGCACTCTCATCTCTTCCATCCTGAAAACAAGGAGGGCCACTTCACCTCTACCCAGCTGCTTCTCGCATTGCAAAGCCCTGTTAGCCCCTCACAGTGCCAGTCACAACAAAATGGAAGACCCAAAATCAAATGGGGGGAAGGGAGACACTCACCAGCTGGCCTCACACTCCCAGCTGAATGGAGAGCCTGACTACATGCCAGCACATTCACAAGACTGCCCCCTCCCCCAGGTACACAGCACAGGGAGAAAGCCAAATAAACAAAGAGGAACCAAAGAGGACCGGTGCTATACAAGAGCTTAGTCAATGAAAACGGAATGCTCCCAGAAACCACACACCAGAAACATGCCCTCATCAAGGCAGAGGCCAGCACCCCATTTACAGGCTAAAGACTTTGCTGCTTTGGGGGTACATGCTATGCCAAGTATATCACATCTTCAGGGGATGCACAGAGTAGAAATGGCCAAACTGGAGATGACAAGCTGAATCAAAGATCACATATAGACTGTGACTACAGGTGAACTACACAGAACCTGCCACCTCCAGGTGTGACATGCCTCCCAAGAGCAGGCCCAGTGCTTGAGAACTGCAAGAGGCATTTGACCCATATAAACCATTTAGTATGGCTGGGTTATCAGCACCTTCTCGTCAGTGGGAGGTGGGAGGAGTGGGGCTCAGCACCTGTTACCTACCCCACATCAGACATCTTCATTACACCAGGCCTCACCTCTGCATCTCCAACACGGAACAAAAATACATGAGCAGATGAACAGCTGATGCAGTTACTTCCACAGAACACTGCATTCTGAGAAACACTGAAGGACGCAAGGAAGTACAGCACCAGTAATGCAGACTATATGTGGGGGCCCAAAAGCCTACTTTTTCATACCAGTTATAAAAACTGGTCAAAATATTCAACAGCCTCATGATAAAAACAAAGCTAACCATCCAGCATTTCTACCCATGTTACCTTTCTGAGAAAACTGTGCCCAAACAAGTAGCTGGTATCTGATCCATCCAAGCTGAATTATGGTTCTACATGCTACATAGGCCCGCTGCAGCCTAGGTTCCAGGTCATCTATGCTGACACCTGTCCTTTGTGAAGCCCACTAACCCCACAACACGACTCCCCATTCATTAGCTGCAGGGTGTATCCAAATTTTTAAACTGAATGCAGTTTAGAGAGATTAAGGAAAGCACAAAGTGCCAGGCTTAGGGTGACAAGGAACACTGGTAGGCAAGGCACACGCCTACTGATCTCCATCCCAGTTATGTATAAAAAGACTCAAGATAAACTACACAGTGTACATATGTGTGCTCCCTCTTTGAGACAAAAGCAGAAACTTTTGCCATGTTACCAGATCCAGGAAATCAAGGCTGTAACTGCACACCCTCCACAGAAGAAATGGGGCTTTTCTGGTTAAAAAAAAACAAAAAGGAAAGAACACTAGTGAGTAATCATGAAAAAAGAAGTTCAACACACATCGCATCTCAAGGGAACCATCTCCCCACCAGTGTGATGCAGACCTCCAGGCAGCAGGGACCTTCCTTGCCCAATCCTGACATGAGAGCTGGCCATGCAGGTCCCACACGAGGATTTAAGTCACCTCTCCAAATGGAAACGCTCCCCACGGGCGCCAGGAGCCCCCTCATGCAGCGGGGCCAGACCCCAAGCCCTCCACCCCGGCAGAGCGGGCGCAGCGGGAAGGGCAAACACCACCTGGGCGCGCGGCCCGCCTGAGCACAGGCCCACCTGGGCACGCGGCCCCGAAGGCTCCGCCCGACCCGGCGCAGGCGCGCAGGCTCTCGGTCCCACCAGACCCCGAGCCGCCGCGGGCCACTCTGACAGGTGGGCTCCCGGCTCCCCGCCCGTCCGCCGGCCGCCCCACCTGTCACTAGGACAGGCCGCCCGACCCCGCGCTGGGAAGCCTAGGAGGCCGGCTGGGTCCCCTCCCCCGCCGCCGCCTCCGGGGGCCCCGGCGCCAGCGCCAGCCGGGCCGGGCTTGGGACTGAGGTGGGGCGGTGGGCGGGACGGGCCGGACGCGGGAACCGGGCAGGGGCGGTGACGTGGGCGGCGGCGGACCCGCTCCACACAGCGCGCCTGCGCGCCTTTTCGCGCCTTCGGCGCCCTTCTCCTCCTCCTCCTCCCGCCGCTGGTCTCCCGCGCCTTACGCGGGTGCTTACCCGCCCTGGGGCAGGGGAGGGGCTTGCGCGCGCGTGCGCGTGCGGCGGGACTCGCTGGAGACCGCCAACGCTGGAGAGCGCTGCGCGCGCCTATGTGTGCGCATGGGCTTAGGCCACGTGTGTGCGCACTTGTCCATGTGTACACCTAAAAGGGGCACACGTGTGCATGAATGTGTGCATGCCACGTGCCTACTTCCTGTGTGTGTGTGTGTGTGGAGAAGAGGCCGCAACTGCCTCCCTTGTATGTACATGTGGAAGAAGAGCCACGTGTGTACAACTGTGCAGAAAAGCTGGTTGTAGTGTAGTGCACAAGTGTGTGTGTGCATGGAGTATGGGACACGTGTGTGCACTCCTGTATGCACACAGAAAAAGGAACAGGTGTGAGTACACACCTAGGGGACATGAAAAAGAGAGGCTGGTGTAAGTGTGCTTTAGAATGCTAATATGTGAGTCAAGGAAGAGGAAGCCATGTGGGGACGTGCGTACACAGAACAGAGTGAAGGCAGGTGGGTGGTGTACAGACCCCATCTTCATACCCCAGGTAAAAAGCTGGAAGCCATAGTTGGCTTCTGTCATCCCATCACTCTTGACAGCCAGATGGAAGACAGAGACAGGAGAATTTCCAGAAACTTTCAGCAAGCATAGCAAAAACATCAGCAAAAAGCAAGGTCAAGAAACACTGCATCAAGAGATAAACAGCAACGATGGACCTAACATTTGTTCTCTGACCTTCACATATACACACTCACACATGAACATATGCATGTGTACACACAAAAATTAATTTTTTTGAAGTGAGCTAGTAATAAAAATAGGCCATAAAATATGCTTGCTTTTGTGACTGCTCCATCACAGGATAGACCGGTGGAACCTGAGCTCTAGAGACTCGGTCTCCCTCGAGACCACGGCTCAAAGCCAGAGAGCCCCAGCAGAGAGCAGGTTAGACCATCCAGTCAGGTAAAACTAGACAGATAAAATGACCACACTTTCTCTAAAGGTACTTGGCTAAAAACAGAACACTTTTAAGTACTAAGCACTGTTCGTGTGAGTGATAGATTATATTACAGGAAACACTTCCTTTTTAAAAAAATTTTAATTTTTATTTGAAATAGAGTGAGGGAGAGAGAATGGGCACACCAGGGTCTCTAGCAACTGCAAACAAACTCTACACGCATGTGCCACCTTGTGCATCTGGCTTACATGGGACCTGGAGAATCAAACCTGGTTCTTAGGCTTCACAGGCAAGTACCTTAACCACTAAGCCATCTCTCCAGCTCACTTCTCCCATTTTTAAGTTTTATTTATTTATTTCCATGTCTGTATATAGGCATGCCAGAGCCTCTTGCCACTGCAAATAAACACCAGATGCTTGCACCATCTGGCTTATATGGGTGGCTTAGGAATTAAATCAGGGCCAGCAGGCTTTGCAAGCATGCAACTTTGACCACTGAAACCATCTTTCCAGCCCTAAGCACTTTTTTTAATGTTTATACTTCCTTTAAATAAACTGAGATGTGGGGGTTGGGGCAGTTTGACTCCTAATTGACAGACCCTGCTTTGGTGCCTGTTTCTTTAAAGGAGAACTCAGCCAAACAGTCCCTTTTAAAGGTGAGCAGTCTTTCCTCATGGCCGCACCCTGCTTTGAGCACTCCTCAGATGCTGCAGCAGTTATCTTCTTACTGGGACAAAACATAAGATCAAAAGTAGCTTATGGCAGGAAAGCATTTATTTCTAGTTTACAGTTTCAAGGGGAAGTTTCATCATGTATGAAAAGAATGTAGGAACAGGCAGCATGTATCCACAGCAGCTGGGAGGAAGTAGAGAGTGTGAACTCTGTCTACGGCCATCCCACCCTGAATGCACCCAATCTCAACTGATCTCAGAAGCTAAGCAGGGTTGGGCCTGGTTAGTAATTGGATGGGAGAGTGTGAGCTCCATTGGGCAAGTGGGACTGGGCTACAACACCCCAAGGCCCATCCCCAGTGGCACACCCCCTTCAGCAAGGCTCCCAGAGGTTCAACAAACTTCCCAAACATACCATCTGGGAATGAAGTATGAGGCTTCATCACAGCACATGAGCATACGGGGAACATTTTACATCCAAACCACCACGGATGCCTTGAGGAAGCTACACTGCAACCACAGCTGCTTGTTGCCGAATCACAACTCTGGCTCTAGAAGGCACACTCCAAGGCACCAATTAAATAGCTTGTGCCAGACTGTTTGCCAACACAACAGCAATTTCCATCCAGGCTAACAGGGAAGCACTTTTTCCTAATAACCCAGCTGGCCTGGGATTGGTGTAATCACCCTTGCCACACCCACTTCCAAATATGATAGCTGTTTAGCTATCTTTTAAAAATATTTGATTTATTTATTTACTTACTTATTTGAGAGAGAGAGAGAAAACATGGCAGATAGAAAGAGACAGATGAGCTGGAGAGATGGCTTAGTGGTTAAGGTGTTTGCCTGCAAAGCCAAAGGACCTCAATTTCCCAGGACCCACGTAAGCCAGATGCACAAGGTGGTGCATGCATCTGGAGTTTGTTTGCAGTGGCTGGAAGCCCTGAGCACCCATTCACTCACTCACTCTCTCTCTCTATCTATCTCTCTTTGTCTCTCTTTTTTCCCTCTCCTTTCATGCTCTCAAATAAATAAATATATATATATATTTTTTCAAAATAAAATATTTTTAAAGAAAGAAAGCAAGAGAGGATGGGCATGCCAGGTCCTCCAGCCACTGCAAAGGAACTCCAGATTCATACGCCACCTTGGGCATCTTGGGTACTGGGGAATTGAACCTGGGTCCTTAGGCTTCACAGGCAAGCACACCTTAAGGGCTAAGCCATCTCTCCAGCCTAGCTATCTTTTTGAGTAATCTAAGAGACAGTCTCCTGTGCCACCTTCCTGCACATTAGACCCAATTAAAGATATCTCATCCAGGTGAGGTGGCTCACACCCGTAATCCCAGCACTGGAGGCTAAAGTAGGAATATCACTGTGAGTTCAAGGCCAGCCTGGACTACTGAGTAAGTTTCGAGCTAGCTTGGCCTATATGAAACCTTGCCTCAAAAAACAAACACTGGGCCTGGAGAGATGGCTTAGTGGTTAAGCGCTTGCCTGTGAAGCCCAAGGACCCCAGTTTGAGGCTTGATTCCCTAGGAACCACATAAGCCAGATGCTCAAGGTGGCACACACATCTGAAGTTCGTTTGCAGTAGCTGGTGGCCCTGGCGTGCCCATTCTTTATCTGCCTCTTTCTCTCTGTGTCTGTCTGTTGCTCTCAAATAAACAAACAAACACTGAAGCTGTGCATGGTGCACGCCTTTAATCCTAGCATTTGGGAGGCAGAGGTAGGAGGACTGCCATGAATTAAAGGCCTCTCTGAGACAACATAGCTCAGGTCAGCCTGAGCTAGAGTGAGACCCTACCTCAAAAAAAAAAAAAAAAAAAAAAAAAGAAAGAAAGAACAAAAGAAAGAAGAAAGAAAGAGAGAAAGAAAGAAAAAGACCAAAAGGCATACATATTAAATAAGACGTATTTATTCTTAGATGATGATGGTGTGTGTGTGCGCGCACCCATGCTAAAGAGCCTGCCTCAAAAAAAGCCGGGCGTGGTGGCGCACGCCTTTAATCCCAGCACTCGGGAGGCAGAGGTAGGAGGATCACCATGAGTTCAAGGCCACCCTGAGACTACATAGTGAATTCCAGGTCAGCCTGGGCTAGAGTGAGACTCTACCTCGAAAAAAAAAAAAAAAAAAAAAAAAAAAACTGCATAATAGGAGGGTAGAAAAAAGATAACATCAAAATAGAAGAGAGTCTAATTAGAAAGAAGGGGTCCAGTGGAAGGGGGATGGTGGGAGGGGATTATGATCATGATATATTGTCTATCCTTATGTATGTTTTCAACAAAAAGTTTTTTAAGAAAAAAGACTGAAGGGGTCTTTCATTAAAAATACAGGAGCTGAGGTTCCCAAGTGCAAGGCTCATTCAGGAGGTGAGACTAAAGCACATGCTGCCCAGCGCTGCAGGAAATCAAGGATCACAATAGCTGCCAAGTGCTGTGTCTGCTGGTGGTTAAAATCCAGGACAATTTTGCTCCCAGCCTCAGCATCTGGAGATGTAAGTCTCGGGCTTCTGAAGCCTTGAGCAATAGGCTCCTAGCTCTCGGCATAGACTTGGGAGCCTCTGGCTGTGCCAGTCCAACCCCTAGTCTCTGGGCACTCAATGGCTAGGATTTCTAGCACTGGAAGATATTTTTACCTGCTCATAGGTATCTGGGTAAAGCAGAGTGTCTCCAGCCAGCTGATTAGTAATACAAAGGTCAGGGTTGCAACCAGTGCTGGGCTAATTACTATCTGTGAAGAGCTTTGAGGAGCACAGACCAAAGGCCTCACTCTGTATGTACAACTTGTTATTACCAGACACCCTACTTTGCATGGCTTCCCAATTAACCAACTTTCTGCTGATTATACCTGCTCCTACTGCCCCAGTGAAGCTCCACCTTCTTAAGCTGGCAACCATTTAATTAGCATTGGTTGTGTGTCAGAATCTAAATCATGCAGGGGAGCCTTCAACTGGCTAAGAGTTCTCCAACTCTCTAGCTCCTCCTCCCACCCAGGTATCAGGAAAGTAAATATGGTATACTGGCCTCTTCAACAGGAAGTGATACCTATCTTCCACCTATATTTAATAAGGGTGGATTTCCTAACTACAAGGAATGGCTTCAGATGCCAACAGCCTTCAAGATGCAATTGTCTCTGAGAGCAAATGAACTCACTTTGCTGGGAGATGCAGAGGGTCCACAAGGGATTCTAGACACCAGATGGAAAGCAATTAGAAGCAGATGGTGAGAGTGAAGAAAAGGAAGAGTCAGGGATGACCAAGCTAAGCAACAGGGCCAGAGAACACATGAAAGGGGTGGTTTGGAGAAAGCGTTTGGGATGGATGCGTTCCAGGTTCCTGTATTCTACAATGGATGGGCCTTTCCAAGGATGAGTCACTAGTAAGCACTGCAATGAGTAGACCCCATGACTTACCTTTCGGTTTGATTGATTGTTCTTGCATGAGTGGGAGGGGTGCGTACTATGGTGTGTGCGTGGTGTGGTATGTGCTTCATAGGCTCTTCTGCCACAGCAAGGAACGCTTGCCAGTGGTGGCCAAAGTAGAACACTGGGTGTCCTGCTCCGTCCATCAGGTCTTATTTTTTTTGACCCAGACTCTACAGATTCCAGAGCTTGCAAAGCTCTGCTCTCTTGCAGGACTGCAGTTACAAGCGGGTGGACACAGCCAGCTGTTTGTGTGGGATCTAGAGATTCAGAGGTACACTTAACCACTGAGCCATCCCCTCAGCCTTCTTTTGGAAAAACAATTTTGGAGGCAGGGTCTTGAGGTAGCCCATGCAGATCTGGAACTCCATCTGTAGCTCAGACTGGCTTCAAACTCATGGCAGTCCTGTTACCTTCGTCTCTTCAGTGCTGGGATTAAAGGCATGAGCCTTCATACCCAATTTAAGATTATTCTTTAATGTACTAGTTATTTTTCATGATGACAAAATACCTGACTGAAATAATCAATATAAGGGAGGAAGGATTTGAGCCTCAGTGATCCACCCCCCCAGCACAAGTACATGCCACCATGCCTACCATTTTACATGGGTACTGAGGATCAAATTCAGGTTCTTGTAAGTGCAAGGCAGTAAGCCCTTTACTGACTCAACTATGCCCTCAGCCCTGCCTCCTTATTCTTGAAGGGCAATTTGTTTGTTTTTCAAGGTAGGGTCTTGCTCTAGCCCAGGCTGACCTGGAATTTACTATGTAGTTTCAGGGTGGCCTCGAACTCACAGTGATCCTCCTACCCCAGCCTCCCAAGTACTGGGATTAAAGGTGTATGCCACCATGCCTGGCCAATTTCTTAACTGTTCTTTTAGTTTTGTTTATTTGAGAGAGAGAGGGAGAGAGAGAGAGAGAGAGAGAGAGAGAGAGAGAGAGAGGGCATGACAGTGCCTCTAGCCACTGCAAACAAACTCCAGATGCAAGTGCCACCTTGTGCATCTGGCTTATGTGGGTCCTGGGGAATTGAACCTGAGTCCTTAGACTTCACAGGCAAGTGCCTTAACTGCTAAGCCATCTCTCTAGCCCTTGAAGGGAATTTTTTTTTTTTTTTTGGTTTTTTGAGGTAGGGTCTTTCACTCTAGCTCAGGCTGACCTGGAATTCACTATGTAGACTCAGAGTGGCCTCGAACTCATGGCGATCCTCCTACCTCTGCCTCCCGAGTGCTGGGATTAAAGGCATGCACCACCATGCCCGGCTCTTGAAGGGAAATTTTGACATACACAGAATTCTCTTTTTGTTTTTTTGTTTTGTTTTGTTATTCAGTGTAGAAGGTAGGGTCTCGCTTTAGCCCAGGCTGACCTGGAATTCACTATGTAATCTTAGGGTGGCCTTGAACTCACAGTGATTCTTCTACCTCTGCACCCCAAGTGCTGGGATTAAAGGTGTGTGCCACCACACCCAGCTCTATACAGAATTCTTGATAGGCAGTATTTCTTTTTTTCTTTAAGCACTCTAGGTATGCCACTCCACTGTGTTCTGGTCTCTATTCTTCTGATAAGAAACTTGTTATCAATCTTACGAGAGTTGCTGGTAATGGACAAATCACTTCTGTCTTGATGATTCTAATATCGCATCCTTGCTTTTGTCTTTTTGTTTATATGACTTGATAGGGTGTTTTTTTAAGTTTATGTTATATGTAGTTCATTGAATTTCTTGGATTTGTGAACTCATCTTTCATCAAATAATAACTGTGGCAGTTTGAATATATGGCCCCATAGACTCAGCCTTGAGCTTTGAGTCTGTAGTGGATAAAGCTCTACTAGAGAAGAGGTGTCACTGGAGGTGGATCTTGGAGCTCAGCCCTCAGGTGTGTTTGGGAGTGGGTCAAAATTCCAGCCCAAAAATGGAGAGAGAGCAGTCTGAGCTCTGGTAGTTGGAGCTTGCCAGGGTTGATGTTCGCTTGCTGCATTTGTTTCTCTGTGCTTGGATCTGTGAAAGTGAGCCAGCTTCTTCCACCATGGATGGTGTTACCCTGGACTCTGTCAGCCTAAAATAAACGCCTTTCCTCCCATAAGCTGTGCTTGATTGATGCTTGTCCCAGCAATGTGAAGCTGACTACAACAGTGACCACTTGACATTAATTACATGCATACAAATACAAAGGTGATTCAGTGTAGGGTCATCAATGAGACACTTTAGAGTAACAGAGGATGCACACACACACACACGACAGGTTGATTTTTTTTTAAAGACTTATTTTATCTTTTTAATTTTTCCATTGACAGCTTCCATAATTGTACACAATATCCCATGGTAATTCCCTCCCTCCCCCCACTTTCCCCTTGAAACTCCTCTCTCCATCATATCCCCTCCCCCTTTCAATCAGTCTCTCTTTTATTTTGATATCATGATCTTTTCCTCCTATTATGATGGTCTTGTGTAGGTAGTGTCAGACACTACAAGGTCATGGATATCCAGGCCATTTTGTGCCTGGAGGAGCACGTTGTAAGGAGTTCTACTCTTCCTTTGGCTCTTACATTCTTTCTGACATCTCTTTCACAATGGACCCTGAGCCTTGTAAGGTGTGTTAGAGATGTTTCAGTGCTAGGCACTCCTCTGTCACTTCTTCTCAGCACCATGGTGCCTTCTGAGTCATCCCAAGGTCACTGCCCTCTGAAAAGAGAAGCTTCTCTAACCAAAAGTGAGAGTCACATTAATATATGGGTATGAACATTAAGAGAAGTGCCTACTGGGCAGTTTGTTGAGCATAGTATATACATTTAGCCAGACACCAGCAGACTTTATACCCCTAGGACTCATGACTATCCCTGTCATAGGTTTTCAGTATCAGGGATGTATTCCCTCCCATGGAGCAGGCGTCCAGTCCAATTAGAGCGTTCCTGGTTTCTCCATAACAGACATACCACTATTGCACCCATTGGCTCATTTGGCCTGGCTGACCAAATTTTTTTTTTTTTTTTTTTTTTTTTTTTTTTTTTTGGTTTTTCGAGGTAGGGTCTCACTCTGGCCCAGGCTGACCTGGAATTAACTATGTAGTCTCAGGGTGGCCTTGAACTCACGGCGATCCTCCTACCTCTGCCTCCCGAGTGCTGGGATAAAAGGCGTGCGCCACCACGCCCAGCTTTGGCTGACCAAATTTAAGGCTTGCAGTGTCCACTGTTGAGTATCTTCACTGGTGATTTCTCTCCCATTGAACTGCATGCAGTGTAGCTTTTTCCAGCTTTCTGTCTGCTGGTCCACATGGAGGAGGCTTTCAGCTCAGCTCCAGCAGGATTTCTCAGTGACCTTGCCGCCCAACTATGTGGAGTGTTCAGCAATAGGGTTTTACCATCTATTCCTGGTTGGAAACCAAGGGCCTCAGCAATGGCCTATAATGTTTTGGGGGTATCAGGGACCTCCCTGGCCAACAACTCACTGAAAGGTATCCCATCCCTGGCACTGAAAAATTTCTAGTAACAATCTATGGCTTCTTGAGTGTTCCATTGTTAAAGATTTATTTTTATTTATTAGAGAGAGACAGAGAGAGAGTGAGAATGGGCACACCAGAGCCTCTAACCACTGCAAACGAACTCCACACACATGGGCCACCATATGTATCTGGCTTACGTGGGTCCTGGAGCATTGAACCTGGGTCCTTAGGCTTTTCAGGCATGTACCTTAACTGGCTAAACCATCATTTCATCCCATACATATGTTTGATATTTTATGGCAATGTTTATTGATTGATGCATTAGTCATAATAGCCAAAAGGTGGATTCTGTCATTAACAAATGAAAGGAAAAACAAAATGTGACATATGTACACAACAGCCTATTATTCAACCATATAAAGAAATAAAATTCAAAGCCAGGCGTGGTGGCGCACACCTTTAATCCCAGCATTCAGGAGGCAGAGGTGGGAGGATTGCTGTGAGATCGAGGCTACCCTGAGACTACATAGTAAATTCCAGGTCAGCCTGGACCAGGGTGAGACCCTACCCCAGAAAAAAAAAAAAAGAAATAAAATTCCAACACATGCTACTTTGAGAATGATCCTTGCCAACATCATGCTATGAAATGAGCCAAATGTAAAAGGAGCCAGGCATGGTGAAGCATGGTGGCCTTTAATCCCAGCACTTGGGAGGCAAAGGTAGGAGGATCGCTGTTAATTCAAGGCCAGACTGAGACTTCCAGATCAGCCTGGGCTAGAAAGAGACCCTACCTCCAAAAAATATATAAAAGGATTCTACGCATGTGAAATCTCTAGAAGAGGTAAATTCATAGAGACAGAAAAGAGATTGAAGTTTACCAGTGACTTAGACAGCAGGGCAGGGGTGGTTTAGTGCTTATGATTGTAGAGTTTCTGATTGATAACATTTAGAAAGAGTTGGCAGGAGCCAGAGAGATTGCTCAGCAGTTAAAAGTGCTTGCTTGCAAAGCTTGATGACCTGGGTTCAATTCCCCAGTACCCACATAAAGCCAGATGCACAAAGTGGCCTGTATATCTGGAATATGTTTGTGGCAGCAAGAGGCCCTGGCAAACCCTTCTCCCTCTAAAGTAAATAAATAAAATATGTTTTAAAAAAGAATTGATGGTAATAGATATACAACACTGTGGGTTTACCACTGTATTGTACACTTAACATGATTAAAATATTAGACTTTGTCTATAAATTATTTTCAAAGTTTTAAAAGGCTTGCAATATAACATGCTGAAGACTCCACATGCCTGGGCTGCAAGGTCACTGAGAAATCAAACAGAGGCTGAGCTGAAAACCTCCTCCCTGTAGACCAGCTGACTGAAAGCTAGAAAAAGCTTCGCTGCATGCAGCCCTATGGGAGACAGAAGTCATCAGCAGTGAAAGCAGTGAACACTGGAAGCCCCAAGTTTGGCCAGCCAGGCTAAATGAGCATTGGGTGCAATAGTGGCATGTCTGTTATGGGGGAAACCAGGAGCTCTCTAATTGGACTGGAGGCCCACTCCATGGGAGGGAATACATCCCTGATACTGAAAACCTACAACAGGGATAGTCATGAGCCCTAGAGGTGTAACGTCTGCTGGTGTCTGGCTAAATGTATATACTATGCTCAACAAACTGCCCAGTAGGCACTTCTTTTAATGTTCATACCCATATATTAACACTACTCTCACTTTTGGTTAGAGAAGCTTCTCTTTTCAGATGGTGGTGACCTTGGAATGACTCAGAAGGCACCATGGTGCTGAGAAGAAGTGACAGAGTGCTCAGCACTGAAATATCTCTAACACACCTTCCAAGACTCAGGGTCCATTGCGGAAGATGGGCAGAAAGAATGTAAGAGCCAAAGGAAGGGTAGGACTCCTTACAACATGCTCCTCCAGACAAATGGCCTGGATATCCATGACCTCACAGTGTCTGACACTACCTACACAAGACCATCATAATAGGAGGAAAAGATCATGACATCAAAATAAAAGAGAAACTGATTGAGAGGGGGAGGGGATATGATGGAGAGAGGAGTTTCAAAGAGGAAAGTGGGGGGAGGAAGGGAAGTACCATAGGTCATTGTCTACAATTATGGAAGTTGTCAATAAAAAAAAATTAAAAAGGGCTGGAGAGATGGATTAGCAGTTAAGGCACTTGCCTGCAAAGCCAAAGGACCTCGGTTTGATTCCCTAGTACCCACGTAAGCCAGATGCACAAGGTGACACATGCATCTAGAGTTCATTTACAGTGGCTGGAAGCTCTGGCACTCCCATTCTCTTTCTTTCTCTCTCACTCTGCCTCTTTCCCTCTGTCAAATAAATTAAAAAAAATAAAATATTTTTTAAAAATTTTAAAAAGAAAAAAACAAAATACAAAAAATGTTTGCAATATAACAAAATCCAATTTACATATTAAATGAGTGAATTTAATTATTATTATTATGATCATTGAATTATTAATTGTATGACAATACAAAGTTTAACACCATAAAGATTATTTTGGGGACAACTGAAGATTTTACATGTCCCAAACATTAGGTAAGATAAAGAATTATTTTGCTAGACATGATAATGATATTGTAGTGTAAGATTCATTCCTCAAAAAATATGGTGATGAATTTATGAAACAAAGGTGGCCTCCACCTCAGGGCAATCCTCCTACCTCTGCCTCCTAAGTGCCAGGATTAAAGGCATATGCCATGCTCTGCTACCCCCTACCCCCCCCCCGAGGTAAAGTCTCACTCTAGCTCTAGCTGACCTGGAGTTCACTACGTAATCTCAGGGTGGCCTCGAACTCATGGTGATCTTTCTATCTCGGCCTCCTGCATACTGGGAGTAAAGGCATGTACCACCACGCCCAGACATGAAACAAATAATTTATTTTTTCAAAACTATTTTATTAATTATGGGCTGGAGAGATGGCTTAGTGGTTAAGGCATTAGCTT
Source organism: Orientallactaga sibirica (assembly GCA_036365145.1). Classification (NCBI taxonomy): domain Eukaryota; kingdom Metazoa; phylum Chordata; class Mammalia; order Rodentia; family Dipodidae; genus Orientallactaga; species Orientallactaga sibirica. The sequence goes on along the minus strand of JAEOAD010000041.1, from coordinate 19,200,440 downwards.
GCTCCAGTACTCAAATAAGCCAGTTACACAAGGTGGCACATATGTCTGGAGTTCGTTTTCAGTGCCTAAAGGCCCTAGTGTGCACAATTCTCTCTCTGCCTCTCTCTCTGCCTCTCTCTCTCTCTCTCTCTCTCTCTCTCAAATAAGTAAATAAAATATTAAAAAGCATAAATATTTCATTAATTTCTTTTTGAGGAAGAGTCTTGCCATAGCCCAGGCTAACTTGGAATTCACTATGTAGTCTCAGCCTGGCCTCAAATTCAGTGATCCTCCTACCTCTGCTTCCCCCATGCTGGGATTAAAGGCGTGTGCCACCACAGTAGGCTAATTTATTTATTTACAAGTGGAGGGAGGGAGGGAGAGAGAGAGAGAGAGAGAGAGCACGCACAAGCATGGGCACACTAGGGTTTCTTGCCATGACAAACACCAGAACCATGTGCTGCTTTGTGCATATGGCTTTACGTGGAGAACTGGGGAATAACAACCAGAACGGGATACTCTGGTTTCTCTTCAGATCGAATAAATCTTTCACCTTTTACTAAAGATTTCTGTGGAAACAGTTTTGAGTTGTAAACTAATTTTTTGAGGCCTTGTGTTGGCAAGACTAATGGTGCTACTTGAAAGTAAGATTTGTGAGCATTGGGCAAGGGCTGGACAGGCAAAAATAACAGGAGGGGGTTAGAGAGATGGCTTAGTGATTAAGGCGGTTGCCTGTGAAGCCCAAGGACCCAGGTTCCATTCCCCAGATTGCAGGATGCTGACAGATCAAACTAGAACTGAGCGGGAAGCCCCCTTCCTGCTGCCCAGCAGTGTGAAAAAAAAAAAAAAACCAGAACAGGGGCTAGAGAGGTGGCTTAGTAGTTAAGGAACTTCCTGCGAAGCCTAATGACCCAGATTCGAATCCCCAGTACCCATATAAACCAGATGCACGAGGTGGCACATGCATCTAGAGTTTGTTTGGAGTGGCTAGAGGCCCTGGTGTGCCCATCCCCTCTCTATCTGCCTCTTCCTCTCTCTCTCACTCTCAAATAAATGAAATATAATTTTTAAAAACTTTAAAATTTTTTTATTATTTTATTTATTTTTGGAGAGAGACACAGAGAGAGACGGAGAGGGAGAGGGAGACAGATAGAGATGGGGGTGCCAGCAGTGTCTCAGCTGCTGCTGTGAACAAAATCCAGATCCAGATCCTTGTGGTCAAGTGCAGCATTGCGCCCTTGCGTCACTTTGCATCTGGCTAAACGTGGGACCTGGAGATTGGAACCGGGTTCTTAGGCTTAGCAGGCAGGCGCCTTAACCGCTAAGCATCTCTCCAGCCCCCAAAACACTTTTTTCATAGTGAATTCCAGGTCAGCCTAGGCTAGAGTGAAACCCTACCTTGAAAAAAATACTTAAAAAAAAAGCCTGAACGGTAGGTTTTGGTAGCAAGCTCCTTTAAGCACCGAGCCATCTCCACAGCCCAGATAAATTACTTTCAAAAGGTTCAGACAGAGGGTACAGAGCTGGCTCAGCATTTAAAGTCACTTGTTTGCAAAGCCTGCTGGCCAAAGTTCAATTCTCCAGCACTATGTAACATCAGATTCAAAAAGTAGTGCAAGGTACAAGCATCTGGCATTGTCTGTAGCTGTATTAGAACATGGTATGTCCACACACACACACACACACACACACACACACACACACAGAGAGAGAGAGAGAAATAAGTAAATATTAAAAAAAAAGTATTCAGATAAAAATATGTATTTTTGTGTTTACACATTCAGACAGTATACACAGAGATACAAGGAGAGTAAATAAGGCAAAATAATAGTTGGTATATGGGTAATATGAAATGTAATAATATAAATATATAATATTTATAAAATAATATATGAGTATTTATGATTCAACCTCTACATTTTAGCAATTTCAAAATAATTCGAATATCTCATTTCTATTCAACATTAATGAATAAATCCCAGCTAATATAACAAAAACAAGAAAAAGAGCCAGGCATGGTTACATCCAAGCACTTGGGAGGCAGAAGTAGGAGGATCCCCATGAGTTCAAGGCCACCCTGAGACTACATAGTGAATTCCAGGTCAGCTTGGGCTAGAGCAAGATCCTACCTCAAAAAAAAAAAAAAAAAAAAAAAAAAAGAAAAGAAAAGAAGAGAAAGAGAAAGAGAAAGAAAAAGAAACCAAAAGGCATAAATATTGAATAAGATGTATTTATTCTTAGATGATAAGTGTGTGTGTGTGTGTGTGTGTGTGTGTGTGTGTGTGTGTGTGTGTGTAGAAAGAGACAGAAAGAAGCCGGGCATAGTGGAACACGCCCTTAATCCCAGCACTTGGGGAGGCTAAGGTACAAGGATTACCATGAGTTCAAGGCTACCTTGAGACTGCATACAGAATTCAAGGTGAGCCTGGGCTAGAGTGAGTCTCTACTTTGAAAAAGCAAAATAAAACAAAGGAGAAAAAAAAGAAAGAAAGAAAGAAGGAAAGAAAGAAAGAAGGAAGGAAGGAAGGAAGGAAGGAAGGAAGGAAGGAAGGAAGGAAGGAAGGAAGGAGAGAGAGAGAGAGAGAAGAGGAAAGAGAGAAAGAGGAGACAGAGAAAGATAGTGTTCATGTATGTGAATGAAGGCATATGCGTGCAGTGGCACATGTGTGGTCACTGGACAACCTCAGGTGTGGTCCTCACCCCCCACCTTGTTTGAGGCAGGGGCTCTTGCTCACCAACACATTCTCTAGACTAGCTAATTCACGAGCTTCTGGGGGCTTTTCTTCTCTGTCTCCCATCTTGCCGCAGGCATGCTGGGATTACAGATACTCTCACTACCACATCCGGCTTTACATGGGTTCTGGGGATATGAACTCAGTTACTCATGCTTGTGTGGCAAGCACTTTACCAAATGAGTCATCTCCCTGGCTCTAGAAATTATATATATATGAAATTTCATTTATTTATTTATCAGAGAGAGGGAAATAAAGAGATAGAGAGAAAGGGTGCCCCAGGGCCTCTAGCCACTGCAAATGAACACCAGACACATGTGCCACCTTGTGCATCTGGCTAACATGCATCCTGGGGAATTGAACCTGGGTCCTTAGACTTCACCAGCAAGCACCTTAACCACTAAGCCATCTCTCCAGGCCTAGAAATATATTTTTATTTTAGTCTGTGACTACAGAGTGAGATCAAGGTCAGCCTGAGCTAGAGTAAGACTCTACCTCAAAGAGAGAGGGAAACAAAAATCTATTCATTGTTACAAAAATCCTTTGTGCTCTGTCAGTTCTTCCCCCAATCTCCCTAATCCCTGTAGCTATTGATCTTTTTACTGTTCTGTTGTAGCTACTTTCATGCTGCTGGGACAAAATGCCTAACCAATCCAGCTGGGCGTGGTGGCGCATGCCTTTAATCCCAGCATTGGGAGGCAGAAGTAGGAGGACCTCTGTGAGTTCGAGGCCAGCCTGGGACTACAGACTGAGTTCTAAGTCAGCCTGGGCAAGAGTGACCCTATTAATAAACCCCAATCTGCCCTCAGTGACACACCTATGCCAGCAAGATTCCACCTCCCAAATTGCCACTAGCTGGGGACCAAGTATTCAAAACTCATGAGGCTATGTGGCATAGTTCACCCAAACCACCACTTTCTGCCCTGACCTCCACAGACTCACAACCAACTTATAATGCAAAATGCATCTGTCCAGCTTTAAAAGTCCTATAATCTTTTCTAGTCCCAACACTGTTTCAAAATCCAAAGTACATCGGCGACTTGAGACAATCTTTTAACTGTGAACTTATAAAATCAAAATACAAGTTACATACACATGATGGCAGAGTAGATATTGCCATTGCAAAAGGAAGGCATAGCAAGGAGAGAATAGACCACTACAAGATAGGAAACAAGCAGAACAAATATCAAATCCTGCAGCTCCATGTTCAACATCTAGGACCTTTCATGAAATCTGGAGTCCAAATTCCACTTTGCTTTCCAGGTCAATCCACCTGAGCGAATGTCCCGTAGTCCAGGCATCTCCAAAATCCTGGGGTCCCCACTGCAAACCATGGTTCATCCTCACATCTCCATGCCATGCCCTCATGGCTTCTGTTCAGGGACTATGACCCTGATCTCCATCACCCAGGGCAATCTCCAAAAGTCCATGTTGGAAATCCAATGAGCCCCTCTCCTGCATTGTCATACTCTCAAGACCAGCACCAGGTGGGCTATCAAATTTGTTAATCTAAGGAAGAATAAAGCCAACTTTGAAGATCAGGAAATTCCTTCAGGCCCTCTTTTCAAGAGAGAATCACACTCTTTTACTATCCCAAAGCAGAGCAGCCGGCCCAGTCTCAATAGTGCTAATCTATTAAACAACTGCAGCAAAACCAGGCCTGAAACTTTCATTTCTGTCTGTACCAAGCTTTACATAGCTTTCTGCTACTTTTCCTGCCAAACACACAAGTCCATCATTAGTATTATGTTGTTGTTGCTTTGTTTTTCAAAGTAGGGTCCCACTGTAGCCCAGGCTAACCTGGAACTCACTCTATAGTTCCAGGCTGTCCAACTCCTGAATGCTGGGATTTGAGTTGTGCACCACCACACCCAGCCAGTTCATTATGTTTAATTTACTTGCAAGCAGAGAGAGCTAAGAAGAAAGAGAGAGAAATGGGCGCACCAGGGCTTCCAGCCACTGCAAACAAACTCCAGATGCATGCGTCACGTGGGTACATGTGGGAATCTGGCTTTACATTGGTACTGGGGAATTAAACCCAGGTCATTAGGCTTTGTACACCTACACACTAACCACTGAGCAATCTCTCTGGCCACAGTCCATTAATTATATTTTATTTATTGATTTAAAGTTATAACAAATTAACTCATTTAGTACTTTTTCCATTCCATGTCATCAGGAGGATTGACTTCAACTTTCTTGTTACCCACATCAGACCAGTTGTTACATAAGACTGTACCGCTAGACACCATAAATCATTTGTTCATGGCATGTTTCACATCATCAGCACCATTTGAATAGATCTGTTGAAATAATTTATTAAAGCTGCACCCCCCTCCAACTTCTCATTCTTTTCTTCCTCTTTGATCTCACCAATCAATTTATCCCAATTTCTTGTATAAGGTGATGGTGATGGATGTAGGATTTTTACATCTGCTATGAACTGCTTTTGTGTAGGTACATCTTGCCTTTCTACCTTTTCCCACATCACAGCCTCTGGCTTTTTCATTTTAATTTCAATCTTTGTTGATAGTACTTTAAAAACCTTTTTTTTGTTTATTTTTTATTTATTTATTTGAGAGCAACAGAGAGAGAGAGAGAGAGAAAGAAGGAAGCAGATAGGTACAGAATAGGCATACTAGGGCCTCCAGCCACTGCAAACAAACTCCACATGCATGTGCCACTTTGTGCATCTGGCTTATGTGGGTCCTGGAGAATTGAGCCTCGAACCGGGGTCCTTAGGCTTCACAGGCAAGTGCTTAACTGCTAAAGGCCACCTCGCCAGGCCCTGTTGATAGTACTTTAATTGTGCTCTGCTCTGATATTATAGGATGAAGCAGCCTCAGTTTCAAATTATAATCCTCCTGGAAGTTTCGCCAAAGTAGACAATTCTTTTTCTGAAAACTCCACATTGACATCATTCTTTTTGTTTTTTTTTTTTTTTGTTTTGTTTTGTTTTGTTTTTCGAGGTAAGATCTCGCTCTAGCTCAGACTGTCCTGGAATTTACTATGTAGTTTCAGGGTGGCCTTGAACTCTCAGAGATCCTCCTACCTCTGCCTCCCAAGTGCTGGGATTACCCCGGCTACATCATTCTTCTCAACATTCTAGATCATAAGGGTGATGATTACATGAGATTCTGTTAGATGCCAGTTCTACTTGATTTTTACTGAGTCTTCTGGGATGCAGACACCTCAGATTCTGATCTGTTCTGAGCATCTTGACACCTTTTAATCCAGATAGTGAAATTTGTATTGGCACTACCTAATTTCTGTCCTTCTGTAAAAGTTTCTAGAGCAGCCCATAGTTTTTTTCATGGTATTCACATATACCTTTTCTTAGTGTAACAGTGAATTATGTGGACCGAGTGTAAGGGACTTCTGTGCATTGCAATAGCATCACAGTATTTCCCAAGAAGCACATGACAATAAGCTCTTTGAGAGTAACACTGCCCATCATCTGGATTCTGTCCCAAAGCTACAGTCAGTGCCTCTAACACCACATGGGGTCCTAGTCAATCACAGCTTCTGAGAAGCTGTGTTGTTTCAGGCCCTGCTGTAGCTGCCGCCATCCCCAAGGCCTCATGGTTGCTGTTGCAGGACTGGGTATTACCATGGTTACCAGCTCTGCTCCTGCCCAAGGGTGTTGGGCATAGTTAAGGACTCCAAGCCACTGGAGGTTAAAGCAGGCCTGAGCTTTCAGGCACAGCTAAGGGCCCCAGGCCACAGGAAGTTGCAGCAGAGCCAGACCCCAATAATCTCACCTCAAGACCGCCTTCCCCCCGCCCCCAGGACACCTGGACATCCTGGTAAGACTTAGATTTCAGTTTCCCCATGGCCATTTTTACTGCTCACTCTGGAAGGTCCCTGTATGTTAATGAGGTATTAGCCAGTAGCCTTCACACAGCCAATCCCCCTGTGACCCGAACCCATACCTCTTCCTGCCACTACATAAACACTTATAAGCCCACTCCTCTGGCAAACAAATGAACTGTCCTCTGATGCAGTCTCCAAGGTTGTTTCTTCCTGTCATGCTCACAGCCACTCAAGACCCTGCTCCCCAGCCACCTGGCCATCTCTGGGGTGCCAGTGCGCAATGGTCCCAAGCAGCAAGGGACACTCTGAGCTGCGCTGAGATAGGTGAGTGCTCCCCTGAGGGACATCGGCCCCTGTGGCCTTGCCTCCATGCTTGGGGGTTGGCAGGTTTCTCTTTTTCCTCCTTTACTTTCGGTTTGCCCATCACAAGGGACTGATTAAGGTAAATGGGCAACTGATGTCTCTTGGCCGAGGCCACTCTTCGGCATTGAATGAAGGCCCTTAGCCCGCTGCTCGGACCCATCAGTCCACTCAGGTGTTGGCAACAACCTCCTGTCTATTTCTATCCAACTCCAAAACCAGTAAAGCAACGACCATTTAAAAGCCCTTAGGATGGTCACTGGATCCTTAAATTTGTGGACAGGCTTGCATCTGGATCTTTGGAGAATCCCCTCTGGTGCTATCCAGCCCTTAAGGAACATTGCCCTCTGGTCTTGGAGTCTCCACTCTTTTCCTATCATGGGTAAATTCACCTCCTACACAAATTCAAGGTTTACGAGCACTTCTCAAGACTAGAGGCATTAAGTTTTCCCAGAAGGAAGCCATCTCCTTCTGGAGGAAGTCCTCCAGATTGCCCCCTGGGTGATTTCTGGGGAGCCATATGACCCAGACGTATGGACACGCATAGCTTATCTGGCTAGGAGACAAGAAGTTCAGGAAGGAATTTCCTCCCCATTATAGCTACTATTAGGCAATGTATTAGTCCTCCTAAGTCCACCATGCCAAAACCAGATGATGATTCTGATGAGGAAGGCCCCCCAGACTGGCCAGTGGTGGACCTCAGTTCCCTTGAAAAGGCTATAGAAGAAATTATAAAGAAATCACCCCAGACTCCCCCATGCCCACCCCCTTTATCCACCCCTACTACCCTACCCACCTTCTTCTGATCCAGGCTGTCCCCTTCTGGACTCATGTTACACGAGCCAAAAGAATCCCAGCATGATAAATTCCCCTGTCCAGGACCCTTCTTCATCTGCCCCTCACTGACATGCACAAAACAACTATACAAATGCCAATAACAATACAAATACATATAATCAAGGAGTCACAGCTTTTCCTGTTAATGTCCAACCAACACGGACTCAGCCCCTGCAATGGTATCTGTATCAGGCTAATGACCTTAAATAACTCAGACAGCAGTGAAAGAGGATGGGATCCATGTGCCATGGACTAAGTCCCTCCTCCATATAGTCTGTATGTACCATCTCAACCTTTCTCAAGTGTTTATAAACTCACTCCCCTGTTAAATAAATGAGAGCATGCTATCCATCAGACTGCCTCCTGGGTGTTCATTGCCCATTGCACTCACCCACTCCAGGACCCTGCTTCTTCCCCCCAACTCCTCCTGTGCCTGGGACATCAGTGGCCAATGACCCCAGGGAACAGCAAGGACCAACAGCTGGCACCCAAACAGGGACCCTCTGGATGCATGGTTAATAGGTGAGCACCCCCTTGGGGTTAACGCCCCCTGTGGCTGCCTCCCCATTGAGCACTGGCAAGGTTTGGTTTCTCCTTCCTCCATCAGAGGAAGGCAACTCCTCTTTCCATCAGAGAGAAGCTAATTTCTCTTTTTCCTTCTTTACTTTCAGTTAGCGCCATCATGTGGATTTGAAGCAAAGCGAAAGGGCAATTGACGTCATTTGTCTGGGCTACACTCCAGTATTGACTGAAGGCCCCTAGCTCACTGTTCGAACCCTGACAGTCTGCTCATGCATTGGCAACGACCTTCTATCTATTTCTCTTTACGACCAACAAACCGGTAACGCATGGACCAGTAAAAGCCTCTAGGGTGCTCGCCGGTCTCTTAAACTTGTGGACAGGCTTGTGTCTAGACCTTTGGGGAATCCCCCATGGTACCATAACCCAGGAATGTTGCCTTCTGGTCTTGGCCTTTCTGGTCTTTCTCTATCATGGGAAACATTACCAAATCATCATATTGAGGACATTTCTTAAAATTAGGGGCATAAGACTCTCTTGGAAAGAGGCCAATTCATTTTGGGAAGAAAGTCCTTCAAATAGCCCCTTGGATGGTTTCTGGGGACCTCTATGACCAGACACATGGACCCGCATAGCATATCTAGCCAGAAGACAGGAAATCCAAGAGGGAAACCCCCTCCCTCTCTTTTCTTCCCATTATTGAGGCAGTTAGACAATGTGTCAGCTCCCCCAAAAATGCTTCTACACCCAAGTCAGACAATGACTCTCATGAGGATAATGCTGAGGATTGCCCAATGGTGGATCGCAGCTCCTTAGCAAAAGGAAAAGAAGAAATTGAAAAAGCGTCACTCCAGAGAGCACAGCCACCTCCTCTATCTGCCCCACCACCATATCCATGCCCTGATCCTAGCTGCCCCCCTGAACATGTCGTACTGGACAAAAAAAAAACCCTAACATGATGAATCCCCCTAATCAGAGCTTTCCCAAAAGGACCCCCACCCAATAGCTCTATGAAACTAGAGATAACAACAGGGCTATTTATAGTCAAGAAGTTGCAGCCTTTCCTGTTAATCTCCAACCAACTCAAGCTCAGTCCTTAGACTGGTATCCATATCAGGCCGATAACCTTAAGGAACTCAGGATAGCAGACAGGGAAGATGGGATCCACACACCTTGGACTAAATCCCTGCTCCAGAGCCTACAGGGCTTTCTTAACACCCCCCAAGACTGGAGAGATATCTGTCACTGTCACTGCCGGGCCCCTTATTTCTCCAATGGGAGGCTCTGTACAGAGACGAATGCCTCCAACAGATAAAAAGAAACCCAAATCAACAAAATGTCCCCTGGGGCTTTGATGAAATGTTTGGACAAGGCGGTTTCTCCACTGGGGTTGAACAAGCCCAACAACCCCCAGGGTTCTATGACCAGGTCCACCTTTGCGCCCTCCAGGTTTGGAATACACTGACCCTACCCTCCAATTCCCAAGATAATACCTCCTCCCTCCTTTTTCTTCACCAAAAACCAGAAGAAACACTTTCTGATTTTATTTTGAAAACAAGGACCAATTTAGAGAGAAAAATCCCTGACCCTACTGCCAGGGACCATCTCCTCAAAAGTATTGTATGGGAGGGAATGACCACCAAGTGCAGGGCAGCCTATCAAGGGCTCAAAGATGAGCATTATGATAAATGGATAGTTGCCACCCAGGATATTGGGACTACCTCATACAAGGCTGCCTCTTTAGCCCAGGCCTTTTCAGCAGCTCTAAAAACTAAATGAAAATGTTTCAATTGCAGGGAGGATGGACATTGGAAAGGGGAATGTCCCAGAGGCCCCCTAACGAATTCCAAGGCCCCCTACCGAAAACAGTCTGCCCTAGATGCTGCAGAGGGTTTCACTGGAAAAGGGATTGTCATTCTACTCATGATATAAACGGCAAACCCCTGGAGCCTTTAAACTTCAAAAGGGGCAGCCCTCAATCCTTTCAATAAGAGGGAAGACTCATAACGTACAATGGGTAACAAGTGTCATGGAAGGGCCCACTGAAGACTAACCCTAGAAATAGAGGAAAAAAATTTAAAAGTTTGACACTGGAGCAGATAAAACTATTCTGAAACAATCTGAGGTCCCTCGACACTGGGAGTTAATCCCAGGACCCCAAAGAGGCTTACGAATGGAAGGACCCAGATGTCACTACAGGCCTTATTAGACCCCTAGTGGCTGATGTGACAACCAACCTACTAAGAAGAGATATTCTTGAAGCCCTAGATGTAGTTATTGCCAGCAACACTGAAGGAGAATGCATTGAAACAGAGGATTATGAGAGGTATCTCCACTGATGTCACCCCCAATTCTAAAGGCCACTGTTAAATATGAAACTCCCTGCCCAGAATGGTTCTCTAATGAGCCTGTCTGGGTTGAACAGTGGCCTCTAACCAGGGAGAAACTTGAAATCTTAAATCAGCTAGTAACAGAACAACTTCAACTTAACCATATCCGCCCTTCTCGAAGCCCATGGAATACTCCTGTGTTTGTAATTAGAAAGAGCTCAGGAGGATGGAGGTTATTACAAGACATTAACAAGGCCTGCTCATTTGGGGTGCCCCTCAAAGGGGACTGCCCCTTGTCTCGGCCATACCGGCCAATGCCCCCCTCCTCGCTATTGACATCAAGGATTACTTCTTTTCCATCCCTCTGCACCCTAGGGACCGACAGCGCTTTGCATTTTCAGTTCCCTCTGTCAATAATTTGGGACCTTCCAAATGTTTCAAAGGATAGTCCTGCCTCAATTCATGGCTAACAGTCCTACCATATGCCAAGAGGCGGTTGCTACAGCATTAAGGTCTCATTTAAACCAAGGCCTTAACATTTATCATTACATGGATGATGTTCTTGTTTGAAAGATTCCTCCACTTTGCCAATAATAATTGCTACCTTCCCTCACTGAGGCAGGCTTTAAAATTGCCTCAAATAAAGTCCAACTAATCCCACCCATAACCCTTCTGGGAATGGAGTTCTCCCTTACTTCTGCCCAGCCCCTAAAACCCACCCTTTCCTTCCCCCAACAGCTCACACTAGCCTCACTCCAGAGCTTTCTGGGAAACCTCAACTGGCTTTGGCCATGGCTCCCCATCCCTACCAGTGAGCTACAGCCCCTATTCCACATGTTAAAGGGCGACAAGGACCCATCCTTCCCCCACTCCCTAAACCCAGAAGCAAAAAGGACATTAACCAAGATTAATAACATTTTTTTCTGATATGGCCTTTGTCCAATACTCACCAGACAAGCCAATCCAACTTTTAATATTTAACTCTTCCCCGACAACTATGGGGGGGTGCTACATCAACCCCAAGGGGTCCTAGAATGGCTCCACACCTCTATTGGTGGAGCCCCATGCATATTTACAGAGGTTGACACCCTTGCAACCATGACTAGAACCGGACGAGACCGGCCCTCCAGACCTTGGGCAAAGAACCTGACACTATCATAACCCCCTCCCTCCTCTTATATACAATGGCTACTCAGGAATCACTCTCGATTTGCAGTCGGTCTACTGGGCTTCCCTCGTCAAATTGACGACCATTATCCTAATGAAAAATGGATCCCTGCAATACCCTTATTAAAAGGGCTCCCGCCCCGCCTTTTTCAAGAAAACCCATCCCCGTAGCGCCCCCCCCATTTTTACAGAGCTTCCTAATAAATCCCCACAATATAAGGAACTGTATGCTATTTATCTGGCACTCCAAGAGGAGGAAGGCCCCCTTAACCTCTTTTCTGACAGTATTTACGCTGCCAACATGCTCCCCTGGCTCGCTTGATCATTTGTCCAGCTAGGTGAAAACCCACTTTCACCACTGCTACTTAAAGTCTCCAGTCTCAAACATAAGAGGAGGGCCCCCTTGTTTGTACAACATATCAGGTCCCATAGCCCTCTACCTCACCCCTCACTGAAGGGAACGCTTTAGTGGACCAAGTGGCCACCCACAGGAGCCCAACAGATACCCTTCTGGCCACCCTTAAGGATGCTGAGAAATTCTATGCTAACACCCACATCAACCTCAAGGGGCTACCATCACTCTTCCCCCTAATCCCTAAAAATCAACTCCAACGCATACTAAAAACCTGCCACTCTTGTGCTTCATTAATAACAACACCTGCCCTTCAGATGATGGGCACCAACCCTTGAGGCCTCAAAGCTAATGCCCTTTGGCAAATTGATGTCACCCATATTCCCCAATTCAGCTGACAAAAATATGTCAGTGTTACAGTGAATACATATTCCCAGTTAATATGGACCATGGCACAAACAGGAGAAAGCCATCATGGGTATCCCCCAACAAATAAAAACTGACAATGGTCCAGCCTTTACTAGCTCACCATTTAAAACCTTTTGCATACAATGGAAAATTACTCATAGCCAGGCGTGGTGGTGCATCCCTTTAATCCCAGCACTTGAGAGGCAGAGGTAGGAGGATTGCAGTGAGTTCAAGGCCACCCTGAGACTACATAGTGAATTCCAGGTCAGCCTGAGCTAGAGTGAGACCCTACCTCAAAAAAAAAAAAAAAAAAAAAAAAAAAAAAAAAAATTACTCATTACACAGGAATCCCCTACAATCCACAAGGTCAAGGAATAATAGAAAGAACTCACTAAACCCTAAAAACTCAACTTAAAAAACAAAAGCCCAATACATACACGCCCAATCTTCAGCTGGCAATAGCCCTGACAACCCTAAATATCTTCAACATATACAAAAACTCCCAATATCCCCCTATCTACCTCCACTGGCATACAGCAGAAACCGCCCCTTCCATCTTGGTACAGTGGCGAGACCCTTTAGATGGAATATGGAAGGGACCAGGCCCCCTTCTCACCACGGGGAGAGGATTTGCTTGTGTTTTCCCCCAGGACCAGCCCAGACCCATCTGGTTCCCAGCTTGAAATGTCCAATTCCACTTCTCCAACTAAAAGGGTCGCCTGCCTGTCACTGACAGATCAAGGACGGAGGAAATGCCACCCCCGCCAACATCACCTGAGTCAGAAAAAGGGGGTCTCCTGGAGGGACATTCATGACCTTGTATGTTGGGCATTGCTAAAAATGGGCTAGGACTGTGAGGAGGCTGGCCTGAACTGTTGGACATGGCCAGGGACCTTGGGCTGTAGGGTTACAGCTGGTCCTATCATTAGGAACTCCTGGTGATGGTGACCAGCCTTCCCTATGTTGTAGGTTGTAGTGTGCCCTGTCATTGCCCAGAGTGGGCAGAACTGGTGAGGCCCTCCCCCTGGACCCCAAAAGGCTCTGACCACTCCATAAGTCAGACTTTGCTCCCCACAGTTCCTGAGCTTGTGGCTAGCTGCCCAGGAGACCCTTATGTGGCTGAAGTCATGTAGCCTTTCCACCATCTCTCTCCCCCACAGCTTTGAAGTCACAGCCTTCCGCCACTAATCAAGCTTTTTCATGCTTTGCCTGTCGTCAAGAGAGAAAGGAGTGCTTTGAAAACCAGGAATATTATGGGGGATGCTGATACAACACTGTGTCATCAAAAATAAGTGACATGCCAGGCGTGGTGGTGCATGCCTTTAATCCCAGCACTCGGGAGGCAGAGGTAGGAGGATCGCTGAGAGTTCGAGGCCACCCTGAGACTACATAGTTAATTCCAGGTCAGCCTGGACCAGAGTGAGACCCTACCTCGAAAAACCAAAAAAAAAAAAAAAAAGAAAGAAAGAAAGAAAGAAAGAAAGAAAGAAAGAAAAGAAAAGAAAAAAAAGAAAAGAAAAGAAAAAAAAAAAAAGAAAAAGAAAAAGAAAAAGAAAAAAGAAAGAAAATAAGTGACCTCTCACTATCTCCCTCCGCCAACCTTCCTATCTCTAGACAACTTATCCCTGCTTCCTGTCTGGTTCTTACTCACCAGGAAAAACAAGTCACGGACAAAATACAAGCCATCGTAACCTGGACACAATACATCCAACATGTGGCCGACCTTCTCTCCTTTGCTAACCACCCCAAAGCTTCTAACTGCTTCTTTTGTACGTCCATTACCCGCCCCTGCTAACCACGGTCCCTATTAATGCCACCATTGAATACCCACATGTACCACGAACTATTCCCATCCCGCCTTACTGATATTCCCCTTTGATGCCAGTCAAGGCATGCCCATCTGCTGTCCAGCTCCAAGCTGACCAGCTCTGAGTGCTTTCTCAACATTTCCATACTGGGACCACTTGTGTCTGGACACGCGCTCTCCTATGGTGTGAAGGGCTAGCCTCCCCATGCATCCATGTTTCCTCTCCCACTTACTGTTCCCCACTCTTGATTGTTCCACAGGTGCATCCCAACGAGGAAGAAGCAACCTACAGACTCCACCACAGTGACCTAGAGAGATTTTCATCCCCCTGCTGGTGGGCTGTGGCGTGACGCTGTCCCTGGGGTCCTCCCGTGCTGCAGGAGCCGCCCTTGGCCAAACCAACCACCTCGCAGGGGACTTCCGAGACAAGCTTGATCAGGCCATGGTATCCACTGCCAACAGCCTCGAGTCTCTTCAGAGACAATTCAACTCTTGTGGGTGTGGTAATCCCAAACCACAGAGCCTTAGACCTCACCGCTGCTGAACATGGGGGGACATGCATGGTCTTGGGAGAAGAATGTTGTTTTCTTTTTGTCAATGATTCAAACGTTGTTGAAAAAATGCTAAAACTCTCAAAAAACTCCACAAGGAGCTATTTGACAGCTATAAACCTGACGACCCCACCACCTGGTTCTCTAACCCCTTAGTCACTTGGCTTCTCCCCTTCCTTGGCCCCCTCCTGGCTATAGGAACCCTGTTACTTGTGGCCCCCGCCTTATCAAATTTCTCAGACAACAAATAACTAACATTGCTAAGGCTTCTACCAATCAGGTTCTCGTGCACCACCTATACTACAAAGACCTTGCTCAAGGTGATGATACTGCTCCATTATAAAAACAAAGGGGGAGTTGTCGGGCACAGTTAAGGACCCCAAGCCACTGGAGGTTAAAGCAGGCCTGCGTTGTCAGGCACAGTTAAGGGCCCCAGGGCGCAGGAGCTGCAGCAGGCCCAGGGCCAATCTCGCCTTGAGACCAGCAGGAATGGGGCCGCTCCCTCCCCCCACCACCTGGGGCACCTGGATGCCCTGGTAAGACTTAGGTCTCAGTTCTCCCTGGCCATTTTTACCACTCGCCAGGGAGGTCTCTATATGTTAATGAGGTATTAGCCAGCAGCCTTCACACAGCCAATCCCCCTGTGACCCGTACCCCTTATCTCGTCCCACTCCCCTGGCAAAAAAGAGCTGTCCTCTGACAAAGTCTCCTCGGGGTCTCTTCCTATGGTGCTCATGGCCACTCAAGACCCTGCTCCCCAGCTGCCTGGACATCTCTGGGGTGCTGGTGTGCAACGGCCCCTGAGCGGGCCGGGACCCACAAAGGGGGAAACTTCTTATTTATTTCTAACTTAAATCCATTAATTTAACTTATTTATTTGAGAAAGAGAAAGAGGGAGAGAGAGAGAGAATGGGCACGCCAGGCCTCCAGCCACTGCAAACAAAGTCCACATGCATGTGCCTCCTTGTGCATCTGGCTTATAGAGGTCCTTGGGAATTGAACTGAAGTCCTTTGGCTCTGCAGGCAATCACCTTAACCACTAAGCCATCCCTCCAGCCCATTTTAAACTTTTTTTTAAAAATTATTTTTATTTATTTGAGAGAGGGAAAGAGGCAGAGAGAGAGAGTGAGAGAAAGAGAGGAGTGGGGGAGAGAATGGGCGCACCAGGGCTTCCAGCCACTGCAAACGAACTCCAGATGCATGCGCCACCTTGTGCATCTGGCTTATGTGGGTACTGGGGAATTGAACCAAGGTCCTTTGGCTTTGCAGGCAAGCACCTTAACCACTAAGCCATCTCTCCAGCCCCCATTTTTAACTTTTTTTATTGACAACTTCCATAATTATAGGCAATAAACCATGATAATTCCCTCCCCCCACTTTCCCCTTCACAACTCCACTCTCCATCATATGCCCTCCCCCTCTCAATCAGTCTCTTTTATTTTGATGTCATCATCTTTTCCTCCTGTTATGAGGGACTGCAGGGTCATGGATATGGAGGCCAGTTTCTGTCTAAATGATTGCATTGAAAGCAGTCCTACACTTCACTTGTTCTTTCTACCACCTTTTCTGCAATGGACCCTGAACCTTGAAAGATATGATAGAGATTTCAGAATGGAATACTCTTCTGTCACTTCTCAGCACTATGGTGCCTGTTGGGTCATCCCACGGTCACCACCATCTGAGAAGAGAAAGTTCTCTAATGAAAAAAATGAGGGTAGCACTGACATATGGGTATGAACGTTAAGCAAAGTGCTTACAGGGCAGTGGTGAGCATAATATAAGCATTCAACCAGACAAGAGCAGGGGTTACACTTCTAGAGCTCATGACCTTACCTGCCACAGGCTTTCGATTAGGTTTTCAGTTCCAGGCATGTATTTCCTCTCATGTAGCAGGCCTCGAGCCCAATTAGTGAGCAGTTGGTTTTCCTCATAAAAGACATGCCACCCTTGCACCCATTTGGTCATTTGGCCTAGCTGGCCAAACTTAAGGCCTGTAGTGTCCTCTCTTTTCACTGTTGATGACCTCCCATAGTGCTGCATGCAGTACAGCTTTTCCAGCTTTCTGACAGCTAGTCTACACAGAGGAGGTTTTCAGCTCAGTTCCAGCTTGATTTCTCAGTGACCTTGCAACCCAGGCATGTGGAGTCTTTGGCAATAGGGTCTTGCCATCTGTTTCTGGTGGGAACCAAGAACCTTGGCAATGGCCTATAATGTTTTGGGGACATCAGGGACTTCCCTAGCCAACAACTCACTGTAAGGTATCCCATCCCTGGCACTGAAAATTTTCTAGTAAGTCTATGGCTTCTGGATGTGCTATTATCCAAAAAAGTAGGTTTCCATATGGCTTATTTATAACATCTTGAATTTTACTCAATCTCTTCCCATGACCTCACTTAGGCCATCGCACCCCCAGAAATCTGTTCACCTACTTACATGTATGGTAATCCCCTCTCCTCCCTTCCTTACAGCCCTTTTCTAGCTTACTGGCCTCTGCTACTGATTTTACTCCAACTCACATACAAGTCTAAACATTTGTAGCTAAGATCCACATATGAGAGAGAACACGTGACAATTGGCTTTCTGGGCCTGGGTTACCTCACTTGGTATAATCCTTTGCAGATTCATCCATTTCCCTGCAAATTTCATAATTTCATTTTTCTTTACTGCAGAATAGAATTCCATTGTATAAATGTACCACATCTTCATTATCCATTCATTAGTTGAGGGACATCTAGGCTGGTTCCATTTCCTAGCTACTGTGAACAGAGTGGACATAACCATGGTTGAGCAAGTATCTCTAAGGTACTGAGAAGAGTCCTTAGAATATATGCCTTGAATGCTATAGCTGGGTCATATGGTAAATCTATTTTTAGCTGTCTCAGAAACCTCCACATTGATTTCTACAATGGCTGTACCAGATCACATTCCACCAACAGTGTAGAAGGGTCCTCTTTTTTCCACATCCTTGCCAGCATTTATGGTCATTTGTTTTCTTGATGGTAGCCATTCTGACAGGAGTGAGATGGAATCTCAAAGTAGTTTCCTTTCCATTTCCCTGAAGGCTAAGGATGCAGAACTTTTTTTAAAAAAATCCTTAAAATTTTTTTTTTCATTTTATTTATTTGGCAGAGAGCTAGAAAAAGGCAGATACAGGGCTGGAGGAATAGCTTGGCAGTTAAGGCACTTGCCTGCAAAGCCTAAGGACTCAGTTCAAGTCCCCATAACCCACACAAGCCAGATGCACAAGGTGGCACATGCATCTGGAGTTCGTTTGCAGTGGCTGGAGGCCATGACATGCCCATTCTCTCTCTCTCTGCCTCTACCTTTCTCTCTCAAATAAATGAATAAATAAATAAATAAATAAATAAATAAAATATTAATAAAAAAGGTAGATTCAGACAGAGAAAAAGAGAGAATGGGTGCACCAAGGCCTTTAGCCACTGTAAACAAACCCCAGATGCATGTGCCACCTTGTGCATCTACATGGGTCCTGGGGAATCAAACTTGGGTCCTTTGGCTTCACAGGCAAGCACATTAACCACTCAGCCATCTCACCAGCCCACATTTTTTTTTTTTTTTTTGAGGTCGGGTCTCACTCTAGCCCAGGCTGATCTGGAATTCACTATGTAGTCTCAGGATGGCCTTGAACTCACAGTGATCCTCCTACCTCTGCTTCCCAAGTGCTGGGATTATAGGTATGAGGCACCACACAAGCAATAGCCCATTTTTAAACTGGGCTGTTTGATTTATCATTTAATTTTCTGAGTTTTTTGTATATCCTAGATATTAATTCTCTGTCAGATGTATAGCTGGGAAAGATTTTCTCCCATTCTGTAGGTTGCCTCTTGGCTCTATTCACAGTGGCCTTTGCTGTACAAAAGTTTTGTAATTTCATGAGGTCCCAGCAGTTGATTAGTGGTTTTATTTCCTGAACAAGTGGGATTATATTCAGAAAGTCATTGCCTATGCCAATGTGTTGAAGGATTTCCCTACTTTTTCCTTTAGCAGTTTCAGAGTTTTGGATGTGATATTAAGGTCTTTGATCCATTTGGACTTGATTCTTATGCATGGAGACAGATAAGGATCTATTGTCATCCTTCTACATACAGATATCCAGTTTTCCCAGCACCATCTGTTAAAGAGGCTATCTTTTCTCCAATGAATATTTTTTTGCCATTTTTGCTGAAAATCATATGGCTGTAGCTGCCTGGATTTACATCTGGGTCCTCTATTTTGTTCACTGATCTATGTATCTGTCTTTGTGCCAGTACCATGCTGTTTTTGTTGCTATGGCTCTGTAATATAGCTTAAAATCTGGTATAGTGATACTGCCAGCCTTGTTTTTTTTGTTGCTCAAAATTGTTTTGGCTCAGCCGGGTGTGGTGGTGCACACTTTTAATCCCAGCACTTGGGAGGCAGAGGTAGGAGGATTGCCATGAGTTCAAGGCCATCCTGAGAATACGTAGTGAATTCCAGGTCAGCCTGAATAGAGTGAGACCCTACCTCGAAAAACCAAAAAAAAAAAAAAAATTGTTTTGCCTATTCAGGGTTTTTTTTTGTACTTCCAAATGAATTTTAGGAAATTTTTTTCTATTTTTGTGAAAAATGCCATTAGAATTTTGATGGGGATCACATTAAATGTATAGATTGCTTTTGGTAAGATTGATATTTTCACAATATTGGTTCTTCCAATCCAAGAACATGAGATGTCTTTCCATTTCAAAGTCTCAGGGTGGCCTTGAACTCATGGTGCTCCTCCTACCTCTGTCTCCTGAGTGCTGGGATTAAAGGTGTGTGCCACCATGGCAAGCTTGGTTGTTTCTTGAGGCAATGTCTCACTGGGCTAGAGCCCAGGCTGACCTTGCACTCACTCTGTAGTCCAAGTTGACCTCAAATTCACAGTGATTGCCTCGGCCTGCAAAGTGCTGGGATTAATGGCATGACCCACAATGCCCAGTTCAGTGTGGTGGTTTGATTCAGGTGTCCCCCATAAACTTAGGTGTTCTGAATGCTAGGTTACCAGCTGATGGAGATTTGGGAACTAACGCGTCCTGGAGGCAGGGTATTGTTGGGGGTGGGCTTATGGGTGTTAGAGCCAGTGTTCCCTTGCCAGTGTTTTGGAACACTCTCCTGTTCTGTTGTCCACCTGATGTTGGCTAGGAGGTGATGTGTGGTTCCTGGTCATCCTGGGGCCATGGCAGGAGTGTCCAGACAACGGCGGAACGGGGTCTTAAGCAGCTGTGAGTGCGACGGGAAGAAACCCAGGGGACAGCTTCAGAGAACAGCTCGTTTATTTTCCAGGGGAATGGGCTAATAAGCGTTTGTGAAAGAGAGGGAAGAAGTATGGGTAGGTACGGGTCATAAGGGGATTGGTCAGTTCAAAGGTCCTGCTGATGCCTAGTTAGCATGTAGTGATGTCACAGGTGAGCAGGGAAGGGTCACATGGTCTAAGTAGTGGCGGGGGGGGGGGAGGTCGTAGGGGATTGGCTGTGCGAAGGCTGCTGATTGGTACCTCATTAACATATAGGGACTTAAGCAGACAAAGGTCACAAGGCTCTGGGGAAAGAGAAACCTAAGTCTTACCAGGATGTCCAGGTGCCTCACTCCTGCCAGCCTTGAGATTATTGGGGTTCAGGCTTACTGCAACCTTGGGGATCTGGGGCCCTTAGTCATACTTGACAGCTCAGGCCTGCCTTCAGTAGCCCAGGGACCTTCAACCATGCCCTACAGTGATTTCCATCCTCGCTCATGCCATCGTTTCCCCCTGCCCTCAACTCTGTAAGCCAAAATAAACATTTTTTCCCTCCACAAGCTGCTCTTGGTCAGGTGATTTCTGCCAGCAGTGCGAACCTGACTGCAACAGTAAAGTTGGTACCAAGGAGTGGTGTCATTTGCTGCTAGACACCTGACTGTGTGGCTCTGCTGATTTTCAAGAGGAATGTGAAAGGATTTGAAAACTTGGCCCAAGAGACACCTTACAGTGTTGTAAGTACAGCTTGATGGACTATTCTGGTCAGTTGAAAGACCTGAATGCAATAAGAACTATGGACTGTGAGGTCTGGCCTGTGGGGGTGAGAAAGAACTTTGCCTAGACTGGGCTAGAAGTAGTTTGTGTGCAGGGTTGCTTTGTGTAGAAATGGACTGGTGTGAGCAGAGGGATATGGCACAGAAACGAAATCTCTGGGCTGAAACTTCTGCCTGTCCAGCTGCAATTGTTTGAGAGATTATAACCTTTGAGATTGGGCCAGCTGCCTTGCACTGGGGCAACAGGAAGAATGTAGACTCTTTTGAAGGGGCCTGAATACTGAAGGAATGGCCTGCTCTTCAGTCTGCTTTATTCCGCCCTGGATTAACAAATTGGCACCCTACCTGGTATTATGGAGGATAACATATGCAGGAAAGAGAGGGTCATTGATCTTGCAACATGATCTTGTTTTGGAAACGGCCATGGGCAGTGTGAAGCATGTTTGCTGGACTGCCTGCATGGAGACCCAATGGAACTAGGAAGATGGACCAGGGGTTGCAGTGGAGACCCAGCAGAGATGCCGGGACCACAAGATGGCTGCCAACGAGAGCTGCCAGCCCTGGATGAAGTTTTCCAGGACCGTGAGTAGCCTAGCTGGAGGGGCGGAATTGGAACTCCAGAGACTTGTTGCTGGTTAGAAATACCAGACTTGGAGATTTGTCACTGACTAGAGTTGTTGACTTGGAGCCTCAGAGTTTGATGTTTGCCCTGTTTAAATCTTACATTGGTTGACTATTTCTTTGCTTTGCCCAATGCCATCTTTTGTAGTATGAATGTTTATTCTGTGTCATTATGGGTTTGGGGGGGATTTTTTGGTATTATAGCTCAGTTAAAGGATCTTGGATTATGCTGGGCATGGTGGCGCACACCTTTAATCCCAGCACTCGGGAGGCAGAGGTAGGAGGATCGCCGAGAGTTCGAGGCCACCCTGAGACTACATAGTGAATTCCAGGTCAGCCTAGGCTAGAGTGAGACCCTACCTCTAAAAACAAAACAAAACAAATCTTGGATTATGGGGATGTTTGGTCATCATTAGGACTGATTAGTTGTACTGAATGCATTACTTTTTACATCATGTATGGTTATCAGTTTATGGGGGCCAGGGGCAGAATGTGGTGGTTTGATTCAGGTGTCCCTCATAAACTTAGGTGTTCTGAATGCTAAGTACCCAGCTGATGGAGATTTGGGAATTAAGACCTCCTGCAGGCAATGTATTGTTTAGGGTGGGCTTATGGGTGGTATTATGGCCAGTGTCCCCTTGCCAGCGTTTGGCACAGTCTCCTGTTCCTGTTGTCCACCCTCTGCTCATGCCATCGTTTTCCTCTGCCATCATGGAGCTTCCCCTCGAGTCTGTAAGCCAAATAAACCTTTTTCCCCACAAGCTGGTCTTGGTTGGTGATTTCTGCCAGCAATGTGAACCTGACTGCAACAACCTCAAATTCACAGTGATCCTCTTACTTCAGCCTGCCAAGTCTGGGATTAAAGGCATGACCCACTATGCCCAGCTCAGTAACTTGTTTTATAGCTTCATAATCCACTATCTTTTTTTTTTTTTTTAAATCCAAGCCCAGATTGCATCCTAAGTAAGCCAAACTTCTAGAGTATAGCCCCGCAATTTGGGGGGGGGGGTTCGAGGTAGGTTCTCACTCTAAAGCAGGCTGACCTTGAACTGACAGCGATCCTCCTACCTCTGCTTCCAAAGTGCTGGGATTAAAGGCGTGCACTACCACACCCAGCATATTCCACTATCTTTATGTGTCACAAAGTGATTCATCCGCTGGACACCTGGGTTATTTCCAGATTTTGGCAATTAAAAAATCCGCCACAAACAAGCAGTGAAGATCTCTGTGTGGATATGACGGTTCAGCTCATGGAAATAAGCATCAAGGAGTCTATCTGCCGGGTCCTGTGGCCAAAGCGTTTACTTTTTTTTTTTTTTGGTTTTGCGAGGTAGGGTCTCACTCTGTCCAGGCTGACCTGGAATTAACTATGTATTCTCAGGGTGGCCTCGAACTCTCGGCAATCCTCCTACCTCTGCCTCCCGAGTGCTGGGATTAAAGGCGTGTGCCACCATGCCCGGCTCAAAGCATTTAGTTTTATCAGAAAGTCCAAATCTTCCACAGTACCTGTGTCTCTGGGGATTCCCACCAGCAAGGAATAGGAGTTCCTGTTCCTCTACACATTCATTCAAGGCCCCAGAGAGGTATCCAGCTGCCCCAGTGCCTCCAGCCTGGTAGATGGCATGCACTTAGAAACCTCAAGTCATTTATCACCCACCTCCTCCAAGATTCTCTGGGGCATTCAGTCCAATTTGAGTGGCTGGTCAGAGAAAATTTAAACAACAGCTACGGCACTAAGGGAAGTAATACCAAGATGTGACTTCAGGTTGGAGAGATGGGCAGCAGTTAAGGTGTTTGCCTGTGAAGCCTAAGGACCTCAGTCTGAGGCTTGACCCCAGGACCCACGTAAGCCAGATGCACATGGTGGTACATGTGTCTGAAGTTCGTTTGCAGTGGCTAGAGGCCCTGGCACACCCATTCTCTCTCTCTCTCAAAATAAATAAAAAATATATTTAAAAAATAGACTTCATTATAACTAGCAAACATGAACACATTTCAGATCCAACAATTGGGTCAAACACTTGAAAAGCTGAAAATAGAAATGACTGTTTTATTTAACATCTATTAATGGGCAGCAATGCTCAAGGACATGTTTATATAGTCTCAAAGACAAAGCCACTGTAAGAAAATGTCAAACAAGCCGGGTGTGGTGGCGCACGCCTTTAATCTCAGCACTGGGGAGGCAGAGGTAGGAGGATCACCATAAATTCGAGGCCACCCTGAGACGACCTAGTGAATTCCAGGTCAGCCTGGGCCAGTGAGACCCTACCTTGAAAAACAAAAACAAAAACAAAAACAAAAACAAAAACAAAAACAAAAACAAAAGATGGAGCCGGGTGGATCACTGTGAGTTTGAGGCCAGCCTGAGACTACAGAGTGAATTCCAGGTCAGCCTGGGCTACAGTGAGACCCTACGGGGGAGGCGGGGAGGTGAGCTGGGGAGATAGTTACATCAGTAACGTGCTTGCCTTGCAAGCATGAGGACCTGAGTTCAATGCCCAAGTATGGTGGAATGTGCTTATAATCCCAGTGTTGAGCAGGCAGAAACAGGTGGCTCCCCGGGGCTCACTGGCCAGTCAGTTAGGAAAAATTAGGCAAGCTACCTGTCTCAAAAAAAAAGTGGATGATGCCTGACCTCCACATGCATACACACACCCATGCATGTGCACCCCTGCCCACATGAACACAATTTTAAAAAATGCTTATATTATGCACTCATTTGATTCAGTTTCTGTTTTCTGAGAAGTTTAAGGGGCATAAGAGTTAAGCAGGAAATTAACACTCATGTTCATCTTGTCACGCTAAGTACACAAAAGGTACCTGTTTGAGTTGAGAGTGATGGTGCATGCCTTTAATCCCAGCACTCAAGAGACAGAGGTTGGAGGACTGCTGGCCTTCTGTGGCCACCTCATGGCTCCTTATGAGGCCCCTCTTCCATCCTGTCTTCTCAGTGCCTGTGTACAGTTGAGCTGGGGAATGCTTGGAAGGGCATGTTGGGATAGAGGGGTATGAGTTAGCACAGCTCAGAAGTCTTGGGACAGTGCAGACAGGTGGCCCGAGGAGCACAAACATACGAGAAATACAACTGGTCATCTGAGGAAGGACAGCAGACTGACCTGCCGAGAACATGCTCTGTATCAGAAAGTCGGCCAAGGTCCTGGAGCTTTATCTTGGTGGCAGAACACTTACCTAGCATGCAGAAAGCTGAGTTCAATCCCTAACACCAATTCGGGAAAGAAAAAAAAATTCAAGAACAAGTGGGCTGGGTTCTTAGGAAGGTTATGGAAATCTGAGGATGGGCTCTTGCAACTTACAAGTGTCCTTTAGCTGTGATCAGGTGCTCTCTCTCCCACCTGCCCACGGCTGTCTGCACAGGACTAGGCTCAGAACCCTAGCTCTAAAGGATGGCCTCACAGAAGCTGGTCCAATAGGAACTTACTCTTTTCTGTTTTGTTTTTCGAGGTAGGGTTTCACTCTGGCTCAGGCTGACCTGGAATTCACTATGTAGTCTCAAGGTGGCCTCAAACTCACGGTGATCCTACCTCTGCCTCCTGAGTGCTGGGATTAAAGGCATGTGCCACCACACCCGGCTAGGAACAGAGGCCAAATATTAAATTTGAGATGAAAGTACACTAGCCAGGCTTGTCTAGCAATAGTGTCCTTATCAGGGCCATCCTCCCTACCAACTCTCCCCTTCACTACGTAGTGCCATTCTACACCCTAAAGACACATGGTGGCCATGAGAAAGGGACAGATATGATGCTTCCAGACAGAGGTCAGGAGATCGAGAGGGTTGTATTACTATAGCATGTGAATGTATAAATGAACACACAGAGAGTGGTTAGTACAGCCCAGTTTTGGGGCTGCAGATGTCTGTGTGGGGCAGGATGATGATGTGGGTCAAGTCATCCATATGGGGCTGAGGTACACCCTCTTGGGCCAGCCACAAGGTCTCTCACCTGAGACTCATTCTGCCAGCTCAATTCCTATTCAGCTGAGTAATTCCTAGGAAACTGTTCTCTTGTGGTTAACTTCACATTAGAATCAATGTGGCCCCAATTAATAGGTTTCACTGAATCCAGCAAAATTAATAAGCCCTAGAATCCACAGGTGGTGGACATAAGGGAAGGGGAAGGAAACCTATTGCAAAAGCTTTGGGGGCCCTGGATTGCCCAAAAGAGCATGGCATGGGCAGGACACGGGTCACTTGTGAACAGCAGCTTGGTAGGCTGCCTGGCTAACTCAACAGCATGAAGGAGACAGAGCCAGCACTCTGGTGTCACCAGTGACATTCTCTACAGCATGTTTATATGATTGTTTTTATCATTTCTCCACTAATCTGCTTGAAATAATCCATTTCTTTTTGAAGTATATATTATTTTTTACTTATTTTATTTGCAGAGAGAGAAAAAGAGAAAGAGCGAGAGAATTGGCACACCAGGGCCTTCAACCACTGCAAGCAAACTCCAGATACATGTGCCACGTTGTGCATCTGACTTTAACCTGGATAGAAGCTGAGTCATTAGGCTTTGTAGGCAAGCACCTTAACCACTGAACCATCTCTCCAGCCCCAAAGAATCCATTTCAACTGACTTCGAAGTAGTTTAATTTACATTTGTTCAGTTCAAATGTACATATACAAAACACAATCATACCTAACATTCTGTCCCTCTACCTTGAGTATGATGGTCAAAACTGCCTTGCTCTTGAAACCAGTATTTACAAGAAAAACTTGTTTGAAGTTGTCAGCTATGCTGTACAATGCACATGCACAACTTCATCTGTAAATTAAACAAAGTACCCACGTGTTGTTGGAAAAGTTGGGCCCCCAGGAAAGTTCAGGTCGGGGGGTGTACCCTCACAAATGGGTTAGTGCCACCCTGAAACAGGCCCACGAGAGTGGGTTTTCCCTCTGCTGCGCTTCATCCGAGGAGGCTGTCGTGCTCCTCTACCCAGCATGTAGCTTCAGGACACCATCACAAAGGCACAGACAATCTCTCCTTCCCTGATCTTGGGCTTCCACCTTCAAAGACTATGAGAAGTGACTTCCCATCCCTGGCAAATGGAAATTCAGAGCAGGCCTTATGTTTGCCACCACAGAGCAGACTGACTATGCCCCTCACGGAAGCCCTAGTAAGGGCCATGTCTTTATCTCTAGGGCACCTGAAAACTAACTAAAATACGTTATTTAAATTCTGAAGAAAGAACTTCAGCATTTCAAATAGCACTGCATTAATTCAGACTGCCGGAGAACTCTATAGTAGCAACATACAAACCATATGTGTAGACAACACTGGCTGAGACTCTGTACAAAGATTAGCTCAATACAAAAAATTCAATTGAAGTTGGGCGTGGTGGCACACGCCTTTAATCCCAGCACTTGGGAACAGAGGTAGGAAGACTGCTATGCGTTCAAGGCCATCCTGACACTACATAGTGAATTCCAGGTCAGCATGGCTACAGTGAGACCCTTACCTCGAAAAACCAAAAAAACAAAAAAAAAAAATAAATAAATAAATAAATCCAACTGAAAAATGAATTCTCAGAAGGTTTCAAATAATTGTACCCTGATCACAAATGGCCTTTATTTAAGATTGCATGTCCTTGTGATTCACAATCAAGGGTTTTAAGAGTGATAAAACTAATAAAAATCAACATTAATGTGTTTTATTTAAAATAATTATGAGGCAAGTAGACAATCAATAGGTATCTCTCATTTAGAAAACATGGGATTTAATGACCAAAAGTTAGCTTCCAAACCCAATATCAGAACTAAAAACACACGTAGCAGGTGTTCAGTAACAAATATTTAAAGGATTATAATTCTAAATCTGTACAATAAAAAGGATTTCTAATTTTTCTCCTATACCAAAAATCATGAGCTGATGAATTAACAATAGAAAGTTAATAATTTCAGAAAAAAAGGCACATCCAGGCAAAATAGTCAAGACGATTTATAAAATGCAGTGTTACAAATCTGCACATAATCAATTGGCTGCGAATAAATTATTCTGGAAAACTCTTAAGCATGACAGGAGTGTTCTGTAAAAGCAAGCAAACACGAGGACACTGCCTGTTAGTTTTACGCTGTCTTCGGATGAGGCAGCAGCAGAACTCGCAGCCCCATGGAGGGTCCCTTCCCACTGTCATTATGCAGTAGTGTCAAAGGCTGGACCTTCTCTCTGGTCTTGGCACACACTTTGTAATTGCTGCTCTCCACAGTACAGGGGCAAGTAAGAGGCTGAGTGTAGTCACACTTAGTATAAGAAGGTACACCTGCAATAGGTAAATGGAGAGCTGAGCCACAGAGTGTCAGGGGTACTGCATGTGCCAAGCACGGTCTCCCTAAGCATCAGGGGTGTAGTGCATAACACAGGCCGAGTGTGGTCTCACTGAGGGTCAGGGAGTACAATGCACAGTACACACTGATTGTGGTCTCACTGAGGGTCAAGGGGTATGCTGCCAGCCACAAAACTCTTTTATTCTTTATTTTATTTTTAATGTTTTTTATTGACAATTTCCATAATTGTAAACAATATCCCATGGTATTCCCTCCCTCCCCCCACTTTCCCCTTTGCAACTCCACTCTCCATCCTATCCCCTCCCCCTCTCAGTCAGTCTCTCTTTTATTTTGATGTCATCATCTTTCCCTCCTGTTAGGATGGTCTTGTGTAGGGAGTGTCAGGCACTGTGAGGTCATGGATATCCAGGCCATTTTGTGTCTGGGAAGCACGTTGTTATTCTTTATTTTTGAAGCAGGATCTCACTCTAGTCCAGACTGACCTGGAACTCACTCTGTATCCCAGGCTGGCCTCGAACTTACAGTGATTGTCCTTCCCCTGAGTGTTGAGATTAAAGGTATAGCCACCAAGCTGGGCGTGGTGGCACACGCCTTTAATACCAGCACTCGGGAGGCAGAGGTAGGAGGATCGCCGTGAGTTCAAGGTCACCCTGAGACTACAGAGTGAATTCCAGGTCAGCCTGAGCTAGAGTGAGACCCTACCTCGACAAACCAAAAAAAAAAAAAGGTATAGCCACCACACCCAGTTTCACCTACCTTTCAAGGTTAAAATACAGTGTCAGGTGAGAGTACATTTGGAGCGGGAAGCACTAGAATTTGACCACTAATAGAATGCTGTGGTCAGTTCTGATGAACCCCAGGATTGCCTGAAGGTGAACCTTACAAGGCCAACATGAGTCAGAGACCCACACAGGATCCCTCCTTACCCCAGGATGCAGCTCTGCACCAGGTCTCAGTGGTCCCTCATTCATCCCTCAGCAAGGCCTCTACCATACTGACAGTGTCTCTGAGTGCCCTGCAGGGTTCCCATGCTTCTGCAGACGCTTTGGGAAGTGCCTAGTCAAATATAGTGTAGGTCCCTTGGATGTTGTTAAGGTGCCAGGTCAGCCCAGCTTTACAAAGTGAGCTCATTTGTCACAAGTAATAGCAGCCACACAATTGAAATTGTAAAAGATAAAGACATGGGCTGGAGGGATGACTTAGCAGTTAAGGTGCTTGCCTGCAAAACCTAAGGACCTAGGTTCGATTCTCCAGGACCCATGTAAGCCAGATGCACCATATGGCACAAGCACCCGGAGTTCATTTGCAGTGGCTGGAGGCCCTGGCAAGCCCATTCTATCTGCCTCTCACTCACTTTCTCTCTCTCTCATAAATAAATAAATAAATAAATAAATAAATAAATAAATAAATAAATTTTTTAAAAAGACAAAGGCAGCATTAACTACTTTTACCTGAAAAATTCCACACCTAGTACGAGAAGGAGGCAGCCAACCCCAGCTTATATGTCTCCTCCCAACTTTAGCTTGCTTTCAGGACAGCTCAGTGCCCACTGGGAAGGAGCTGTGGCTCCCAGGTCTGGTGTGCCTGGACCACTAAGCATACATGGTAAGAGGCAGCAGCATGCACCCTTTTCTAGAGATGATTGCACTGAAGGCATGTAACATGTTCCCCAGAGCTGCCACCTTTGTCAGACAGGACACTCACCTCCCGAGAAATGATGCCTGCCCTCCGTGCTCGGCTTCCCAGGACAAAGGAGAACTCACTGACCTGGGCCAGTCCTGCAGAGACAATCCACTTGATATACTGGCTGCTCCTTGGCAGGATGAGAGACAAGACCAGCACTGCCAATACAAACTGCAAGAATGGTTCATCACATTGTGTTCAAGCCAAAGCTCAGGCACAATTAACTCCTGCAAAACAGAACCTAGACAGAAAACACTGAGGGCTGCCATTGCCTCCAGTCACAACTCACGTATACACAGAGGCACAACAGATACCCAGAAGGCACCAACTAAACACAAACTATCTTAACCCCACACATACCAAGATCTGAGTTCAATGACAAAAAATGAGCCTCTCTGCCTCCCCCTAAATTAAACCAACATCATTAAATAATAAGTAGCATTAAAGATACCAAAAGAGGAGGCTCTTTCGGCATGTGCAAGGTTTGTCAGGTGAGCAGCATGGAGCTAGCAGGCAGACTCGCCAGATGCTGCTGAATTAAATGCTGACACAGGATGGATACTGGAAGTGCCTGCTAGCTTTCCAGTGTAGGCCAAAACATGCCTCTGTCAGGAGGGAGGCGCTGTCCTCAGACCTATCCAGAACAAGTGAAGGGATTCAGAAAGATGAAACACCTCAGTTCTGAGAAAATAGATCCTGACATCCCAAACCACTGGCACAAATCTGCTCCTGGGTCTGCTGAAGGCACTGGTTGAGAGGGCTTGGAGAGCACTGTTGCTGGGGCTTTGCAGATCTGATGCAGCCATTGTTTGGAAAAGAGACTCAAGGGGAAGTGCTCTGCTGTGTAATGTCTAACAAAGAGCCACATGGATTTCGCCAGCCGTTGAGTGCTAGGGGAAAGCATCATACCTTCATGACTACCACGGACAGGGTGAGGAATACCAACACGGTCAGCTCATATATCACAAAGGTAGGGAACACATGCAGCCCTGTGGGAGACAGAAGGGCAAGTCATCTCAGGCCACAGACAGGCTCTAATCACCTCTCAATTACAAATCTACAACTTTACCATGTACATTAAGTTTGCTTGTATGTGGCTGGAGAGATGGCTCAGCAGTTAAGGTTCTTGCCTGCAAAGCCTAATGGCCTGGGTTCGATTCCCCAGTACCCACGTGAAGCCAAATGCACAAGTCTGTTTACAGTGGCTGTTGTAGAACTGCTCTTCTAGAATTAAACTAGAAACCCAAGTCCTTCTCCCAAGCAAGAGGGAAGGGCACAACTCAGCAGCAGCCCTCCTCCAACAGGGGAGTCTGCAGAGAAGGTGGCACACCCATGGAGCAGGTACTGGACCAACTGTCCCTTGTGGACCATCTGATCACAGCATATAGCTCGTGTTGGTACACAGAAGCCACAGGAAGAGCCAGGAACTTCCCTATATCTACACACTTTTGTCCTTTCACTTGCTCACAGGATGGAGAGACACAGGGAGCATCTTCCTAGATGCTTCTCTGTATGTTCCTCCGGAGAGAGACAAATGCAAACAAGTGGCTGATGGCAGCGGAGCTCTGGCCCCAACTTGGGCCTCTGCTTGCTACCTCCATGAAAACACCAGTGTCTGGAGACTTTCTTCTCTATCAGAAGTGCCTAACTTTTGAGTTAAAAGTCACAACATCCCAAGGAGTGCTCAGCACTGAAACATCTCTCACACCCTTCCAAGGCTCAGGGTCCATTGCGGAAGAGGGGGCGGAAAGAATGTAAGAGCCAAAGGAAGAGTAGAACTCCTTACAACGTGCTCCTCCAGACACAAAATGGCCTGGATATCCATGACCTCACAGTGCCTGACACTACCTGCATAAGACCATCATAAGAGGAGTAAAAGATCATGACATCAAACTGAAAAGAGACTGATTGAGAGGGGGAGGGGATATGATGGAGAGTGGAGTTTCAATGGAGAAAGTAGGGGGAGGGAGGGAGGGAAGTACATGGGATATTGTCTACAATTAAAGAAGTTGTCAATAAAAAATAAATTAAAAAAAAAGCTCACAACAGATTTGCCATCCCTTGTAGACCATCTACATGTGTTTCACTCACACATATAAGAGTGGGCCCTTTCTTTCCTAGACAGTCTCCTCTTGCCTGAGATGTGGAGAAGCCTCCACACTGTGGTGTGGGACTCCATGCTACACTTACCCACCTGCCCCCCACAAGGGTTCATCCAGGTCACTCTTGGGCTTCTTCTCCCTCCTCCAGCCCATTTGCTATGGCTGCTCTTCTTAGCATTTTCAGAGCTTGTGTCCAAAAACTAGACTGTCACTCTGAAACATCCATGGACCCACACCTCCTCTCATGACATCCCCTCAACTTTCCTCATGTCCCTCGGCCCCACAACGAACACTTGGAGTTTCCTCAGTTCGCTATCTGGAGTCTGATAGGCCAACCAACTCTGGCTATCTCTCTAGGACCTGTAGATGTTCTCAGTGGTATCACAGTGTTGGTGTCACCCTGCATCCATGCAGGATTTACTGAGTTCAAAAGCAGTATGTAGGGGCTGGAGTGACGGCTCAGCAGTTAAAAGGCTTGCTTGCAAAGCCTGATGACCTGGGTTCAGTTCCCCAGCATCCATGGAAAAGCAGAAGCACACAGTGGCACATGTGTCTGGAGTTCGTTTGCAGTGGCAGGAGGCCCTGGCATGCCCGTATTCATCCTGTCTCTCCCACAAGTAAATAAACAAATAACTTTTTAAGGGCTGGAGAGACAGCTCCGCAGTTAAGGCACTTGCCTGCAAAACCTAACAATCTGGGTTCAATTCCCCAGTACCCAAGTAAAACCAGATGCATAAAGTGGCACATGTATCTGGAGTTTGTTTGCAATAGCTAGAGACCCTAGCGCGCCCATTCTCTCTCTGTGCAGTCAAGTGCTCTACCACTGAGCTATACCCCATTCTTTCTGTATATGTATGTGTCTCTCTTCTCTCTGCTTGTAAATCAAATAAAATTGAAAAAAAAATTTTTTTTGGTTTTTTGAGGTAGGGCCTTACTCTAGCTTAGGCTGACCTGGAAATCACTATGTAGTCTCAGGGTGGCCTCCAACTCATAGCTATCCTCCTACCCCTGCCTCCCAAGTGCTGGGAATTAAAAACATGAGGCCACCCTGAGATTACATAGTGAATTCCAGGTCAGCCTGGGCTAGAGGGAGGAGACCCTACTTTAAAAAAAAAAAAAAAGTGCCACCATACACAGCTTAAATAACATATATTTGGTTTTTCGAGTAGGGTCTCGCTCTAGGCCAGGCTGACCTGGAATTCACTATGTAGTCTTAGGGTGGCCTCGAACTCATGGCGATCCTCCTACCTCTGCCTCCCGAGTGCTGGGATTAAAGGTGCGTGCCATCACGCCTGGCACAAATATTTTTAAAAACATTAAAATATTTTTTAAAAAGCAGACCAGGCATGGTGGTATATGCCTTTAATCCCACCATTATGGAGGCTGAAGTAGGACTGCTGTTGAGTTTGAGGCCAGCTTGGAGCTCCAAGGCAGCCTGGGCTAGAATGAAGCCTTCCTTTTGCCGGGGTGTGTTGGGGGGAGCAATATGTGGTGCACGGTGACATCCCTCCTATCCCACAATAACCCGAGCTGGCAGAGAGCCCCCTGACATAGCTCACATACAGGATAGGCTCAACCTGCACTTTGGAGGGTTTGGGCTCTCTGCCTTTCTGGTTTCCAGCCCCACAGATCACCTAGTCAGAGCTCTTTCCTGGCGGTCAGGTTGAACTGTGCTGAATGATCCACTTTCCTCCCGTGGTATGCCCTATGCTAGATATTGGTTTGGTTTTTCTCATTCCCAGGCTCTCCTCCCAGGACATCCTGTGCTTCTGGGGCCTCTGGTGGGTCTTTGATGGCTCTCTTGGAGTAACCTTGTTCCCTCAGCCCTTCCACAAGGGGAGTTTCCACACCTGCACTGTGGGAACTTCCAGATAACTGTAACCACCCAGAGCCCTTCTGCTATAGACCGTCCCTGCTTCCTGCCCAGGTGAGTGTAAACGAACACCTGAGAACCTGAATCAACCTGCGGGGTGAGGACCCATGTTTTGCCTACATTGCCACATGATGTCAACATCTATACTTAAGAACCACACAGCACATAGCTGGGCACTTGGGAGGCAGAAGTAGGGGGATTGCTGTGAGTTCAAGGCCAGCCTAAGACTACAAAGTAAATTTCAGGTCAGCCTAGGCTAGAGTGAGACCCTATCTTGAAAAACTGGGGAAAAAAAAAAGAACCACATGATATAGTCACAAAAACATCTCAAGTTTGTTTTATTTTATTTTAGAAACAGCAAGAGAGAGAGGGATAATTGGCGTGCCAGGGCCTCAGCCACTGAAGTCGAACTCCAGGCGCTTGTGCCTCCTAGTGGGCATGTGTGACCTTACGCTTACCTCACTTTTGTGTGTCTGGCTCACATGGGATCTGGAGAATTGAACATAGGTCCTTAGCCTTAACTGCTAAGCCATCTCTCTAGCTCATTTTTTTAAATTTAATTTTTAAAAATTTATTTGCAAGCAGAGAGATACAGAGAGAAAAGAGAGAATGAGCTTGCCAGGGCCTCCAGCTACTACAAAGAACTCCACATGTATGTGCCACTTTGTACATCTGGCTTTATGTAGGTACTAGGGAATCGGACTCAGCTTGTTAGGTTTTGTAGGCAAGCATCTTAACCACTGAGCCATCTCTCCAACCTGAGGTTTTTATTTTAAACTATTTGACAGAGAAAGAGGCAGATTAGAGACAGAACAAGAGAGTGGGTGTGCCAGGGCCTCTAGCCAGTGCAAACAAACTCCAGATGCACACGCCACCATATGCATCTGGTTTACATGGGTACTGGGGAATCAAACCTGGGTCCTTAGGCTTCACAGGTAAGCATCTTTTTATTATTTTATTTATTTATTAGAGACAGAGAAAGGAAAAGAGAGAAAGGGAGAGTGAGAATGGGCACGCCAGGGCCTCTAGCCACTGCAAACGACCTTCAGATGCATGCACCTCCTTATGCATCTGGCTTACATGGGACCTGGAGAATTGAACTTGGGTCCTTAGCCTTCGCAGGCATGTTCCTTAACCACTAATCCATCTTTTTTTTTTTTTTTTACTTTATTTATTTTTGGAGAGAGAGACAGAGAGAGACAGACAGAGAGAGAGGGAGAAGGAAACAGACAGAGATGGGCACGCCAGCAGTTTCTCAGCTGCTGTGAATGAAATCCAGATGCGTGCACCCCCTTGTGGGCAAGTGCGGCATTGCGCCCTTGCCTCACTTTGCATCTGGCTAAATGTGGGACCTGGAGATTGGAACCGGGTTCTTAGGCTTAGCAGGCAGGCGCCTTAACCGCTAAGCCATCTCTCCAGCCCTAAGCCATCTCATCAGCCCCATAGGCAAGCATCTTAACCACTAAGCCATCTCTCCAGCCCTCAAGTTTTCAGAAAGTGTGTGTTTACAATTTTGTGTTGGAGTACATTCACAGCTATTCTGGGCAGCCATGAACTGGACACCCCTGCACTAAAGCTACTGATAAGAATATCAACAAAAGAGCTCAGCGTGGTAGTGCACACCTTTAATCCCAGCACTTGGGAAGCAGAGGTAGGAGGATTGCCGAGAGTTTGAGGCCACCCTGAGAATACAGAATGAATTCCAGGTCAGCCTGAGCTAGAGCCAGACCCTACTCTGAAAAACAAAAAACAACAACAACAAAAAAGAATATCAACAAGTTCAACAAAAGTATGACAGAAAATCCGCATTTTAGGGTCTCTGCCCACAAGTATTGGTGACAGGAGGGCAAACAAGTGGTCAAGTGTCCAGCTAATGGCCACTTACTGTAATGATAAACATCATGTACTCAATGAATGTCGAGTGAACTATGCAGGCTCTAGGCTCACTGGCTGAAGCCTGTGGTCCGCCATTGGCTAACTGTAGACACTAGATAGTCTCTGAGCCTCCATGTGCCTAAGTTCACCTTAAGGGTGGCTTAGGGGGGGCGGGTAGACAAGCTATGCTGACCATGGCCAGCCTTGTGGTCCTTATACTGGTACCCACGTGACAAACATCCATCCGAGTGAGGTCTTCAAGACTGTCCCAAGCTACAGCCCATCAGGCACATGACAATCAACTGCCAGGCCCCACTCCAGATTCTGCAGTGCCTGCTTCTGGAATCCTTTTATTGCCCAGGCAGGCAGAACACCAAGAGTGAAATCCTTGAAACTGGACAAAACTGTCATATTGTTCATAGATCTAGGCATGACACAGATGGCGAGGATGGCAGGGAATGCAGGTCTCAAGAGGCAGAGACCACTGAAACTTTGTTTTATGGGCCACATGGACCCGGACCTAGCTCTAACAGTGCAGCAGGCTACGGACTGCACTATGTCCTCAAGAACTCAGGTTGAGGCCCTTCCTGCAGAAAGAATACTGAATTAGGGTCTAAAGTAGGCAGGTAAGCTACAATGAGGTAGAAATGAGCCCCACATGACAGGACTGTGCCTGGAAAGGGGGAAGCTGTAAACATTTTATTTCTGTTAAATAAACTTCAGAGGAAAAGAGATTTCTGTTGTTTGAGGGATCTGATCTAGAATGCTTGTAAATAGCCACTGATAAAATGTAAATGAGTGGTTTTATCCCAATAAAACTTATGCCAGGCGTGGTGGCTCACACCTGTAATTCCAGCTGAAGTAGAAGGATCACCATGAGTTCAAGGCCAGCCTAGTCCTCAGAGTGAGTTCCATAAAATAACTTTATTTATAAAGCAAGTGGCAGGCTGGGTTGGGACGTGAGCCACCTTTGTCACTAGGAAGATCATGCAGTACAAAATCTGTACTGTGCTTGCTGCCCACATGACCCCAGGCTGACTGCCGGCCTGCTGAATGAGAACAAGTGCTGAGGGACTCGAGGACCCACCGGTACCACTCAAGGGACACTCTGCTGTACTGTGACCTCTGGCTTCACTGTGGCGTCCCTCAGTCCCTCTACCAACCTCTTTTCGACGTGGGCTGCATACTGCTCTGGGCTCTAAGGGCCCCTTGAGGGCACTCTCTTCTCAGGAGCACACCCGGGCCATCTTGCTGGCACAGTTTTGGTGGCCATTTCTGTTGGCTGACCAGCAGCTGTTCTTGGATGTGCTCATGCGTGGCCCTCAGCAGGGATGTCTGCCTCACTCAAGTCAGGGTCATGGTATTTTCTGAGTGGAGTGGATACCATTTACACTCTGCTTAGAGCCCAGAATGAATAGGGGTAAAAGTGCCACATAAAAGCTTCTTGTGGAATTGGTTTGAATTCCTTTGATGTGCTTAGTGTAAAGAACCAAAGCAAAAGCCAACACCAGGTTCTCCTCATGAAGCCTCTAATTTAAGGATAATGCACAAAGTGTTTCTGTTTAAGTGACAGGCTGGTAGAACTCTAGGTCTAACAAGAGCCACTCTGAGATACAGATTTTCAGTGATCCTGGATGACAAGATGGTGAGGTAAGGGGGAGAGGTCACATACGCTAGCCAGGGGACCTGGGAAAATGTGAAGCGGGTTGCACAGAACCTTGTCAATTTTAAAAATATTTTATTGAGGGGCTGGAGAGATGGCTTAGCAGTTAAGTGCTTGCCTGTGAAGCCTAAGGATCCTGGTTCAAGGCTTAATTCCCCAGGACCCACATAAGCCAAATGCACAAGGTAGCGCATGCATCTGGAGTTCGTTTGCAGTGGCAGGAGGCCCTGGTGTGCCCATTCTCTCTTTCTCTATCTGCCTTATTCTGTCTCTCACTCTGAAATAAATAAATAAAATGAAAAATAAATATTGTATTTATTTGACAGAGGGAAAGAGGCAGATCTGGGGGAGAGGGAGAGAATAGGCGAGCCAAAGCCTCTAGCCACTGCAAACGAACTCCAGATGCATGTGCCACTTTGTGCATCCGGCTTTACGTGGGTACTGGGGAATCAAACCCAGTCCTCAGACTTTGCAAAGTTCCTTAACCACTAAGTCATCTCTCCAGCCCAGAACGTCATCAATTTTATTAGACCCTGCCTAAAAGAAAGTGGATCAACAAGTGGGAATGGCAGGTTGGGAAGTCAGAACTGGCAGGCTGTTAGTATGTTCAGTGGGTGTCAGAGTGAAAGTGGAGTGCACAAGAGAGGAACAGAGAGGGGCCCACAGAGGACAATGAGCCAAATGTCAGTGCCCTGCACCTGACTGATGAAACCATCCTGTCTCACCCCGTTAAGGTTCTAGACCTCCCCACTAAGACTAACATGGCAATGCACAGCCCTTTGTATTTCCACATGAATCTCAGGACCAGCTGTCAGTTTCCACACCTTCTGGGGATTGCACCAGAGCAAAGCACATGTACGTTCCACACTGTATAAAGTACTGAGCAGAGAGAAGCCAGAGTGAGTTAGGATACTTCTCCTCCACACCAGCCACCTTAGTGAGTTCCTATGGTCTGTCAGGGACCCCCAGAGTCCCCAGCAATGGGACTGAGGATGAAGCTTGGCCCTCTGAAGGTCATCTTTAATGGCCTACAGATGTGCACACCTGTTGGCCATGATATGAA
The DNA here is from genome assembly GCA_036365145.1 of Orientallactaga sibirica. Classification (NCBI taxonomy): domain Eukaryota; kingdom Metazoa; phylum Chordata; class Mammalia; order Rodentia; family Dipodidae; genus Orientallactaga; species Orientallactaga sibirica. The sequence continues at coordinate 19,162,380 of JAEOAD010000041.1, read as the reverse complement.
GCATGATAAGCACTCAACTGATCTCATCCTTTTTTTGCCCATTTTTGCTCTTTTAAAGTAAGATTTCTCCTCAGACTCTATAAAAGTATATTTACAAACCAACATAATTGATCTGCATATGCTCAATGAACGCAATTACAACACAGAGGTAAATACCGATGGATGCGAAGAAGATGATGGCCAGGAAGTCACGGATAGGCTCGATGTAAGCCATGATCTCCTCGGTGACCATGTGCCCTTGAGAAGAGACCAGTGCTCCAGCCAGGAAGCAGCCCAGCTCCATAGAGACGTCCAATAGCTCTGTGACCTGAGGATGAGGAGGACCAGCTTCACACAAGAACACACAGTGCTGCCGAGTCACACCTCCCATGGGGGGATTTTCACAGCCACAACCCCACAGAAGCACCACAATGAAAAGCAAGAATAGCCAGCACTAAGTACCACCACTGAGACACAGGCTTGTCTTTGATGCCCAGTAGCGGCCTATGGGTGGCCTGAGAGACCATACATAGAGGCTACATTGTCTGAATCACAATGGGAGAGAACTTTTAAAATATTTCAAAAGTCACTTTTGTAGAATGCTGTGATATTGTTGAGTGAGGATTTTTTCAAAATCTATTTTGAATATTTGTGATATATTTCTCCACCTGAATCAGGGAATAGCCAGATTCTGGCACTAAAACTGATTCTGTTATCAACTTCAAGTCTTGTAGGGAAAGCAAACACCACCACAGCTACAATGAGATACCAAAGGAAAGTCTCCACAAATCTAGAAGGGATAACTTTTAATAATGTAAACAAGTGGGCTGGAGAGATGGCTTAGCTGTCAAGGTGCTTGCCTGTGAAGCCTAAGAACCTAGGTTTGATCTCCAGATCCCACATAAGCCAGATGCACAAGGGGGCGCAAGCATCTGGAGTTCATTTGTAGTGGCTAGAGGCTTTGGTATGCCCATTCTCTCTCTTCCTCTCTGTCTCATATAAAAATAAAAATTAAAAAAAAATAATGTAGGGCTGGAGAGATGGCTTAGCAGTTAAGGCGTTTGCCTGCAAAGCCAAAAGATCCCGGTTTGACTCTCCAGAACCCACATCAGCCAGACGCACAAGGGGGCACATGCATCTGGAGTTCATCTGCAGTGGCTGGAGACCCTGGTGTGCCCATTCTCTCTTTTTCTCTCTGCCTCTTTCTCTCTCTCAAATAAATAATAATAAATAATTTTTAAAAACAAACAAACAAACAAAAACCCCCGATAATATAAATAAGTGAATGGGATCAAAGAGAATGTATCAGTTCTTGTACTCTAATTCCATTAAGCACAGAGCTGAAGACTAGTTTGCTTCTCTTTTCAGGTGGTAGGGACCACTGGGGAGACTCAAAACTCATTAAAGTGCTGAGAAGGAAAGGACAGTGGAGTGTTCAGCACTAAATGAGATTCTAAATAAATCTCTATTATAGCCTCCAAGATTCAGGGACCATTGTGGAAGAGGTGGTGGAAAGAATATAAGAGCTAAGCCAGGTGTGGTGATGCACGCCTTTAATCCCAGCATTTGGGAGGCAGAGGTAACTGGATTGAGGCCACCCTGAGACTACATAGTGAATTCCAGGTCAGTCTGGACGAGAGGGAGACCCTACCTCGAAAAACAAAAAAACAAAACAAAAAAAAAAAAAAAGAATGTAAGAGCTAAAGGAAGGGGAGGAGTGCTTACAGCACCATCCTCCAGCACAAAGTGGCTGTGACATTCATGACCTCACAGTGGCTTACATTACCTGCATAATAGGATGTTAAAAAAAAATAATGAAATTGGGTTAGAGAGATGGCCCAGCAGTTAAAGATGCTTGCTTTCAAAACCTGATGGCCTGGGTTCATTTCCTCAGTAGCCACATAAAGACAGATGCACAAAGTAGCACATGCATTTTGAATTCATTTGTAGTGGCAAAAGGCCCTGGTGTGTCCATTCTCTCTCTCTCTCTCTCTCAAATACATACATAAATAATGAAATCAAAATAGAACAGGGACTAGTGGGGAAAAAGGGATCAGTGTAGGGGGATAGAAGAAAGGGGAGAAAGGGGTTGGAGGGAGGGGATTATGATGGCGGTAAATTGTGTATATGTATGAAAGTTGTCAATATAAAGTTTAAAAACAGGCCAGCCAAGCCAAATGAGCCAATGGGTGCAATAGTGGCATGTCAGTTATGGGGGAAACCAACTGCTATCTAATTGGAGTGGAGGCCCCTCCATGGGAGGGAATATATGCCTGATACTGAAAATGTACAATGGGGTAGTCATGAGCCCTAAGGGTGTAATGTCTGCTGGTGTCTGACTAAATGTATATACTATGCTCACCAAACTGCCCAGTAAGCACCTCTCTTAAAATCCACACCCATATATTAATGCTACTCTCACTTTTGGTTAGAGAAGCTTCTCTTTTCAGATGGTGGCAACCTTGGGATAACTCAGAAGGCACCATGGTGCTGAGAAGAAGTGACAGAGGAGTACTCAGCACTGAAACATCTCAAATCTACCTTCCAAGGCTCAGGGTCCATTGCAGAAGAGGGGGCGGAAAGAATGTAAGAGCCAAAGGAAGAGTAGGACTCCTTACAACATGCTCCTCCAGGCACAAAATGGCTTGGATATCCATGAGCTCACAGTGCCTGACACTACCTACATAAGACCATCATAATAAAAGGAAAAGATCATGACATCAAAATAAAAGAGACTGATTGAGAGAATGAGGGGATATGATAGAGAGTGGAGTTTCAATGGAGAAAGTAGGGGGAGGGAGGGAGGGAAGTACATGAGATATTGTCTACAATTAAAGAAGTTGTCAACAAATAAATAAATAACAAAAAAATAAAGTTTAAAGAAAGATTGTCTTCTGAAGCATCATTGATGACACAACTCCAAAGAAGTAAAGCCAGATGCACAAAACAGCACATGCATCTGGAGTTCATTTGAAGGTAGAAGGCCTTCAAGTGCCCACACACTCTCTCTTCTGTCTTTCTCTCTCAAATAAATAAAAATATTTTCTAAAAAAACAAAACTATGGGGCCAGAGAGATGGCTTAGTGGTTAAGATGCTTGCTTGCAAAGCCTAAGGACCTAAGGTTTGATTCCTCAGTACATATATAAGCCAGATGCACAAAGTGTTGCATGCATCTGGCATTCACTTACAGTGGTTAGAGGTCCTGGTGTGCCCATTCTCTCTCATAAACAAGTAAACACACAAACAAATAGCTATAGAAGGGCTGGAGGGATGGCTTAGCAGTTAAGGTGCTTGCCTGCATGCATCTGGCATTCATTTGCAGTGGTTAGAGGCTCTGGCATGCCCATTTTTCTCCCCCACCCCAAATGACTGACTGAATGATGAACAAATGAATGAATGAATGAATAAATAAATAAAACTATGGAAGGGCTGGAAAGAGGGCTTAGTGGTAAAGGTGCTTGCCTGTGAAGCCTAAGGCGCCAGGCTCAATTCTCCTGGACCTAAGTAAGCCAGATGCACAAGGTAGCACAAGTGACTGGAGTTGGTTTACAGTGGCTGGATGCCCTGGTGCACCTATTCTCTCTCTATCTGCCTCATTTTATCTCTCTCTGTCAAATAAATAAATTTATTAAATATTTAAAAAAACATGGTGGTGCATGTGTCTAGAGTTTGTTTGCAGTGGCTAGAGGCCCTGGAGTGCCCACATTGTCTCCCTCTCTCTCAGATAAATAATGAATGTATTTAAAATTCAAAAAATAAGAGAGGGCTACAGAGATGGCTTAGAAATTAAGGCATTTGCCTGAGAAACCTAAGGACCTAGATTCAATTCCCCAGTACCCATGCAAGCCAAATACATATGGTGGAGTTCATTTGCAGTGGCTAGAGGCCCTGGAGCACCCATTGTCTTCCCACCATGTGTAATAAGTTGAAAATAAAATAAATAAAACCCAAGCCAGGTATGGGTGGCATATGCCTTTAATCCCAATACTCAGGAGGTAGAGAAAGCATGACCACTCAGTTCGAGGCCAGCCTGAAACTACATAGTGAATTCCAGGTCAGCCTGTGCTAGAGTGAGACTCTACCTCAAATAAATAAATAAACAAGTAAATAAACAAATAAGTAAGTAAGTAAGTAAGTAAGTAAGTAAATAAATAAATAAAATAACTCTCCAAAATGATTTTTGGGCTGGAGAGATGGTTTAGCCATTAAGGCACTTGCCTACAAAGCCTAAGGACCCAGGTTCAATTCCCTAGTACCCACATAAACCAGATGCAAAAAGGAGACACATGCATCTGGAGTTTGTTTGCAGTGGCTAAAGGCCCTAAGGCACCCATTCTTTAAAACAAACCAACAAAAAACAACTTTGGAAGAAATACTATTCACAGTGGCATTAAAAAGCATCACCAGCCGGGCATGGTGGCGCATGCCTTTATCCTAGCACTCGGAAGACAGGTAGGAGGATTGCTGTGAGTCTTGGGCCAGCCTAAGACTACGTAGTGAACTCCAGGTCAGCCTGAGGTAGAGTGAGACTCTACCTTGAAAACCAAAAAGAGCATCATCAAACACCGAGACACACCACAGAAGGGTAGACCTCCACATCCAATGTGACAAAATGCCACTGCGAAGACCCTATCAACAGCACCAGGAAGGAGTCAATACTCCCTCAGGGAAAGTCGATGAGATGTGTGCACGTGTGTGCACAAAAACCAACAAGTAAACTCAACGTTTAAGGGGAGCCTGAAGAGACCATGCATATGCCATGACAATCCTGACAGAGAACCAAGTTGAGGCAAAAATGCTACCAGATGTCAAACTACAGACAGGGCAAGAGGTGAGCAGATCAAAACGCAAAGTGGAAAAGGATCAGAAACACAGCCATACACACATACAAGTATCCATGCATGCACACAAGCAACCACACACATCCACATTCACCCATATCCTATACATAGACACTATCAGACATGCATACACAAACATACAAGCACATACATCCCCACATTCACACATTATCCACATGAATTTAAAAGAACACACATGTGCATGTATACCACACACATAGACACAAGCATGCACTCACTCAAATATATACACATACAAACACTCATACTCATATATACATTCTACACACAGCATAGCTACTTGGGTTTTTCACGCTATACTATAGAAAAATGGGAAAAGACTTATTAAACCTGTGGCTTTTAGAAGTGCATATAAGAACATCATGGTCAACAGTAGTTCATCTGACTCCAGAAGTGTGATGAGGAAATGAATCTTTATCTACACCTCACCCCCTCAGCCCCAGGTGGACAAGGCACTCGTAGAAGATAACACGGAGTCTCTTCACGACCCAGAAGTAGCAAAGTTCTACTCAGAGTTATGAGAAGAATTTCGGTTTATCAAAAATTGCCCTTAAAATTAGACATTGTGCTGGGCGTGGTGGCACACGCCTTTAATCCCAGCACTCAGGAGGCAGAGGTAGGAGGATCGCCATGAGTTCAAGGCCACCCTGAGACTACAGAGTGAATTCCAGGTCAGCCTGAGCTAGAGTGAGACCCTACTTTGGAAAAACCAAAAAAAAAAAAAAAAAAAAAAAAAAAAAAAAAACTAGTCTGGCCAAATGATCCAATGGGTGCAATAATGGCATGTCTGTTATGGGGGAAACCAACTGCTCTTTAATTAGACTGGAGGCCTGCTCCACAGGAGGGAATACATGCCTGGTATTGAAACCTAATCAAAAGCCTATGGCAGGGGAGGTCATGAGCCCTAGGGAAGTAATGCCTGCTGTTATCTGGCTAAATGCGGTTAAGGCACTTGCCTGCAAAACCAAAAAAGACCCAGGTTCAATTTCCCAGAATCTATATAAGCCAGATGCATAAAATGGCACATACGTCTGGAGTTTGTATGCAGTGACTGGAGGCCCTGGCATGTCCATTCGCCCCTCTGGCCTTAGTAAATTTAAAAAGAAATTAAAAATGATGGCCTAAGCGAGGCCATGGGAAGAGAATGCGTACAAGAAGGGCAGGGGGAGGGTCAATCAAAATTCAAGATAGTGTGAATAAGACTTAAGTAAACCTACTTTTTTGAATAATGGCACATCCAGAAGCTGTAGACTGTTACTAGGAAATTTTCAGTGCCTGGGATGGGATACTTTCCGGTGAGTTGTTGACCAAAGAGGTCCCGGTAGCCTCCAAAACATTAAAGGCTATTGCCAAAGCCCTTGATTTCCCTTGAGAAACAGATGGTAAGACCCTATTGCTGAAGACATCTCTTGCCTGAGAGGCAAGGTCACTGAGAAAGCAAGCTGGTGCTGAGCAGAAAACCTCCCTCTAGACCAGCCAACTGAAAGCTGGAAAAAGCTGCACTGCATGCAGCCCTATGGGAGACAGAAGTCATCAGCAGTGAAAACAGTGGACACTGAACATTCAAGTTTGGCCATACAGGCCCAATGACTGAATGGGTGCAATAGTGGCATGTCTGCTCTTGGGGTAACCAACTGCTCCATAATTGGACTGAAGGCCCTCTCTATGGGAGGGAATACATACCTGGTACTGAAAAACCTAAGCAAAAGCCTATGGCAGGGGAGGTCATGAGCCTTAGGGGTATAAAGCCTGCTCTTGTCTAGCTAAATGTATATATTATTCCCACCAACCTACCCTGAAAGCACTACGCTTAATGTTCATACTCAAATATTAATGCTACTCTCACGTCTGGTTAGAGAAGCTTCTCTTTTCAGATGGCGATGACCACTGGGATGACCCAAAAGGCAAACAGTGCTGAGAAGAAGGGGATGGAGGACTGCCCAGCATTGAAACACCTCTGTCACACCCTCCAAGGCTCAGGGACCATTGCGGAAGAGGGGGCGGATAGAATGTAAGAGCCAAAGGAAGGGTATGACTTCTTACAACGCAACTGCCCAGACAGAAATTGGCCTTGATATCCATGACCTTGCAGTGCCTAGCAATACCTTTGCAAGACCCTCTGAATAGAAGAAAAAGATGATGACATCAAATTAAAAGAGAGACTAATGGAGAGAGGGAGGGGATATGATGGAGATTGGAGTTCTAAAGTGGAATGGGAGGAGGGAGGGAAATACCATGTGTTTTTTGTATGTAAGTATAGAAGTTGTCAATAAAAACAAACATTTGAAAAAAAAAGAAATTAAAAATGACTTTTTGTTTGGTTTTTCAAGGTAGATTCTGTAGCCCAGGCTGACTGCAATTCTCTATGTAGTCTCAGACTGGCCTTGAACTCAGTGATCCTCCTACCTCTACCTCCCAAGTGAGGGGATTAAAGGTGTGTGCCACCATGCCAGACTAAAAGTGATTTAAAAAAATATTTATTATTTTAAAAGAATGTTTTATTGACAGCTTCCATAATTATAGACAATAAACCATGATAATTCCCTCCCCTACTCCCATTCTTTCCCTCTCAAATCCACCCTGCATCGAATCTCCTTCCTCCTTTCAATTAGTCTCTCTTTTGTTTTCATGTCATTATCTTTTCCTCCTATTATGAAGGTTAAAGTGATCTTTCTTTCTTTTTGTTTTTTTTGAGGTGGGGTCTTGTTCTAGCCCAGGCTGACCTGGAATTCACTATGCAGTATCAGGGTGGCCTTGAACTCACAGCAATCCTCCTACTTCTGCCTCCCAAATGCTGGCATTAAAGGTATGTGCTATTATCACACCTGGCTTTAAAAGTGATTTTTAATGTAAATAAATTTCATCTCTGTTTTTTTTTTTTTTTTTTTTTTTTTTTTTTGGTTTTTTCGAGGTAGGGTTTCACTCTAGTCCAGGCTGACCTGGAATTCACTCTGTCTTCTCAGGGTGGCCTTGAACTCACGGCGATCCTCCTACCTCTGCCTCCCAAGTGCTGGGATTAAAGGCGTGCACCACCACGCCAGGCTCATCTCTGTTTTTTAAAGTAATTTTATTTATTCATTTGAGAGAGAGAAAGAAACAGAGACAGGAAGAGAGAGAATGGGTGCACCAAGGCCCCAGCCAATGCAAACAAACTCCAGATGCATGCACCACCTTGTACATGGCTTATGTGGGTACTGGGGAATCAGAACTGGGTCCTTAGGCTTTTCAGGCAGGCACCTTAACCACTAACCCATCTCTCCAGCCCTGATCTTAGTTTCTTTAAAAAAAAGGGACAAAAATTTTACCAAGAAATACAAGAAATTCTATACTGAGTAAAAAGTCATATACAGAAACCACCTGACCACCTCAACACACACACTCCAGAGCAGGTCCCCAAGTGGCTCAAAACACTTACCAGGAGCCAGGCATGGTGGCACATGCCTTTAATCCCAGCACTCGGGAGGCAGAGGAAGGAGGACTGCCATGAATTCGAGGCCACCTTGAGACTACATAGTTAATTATAGGTCAGCCTGGACCAGAGTGAGACCCTACCTTGAACAAAACAAAACAAAACAAAACAAGGACACCCAATACCATAAAACCCAAGGAAATGGAAATTACGACCCCAGTGAGATGCTACCAATACCAACACAAAAGCTGAGATTAAAGACAGAGACAACATAGGTGTTAGTGAGGGTGTGGAACACTGGGTTACCTATTAATGTTTGTATCACAAATCAGGATGATCACTTTGGGCAAACCAGCAGTAATACTGAAGGTTCTATGGTTCAGCAATTCTACCTCCCTAGAAATGAAGTCCAGTTTCAAAACCATGGAAGAGAATGAAGAGCAACTCTACTACACCATCCCTACCTTGAAACAGCATGAACTCTAAGAAGACCTGATGCACAAAGCCAAAACCTCCTGCTGGGCCTGGCACCTGACAGCAGGTGCCCAACATACACTGTCAAATGCACAGAGGAAAAACCAAGTGCCAATGAATTAAAGTCACTCTAGCTCCAGTGACCTTTGAAAGCAACATGGACCCCACCCAGACAAGACAGCTTTGCTGGAAGTTGAAAGAAGAAGAAAATACTCTGGGATGCTAAAGCATGGTAAAATTTTAAATAAGCTACATTCTTGAAATATTTACAATCATCAGGAATACCTTCAAACAAAGGTAATCCGTGGACTTCTCCAAGGATTTAAACCTTAACACCATAAATAAAGAAATAACTTAATGGGCTGGAGAGATGGCTCAGCAATTAGTAGCGCTTGCTTGCAAAGCCTGACAGCCCAGGTTCAATTCCCCAGTATCCATGTAAAGCCAGAGTCACAAAGTGGCACCTGCATCTGGACTTCATTTGCAGTGGCAAGAGGCTCTGGCACATCTGTTCTCTCTTTCTGCTTTTAAACAACAAACAAGTAAATTTAAAAAGAAACAACTAATTTACTTTTTAAAAACTGGGAAACTTTAGTTCTGAGAAAAAGAAACCATGATGAACAATTATAGGAGGAACACTTCGGCTCTCAAGGGCAGCATTCTGCCAAACTCAGCCCAGTGGTTCAGCCAGGCTATCTACCAGTCCCTGCCCACCCCCAAATTTCTGGTACTCATTTCCTTCCTCAATTTCTGAAATTGTCATTTTTTAAGCACAGCACAAATGGACTCATTACACAGTATTCAGCCTTCAGGGCTCAGGTCTTTCACTCTGTGTGGCTCTCTAGAGATGTATCGAGGTTCTTGTATGGACCAGAAGTGTTATTCCTCAGAAGCATTCCCTGACATGGATATATCATGATCTTTACCATTCACTCCCTGAAAGATGTTTGGATTGTTTTGGGGTAATACAAATACAACTGCTATGAACATGCATGTACAAATTTCTGAGTGAATGCATGCCTTCATTTCTCTGGGATAAATTTGCACAACTTCTGGGTTACACAATAAAGTGAATGGTGGTGTGCTGTTACTATTTAGTCTACTGAAGAGTGTCTCGGGCCTTCTCCTCACTCTTCATGAAAAGCTTATCCTCCTAGGAGTGTCCAGCACTAAGACACATCTATCATACCTTCTAAGGCTCAGGGTCTACTGTGGAAGAGGTGGCAGAAAGAATATAAAAGCCAAAGGAAGGGTAGGACGGCTTAAAATGTAATCGTCCAAACAGAAACTGGCCTGGATATCCATGACCTCATAGTGCCTAGCACTACCTACACAAGATCTTCATAAAAGGAGTAAAGAGGATGACACCAAAATAAGAGACACTAACTGGGGGGATATTTGATGGAGGGTGGATTTGTGAGGGGGAAAGTGAGGGAGGGGAGGGAATTATCATGGTTTATTGTCTATATATATGGCAGTTGTCAATTTAAAAAGGCTTTTTAAAAAAATGTTTATTTATTTGAGAGAGAGAGAATTAGTGCGCCAGGGCCTCACCCACTGCAATTGAACTCCAGACACTTGTACCACCTAGTGGGCATGTGTGATCTTGTGCTCGCATCACTGTTGTGTGTCTGGCTTTCATGGCCACTAAGCCATCTCTCCAGCCCTGATCTTAGTTTCTTTAAAAAAAGGGACAAAAAATCTTACCAAGAAATACAAGAAATTCTACACTGAGTAAAAAGTCATATACAGAAACCACCTGACCACCTCAACGCACACACTCCAGAGCAGGTCCCCAAGTGGCTCAAAACACTTACCAGGAGCCAGGCATGGTGGCACATGCCTTTAATCCCAGCACTCGGGAGGCAGAGGAAGGAGGACTGCCATGAATTCGAGGCCACCTTGAGACTACATAGTTAATTATAGGTCAGCCTGGACCAGAGTGAGACCCTACCTTGAACAAAACAAAACAAAACAAGGACACCCAATACCATAAAACCCAAGGAAATGGAAATTACGACCCCAGTGAGATGCTACCAATACCAACACAAAAGCTGAGAGTAAAGACAGAGACAACATAGGTGTTAGTGAGGGTGTGGAACACTGGGTTACCTATTAATGTTTGTATCACAAATCAGGATGATCACTTTGGGCAAACCAGCAGTAATACTGAAGGTTCTATGGTTCAGCAATTCTACCTCCCTAGAAATGAAGTCCAGTTTCAAAACCATGGAAGAGAATGAAGAGCAACTCTACTACACCATCCCTACCTTGAAACAGCATGAACTCTAAGAAGACCTGATGCACAAAGCCAAAACCTCCTGCTGGGCCTGGCACCTGACAGCAGGTGCCCAACATACACTGTCAAATGCAGAGAGGAAAAACCAAGTGCCAATGAATTAAAGTCACTCTAGCTCCAGTGACCTTTGAAAGCAACATGGACCCCACCCAGACAAGACAGCTTCGCTGGAAGTTGAAAGAAGAAGAAAATACTCTGGGATGCTAAAGCATGGTAAAATTTTAAATAAGCTACATTCTTGAAATATTTACAATCATCAGGAATACCTTCAAACAAAGGTAATCCGTGGACTTCTCCAAGGATTTAAACCTTAACACCATAAATAAAGAAATAACTTAATGGGCTGGAGAGATGGCTCAGCAATTAGTAGCACTTGCTTGCAAAGCCTGACAGCCCAGGTTCAATTCCCCAGTACCCATGTAAAGCCAGAGTCACAAAGTGGCACCTGCATCTTGCAGTGGCAAGAGGCTCTGGCACATCTGTTCTCTCTTTCTGCTTTTAAACAACAAACAAGTAAATTTAAAAAGAAACAACTAATTTACTTTTTAAAAACTGGGGAAACTTTAGTTCTGAGAAAAAGAAACCATGATGAACAATTATAGGAGGAACACTTCGGCTCTCAAGGGCAGCATTCTGCCAAACTCAGCCCAGTGGTTCAGCCAGGCTATCTACCAGTCCCTGCCCACCCCCAAATTTCTGGTACTCATTTCCTTCCTCAATTTCTGAAATTGTCATTTTTTAAGCACAGCACAAATGGACTCATTACACAGTATTCAGCCTTCAGGGCTCAGGTCTTTCACTCTGTGTGGCTCTCTAGAGATGTATCGAGGTTCTTGTATGGACCAGAAGTGTTATTCCTCAGAAGCATTCCCTGACATGGATATATCATGATCTTTACCATTCACTCCCTGAAAGATGTTTGGATTGTTTTGGGGTAATACAAATACAACTGCTATGAACATGCATGTACAAATTTCTGAGTGAATGCATGCCTTCATTTCTCTGGGATAAAATTTGCACAACTTCTGGGTTACACAATAAAGTGAATGGTGGTGTGCTGTTACTATTTAGTCTACTGAAGAGTGTCTCGGGCCTTCTCCTCACTCTTCATGAAAAGCTTATCGTCCTAGGAGTGTCCAGCACTAAGACACATCTATCATACCTTCTAAGGCTCAGGGTCTACTGTGGAAGAGGTGGCAGAAAGAATATAAAAGCCAAAGGAAGGGTAGGACGGCTTAAAATGTAATCGTCCAAACAGAAACTGGCCTGGATATCCATGACCTCATAGTGCCTAGCACTACCTACACAAGATCTTCATAAAAGGAGTAAAGAGGATGACACCAAAATAAGAGACACTAACTGGGGAGGGGATATTTGATGGAGGGTGGATTTGTGAGGGGGAAAGTGAGGGAGGGGAGGGAATTATCATGGTTTATTGTCTATATATACGGCAGTTGTCAATTTAAAAAGGCTTTTTAAAAAAATGTTTATTTATTTGAGAGAGAGAGAATTAGTGCGCCAGGGCCTCACCCACTGCAATTGAACTCCAGACACTTGTACCACCTAGTGGGCATGTGTGATCTTATGCTCGCATCACTGTTGTGTGTCTGGCTTTCATGGGATCTGGAGAGTTGAACACTGGTCCTTAGGCTTCGCAGGCAAATGCCTTAATCGCTAAGCCATCTCTCCATCCCCAATAAAAAAGGGTGTTTTGGTTTGTCCTCTTAATGAGAAGCTTTTTTCCTTTTTTTTTCCTTCAGTTTTTTGAGGTAGGGTTTCACTGTAGCCCAGACTGACCTGGAATTCACTATGTAGTCTCAGGCTGGCTTAAAACTCATGGTGATCTTTCTACTTCTGCCTTCTGAGTGCTGGGATTAAAGGCATACACCACAATGCCCGGCTATTTTCCAAATTTTAAAAAACAAAACAAAACAAAAAAAATAAAACTTTCCCATTATGGCAACAGAAGTCATACTGCAAACTAGCTTGTCATCACCAAACAGAGCTAAACATAGCTTTAAACTTAATCCACTATTTCAAATGCACAGCTTATAACAGTAATGGGTTTATGTAGCTTTTCATGACCACAGATTTGTTTTTGAAATGCATCACTCACAAATCATATTTTCACGAAGTGCTTAGCAGTATCAGTGAAATAAACAGGTTTAGTTATGGCACAATAAACTGTGGATCAAATGAAAAATGCTAATGTTTCAAGTATTTAAACCACTACTAAATGAAAAGATCCCAAGCTCCAGTGAGACAGACTGTAAACAAAATCATATAAATAACATACAAATATTTGAGAATTACCGCCAGCATTAAAAAGATGAAAGCAGATACTCCTAGGACTAGGATTTCTTTGCTCCCTTTGCTTTCCATATGCAGCTTTCGGTAATATGGTCCTATGAGATAAGTCTTCATAATAAGACATAAAAGAAACACAGCAGCTAGTGAAAAAAGGATCTGCCCCACCAGGAGCAGTATTCGCAGTACTTCCATGACAATGCTAGGAAAGAAAAGAAAGAAAGGCACATTATTTTACCTCCAAACATGTTTCTCTAAAACCTATAAAGAATCTTTAAATGTTTTGCTTTTACATGTTACAAAATAAGTTACCTGAATCACATACATTTTTATTTCCAAAAGCTAAAATAAAACCTGCATATCACATTAATCTCAAAAATTATTTTTAAATTTTTATTTTATTTATTTTTGGAGAGAGAGACACAGAGAGAGACAGACAGAAAGGGAGAGGGAGACAGACAGAGGTGGGCGTGCCAGCAGTCTCTCAGCTGCTGAGAACGAAATCCAGATGTGTGCGCCCCCTTGTGGTCAAATGCGGCATTGCGCCCTTGCGTCACTTTGCATCTGGCTAAACGTGGGACCTGGAGATTGGAACCTGCATTCTTAGGCTTAGGAGGCAGGCGCCTTAACCCCTAAGCCATCTCTCCAGCCCTAATCTCAGAAATTATATGAACCAAATGTGGCTGCTTTGTGACCTATGCTTTGGAGCAAATACATTTTCTAGGATGTAAAGAATATCGAGTAGGGCTGGAGAGATGGCTTAGTGGTTAACTTGCCTGCCTATGAACCCTAAGAGTGTTTGTTCAAATCTCCTGGTCCCACATATAGCCAGACGCAAAAGTGACCCCATGGATGCTACTGATAAAACTCTTCAATGGAGAGCTGGGCATGGTGGTGCACACCTTTAATCCCAGCACTTGGGAGGGAGAGGTAGGAGAATCACCATGAGTTCGAGGCCACCCTGAGACTACATAGTGAATTCCAGGTCAGCCTGGGCTAGAGTGAGACCCTAACTTGAAAAGCCAGAGAGAGAAGAAGAAGAAGAAGAAGAAAAGAATGTGAGGGAGCTGGAAAGATAGCTTAGTGGTTAAGGCACTTAACTGTGAAGCCTAAGGACCCAGGTTCAATTCCCCAAAACCCACATAAGCCAGATGCACAAGGTGGCACATGGGTCTGGAGTTCAATTGCACAAGCTGGAGGCTTTAGTGCACCCATTCTCTATATGCCTCTCTCTCTTTCTCAAATAAATAAATAAGCCAGGCGTGGTGGCACATGCCTTTAATCCTAGCACTTGGGAGGCAAAGGTTGTGAATTAAAGGCCACCCTGAGACTACATAGTGAATTCCAGGTCAGCCTGGGCTAGAATGAGACCCTACCTCAAAAACCAAAATCAAAATAACAAAATAAAAAACTCTTCACTGGAAACAGCCCCATTTGTTCTTGGTAAGGAGAGAGTTGCCCTTCACCTCATACTATGGCTTCATTGTCAGAAGCAGATGGCAGAATTTCTGTGACTTTCTGTAAAACATTACTGATAGCAAGCCCAAGTCTGGAATTTATATCTAGTATTTAGGCATGAAGAAAATGTTTCTTTTGGGCTGGAGAGATGGCTTAGTGGATAAGGCACATGCCTGTGAAGCCTACGGACCCCGGTTCAATTCTCCAGGTCCCATGTAAGCCAGATACATGCATCTGGAGTTCGATTGCAGTGGCTAGAGGCCCTGGCATCCCCGTTCTCACTCTCCCTCTCTCTTTCCCTCTCTCTGTCTCAAATAAATAAAAAATAAAAATAAAAACTTAAAAAAAAAAGAAAATGTTTCTTTTATTTATTTATTTAAATTTACATTTATTGATCTGATTCTTTTAAAATATATTTTTATTTACTTAGTTATTATTTATTAATTTGACAGAGAAAGAGGGAGACAGAGAGAGAGAATAGGCATATCAGGACCTCTAGCCACTGCAAATGAACTCCAGATGCATGCGCCCCCTTGTGTATCTGGCTAACGTAGGTCCTGGGGAACTGAACCTGGGTCCTTTGGCTTTGCAGGCAAATACCTTAACAACTAAGAAATCCCTTCAGCCCCTGATCTGATTCTTTTTTCTTGTGGTTTTATTTTTTAAAAAATGTTTTTGAGACAGTCTTATTATGTAGCCCAGGCTGGCCTTGAATCCTCCACCTTAGCCTAAGGAGTGCTGAATTTTAAGTGTGGACCACCATGTCTGGCTGTAAAAGTGATTCTTTACAGCTGGGCTTGGTGGCACACGTCTTTAATCCCAGCACTCAGGAGGCAGAGGTAGGAGGATCACTGTGAGTTTGAGGCCAGCCTGAGAATACATAGTGAAGTCCTGGTCTTCCTGTGCTTCAGCAAGATGCAAGATGATCCTACCTCAGGGGGAAAAAAAGAGAGATTCTTAACTAAGCTCTTTAAAAAAATTTTTTTTTTTAATTTTAATTTGTGTGTGTGTGTGTGTGTGTGTGTGTTTCAAGGTAGGGACTCACTGTAGCTCAGGCTGACCTGGAATTCACTATGTAGTCTCAGTCTGGCCTCTAACTCTCGGTGCTCCTCCTGCCTCTGCCTCCCGAGTGCTGGGACTACAGACGTGCGCCATCCCACCCAGCCTTTTAAAATGTTATTTATTTTATTTTATTTTGATTTATTTGAGACAGCGAGAGAGAAAGAGGCACACAGAGAGGAAAAGAATGTGCACGCCAGGGCCTCCAGCCACTGCAAACTCCAGACGCATGCACCTCCTTGTGCATCTGGCTTACGAGGGTCCTGGAGAATTGAACCGAGGTCCTTTGGCTTTGCAAGCAAATACCTTAACCGCTAAGCCATCTCTCCAGCCCTTAAGTAAGCTCTTTAGAAAATACTATTCAGGTTTCAGGGCACAGTATGGCCTCAGCCTACTCAACCTACAGGTTATCTCCAGAAAAGCACTGCTGTACATTTTAGTATTTTTAGTTACACGTGCATTTAGACTCAACTATCCACCACTCCGGCCAAAATTTTGATGTAAAAATTTTCTTTCTCAGTGGAAGAAACCCATCTGAATCCTGAGGATTCATTACTGTGCACTGGTATAAAAGAGTGACAGAAATACAAATGTCTAATTGCTGCACAGTGACACAGGGGATTTAAACCAGAAATGGACTTGAAGCAAAGAAAGATGGGATGGCAGTCACCAATGAGTATGTCAGCACATGCTTGTGGAAATGCTACAGTCATATGGAAAGAGCCACCTTTGTAAAGGGAGGGCCCTAGAGGGATGAGACCTTCTCACTGTTCCTGAATGCAGGTCCTACAGGCCTCCTTGCAATCCTGACCAGGCTTCTCTACCTCCAGGCCTGGGAGGAATCAAGGTGTGGGCCAGTACTGGGGCCACCACTGGATAGGCTGCTGTCCCCTTCCCCTACATGAAGAAGGAAGGTTTCAATCAATTATCTAAGTTCACATCTTAAGAAACTAGAAGTAGAAGAACAAAATAAACCCAAAGCAAGCACAAAGAACTGGCAGGAATAAAACATGGCATCACCGCAGATGCTGCAGACATCAGAAAGCGGGTAAAGGACAATAACCAGGTGGCACATAGAAGTGACACTTGAGGAAGTGGGGCATTTTCCTGAAGACTAAACCATGTTCAACGAAGTGAGGTAAGGACTCAATAGTCCTGCAACTAATATGCCCCTGAGAGGAAACTCAAGACCCAAACAGCTTCACAAGAGAATCCTCAAACATTTATATTTGATATGTTTGCCTGAAAACACAAAAAAGAAGTCATCCTAATTCATTTTATGAACCTAACATGGCAAAGCATAAGAAGTGCACACACCATGAACACAGGAGTTACTGTAGGAATGCAAGATTGGTTCAACATTTGAAAACCAACCTGACCCACTAGGTCAACTAGCTAAGGAAGAAAATTACATAATCATACCAACTGGTAGAGAAAAAGCATCTGACAAAGCCTGACGCTCATTTGCGATAAAACCCCTCAAGACTAGAGAGCAATATGATGGTGCACTCCTGCAATCCCAGTACCCATGAGGCTGAGGTGGGAGGGTCAAGAGTTTGATGCTAAACTGCCCTCTTAATGAAACCCTATCTTAAAAAACAGAAGCACAGGTTCAATTCCCCAATACCCATGTAAATTCAGATGCACAAAGTGGCACGTGCATCTGGAGTTCATTTGCAGTGGCTGGAGGCCCTGGCACACCCATTCTCATTCTCTCTATGTCTTACCTTGCAAATCAATAAAAAAATTATTTTCATTAAAGTAAAAACAAATACAAAAATCTTCAGAAAAACTTCCTCAACTCAACAAAGAACATCTGAAAGACCTATAGCTAAGGCATACTTAGTGGTAAAAGACTAAACATTTTCCCTGAGGCTATGCATCAGGCAGGACATACTCTGCACAAGCCATTTAGAAATATCTTGGCATTCTAGCCAGCGTGGCACACAAAAGGAAAGTGAAAGCACATAAATTTAAAAGGAAGAAATAAAGAAGCAAAGACAGGTCTTAGTAACTCAAAATGGTTCTGATTTCTATTAATATTTTTAACTAGTTCTAACACTGCCATCAGAGGTGTTATAAGCATGGACTCTGGAGAGAAAGTCCAATATTTATTGGCATAAGTTACAGCCAATCTTCTCAAGGCAAGGTCAAGCTTGAACTCCCACCCACACGTTTACTCTTCATTCAGTATAATTCCAGATACTTTTAAACTAGGTTGGGGTTCCCAGAGGATATTTAGATGTACAACATCCACAGCTTTCTGGACAAATTGTACGTTTTCCCAGCTGACTTCTCCCTCCATATGGATGACACAAATGCAGGCAGGTTTGGAGTTGTTTTGTTGGAAGAATAGAAAGGATCCGGGATATGGTAGTGATAGTAACTGTGAAACCCACAGCAGCTCTCACATACAACACATGTGCAAGTAAACACATATGTCACTACTTCCTAGAACCCTCAGGGCACAGTGGAGAGGAGTGGGCTATATGACTCCTGTGAAAGCTGATACACAACAGAGCCAGAATCAGCCCATGGAGGCACTGGAGACCACACTTAGAAGCATATTTGACATGAGTCCTGGGTATCATTCTGAGAAAGGTATTGCATGGCAGTTTAATAAACAAATCATCTTATGCCGAACAAGAAACAGTGTGGAAAACACTCACCTAGAAGACGTGCTTGCCCCAGCCTGTATGAGCGTTGGCATGACAGCAATGAACAGCCCCAGCTGCACATCTTGCATCACCAGCATGCCGAGCAGCACTGTGCTGTAGTCAATGTCACCTGCTAGAAATACAGCTACTCAGAACAAAGGCTCAACAACTGAAAGTACCTTAGTCACTGGGAGAGGTGGCACACGCCTTTAATCCCAGCACTCAGGAGACAGAGGTCGGAGGATCGCTGTGAGTCTGAGGCCAGCCTGGGACTACAGAGTGAGTTCTAGACCAGCCTAGGATAGAGTGAGACCCTAACTTGAAAAACAACAAAACAAAACAAAAGTACCTTAGTCAAAACACAAGCCCTGACACATTTCCAAAATAATTCAGATAATCTTAGACTTTAAAATTAGACTTTAAAATCTCTTTGGAGCTCTAGTAAGGTAGGGCAGGTACATCTATAATTCCAGCTACCAGGGAAGCTTAGTCAAAAGGATCCCTTGAGCATAATTTTGGAGCCAGTCAGATAAACATGATGAGAACCATCTCAAAACAAACATACAAAGGGTCTCACTCTGGCCCAGGCTGACCTGGAATAAACTGTGTAGTCTCAGGGTGGCCTCGAACTCACAGTGATCCTCCTACCTCTGCCTCCCGAGTGCTGGGATTAAAGGTGTGTGCCACCACGCCCGGCTACAAATATTCTTTATTGAGCTGGAGAGATGGCTTAGCTGTTAAGACACTTGCCTGCAAAACCAAAGGACCTAGGTTTGATTCCCCAGTACCTACATAAGCCAGGTGCATAAGGTGACACACGTACCTGGAGTTGGTTGGCAATGGCTAGAGGCCCTGGTGTGTGTCCATTCTCTATCTGCCTTTTTCTCTCTCAAAAATAAATAAATGAAATATTTTAAAAACATTTAGAAGCCAGGCGTGGTGGCGCACGCCTTTAATCCCAGCACTCGGGAGGCAGAGGTAGGAGGATTGCCGAGAGTTCGAGGCCACCCTGAGACTACGTAGTTAATTCCAGGTCAGCCTGGGCCAGAGAGAGACCCTACCTCGCAAAACCAAAAAAAAAAAAAAAAAAAAAAAAAAAACAAACCACAAAACATTTAGAAAGCCGGGCGTGGTGGCACACGCTTTTAATCCCAGCACTTGGAAGGCAGAGGTAGGAGGATCGCCGAGAGTTCGAGGCCACCCTGAGACTACATAGTTAATTCAAGGTCAGCCTGGACCAGAGTGAAACCCTACCTTGCAAAACCAAAAAAAAAAAAAAAAAAAAAAAAAAAGAAAAAAAAATATTTATTTACTTGAGAGAGGGGGAGGGAAGAAAGGAGGGAGGGAGGAAGGGAGAGAATGGGCACACCAGAACATCTTGCTACTACAAACGAACTCCAGACACATATGTCACTTTGTGTGCCTGGTTTTACATGGGTGCTAGAGCATCAAACTTGAGCCAGCAGGCTTTAAAAGTAACTTTAATCTCCCCAGCCCCAGTCTTGTAATCTTTATAAACACTTCAGTGTTTGCTCTCAGAGATTTTCTCTTTTTCCTTTTGTTTGAGATAGGGGTCTTACCATGTTGTCTGTGCTGGTCCTAAATTCTTGGGCTCAAGCAATCTTCCTGTCTCAGCCTTCCAGGTGGCCAGAGGTGTACACCACCATGCCTAAAAGGTCATTCGTTCGTTCTTTTTTGCTTTTCTTTCTTTCTTTCTTTCTTTCTTTCTTTCTTTCTTTCTCTCTCTCTCTCTCTCCTTCCTTCTTCCCTCCCTCCCTCCCTCCCTCCCTCCCTCCCTCCCTCCCTTCCTTCCTTCCTTCCTTCCTTCCCCCCTCTCTCTCTTTTTTTTGTTTCTTTCTCCCTTTCTCCCTCTCTCCCTCCCTCCCTTCCTTTCTTTTCAGGGTAAGGTCTCACTCTAGCCCAAGATGACCTGGAATTCACTATGTAGTCTCAGCTGGCCTCAAGATCACAGTGATCCTCCTATCTTAGCCTCCTAAGTGCTGGGATTAAAGGCATGTACCTCCACATCAGACCCTAACAACTTTTTTCCCCTAAATTTTATTTTGGGAGAACTGGCATGCCAGGGCCTCAGCCATTGCAATAGAACTCTAGACCCTTGCTCCACCTAGTGGGCATTTGCGACCTTGCGCTTGCCTCACCTTTGTCCATCTGGCTAATGTGGGATCTGGAGAGTAGAACATGGGTCCTTAGACTTTGCAGGCAAATGCCTTAACTGCTATGCTATTTCTCCAGCCCCCCTACCAACTTTTTATAAAGAAAATCACTAGACTACACTACTTCCATGGCTTGTTGTTTATATAATTACGTGCATTACCAAAATAAGTCATGACAAGCAAAAAAGATGACATGCTTACATAATGATACCTCTCTCGTCTTGTGTCCTAGAAACACAAACTCTGCATCCTAGCTCTAAGCTCCCTGACAGGCCAGACTCATTCCTTTATGGTCACAGGATCTCACATTCTACATGAGCAAACTCTCTTCACAACCCCTTCCCCCAGCAGCTCTTTTCATAGGAAAGGTCTTTTCCTGACTACCACAAATCTATAGAAGTAACAGCAGGAACTACAGATTGCATTTCCACTTTAGTGGTGACCTTTTGTTCTTACAAACAACTACAAAACACTATGAATAAAAGAGGTATCAGGGCTGGAGGGATGGCTTAGCAGTTAAGGTATTTGCCTGTAAAGCCAAAAGACCCAGGTTCAATTCCCCAGGACCCACGTTAGCCAGATGTTAGCATTTGCAGTTCATTTGCAGTGGCTGGAGTCCCAGGCACACCCATTCTCTCTCTCTCTCTCTGCCAAATAAATAAATAAAATTTAAAAAATTTAAAAAAGAGGTATGAAGCATCATATGATATGTAGTGGGATGTTCCACTGCTATTCACAAGCCCTCTCTTCTCTGCAGCGCCAACACCACACCACACATGGAACTTACCATCCAGACACCTCTTCATGATATTAGTATATAAGTATGCATGTTTTCAAACTTTGCACACAAGGTACCATCACAGACATCGTGTTCTATGTCTCGTATTCCCACCTCAACACTGAGATTAGTCAAGCCTAAACTACACAGTGACAGCCTGTCTCAAAACATCAGTCACCACCACCCTCCATCCCTGCAGCCAAAAGCATGCAGGCTGAGGATCATGAAGTGTACATGGGGATAGCAGCCTGGTGCTCAGAATGCCACAGGAGGTGCAGCATCTTTTCATGGTGCTCGCACACTCAAACATCTTCTTCCGCAGGTTGTGATTATTTTCAAAATGTCTTTTAATAAGAATTAAAAGTTCAAGGCTGGAAAGATGGCTCAGTGGTTTCAGGCACTTGGTTCAATTCCCAGTACCCATGTAAAGCCAGATGCACAAAGTGGCACATGCTTCTAGAGTTCATTTGCAGTGGCAGGGCCCTAGCACACCCATAATCACTCTGTTTTCTGTCTCTCTCATAAATAAATAATTTTTAAAAAGATTCAAGTTCAATGTGCTCACCTCTATCAACTCACTGGGGTTCTACATCTTATTTCATGTATTGGGGGGGGGTCTGTATTTTAGGAAATGTACTCTATCCTAAGGATATAGGATCCTTTCCCAATTTCCTTCCGTACTTACAAAGTTCTGCTCAGAGTCCATGTACAATTTTTCTACAGATAAGGTTTGAGCTTTAGTTTGTGTGTAGCTGAAATTCACCATTTTCTCCCACTTACTTGCAGTGTTCTATCCATGCCTGTGGCTAAGCTCTGCTATTTTGTCACAGCAGTATGGAGTCCTGATACCAGGGTTCCTCTTCACTCAGATTCACAAAGGCAATTCTTGGCCTCTTGTCCTTGGTAAATTTGAGGATCCATTTGCCAAGTCTCAGGAAATCCCTACCTTGGGCTAGTTGTGAGTTTGTGGATTCAAGGAAAAATAACATTCTTATTTATAGTCTTTTGTCCATGAATAGTCTCAGACTCCCAAACTCTGCCAACAGTAACACTGCATGACTTTTACCCTTAACGGTGACAAACGTCTACACAGAAATTTATTCTTAAGTTCCTTATAGGTTTTGTTGTTATTATAAATTGAAGCTTTAAAATATATTTTCTTTTATTTATTTGCAAGCAGAAAGAGGCAGAGAGAGAATGGGTATGCCAGGGCCTATTGCCTCTATAAACTCACTCCTGATACATGCACCATTTTGTGAATCTAGCTTTACACGGGCACTAAGGAATTGAACCTAGGTCAAGCAAGCATCTTTAACTGCTGAGTCATCGCCCCTTGAAGCTTTTTTGTTCTTTTAATTTTTAAGTTTTTTCAAGGTAGGGTTTCACTCTAGCCCAGGCTGACCTGGAATTTACTATGTAGTCTCAGGGTGGCCTCGATCTCATGGTGATCCTCCTACCTCTGCCTCCCAAGTGCTGGGATTAAAGGCGTGCGCCACCACAACTGGCTTTGTTTTTGAGACACAATTTCCAGCCCAGATTGGCCACTAACTCACTATACAGCTCAGGATGACCCTGAAGTACTCATCTCCTACCTCTACCTCCTGAATGCTGGGATTACACACCTGAGCCACTATGCTTAGTTTATGCAATACTAGGAAGGAACCCAAGATTTTGTGAATGTTAGGCAAGCATTCTGTCAACTGAGCCATATTCCCAGATCCTGAGTTCTTTTCTTTTTTAATTATCTCCTCTACTTGTGCTATAGGTACATCACTTTCAACACATTTAAGTATAAACATCCCGTCAAAGTTCAGATTCCTGAGTGTGTGGCTTTCTGCTCACACACACCACTAGCAGTGCCATCTTCAACCCTTTCATTATCTATAGTTTTGGTGTAATCTTGAAATGGCTTAGCAGGTTAAGGCGCTTGCCTGCGAAGCTGAAGAACCCAGGTTTGATTCCCCAGAACCCATGTAAGCCAGATGCTCCAAGGTGGCACGTGTGTCCAGGGTTTGTTTGCAGTGGCTAGAGGCCCTGGTGTGCCCATTCTCTATTTGCCTCTTTCTCTCTCTCAAATAAATAAATAAATAAATTAAATAAAAATACAAGGTGTAAGCCGGGCGTGGTGGTGCACACCTTTAATCCCAGCACTTGGGAGGCAGAGGTAGGAGAATCACCGAGAGTTCGAGGCCACCCTGAGACTACATAGTTAATTCCAGGTCAGCCTGGACCAGAGTGAGACCCTACCTCGAAAAACCAAAAAAAAAAAAAAAAAAGTGCTTCCCTTCCCAGCAGGTCATAATTAAATTGTTACCAGGTATGGAACTGAATCCCATGTTTCTTTTTCTTTTCCTCCCCTTCCCTCCTGTCACCTCCATTCCCCTGCCCTCCTCTCCTCCTCTTTTCTCTTTTCTTTTTGTCTGCTTTTTTTGAGATAAGGTTTCCCTCTAGCCCAGGCTGACATGGAATTCACTATATAGTCTCAGGGTGGCCTCAAACTCACTACAATCCTCCTAACTCTGCCTCTGCTAGGATTAAAGGCATACACCACCATGCTTGGCTAAATATTTTTATTTATTATGAGAGAAAGGGAGGGAGGGAGGAAAAACAGAATGAGTGCACCAAGGCCTCTAACCACTGCAAATGAACTCTAGATGCATGCGCTACCATGTGCATCTGGCTTACGTGGGTTCTGGTGAATCAATCCTGGGTCCTTAGGCTTTGTAAGTAAGTGCCTTAACCACTAAGCCATCTCTCCAGTCCTGAATCCCATGTTGTCTGCTGCTTTCCCAACCACTGCCATGCCCATCCTATGGTACAGGACTTGGGGATGTCAGAAAACACTTTCACTTGCCCCACTCTTCAGTCACATTTCTGTGGCCACCCATAACATGTCTTCCCCAGCAGAGAGGCCTTTCTCACCATCTCCCACAACATGATCTTACAGAATAGATGTGTACTATTCCTTTAGACCACTTGTTTCTTCTGAGGGGTACCAGGATTTCCCTATATGCCTTGCTTCTGTTATCTCACACTATTAGAATGAACAAATTTTTCTTTTCCCCATTGTCTTAAATATAAGGACTTTTATCTTTCTCCAGTTCTGGAAAATTATCAGCCAGGTTCTCCAACCTCACCTGCATGCAGCTTGAATATTCTTTCCTATTTCTAGTCTATTCTGCGCTTTGTGTGTCTGATCCAATTATACAGATATGAAACCTGCCTCGACATTTCTGGTGATCCAAACATGCTCATTCTAAAGTCTCTAGTGAGCTTTCTTACAAAGGAGGGCCTCACACTGATGCTGAGCCTCACACAGTTTTTTTCTAGTAGCCGATTTCTTCATGTGCAAGCATATTCAGGGAAGTCAACATGTCAGGAGCTGCTTCACACCTCATCCCTAGCCCCATATTGCCCCTGCCTGTCTCCCTTGGTCCCAGCTAGTCCTATCTAGGTCTCTCAGGGCAGGGTGGTGGCCTAAATATCAGCAATAGGGGTACATAAATCCCTGTAAGACTACCACACATGTAGTCACCAGGGCAGTGGAAGCTATTTGGGTCACCCAAGGGGGGGCTGTGACAATGTCTTGTGGGCTCCATATGTCTGACAGAAGTTGTTGGTTTCTGAGCCTCACTCACTAGTAAGCCCCCTATCCCTAGATCACATCATTAGTGGGCTCAGTATGGACCTGCTGAGGCTCCAGGGCCCCAGTCTTCAGCTCAGGAGGCCCATGGACAGTTCCACTCATTACCTCACAAGGCCCTCTGTGCCAAGTACAGCAGCTTTAGTCTCAGTGTAGGGGTCAACAACACCTCCTTGGTTTTCTTTTCACATCTTCTCTTCTACTCCTGTATCAGTGTAAACTTGCTATGACATGTTGGCCTTGTATTTTACTTTAAAAAATAAGAACAAAGCAGGGTATGGTGGTACATTAATCCCAGAACTCAGGAGGCTGAGGTAGGAGGATCACTGTGAGTGCAAGGCCACCCTAAGACTACATAGTAAATTCCAGGTGAGCCTGGACTAGAGGGAGACCCTACCTTAAAAAACCAAATAAAGGGCCGGAGAGATGGCTTACTGGTTACGACGCATGCATGTGAAGCCTAAAGACCCTGGTTTGATTCTCCAGGTCCTACATAAGCCAGATGGTGGCTCATGCATCTGGAGTGGCTAGAGGCCCTGGCGTGCCCATTCTCACTCTCTCTCTGTCTATAACTAATAAACAAATGAATAAAGTTTTAAAAAAATCTTAAGGAAGGAAGGGAGGAAAGGAGGGAGGAAGGAAAGGTCTAAAGGCTGGGTGTGGTGGCACATACCTTTAAGCCCAGGACTAGGAAGGCAGAGGTAGGAAGATCACCGTTCGAGGCCACCCTGAGACTACATAGTGAATTCCAGGTCAGCCTGGACTAGAGTGAGATCCTACCTTGAAAAACAAACAAACAAACAAACAAACAAACAAACAAACAAACAAAATAAATAAATAAATAAATGACAACAAATAAATAGGGCTGGAGAGATGGCTTAGCAGTTAAGGTGCATGGCTGCAAAGCCTAAGGACCCAGGTTTGATTCTCCAGGTCCCACGTAAGCCAGATGCACATGGTGGGCATGTATCTGGAGTTCATTTGCAATGACTAGAGGCCCTGGCATGCCCATTCTCCCTCTCTCTCTCCCTCTCTGTCTCTACCAATAAATAAATAAAAATAAATCTTTTAAAAAAATAAATAAATAAGGAAATAAATAAATAGGAACAAAACAATGATTACCTCACAGGTAAGGATTTGTGAAAATGTTCAACACTGTCAAAGACACAGAGCCCAGTAACAAGGCTACCCAAGACTCCTCCCTATGGCTCTGGTCTTACCACACAAAGCAGTGACATGGCGATACCAACATTTCACACACACCAGACGAAACCAGGCCAAGCACCACGAGCTGATATGCCTACCTTGCTAAAGCACCCTATTTTTGTAAGAAAACGTGTCCAAATGTGTCACAGTTAAAGCAGCAAACAGTGACACTGGCCTCTTTAACCAGCCACTTCCAGTACACTGTGCAGTACAGACCAGTTTCTTCTGATCTTGGTCCAGGTTCTTTCAAGATCTCAAACTATGTTAAGTGTTTCTCTCTCTTTTTAAAATTTATTTATTTATTTGAGAGAGAGAGAATATGAATGGGTGCGCCAGGGACTCTACCCACTGCAAACGAACTCCAGATACATGTGCCACCATTTGCATCTGGCATATGTGGGTTCTGGAAAACTGGACCTGGGTCCTTAGGCTTTGTAGGCAAGTGCCTTAGCTGCTAAGCCATCTCTCCAGCCCTTAAGTGTTTCTCTTAATCCAGCAGAGAAGTGGAGGTACTGAGCTCATAGGCAGGCCAGTCCCTTGATGAGCAGAGTCAATCCTGAGGACAAGGAGGAGTTGCAATTTCCCCTCAAGGTCCCCCACACATGAGAATTAACTACACAATTAACTACTTAGAACGTGCTGTCACCTACCTTCTTTATCAGCCCGGGCACTGCCCATGAGGAACTTGGACACCAGGGGTGTGCTTGATAAGGACAAACAAGTAGAAATGAAGACACTCTGAGTGGGTCTAATCTGCAGAAGGTGTCCCCACAGTAAGCCGAAAGCAATCATCAATAGTGTCATGTAACACGGTCCTTGTAAGGATATCTTCCACACCTTAAAGAGAACATATTTATGCACATCTCAGTGATAGCAGCCCATCACTGGACTATAATTGGAATTCACAAGTTTACTGAGAGCTGATCTTTTTTATTTTTTAAATATATTTACTGGGTTGGAGAGATGACTCAGTGGTTAAAAATGCTTGCTTGGAAAGCCTGACAGCCTGGATTAGATTCCCCAGTAACCATGTAAGGCCACATGCACAAAGCAGCACATGTGTCTGGAGTTTGTTTGTGGTAGCGGGAGACCCTGGTGTGCTCTCTCTCTGCTTCTTTCTCTCTCTCAAATAAATAAATAAACTCATTTATTTGAAAGAGGGAGAGAATACAGGTACACCAGGGCCTCTTGCCACTGCTAACAAACTCCAGATACATGTGCCATTTTGTGTGTCTGACTTCCTATGACTACTAGGGAATCAAACTGGACTATCAGGCTTTGCAAGCAAGCACATTTAACCACCAAGCCATCTCTCCAGTCCAAGACTTGATCTTTTTGGGAAGTAGCTCAGCTACTACAAACACAATCCACATTCATCTCAGGCTTTCAAATAAAACACAACATACAGTCATTTCTCAGTGTCCTGGATGTTGTTTGGAAATGCCTTACCAGATACCAAAACCCTTCTATGGCCAGGCACAGTGGCTTACATCTTCAATGTTAGCACCCAAAAGGCTGAGGAAGGAAGATTACCATGACTTTGAAGTTAGCCTTGGCTACAGAGTGAGTTCCAGGTCAACATGAGCTACAGTGAGATTCTTTCTCAAAAACAAACAAACAAACAAAAAAACAACAGGGCTAGAGAGATGGCTTAATGGTGTAGGCGCTTGCCTGCAAAACCTGAAGACCCAGGTTCGATTCCCCAGGGCCCATGTAAGACAGATGCACAAGGTGGTACATGCTTCTGGAGTTTGTTTACAGGGGCTGGAGACCCTGGCATGCCCATTTCCTCTCTCTCTCCGAAGCATAAGGACCCATGTTTGATCTCCAGATCCCACATAAACCAGATGCACCAAGGTGAGGCAAGCGGAAGATCACACATGCCCACTAGGTGGCACAAGCATCTGGAGTTTGACTGCAGTGGCTGAGGCCCTGACATGCCAATTCTCTCTCAAAAAAACCTTAAAATTTTTAAAAAATTTTTTAAAAAGGAAAGGAAAAGTCTTTATGTGTTCAGACTGAATGTTTTCTGAATATGTTTGATCTACAGGCTGAATCCACAAATACGAAATCTACATGTGGAATGCTAACTATAGGTCACTTACATATGTGATCTGTCCCCTCTACACATATGTGTGTGCATACAAACATACATAAAGTTGAATCCTCAGAACAAGTCCTAGAAACACAGCCCCTCTTCTCATTTTTAAATGGAGACAGAGACACAGAGGTTAAGAACTTGTATAGTCACATGGACACTGGGTGTCAGAGCCTGGAATTAAGGCCAGGCAGTGTGGCTCCACAGTCAGACAAGTATTTATTAGACATTCAATATGCACTTAGCACTGAGCTAAACACAACAGACACATGGAAGGTGTTGGTGGCAGAAATCACCCAACCAAGAGCAGCTTGTGGGAGGGGAAAAAAGGGTTTATTTTGGCTTACAGACGCAAGGAGAAGTTCCATGATGGCAGGGGAAAATGATGACATGAGCAGAGGGTGGACATCACTCCCTGGCCAACATCAGGTAAAAAACAGGAATAGGAGAGTGTGCGAAACACTAGCAAGGGGACACTGGCTATAACACTCACAAGTCTGCCACTAACAATACACTGCTTCCATCAGCTGGGAACCTAGCATTCCGAACACCTGAGTTAAATGGGGACACCTGAATCACATCACCACAGATGACTTAAACCCTAGAGAGCTTTTTCAAGCTGAAGAAACATAACAAGAACTAGGTTTATATACACACACGAGTACTGCATATCAACAACCTGAAACATCCTATTCTGTCTGGCGTACTTGTTCATCTTCTCCCTGCTGCATGCTACAAATCAAGGCCTGAGTTTCATAAATACCCGTCCCCGGGCTGGACAGATTTAGTGGTTAAGGTGCTTGCCTGCAAATCCCAAGGACAGCTTCAATCCCCCATTACCCATATAAGCCAGACACATATTGTGGTGCATGCACCTGGAGTATATTTGGAGTGGTTAGAGGCCCTGGCACACCCAAAGTAAAAAAGAATAAAATAAAATACTAGTCCCCTTGTTCTCGGCTGTCTACTGAAAGTGAAGGAGTGCCCAGGGATATGAGCAGGTATAGAGCCGTGAGGTGGAGGCCCACAGAGGCTTTGCCCAGAGATGCTGGTGTGATTTTCCCACTCCTGTTCTAGACTTGGGATAACAATTTTAATCTTCAGAAACTGGGAAGGTGGGGAGGTGTTGCAGTCAGGTTCACATTGCTGGCAGAAATCACCCGACCAAGAGCAGCTTTTGGGAAAAAAAGATTTATTTTACCTTAGACTCAAAGGCAGGGGAAAATGATGGCATGAGCAGAGGGTGGACACCACCCCTTGGCCAACATCAGGTGGACAACAGCAACAGAATATGCAAAACACTGGCAAGGGGACACTGGCTATAAAACCCATAAGCCTGCCCCCAACAATACACTGCCTCCAGGAGGCATTAATTCCCAAATCTCCATCAGCGGGGAACCTAGCATTCAGAACACTTAAGTTTATGGGGGCCTGAATCAGACCACCACAGGAGGTGATCCTAAGCTGGTTGTTGGGATTTCTTACTGCAGCTCAGTGAGCACTTGCCCAGTCTCCCTTACATGACCTGCTGTGCTGAGTCAGAAGAAAAGGAATCAGACCCTTTCAATCACCAAGCCAGGCCGCACCATGTGAGCATCAGAGATTGGCAACAGGTTACTACGTCTAAGTTCTACTCACTATCCTCTACAAGGTGGTTTGAACTGACTCAGGGTCACTGTCTCCTGACCCAAGGGTAGAGAGGCTCATATCCTCAGAAGCTGATCCCAACATTCTCTACTTCCTGTGCATGGCAATCACATGGGTATTCTAAAGCTAACTCACATTCTTCTTCCCAATATTCCTGCCACAACAAGTGGAAGTGCCAGGGGAGGTTCCATGCTGCCACTCGAGGCCAAGCCAGCGTCTAAGAAGCAGTTTGGAGCAGTTATACCTATGAGCAGGGTTACCCTTCTTCACGTCTTCCTGTCTCTCAAGGAGCCTGGAGTTTAGGCTTGCTTCTATTACTAACCAGCTGTGTACCCTCTACAGCTCTCTAGTTTCCACATCTCGAGAAACAATGAGACTGAATGATCTCTGGGGTCATCACCAGAGTGGGTCTTCTCTGGCCTCAGTATCTAGCATCTCTTCTGGCCGAGTAAGCACTCACCCAGCCTCTGACACACGGCCAGTGCCGACCTGGGGTATGGAGTTAGATCAAAAGTGACTCAGGTAGTCTGGGAACAGGCAGCATCGGCCAGAGCTTCCCATTAGTGTGACCCAGGGAATCTTTTCAATGTGACCCACAGATTGGACCTACAGTCAGCTCCATCCCCAAGTGATCCCTGCACAAGAGTTAAGAGACACAACATGGAAAACTCTTAATCCTCTGGCATTTGAAAGCCAGCCTCACAGGCCATCTGCAGTTTTTGTCCTTTCCCAAGAGCCATCCTTCTGAAAACGCAAAGACAAGACACAGGGCAGGGCTGACCCTGTGATACTTGAATTCACAGCTGCTAAGGGACTGAACACTACAAGCATTCAGCAAGGACCTTCTTGAAGACCAATAAAAAAATTATTAAAAAAACCTAACTGTGGCTCCCCATGACTCATGATCTATTCACATAGAGGTAGAACCTGATTAATTATTGAGACAAAAAAAATTAAGAGCCAGGTGTGGTAGTACATACCTTTAATCCCAGTACTAGGGAGGCAGAGGTAGGAGGATCACTTGAGTTCAAGGGCCACCCTGAGACTACATAGTGAATTCCAGGTCACCCTGAGCTAAAACGAGATCCTACATGGAAACCCCCCCCCCCAAATTAAGGGCCTGGGGATATGGCTCAGGGGTAAAGTGCTGAACTAGTATGTGTGAAGCCTTAGGTTCAACCCCCAGTACTGAAAAGAAAATGCTGGCCGAACAATCACCATTAACAATTATTTACTTTTTAACGGGCTGGGGAAATAGCAGTTAAAGGTGCTTACTTGCAAAGTATGCTGGCCAGGTGTTCAATTCCCAAGCCACCTATATAAAAGCTAGACTCACATTTGCTTGCAGTGGCAAAAGACCCTAGCACACCTATGTGTGTACTCACACACACAAAATAAGTAAATAAAATTTAATTTTTTTTTTTTTTTTGGTTTTCCAAGGTAGAGTCTCACTCTAGCTCAGGCTGACCTAGAATTCACTATGTAGTCTCAGGGTGGCCTTGAACTCATGGTGATCCTCCTACCTCTGCCTCCCAAGTGCTGGGATTAAAGGTGTGCCCCACCACGACTGGCTTTGTTTTTGAGATGGGTTAGTTGTTAAGGCATTTGCCTGAAAAGCCTAATGATCCTGGCTTGATTCCCTAGCACCCACATAAAGCCAGATGCACAAGGTGGTGCATGCATCTGGAGTTCATCTGCAATGGCTGGACGCCCTGGTAAGCCCTTTCTTTCTCTCTTTCTTTCTGTCATCTATCTATCATCCATCTATCTATCTATCTATCTATCTATCTATCTATCTATCTATCTGCCTCTCTCAAGTAAGTAAAAAAAAAAAAAAAAAAAAAGAACACCTCATGAGGAAGCTTGTCTTGAGCTTGAGCGGTTCCTGGGCAGTGAGACTGGGCACAACAGAGCTGGCAATAGAAAGGAAGTAAGGGAAGAAAGGTGCTAGTAACAATAGGTGAACAAAGGCAGAAAAGGGGAAAAAGTGTGACCATAACATAAAACTTGACAAAAGTTAATCTTTCCCTATTAAAAAAAAAAAACAGCAGGGCTGGAGAGATGGCTTAGTGGTTAAGGCACTTGCCTGGGAAGCCTAAGGACCCAAGTTTGATTCCCCAGTACCCACATAAGCCAGATGTACAAGGTGGCATATATGTCTGGAGTTTGTCTGCAGTGGCTAGAGGCCCTGGTACACCCATTCTTTCCCTCTCTCTTCTTTCTCTCAAATAAAAAAAAATTTTTTTAAACAAAGCAAACAGGTGTGGTGGTGCACATCTTTAATCCCAGCACTTGAGAGGCAGAGGCAGGAGTATTGCCATGAGTTCAAGGCCACCCTGAGACTACACAGTGAATTCCAGGTCAGCCTGGGCTAGAGTGAGACCCTACCTCAAAAAAAGCCAAAAAATAAATAAATAAATAAATAAAAACAAACAAAAAGAACAACCAGACAGATAGCCAGACATGGTGGGGGGGGGGCAAGCATGTAACCCCAGCACTCAGGAGGCATAGGCAAGAAGATTGCCCCAAGTTCAAGGCCAGCCTAGGTTACCTAGTGAGTAACAAGGTCAGCCATGGCACATCGAAGCTATTTGGTACATTTATTTCCTCGTGTTTCTTGCTTCCTTGGGTTGCTATCCATGTGATATGCTTGCTTTGGTTTATTTATTTTTTTCTTTGAGGCAGGGTCTCTCTAGCCCAGGTTTATCTGGAACTCACAGAAATCCTCTTACCTCTGCCTCCCAAGTGCTGGGATTAAAAACGTGTACCACCACGCCCAGCTATATGCTTGCTTTTTAAATTTTTTATTTGAGAGAGAGAGAATGGGCGCACCAGTGGCCTCTCAGCCACTGTGAATGAACTCCAGACACGTGTGCCCCCTTGTGGGAAAGTGTGGAATCGCACCATCAGGCATTCAATTACTTTCACACTTTCTTAAACATGTTACCAGTCTTTTATGGATAACTTATTTTAAACTTGTTTGGCTCATTCTTTTGATGGAGACCTTAAGAGAACTGCAGGATCAAGGCTTCTGAGGCAAACTACAAGCCTGCTCTTCAGAGAGGGCTGATCCTGTCCACCTCAGCCCTTAAGGATACTTAGCAATCGCTGATTCCATGTCAGTGGCCCATCTTACATGCAAGCAGAAATGGTACCACACTTTAATTTCCTTTAATTTTTTTTTCTTTTTACTTTCAACAATATTTTGCTTGGTTGGTTTTAGTTTTTGAGATAGGATCTCATGGTAACTCAGGTTGGTCTTGAACTCAGCTAAAGTTGGCCTTGAATTCCTGTTCTCCTCTTCTACCTTCCAAGTGCTGAAATTATAGGTATGCACCACCACAATCACTTCCAACAACATTCATTTTATTCCCCAATGCCTTTAAGCAGCTATTTTCTTCATTTTTGAGGTGTCTGTTGAAAAACAAAATTGCAACATGAATGAGGTGTGGTAAAAAAAAAAAAGTCTAATTCACTTCCATCTCTGGAATTTCCTTTTAAGGAAATGCACTGAATCTTCAATCTCTATATTCTGATCTCAAAGAGTTTCACTTTCTTGGAGGGACACATACATCAAAGTGCAGACATTACTCTCAGGTCTTTTCTTCTAGCTCCATGAAAGAATTGCATTGATTGAATTTTTCAAATTTATTTCCTAAAATATCACACTAAAGGGATTGGAGAGCTAGAGTTGGTAAAGTGCATGAGAACTACCTTTGATGTCAGAACCAATATAAAGAAACCAGGGATGCTGGTGTGTGTTTGGGAAGGGAGAGA
Organism: Orientallactaga sibirica; assembly: GCA_036365145.1. Lineage (NCBI taxonomy): Eukaryota > Metazoa > Chordata > Mammalia > Rodentia > Dipodidae > Orientallactaga > Orientallactaga sibirica. The sequence continues at coordinate 19,128,552 of JAEOAD010000041.1, read as the reverse complement.
CAAGATCCCTGAGGCTAGTCTACTCGTGAGACTCTGTCTCACGAAGGTGGACAGCATTCCTGAGGAACAACATTTGAAGTTGCCCTGTATCCTCCACCTGCACACTCACATATGTGCATGCATACCCACAAAACATCATCACACACATGCACCTGCACACACATGAACATGCATACATACACACAAAGTGCAAGGTAGTCAAAAAGAGAAAAAAAATCAAGCTAAAATATATTCTAGGGTTGGAGAGATTGCTCAGTGGTCAAAGGTGCTTGCTTGCAAAGCGTGAAGGCCTGGATTCTATTCCCAAATATCCACATAAATCTAGATACACAAAGTGGCTCATACACTGGAAGTTCATTGTGGCAGCAAGATTCCCTGATGTGCTCATGCTTCCTCCCTCCCTCCAATAAATAAATAAAAATCACTACCTATCTCTCTCTATATTTTTTCTAGCTATTCTAAAAATATTTTATTTATTTATTGGTGAGAAAGAGAAACAGAGAGAAAGAGGCAGAGAGACAGAGAAAATGGGCACACCAGGGCCTCTAGCCACTGCAAAAGAACTCCAGATGCATACACCACCTTGTGCATCTGGGTTACGTGGGTATTGGAGAAATCAAACCTGGTTTCTTAGACCTGCAGGCAAGCGCCTTAACTACTAAGCAAACTACCTCTCCAGCCCTATTCTAGCTATTCTAAACAAACAAACAAACAAACAAACAAACAACAACAACAAAAAAACCACCTGAGAGGCTGAAGAGATGGTTCAGTGGTTAAGGCACTTGCCTGCAAAGTTTGCAATGGCTAGAGGCCCTGGTGCACCCATTCTATCTGCCTCTTCCTCTCTCTCCAATAAATAAATAAATAATAAATAAAAACTTGGATGCCAGACATGGTGGCACATGTCTTTAATCCCAGCACTGAGGAGGTAGAGGTAAGATAATCACTGTGAGTTTGAGGCCAGCCTGGGACTACAGAGTCAGTTCCAGGTTAGTCTGGGCTAGAGTGAGATCCTACCTCGATGACAACAACAACAACACAAAAACAAACAACAACAATAACAAAAAACTTGATAGCTAAATTGCCAACAACCATCAAAAGTGAATAAATTGGGGCTGGAGAAATGGCTTAGCAGTTAAGGTGTTTGCCTGTGAAGCCTCAGGACTCTGGTTCAATTCCTCAGGACCCACATAAGCCAGATGTACAAGGTGGCACATGCATCTGGAGTTTGTTTGCAATGCCTGGAGGCCCTGGCATGCCCATTCTCTTTCTCTTTGTCTGCCTCTTTCAGTCTGTCTCTCTCTCTCTCTCTCAAATAAATAAATTTTTTAAAAAGTGAATAAATCGCCAGGCATGGTAGTGCAACTTTTAATCCCAGCACTCAGGAGGCAGAGGTAGGAGGATTGCTGTGAGTTCAAGGCCAGCCTGAATTCCAGGTTAGCCTGGGCTAGAGTAAGACCCTACCTACCCCCAAATGAATAAATCAAAACCTTATGTATGACTCTAAGTTGCCCAAAGGCAATGACAGAGGGTTGGGTCCTTACCTTCCTCAACTTTTCTGGTGAAAACTCTAAGCCAACAAGAAAAAGAGTAAAGAAGACCCCAAATTCTCCTAGTGTCTCCACTTGTACAATAGACTGAAAAACAAGAAAATATAACAACATATAATTTAGTGTTCAAGTATACTTAACTGCTACCATGAAGGACTATCACCCAACAGTGTGTTATTTTTTAAATTTCTTTGGGGGAAGAAGGGGGCAGCATGGCTTCTTGTAGCTGCAAACAAACATCACGCGCTTGTGCCACTTTTTGCACAGGCTCATGCAGGTGCTTGAGAACTGAACACCAGGTAGCAGCAGGCTTTGCAAGTAAGCTGCTGAACTATCAACCCAGGCCCCCAATTGTTTTTAAAGAAAATAATTTGGAGCTGGAGAGATGGTTCAGTGGTTTAAGGCACTTGTTTGCAAAGCCTGCCAGTCCACATTTGATTTCTCCAGTACTCATGTACAGCCAGAAACAAAAACTGGCACATAAATCTGGAGTTCATTTGCAGTGGCAAAAAGCTCTGGCATACCCATTCTCTCTCTCAAATAAATAAATAAAAATAATAAAGTAATTGACTTTCTAACATATCTGAGATCATTGTATTTTGTGCATATACGTATGTTTATGTACATGTACATCAGTGCATGTTTGTGTTTGTGGGGGGAAGTGCATGTATGCTATGACATATGCATGAAGATTAAAGGGTACCACCTTTTGGGCCAGTCCTTTCTGCACTGTTTGAAGCAGAACTTCTCTGTATTCTCACTCTGCTGTTGCTCTTTGCTACATTAGCACCAGCTTCTGGGAAATTCTCCTGTCCCCACCTCTTGTCACTTGTAGTCAGTGTGCTGGGATGACAGAAGCCTGCCACAGTTTGGGTACTCTGGCTTTTCTTAAGATGGGGGCTTGGATCAGCTTTCCAACTATACTAAAACCAGCATTTCTAGTTGCTTTAGTGCCTGAAGGATAGTCTGAATAATACGGCTTTTACATAAGAAATGGAATTTTTAGGGCTACAGAGATGACTTAGCAGTTAAGGTACTTGCCTGCAAAGCGTAAGGACCCAGGTTTGGTTCCCCCGTAACCATGTAAGTCAGATGCATAAGGTGGTGCACGTGTCTGGAGTTTATAGTAGCTAGAGCCCCTGGCACACCCATTCTCCCTCCTTCCCTCTCTCTCTCTGCCTCTTTTTCTCCATCTCTCTCAAATAAATAATTTAAACATTAAAAAAATTATTACACATGCTGTTCTTACCTTAATACTGTTTAGTCCTGAAGGCCCCAGCAGTACACCACAAATAATATACCCAAACATTGTAGGTAATCCTATTGTTGTGCAAAGCCAGCCACAAGGTAGGGACAGCATTCCTATGGTCACAATGTCCTAATGTACAATAAACAAATGAGAACACAGGGCAGTTGAACGGATGAGTAGGATGAGACAGAGTCCCCAATGTCATCTCAACTCATAGGAATGATGAACAGATAGGAAAATTAAGAGAAGTTCTCATTACTACCATGTTATGCACAAAAGTTAAAACTGTTCAGCTTTGTTCTGAAGCTTTTCCTCATGGACTACTAATGACAGCAAACTTGTATTGCTTGCTTAAGCTCTCTGTGAGTATCCAATGACTAAGTACTTGAGTTCCAGTGAACTTTCTGGCCCTCAGAGTTTATGTGCTAACTGTAAGTCATGAACCTTGATCACTGGATGTCCCACCACTTTATAAGAGATATGGTAAATTCAACCATGGTGCTAAAATCCCTGGGTGAGCAAGTCTAGAAATAGAATATTTATATGATCTCAAACACCACCCAGAAACCACTACTCATAACAAAGGGAGAGGAAAAAAGACAGATTCACAGAGAAGTGTCCTGCCTTTATGGAGGACGCTGATGTCAGTCTGCAGAAGCAACCCTCCAAACCCATTCCAATCATTAGCAAGATGACAACACCCATGAGCTGACATGAACTTTGCCTTCAGGCAGGGCAAAGCCCTCAGGAGGAGCCCATAAGCATTCTCTTTCTTTTCTCCAGCTGAAGACATTGCCAGGCCTCCCTGAGAAGCTGTGCTGGCTGCTCTCATGTCAACTACTCCAAAGTGGCACACTGAACTAAACCACCATCTTGGAAAGACACAGACCTGCATTACCTTCATCTGGAATACCAGTCCCATGTAGGGTTCCCATACTCCACAACCCGTGTTTGAATGAAGCTATGTAGAAATCTCTACCCATCACTCCTCTGCCTTAAAAAGGTTTCTAGGTGGGCTGGAAAGGTGCTTGCCTGCAAAGCCAAAGGACCCAGGTTCAATTTCCCCAGACCCACATAAAGCAGACACACAGGTGGCCCATGCATCTGGAGTTCATTTGCAGCAGCTAGAGGCCCTGGCGCATCCATTCTCTCCTTCTCTTTCTCTATCTGCTTCTTTCTCTCAAATAAATTAAAAAAGTATTTTAGGGAGAAAAAAAGCTTTCTAGGGCTGGAGAGATTCTCTGTGGTTAAAGGAGCTTTCTTGCAAAACCTGATGGCCTGGGTTCAATTCCACAAAAAACAAAAAAATATTTCTATTTCTAGCGAAAATAGTTTTTATTTTATTGAGATAAAGTCTTACTAAGTTACCTGGCTGACCCTACCAGTCTGGATTCAAGCAGTCCTTCTTCAGCTTCTGGTAAAAACAGCTTTTAGATAGCTTTTTTTTTTTTTTTTTTTTTGGTTTTTCGAAGTAGGGTCTCACTCTAGCCCAGGCTGACGTGGAATTCACTCTGTAGTCTCAGGCTGGCCTTGAACTCACGGTGATTCTCCTACCTCTGCCTCCTGAGTGCTGAGATTAAAGGCATGTGCCACAAGTCCAGCTCTCAGGTTCATTTTAAAGTTGAATTAAAATGCCCTTTGGGGGGCTGGAGAGATTGCTTGGTGGTTAAGGCGCCTACCTGCTGAGCCTAAGAACGCCAGTTCCAATCTCCAGGTCCTACATTTAGTCAGATGCAAAAAGTGGGGCTGGAGAGATGGCTTAGTGGTTAAGCACTTGCCTGTGAAGCCTAAGGACCCTGGTTCGAGGCTTGATTCCTCAATACCCACATAAGCCAGATGCACAAGATGGATCATGCATCTGGCACCCATCTCTCTCTCTCTTGCTAATAAATAAAAATAAAATTAAAAAAATGTGACACAAGGGCACAATGCCACACTTGCCCACAAGGGGGTGCACGTGTCTGGAGTTCATTCACAGCAGCTGAGAGGCCGCTGGTGCACCCATTCTCTCTCTCTGTCTAGCTCTCTCTTTATCTCTCTCAAATAAAAAAAAAATGCCCTTTGGGGGCTGAAAAGATCACTTAGCTGTTAAGGCGCTTATCTGCTAAGCCTAAGGACTCAGGTTTGATTCCCCAGAATACATGTAAGCCAGATGCACAAGGTGATATATGCATCTGGAGTTCATTTGCAGTGATTAGAGGCCCTGTGCACCCATTTTCTCTTTTCATTTCTCTCTAATAAATTAATTAATTAAAAAATTTTTAACCAGGCATGGCGGCACACGCCTTCAAACCCAGCACTCGGGAGGCAGACGTAGGAGGATTGCTCTGAGTTTGAGGCCACCCTGAAACTACATACTAAATTCCAGGTCAGCCTGGGCTAAAGCGAGACCCTACCTCGAAAAACCAAAAGATTAAATTAAAAAAAAAATAAATAAATAAAATAAATAAAAGCCCTTTCAGGAATAAAGAGATGGCTCAGCACTTGCCTACAAAGCCTGACAGCCTGGGTTCAACACCCTGGTACCAATGTAAAGCCAGATGCACAAAGTGGCACAGCCAGATGCACAAAGTGGCACATAAATCTGGAGTTTGTTTACAGTGGCTAGTGGCAATGGCACACCCACTCTCTCTCTTTGCTTGCAAATAAAGAAAGAAAAATCTTTTTTCGTTGTTTGTTTTGTATTTGGTTTTTCAAGGTAGGGTCTCACTCTAGCTCAGGCTGACCTGGGATTCACTATGTAGTGTCAAGGTGGCCTCGAACTCTCGGCAATCTTCCTACCTCTGCCTCCTGAGTGCTGGGATTAGAGGCGTGTGCCACCACGCCTGGCGAAAAATATTTTTAATAATAAAATGCAATGCCCTTTTCCTTTAGAAAAGGTTAAAAATCAAAAAATGCTATTTCATGGGCCTAAGGACCCAGGTTCAATTCTCCAGGTCCCACATAAGCCAGATACACATGGTGGCGCATGCATCTGGAGTTCGTTTGCAGTGGCTAGAGGCCCTGGCATACTTCTCTCTCTCTGCCCCCCCCCCCCATCTCTAATAAATAAAAAAAAATCTTGAAAAAACAAAATAAACAAACAAAAAAAAAACCCTATTTCAGAGCCAGGAATGCTATAATCTTAGCAACCAAGAGGCTGAGACAGGAGGACTGCCTTGAGTTCCAGCATAGAACATTGTAGAAAGGCCTCTAATATCCTGCAGGCAGACTTCTAATCTGAGGCCCAGAGGCACAGTTCAGCCTCACTTACCACCTTCAGGAAGGGCAGGCTAGTGGCCACAGCTTACCTTTATGAAATGGTGGTCTGCACGTGGGATGGTTGAGTCCCTGGGCTTGGTCAGAATGTATTGGTTGTTCTGGGAATCGATCAGCATGCTGAGGCCCAGACCATCCTCCACTTCCCGCTTTGTGATATTTTGCTTGGAATTGGCCTCCTCTTCCTCCACTCTCAAAACTGCCTCAAAGTTGACCCCTTTCACCTGTAAGAATAACCAATGGTATATAATTAGAGTTGATTAAATGCTTTCATATTCAATATTAAGAGTAAAGAACAAGGGCTGGCTCAGGAGTTATGGCACTTGCCTGTAAAAGCAAAGGACCCAGGTTCAATTCCCAAGACCCATGTAAGCCAGATGTACAAGGTGGTGCATACATCTGAGAATGCATGTAAGCCAGATGCACAAGGTGATATATGCATCTGGAGTTCATTTGCAGTGATTAGAGGCCCCTGTGCACCCATTTTCTCTTTTCATTTCTCTCTAATAAATTAATTAATTAAAAATTTTTGGCCAGGCATGGCAGCACACGCCTTCAAACCCAGCACTCGGGAGGCAGACGTAGGATTGCTCTGAGTTTGAGGCCACCCTGAAACTACATACTAAATTCCAGGTCAGCCTGGGCTAGAGCGAGACCCTACCTCGAAAAACCAAAAGATTAAAAAAAAAAAAAAAAAAAAAAAAAGCCCTTTCAGGAATAAAGAGATGGCTCAGCACTTGCTTACAAAGCCTGACAGCCTGGGTTCAACACCCTGGTACCAATGTAAAGCCAGATGCACAAAGTGGCACATAAATCTGGAGTTTGTTTACAGTGGCTAGTGGCAATGGCACACCCACTCTCTCTCTTTGCTTGCAAATAAAGAAAGAAAAATCTTTTTTCGTTGTTTGTTTTGTATTTGGTTTTTCAAGGTAGGGTCTCACTCTAGCTCAGGCTGACCTGGGATTCACTATGTAGTGTCAAGGTGGCCTCGAACTCTCGGCAGTCTTCCTACCTCTGCCTCCTGAGTGCTGGGATTAGAGGCGTGTGCCACCACGCCTGGCGAAAAATATTTTTAATAATAAAATGCACTGCCCTTTTCCTTTAGAAAAGGTTAAAAATCAAAAAATGCTATTTCATGGGCCTAAGGACCCAGGTTCAATTCTCCAGGTCCCACATAAGCCAGATACACATGGTGGCGCATGCATCTGGAGTTCGTTTGCAGTGGCTAGAGGCCCTGGCACACTTATTCTCTCTCTCTGCCCCCCCCATCTCTAATAAATAAATAAAAATCTTGAAAAAACAAAATAAACAAACAAACAAAAAAACCCTATTTCAGAGCCAGGAATGCTATAATCTTAGCAACCAAGAGGCTGAGACAGGAGGACTGCCTTGAGTTCCAGCATAGAACATTGTAGAAAGGCCTCTAATATCCTGCAGGCAGACTTCTAATCTGAGGCCCAGAGGCACAGTTCAGCCTCACTTACCACCTTCAGGAAGGGCAGGCTAGTGGCCACAGCTTACCTTTATGAAATGGTGGTCTGCACGTGGGATGGTTGAGTCCCTGGGCTTGGTCAGAATGTATTGGTTGTTCTGGGAATCGATCAGCATGCTGAGGCCCAGACCATCCTCCACTTCCCGCTTTGTGATATTTTGCTTGGAATTGGCCTCCTCTTCCTCCACTCTCAAAACTGCCTCAAAGTTGACCCCTTTCACCTGTAAGAATAACCAATGGTATATAATTAGAGTTGATTAAATGCTTTCATATTCAATATTAAGAGTAAAGAACAAGGGCTGGCTCAGGAGTTATGGCACTTGCCTGTAAAAGCAAAGGACCCAGGTTCAATTCCCCAAGACCCATGTAAGCCAGATGTACAAGGTGGTGCATACATCTGGAGTTCATTTGCAGTGGCTGGAGGCCTGGGTGTGCCCATTCTTTCCCTCTCTCTCTCTCTCTCTCTCTCTCTCTCTTTTCTTTCTCTCTCAAATAAATAAAAATTAAAAAAATTTTTTAAAAAGGGTTAGAGAGATGGCTTAGCAATTAAGGTGCTTGCCTGCAAAGCCTGAGAACACTTTTTCAAATCTCCAGGTCCCATGTTTAGCCAGACGTAAAAGTGCAATGTTGCACATGTGCACAAGGAGGTGCATGCACCTGAAAAGGCCCTGGCACACCCATTCTCTCTCTGCCTCTTCCTCTCTCAATCTGTCTCTGTCTCTCTCTTCCTCTCTCAAAAAAAAAAAAAAAAAAAAAGGACTGGAGGAGATAGATGGCTTAGCTGTTGAGGCGCTTGCCTGCAAAGCCAAAGGACCCAGGTTTGATTCCCCAGGACCCATGAAAACAAGATGTACAAGGTGGAACATGTGTTTGGAGTTCATTTGCAGTGGCTAGAGGCTCTGGCATGCCCATTCTCTCTCTTTCTTTCTAATAAATACATACATACATAACATACATATAAATATATATAGAGAGGGAGGGAGAGAGAAAATAATTGGAAAAAAAAAAAAAAAGACCAGGCTAGAGAGATGGCTAAGTGGTTAAGGCACTTGAGGTCCCATGTAAGGCAGACGCACAGTGACACAAGCATGCAAGGTCACACACACGCACAAGGGCGAACACATGTCTGGAGTTTGATTGTAGTGACTAACAGCTCAGGCATGCCAATGCCAACTCTCTCTCTCTCTCAATCATTAAAATAAAAAAAGACCAAAAAGAAGAATGAGATAAATGTTTTAGTATTCTGTGAAATAAAGATTAGCAGTAGTAGCTGGACCTGAAGGCACAGGCCTCCAAATCCAGCTAGTTGGGAAGCTAAGGCAGAAGGAGCATAAGTTCAAGGCCTGCCTGTGCCACAGAGTGAATTAAAGGTGAGCCCTAGGCAACTTAGTCAAACACTTTCTCAAAATTAAAAGGAGCCAAGCATGGTGGCTCATGTCTGTAACCCTAACACTCGGGATGTAGAGGCAGGAACACCAAGAGCAGGCTGCACAACAAGTTCATTGGAGGACAGCCTTGAGAACCTTCTCAAAACAAAACAAAGCACTCCCTTAGTCTTGAGTTTAATCTCCAGTCCTGCAAAAACTTCAAAAAATAAATAATATTTATCAATCTATCTATTTATTTATTTATTTTGGTTTTTCAAGGTAGGGACTCACTCTAGCCCAGGCTGACTTGGAATTCACTCCATAGTCTCAGGGTGGCCTTGAACTCATGGCAATCCTACCTCTGCCTCCAAGTGCTGGGATTAAAGGTGTGCGCCACCACACCCAGCTCATAACTAATTATTTTAAAATGTCCAATAGCAGAGGTTGGACAGATGGCTCAGCAGTTAAAGGCACTTACTTACAAAGCCTGATGGCCCAGATTTGATTCCCCAGTACCCACATAAAACCAGAAGCACAAAGTGGAGCATGCATCTGGAGTTCGTTTGTAGTGGCAAGAGGCCCTAGTGTGCCCATATTCTGTCTATCTCTCTCAAATAAATAAATAAAATACTTTTAAAAATTTAAAAATAGGGCTGGAGAGATGGCTTAGCAGTTAAGCGTTTGCTTGTGAAGCCTAAGAACCCGGTTGAAGGCTCGATTCCCTAGTACCCATGTAAGCCAGATGCACAAGATGGCGCATGCATGTGGAGTTCGTTTACAGCACTAGAGGCCCTGGAGAGCCCATTCTCTCTCTCTGCCTCTTTCTCTCTCTCTCTCTGTTGCTCTCAAATAAATAAAATAAAAATAAAGAAAAAAATTAAAAAGTAAAAGTGTATTGCTGAAGACTCCACATGCTTGGGTTTCAAGGTCATTGAGAAATCAGGCAGGAGCTGAGCTAAAAATCTCCTCCCTGTAGATCAGCTGACAGAAAGCTGGGAAAAGCTATACTGCAAGCAGCCCTATAGGAAAGAGAAGTTATCAGTGGAGATAAACAACTGTGGACACTGCAAGCCTGACGTTTGGCCAGCCAGGCTATATGAGCCAATGGGTTTGATAGTGGCATGTCTGTTATGGGGGAGACCCAAGCCATGGGAGACAATACATGCCTAGTACCAAAAACCTAGGCAAAAGCCTATGATGGGGAGGTCATGAGACTCTGGGATGTAACACCTGTTGGTGTCTGGTTAAATGCACATATTATGCCCACCAAACTGTCCAGTAAGCACTTTTCTTAATGGCCATACCCATATATTAATTCTACTCTCACTTTTTGTTAGAGAAGCATCTCTCTCTCTCTCTCTTTTTAATTTGAGAGAGACACAGAGAGAATGGACACGCCAGCGGCCTTTCAGCCACTGTGAACAAACTCCAGATGCATGCACCCCCTTTTGCACAGGTGCAACATTACACGCTTGCGTCACTTTTGCATCTGGCTAAATGTGGGACCTGGAGATTTGAACGGGCATCCTTAGGCTTCGTAGGCAGGCGCCTTAACTGATAAGCCACCTCTCCAGCCTGAGAAGCATCTCTTTTCAGATGGCAAAGACCTCTGGGATGGCTCAGGAAGCACCATAGTGTTAAGAAGTGACAGAGAAGTGCTTAGCACTAAGACATCTCTATCATACCTTCCAAGGCTCAGGGTCCATTGTGGAAAAAGTGACAGAAAGAACATTAAGAGCCAAAGGAAGGTAGGACTGCTTACAATGCACACTTTTAGACAAAGTGGCCTGGATATCCATGACCTTGCAATGTCTGGCACTACTTACACAAGACCTCATAATAAGAGGAAAAGATGATGACATCAAAATAAAAGAGAGACTAAACCAGGCATGGTGGTGCACACCTTTAATCCCAGCACTTGGGAGGCAGAGATAAGAGGATCACTGTGAGTTCAAGGCCACCCTGAGACTCCATAGTGAATTCCTGGTCAGCCTGGACTAGAGGGAGACCCTACCTTGAAAAAAAGAAAAAAATTGGGGTTGAAGAACAGGCTTAACGGTTATGGCACATGCCTGCAAAGTCTAAGGACCCCGGTTCGATTCTTCAGGTCCCACGTAAGCCAGATGCACAAGGGGGCACAAGTGTCTGGAGTTCGTCTGCAGTGGCTAGAGGCCCTGGCATGCCCATTCCCTCTCTCCCTCTCTCTGTCTCTAATAAATAAATAAATAAATAAATAAGTATAAATAAAAAGAAAAAACGAAAGCCGGGCGTGGTGGCGCACGCCTTTAATCCCAGCACTCGGGAGGCAGAGGTAGGAGGATCGCCATGAGTTCAAGGCCACCCTGAGACTACATAGTTAATTCCAGGTCAGCCTGGGCCAGAGTGAGACCCTACCTCGAAAAAAAAAAAAAAAAAAAAAAAAAAAAAAAAAAAAAGAAAAAATGAAAAAAGCCAAAAAGAAAAAAAAGAGAAACTAATTGAGAGGGGAGGGGACATGATGATGGATTGTGAAGGAGAAAATGGGGGAGTGAAGGAAATTATCATGGTTAATTGTCTGTAATTATGGAAGCTTTCAATAATTTTTTTTTTTAAAGTAAGTGTTCAAGGCTGGAGAGATGGCTTAGCAGTTAAGGTGCTTGCCTGCAAAGCCAAAGGACCCAGGTTCAATTCCCCAGGACCCACGTAAGCCAGATGCACATTCTTTCTCTTTCTCCCTCTCTCAAATAAAAAAAAAAAAAAGGAATTTTTTTTAAAGAAAGTAAGTGTTCATTAGCCATAATTTTAACATTTTTTTCAAGTTAAAGATGAAAATATTAGGGGCTGGAGAGATGGCTTAGCAGTTAAGGTGCCTGCCTGCTAAGCCTAAGAACCAGGTTCCAATCTCCAGGTCCCACATTTAGCCAGATGCAAAGTGACGCAATGCCGCACTTGCCCACAAGGGGGCCACACATCAGTATTTCGTTCACAGCAGGTGAGAGACTGCTGGCGCCCATTCTCTATTTGTCTCCTTCTCCCTCTCTCTCTGTCTCTCTGTGTCTCTCTCCAAAAATAAGTAAAGTAATAATAAAAAAATTTTTAAAAAGATGAAAATATTAGGACTTATGCTACTTTCAAACTACTTCACCTGATTCTTTCAAAAATTCATAGCCCTGAAAGTAATTAGGATTTCTTCTCTGATCCCAGAATTAATGAATTATTTTTTAATGTTGCATTTATTTGAGAGAGAAGAGAAGGCTAGAGAGAAAGGCAGATAACAGAGTGAGTATAGGTGCGCCAGGGCCTCTTGCCACACTGCAGACAAAATCCAGATGCATGTGCCACTTTGTGTATCTGGCTTTACATGGGTACTGGGGAATCATAACCAGGCCATCACGCTTTGTAAGCAAGCGCCTCTCACCACGGAGCCTCTGCAGCCCCCAGAATTAATGAATTCTTAAGCACCCTTTCCCTTCCATTTCCATTCTCTGCTAGTACTGTTCTTGTGTGTGTGTGTGTCATATGTGCATGTGCACCTGCATATGAAGGCCAGAGGTTGACATTGGGTGTCTTTCTCCATCACTCTACACCTTACTTATTAAACCCAGAGCTTGATGACTGGGGAAGTCTAGCCAGCCAGCTTTCTCCTGTGATTCTATCTCCACCTCCCCAGTGCTGGGATTATAGGTGGATCACCACACCTGCTCAGAATTTATGTGAATACTGGGGGTCACACTTGTGCAGCAAACGCTTTACTAAGCCGTCTGCCCAACCTTATAACTTGTTCTTTGATCTTCTGGGAATCCATACAAGACCTACTACAGTCCTTGGCATCAGTCTCAATGTTTCCTTAGGTTCTCAACATGTGACAAGTGAACAGCATGAATTCTGTTTCTGAAATAAGACAATGTTTTGCAGAATTTAAAAGTCCCCAGTAGCTGAGCACTGAACCTCAACCATCCAAACTTTCTTACAACCAGAGCCCCAACCCATGAGTGCCAAAGCTGAGAATGGAGACAAGCCATGACATGACATGTCTATAGTTGTTACAAAAAAAAAAAAAAAAAGCAGCTTACTTTTGAATACCAAGTCAAAGTATTTTCCATGCAACACACAAGTATTTTTAGCCTATCTTCATTCTCAACCTCACCAAGACATATGTGAACATGTGTCAGGGCCCAGCCTCATCAGAACAGTTCAGGGAGTTGCTCTGCTTACTGATTTATTGTCATCAAAAGCGTGCTCCTCTATTTCCTCCTCCAAGCGATCTGCAGCCTTCCTCACATCTTCAAGAATCTCATCAAGAATGGACAGACTCTTGTTTTGATGTTGCATATTTTTAAGGGCTTCCACTTGATGTTTTTCTGCAGCGAGAAGTTCCACATATTCTGTCTCTTCCTATTCGTTGGTAAGAAATGAAGATTTATTAAGGATTAAACTAGGATTATGACTTCCTCATGCCCACTCAATGGGCCCTTTGTATAACTCTCCCTCTACCCACAGGGGGAGCCAAGTGTCCTAGTCAAACATGCTAAGCTTAGAAAACTGCACAGGGCAAATTACCTGCTCTAATACACCAAGAAGGGAGGAGTACCCTACTGTAATTGGGCATACCAATCCTTAAGGTCATCCACTCACATGAGCACAGCAATGCTTCAGGCACAGTGCCACCAGGCATGAGGCCACACCTGGATATTTAGCTATTTACTGAATTTCTAAAGAGGACAGTCCAGGCCCAGTTATAGAAAGAAAACTATTCAAAAAAAAATAGTAATATCACTACTGATTACTTTGGAAACTGATAGTGACAACAGAATTTAATAACTGTATTTTATAATATTATTTTTGGTCAATAACCTTACTTTTAAAATGTCACTAAGGGGAAATCTTGTCTGGGGCAGAACAGTGGCATCCAGCATCCAGATTAGTCCCAGTGACTCCCAACACCTAATGGCACCAGCTGGAGTGCTTCAATGTTAATGGCCTGCATGTTTGGACTGATGCTATGTAAACTCATGTCTGTCCTCTCTTATAACAAAGCAACTGCAAGTCTTGACCTCACTATAGATCCCTATTTGAAATCAAGATCTCAATGTCTCAACATTACAGGATCAGCCAAAGGACCCTGTAACACTTTGAGCCTGTTCAAGACAAAGCACAGCCTGTTTCTAATGTCCAAAGGCAGTTCCAGGAACTCATAGAGGTAACATGGGCAGAATGGCTGAAACATGAGTTATCAAAAGCCTTGATTTAAACATGTCTGATTATCATATTCCTACCAAAAAAATAATATATTTTGGTAAAGGAAGTTTAAGATATCTATATTCTCTACTGTTTATGTAAAGTTATTACAATTTTTTGTCTTTTTCAGTTATTTTTTACATTAAAAACTAAGTAATTATAATTTTTTCTTTAGAGACAAGGTCTTTTATAGCCCAAGCAGGCTTCAAACTCCTTATGTACTTGAAGGTGACCTTGAACTTCTGATCCTCTTGCCTCTGCTTCTTGAGTGCTGGGATTATATGTACCAACGTGCTCAGTTTAGTTTTTCCAATGTAGGGTCTCACTCTAGCCCAGGCTGACCTGCTCAGTTTTTTTATATTCTCTACTTTTTCAGCTGTGTAGTACATAGCAATGTAGGGTTTTTCTACAAAGATAAATGGTAGTTTTATATATTAAGGGCTTGGCATAGTACCTTACATATACAAGTGCTCAGATCGCTTAAAAAAAAAAGCATACACATCTGGCACATTCGTGGTTTCTTCTCATTATTTAAGAATTATTTTTGGACCAAAGGAAGGGTATGACTTCTTACAATGCAACTGCCCAGACAGAAATTGGCCTCGATATCCATGACATTGCAGTGCCTAGCAATACCTTCGCAAGACCCTCAAAATAGAAGAAAAAGATGATGACATCAAATTAAAAGAGAGACTAATGGAGAGAGGGAGGGGATATGATGGAGACTGGAGTTCTAAAGTCGAATGGGGGGGGAGGGAAATATCATGTGTTTTTTGTATGTAAGTATAGAAGTTGTCAATAAAAAAAATAATAATTAAAAAAAATTATATTTGGAACAGCTATGGTGGGACACATCTTTATTCCTAGCACTCAGGAGGCTGAGGTGGGAGGACTGCTGTGAGTTAGAGGACAGCCTGGGACTACAGAGTAAGTTCCAGGTCAGCCTGGGCTAGAGTGAGATCTACCTTAAAAAAAAAAAAAAAAAAAAAAAGTAACTTGAGCAAAGTCCTGATTTTAGATGCACACATTTTAAATCAATTTTATTATTTTTATTTTTTATTAAATTTATTTACTTAAAAATTTATTTATATATTTTGTTTTTTTGAGGTAGGATCTCACTTTAGCCCTGGCTGACCTGGAATTCACTATGTAGTCTCAGGCTGGCCTTGAACTCATGGCAATCCTCCTACCTCTGCCTCTCAAGTGCTGGGATTAAAGGCATGCACCACCATGCCTGGCTTAACAATTTTAATATTTTTGCTTTTCAATGGATATGGGCCCAGAATATAGGCCATAGGGACATAGAAGAAAGATTTCACATCCAAAGGAATTTCTGAGAGCACTCAACAAAATCGTGGTTGAAATTGCAAATGCAGTCAAAAGTCACTTAAGGACTGGCAGCACTATGTTCTAAGATGCGTGGTTAATGGGATAATGTTGAGTGAAACTCAGTGTTCCTGCAAAGACTAAGATGGCTGGGAAACCACAGGGCAACACAACCTTCTGGGCTGCATTGCGTGTACAGCCTGGCACTGCCTGAATCGTTGGTTGCCATATTAGCACAGAACTGTCGCTTCATCACACACCTTTCTTTCAGTGTGGATTTAGTGCATGACTATAGGCTCACGCCACGTGTGTGTGTGTGTGTGTGTGTGTGTGTGTGTGTGGCCAGCACCAGGATTTCCACAACAAAAAAGTATCACAGGTGTGCTCCTCTTACAAGTAGTGACTATACTACCAGACACAGGAAAGGTTCTCACTGCTACCCAAGCCTGTGCCCACATCCCTCCACCTGCCATTCCCTGATCACACCTTCTCAGACAGGACAGGCCCCTTCCTTCCAGTTAGTGGCTGACCTTAATGGCGGCCTCACGTAGGGCCTCCAGCCGCTGCTTGCTGCTCTCCTTCATGTTGACCACATCTCTGTAATCCCCCTGCAGGGCTCTCTGCAGTCCATAGATGGCCTGAAAGACCGAGTTTTCACTTTCATTCAGCTCCTTCTGAAATATTTCAAATGTGTGCACCTGGAACAGCTTCTCCTCGTCTGACAGCCCAGCATCCTTCTCCACTGCTCGGATGGCATTTTTCAGTTTGTTCAGAACCACATTCTTCTGCCGAAGGAGACCAGTGAGCCTCCTGCAACTATCCAGAACCCACTGCTTCCTCTGTGTGGCCGCAGCACCCTTCCCACGGTGCAACTTGATGACGTGCTTTGCCACTTCCTCATGCTCTGCAGCACTCACTGTCAAGTGAAAGAATGGGAGCAGCATCCAAAAGAGACCTTCGTCAAGTACCTTCATGGTCCAAGGATGGGGGCTGGCAAGACAGTCCAGAGACTTCTGCTACCATCAGTTTGCATTTTAGATGCCCATTTTCAGCTGAAAAACAGATATGCTGTTACATATAGCTAAGGACTGCTGGTATTGAGGCCAAAGATAAAATATCAATTACATCCAGAAAACATCATTTGAAAGAAAATGCTATTTTTCCTAGATTAACAGCAACATCTGAACTACTTATTGTGTTCATATTACAGTCAAATCCTGAATGCTGAAGTACCTTAAGTGGAGACTAAAGGAGCTTCATTTGATTTTAAATACAATTTAAGAAACTTGAAACATAACTTTGCTAGGTTTGTGGCACATACCTGTGATCTCAGAATTCAGAAGGCAGAGATAGGAGGTTTAGGAGTTCAAGGCCAGCCTAAGCTCCATGAGATCTTGTCTGAAAAATAAATAAATGGCTAGGCATGGTGGCACACATCTCTAATCCCAGCACTTGGGAAGCATTGGTAAGAGGATCACTGTGACTTTGAGGCCACCCTGAGACTACATAGTGAATTCCAGGTCAACCTGGACCAGAGAGAAACCCTACCTCAAAAGACTAAAATAAACAAACAATCAAAAAGACTCCTATATGAAGATGTTTCTATCTTCTGATGATTACCTTTTTACTCCTGGAGGAGGTATTTTAAGAACATGCACATTTGAAGGAAAAGATAGCAGATGCACCTTTTACATTTGTAAGGAGGCAAAGGGAGAAAATGGAAACAAAAAATTTTAAATGTCCTGTGCCATCTCTGGGCCTAGTAATACTATGTGTACTTTATTGCTAGTTCTGTTAAAACCTGAATAAAAAAAAAAAATGATGTCTTAGCATTAAGACCTGTGAGGCTTAAACTAATTGCCCAATCTACTCTACCTCAACTGCACAGAAACATTTTGTAACAAGGCTGAGCAAAATTCAGCAGCACAGTAGTTTTGTATTTGAGGTTGTTTCCCCACAATACTTTAAGTAATGCAGTAGCAATATAAATATTGTAGCCTTCCCAATAAGGGTTTATAAAACAGTTAAAAAAGTAAACTCCCTCCCTCCCTCACCAACCAACCAATAATATGTCTTCATGACTCTACCATGTGCAAAAGACAAAAAGCAGTTCTGCTTAAGAAAAGCCATATGGAGCTGGGCGTGGTTGCGCATGCCTTTAATCCCAGCACTCAGGAGGCAGAGGTAGGAGGATCACTGTGAGTTCAAGGCCACCCTGAGAATAGAGATTGAATTCCAGTCAGCCTGGACTAGAGTGAGACCCTACCTCGGGGGAAAAAAAAAGCCATATGATGGGCTGAGGAAATGGCTCAGTGGATTAAAGCACCTGCCACATGACTCTTAGTACCTGGATCCCCAAACTCCTCTTAAAAGCCAAAAGTTTCCAGGCATGGTGGCACACACCTTTAATCCTAGCTCTTGGGAGACTGAGGTAGGTGGAGAGCTGTGAGTTCGAGGCCAGCCTGAGAGTACATAGTGAATTCCAGCTCAGCCTGGGCTAGAGACCCTACCTCAAAAAAAAAAAAAAAAAAAAAGCCAGAAGCTGTGGTGGGCTTCTGAAACCCCAGTGCACCTACAGTGAGGAAAAAGGCAGAGACAAGAATTTCTTAGAAGCTGCCGGGCGTGGTGGCACACGCCTTTAATCCCAGCACTTGGGAGGCAGAGATAGGAGGATCGCTGTGAAGTTTAAGGCCACCCTGAGAATACAGAGTGAACCCCAGGTCAGCCTGAACTAGAGTGAGACCCTACTTCGAAAAACTAAAAAAAAAAAAAAAAAAAGAATTTCTTAAAAGCTCATGAAAGGAGTATGAGAAATGACAAGATCCGGCTTCAGATATGGTGGAAAATGAAAACTAATCCACATGCACGAGTTGGCTTAAGTGCATCCATACACACATATCCCCCCCATGCACACACATTCTTCTCTCTGCTCTCTGTCTCTCTCACACACAGAATCCCATCTTAAAGTCAGAAGAAAACATCAATTTCCCCGTCTCATGGAGAGTGGCCACTGGATGACCATAACCAGGAGCATTCAGGAAGTGGACTCTTCTAAGATGCTGAGTAGCCTACTGAGCCACTCTACCGCCTTCCAAAACATTTGGAGTACTGCCAAATTTCCAAAGTCAACCACAGTTAAGTAAAACATCACAATTAAAAAAAAAAATCACAAAAATGTAATCATACCTAAATTCTAGGATTTTACCAAATGTATAAACTTTTTCTATCACTGAAATTCAGGCTCATTCTCTTTCCCTCTGTAGCAAGACCTAACACACACACACACACACACACACACACACACACCCCTGGCAAGAATAGCAGAGACAACTTGCTTTCTGGAATCTCGGTTTAAGACAAGAGGAAGGTCTTGGCGTTCACAGGGTGGCAGCTACAGCTGAAATATCTACAAGATGCAGCCCAGGACAAGCAAGAGCACTGTTTGAGAAGCAGTTAACAAGAGTGGTCAGAAAAGGTCACTAGGGAAGTGATCTTAGAAGCTGGATAACAGAGACTGAAGAAGGAACAAAGATAAGAGAGGTTAAGTAAGATAAACTCTAAGAATTACCCATGGAATCTGTCACCCAGGGAACTACTAGCTACCCAGCTATGTCCCCTGCCCAAAAAAAAAGCGAAATGTGCCATCTGTACAGGACTGCAGTTGAAAGAAAAGAACACGGATGTAACTAATATCTGAACAAAGGCTAAACTATCATAACGAGAGTCCTTCTAACCGGCTGTGATAGCACATGCCAGCAGGATATTGCTGAAGAGGCAGAGGCAGGAAGATCAGAAGTCTTCTAAGCCTGCAAACACACCAGAATTTCCTCTCCCTGGGAAGCTACCTCCTGAAGTATATATACATATCCAGTGCTAACCCCAATGCTAATACATTTCACCTGGTTTTTCCAGGCAAAGCAGGCAACATGAAACACAAATAAGAGATGGTATTTCTAGAGACTGTACTCTGAGCAAACCAGAAATACAACCAACAGAGATAACAAAAGCAAGCATGAGAACTCAAAAAGCAGCTGGGCGTGGTGGCACACGCCTTTAATCCCAGCACTCGGAGGCACAGGTAGGAGGATAGTCCTGAGTTTGAGGCCACCCTGAGACTACCAAGTGAATTCCAGGTCAGCCTGCAGCTAGAGTGCGACCCTACCTCAAAAATAAATAAATAAAAATAAAAATAAATAAATAAATAAATAAATGAACTCAAAAAGCCTGCAGACCAGGTCATTTAGTGAGATCTTACAGCTCAAAAGATCCTATAAATAATACTGACACCCAAGAGGATAGTCACTGTGGTCAGAATGACAACCTCAAGGGGCTGGGGAAATGGCTTAGTGGTTAAGGTGTTTGCCTGCAAAGCCTATGGACCCCGGTTTGATTCCCCAGGACCCACGTAAGCCAGATGAACAAGGTGACACATGCATTTGGGGCACATGGAGTTTGTCTGCAGTGGCTAAAGGCCTTGGTATGCCCATTCTCTCTTTCTCTCAAATAAATAAATAAAATATTAAACCGGGCATGCCTTTAATCCCAGCACTCGGGAGGCAAAGGTAGGATGATCAACTTGAGTTCAAACCCACCCTGAGACTACATAGTGAATTCCAGGTCAGCCTGGGCCAGAGTTAAACCCTACCTTGGGGGAAAAAAAAAAAAAAAGAATGACAACCTCAAGTCACCAGGAAATGACAGCTGCTTTGTTTAAAAACAAAGTGCTGAGATGGCTCAGTGATTAAGGTACTAGCCTGCAAAGCCTAACAACCTGAGTTAGATTCCCCAGTACCTACATAAAGCCAGATGCACAAGATGGCCCATGCATCTGGAGTTTGTTTGCAGCTCCTGGAGGTCCTGGTGTGCCCATCCTCCCTCTCCCTCTCCCTCTCTCTCTGCGGAACATGGTGGCACAAGCATTTAATCACAGTACTCCAGAGGCAGAGGTAGGAGGATCTCTGTGAGTTTAAGGCCAGCCTGAGACTACATAGTAAATTCCAGGCCAGCCTGGGCTAGAGAGAACCTACCTCAAAAACAAAAACAGAGTTGGATTTCAGCACGGCATTAGAGGTGTGGCTGCTAAGGTTCACTGGGACTGTGTGTGGCTAACCTCCTGAAAGGGAGCAGGAGAATGTGCAGCAGTGGCTCTAGTTATGCCGATATCAATACTTCACCCACAGAGGCCACCACCCCCAAAACAAACTGACAGTTTCCCTCTACAGAGTCCTACAGCTGAACAAGTTGTTTCAGGCATCTTCCAGTGGCTAGCTCTCCCCTGTTCCCAGGAAGACCCACTCCGCATTCAGAAGGAAACAGAGGCTTCCCAAGAACCATGGCATAAACTTAAGATGCTTTATTTATGCTTCCCATTTCCCCCAAAAGACTTCCAAAGGCGATTCTTCTATGGGTCTCAAGCTTCAACAGTGTATAAAAATGATACGCTAAGCCGGGAGTGGTGGAGCACGCCTTTAATCCCAGCAGAGGTAGGAGGAGGATCTCCGTGAGTTCGAGGCCACCCTAAGTCTACATAGTGAATTCCAGGTCAGCCTGGGCTAGAATGAGACCCTACCTCGAGAAAGAAGAGAAAAAAAAAAAAAAAAAAAAGAAAGAATTACACACTAGGGCTGGAGAGATGGCCCAGTGATTAAGGTACTGGCCTACAAAGACAAAGGACCCAAGTTCGATTCCCCTTGTACCCACGTAAAGCCAGATGCACAAGGTGGCACAGGTGTTAAAAGCCAGGCTTGGTGACGCACGCCTTTAATGGCAGCACTCAGGAAAGGACACAGAGGGGCTGAGACGGGGCTCGGGGATCTGGATAGGCAAGTGTCAATGAAGTCTGGGGAAAGGGGAGCCTTCCGGGAAGACCTCCAGGAAAGACCAGGGTAACTCCTGAGGACGCAGACTCCCCCAGAAGAAAGCCCACTCGCCAGGACCCCAGGGAGGAGGCCTCGAGCTCGCGCGCCCCGGAAAGGACCGCACCGTCGCCCCGCCGCACTCACCGGGGCGGAGGAGGCCGCGCTCAGCACGGGCGGCGGGGACATCGCGGTCCCCGACCCGGAACGCTGCGGCGCCGCGAGTCTCTGCGGAGGACGTGGACTGGCTGGCATCCCGTTCCCGAGACAGGGGCCCGACGCGGACGCGGAGCACCGCCGCCGCCCTTCGCAAACCTCCGCCCGACCACGCACGCCGGGAAGCGAGGCGCGGCCCCTTTAAGAAGGCGGGACGTGGGCGGGCGCGTCGGCCTTCGCGCGGCGCCGTGCACGCCGGGAGCTGGAGTTCCGGGGGCTGGCCGGCTGCTCTCCCGCCAGAAGCCTCCGAAAAGGAGGTCACAAATCCCTCGGTAGGCAACGCGTGCACACTTGAAGGGTCGCTGCACCACAAGGCACCCCCGGGGCGGCACACTGGGCCAGGTCGGCGAACGCCCAGGAGGGAAGCAGCATGCGCCTGCGCAGAGGGCCGGGCTCCGACAGCGGCGGCGAGCACCTGCGCAAAAGGGCGGTGGGCGGAGGCCGGCCTGCGCCTGCGCAGAGGGCCGAGCGCCAACAGCGGCGGCGTGCACCTGCGCAGAAGGGCGGCGGGCGGTGGCCGGCTTGCGCCTGCGCAGAGAGCGCGAGCAGCCGCTGCGGCGCTGGCGAGCATGGTAGGTGACAGCCGTGTTGCCCTGCAGGTGGGGCCCGGGAGGGGCGCGGAGGTCAGCGATCGGGGACGGCTCCAGAAGCAGGGGGACAGGTCGAGGGCGAGCGAGGGACAGGAGCCGTCTTCGGCGATGTGTCGAGCATGGCGCACTTGGAGGGCCGCGGCCCTGCGTGGGGGTCGTGGGAAGCTCGGGTGGGGTGTTGGGGTGTGCCTAGGCCGCCTCCGAGGAAGGCGGAGCGGGGGTGACACTGCAGTGACGGGGCGGGCCGGCCAGGCTCCTCTCATCTGGGCCTGCTGTTTGAGAGCCGAGGCGCGGCTCGGGGACAGCACCGATTGCCCAGTCTCTTCCAGGGCGAGGGGGTCCTTGGCCACGGGGAGGGGAGAACGCTCGAGGTCAAGGAAGGTGACTCCCGGAGAGTTATGCCAAGGCCGGAAGGTCGCCTGGCCGGCCCAGCACGCTGACCTTCACGGTGACTGCCGCCTGGTCTTCCCCGAGCGACTGTAGTGGAGAGCAAAGTTAAGGACAAGAACCTCGGGGGTGGGGGGAGCTGCGGAGGAAACCAAGAAGGACGAGTTTGAAAATCTATGGAAACCACAAGGATATCTTGGAGAAGAGGAGAGGAGGGAGCAGCCAGAAGACCTTTTTTTTTTTTTTTTTGGTTTTCTAAGTAGGGTTTCACTCTAGTCCAGGCTGACCTGGAATTCACTAGGTAGTCTCATGGTGAGACCTTACCTCGACAAACCAATATATATATATAGCTTATTATTTATCTCAGAGGGAGAGAGAGAGAGACAGAGATAAAGAGGCCCACAGAGAGAATGAATATGGGCATGGGCATGCCAGGGCTTCCTGCCACTGCAAACAACTCTCTAGACTCATGTGCCCCTTAATACATCTGGTTTTACGTGGGTACTGGGGAATCAACCCAGGCAGGCCGGCCTTGCAACCAATGTGCTTTAACCACTTAGCTATCTCTCCAGGATGATGAACCATTTTTTCCCCTAAGAAATTGTATACCCTTTCCCTTCCAGTTGAGCTTGAGGTTCTTCATTGCTTGTGGGTGTGAAGCTTATACTGTCTTTAGGCTTAGCTGTTGATTATTGCTTTAATCGGTCTCATTTTATGGAGAAACCTACCTGTAAGGGGTAACATCATATTGTGATTGTATTGCCCAGTTCTTTGCTCTTCATGCCTTTTGCTGCTGCTCGTGCCAGACTAGCACCTTGATGCTTCCTTGAGGTCAGCTGTTGGTAAGGGTGTCCTGTACAAATGACACAATTTAAGAGGTTGGGGGCTGGAGAGATGGCTTAGCGGTTAGGGTACATGCCTGCAAAGCCAAAGGACCCAGGTTCAATTCCCCAGGCCTCATGTTAGCCAGTTGCACAAGGGAGCGCATGCATCTGGAGTTCATTTGCAGTGGCTGGAAGCCCTGGCATGCCCATTCTCTCTCTCTCCCCATGCCTATCTCTTTCTCTCTGTCTAATAAATTAAAAAAAAAAAAAAAAAAAGAGTTTGGAGAGGAATCTCTTTTTCTTTGTCCATACTAGTTAGCATAGAACAATTCAGAACTGCTTTGAGTGTTTAGATTCATATATCTGCATCTATTCAGTATGCTGTCTGCACTGGACACAACTATCTTGTCATATACTGTGAGAGGCCTCCAAAGGCGACCTCAGAAGTCATAGACCAGACACTATCCCATCTTCCAGATGTTCACTTTTTCTTTTCTTCTTTTCTTTTCTTTTTCAAGGTAGGGTCTCACTCTGGCCCAGGCTGACCTGGAATTCACTATATAGTCTCAGGGTGGCCTCAAACTCATGGTGATCCTCCTACCTCTGCCTCCCGAGTGCTGGGATTAAAGGCGTGCATCACCATGCCCAACTTTATTCAGGTCCAGGCTGACCTGGAATTCACTATGTAGTCTCAGGGTGGCCTCAAACTCTCGGCGATCCTCCTACCTCTGCCTCCCGAGTGCTGGGATTAAAGGCATGCGCCACCACGCCCAGCTATTCATGCAGCCTGTAATTAGGCATGTGACTATTGATGAGTCTTGGAAACACATGGGGACAATGTTAAGATGTTTGTTTGTTTGTTTGTTTATGTATTTAATTTAATTAATTTAATTTATTTATTTGACAGAGAAAAAGGTAGAGAGAGAATGGGCACACCAGGACCTTCAGCTGCTGTATATGATCTCCAAATGCATGGGCCACTTTGTGCATCTGGCTTATGTGGGTCCTGGGGAACTGAACCTGGGTCCTTTGGCTTTGCAGGCAAATGTCTTAACCGCTAAACCATCTCTCTAGCCCTATTTGTTTTTTGAAGATTTAGCCCTGACTGACCTGGAATTCACTAGGTAGTCTCAGGGTGGCCTCAAACTCATGGCAGTCCTCTTACTCAGCCTCCCAAGTGCTAGGATTAAAGGTGTGTGCTACCACACCGGGCTGATATTTTTTTCAAGGGTCCAAATCTGTGGTGTCTAGAACAGTCCCATTGTTGTGCGGTCGTGGCCTCTAATTGTAAAATGTTTTCATCACCTCAACAAAAACCTCGTGCACATGAGTGCTTCCCAGTTCCTCCTTTCTGCCCCTAGGCCCTGGTACCCACAAGCCTACAAATTTGCCTGTTCTGGACATTACATAATTTTCTGCAATGTGTGGCCTTTTTTTTTCTCGAGGTAGGGTCTCACTGTAGCTCAGGCTGACCTGCAATTCACTATGTAGTCTCAGGGTGGCCTCGAACTCATGGCGCTCCTCCTACCTCTGCCTCCCGAGTGCTGGGATTAAAGGCATGCGCCACCATGCCCGGCTTGTGTGGCCTTTTGTGTGTGGCTTCTTTCCCTGTGTTTACATATTTTTTGAGGATCACCTACATTGTAACATTTATCATTGCTTTATTCTTTTTTTTTAAATATTTTTATTTATTTATTAGAGAGAGAATGAATGGTCACACCAGGGCCTCTAGCCACAGTAAACGAACTCCACAAATGCACACACCACCATGTGGATCTGGCTTACATGGTCACCAGGGAAATCAAATGTGGGTCCTTAGGCTTCTCAGGCTTAACCACTAAGCCATCTCTTTGGCCCATACTTCATTCTTTTTATGTCTGAATAATATTCTATTATATGCATACACCAAATTAAATTTCTTTTTTAAAAAATTATTTATTTATTTGACAGAGAAAGAGGGAGAGAGAATGGGCATGCCAGGGCCTCTAGCCACTGCAAATGAACTCCAGATGTATGCACCCCCTTGTGCATCTGGCTAACTTGGGTCCTGGGGAATCGAACCTGGGTCCTTTGGCTTTGCAGGCAAACGTCTTAGCCACTAAGCCATCCCTCCAGCCCCCAATTTAAATTTCTAACCATGAAAGAATTTTTAAATTTAGCATTGATGGCCATTTATAATAAGATACCATGACTGGAGCTGGGTGTGGTGGCACATACCTTTAATCCCAGCACTTGGGAGGCTGAGGTAGGGGATTGCTGTGAGTTTGAGACCAGCCTGAGACTACATAGTGAATTCCAGATCAGCCTGGGCTTTAAAGTATCTTTGGCTTTACCAGTCTTCCCTTGGGGAGACTTAGCAACTTCATTTAAAAATGTTGGCTTTAGCCCAGCATGGTGGTGCACACCTTTAATCCCAGCACTTGGGAGGCAGAAGTAGGAAGATCAATGTGACTTTGAGGCCAGCCTGGGACTACAGAGTGAGTTCCAAGTCAGCCTGGGTTAGAGTGAGACCCTACCTCAAAAAAAGAAAATTAAGCCAGGCATGGTGGTGCACGCCTTTAATCCCAGCACTCAGGAGGCAGAGCTAGGAGAATCACCATGAGTTCAAGGCCACCCTGGAACTACATAGTGAATTCTATGTCAGCCTGGCATAGAGTGAGACCCTACCTTGAAAAAACAAAAACAGAACAACAAAAACCCAAAATTAAAAAAAAAAAAATGCTGGCTTTATCAGTTGTCAGCTAACTATATGATATATGAGATCTGCCTTCAGTTCACCGGTGGGGAAGCTAGGCAGGAGCAGAGGCTGGAGTCACAGTCACAGGAAGAAAGAGGATGATGAAGACACTGCTGCTCAGGTGCTGCCTCCTTTATTCGACCTGGGGCCAGCCACGTGAATTATGCTAGGGTGGGTCCCTCCACGCCTCAGTTGACCTAATTGGCAGCCCTCTAGCATTTTCAAGTTTGCCTTCCCATGCTGATTCTGTGTCTGTTATGTGTTGACACCCAGAAGATTAACATCACATATCCAATGTTGACTTCAGCCTCCTCACAATGCATTACGCACATAATATACACATACCAGCGGAATGTCGTGAAAAAGAATCCATAAGGAGGAAGCAAGGCAAGCCTGGAACCATGTGGCAGATCTTTGAAGGTCCAAGGGCAGCAGGGAAAGGAGTGGGTCAGCTGCTGCGGGCCTTTCAACTCAGTTCTCTCTGCGCCCTTTCAGCAAGGCCAGCATTGTGCCTATGAGTCACTTTGCATCTGGATAAATCTTGGACCTGGAGTTGGAAAATCTAGTGGGGACTCCTGCTGTTCTCAGCATTTGTCGGGAGGCGCCTTAAAGAGAGGGTTCTCTCAGCATGAACACCATGAATTTTTTAATGTTTGTTTATTATTTATTTTTGGTTTCTCAATGTAGGCTCCCTGGAAGGAGCTGACTTGGAAACTCTATGTAGTCTCAGGGCAACTTGACTCATGTTCTTATCTGCCTACCTCTCCCTCCTGAAGCAAGTCCACTGTGCACCACCATCCCCAGTTTTTTTTTTTTACCATTATTATTTTACTTAACGGTATTTGAGAGAAGCAATATCTGGTAGAGAGAGAGAGGGGAGAGCTGGGACCCAGAACACCTGCCACTGCAGCAGCGGATGAAGAAAAGAACATCTGTGTTTCAGCCCTGGAGTCTTGAACGGACTTCACAAGGCATCGTTTAACAATAAGCCATATATAGTGAAAAAGCCCAGTTTTTATATTTTGCAACACATTTTTTTTTTTGGTTTTTCAGGAAGCGAGTTTGTCTCGGCTGACCTGGGTTTGGGCTCAGGGCTGTGTTATTCCTACCTCTGCCTCCCAGTGCTGGGATTACAAACCTCATTCAGCAAGCTATCTTTTTAAACAAAATGGCCAGTTTTATTTATTTATTATTGTTGTTTATTTATGGAGACCACGAGAAAGAGAGGAGAAGACCCAGGGCATCCAGCCATTGCAGACAAACTCTCATTCAAATCCCCATATTATTATATATGGAGAATCAAACCGCGTATTTGACAGTAGTGAAATTAACACTAAGCCTCTCAGCCAGAGTTTTTTTTTTTTTTTTTGTTTTAGGTTTTTTTTTTGTGGTGAGGTCTCACTCTGGTTCAAATGACCTGGAAGTTGAGAATGTAGTCTCAGACCAGCCTTGAACTCTTTGTTGGTGAGGTGATGTGTGACCCGAATGCTAAAGTGTTGAGGGGGCTCCCCTCTGTTTTTTCCTGTACGGTTTAAACCTTTTATCTTTTTATTCTGAGAGGTTCCTATGTCAGCCTGGCATAGAGTGAGACCCTACCTTGAAAAAACAAAAACAGAACAACAAAAACCCAAAATTTAAAAAAAAAAAAAATGCTGGCTTTATCAGTTGTCAGCTAACTATATGATATATGAGATCTGCCCTCATTTAACTAAATTTTATATTTGCCAAGAATATAACCTTGGACTCTCTGTCTAGTTCTTATTAAAGACTCAATTTTAGGACAGAAGTGTAGACTTTATATTTCTCTAGAATCTGTACTCAGGTCAGCAGACCGCAGCCAACAAGCCAGACCCTGTGTTAGTAAAGGATGTTTTATTTATATACTTCCATATTCACCTTCACATACATTGTCTGGATTGTTGGCTTTGACCCTGCAGTGACAAGGCCAAGTACCCTTCTGTGAGAGATGTATGGCCTCAGTGTCTAGGCTCTGCCTCAGAACCCCTATGTATTTTTTTTTAAACTTTTTATTATTTATTTTTTTTTTTGGAGAGAGACACAGAGAGAGAGAGAGAGAGGAAGACAGAGATGGGCGCGCCAGCAGTGTCTCAGCTGCTGCGAACGAAATCCAGATGTGTGCGCCCCCTTGTGGTCAAGTGCGGCATTGCGCCCTTGCGTCACTTTGCATCTGGCTAAACGTGGGACCTGGAGATTGGAACCGCTGGAAGATTGGAACCAGTGTTCTTAGGCTTAGGAGGCAGGCGCCTTAACGGCTAAGCCATCTCACCAGCCCACCCCTATGTATTTTTTAAAATGATTGGGAATGCAAAGAGCTTTGGTTTATACAGGCACTAATCATTGGTATTTTCCATGTCAGAAATTAAAGTTAATATATGTTCATTTATATATTACATACATATTTAGATTTTGCAATAGTGAACCCTTGACCTTTTTACAGTACATCTTTACAAATATCTATAATGTCTAGCATCATAAAAGATAAGTTCTTGCCAGATGTGGTGGTGCATGCCTTTAATCCCACACTTCAGAGGCAGAGATAGGAGGATTGCTGTGAGTTTGAGGCCTGGGATTACAGTGTGAGTTCCAGGTAAGCCTGGGCTAGAGTGAGACTCTACCTTTGGGGGAAATCAGGTAAGTTCTTAAATCTTCAGCTTCTTGTATTACCTCAAATCATGGAACCCATGGAGACGTCTCCTCTGTGCTCAGGAGAAAATGAGACTGTTTGGTGGTATTTTAGAGTCTCAGAAGATGTTTTTCATTGTGAGTCCCTGAAAGGCCTTCAAACCCAGGATCCCTACAGCACACTTGAGTGCTGTGTATGGACTGCATCATCTTACTCTCCTGCTGGATCAATACTTGTTTTTCCATGAGAATGTTTTGTTTGTCTTGGGAAAACTCTGGAAAGTGCTGTTTGTTGTTGGCGCTGTGATTCTTACAAAGGGGGAAGGGGAGACATTACACATGTCCTTTTTTTTTTTTTTTTTTTTTTTTTTTTCCGAGGTAGGGTCTCACTCTAGCTCAGGCTGACCTGGAATTCACTATGTAGTCTCAGGGTGGCCTCAAACTCAGGACAGTCCTCCTACCTTTGCCTCCAGAATGTTGGGATTAAAGGTGTGTGCCACCACGCCCAGCTTTCTTCTTTTTAAGAGATATTTATCGGAGCTTGAAAGATGGCTTAGTGGTTAAGCGCTTGCCTGTGAAGCGTAAGGACCCTGTTTCGAAGCTCAATTCTCCAGTACCCATGTAAGCCCGATGCAAATGGTGGCGCATGCATCTGGAGTTCTTTTGCAGTGGCTAGAGGTCCTGGCATGCCCATTCTCTCTCCCTCTCCCTCTCTCCCTCTCTCTCTCTCTCTCTCCCCTTCTCCCTCCCTTTCTTATTTCTTGAATAAATAAATAAAAATAAAAGATATTTATCTATTTGAAAGAGAGAGAGTATGTGTGTATTGATAGGCCAGAGCCTCTTGCAGCTGCAAATGAACTCCAGGCTCATGCGCCACTTTGTGCATCTGGCTTTACCTGGGTACTGGAAAATCTAACCTGAACTGGCAGGCTTTGCTAGTAAGTGCCTTTAATCATGGAGCCATCTCTCCAGCCCCTATATTTTCTTCTTTTCTGTGGCAACTGGGAGGCCTGGAGCTTGCTTTTCAGTCCACTTTGAGCTTTCGTACATGGTATGAATGTCTTCCTTCCCCCCCTCAATTTCTTCATCTGTGTCTTGCTACCCATTTATAGTCTGTAAATTATAATTTATTCTATAATTCTATAAGTTCTCATCTTTCTTTGAACAAGATTGAGTATAATCCTCTTAAATAAAAATTGTTCCCTTTTTATTATATAAAACGTTTATTTATTTACTTGAGAGAGAGAGGAAGAGGTGGAAGAGGCAGATAGAGAGAATGGGCACACCAGGGCCTCCAGCCATTGCAAACGAACTCTAGATGCATGTGCCCCTTGTGCATCTGGCTTATGTGGGACCTGGGGAATCGAACTGAGGTTCTTTGGCTTTGCAGGCAAAATGCCTTAACCGTTAAGCCATTTCCCCAGTCCACATTTTTGTTTTTAAAAAGAAGCCTCACCGCTGGGTGTGGTGGCGCCTTTAATCCCAGCACTCGGGAGGCAGAGGTAGGGAGGATCACTATGAGTTGGAGGCCACCCTGAGACTACATAGTGAATTCCAGGTCAGCCTGAGCTAGAATGAGACCCTACCTCAACGCCCCCCCCCCCCAAAATCAAAAATAAAAAGCCTCGAGACTGGGATACAGCTCTGTGGAATAGTGATTGACTATCATGTATGAGGCTCTGACTTTGATTCCCAGCACCACCAAATAAATTAAAAGTATTTCTAATAGAGTATGAGCTCTGTTTGATTTCTAGAAATGAGGCAATCACTTCTCATATTGCTTTCACAAGTTACCTTAGAGAAATGGAGCTTAACCATGCTGGTTTGGAAGTATGAAGTGCTATTCTGTTTCACTATAGACTATACTTAGCAGTTTGTTATGTATTACCTACCCACAATCCTGGTCCTATTTTCCATTTCATTTTTGTCTCATAGGCAGACATTTTCATTATAATATTGTTTTCATTTTATCATAAGTAGGTGTGTATCTACTTGCAGCACTTTGTAAGACATCTTCATCATAATTCTTAGTTAAGTGTGTTTTTATCAATGTGTTTCTGTTTTCAAACTTGGAAAAAATGGCGTTTCAAGCTGTACAGCCTGCCCAAGAACATGAGAGCCTGAACTTAATGGAAGATAAAAACTCTTCCAGTGGACCTCTGTGAAAGGTTCACTGCCTTGCCGTCAGAAGTCCAGATGTATGTTACACAGAGAGATTGTGCTAAGATGTTTTTAGAAGAAAAAAATTAAAATTCATGCAAATTGTATTGAGTACAGACAAAAATGTTTTTTGTTTGGTGATCCCCCTGCCTCTTTCCCCCAAGTGTTAGGATAAGACTTGAGCCACCACACCTGTCTCAAAACATTTAGCATGGTGGCTCATGCCTTTAATCCCAGCATTTGGGAGGCAGAGGTAGGAGGATCTCTGTGAGTTCAAGGCCACCCTGAGACTACATAGTGAATTCCAGGTCAGCCTGGGCCAGAGTGAGACCCTACCTCGAAAAAACAAAAACAAAAAATTTGCTTTCTATAAAATGTTGAGTCTCATAATTTTTTGGAGAGTGAACTTTATACATTTATTACTATGTAAATTCTGTCACTTCAGTTTTCAGAAGACTATACAGTGTTTGGTACTGATAAAGAACAAGGATTTGGTTTCCTATAATTCTGAAATTGAGTCACAGAAGTACATCCAGTTAAAATGTAGGTATTAGTAGTAGAAGCTTACACAACCTAGAGTGGCTTCATTGGTTTTCCTGCTTCTTTTGCATCCCAAAGCATAAGCTTAAGTCGTCTCAGAAGGACAAGGTCCGCCAGTTCATGGCATGCACTCAGGCTAGCGAGAGAACCGCTATCTACTGCTTAACACAGAATGAATGGAAACTAGACGAGGCCACGGACAGCTTCTTCCAAAACCCAGACGAGTTCCACCGAGAATCCATGAGGAACACTGTGGACCAGAAGAAGCTGGAGCAGCTGTATGGCAGGTACAAAGGTAAGGAAGAGACGTGGCGGCTTAGCCCAACCAGACACTGTATAGAGCAGCAGGAACAGCGTTTCTAGAATTTTTGGAGCTCTAAACTGCCCTTTTATAAAACATATATTTTTATTTTATTTATGAGAGAGAGAAGAGAAAGAAACAAAGAGAGCCTCAGGGCCTCTAGCCTCTGCAAATGAGTTCCAGATGCATGTGCTACCTTGTGCATCTGGCTTTGTGTGGGTACTAGGGAATGGAATCCGAGCTTTACAGGCAAATACCTTAACTGCTGAGCCATCACTCCAGCCCCCAAACTGCCCTTCTTTTGATGTTTAGTAACAGAACCCCTTTCTTCACGAGAGACTGGAGATAAAGGAAGAAGAGTCACAAGCTGGATCAGAAGTGAGCCCTCACTTCCTAATTTTTGTGAGTGTGCCATGTTGAGGACAGTTGGAGGGAACTGCTTGAAGGCTAGAGTCTTGGTACCTGTTAATTCCGTGTTTTTCCAAGCTCTTCTGTTCAGACTGAAGTATTTGTGGTAGAACATTGCCACATCATGAGAATAATGCACAAGTATAAGGCCCCATGTAGTTGTATCATAGCAATACAACAGCTTCATTAACTGGATGAGCTTGTTGGAAAATTCTCAGCAAAGAAACCTCTGCTAGAGGTTGGGGACAGTTGTCATTTTTATTAATATTGGTCTTAGGATGAAGCTTTCCATATTAAAATGCTATGAAAATAAGTCTGTATTAAATTATAGTGACAGATCTAAGTCTCAGAAGGTTTTAAAATTTAATCTCATATGAGACAGCAACAATTCAACTTTCATTTTGCTTGCAGCTTTTAAGGTTTTTTACCAAAACTTAAAAAAAAAAAAAAAAAAAAAAAAAAAAAAAAAAAAAGCTTTCATTTAGAAAAGTACTAGCCCAAGTAGAATGATTTCCTTATCTTTGCATTCTTGTTTTTTGCATTTTTTACTTTGAAAAATACTGTGTGCATGCTTTTCTCCTCTAGCAGAAGGATTGAAAATTACATACTTTAAAAAAAAAAAAATCCTGATTCAGAAACATACTGTGTGATTTAAAAAAATTGTACTTACTATGAGTCTCAAAAATGAAAATTGTGGGGCTGGAGAGATGGCTTAGGGCTTAAGTCGCCTGCCTCCTAACCCTAAGAACACTGGTTCCAATCTCCAGCGGTTCCAATTTCCAGGTCCCACGTTTAGCCAAATGCAAAGTGACGCAAGGGCGCAATGCCGTACGTGACCACAAGGGGGCGCGCACATCTGGATTTCGTTCGCAGCAGCTGAGACACTGCTCACGCGCACATCTCTGTCTCACCCCCCCACCCCACCCCCCTCTCTCTGTGTGTCTCTCTCCAAAAAAATAATATAAAAGAAAAAGTTTAAAAAAATGAAAATTGTGAGCCGGGCGTGGTGGCACACGCCTTTAATCCCAGCACTCAGGAGGCAGAGGTAGGAGGATTACCGTGAGTTCGAGGCCACCCTGAGAATACAGAGTGAATTCCAGGTCAGCCTGGGCTAGAGTGAGACCCTACCTCAAAAAAAAAAAAAAAAAAAAAAGAAAATTGTGTTTAGTATACTTAGAAAATTATGTATACTAAAATTAATTTTTGAGTTAATTTTGCAAGTTACAAATTCTCTAGACTTTAATCCCAGCACTCAGGAGGCAGAGG
This sequence comes from Orientallactaga sibirica, assembly GCA_036365145.1. NCBI lineage: Eukaryota > Metazoa > Chordata > Mammalia > Rodentia > Dipodidae > Orientallactaga > Orientallactaga sibirica. Next base: position 19,095,166 of record JAEOAD010000041.1, on the reverse strand, counting down.
TAGGAGGATCCCCGTGAGTTTGAGGCCATCCTGAGACTACATAGTGAATTCTAGGTCATCCTGGGGCTAGAATGAGATCCTACCTCGAAAAAGCAAAAAAAAAAAAAAAAAAGTTATTCAAGTATGTATATCTACCTTTGAAAAAAAAACTCAAGTGAAAATTATTGTGTTTATGCTTTAATTTAAGCTGCATCCTTTCAACAAAATTGACTTTATTCTTGCAGTGCTAGTGATTTAGAGTAGGTACATAGTACTTCATTCTGGGTTCTACATAAATATATAGTCAAAAACTGTTAGGCTGGAGAGATGGCACAGCAGTTAAGGCGCATGCCTGCGAAGCTTAAGGACCCTGGTCCGATTCTCCAGGTCCCACATAAGCCAGATGCACAAGGTGGTGTGTGCGTCTGGAGTTCATTTGCAGTGGCTAGGGGCCTTGGTGAGCTCATTCTCACATTCTCTCTCCCTCTCTCTCTCCCTTTCTCTGTCTGTAATAAATAAATAAATAAATAAATTAATTAATTAAAAATATTTTAAAATCTGTTAACAGCACTGGGGGATATAGTTCAGTGATAGAACACTTGCCTAACATGTACATGGCTCTGGGTTAGATTCTCAGTAACACAAACACAGCAGTACTAACATTAATGTTTGTAGATAAATGAGTACTTCCAAATTATTCAAAATAGTCAACATTATTATGGAATTTACCGTGGGGGTATATTAGGTAAGCAGTATTCATATTACCTTTATGATCTGTAGTGTTATAAACAGAACCAAATAAGAGAATAAGTGTCAATTTTTTTTAACAAAACATTTTTCCCATGAGGCATGGTAGTAGTTTGCTCCATACCTAAGAAGATGTTTGTGCTTTTATGCATTTCACATATATATCATCAATTTTTCTTTGCTGCTTATAGTAATACACACCTAGAATCCCAGCACTTGGGAGGCTGAGGCAGGCAGATTGATGCAAGTTCAAGGCCAGCCTAAGCTACATAATAAATGAGAGCAGCCTCAGATATATGATTAAACCCTATCTCAAGTAAGCAACAGCAACAAAAGTGTCTTTGCTACAGTCATATGTAAAAATAATGTAGTGCATATTGTTGGACCTAGATGGGCACTGGAGCCAACCAAAGCAATGTGAAAGGAAAGAACTGACCTCAACAGCAATAGATTGTACTTTATTTAGAGCAAAGAACATGGGTTCTGAAGAGGCTGGGGTTCACAAGGGTAAGGAGGGGGCTCCTCTGTAGGATCCAAATCAGAAAGGCAGGTGGGGAGGAAGAACACTGGCTGGCAGTGGGGCGTGTTAACAGGAGGATTTGGTTAATGGAGCAATTGTGACAGAGGGAAGGGTGCACATGTAAATGGAAGAAAGTTTGGACATGCGGAACTTCAAATCCTTTGCCATTTCATCTGATACAATTGTCAAGGTCAAGCCAGGTGTGGTGGTGCACACCTTTAATCCCAGCACTCAGGAGGCAGAGGTAGGAGGATTGCCGTAAGTTCAAGGCCATCTTGAGACTACATAGTGAATTTCAGGTCAGCCTGGGCTAGAGTAAGACCCTACCTTGAAAAACCAACAATAATAATAATAATTTGTCAAAGTTACTGAGGACTCAGAAGTTGAAAAAGCTAAGAATTCAGCCCAAATCCTTGGGAATAGAGAGCTTGGAGCCCGTTTTGTGGATTGGTAAGGGACAAGCTAGATCCTGATAGCAAAGTGGAGCTGGAAAGGAAAGGCTTAATTCTCGTAGGAGGTCGTTACCCAGTACCAAAATGGAGCCAGGAGGGTGGAGGCAAGAGAGCTGAGGGGACACTTGGGGCCCAGGAGGATAACAGTCTATGGATCCTGTAAACTGATCCCTGCTTTACCTTAATGGTGTCTGGTGAAGTGTTGCATGGATGGGAGGGTCAGATGGGGAGGGACCTCCATGCTGGAGGTTGGAGGGGTAGGGTAGTAAGGAGGAAAGAAGTTAAAAGACTGGGGACTGAGTTTACCAAACTCATCAATAAAACTCTAGCACAGAGTTTACATTGCTTAGAACACCAAGGCTGGAAAAGCTGGAGGCTTCAGGTGGTGATTGACAGCTGTTTAGTCCAATAGTAAGCGTGGAGGATGTTCAAGCTCTCAATGAGGCCCAGTGTGAAGAGGAAAGGGCAGAGTGGGAGAGAGTTAGAGGGAAGTGTGGACTACCCTGAAAAGGGCCGTTGAAGACATGATTGAACTCAGCAGGGGATTTTAGATGTTCACCGTAAGAGTTTTGCCGTGGCCAGAATTCTTCAGTGTCCACACGTGAGAAGTCAGTCTCATGCAGTCTGGTGGGCCAAGAGGGAGAGGAAAGGTCACCCAGAAGAGAGGGTGGGAGCTCAGGGGACTCCAAAAATCCTTTCTCGAGTTTCGGCACCACTTTGTTGGACCTGGACGGGCACTAGAACACCGACCAGAGTAAGGAAGTAACGTGAAAGAAAGAGAATCGACCTAAACAGCAATAGATTGCCCTTTGTTTAGAGCAAAGAACAGTGAAGGGCACGGGAGACTAAGTGCCCAGACACATGGGTTAGGGGTGTGTGGAAGAGGGTAGAGGAAAAGAGGGAGCAAGGCAGTTCCACCCGCTGAGTCTATTTGCCTTCTTTTGGCCTCAGGGCAAAGGTGTCTGTGCCCCAGATGTTCCTATTGGAGAAAACATTTGAGGTATTTTGCAGCCCAGAGACTTTGGGAGATCTACTGTTCTGAACCTCCACCAGGTCAACTTGCTTGGTCACTCTGTGACTTATTAACCCTTTCTATAGTGCTTAAATAACCAAAGATAAGTTTTCTATGAAGGGGAGAAAAGTTTATAGATGTAATCTTTATTTGAACACAGGAGATACAGGTTTTTATTTGTACCTCTAACAAAAACAATCTGTCAGAAATTACAAGACCTAGTTTTGTGAGGTCTTGCTGAGGAATTATTAATATAGTACTTAATTTCTGATAGACAAATACTGTTTCTTCTGTGTCTAATTTATAAGTAAAGCGTGAGGAGTTTGAGTTTCTAAGCTGTTAAGTGGATGCATAAGCTAACTGATTTTGAAAAATATTGTTTGTCATTAGCAACTAAAATTACATAAAAAGAAAAATGTCAATCACTTGTTTTGATCGAGTTATAATAGCTCAAAGTATTATGAATCCTTTATTATCTTTATAGCAGTGTGACTTTGGGCAAAGTAAAATTCGTTGAGCCTGAGCATTTGACTTGGGGCAGTTCATTTTTCCCTTTCTTCCTTCCCTCCCACCTCCCTCACACAGAGCTAGAGATCAAACCAGGCTATGTGCAGGCTAGGTAAGCACTCTAGTGACACTACAGAGCTTCATCCTCATCTAGAAGTTAAGTTTGGGTTTTGATTTTAGGTTTTTTTTTTTTTTTTTTGGTGTTGGGGTTGGAACCCAAGGATAGGATTATTTTTTGGATGTTATTTTTTGCTCTTGTTTCTTTAAGATTTTTTAATTTTATTTTTATTTATTTATTTATTTATTTATTTATTTATTTATTTATTTATTTGAGGCAGAGAGAGGGAAATAGAGAGAGGGAGAGGGAAAATGGGCACACCAGGGCCTCTAGCCACTGCAAACGAACTCCAGATGTGTGTGTCCCCTTGTGCATCTGGCTTACTTGGGACCTGGAAAATCAAACCGGGATCCTTTGGCTTTGCAGGCAAAATACCTTAACCACTAAGCCATCTCTCCAGCCCACTCCTGTTTCTTTAATACATAGTGGAAAACAGCTGCCCATTGATTGCTATAGCTAAAATGTTCTTGCTAGAACTATGTCATAGAGCAATATGAGTCTAACAACCTATTTTAGGATTATTTTTCAAGTAGTTTGGTTTCTTTCTCCTTGTTTTAACTACAGACCCACAAGATGAAAACAAAATTGGAATTGATGGGATTCAGCAGTTTTGTGATGATTTGAACCTGGATCCTGCCAGTATTAGCGTTTTGGTCGTAGCATGGAAGTTTAGAGCTGCCACTCAATGTGAATTTAGCAAAAAGGAATTTATAGATGGCATGACAGAGCTAGGGTAAGTAATTTTCTCAGTTTAGACTTTTTCAGAAAGGAAGATACTTTCAATACTCATTTTTCATCTTACTAATTTCATATGTATGTATTTTCTTTGTGTATATGTCTTTGGGCATATGTCTGTGGTGTATGTGGGCTTGTTTGCATATGTGTGAGTGCATATATGTGTGCAGGTGCTTGTGCACATGTGTGTGTGGAAGCCAAAAGTTGATGCCAGGTATCTTTCTACGTTGCTTTGCACCTTAGTTCACTGATTTGGCTAGACTAAACTAGCCAGTAAGCCATAGGATCCTCCTGTCATTACTTCCACAGTGCTGGGGTTACAGGCACATGCCACCATACCTAGTATTTTACATGGGTGCTGGGGATCAGAATTCAGGACCTCATGCTTGAACAGCAAATATTGTATCCACCGAACCATCTTCCCAGCCTCTGTTTTGTATGTCTTTCAAGCCTTAAACGCCAGTTTAAGGATTTATTTACTATTTTATTTACATTATTCCCTTTATTATTTATATATTTTTTTATTCCCTTCCCATTTTGAAATGACAATAAAAAAACAAGGTATGTTTTTTAACCATTTGATTTATTTTATACTATTATATACTAAATGTGTAATTTGTTATTTTGTCATGTTAAATGTTAATAAAGTATCATTTTGTTTTTTGCTTCTCTATTCTGCCTGCATGGTTGGGTTTAATAATTTAAGATATTTCTCACCAGATGAATCACCAAAGTAAATGAAAACAACTACTAAAACTACCTTTTAATCTTTAAACTTATTGAACCATTTCATGAAGTAGTATAAAAGCCAACTTGTTTGACTTGCTGATATTTCTGAGACTCATATTTCAGTGTTCATATCTTAGAATAGCTTTTTTGAGCCATTGAGGAGCTGAAAGTCTGTAAACTTGTCCCCAGAGTCCACCCTAATAGCAACCAAGGGAAAAGAAAAAAAGTGAGTGTTTTTCCATTATACTGATGATTCTGTTATGTTTATTAGCTTTGTCTGTTTAGGTAATAAACTATACACAACTGTCTTTATTTTCATCAGTATTTACCACATTCTTGGCAGTTATATAAAACCAAGCAAACAGTCTCTTCTGGCAGTGGGATAGCAGCAGATTTCTTTGTGTTCTTTGCACTTTGGAAATGAGATGAACCATCAGTTGTTTCAACAGAGAAAACACCTATTAAAGACATATGGAATAAAGTGTTGAAAGTATGCTCTTAAAGAAGATGTAGAAAGCACAAATCATAAAAGAAGAAACTGGTAAATTGGACTTCATCAAAGCTAACTGTTGCTTGTCCAAAGATACTGTTAAAAAAATGAAAATGAGCCGGGCGTGGTAGCACACACCTTTAATCCCAGCACTGGTGAGGCAGAGGTAGGAGGATCACCATGAGTTCGAGGCCACCCTGAGACTACATAGTGAATTCCAGGTCAGCCTGGGCTAGAACAAGACCCTACCTCAAAAAACAAAAAACAAAAAAAAGCAAAATAAAAAGACAAAACACAAAGGGAAAAATATATACTACATAAGTATAATTGATCAAAAGTAGAATATATAATTCATGTATAATTTCTGAATAGTAAAGGGGAAATAAAATAATTACAGAAATTCAACTCAAAAGGACCTAAGAGAAATTAGCATAGGAAAGACAAATAGTAAGACCATAATAAAATGGAGGACTAAAACCCAAAGAACAGGGCTGGAGAGATGGCTTAGCGGTTAAGGCACTTACATGCAAAGCCAAAGAACCCAAGTTCAATTCCCTAGGAACCATGTAAACCAGGCGCACAAGGTGGTGCATGCATCTGGAGTTGATTTGTGGTGGTTAAAGGCCCTGGCACACCCATTCTCACTCTCTCTCTATCTGCCTCTTTCTCTCTTTCAAATAAATTTTTAAAAAAAAAAAAAGAATATTACTAATTATACCATTATATTATGTGAAAGAGAACTAAATGGTAGACTTTTTTCCAATCAACTCAACTACTGTGCATACTGTTTCAAATGGATGCAACTTGGATGTGAGGGCTATCTGGCTGCGACATCTGTCACCCCATTGATCACCAGGGTTGATTCGGCTGATCTGGCTGGCTAGGCGGGTGTCCCCTTCCTTCCTTACTGCTGCATGTAGGTCCCTCCCGAAGCTGTGCGCTTGGACAACCTTCCCCAAATAGAGGAGGACCGGTCTTCCATCAAGGGTATGAGAGTAGTTGCGCTCCCCTGCTAGAACCTCCAAACAAGCTCTCAAATGGATGCCACTTGAACATAAGGGCACATAACAGTTGAAAAGGTCAAGTTATATACTATGCAAACAACCAAAAAATTTTATGTGGCTATGTTAATATGAAAATGAGCTTTAAGGCATAAAGCAGTTCTTCAGATAATGAAGAACATTTCGTAATGATACTATAGTTTATCTTAGCCAAAAGGCTGAGAGATACATTTTGTAGTGATAAAATGTTTATTTTAAGCCAGGCGTGGTGGTGCATGCCTTTTCAGGAGGCAGAGGTAGGAGGATTGCCATGAGTTCGAGGCCACCCTGAGAAGACAGAGTGAATTCCAGGTCATCCTGGGCTAGAAATTAATAGCTACAAAAAAGTTATAAAACAAGCAATTCTTACCTTAGCTGATAAAATGAGTAGATGAAAAATCAGTAAAATGGTGCTGGAGAGATGGCCCAGTGATTAAAGGCGCTTGCTTGCAAAGCCTGCTGGCCCGGGGTTCAATTCTACAGCCACCCACATAAAGCTGGATGAGCATTCATTTGCAGCAGCAAGAAACTGGTGCACACATGCTCACACACACATAAATGAAATAAATTTTAAAAGAAAAAAATCAGTAAAGGAATAGATTTGGGTGAGTCTCGTAGCTCATCCCTGTATTCCAGCTACACCCAAGGCTAAAGCATATGGACCACAAGATCAAGGCCTATCTGGGCCACAGAGCAAATTCAGAGCTAGCCTAGGCAACTTGATGAGTCTCAAATCAAAGAGGGCTAGGGGTATATCTCTGGTAGAGTACTTGCCTGCCATGTGCAAAGCTCCAGCACTGCAAATAAATAAATAAGGATTGAAATAACGTGTTTTCAGAGCACAGTACAACAAAAATAGGAATGTAATAAGATAACTAGGTTAAAGTATATGTGGATATTATTTATCTCTGAATGACTCTGGATTTGAAAAAAGTTGTAATAATAGAAAATATCTTGGCTGATGATGGAAATGCTGACTAAAACCTTGTGGAATTCACTCAAGCTTTGAATAAAAAAGAAAAAGCTAAAAAACTAAGTAAAGCCGGGCATGGTGGTGCACACCTTTAATCCCAGCATTTGGGAGGCAGAGGTAGGAGGATCGCTGTGAGTTTAAGACCACCCTGAGACCACATAGTGAATTCCAGGTCATCTTGGGCTAAAGTGAGACCCTACCTCAAAAAAAAAAAAAAAAAAAAAATAAAAAAATGAAATCAGTAAGTAAAACAAAAGTAGAAAAGTGTATGGAGAAGTTAGTGGTACAGTGTTTACCTGGCCTCCTCCAGGCCCTGAGTTCAATCCTGGAATACATCAAGAACGGGGGGAGGGAGAGGGAGAAGGACTAGAAAGATATTAGGAAAGTAAATTATAGGTGTAGAAGGGAGAGATTAACTTAAAAAGTAGTAATATAGGGTTGCAAAGCCGAAAGACCTAGGTTTGATTCTCTAGGACCCATGTAAGTCATATGCACATGGTGGCTCTTGTGTCTGGAGTTTGTTTGCAGTGGCTGAAGGTCCTGGCATGCCCATTCTCTCTCTCATTCTTTCCCTGCCTCTCTCAAATAAAAATAAAAAAATAAATTGCCAGGCATGGTGACACATACCTTTAATCCCAGCACTCTGGAGGCAGAGGTAGAAGGATCGTCGTGAATTTGAGGCCACCCTGAGATTACAATAGTGAATTCTAGGTCAGCCTGTGATAGAGTGAAACCCTACCTTGAAAAAAACAAAAACAAAAACAAAGCAGGTGTGGTTGGCAAAGGCACATGGCTTTAATCCCAGTAGAGGTAGTAGGATCGCCATGAGTTCAAGGCCAGCCTGAGACTACATAGTGAATTCCAGGTCAGCCTGGGGTACAGTGAGACCCTACCTTGAAAAACCAAAATAAATAAATAAATAAATAAATAAGTGGAAAATAAATAGTCAATAAAACCAGAAGCTTGCATGTGGAGACTTATAAAATAAAAGCAATAAGCAACATAATGAAGACAGAGATCACTGGGAACCTTACAGACATGAATAAATTCATTATGAGCAATTTTATACCAGAAAATTTTATGCCTTTATGAAATAGAGATATGCTTTTGAAATTACAACTTTCTGAAAATTTACATATAATGGGCTGTGGTGGTGCACAGCTTTAATCCTAGCTCTCAGGAGGCTGTTAAGAGGATTGCTGTGAGTTCAAGGCCAGCCTAGTCACATCAAACACAAAGAAAGTAGAAAGGTGATCCCCATTCTTGGTGAGAGTACTTTAAAAATACTTGCTAGTGGGGCTAGAGACATGGCTTAGCAGTTATGATGTTTGCCTGCAAAGCCTAAGGACTCAGGTTTGATTTACCAGAACCCACATAAACCAGATGCACATGGTGATGCATGCATTAGAGTTCGTTTGCAGTGGCTAGAGGCCCTGATACACACATTATTTCTCTGTCTCTCTGTAATAAAGATATATAAATAAAAAAATACTTGCTAGTGACATCTATTATCTCTTAAAGAATTTGTACAGGGCTGGAGAGATTGCTTAGTGGTTAAGGCGCTTGCCTGCAATAAGGACCCAGGTTCAGTTTCCCAGTACCCACATAAGCCAGATGCAAGTGACGTATGTCTCTGGAGTTCATTTGCAGTGGCTAGAGGCCCTGGCATGCCCATTCTCTTTCTCTTTTTCAAATAAATAAATAAAATATTTAAAAATAAAAAAGAATTTGTACAGAATAATGAGAGAAAGCCTCACTGGAAAATGAGCAAGGGATTGGAGCAATCACTTCATGAAAGAATATCCAGAAGGTCAGTGAATGTAGAAGCAGGAGCTTGGGGAAGCTCTCAATCATGGGGATGTGCAGGTGAAAGCTGCAGTGAAATGGAGCCCTCTGACTGAAGTAAGACAGAGTGGAAAACAATGGGGATGGGACCCTGGGAGCTCTGGTGTATGGTTCCCACATTGACATCAAGTCAAAAATACAGAGCTACTGACCCAGCTGCTTTTCCCTGTGATGCATGCCTAATGACATGCATATTCGTGTGTGCAGAAATGCTACCAGCATTACTTGTGATGAGAAAATTAACAGCCAAAGTGCTTGCTATCAGTATGGTCTGTAAGTCAAAATATGGATCTTTTGGTGTTCCCTATGCAAAGAAAATGGCTTAGCTGGAGCTCCACATACCTTAGAAATAAATCTTATAGAGATGATTAGGCCCAAAAGGCCAGGCACAAAATAACACCAAATTCACATTAAAATCAAGAGCAGAAAGACTGAAAAGGAAAGGAATAATTTCTATCTCTCTGTGATTGGGATGTCTTAGCCTCTATGACCTGGGCATGGTGCCCAGTTACTACCCATGGTGTAGGTGCATCTATGCCTTTCTTTATCCTTTGTGCCCTTTTTAAAAAAATATTTAGGGCCTGGAGAGATGGCTTAGTGGTTAAATGCTTGCCTGTGAAGCCTAAGGACCCTGGTTCAAGACTTCATTCTCTAGGACCTACATAAGCCAGATGCACAAGGTGGCGCATGCATCTGGAGTTTGTTTGCAGTGGCTAGAAGTCCTGGCATGCCCGTTCTCTCTCCATCTATCAGCCTCTTTCTCTCTCTCTCTCTGTCGCTTTCAAATAAATAAACAAAAAGATTTAAAATTTTTATTTATTTATTTATTTATTTATTTATTTAAGGGAGAGGAAGAAAAAGGCGTGCCAGGGCCTCCAGCCATTGCAAATGAACTCCAGATACATGTGCCACCTTGTACACCTGCCTGAAATGGGTCCTGAGGAATCGAACCTGGGTTCTTTGGCTTTGCAGGCAAAAACCTTAACTGCTAAGCCATCACTCCGGGGCCTTTGTGTCTTTTTTTGGGTCGTCTAGAGCTTTCTCCATTTCCCCCCTCCCCCCCGTACTTTGCTTTACACTACCTGATAGGTGGGTAAGTTGAGTAGCATTTAGTCTGTTCTCTGTTGTACTGTTGAAACAAGAACAGATTTTGTTTCACTATTCTATATTTTATAATACCTATTGTAAATCTAGCCTATTACAGTGAAGAGGCTCCTAAATGCCTAAGGCTTATTTCTCTTCTATGGATGACAAAAGCAGACCTGGGCCAGAGTGAGACCCTACCTCGAAAAAACAAAAAACAAACAAAAAAAGTGGCCCAGGCTGGCAGGGTATCCAGTCCTGTGGTCAGTGAGTAAGTGAGGAATCACCATATTGTCACTGTGACATTCTGAATCTTTACCTACCGAAAGGGTAGGCAGCTTTTTGTTGTTTTTGTTTTATTTTCCTGGTCAACAGCTTTACTGAGATGTACTTCATGTACCTTCCTTTCATCTAGAGTCTACTGCTCAGTGACCAGGGCATTCACAGCTGTGCAGCCACCACCACAATCTGTCTGACAGCATTTTAGATTCTTGTTGGCAAGAGAAGCTGCCCATGATTCCACTCATATGTATCACTTAAAAGTGAAACTTAGAAGCCAGGCGTGGTGGAGCATGCCTTTAATCCCAGCACGCGGGAGGCAGAGGTAGGAGGATCGCCGTGAATTCGAGGCCACCCTGAGATGACAGTGAATTCAGGTCAGCCTGAGCTAGAGTGAGACCCTACCTTGAAAAAAAAAAAGTGAAACTTAGAGCTGGAGAGATGGCTCAGCGGTTAAGGTGCCTGCCTACAGAGTCTTAACGACCCCAGTTCCATTTCCCAGTACCCACTTAAAGCCAGATGCACAAAGTGGCACATGTATTGAGTTCGTTTGCAGAGGCTGAAGGCCCTGGTGTGCCCAGTCTGTCTCCTCTCTTATCTCTCTTTGCTTGCAAATAAATTAAATAAATAAATAAACAAACAAACAAACATAAAAAATTTTAAATGAGACTTAGATACACCAAATTGCAAGGAAGGCTGGGAGATGGGGCTTCTGTAGAATACGAGGCAGATCTGTAGTTAATCAGCCCTTCTCTGTTGACGCAGGTGTGATAGCACAGAAAAGCTGAGAGCTCTTCTTCCCAAACTGGAACAGGAGCTCAAGGACTCTGCGAAATTCAAAGACTTTTATCAGTTTACCTTTACCTTTGCTAAGAACCCTGGGCAGAAGGGCCTAGGTGAGTATGATCTTCACATGTGCAAAGTGCCAGATCGGAGTTAGATCCAAGTGGACAGCTGACGAATGATACTATCTCTGTTTCGGTTTCTTTATTCTACTTTCTAGTTCTTTATATAAGAGGAAATCTCAATATATACTGTGTTTAGCCTCTAGATTTACCTATTTAAAACTGAAAGTTTAAAATGTAAACTAATTTGTAAATGTTTCAATCCTCTCATATTGATAACCTCATCCATTAGAGTTGACGGTCTGACCGGTTCTCCGTGTGGTCCTACAGCCGAGCCTGCAGTCGAGCTGAGGTGCTAGTGAGATTGGTTAGGAGTGCTTCTACTGACTGGTCTACGGAGCTCAAGTGAATCTTGAAACAGTTCTTCAGTGCATTGGCTTTCACCATACAACTTTCAGGGTTGTATATAGTGTTGCTTGTTCTTTCCTGAATATTGTACCTCTTGAAGTTTTTTACTTAAATTTTCACTTTCAGATTTTGGTTTATTTGGGGATTTTATTTTGTTTGCACCTGACTACCTGTGTTTTATTTCTGGCTTCTCTCTTTCGAAGAACCAGTCTCTGTTTGACCTACACTTGGTTGTCTGACCTGGGTAATAGGTCTTACATAGTTATATGAAATCTCTTACAAATTTGGAGGCATGGGTTTGCATAGTCTCTTAAATGAGGATAATAACCTTTAAAAAAGAATGTTTAGGGCCTGGAGAGATGGCTTAGCGGTTAAGCGCTTGCCTGTGAGGTCTAAGGGCCCCATGTTTGAGGCTTGATTCCCCAGGACCCACGTAAGCCAGATGCACAAGGTGGCGCATGCATCTGGAGTTCATTTGCAGTGGCTGGAGGCCCTGGCGCCCCAATCTCTATCTGCCTCTTTCTCTCTCTGTCTGTCACTCTCAAATAGAAATTGAAAAAAATTTTTAAAAAGAATGTTTAGGGGCTGGAGAGATGGCTTAGCAGTAAAGGCACTTGTTTGCAAAGCCTAAAACATAGGTTCGAATCCCAAGTACCCACGTAAGCCAGATTCACATAATGGCACATGCATCTGGAGTTCGTTTGCAGTGGCTAGAGGCCCTGGCATACCCATTCTCTCTCTCTCTATCTACCTCTTTCTCTCTCAAATAAATAAATAATTTTTTTAAAACTTTAAAAGAAAGAATATTTAGAAGAAAAACTCCAGTAAATAGAAGCATAAATAGATTAAGAGTTACATAGGAAATTTAAAAGGGGCATAAGGCACAGGTGGAAAGCTGGTGTGAGGCCTTCCACATACAGTTCCTATGCTGACTGCTACATGCAATCATCTGCAGTGCATGTTTTTGCCTCTGTGTCTCTTGCTCCATTTTCTTCTCCTCCTCAAGAATGATGCGGATCTAGATCAGAGCACCTGGGCAGCTCTTTCTTCCCACATAGGTAGTAAACACACATTGCTTTCTTTGTTGTCTTGTTTATTTTATTGCTTTTGTTTTGTTTTGCTGAGGTCTGACTCTAGTCCAGGTTAATTGTGAATTCTTGTAGTCAAAGGCTGGCCTCGAACTCATGGTGACCCTCCTACCTCTGCCTTCTGAGTACTGGGATTAAAGGTGTGTGCCACCATGCCTGACTTGTTATTGTTTCAGTGTTGATGCATTGAGCTGTGACAAAGTGGCAGAAATGACAGAGGGGACCAATATGTATAGGTCAGGCCAAGATAGAGAACCTGGTGTTGGCCACAGGGTCCTAGTGACATTAGAATTTCAGCTGGTCGCAGTGGTATTAGACCCTGAGCAATAGCTATTCTTCTATTCAAATACTGACCTTGCTTAACTCCCTGGATCAGACAAGATTGGGTGATATGGCTGTAGGTAGATACAGTAGCCATTCTAATGGCACCTTTAGCTGTGGGATGAGTCTGGAGCATGGTGGTCATTTCATCAGCAGTCCTCCTCAGCCTGTGTACATCAGCTCTGTCTGTCATCTCTGCCACTCAGACACCCAAAGGAGGGTCTGGTCTGGGTGGTCGTTGTGGCTTATGTTCTTCTGTGGTTATTCTCACCTTTGCCCTTGCTTTCTTGAGAGAAGGGTAAAGACGAGCATATACTAAGCCATGAGCGCTTCACTGGAGGGCTTTCTCTAATCCACATGGATTCTCATCCTTTACAAGTAAGGCACCTAAATCCAAGGCATTGCGTGAGTTCTCCTTCTGTAGCACACATCCATCCGGGCAATGACAGCATATGACCCACCTGCAGCAGTGAGGAACGCTGGGGCGATGTCCATTATGCTCCTGTCTCATCCCACCTACCTGGTTCCTGTGGTTGTCACTCTCCTTCCTTGCTGGGTGACCTGTTGTCCCAGTTAAAGCCCTAAAGCTTGGATCAGGGGTGCTGGGGTCTCTGTTAAAGGAAAGCAAAGCCTCTAAAACTCAGCTGTGGAGGATACACCATCATCCCTGTAAATCCCACAGTGAGACTCTAAGCATGAAAGGAGCCATCAGCTTTCTGTGGCCCTGACCACATCCTGGTCCTCTTTACTTGCCCTCTGTGACCCTATTTTCCAGATTCTCAGGTTTTATCTCTTACCACATTTTTTGGCCCAGAAGTTTTTCTAACTCTATCTTTGCCTTGCTATGTACCTTAGTCAGTTTACTTGATGTTTCTTACTGTGTGACAAAGGCCATGTTCATGGGCAGCTAGGTGCAGGTACCTGTGCAGGATCATGTTTCCCCTTTGGGTGGGCTGCTGGTGGTGCTTGCCTGTCTTGGGTCTAGAGGTCTGTCGTCTGACCATCGTTTTGGGGTCCCTGCACTCTGCCTTAGTCTGTTAACTTGGTGCAGGCTGCAAAGTGATGTGGTTCTTCCCTTTCCATTAATTTGCTGGAATATTAAAAGGAGAGCTTGGGGGACTGGGAAAATGGCTCAGCAGCTAAAGGCATTTGCCTGCAAAGCCTGCCAGCCCATACTCAGTTCCCAAATCACCTATGTAAGCCATATGCAAAAAGTCGCTCAAGCATCTGGCATTGGTTTGCAGTGGCAGAAGGCCATGGAACACACATACACACACACACACACACACACACACACACACACACACACACACACACGAAAGCTTTCAAGCTGCTCCTGTTGGTTACCAGAGATGTGATTCATTTAGAAAGGGAATAAATTTAAGCTGGGTTCTAGGTCATTGTGTTCCCGTCCTTAGGAGAAAGAGTTAGCCCCCATGCTCAGTTCAGTGTGTGTGTTCATATGTGGGCACAAATGCATGTGTGGTATGTGTGGACACCAGAGCACAGCCTTGGGTATTATCTTCAGGTATACTATTCACCTCTTTTCTTTTTTTTTTTCGAGGTAGGGTCTCACTCTAGCTCAGGCTGACCTGGAATTCACTCTGTAGTCTCAGGGTGGCCTTGAACTCTCGGTGATCCTCCTCCCAAGTGCTAGGACTAAAGGCATGCGCCACCATGCCCAGCCTTATTCACCTCTTTTTTTTTTTTTTTTTTCTCTCGAGGTAGGGACTCACTCTGGCCCAGGCTGACCTGGAATTCACTATATAGTTTCAGGGTGGCCTCGAACTCTTGGCGATCCTCCTACCTCTGCCTCCCGAGTGCTGGGATTAAAGGCGTGTGCCACCACGCCCAGCTCTTATTCACCTCTTTTTGAGACCAGTTATCTCACTGGCCTGGAGTTCACCTACTAAGCTAGACTGGCTGGCCGACAAGCTCCAGAGATCCTCCTGTCTCTGCCTTCCCAGCAGTGGGATTACAGGTGCATACCACCACACCCAGCATTGACATAGGTTCTGGGGATTGGATTCAGGTCCTCATGCTTGTAAGAGGAAAGCACTTTACTAATTGAGTCATATCCCCAGCCCCATGTTTGTTTTTCATATCATTCTGAACTCATGATTCAGCACACTGCAAGGGTTCTAATCCATTGTATCGTCATCTTTGTTGAAATTTGAGTTGCCCATTGTGGCCAATGGACACCTCTTCATCTGGCCCAAATCCCTTGGACATAACCCATGAGGTGCTAACTATTCCCTCATGGTCTGCAAAACAGCTCAAGGAACAGTGAAAATGATGTGTCTGTTATATCATACCTAGTAACCACTAGCACCCATTGATACTGAGTTGCCTGTTGTTTCCAGACATCTTTAGTAAGCAGGTTCATGCTGTTGCTTCTTTTTTTTCTTTTATTAGTGTATATTAATTATATTAACAATGGGTTTCAGTGTGATATTTTCATATATGTGTATAATGTGCTTTGAATGCACCCATTCATTTCCCTATTACCCTCCCTGTTCCCCTTTCCCCTGGTCCCTTTCTCCTCTTGAATAGTTCTCCTTATGCTTTCTTATCTTTTTCTCTCTTTTTTTTTTTTTTTTTTTTTTGAGGTAGGGTCTCACTCTAGCCCAGGTTGACCTAGACTTCACTATGTAGTTTCAGGGTGGGCTTGAACTCACGGCGATCCTCCTACCTCTGCCTCCTGAGTGCTGGGTGGGATTAAAGGCGTAAGCCACCACACCCGGCTAATAAATAATGAATTTTTCGAGGTAGGGTCTCACTCTAGTCCAGGCTGACCTGGAATTCACTATGTAGTCTCAGGGTGGCCTTGAACTCACAGTGATCCTCCTACCTCTGCCTCTCAAGTGCTGGGATTAAAGGTATGTACCACCACACCCAATTCTCTCTCTCTCTCTCTCTTTTTATGAGAGAGAAAGAATAGGCATTCCAGGGCCTCCAGCCACTGTAACTCAACTTCAGATGTGTGTGCCACTTTGTGCACATGTGTGACCTTGAGTGCTTGTGTCACCTGTGCATCTGACTTACATGGGACCTGGAGAGTTGAATATGAGTCCTTAGGCTTCACAGGCAAGTGCCTTAACCACTAACCCATCTCTCCAGCCCTCTCCTTAATGTAGCTACTGCAGATGAGAGAAAACGTGATATCTGTCTTTCTGAGTCTGAGTTATTCCAATTAACATGATCTCTGAAATACATCCATTTTCTGAAAATAATGTGATTTTGTTCTTTTTAAAAAAATATTAGCTGGGCATGGTGGCGCACGCCTTTAATCCCAGCACTCAGGAGGCAGAGGTAGGAGGATCGCCGTGATTTCAAGGCCACCCTGAGACTACATAGTTAATTCCAGGTCAGCCTGGGCCAGAGTGAGACCCTACCTCGAAAAACCGAAAAAATATATATATACATTTTTTACTTATTTGTTTGAGAGAGATAGAGTCAGAGAAAAAGAGACAGGCACAGAGAGAATGTGTTTGAGTGTACCAGGGCCTCCTACCACTGCAAACAAGCTACAGATGCATGTGCAACTTTGTGCATCTGGCTTTTACAGTGGGTGATGGGGAATCAAATCCAGGCTGTCAGGCTTTGCGAGGGAGCATCTTTAACTGCAGAGCCATCTCTCCAGCCCCACTTAGGTTCTGAATGACTTAGCACTTCATTGTGTATACATACTACATTTCCTTTACCAATTTGTCTGTTGATGGGCATGTAGGCAGAATCTATAATTTGGCTATTGTCAATAATACAGCAATAACATGGGCATGCAGTATCTGTAAGCTCATTTTGATTCTTTCATTTGTATCCCCAGGAATAGTATTGGGTCATATAGCAGTTCTCCATTCTCCTTTCTTTTTCTTTTCTTTTTTTTTTTTCTAGGTAGGATCTCACTCTAGCCGAAAGTGACCTGGAACTCACTGTGTAGTCTCAGGGTGGCTTTGAACTCATGGCAATCCTCCTACCTCTGCCTCCCCAGTGTTGGAATTAAAGGCATGAGCCACCACACCCACTCCTTCCTTTTTTTTTTTTTTTTTTTTGCTTAGGAGCCTCTATAAGATTCCCATTGTGGCTGCATAAACTTATGTTGGCACTCTTTTTTTTTTCTTCAAGGTAGGGTCTCACTCTAGCCCAGGCTGACCTGGAATTCACTATATAGTCTCAGGTTGGCCTTGAACTCATGGTGACCCTCCTACCTCTGCCTCCCAGAGGCTGGGATTAAAGGTGTGCACCACAGTGACTGGTATGACACTCTTAATTCATGTCCTAGACTGCAGACAATGGGCGCTGTCTCCACCTAACACCATCTTAGGTTCATGTCCTTTCTTTTACCTGGCTGCAAGACATCGGATTAGCAGGTCACATCTTTGCTGTGGATTTTTCATTAAAGAGCCCCTGGGAATAATGATGCTGAATTGAAGGAAGCTGTAAATATATCTTTTATTTATTTATTTATTTATTTATTTATTTATTTATTTATTTATTTATTTGCAAGGGGGAGAGAGAGAGAGAATGGGCATGCTAGGGCTTCTAGCCACTGCAAACCAACTCCAGATATATGCACCACTTTGTGCATCTGGCTTTACATAGGTACTGGGGAATCGAACTCAGGTTGTTAGGCTTTGTAGGCAAGTGCCTTAACTGCTGAGCCATCTCTCCAGCTATGAATTTTATTGGCTGCTCTGTTCCTTTAATTTGAGTCTCCACAAAGACTAACTGGAGTTAGGTCGTCAGCAAACATAACGTGTTCTTTTTCTCAGGTCCTTGTATCTGAACTTAACCGCTGAGCCATCTCTCCAGCTACGAATTACGGTTTTTATCAGCTGCTCTGTTTCTTTAATTTGAGTCTCCACAAAGACTAACTGGAGTTAGGTCGTCAGCAAACATAACGTGTTCTTTTTCTCAGGTCCTTGTATCTGAATTTTCTGGGCTTTGTCCCCTACTTTGATCTTTTATAATTATGATTTATGGTGTCTCATGCTTTGTTTCGTTTCTTGGGGACTAAAATTTGACTTTCATCATCCTTGTTTCACTTCCATTCCTTAACAAGCTGAGAGAACAGAGCCATTATACTCAAAGCTTGTTTTAATTTGAGCCCTGATCACCCTGTAAGTGTCATCAGGATTCTCAGGAACACATTTCTGGCATGTTCTAGAAACTAAAAGAATGAGGCCACAGAAGAGGACTGGGGTTGAGACATTCAGGCCTCGGGATGTGGGTTAAACGACTCAGTCATTTAATGAGTACTCAGTTTCTGTTGTAGACATTGCTTCATCTTATGCTGCCAGGTCTGTTTTGTTTTTTCATTTATTTCTGCTTCCTGAGCCCAGCTTCCCTGGTCACACTCCCCTGCACAGGAGCCTGCCTGCATGCTTCCTGTTCAGGCTAGTTCAGTCAGTCTCTCATCATCTTCAAATGGAAAAATAGGTAATGCTTGACATGTTTTAATTAAAAAAGAAAAATTTTAAGCCGGGAGTGGTGGTGCATGCCTTTAATCCCAGAACTCGGGAGGCAGAGGTAGGAGGATTGCTTTGAGTTAGAGGCCACCCTGAGAATACAGAGTGAATTCCAGGTCAGTCTGAGCTAGAGTGAGACCCTCCCTTGAAAAACCAAAAAAAAAAGAAAAAAGAAAAATTTTATTGGCTGGAGAGATAGCTTAGTGGTTAATGCACTTTTGGGCTGGACCCAGGTTTGATTTCCCAATACCCATGGTTAGATGGTACATGCCTCTGGGGTTCCTAAAGACCCAGGTTTGATTTCCTCTCTCTTTCTCTCTCTCTCAAATAAATTAAAATGTTTTTTAAAAAATACATAACTGGGCTGGAGAGATGGCTTAGCTGTCAAGGCATTTGCCTGCAAAGCCAGAGGACCCAGGTTCGACTCCCCAGGACCCACATAAGCCAGATGCATGCATCTGGGGTTAAGTGGCTGGAGCCCTGGTGTGCCCATTGTCTTCCTCTCTCTTTTTCTCTCTCTCAAATAAATTAAAAAGTTTTTAAAAAAATACATAACTTTTGGAAACTTAAAATTATACTATATGACAAAAACTCTGGCTTACTGCTGAAAATTCCTAACATCAGTCAAAACTTTCTGCTCATCAGATTCTTTTAACAAAATGTTGGCAAAACTTGTTCTACCCAGCCTAGGGAATAAAACCTTTATTCTATTACTGTTAAATAAGCAGGTGGTGTAGCTGTTCTTGCAGCTGACTTGGAGTGAAGGCCAGGAAAACACAAGGGTGGTGAAGAGAGTTGAGGCTGTTGAGACAGGGAATAGCCAGTATTTTCATGTTAGGCCTTTTTAAAAAGGAAAGGGAAAAAAGGGAGAAGGAGGGAGTCATCAACACCTGTGGGAGCACCCTGAAATGTAGATTCTTGGGTCTTACCACAGAGCCAGTGTTTGGTTAGTAATCACAATGTAACAGGTCACCTCAAAACCTAGTGGTTTCAAATGAAGGTAATTGTATAGATCTCCTTATCTTTTGCTTCAGGAATTCAGGCAGAGCACAACTGAGCAGCCTTCTATGAAGTAAGGATAGATACTAAGCTGACAGCTGAGCTGGGTAGCTCTTACCTTCTTCCCATGTACCTCATTTGGGCTTTCTTACAGCAGATGGTCTTAGGCCAGAAGGACTGATTAAGTACCAACTGCTGCACCAGACACCACAGCCTTGCTTCTGCTCAACAGCATCATATTCAATATGAATTTAATTTCATAGTAATTTTCAAGAGGTTGTAAATTAGTCTACAATAATTGTCTGTGGGACTGGAAAAATGATTCAGTGGTTAAAGGCACTTGCTTGCCTCTCTCTCCCTCACTCTCTCTCTCTGTCTGCCTTTTCCTCTCTCAAATAAATGAATCAAAATAAAATATTTTTAAAGGGGGCTGGAGAGATGGCTTAGCAGTTAAAGCACTTGCCTGCAAAGCCAAAGGACCCAGGTTTGATTCCCCAGGACCCCCATAAGCCAGATGCACAAGGTGGCACATGTGTCTGGATTTCGCTTGCATTGGTAGCTGGATGCCCTGCATGCCCATTCTGTCTCTCTCTATCTATCTCTCTCTCTCTTCAAATAAATAAATAAAAATAAAATGTTTTTTTTTAAGGCACTTGCTTGCTAAGCCTACCAGCTTGGGTTCAATTCCCAGTCACCCATATAAGCTAGATGCAAAATGGTTCAAGTGTCTGGTGTTTATAATAACAGATCTTAATGCACCTCCACACACAAATAAATAAAAATAAAGAATAATAATTGCTTACTTTAAAGCTATAAAATTCAGGCTGGAGATTTGGCTTAGTGGTAGATTACTTGCACAAGGCCATGGATTAGACCTCCAATACTGCAAAAAATTATAAATAAATAGTTAAAATATTTTATTTTTGTGGATATTTTAAAATTCAGGGTATAGAATATTCTGAACATTTTAAGATACAAGCCCAGCTGGGCATGGTGACACATACCTCCAATCTCAGCACTTGGGAGGCAGAGGTAGGAGGACCACTATGAGTTCAAGGCCAGCCTGAGAGTACATGGTGAATACCAGGTCAGTCTGGGCTAAAGTGAGACCCTACCTTGGGAAAAAATATATATACAGGCCTAATATGTTTAGTCTCCATTTTATAGATTTCCATAAGTATCAAACAGGAAAACAGGCCTGTACGAGCTACAACAAATTTATTAGCTCCTTGACTGAACAATGATGCCTTCCTTTCTTCTGAGAACACTGTTAGCACTCAAGAGACTGAGATAGGAGGATGGCTGTGAGTTTGAGCCAGCCTGAGACTACGTAAAGAATTTCATGTCAGCCTGAGCTAGAACAAGACTACCTTGAAAAAACAAAGGAAAGAAAGAAATCTGGAAGAGTTTGTGTTTGCTTTGTATGGGTTAATTGAAAGAAAATAAATAGCATTAAGAAATACAATAAATAAAACACCTCTTTGCGGGCTGGAGAGATGGCTCACCAGTTAAAGTGCTTGCCTGTAAAGCCTAATAAGTTGGGTTTGATTCCCGAGTGCCCACATGAAACCAGATGCATCTGGAGTCCGTTTATAGTGGCTTGGAGGCCCTGGCACGCCTATTCTGTGTCTTCTATCTCTTTCTGCTTGCAAATAAATAAATTTTTTTTGAGCTAGTTGTGGTGGTGCACACCTTTAATCCCAGCACTTGGGAGGCAGAGGTAGGAGGATCACCATGAGTTCAAGGCCACCCTGAGACTATATAGTTAATTCCAGATCAGTCTGGGCCAGAGTAAGACCCTACCTCAAAAAAAAAAAAAGGTTGGGGCTGAAGAAATGGCTTTGCAGTTAAGGTACTTGCCTGCAAAGCCAAAGGATCCCAGTTTGATCTCCAGGACCCATGTAAGCCAGATGCACAAGGGGGCACATGCATCTGGAGTTTGTTTGCAGTGGCTGGAGGCCCTAGCGTGCTCATTCTCTCTCTCTTTCCCTCTCTCCTTTCTTTCTGTAATAAATAAATAAAATATATTGAAAAAAAAAAACTCTTCAGGGCTGGGGTGAGGGCTCAGTGGTTAAAATAAAAACTCTTCAGGGCTGGGCTGAGAGCGCAGTGGTGGCCTGCTCACTTGGGTTCATGTTCTCCAGTGCTCACATAAAGCCAAATGCAAAATATTGCATGCGTCTGGAGTTTGTCTGCAGTGGCCAGAGGCCTTGGCGTGCCTGTGCTCTCTCCCTCTCTGTCTGTCTGTCTGTCTCTTAAATAAATAAAAAAATTATTATTATTATTATTATTTTTATATTTTTTTATTTTTTTATTTTTTTTTTGGTTTTGTGAGGTAGGGTCTCACTCTAATCCAGGCTGACCTGGAATTCACTCTGTAGTCTCAGGGTGGCCTCGAACTCTCGGCGATCCTCCTACCTCTGCCTCCCGAGTGCTGGGATTAAAGGCGTGCGCCACCACGCCTGGCTAAAAAAATTATTTTTTGAAGTCTCTTTAGAATGACTGGAGTGTAAACATATCAAATGAGTGCACACTGCCTTAGAAAGTTTTTTGAGGGCTTTTTCAAAAGAAAGAATAAATCATTTTGAGGCATGCTCTGCAGTGGGGAATGACATCAAAAGAACTTAATCCTGCCGGGCCTGGTGGCGCACGCCTTTAATCCCAGCACTTGGGAGGCAGCAGTAGGAGGATCACCGTGAGCTCGAGGACACCCTGAGGCTACATTCCAGGTCAGCCTGAACTAGAGTGAGACCCTGCTTTGAAAAAAAAAAAAAAAAAAAAAAAAAAAGCTTCATCCTTAACCCTCCCCTTCCTTGTGTTTGTATATCTGTGAGTACCAAGCATGTGTGCATGATAGTTCCCATGTTACCTAGCCTGGCCCTGAAGTCCAGGGCTCAAGTAATCCTCCTGCCTCAGTCTCCCATG
Organism: Orientallactaga sibirica; assembly: GCA_036365145.1. NCBI lineage: Eukaryota > Metazoa > Chordata > Mammalia > Rodentia > Dipodidae > Orientallactaga > Orientallactaga sibirica. Next base: position 19,072,603 of record JAEOAD010000041.1, on the reverse strand, counting down.
TCATTGCACTAAGCTTCTCTGTTGTTTTTATGTGAGCCTTTTCTTTATTCCATATTCAACTGATGGTGAACCTGCAAAGGAGGTGACTCATGTGACTTTTGTTTTGTTGTGTGCGTATACATGCACATGTACTTGAGTGTGGAGCACTGGGATCATACCTAGTCAACCACTGAGCTGCACCTCCAGCCTGGTGCTGTTGTTTCAACATGGAAACTTAAGTTATTTTATACTGGGTGGAGTCTGGAATTAGTTGGCTTCAAAATTCTTGTTTGTTTTTTTTTTTTTTTTTTTTTAGGGAAAGAAGTTTTGCAATAATTAACTAATTTTCTAAAAGAGGATGATACATCTTCTTTGTCTTATCCTAAATGGAGCACCACAGGCACAAATTGTAACTAGTGGCCCCTTCTTCTAGCATTGTCTTAATCAATAAATGTACTTTTCAGAAGTCAAACAATCCAGTACCATTGTAGCTATGGCCCCTGGGGTCAATCTCAAGTTCTGCCATTTGGTTTTACATTTCCTTTTAATCATTGCTTCACCCAAATCCAGATCAGCTACTTCATGAGAAAGAAGGTTCTAGGACCAACATTAACCTAGTAGCAACTAGGTTATAAATGTATGCCATAAAACTTTATTTTTCTTTCCTCCCCAGGTTCTCCTCCACTTCCCAGTGTGAGCGCTTTACAGCATTAAGATGAGTTGAATATAGATCTCACTTAATGTTCTTCCTAAGGGATAAGGATGTAGACTTAGAAGCAGGACAAGACTAATCATCTTAGCCTTATACAACAAGTCCCATAGGTAAGGCCTAGCGAGTTCTCATGTGCCATTCCTCAGCCCTCTCTGACTCTGTCTTCTCACTGAGACTCCAGGGTGCTCAGGATGGAACAGGCCCTCAGTGCACACTACAAGCCCGTAGGGAGTAGATGCCTTATCCAGCCCTGATTACTACCCCATCCGCCTGTTGTTTATCTAGTGTTGGTAGTGATCACCCCGAGAAAGTCTCAAGTTAGAGCTCTGTCCAAGAGGGATCAAACTAGGCTTAGAAGAAATTCTTTGAAAAGTGTTCAGTTAGGTATTATGCATTTAAACTTATCTGTTACCTTAGTATATTTATTAACCTTCTGTCATAATAATTGATCTGATGTGCCTAGCTGTCCTTTTATTGTGGTGCGCACTTTTCAGCATGATTGAAAGTGGTCAGATTTAAGAAATCAATTTGCTGTGTTGAGCATAGAAAGAGAAATACTTAGAAAATTTCCAGTGGGCTGGCAGTACTGTTCCAGAGCCTCCTGAAGTGAAGCTCCATTAGACAAACTCCTTTAAGACCACACTCTCTACCATAAACTTGTCTCGAAGCCATAAAATAATGAGAACATTGTTGTATTGATCCAATTTACTTTTTAAATCTCTTTATAACAATAAAATGACTTTCTCTATATATGCAACTTTATCTTGATTGTGTAATGAGAAATTCAAAGTCCTTGGAATACCCATCTAGGGGCCAGGGAGATAGTTGGAAAAGTGTCTTGCAAGCATGGGGACCTGGGACCTGCATTGGATTCCCACACACACAAGCATTAAAAAAATGCTGGGTATGATGGTGTAGCATTCCTGAGGTTGGGCCACCCTGAGACTACACACAATTCCAGGTCAGCCTGGACAGAGTTAATGCTTTTAATCCCAGCACCTAGGGGATGCAGAGGTAGGAGATCACCATGAGTTCAAGGTCAGCCTGGGACTACAGAGTGAGTTCCAGGTGAGTCTGAGCTAAAATGAGACCCTACCTCAAAAACAAACAAACAAGAACAACAACAAATTGTTTTTGTAATGTTCTGGAGATGGCTCAGCAGATAAGAATGCCTTGCAAGCATGACAACCTGATTTCCATGCACAGCAACCACATAAGAAACTGGGAATGGCCATGCATGCCTGTAACACCAGCACTAAGGGTGGCAGAAAAAGGACAGCTGGGACTCAAGGTTTGCCAATCTAACCAAAAAACAGTGAGCTCCCTGTTCAGGGAGAGACCTTGTCTTAGGGAAATAAGGCAGAAGAACGAGAGAGAAGGGCACCCTCCTCTGCCTCCACAGGATGTGCACAGAATTCACACATACACATGTGCACACACCACACATTGCCACACTCAGCACAGGATGCGTACATACACATGTGCGCACACACCACACACACTGCCACACTCAGCACACAGAATGCGCACATACACATGTGCACACACACCACACACACTGCCACACTCAGCACACAGAATGCGCACATACACATGTGCACACACCATGCACTGCCACACTCAGCACACAGAATGCGCACATACACATGTGCACACACCACACACACTGCCACACTCAGCACACAGAATGCGCACATACACATGTGCGCACACACATGCACTGCCACACTCAGCACACAGAATGCACATATACACATGTGCACACACCACACACACTGCCACACTCAGCACACAGAATGAGCACATACACATGTGCACACACCACACTGCCACACTCAGCACACAGAATGAGCACATACACATGTGCACACACCACACACACTGCCACACTCAGCACACAGAATGAGCACATACACATGTGCACACACCACACACACTGCCACACTCAGCACACAGAATGAGCACATACACATGTGCACACACCACACACACTGCCACACTCAGCACACAGAATGCGCACATACACATGTGCACACACCACACACACTGCCACACTCAGCACACAGAATGAGCACATACACATGTGCACACACCACACACACTGCCACACTCAGCACACAGAATGAGCACATACACATGTGCACACACCATGCACTGCCACACTCAGCACACAGAATGCGCACATACACATGTGCACACACCACACACACTGCCACACTCAGCACACAGAATGCGCACATACACATGTGCACACACCATGCACTGCCACACTCAGCACACAGAATGCGCACATACACATGTGCACACACCATGCACTGCCACACTCAGCACACAGAATGCGCACATACACATGTGCACACACCACACACTGCCACACTCAGCACACAGAATGCACATATACACATGTGCACACACCATGCACTGCCACACTCAGCACACAGAATGCGCACATACACATGTGCACACACCATGCACTGCCACACTCAGCACACAGAATGCGCACATACACATGTGCACACACCATGCACTGCCACACTCAGCACACAGAATGCGCACATACACATGTGCACACACCACACACACTGCCACACTCAGCACACAGAATGAGCACATACACATGTGCACACACCATGCACTGCCACACTCAGCACACAGAATGCTATACACATGTGCACACACCATGCACTGCCACACTCAGCACACAGAATGCACATATACACATGTGCACACACCATGCACTGCCACACTCAGCACACAGAATGCGCACATACACATGTGCACACACCACACACACTGCCACACTCAGCACACAGAATGAGCACATACACATGTGCACACACCATGCACTGCCACACTCAGCACACAGAATGCGCACATACACATGTGCACACACCATGCACTGCCACACTCAGCACACAGAATGCACATATACACATGTGCACACACCACACACACTGCCACACTCAGCACACAGAATGAGCACATACACATGTGCACACACCATGCACTGCCACACTCAGCACACAGAATGCGCACATACACATGTGCACACACCATGCACTGCCACACTCAGCACACAGAATGCACATATACACATGTGCACACACCACACACACTGCCACACTCAGCACACAGAATGCACATATACACATGTGCACACACCACACACACTGCCACACTCAGCACACAGAATGCGCACATACACATGTGCACACACCACACACACTGCCACACTCAGCACACAGAATGCGCACATACACATGTGCACACACCACACACACTGCCACACTCAGCACACAGAATGCGCACATACACATGTGCACACACCACACACACTGCCACACTCAGCACACAGAATGCGCACATACACATGTGCACACACCATGCACTGCCACACTCAGCACACAGAATGAGCACATACACATGTGCACACACCATGCACTGCCACACTCAGCACACAGAATGCGCACATACACATGTGCACACACCATGCACTGCCACACTCAGCACACAGAATGCGCACATACACATGTGCACACACCATGCACTGCCACACTCAGCACAGGATGCATACATACACATGTGCACACACCACACACACTGCCACACTCAGCACACAGAATGCGCACATACACATGTGCACACACCATGCACTGCCACACTCAGCACACAGAATGCGCACATACACATGTGCACACACCACACACACTGCCACACTCAGCACACAGAATGCGCACATACACATGTGCACACACCATGCACTGCCACACTCAGCACACAGAATGCACATATACACATGTGCACACACCACACACACTGCCACACTCAGCACACAGAATGCGCACATACACATGTGCACACACCACACACACTGCCACACTCAGCACACAGAATGCGCACATACACATGTGCACACACCACACACACTGCCACACTCAGCACACAGAATGCGCATATACACATGTGCACACACCACACACACTGCCACACTCAGCACACAGAATGCACATATACACATGTGCACACACCACACACACTGCCACACTCAGCACACAGAATGCACATATACACATGTGCACACACCACACACTGCCACACTCAACAAGAAAGTTTAAAACTAAAAAATGAGAGAATGTCCATCTAATTTGTTTGTGAATCAGATACTTCTAAGACGTTGACTCTGTCTTGGTTACATGAGGCAAGTCTGTTGGGAAAAACTAGTCCCCTCCTTTTTTTAAAATTAACACTGAATTTTTAACTATATTTTATTTATTTATTTATTTATTTATTTATTTATTTGAGAGAAAGAGGCAGAGGGAGAAAGATGGGCATGTTAGGGCTTCCAGCCTCTACAAATGAACTCCACATGCATGCACCCCCTTGTGCATCTGGCGTATGTGGGTCCTGGAGAGTCAAACCAGGATCCTTTGGTTTTGCAGGCAAACGCCTTAACCACTAAGCAATCTTTCCAGCCTGGCCCCCTTCTTTTTAAACAAGTTGTATAGTTTTCTGCTCATCTCTTGGAAATGGCAGTGGCCTATTTTAAGAATAAATGATATGCACTAGTAGCAGATTCAGTCAGGCTTACAGGAAGGCCAATACATATGGAATACAAATCTCCAAAAAGGCTTAACTGGAGATAACTACTTGCATCTTTAAGTAACTGAATATACACATGCTTTTCAAGATTAATTCAGGAACACTTATGTAGAGATTGAGCCTCTTGTGACTCAGGTAAGATTGCCAAGTGAATAGTTTTTCGTTCAGTAGAAAGGAGATTGGGATTAATAACAACTCTTTCTCTCTCTTTCTTCCTCTCCCTTTCTCTCTCTCTCCCTCTCTTCCTCTCTCCCTGTCCCTTTCTCTTTCTTTCCAGATTTAGAAATGGCTGTTGCATATTGGAAGTTAGTATTATCTGGAAGGTTTAAGTTTTTAGATCTTTGGAACACATTTCTGCTGGTAAGTGTCCTATTTCTTGCCTTGTGACCGGTCAGCAGAGGAGATCTTTCTGATGTAAACTGCTAAGGCTGATGAGCATAGTCCTCTAATGAAAGTCCTGCCAGAGACCCTTAGGTATCAAACAAGTACTAAGCAGTTAGTTCTGCAACCTTACAGAATGCTACTGTAGCAGAGCCCCGGGTGGGAGCTGCTCTGAGGCTGTCCTCTGATAGCCACTCGTAGAATGAGATTTCTAAGTCAGCTGTAATCCTCAGCAGCCCTCAGCCTGCCATCTCCTCTGAGAATCCTAAACCAAGCAATTCTCCGTTCCTCACTGAGAAACTTCAGGTCCTTAGGTAAAGGAAGCGCCATGACCGCTGGTGCTGCAAGTTGATAGGGGCTTCAGGGTGGGGATCGGATCCCATTGTCTAGAGATACCATGGCCACCATGTGTATCTACAGTCAGATACCGTTTTAAAATGTATTCTGCGAAGCTCAAGATGGACAGGAGGCTTTAATGGGCTGTGTTAGACGCAGGCTGCCATGGGCTAGGCTCTGGCTTGGTGGGACAGCAGCTGCAGCTCTAGGCTGTCTGCAGTGAGTGGGACACAAGGACGTGTCCTAACTCTAGAAAAAATGGCCCTTCTAATAAGAGGGCTGCTCAGACCCCTCACCCTGTTATGACAGCACATCCTTCAATTTCACTGAAGAGCACCCCTCTGTGCTTCATCTGTAATCCCAGTAGCATGCACTCTATTCTGGCAAGGTTGGTGGCCTTGGGCATGTTACTTCCATGTGTCTCTGCTTTTTCATGTATTGGTAGCACTTACTTATTCTTTACTGAAGTCACACCCAAACTTCAGACCTCACCCAGAGTGCCCCACAGTCATGTACATAGCAAGAGGTGCCATGACATCATGGGGCAGCAAAAGACTAGACAGACTGTTGACTGGGAACTGATAAAGAACGTGAGATATGGGGCTGGGGAGATGGCTCAGTGGATGAAGTGCTTGCCCCTTGGGTTGGAATAACCAAATTCAAGCCCCAGACTCCATGTCAAAAGCTAGAAGCTGTGGCAGGCTTCTGTAATCCCAACATGCTGCCACTGATAGAGAAATAGGAAGTGGAGAACTTCCTGGAAGCTCCACATGAGCTCAGCAAAGAACAGCAGAGCTGGAATCCAAAGAGAGAATCTCCACCTCAAATGAGATAGACAGGTGAAGAATGCCATGAAAATTGTCCTCTAATCTCCACTCATGTGCCATGGCACACATGCGTCTGCACTCAGATGAACACACACAACAAAATAAATAGAAAAGAAGGCAAGGAGGGAGGGAGCGAGGAAATATCCACACAAGAGAACTCAACTACAGAGCAGTGAAACTGAATGAAATTAAGTTGGCATATCAACTTAATGCTAAGAGAAAAAAACAAGATACAGAAACCACCTACATCTTGTTCATTTTTTAAATGTAAAACAAGCTTATAAGATGTTTATGACTATAGGCATGCATTAGTGTGTAACTACAGGCATGACAATGGCCAATCAAAGGCATGAGTGCAACTGCTAGGAGACAAGGGCACCGTCAGCTGAGAAAGAAGCACAAAGACATCTCAGGGCTTCACCTCTTTGGGGCATAGGTGTCTCGATGTTTTTGATGTATCTGGAATATATAACAAAGATATTTTTAGAGAATCAAGGAATACCTGATCTGCCGGGCATGATGCTGCACGCCTTTAATCCCAGTACTCAGGAGGCCGAGGTAGGATCACCATGAGTTTGAGGCCATCCTGAGACTACATAGTGAATTCCAGCCAGCCTGGGCTAGAGTGAGACCCTACCTCGGAAAAACAACAAAAAAAAAGTAAGAAAGAAATACCTGATCTATGGAACAACAGTGTAAGGAAATAAAATTATAGAAATATGACTCCATATTGTCCTGCATTGTTCCTGAACTGATGTGAGGAGTAGGAGGTATAAAGTGCTGACCTTCAATGTGACCTAAACAGAACGTATCATTTCAGTACTTAAAATTTTTTTAAAACCAGGGCTAGAGAGATGGCTTAGTGGTTAAGCCTAACAACCCAGGTTTGGTTCCCCAATACCCATGTAAAGTCAGATGCGCAAGGTGGCACATGCATCTAGAGTTTGTTTGCAGAGGCTGGAGGCCCTGTTGCACCTATTTTCCCTGTCTTCTCTCTGCTTGCAAATAAATAAATAAATAAATTAATTAATTAATTTTAGCTGGGACCAGGCATAGTGGTGCACACCTTTGATCCCACCACTCGGGAGGCAGAGGTAGGAGGATCGCTGTGAGTTCAAGGCCACCCTGAGACTACATAGTGAATTCCAGGTCAGCCTGGGCTAGAGCAAGACCCTACCTCGAAAAAACAAAAAGCAAAAAAACTGGGGGCTGGAGAGATGGCTTAGAGGTTAAGCAATTGCCTGTGAAGCCTAAGGACCCCAGTTCAAGGGTTAATTCCCCAGGACTCACATAAGCCAGATGCACAAGGTGGCACATGCATCTGGAGTTTGTTTGCAGTGGCTGGAGGCCCTGGTGCGCCCATTCTCTCTCTCTCTCTCTGCCTCTTTCTCTGTCACTCTCATATAAATAAATAAACAAAAAAAAATTAACTGGATGTGGTGGCGCACGCCTTTAATCCCAGCAGTTGGGAGGCAGAGGAGGTAGGAGGATCGCTGTGAGTTCGAGGCCACCCTGAGACTGTAAAGTAAATTCCAGGTCAGCCTGGGCTAGAGCAAGACCCTACCTGGAAAAACTAAAAACTAAAAAATATTTAAAACTTTAAACCAAATCAACATTGTATATTTGAGCATTGGCACTGTTGTAACTCGGACTGCTTAAGGTACTATTGTTGCTTGTGACAATTTCATTTTTGTCCTCGTCAAGCTAAGCAGGATCGTATTAATGGAGAATGCTCTGGTTGCTAGAATATCTGAATCTTCCCTGTGGCTGTCTCTCCTATTAGGAGCATCACAAGAGGTCCATCCCAAGGGACACTTGGAACCTTCTGCTAGATTTCGGAAACATGATTGCCGATGATATGTCTAACTATGATGAAGAAGGTACTAGAAGCTCTAGGACTTCAGAGGGTCCCCAAAGATGCTCATCCCTCCTGTGACTATAACTGGCTGCTTCCATAGTGAGGGGCAGACACTTAGCCAGACAGGTCTGCCCTGCAGGGTGGGAACAGTGCACCTGCTTCTGTCAGTTCCTATAACACACATGTTTAAGATGACTTAAGAAGCCAGTTTTTGCTTGCTTACACAAATGTATACATGTCTTCACCTTCCTCAATGCCTGAGGACTACATCATAGGCAGTAGCACTGCCCCCCCCCCCAGGAGAGGGGCCTAAGCCTGGGTAGAGGGTTTCCCCTTCAGACACAGCTGTTCTGAACTTCCTCAAGGACATCTTCAATCCTCATGTCCTGGGGCCACTCTGCTTTGTCATTGGTGACATTCAGTATACATCATGCCCCTCACTGGTTCAGCCCATAACACCTGGTGAAAGCTTGCTACATAAATGAAGGGATACCTGCTGGGCATGGTGACACATGCCTTTAATCCCAGCACTTGGGAGGCTGAGGTAGGAGGATCACTGTGAGTTCAAGGTCAGCCTGGAACTACAGAGTGAGTTCCAAGTCAACCTGGGCTAGAGTGATCCTGCCTCAAAAAAGAGAGAGAGCAGGGCGTGGTGGCACACACCTTTAATCCCAGCACTTGGGAGGCAGAGGTAGGAGGATCGCCATGAGTTCGAGGCCACCCTGAGACTACATAGTTAATTCCAGGTCAGCCTGGGCCAGAGTGAGACCCTAATTCAAAAAAAAAAAAAAAAAAGAAAGAAAGAAAGAAAGAAAGAAAGAAAGAAAGAAAGAAAGAAAGAAAGAGAGAGAGAGATACTTGGATATAGACGCTTGGCTTGCAGGAGCCCTGGCTGTCATTAGCGAAACTAGCCTGTCTATACAGGAATGCAGCTAGTGCAGGAGGCAGTGGTACCAGCACAGCAGGCGACACAATGCTCTGCGCTGGACAGATATGGGGCCTCTGCTGGGGAGACGGTGCGAGTACTCCTTGTTCTCCAGGGACACATGAGTCCAATTCTTGCCATTTCCAGTCAGCAGGTTCCTACTGCCTAGAGGCCATCTGAGAGCTGAGCAGCCACAGTGTGGTCTCAGTGAGTACATGGTCCTCCACTCCTTTTCATATAAAAATGTTGGTATAACTCTGATTTTTATTCATTCATACACACACACACACACACACACACATATATTTTTTGGTTTTTCAAGGTAGAGTCTCACTCTGGCTCAGACTGACCTGGAATTCACTATGTAGCCTCAGGGTGGCCTCGAACTCGTGATGATCCTTCCACCTCTGCCTCCCGAGTGCTGGGATTAAAGGCGAGCGCCACCACCGGCAACACTGATTTTTTTAAATGTATTTGCTTTCCTTTAGGAGCATGGCCTGTCCTTATAGATGACTTTGTAGAATATGCACGGCCAGTTGTCACAGGTGGTAAGCACGGCCCTTTCTAGATGGAAAAGTTGAATGGAGAGTGAGATGGGTGTTGTCCTTCAAGGAGACGGCTGAGTCACATTTGTCACTGACTTCCAAAGTGCTCCTCGTCCATTGGTGAACCTGGAATCCTATCTTGCTCCACGTGTGCAGTGGCTGATTTGTGGACATTGAGAAGCTCCTCAGAGGATGGATGCTTTGGGGTTAGAGATACGTCATGAGATTGCTTTAGGAGACTCCTGCATGACTTAACGTTTACAGAAAGCAACGTAGAGCCTGTTTGCAGAGCTGCCAAGCATGCTGTTCAGTTCATGAATGAAGGTGAGCATCAATAGTAACCAAACTGCTGACTCACATTGTAATTATGCTGAAAACAGTATCTATGCCCTTGAGAGGATATTCTATTTTTATACAAGCCACAGCTGTTAAGAATGTGCCCTAATGAAAATGGCCTTGTCAAAGAGCCTAATCTTTGTGCTAGGAATTCAAGATTGATATTTTTTGAATTATCAAATCTCTAGATTTGCCAGATGTTTTGCTTTTGTTTTCTCCAGATATTTTGAAGATACTGATACAGTCTGTACAGCCATGGCATGTGTAGGGTGATTCCAGCAGTTTTTTTTCAAACTGTTTACAAGCCAGTGGGCCCGTTTACTACTTTCATAAGGTTATTATTAGGCCTGGATGCTGCTCCTAAGAAGTTTTCTTATTTTTTTAATATATTTTGTTATATTAAAAACATTTTTCCATGAAAAATATTCCTGAGTGATGAATTAGACTTATAAAGCAAATGCATTGATTCCCTTCTCCTGTCTATAATATCTGAAGTACCCAGTATCCAGCCTTTGGATAGCCATATACATTTGAAAGCAAAACCATACATCATAGTTCAAAAAAAACCACCTCACACCCAGAACCTTCATCTGATCTATAAGCACACTCTCTGCACCGTGTAACTATGTTAGACTGTGTCACTGTGCCCTGTTCCCATCTGCTTTTCTGATGTTTGCCTGGTCAAGACCCATTCACGCATTCAGCTCTCCTGCTCTGTCAAGCTTTGGACATCACTGTGCTGACCCTACCTCACAGTTGACGAGACTCGGTATCACAAGTGTGCCTTGCTGCCTCACCTGCATCACAGCAATGAAGCAGATATGCTGGGCCTGCTCCAGGATCAGGGCATGGTCAGTGCCTGCACACAGACCACATGCCTCAAATGTGCCATTGGGGCAGCTTCTGTGAATGGGATCCAGATTTAGAAAACGGCTCTGAAGTGTGCGCACCCTGCTTCAGGATGGATTGTTAACACTGAACAGGAACCTCACAGAGGGATGGATGGAGCAAGATTCCAGACTACACAGCCAACCCTTTACCATGTGAGAGGAAGTAGCTAATAGTTGGTGAAAGCGAGTCATGGGACTTCTCTGTTCTAGGTCTGTAAAAGGGAAAACTGGGACATCTCCTTTGAGCTTTGACTCAGAGAGCATTATTTAATATGACAAAGACTAGCTTTAATAAAAGCCTGAAAACAAAGCATCCGTACAGGCTTTGTGTGTGCTTGACATGTAGTTATCTTCTGTTCAGAAATGGTTATAGAATTCAATACTACAAATTATGGAGGTCTGCATACTTTCTTATTTTTAAAATTCTACAAGATTATCCATGTCAATCAAACATCAATTGAACAGAGGCTCTTCAAAGAATTGTACATTTTCCTTTTATTATTTATACTCAAGTCATGCATGTTGTAAAGATACTGAGAGCATCAGAAACAGTAAATAAACTATTTTCCTTGGTGTCACAGTGTTCTTTATTCTCAGTTACACAGATACCTTCCTCTGTGCATCAAAGCAAGCCCTGCTCTTTGTCATGGGCCACAGAAAGCCCCCATTTGAGCAACCAAAACAATCCTTGCCACATGTCCCAGTCAGACAGCTTCATCCAGGTTTCTTTCACAGCATATCATATGCCAAATATACAGGAACAATATATCAAAATATACTAATATATCTATAGATATGTTGAAAGCAAGATCGTCAAACACATGTTTAAGTAATACATATAACCTGGGCTGGATAGACAGCTCGGCAGTTAAAGGTGCTTGCTTATAAGTCTGACAGCCTGTTGCAGTCAGGTGTGTATTGCTGGCAGAAATCACCCAACCAAGAGCAGCTTATGGGGGGAAAAAGGCTTGTTTTGGCTAACAGACTCAAGGGGAAGCTCCATAATGGCAGGGGGAACAATGGCATGAGCAGAGGGTGGGCATCACCTCCTCGCCAACATCAGGTGGACAACAGCAGCAGGAGAGTGTGCCATCACTGGCAAGGGAAAACTGGCTATAAGACCCATAAGCCCACCCCCAACAATACACTGCCTCCAGGAGGCATTAATTACCAAATTGCCAACAGCTGGGGACCTAGCATTCAGAACACCCAAGTTTATGGGGGACATATGAATCAAACCACCACATTCTGCCCCTGGCCCCCATAAACTGATAACCATCCATGATGTAAAATGCAATGTATTCAGTCCAACTTTAAATGTCCCCATAGTTGGGCGTGGTGGTGCACGCCTTTAATCCCAGGACTCAGGAGGCAGAGGTAGAAGGATCACCATGAGTTCGAGGCTACCCTGAGACTATATAGTGAATTCCAGGTCAGCCTGGAATAGAGTGAAACCCTACCTCGAAAAACCAAAAAAAGAGGTCCCCATGATTTTTTATAATGATGTTCAAATATTCCCACAGTCTGAGATCTTTTAACTGAGCCATAATATTTAAAAATCCCCCAAAACCCATAATGGCACAGAATAAACATTCACACTGCAAAAGATGGCATTGGGTATAGCAAAGAAACATCCAACCAAAACAAGATTAAAAACAAGTCAATAACTCTTGTCAGTGACAAATCTCCAAGTCTGATAATTCTAACCAACAACAAGTCTCTAGGGTTCCAATTCTGCCCCTCCAGCTAGGCTACTCACAGACCTGGAAAACTTCATCTGGGGCTGGCAACTCTCTTTAGCAGCTGTCTCGTGGTCCTGGCATCTCCATTGGATCTCCACTACAACCCCTAGTCCATCCTCATCGGGTCTCCATGCAGGCAATCCTGCTTCACACTGCCCATGCCCTTTCTAAAACACAAGACCATGTTGCAAATTTAGTGACCCTCTCGTTCCCGCATTTTTTATACTCCATAATTCCAGGTGGAGTGCCAATTTGCTAATCTAGGGAGGAATAAAACAAGAAAACAGGACACTCCTGCAGCCCCCCCTTCAAAAGACTGCATTCTTTCTGTTGTCCCAGTACAGGTCAGCTAGCCCAATCTCAATGATTGTAATCTCATACAATTGCAGCTGAATAGGCAGCAGTTTTGACCCAAAGATTTCATTTTTTCTGTGCTCTATTTCTCTGCTCACACCAATCCATTTATATGCAAAGCAACCCTGCACAAGTTCTCAGGACATGGGCATAACAGCAAGCCTCTCACACAAACTTAGCCCAGTCCAGGCAAAACTCTTTCTCACCCTCACAAACCAAACCTCACAATCCTTGGTTCTTACTGCATTCAGGTCTTTCAACTCTGACCAGAAAAGTCCATCAAGCTGTGCTTACAGCACTGCAAGGCGTCTCTTGGCCAGGCTTTCAAATTTGTCCACATCCTCCTGCAAAGCACTTTCTAAAGACCAAAGCCACACAGTCAAGTTTCTAACAGCAGCAATCCCACTCCCCTCGCACCAACTTTACTGTCGCAGGCAGGTTCACATTGCTGACACAAAATACCCAACCAAGAGCAGCTTGTGGGGCAAAAATGTTTATTTTGGCTTCCAGAGTCGAGGGGAAGCTCCATGATGTCAGGGAGAAATGATGGCATGAGCAGAGGGTGGACATCACCTCCTGGCCAACATCAGGTGGACAACAACTACAGGAGAGCTTAACAAACACTGGCAAGGGGAAGCTGGCTATTACACCCATAAGCCCGCCCCCATCAATACACCGCCTCCAAATCTCCTTCAGCTGGAAACCTAGCATTCAAAACACCTAAGTTTATGGGGGACACCTGAATCAAACCACCACACAGCCTGAGTTTGATTCCCCAACACCCACTAAAGCCAGATGCACAAATTGGTGCATACTCCTGGAGTTTGTTTGCAGTGACAGGAGGCCCTGGTGTTTATTTAAGGGCATCATAGTATAAAGTGAACTTCTTATCAGGTGTGTTTCTTAAGTCTAGGTGAACCCTTGCTATTTCTGGGGTGGCAGACCAGATCCCAGGAGAACTGGAGGGAAAAGTGGACTGTCTGGTGTCTTGTAGGAGTTGTGTTCCAGGCAGAATTTGGGGAGGTGGCCATCCTTCTAGTTACTTTCAAACTAAGAGTCCTGGCTTCCAAGTTGTGCCACACTCCAGCCTCACATTGTTGAATATTGTTTTTAGTACATGAAGCACAAGGTGGCAGATTTCACTTTGTACTTCCTGAGACACCCTTACTTTAAAGTCTAGCATTCCAATCTTTTGTTGCACACTGAATGGTGAAAAATGACATTCTTTCACAAAAAGCTAGGTTGTTTTATTTTTTATTTTTAGTTTTTGTTTTTTTGAGGTAATGTCTCACTCTAGCCTAGGCTGACCTGTTATCACTGTAGTCTCAGGGTGGCCTTGAACTCATGGCAATCCTCCTACTGCTGCCTCTTGAAAGACGTGCACCACTATGCCTAGCTGCACTGCACTTTTAAGCTTTCTATCACAACATTTTATTTTTTGTGTAGTGCTGAGGATCAAGCCCAAGGCCCCAACCACATGGGTAAGTACTCTACCGCTGAGCTGTACCCGGAGCCCCCTCCCCCAATTTTTCCAACCTGGGCCAGCTCACCTCTCCTTAAGCAACCTGGTGATCTCATTCCTGGGAATCACCATATTGATGTTAAACAATAAAAAACCCCAATTAGCATGATGCACTCCAACCCAGAACTCCTGAACTCAAGCGATCCTCATGCTTTAGCCTCCTGAGTACCTGGGACTACATACAGATG
The DNA here is from genome assembly GCA_036365145.1 of Orientallactaga sibirica. Classification (NCBI taxonomy): domain Eukaryota; kingdom Metazoa; phylum Chordata; class Mammalia; order Rodentia; family Dipodidae; genus Orientallactaga; species Orientallactaga sibirica. The sequence continues at coordinate 19,057,409 of JAEOAD010000041.1, read as the reverse complement.
TGCATCACCATACCTAGCATAATTTTCTATAATCAGAAAATAAATTGTCTATCTTTGAGAGAGAGAGAGAGTGAGCATAGGTGTGTCAGGGCCACCTGTCACTGCAAATGAACTCTAGACACACGATCCACTTTGTGCATTTGGCTTTATGTGGGTACTGGGGAGCCAGACCAGGGCCTTCAGTCTTTGCAAGCCAGCACCTTTAACCACTGTACCATTTCTCCAACCCAGAAAATAAATTTTCTAAAAGATAAAACTGAAATGAATGAGTTTCAACATGCTGAGTGAGAGAGGCTGGGTACAAAAGGCCGCATAAGGTATTTGAAATTTACAGACAAGGCAAGGCCACAGAGACAGCACAGATTAGTGACTTGACTAGAGGGGCTGAGCCAGGGCAGAGCAGGAACAAAGAGGACGTGGTGGGGAGTCTGGAACAGCCCCGCTCCTGGTCACTGTAATGCTCCACCAGCAGGGAGCGTTCTCTTCCAAGGAGCCAGCATAGCATGGCTCCACGGCTCAGCTGGTTCTGATGTAAACTGAAACCCTCAGCCTCCTTTGCTGGAAAACCAGTGCTGGCCAGACACTTCCCACGTGATGAGTTCAGAACTTTCTCATTGGTGCCTTCTGCCAGGCTGGAAAGGAGCGTCTGGTCATTTCAAGAGCTCTAGGTGGTGATACAATGACCAGTATAAATGTCAGCAGGGCATGCTAAGGGCCGCGAGGGAAGGACAAAGGCGGCTGCAGGGTGAGAGGCATCACCTCCCAAGATGGAGAAGTTCAAGGCTGCAATGCTTTTGGGAAGCGTCGGCGATGCTCTTGGCTACGGAAATTTCTGCAGGGAGAACAGTGCTTTAGGCTCAATGCAGCAGGAGCTACAAAAGACTGGGGGGCTGGAACACCTCGTACTCTCACCAGGAAAGTGGCCTGTGAGTGACAACACCATCATGCACATGGCAACTGCTGAGGCCCTCACCACAGGTAGGGCTGGCCAGCGTGCCGTGCTCCAGGAGTGTGGGGAGTAGAAAGAGGACAGTATGAAGCTGTCTGTGTTCCCAGCAAGCCTGTACTAAGCCTTGACGGTGGTGTATCCTAACCCTGCTTACATGATGCTGCTGCTAAGAATCTGGCATGCAGCAACTCAGGCAGGCAACAAGTCCTGTTTCTCTTGTGTGTCTTTGGGGAGGTACTTTGCAGATAATTTAGAGTCAGCTTCTAGGGCTGGAGAGATGGTTTAGAGGTTAAGATCCCTGTTCGACTCTCCAGGACCCATGTAAGCCAGATGCACAAGGGGGCGCATGCATCTGGAGTTCATCTGCAGTAGCTGGAGGCCCTGGCACGCCCATTCCCTCTGTCTCAAATAAATAAATAATATATATATATAAGATTCAGCTTTTAAGCAGCAGCTTTCACTTGCTGTTTCTGCTGGCACATGCCAGGCAAACATCTTACATCAGAGCTGCTCTGGTGGGAGCAAGGCACAATCCTTGTTGCAGAGTCTGTGACTTGTTCCAAGTTCATCATAAAAGAATATCAAATATTAGTCGGGGCTGGAGAGATGGCTTAGTAGTTAGGGCATTTGCCTGCAAAGCCAAAGGACCCAGGTTTGACTCTCCAGGACCCACGTAAGCCAGATGCACAAGGGGGCGCATGCATCTAGAGTTCATCTGCAATAGCTGGAGGCCCTGGCACACCACTTCTCTCTCTCTCTCTGTCTGTCTCTTTCTCTCTCGCTTTCACAAATAAATTAATTAAAAAATACTAGCCATCTTGAAATGTGGACCCATTGAGATAACAGCATTTGGGAATTAATTTCCAAGAATTACGGTTGAAATGTCTGTCAAAATGCTACAATTTGGACATTTCTTGTGCAAATGTGGGGAATAGTTTCCTAATTATGTAGAAAGGAGCAGACTGGTGTTAAGATCAACAAAATGGTACGTGGAGTTCAAAGAACACTGGACGTTTGAACATAGGTCTCTCCTGCACAGGGTATATTTTTCTAACCTTCTGTAGGTCTTATTAGTCTGTTGTTGCAAAATTAAAGTCTGAGGGCAGAGATTCAGTGAACGGATCTCACTTAATGCATTCCCTTCACCATTCCGTTTGTCTGCCATGAGTGTGCCCAACTTAGTTCTGCTGTCATTGTATAGGAATGCCATTAATGCCATGTCCCTAAATAGCAAGAGTTGAAGCAAGTCGATAAGATAAGGTGTCACAGCTTGTTGAGAGCGGTGAAGCATCTTTCTGTGTCTACACATTATGAAATCCAAGTTTTTCCTGCTTCTGCTGTCATTGGATAGGAATGCCATCAACAGCTCCCTAAACAGGAAGAAAGGAAGCATGTTGATAAGATACACTATCACAGCCTATGCAAAGTGGTGAAGGATCTTTTTTTTGTTTGTTTGTTTGTTTTGTTTTTCAAGGTAGAGTCTCGATCTAGCCCAGGCTGACCTGGAATTCATTATGTAGTCTCAGGGTGGCCTGGGACTGGTGGCCATCCTTCTACCTCTGCTTCCTGAATGCTGAGATTAAAGGTGTGTGCCACCATGCCCAACTCGAAGGGTCTTTTTGAGTTTACGAAATGATGAATTCCAAGTATTTCCTGATTCTGATTTTTTTGTTTTTGTTTTTTTGATGCAAGGTCTCACTCTAGCCCAGGCTAACCTGAAACTTACTCTGTAGCCCCAAACTGGCCTTGATCATCCTAACTCAGCCTCTTTTTTTTTTTTTTTTTTTTTTTTTTTTTCAAGGCATAGTCTCACTCTGGCCCAGGCTGACCTGGAAGTCACTATGTTTCAGGGTGGCCTCAAACTCACGGCAATCCTCCTACTTCTGCCTCCTGAGTGCTGGGATTAAAGGCATGTGCCACCATGTCCAGCTATACTTCAGATATTTGTGTGCCTTTATGATCAATAGAATAGCCCAGCTCCTGTTCCTGTTGTCCACCTGATGTGGGCCAGAGGATTGTGTGCATCCTCAGCTCATGTCGTTGTTTTCCCTGCCATTGTGGAGCTTCCCCTCGAGTCTGTAAGCCAAAATAAACCCTTTTTTTTCCCCAAAGCTGCTCTTGGTCGGGTGATTTCTGCCAGCAGTGTGAACCTGACTGCAACAGTAAAGTGGTACCGAGGAGTGGGATTGCTGCTAGACAACTGACTGTGTGGCTTTGGCCTTTTGGAGCTGATTTTCAAGAGGAATGTGGAAGGATTTGAAACCTTGGCTTAAGAGATGCCTTGCAGTGTTTCACTTGAAACATTTGAGGGGTCCAGTTTCTTCTTAACTGAGAATTCTAACACAAAGAAATATGAAATCACTTAAAATTCTGGTTGGATGAAATACCTTTGTTTGGAGGCATTTGATTTGTTTTTCTTACATCAAATTCATCCTTGACTTCTTGAGTCCAGATCGGATTTTAATGTAACCAGAAACCCAAGCTCCTCAGTGGAGAAAGGTCCCTAACTGTAGCACAGTCGATCACTCAGGTGATCGTCATCAGCTTATCTGCCTGTAGCCCGACAGCCATGAGCAGAGTCACAAGGCGCAAGAGCCACGGCCTTAAATCTCCTCACTAGAAATTACCCAGGAGATAAAATACACAGATGAAATGGACTAAATGAAACAGCAGAACAAATAAAACCAAACGTAGCTCGTTGATCTCCCTACGCAAAAATAATGTTCCCAGGCTTAAACCCACGGGGGAAAATTCAAATTCTTCAGTTAATCATTAAATTATAAACTGATTCATCATTTGGGAATGTAGACTATAAAGATAGAGGTGTCTTCTGTCGGAATTACTCATTATTTGAAAACGTGTAGACAAAAACAAAACTGGAAAAACGGGAACACTGCAACAATGAGCATGATTAAGAGAGAACATTGCTCCTTGCAGAGATACGTGTGGGGGCATATACACCCCTAAAGCCATATGGGATCAATCACCTTGTCACCACTTGCTTGAAAAGTTTCCACCTTCAATCCTTCACGCTCATTGTTGAGAGAGGGGAACGTCTCTGGCCACTTCTCAATGCACTTCGGATATTTGCACTGTCACTTCCATTCAGGGTAATGATTTGCACAGATGGTCCCATGAGTTTTGAGACCACAACAAGCAATTTCTTGTAGACATACAAAAAATATGAACACTTGAGAATTCTCAAGGCAATGCTTTATCTTTCTCTGATAAAAAGTCAATTGTCTAAAGAAATGGACTTGTTTTAGATTTTTTTAAAGCTGAAGAACAATAAAGAAGGCATCAGAGCTGGGCGTGGTGGCACACGCCTTTAATCCCAGCACTCGGGAGGCAGAGATAGGAGGATCACCATGAGTTCTAGGCCAGCCTTGGACTACATAGTGAATTCCAGGTCAGCCTGAGCCAGAGTGAGACCCTATCTCGAAAAAAAAAAAAAAAAAAAAAAGAAGGCATCACTGTGGTTGAATACATGAAGGAGAGATAAAAAATTTTAATTGGATTATTTTATATCACTAATAGCAAGAAGTCAAGTACCGTGCACTGCACACCAAACATTTGTGTTAAACATCTGTTTTTTCTCTTAATTAAACTTTCATTTGTAATTTGTATTTGACATATAAGTTTTTATAACCATTTATGTATGTTTCATGAAAAAATGTACCAGAAAACCAAACAACATTTTCAATTTATTTTTATAAATTTTTTGTAAAAACCAAAACAACAACAACAACAACCAGCCCAGAGCTCTCTCCTAGCGTACCACCTGTCAGAGAGCATGCTTTTGAAACAAAGCTGCAGTCAGTGCTTACTCTTTAGCCTGCTTCCTTTGATGCTGTGCACAGCCACACCAGGTCCCTCTGTGCTTGCTTACCTCTGTGGCACTCTGATGTACAGTCTTCTTCTTCTTTTTTTTTTAATTTACTTGAAAGAGAGAGAGAGAGGAAGAAGCAGGTAGAGAGAATGGGTGCACTAAGGCCTCCAGCCACTGCAAAAGAAATCCAGACACATGTGCCACCTTGTGCATCTGGCTTATGGGGGTCCTGGGGAATCTAACCTGTGTCCTTGGGCTTTGCAGGCAGTGCCTTAACCGCTAATCCATCTCTCTAACCCACTAATGTACATTCTTTTTGTTTGTTTTTTTGTTTTTGAGGTAGGATCTCACTCTAGCTCAGGGTGACCTGGAATTCACTATGGAGTCTCAGGGTGGCCTCAAACTCACGTTTATTCTCCTACCTCTGCCTCCCGAGTGCTGGGATTAAAAGTGTGCGCCACCATGCCTGGCACAGAGTCCTGGCAATGAGTCTTGTTCTGTGTCTATCAAGAGAGCACCTGGCATAGGGAAGCCCTACGTGATGACAGAGTACCTGAAATTTGATCAATAGGACACAACCCTTTAGCACCAAGGTGAGGTGTGTACACTTACTAAGCGTAGGAACATTTTATGGTATTTAATTTTTTTATTATTGACAACTTCCATAATTATAGACAATAAACCATGATAATTCCCTCCCCCCACTTTTCCCTTCACAACTCCACTCTCCATCATATGCCCTTCCCCTCTCAATCAGTCTCTTTTATTTTGATATCATCATCTTTTCCTCCTACTATGATGGTCTTGTGTAGGTAAGTAGCAGGCACTGCAAGATCATGGATATCCAGGCCATTTCGTGTCTGCAGGAGTGCATTGTAGGGAGTCCAATCCTTACTTTGACTCTTGCATTCTTTTTGCCACCTCTTCTGCAATGGAAGGTGTGATAAAGATGTTTCCGTGCTGAGCACTCCTCTGTCCCTTCTTCTCAGCACTGTGGTGCCTTTTGGGCCATCCTAGAGATCACCACCATCTGGAAAGAGAAGCTCCTCTAACCAGAAGTAAAAGTAGCATAAATATGAGTATGAACATTAAGAGAGGTGTTTAGCAGGCAGCTTGGTGAGCATAAGATACGCATTTAGCCAGACACCAGCAGACATTACGCCCCTAGAACTCATGACTTCCCTTTTCATAAGTTCTTCAGTATCAGGCATGTATTCCCTCCTGTGGAGCAGGCCTCCAGTCCAATTAGAGAGCCATTGGTTTCCCCCATAACAGACATGCCACTATTGCACCTATTAGCTGTCCTGGCTGTCCAAGCTTAAGGCTTGCAATGTCCACTGTTGTTTATCTCCACTTATGACTTCTCTCTCTCTCCCATGGAGCTGCATGCAGCATGGCTTTTTCCAGCTTTCTGTCAGCTGGTCTACATAGAGAAGATTTTCAGCTCATCTCTAGCAAGATTTCTCAGTGACCTTGAAGCTCAAATGTGTGGAGTCTTCAGCAATAGGGTCTTACCATATATTTCTGGTGGGAAACCAAGAGCTTTGGCAATGGCCTGTAATGTTTTGGGCACATCAGGGACCTCCCTGGCCAACAACTCACTGGAAGGTATGCCGTCCCTGGCATTGAAATTTTTCTAGTAACAATCTATGGCTTCTGCTATTGTCCAAAAAAGTAAAGTTTCCATATGACTTATTCATACCCTCTTGGATTTTGACTAACCCTCACCCCACCCTTCATTTACTCAATCTCTTCCCTTGACTTGACTCAGGTCTTTCCACCCTCAGTAATCTGTTCTTCTACTTACATATACACAATGCCATCCCCTGAAGTCCTCCCCCCTCCTCCCTCTCTTCTTGCCCCTTTCTAGCTTACTGGCCTCTGCTACCAAGTTTTATTCCAACTCACATACAAGTGCAAACATTTGTAGCTAGGATCCACATATGAGATGGAACATGTGGCACTTGGCTTTCTGGGCCTGGGTGACCTCACTAAGTATAATCCTTTCCAGGTCCATCCATTTCCCTGCAAATTTCATAATTGCATTTTTCTTTACCACTAAATAGACTCTATTGTATGAATGTGCCATGTCTTCATTATCCACTCATCAGTTGAGGGACATCTAGGCTGGTTCTATTTCCTAGATATTGTGAATAGAGCAACAATAAACATGGACATGCAAATATCTCTAAGGTAGTGCGATGAGTCCTTAGGATAGAACTCCATTGTATAAATGTGCCACATCTTTTTTTTTTACTATGTAAAATTTTTTATTTATTTGTTTATTAGAGACAGAGAGAGGGAGAGAATGGGCATGCCAGGGCCTCTAGTCACTGCAAAAGAACTCCAGGTGCATGTGCCACCATGTGCATCTGGCTTACATGGGACCTAGAGAATCAAATGGGGGTCCTTAGGCTTTGCAGGCATGCACCTTAACCACTAAGCCATCTCTCCAGCCCGGTGCCACATCTTCATTAACCACTCATCAGTTCAGGGACATCTAAGCTGGTTCCATTTCCTAGCTATTGTGAATACAGTGGCAATAAACACGGATGTGCAAGTATCTCTAAGGTAGTGCAATGAATGCTTAGGATATATGCCTAGGAGTCATATGGTAAATCTATGTTTAGCTGTCTAAGGAACCTCCACAGTGATTTACACAATGTTATACCAGATTACATTCTCACCAACAGTATAGAAGGGTTCCTCTTTTTCTGCATCCTCACCAGCATTTATTGTCATTTGATTTCTTGATAATAGCCATTCTGACAGGAGTGAGATGGAATCTCAAAGCAGTTTAGTTTTAATTTGCATTTCCCTGATGGCTAAGGATGTGGAACATTTTGTTAGATGTTTTATGCCATCTGTATTTCTTGTTTTGAGAACTCTCTATTTAGTTCCATAGCCCATTTTTAAAATTTGGTTTGTTTGATTTCTTATTGTTTAGTTTTTTGAGTTCTTTGTATATTCTGGATATTAATCCTCTGTCAGATGTATAGCTGGAAAAGATTTTCTCCCATTCTGTAGGTTGCCTCTTTATTCACAGTGTCCTTTGCTGTACAAAAGCTTTGTAATTTCATGAAATCCCAGTGGTTGATTAGTGATTTTATTTCCTGGGCAAGTGGGGTGATATTCAGAAAGTCGTTGACAATACCAATATGTTGAAGGGTTCCCCTACTTTTTCCTCTAGCAGTTTCAGAGTTTCAAGTCTGATATTAAGATCTTTGATATATTTGGACTTAATTCTTGTGTATGGAAAGAGATAAGAATCTATTTTCATCTTCCTACATATAGATATCCAGTTTTCCCAGCACCATTTGTTGAAGAAGCTATCTTTTTTCCAGTGAGTATTTTTGGCATTTTTGTCAAGATCAGGTGGCTATAGCTACCCGGACTTACAACTGGATCCTCTATTCTGTTCCATTGATCTACATGTCTGTTTTTGTGCCAGTACCATGCTGTTTTTGCTATGGCTCTGCAATATAGGTTAAAATCATGTATGGTGATACCATCAGCCTTATTTTTGTTGCTCAAACTTGTTTTGGATATTCAAGGGTTTTTGTGTTTCCAATGAATTTTAGGATTGTTTTTTCTATTTCCGTGAAGAATGACATTGGGATTTTGATGGAGATCACATTAAATGTGTAGATTGCTTTTGATAAGATTGACATTTTCACAATATCGATTCTTCCTATGGGATTTTTTTTTTTTTTAGAGAGAGAGAGATTGAGAGATAGAGAATGGGCACACCAGCAGCCTCTCAGCCGCTGTGAATGAACTCCAGATGTGTGCGCCCCCTTGTGGGCAAGTACAACATTGTGCCCTTGCTTCACTTTTTGCATCTGGCTAAACATGGGGCCTGGAGAATCGAATGGGCATTCTTAGGATTGGCAGGCAGGCTCTTTAACTGCTAAGTCATCTCTCCAGCCCCTATGGTATTTTTTTAAGGAGGAAGTGAATTCCCTCCAAGCAATACCAGTCACCAGGTGTGTGGCAGGCATGGGGGTTGCTATGTTTTGCCCTGCCATGGCCCCTTGTGAGTCAAGAGAAAACACCCCTGAAGACCCCCCTTATGGCTGACTCCTCTAGAAACTAAGCAAGCATAGCCAGGTGTGGTGGTGACACCTTTAATCCCAGCACTCAGGAGGCTGAGGTAGGAGGATCGCCGTGAGTTCAAGGCTAGCCTGAGACTACATAGTGAATTCCAGGTCAGCCTGGACCAGAGTGAGACCCTCCCTCAAAAAGCCAAAATAAACGGTGCAGAGATTGCTCAGTGATTGAGGCACTGCTTGAAAAGCCTAAGGACCCAGGTTTGATTCCCCTGTACCCATGTAAAGCCAGAGGTACAGAGTGGCGCATGTGTCTGGAGTTTGTTTACAGTGGCCAGAGGCCCTGGTGGGCACATTCTCTCTCTCTGTATGTGTCAAATAATAAATAAATAATCTTTTTTTTTTTTTTTTTGTTTTTTTTTTTTGGTTTTTCGAGGTAGGGTCTCGCTTTAGCTCAGGCTGACCTGGAAGTTACTATGTAATCTCAAGGTGGCCTCAAACTCATGGCGATCCTCCTACCTCTGCCTCCCGGTGCTGGTATTAAAGGTGTGCACCACCACACCCAGCCAAATACATTTTTTTAAAAAAGAAACAAAGCAATCATGTTTTTTCTACTCAGTAGAATTCAAAGTTGAAATTTACTTTTAAGTTTAGTCTTCAGACAGTCCAGTTTTTAATAGATGTAGCCTGCAAGAGCGCATCTTGGAGCCATGTTATTGATGGTAGACACAACTTCCTATAACACAAGTGCGCAGGAGAAATCCTGGCTGCCTTATGTGTGCTATTCCAGGGCTATGTCATCCTCACTCCCCCAAAGGTGACTTCAGGGTTTCCATCCTACAGATGAGGATAAATACAAGGAGGGTTGAGTAATTTGCCAAGTGTCACATAACCTTGTATGAGCTACAGTATCTCTGCCAGTTGTCTAAGGTCAAAGTGGGCATGGAACTATTTAACTACTACAGTGCTCATTGGATTTCCAAACTGTTCCTTAGAATGGAACCGCGCTTGGCATATTTCAGCAAGCAGCCCCTGGCTATGTGGTCTGTACAGCCATGGTTCCTCTGCTGTAGTGGGCACAGCTAGTCAGTGGCACAGTATGTGGGCTTCAGGACACAAGAGCCTTAACAACCAGGACAGGGCCACATCTGATACTCCACAAGATAGATCAGTGATGTGGCACACGAGTCAGGCACACACACAGCTAGTGCAACTTGTTAGTGAGTGAGCACAGGCTTGGGTTGCAGGCCTTGGGTGTGATTCATCCTACGGCAGTATGCTCCGGGGCTCCCCTGCCAAGGCTGTGGAGGTCAAGCAGAGTCAAGGGAAGAATGGGGAGACCAAGGAAGGTGCAGACTCACCAGGCTGGTGTTGGGTCTCTAGAGGGTCTTGTGGCTCTGAGGGTCAGCACTTTCAACAGACTGTTGACTGCCCCAGCACATCAGTGCAGCAAAGAAGAGAGGCCAGCAGGTCCACAGCCTGGACACAGGATTAGCAGAGCAAGTCTCTTCTTGTCAGTGGCTCCCTGGCGGCTGAGTCAGAGTGGCAATGAGTTAAAGCTTATGGAATTGAATGGAATTTGTTGATGTTTTACTTCAAGGAAGCTCAGTATTGGTATTTTGTCTTTTCTTTTTCTTTCTTTTCTTTTGGCGTGTGTGTGAGTGTGTTCATCTGTGTGAATGCAGGCGCACACAAGGTGCACAAGAAGGTCAGAAGATGGCCTCAGGTGTGGGTCCTTGCGTTCTACCTTGCTTGTCTGAGACAGGACCTCGTGTTCAGCACTGCATACGTCAGGCTGCCTGGCCTGTGAGCTTCCAGGGCTTCTCCTATCTCTGTCTCTCATATTGCTGTAGGAACACTGAGATAGTCTGGCTTGACATAGGTTCTGCAGATCCAAACTCAGGTCCTCACACTTACACAGCAAGAACTTCACTCATTGAGCTGTCTTCCCAGCCCCTCTTTCACCCCCTCCCCTGCACCTTTTTTGTGTTGTTGTTGTTGTTGTTGTTGTTGTTGTTGTTGTTGTTTTGAGGTAGGGTCTCACTCTAGTCTAGGCTGGCTGGGAACTCACCTGTAGTCCCAGGCTGGCCTCAAACTCACAGCAATCCTTCTACCTCTGCCTCCTAAGTGCTGGGATTAAAGGCATGCACCACTATGCCCTAGCCTATTTCACCTTTTTTTCTTTTTTTAATTGAGAGAGAGAAATACAGAAATAGGCAGGTAGGCGTGCCAGGGCCTCCAGCCACTGCAAACGAACTCCAGATGCATGCACCCCCTTGTGCATCTGGCTTATGTGGGTATTGGGGAGTTGAACCAGGATCCTTTGGCTTTGCAGGCAAGCACCTTAACGGCTAAGCCATCTCTCCAGCCCCCTAAAGATATTTTTTAAAAGGTGAAATAAGGGTTGGAGAGATGGCTTAGTGGTTAAGGCATTTGACTACAAAGCCAAAAGATCCCAGTTCGATTCTCCAGGACCCACAAAAGCCAGATGCACAAGGGGGCACATGCATCTGGAGTTCGTTTGCAGTGGCTAGAGGCTCTGGCATGCCCGTTCTCTCTCTCGCTCTCTCTCTTCCTCTTTCTCTCTCTCAAATAAATAAATAAACAAAATATACTTTTTTAAAAAATAAAAAAATATTTTTAGGGGCTAGAGAAATTGCTTAGCAGTTAAGGTGCTTGTTTGCAAAATCAAAGGATCCAGGTTCAATTCTCCAGGAGGCCCTGGTGTGCCCATATTCTCTCTCTCTCTCTCAAATAAATTAAATAAAAAACATTTTTAGGGCTGGAGAAATTGCTTAATGGTTAAGGCACTTGCCTACAAAGCTAAAGGACTCAGGTTTGATTCCCCAGGACCCACATAAGGTTTCCAGCTTAGCTCCATCTAGATTTCTTAGTGACCTGCAGCCCAAGCATGTGGAGTCTTCAGCAATAGGGTCTTGCCATCTAGTGCTTGTGGGCAACCAAGAGCCTTGGCAATAGCCTGTAATGTTTGGGGAGCATCATAGGCCTCCCTGGACAAAACTTACTGGAAGGTATCTCACCCCTAGCACTGAATTTTCTTTCTTTCTTTCTTTTTTTAAATTTATTTGAGAGAAAAAGAGAGAGAGAAAGAGAAAGAATGGGCTCTAGCCACTACAATGAACTGCTTACATGGGTCCTGGGGAATTGAACCTAAGTCCTTAGGTTTCGCAGACAAATGCCTTAACCACCAAGCCATCTCTCCAGCCCTTTTTCTTTCTTTTTAATTTTAAAGTATTCTTTTAAAAAAAAGAATTATTTTCCTTGGGCTGGAGGGATGGCTTAGAGATTAAGGCATTTGCCTGCAAAGCCAAAGGACCCAGGTTCAATTCCCCAGGACCCACGTTAGCCAGATGCACAAGAGGACACATGCGTCTGGAGTTCATTTGTAGTGGCTGGAGGCCCTGGCGCTCCCATTCTCTATCTCTCTCTCTCTGTATCAAATAAATAAATTTTTAAAAATAAAATATTTTTAAAAATTATTTTCCAACCTGAAAAGATAAGATTCTGATGAACGTGTGTGTGTGTGTGTGTGTGTGTGTGTGTGTGTTGGGATTGAACCTAGGCCCTCGTGCATGCTAGACAAGTACTTTACCACTGAGCCATGTCCCCAGCCCAAGGCTTTTTCTTCCTTTTTTTTTTTTTTTTTTTTTTTTTTTTTTTTTTTTTTGGTTTTTCAAGGCAAGGTCTCACTCCTAGCCCAGGCTGACCTGGAATTCACTATGTAGTCTCAGGTGGCCTTGAACTCATAGTGATCCTCCTACCACTGTCTCCTAAGTGCTGGGATTAAAGGAGTGTGCCGGCATGCCTGGCTAACATTTTGCTGTTTTGTTTTGTTTTATTTTTTGGTTTTTGGTAGGGTCTTACTTGAGCTCAGGCTGTCCTGCAATCCACTATGTGGTCTCAGGGTGGCCTCGAACTCATGGCAATCCTCCTACCTCTGCCTCCCGAGTGCTGGGATTAAAGGTGTGCGCCACCACACCCAGCTCCATTTTGCTTTTAATGGACCTTTTTTGCTCTAAAAATATTCAATTCAGTTAAATACAGAGATTTTGTAGTATCTGATGTTAGAAGTACTTATTTTGGAAGACTTTGGAAGAGAAGCTACTGAGCCAGAGTGGAGGGAAAAAAGGCCATCTGTAAGCAAATAGCACTGGTGAGTAAGTGCCAGGCACAGTGGAGGACAGCCAGCCTGGCCAGGCCCAGCGGGGGTTTATGAGCAAACAAAGCTAATTTTACTCCTGCATGATTGCCACACAGAGCCTGATTGGGACATGTGGCCCTGCCTCCTCCCAAATAAAGTCCTGCCCTGACTCATAGCTAGGCACCTCCAGGGAAGGGCAGTAGGGACCCAGTCCGGGTCTGTCCATCTGTCTCAGGGGCCCTGTAAGCAAGAGGGGAGGGTCCTTTCTCTAGGTGTTCCCATTTGTGGGTGAAGGCTCCACACAGCACAAGGGAGTGACTCGGACAGGGACCTTACTCCTCTCACTCCTGCTCTCTGAGCTTTCTAACCTTCTCTTCCCTGGGTGGGTGACGCCCTGCCCTCGACATCTCCCACCCTTCTCCAGGCATTTCTTACCCCAAAGACAGAAAGATAGATTGCCTATTGACAAGGGAAGGGGAAAGGGAAGTTGCAGTCACCCCAATGGCAGCTGTGTTCTGAGAGCAGTTTGGGCATAGACATAAACCCATGGTGACTATACGGGGACCTGAGAAGGCAAGGCCTCACTGAGTTCCTTGCCCCTCTCCAAACCACAGCCTGTGTTCCCGGGTGGCAGGGGGAGCCCCAGACTGCAGTGTCTGGACAGGTGTGACCTCTACCCTCCAAGCTGTGCAGTAACTTAGTGACTAAAGGACTTTGGCTTTGCAGTCAAAATCCATCAGTCAGCTTTGGTCATGGCAACCTGAGCCTTCCTGGAGAAAATGACAAGTTAGGCCTGATGGACTGTACCAGGGCATCTGAAGTACAGGTGCTGCAGGCGCCATGCTGGGCTAAGGTGTTCAAGGTGTACTGGCTCTTTTCAGCCCCTCGGACCCACAATCTTCAGGGGTGTATGATCTCATTCTTTCCCCTAGACGGTGCTTCAGGGACCAGAGACCCAGTGTAGCTGTAGTGGCCATGAAGAGCCCAGGGCTACCTGAAAAGGAAACTAGAGCTGGTGATCAATAAGAATCAGCCTCCTTCACCATAGACCATCTGCTTCATGAACCAAGAGCAGATGGATTTTGAGCCAGCTTTTTTTTTAACTTTTTAAATTTTTAATTTTGTTTTTTTACAGCAAGAGATTGAACTGGCACGCTAGGGCCTCAGCCATTGCAATCAAACTCCAGATGCTTGCACCACCTGGTGGGCATGTGCAATTTTGTGCTTACCTTGCCTTGGAGTGTCTGGCTTATGTGGGATCTGGAGAGAGATCGAACGTGGGTCTTTAGGCTTCACAGGCAAGTGTCTTAACCACTAAGCCATCTCTACAGCCCTTTTTCAAACTTAAAATTTTTTATTTTTACTATATATATATATAATATTTTAGTTTTTCGAGTAGGGTCCCATTCTAGCCCAGGCTGACCTAGAATTCACTCTGTATTCTCAGGGTAGCCTCAAATTCATGGTGCTCCGCCTACTCTGCTTCCCAAGTGCTGGGATTAAAGGTGTGCATCACTACGCTGGGCTTATTTTTATTTTTTATTTTATTTTATTTATTTATTTACTTATTTATTTTATTTTATTTATTTTTTTTTTTTTTTGGTTTTACTAGGTAGGGTCTCACTCTAGCCCAGGCTGACCTGGAATTCACTCTGTAATCTCAGAGTGGCACCATGAACTCATGGTGATCCTCCTACCTCTGCCTCCCAAATGCTGGGATTAAAGGCGTGCACCACCACGCCCGGCTTATTTTTTATTTATTTATTTATTTATTTTTTATAAAGATTTTATTTTCATTTATTTATTTATTAGAGACAGAGATAGGGAGAGAGAGTGAGAATGGGCACGCCAGGGTCTCTAGCCACTGCAAACGAACTCCAGACGCGTGTGCCACCATGTGCATCTGGCTTACATGGGCCCTGGAAAATCAAACCGGGTCCTTAGGCTTTGCAGGAATGAGTCTTAACCACTAAGCCATCTCTCCAGCCCCTTTATTTTTTTATGAGAGAGAACACGAGAGAGAATTGGCATGTCAGGACCTCTAGCCACTGCAATCAAACTCCAGACACATGTGCCATCTTGTGTGCATGTGCAACCTTGTGTGCTTGTGTCAACTTGTGTGTCTGACTTACATAGGACCTGGAGAGAGATCAAACATGGGTCTTTAGGCTTCACAGGCAAATGCCTTAACTAAGCCATCTCTCCAGCCCTTTTTTAAACTTAAAAATTTGTATTTTTATTATATATATATATATATATTTGTTATATTTTAGTGTTTTGAGGTAGGGTCTCACTTAGCCCAGGCTTACCTGGACTTCACTATGTAGTCTCAGGGTGGCCTCCAGCTCACAGTGATCCTCCTACCTCTGCCTCCCAGGTGCTGGGATTAAAGGCGTGCGCCGCCACCCCTGGCTTTCTATCTGCCTCTTTCTTTCAAATAAATTTTACAAAGGCTGGAGAGATGGCTTAGCGGTTAGGGCACTTGCCTGTGAAGCCCTAGGACACATGTTTGACTCTCCAGGTCCTATGTAAGCCAGACATACAAGGTGACATAAGCACACAAAGTTGCACATGCAGATAAGATGGCACATGTGTCTGGAGTTAGATTGCAGTGGCTGGAGGTACTGATGTGCCAATTCTCTCTCTTGTTTTCTCTCATTAAAAAAAAAAAAGCTGGGCATGGCGGCGCACGCCTTTAATCCCAGCACCTGGGAGGCAGAGGTAGGAGGAACACAGTGAGTTTGAGGCCATCCTGAGACTACATAGTGAAGTCCAGGTCAGCCTGGGCTAAGTGAGACCCTACCTTGAAAAAAAAAGGCAGATAGAGAAGAGAGAGAGAATGGGCATGCCATGACCTCTAGCCTCTGCAAATAAACTCCAGATGCATGAGCCACCTTGTGCATCTGACTTTATGTGGGTACCGGAGAATCAAACCTGCGTCCTTGGGCTTTCAGTGAAGAACCTTAACCACTGAGCAATCTCTCCAGCCTCTGCCCTTGTTTTGGATTTTTCGAGGTAGTGTCTCACTCTTGCCCAGGCTGACCTGGAACTCACTCTAGTGCCAGGCTGGCCTTGAACTCACAGTGACCCTCCTACTTCTACTTCCCTAGTGCTGGTACTAAAGATATGTGCCACCACACCCAGCTTTGAGTGGACAGAATTGTTAGTAGAAATGAAGGTGGTAGGTTTTCTTTAGATCCTCAGGTGAGGCCAAAATAGATATGACAGGCGGCTATAAGATCTGTGGTCAGAATGAGATGAAAGCAAACTGTCTGGGTTAACTGTTCAGGCATAGGAATATGTGCATGGGTCATCAAGCTCACCTGTTTCCCGAGCATACTGTGTGCCCTGATGCTGAGGAGCACTATTTACTGGGCCACCACCCACACATTCGCTAGTAGATTTCTACTGACACCTGTCTTCACCCTTCCTCCCCAGACTACTGGTGCCTGGATGACCTGTACCGTGAGATGGTGAGGTGCTACGTGGAGACTGTGGAGAAGCTTCTAGAACATCGGCCAGACCCAGCCACTATTGAGGGCTGCTCACAGCTGAAGCCAGATAACTACCTCCTGGCCTGGCACACACCCTTCAGTGAAAAGGGTCAGAAACCTGTCTGTCTGTCCACAAAGTTGTCTGTCCACAAAGCTGTTTGTCCACACAACACCATGTGGGCACTGATCTCCTACCCTGCCATTCCCCATGGTCTTCCCAACTGCCTAGATGAGAGCCTTCGGAGGGCATTGTATCCCATACCATCCAGGCCTGCCCACTGCCCATCTGCTAAAGATTCTGTCCATGTGGTTCTGGGCGTCCCCAGAGGGGTTTGTCATCTACTCTGGGTTCATGTCAAAGAATGCTTTCCACTGCATTTTCTTGAAATTTGTATTCTGCCAAGGAGAAGTTGTGCCATGTGCATGTCTTCGGGATACGCTGCTGCATTTGCAGGGTGCAAGTGTAGGCAGCCTCGGCCTCTCAAGGCCTTCCTTCGTCCCTTTTTAGCCCTGAATGCTGGTGCCCCTTTTTGAGTGACGAGGCTACCACTCTGCTTCTGCCCAGCAGTGAGAGCAGGTGGACAGGCTTCTCTGCGGGAGCCACAGCTGTCAGCCCTCCCCCACATCTCTGACAGGCTGGGGACCTAGGCTCAGTCTTCCTAGACGGAAGAGAAAACCCTAAGGCCTAGGGAGTCTCTGAGCTGAAGGGTGCTTAAGAAAACATCACAGCACAGGTAGGACTAGGCAAGCTGCCCTAGAAGCCCCAGGTAGGCCAAAAGAGAAACATGGGTATACTGGAAGGGGCAGGGTCAACAGCTGTGAACTGCTTAGAAGGGCAGCATGAGTGGGCATAGACTGCTCACCACCAGGAGGGGCATTTTGAGCAGGTATAGCAGGGCTACCAGCCAGGAAAACCTTGGAGCTATCAATGTGCTACACAAGACATACAGAGCTTCCTACTGGGTAGGATATAAGTGGTACAACCTCTTGAGAGGGAAATCTGGCAATACCTGTCAAAATGACTTAATGGACATGCCCTTAATCTTAACCTATGCTTCTAGAAGTTTTAAGGACCTATAACAATATACTAAAGCAAGCTACTAGAAATGTGTTATGAGAGTGCTCTGTGCACCATCATCTGAATTAGGAAAGACCTGGGATCAGCATAGTGCTCTCAGAAGGAGAATGGGGAAGTTAATTGAGGTACACTTATACACTGGAATACTATGCAGCTACTTGAAAGGATGAAGTGAGTTGAGAAGTAGCCCTCTGGCAAAGAGCAGTGAAGACAGAAAGATGCCAGCCAGTGCATCTAGTTTCATCCTAGCCATGTTTACAGAAAGGATTGCCTGGAGAGAGAGTTCATGGGCTTGTGTGTGCTTGCAAGAAATCTCTTAAAGATCATAGAGAATCTTCACAGCAGAGACTACAAATAAGGCTTGAAGCCAGGTGTATTAATCAGCTTTCCATTGCTGGAACAAAACTCCTTGAGAAGGAAGATTTATTTGAAGTCACAGTTTCAGTCCATGGTCACTTGGTCATTGCTAAGGCAAGACACAATGGAGGGGAGCAAGCACATGATGGAACAAAGCTGCTCACCTCATGGTGATCAAAAAGGAACAACATTCAAGGACAAAATAAACCCTTACAGGGGCTGGAGGGATGGCTTAGCAGTTAAGGCATTTGCCTGCAAAGCCAAAGGACCCAGGTTCAATTCCCCAGGACCCATGTTAGCCAGATGCACAAGGTGGCCCATGCATCTGGAGTTCATTTGCAATGGCTGGAGGCCCTGGTATGCCCATTCACTCTCTCTCTCTCTCTCTCTCTCTCTCTCTCTCTCTCTCTCTCCCCTCTTTCTGTCAAATAAATAAATAAATAATAAACCCTTAGCGAGCACATGACTAGTGTTCTACTTCCTCCAACTATGCCCCACCTCATAAAGTTTTTACCACCTCGCAATAGGCTCTTAAGTTGTAGTCCATCAATGGACGGGTCCAGTGATGAAGGCAAAGCCCTTGCAATCCATTCACTTCCCCAGTGCCCTACTTGTGAACTCTGCTGCCTGGAGGGCCATGCCTTCAGCACATATATGCTTTTGGAGGGCACCAGATCCAATTATAACAAGAAGCACTTGAGTTTTTAAGTAGTTTTCACTTTTTTTGTTTTGTTTTTCAAGGTTGGGTGTCACTCTAGCCCAGGCTGAACTAGACTATGTAGTCTCAGGCTGGCCTTAAAGTTGTGGCAATCCTCCTACCTCTGTCTCCCAAGTGCTGGGAGTAAAGGCATGCACCATGATACCTGGCTTAGTTTTTGCTTTTTTTTTTTTTGTCTTTACCTGAAGATGTTAATTCTTATAAACACAATTTAAATACTTTTCATTTTAAAGAAAGAAGTTTAAAAGAATAAATAAAAATAAACAAAAAAGAAGAAAAAGAAAAAGAAAAATAAAATAAAATAAAAAAAAAGAAAGAAGTTTAGAATTATATAATCTAGTTTATAAATAAATCTAAGTTCTGATGCTGCTTTGTGATACTGAGAGGCTATGTAGTAATGTACCTCTGTCCACCCTCTTCAGGTACACCGGTTTTCCTCTTCCCTCCAGGGCCAGCTCTTCATCCTTTGCTAGCTCAATGTCAGGAATTCAGAGCTGGCTCTCTTGCTCTATGCCAGTCTTCTGGGCATGGGTATCATCTTTGACCTATTATTCTAAGTATTGCCTTGATACTATGGTGGTTTGAATGTAAAATGTACCCACAGACTCATGTGTGTGATGAGACCTCATATTTAATCCCCAGCTGGTGGAGACTTTGAAAGACAGAGCCTTTCTGAAGGAGTTGCATCCCAAGGGGGTGGGCCTTGGGATTTTATAGTCCAGCTCTGCTTCCCAGTTCTAGCTGTTAAATTCACTCTCTGCTTCTTCCCTGCTGGTGTGTAGAGATGTGACACCTGGCTGTTTGCTCTGCCATGCTTTCCGCATGATGAAGCTTCCCCTTGAAACTGTAAGCCAGAATGAACCCTTCCCTTCCATAAGCTGTTTCTGGTTGGGTGCATTGTCCCAGAAATGAGAAGTTAACTGTTCAGATACTCACAAAGACCTGTCAACCTAGACATGTAAGACAATTCCTGATCAGGTTTATCAATTGATTCTAGTTTCCCGCTGCAATTATATATTAATTTCTGCTCAAATTGTTATCTATTATATAATTTTACATTTTTGGATCTGTTCATTATGGAAAATTCTAGAATTTGCAAGAGTAGAGAAAATAGTACAACAAACTGTGGCCCACATTTAGAGTTTGTACATGTGACCTTGTTGATTAATCCAGTGGTTTGTGCAAAGTCCTGACTTTCAGTAGTAGAAGAGACAGGGGTGAATCTGAAATTTCTCCCTGGCCTCAGGATGCTTGCTGCCCCCATGGGCATCTGCCTCCCATTATTTCCATTAAAAAATATTTATTTATTATTTATGTGCATGCATGAATGCACACATATATGTGTGAGTATGCCAGGGTCTTTTGTGAGTGCAAATAAATGCCAGACACATGTGCTGCTTTTTTGGGGGCTGGGGTTGGTTTTTCAACATAGGGTCTCACTCTAGCTCAGCTGACCTGGAATTCACTATGTAGTCTCAGGGTGGCCTCAAACTCACGATGATCCTCCTACCTCTGCCTCCTGAGTGCTGAGATTAAAGGTGTGCACCACCACCCCTGGTATATGTGCCATCTTTTAAGCCTGCCTATATGTGGATGCTGGGAACCCTAAGCTAAGTGGGCAGCCTCTGTAAGCAAGTGCCTCTTAACTACTGAGCCATTCCTCAGACCAGTGCCTCTTATTTTATTGTGTTCCCTTCCCCTTGGGTCAACTAAAAGCAAACCTGGGTATCCTATCTGTTCACTTACAACTATTTCCATACAGTGCTAAAATGACAAGGAATCTCTTTTTTGTTTTTTGTTGTTTTATTTTATTTTGAGGTATGGTCTCACTATAGCCCAAGCTGACCTTGAACTCTGTAGCCCAGGCTATCCTCAAACTCACAGCAATCTTCCTACCTCAGCCTCCTGAGTGCTGGGATTAAAAGCATGTACCACCACACCTGGCTTTGATAGATTTCTTAATAAAACATAAGCACAATGTAATAATACCCAAAATATTTTTTAATTTTTTGTGTTATTTATTATTTATTTATTTATTTGAGAGCAACAGACAGAGAGAGACAGAGGCAGAGAGAGAGGAAATAGGCGCACCAGGGCCTCCAGCCACTGCAAAAAAACTACAGATGCATGTGCCACCTTGTGCATCTGGCTTATGTGGGTCCTGATGAATCAAGCCTTGAACTGAGGTCCTTAGGCTTCACAGGAAAGCACTTAACCACTAAGCCATCTCTTCAGCCCCCTAAAATAAAATTTTTTTTTAATTTTTAGTCAGGCATGGTGCCACACACCTTTAATCCCAGCACTCAGGAAGCAGAGGTAGGAAGATCACTGTGAGTTCGAGGACACCCTGAGACTATATAGTGATTTCCAGGTCAGACTGGGCTAAAGTGAGACCCTACCTTGAAAAACCAAAAAATTATATTTTTAATATTCGTATTATTTTTGTTTATTTATTTATTTATTTTTTTTTTTTGATTTTTCAAGGTAGGGTCTCACTCTGGTCCAGGCTGACCTGGAATTAACTATGTAGTCTCAGGGTGGCCTCGAACTCTCGGCGATCCTCCTACCTCTGCCTCCCGAGTGCTGGGATTAAAGGCGTGCGCCACCACACCCGGCTATTTTTGTTTATTTTTTTAGGCTGGCCAAGTGAAGCAGTAGGAGTGGAGAAGGAACAAAGAAATCTGTAACTGGTTGTGATCAATTAGCTCTAGTAAATATTTTTATTTGTTTATTTGCAAGGAGAGAAACAATGGGTGTCCCAGGGCTTTATCCACTACAAACGAACTCCAGACACATAGACCACTTTGTGCATCTGGCTTTACATGGATACCGGGAAATTAAATCTGGGTTGTTAGGCTTTGCAGGCAAGTACCTTAACTGCTAAGCCATCTCTTCAGCGCCCCCCCCTTTTTTTTTTTATATTTCAAGGTAGGGTCTTGCTCTAGCCCAGGCTGAACTGGAATTCACTATGTAGTCTTAGAGTGACCTCAAAGTCTTGTCAATCCTCTTACCTCCTACTGCTGGGAT
Source organism: Orientallactaga sibirica (assembly GCA_036365145.1). Lineage (NCBI taxonomy): Eukaryota > Metazoa > Chordata > Mammalia > Rodentia > Dipodidae > Orientallactaga > Orientallactaga sibirica. The sequence goes on along the minus strand of JAEOAD010000041.1, from coordinate 19,035,746 downwards.
TAAAGGTGTGTGCTACCATGCCTGGCTTATTTTAAAATTTTTAACATAGTCATATACTTGGTGTACTAGTTACTTTTCTTGTTTTGGGAACAAAATACCTGACAAAAATCTGTTTAGGAGAGAAAAGGTTTATTTCAGTGTATAGTTTCAGGTTACAGTCTATCATGGTGGGGAAAGCATTACAGGAGCGTAAGACAGCTGGTCAGACTCAGCCTACAGCGAGGAAGCAGAGAGCCCTGAATGTTGCTGCTCAGCTTTATCTTCAGTTTTATTCAGTCATGACTCAGTTCATGAACAGTGTTGCCCACAGTTGAGGTGGGTCTTCCCACCTCAGCACAATAAAGATATAACCCTCACAGGCTGGCCAGAGGCTACCCTAATCTATATAAATCCTTGTGGGCATGTCCAGAGGCTAACCAAATCCAAATAATCCCTCCCAGGCATGTCCAGAGACTAACCTGATCTAATAATCCCTCCCAGGCATGTCCAGAGACTAACCTGATCTAATAATTCCTCCCAGGCATGTCCAGAGACTAACCTGATCTAATAATCCCTCCCAGGCATGTCCAGAGACTAACCTGATCTAATAATCCCTCCCAGGCATGTCCAGAGTCTAACCTGATCTATTAATCCCTCCCAGGCATGTCCAGAGACTAACCTGATCTATTATTAATCCCTCCCAGGCATGTCCAGAGACTAACCTGATCTATTAATCCCTCCCAGCATGTCCAGAGACTAACGTAATCTAATAATCCCTCCCAGCATGTCCAGAGACTAACGTAATCTAATAATCCCTCCCAGCATGTCCAGAGTCTAACCTGATCTAATAATCCCTCCCAAGCATGTCCAGAGACTAACTTGATCTATTAATCCCTCCCAGGCATGTCCAGAGTCTAACCTGATCTATTAATCCCTCCCAGGCATGTCCAGAGACTAACCTGATCTAATAATCCCTCCCAGGCATGTCCAGAGACTAACCTGATCTAATAATCCCTCCCAGGCATGTCCAGAGACTAACCTGATCTAATAATCCCTCCCAGGCATGTCCAGAGACTAACCTGATCTAATAATCCCTCCCAGGCATGTCCAGAGACTAACCTGATCTAATAATCCCTCCCAGGCATGTCCAGAGACTAACCTGATCTAAATCCCTCCCAGGCATGTCCAGAGTAACCTGATCTAATAATCCCTCCCAGGCATGTCCAGAGACTAACCTGATCTAATAATCCCTCCCAGGCATGTCCAGAGACTAACCTGATCTATTAAATCCCTCCCAGGCATGTCCAGAGACTAACCTGATCTATTAATCCCTCCCAGGCATGTCCAGAGACTAACCTGATCTAATAATCCCTCCCAGGCATGTCCAGAGACTAACCTGATCTAATAATCCCTCCCAGGCATGTCCAGAGACTAACCTGATCTAATAATCCCTCCCAGGCATGTCCAGAGACTAACCTGATCTATTAATCCCTCCCAGGCATGTCCAGAGACTAACCTGATCTATTAATCCCTCCCAGGCATGTCCAGAGACTAACCTGATCTATTAATCCCTCCCAGGCATGTCCAGAGACTAACCTGATCTATTAATCCCTCCCAGGCATGTCCAGAGACTAACCCTCCCAGGCATCTATTAATCCCCCAGGCATGTCCAGAGACTAACCTGATCTATTAATCCCTCCCAGGCATGTCCAGAGACTAACCTGATCTATTAATCCCTCCCAGGCATGTCCAGAGACTAACCTGATCTATTAATCCCTCCCAGGCATGTCCAGAGACTAACCTGATCTATTAATCCCTCCCAGGCATGTCCAGAGACTAACCTGATCTATTAATCCCTCCCAGGCATGTCTAGAATCCCTCCCAGGCATGTCCAGAGACTAACCTGATCTATTAATCCCTCCCAGGCATGTCCAGAGACTAACCTGATCTATTAATCCCTCCCAGGCATGTCCAGAGACTAACCTGATCTATTAATCCCTCCCAGGCATGTCCAGAGACTAACCTGATCTAATGATCCCTCCCAGGCATGTCCAGAGACTAACCTGATCTATTAATCCCTCCCAGGCATGTCCAGAGACTAACCTGATCTATTAATCCCTCCCAGGCATGTCCAGAGACTAACCTGATCTATTAATCCCTCCCAGGCATGTCCAGAGACTAACCTGATCTATTAATCCCTCCCAGGCATGTCCAGAGACTAACCTGATCCCCTCCCAGGCATGTCCAGAGACTAACCTGATCTATTAATCCCTCCCAGGCATGTCCAGAGACTAACCTGATCTATTAATCCCTCCCAGGCATGTCCAGAGACTAACCTGATCTATTAATCCCTCCCAGGCATGTCCAAGACTCCCCCTCCCCAGAGGCATGTCCAGAGACTAACCTGATCTAATAATCCCTCCCAGGCATGTCCAGAGACTAACCTGAAATAATCCCTCCCAGCATGTCCAGGCATGTCCAGAGACTAACCTGATCTATTAATCCCTCCCAGGCATGTCCAGAGACTAACCTGATCTATTAATCCCTCCCAGGCATAATCCCTATCCATGTCAGAGACTAACCTGATCTATGTCCAGATGTCCAGAACTAACCTGATCTATTAATCCCTCCCAGGCAATAACCTGATCCCCTCCCAGGCATGTCCAGAGACTAACCTGATCTATTAATCCCTCCCAGGCATGTCCAGAGACTAACCTGATCTAATAATCCCTCCCAGACATGTCCAGAGTCTAACCTGATCTAATAATCCCTCCCAGGCATGTCCAGAGACTAACCTGATCTAATAATCCCTCCCAGGCATGTCCAGAGACTAACCTGATCTAATAATCCCTCCCAGGCATGTCCAGAGACTAACGTATCTAATAATCCCTCCCAGGCATGTCCAGAGACTAACCTGATCTATTAATCCCTCCCAGGCATGTCCAGAGACTAACCTGATCTAATAATCCCTCCCAGCATGTCCAGAGTCTAACCTGATCTAATTAATCCCTCCCAGGCATGTCCAGGCATGTCCAGAGACTAAATCCCTCCCAGGCATGTCCAGAGACTAACCTGATCTAATAATCCCTCCCAGGCATGTCCAGAGACTAACCTGATAATAATCCCTCCCAGGCATGTCCAGAGACCAAGATCTATTAATCCTCCCAGGCATGTCCAGAGACTAAATCCCTCCCAGGCATGTATTAATCCCTCCCAGGCATGTCCAGAGACTAACCTGATCTATTAATCCCTCCCAGGCATGTCCAGAGACTAACCTGATCTATTAATCCCTCCCAGGCATGTCCAGAGACTAACCTGATCTATTAATCCTCCCAGGCATGTCCAGAGACTAACCTGAACCTCCCAGGCATCTCCATTAATCCCTCCCAGGCATGTCCAGAGATGTCCAGACTAACCTGATCTAATAATCCCTATTAAGACTAACCCTATCCCAGGCATGTCCAGAGACTAACCTGATCTATTAATCCCTCCCAGGCATGTCCAGAGACTAACCTGATCTATTAATCCCTCCCAGGCATGTCCAGAGACTAACCTGATCTATTAATCCCTCCCAGGCATGTCCAGAACCTGATCTAACCCTCCCAGGCATGTAAATCCCCCTCCCAGCATGTCCAGAGACTCCCTAGGTCATGACCTATTAATCCCTCCCAGGCATGACTAACCTGATCTATTAATCCCTCCCAGGCATGTCCAGAGAGAACTAACCCTCCCAGGCATGTCCAGAGACTATTAATGTCCAGAGACTAACCCAGGCATGTCCAGAGACTAACCTGATCTATTAATCCCTCCCAGGCATGTCCAGAGACTAACCTGAAATAATCCCTCCCAGGCATGTCCAGAGACTAACCTGATCTATTAATCCCTCCCAGGCATGTCAGCATCCCTCCCAGGCATGTCCAGAGACTAACCTGATCTAATAATCCCTCCCAGGCATGTCCAGAGAACTAATCCCCTCCCAGGCATGTCCAGAGACTAACCTGATCTAATAATCCCTCCCAGGCATGTAAGACTAACCTGATCTAGGCATGATCTATTAATCCCTCCCAGGCATGAGAGACTAACCTGATCTATTAATACCTCCCAGGCATGTCCAGAGACTAACCTGATCTATTAATACCTCCCAGGCATGTCCAGAAACTAACCTGATCTAATAATCCCTCCCAGGCATGTCCAGAGACTAACCTGATCTATTAATCCCTCCCAGGCATGTCCAGAGACTAACCTGATCTAATAATCCCTCCCAGGCATGTCCAGAGACTAACCTGATCTATTAATCCCTCCCAGGCATGTCCAGAGACTAACCTGATCTATTAATCCCTCCCAGGCATGTCCAGAGACTAACCTGATCTATTAATCCCTCCCAGGCATGTCCAGAGACTAACCTGATCTATTAATCCCTCCCAGGCATGTCCAGAGACTAACCTGATCTATTAATCCCTCCCAGGCATGTCCAGAGACTAACCTGATCTATTAATCCCTCCCAGGCATGTCCAGAGACTAACCTGATCTATTAATCCCTCCCAGGCATGTCCAGAGACTAACCTGATCTATTAATCCCTCCCAGGCATGTCCAGAGACTAACCTGATCTAATAATCCCTCCCAGGCATGTCCAGAGACTAACCTGATCTAACAATCCCTCCCTGCATGTCCAGAGACTAACCTGATCTATTAATCCCTCCCAGGCATGTCCAGAGACTAACCTGATCTATTAATCCCTCCCAGCATGTCCAGAGACTAACCTGATCTATTAATCCCTCCCAGGCATGTCCAGAGACTAACCTGATCTAATAATCCCTCCCAGGCATGTCCAGAGACTAACCTGATCTATTAATCCCTCCCAGGCATGTCCAGAGACTAACCTGATCTATTAATCCTCCCAGGCATGTCCAGAGACTAACCTGATCTATTAATCCCTCCCAGGCATGTCCAGAGACTAACCTGATCTATTAATCCCTCCCAGGCATGTCCAGAGACTAACCTGATCTATTAATCCCTCCCAGGCATGTCCAGAGACTAACCTGATCTATTAATCCCTCCCAGCATGTCCAGAGACTAACCTGATCTATTAATCCCTCCCAGGCATGTCCAGAGACTAACCTGATCTATTAATCCCTCCCAGGCATGTCCAGAGACTAACCTGATCTATTAATCCCTCCCAGGCATGTCCAGAGACTAACCTGATCTATTAATCCCTCCCAGGCATGTCCAGAGACTAACCTGATCTAATAATCCCTCCCAGGCATGTCCAGAGACTAACCTGATCTATTAATCCCTCCCAATGTCCAGAGACTCCTGATCTATTAATCCCTCCCAGGCATGTCCAGAGACTAACCTGATCTATTAATCCCTCCCAGGCATGTCCAGAGACTAACCTGATCTAATAATCCCTCCCAGGCATGTCCAGAGACTAACCTGATCTATTAATCCCTCCCAGGCATGTCCAGAGACTAACCTGATCTATTAATCCCTCCCAGGCATGTCCAGAGACTAACCTGATCTAATAATCCCTCCCAGGCATGTCCAGAGACTAACCTGATCTATTAATCCCTCCCAGGCATGTCCAGAGACTAACCTGATCTATTAATCCCTCCCAGGCATGTCCAGAGACTAACCTGATCTATTAATCCCTCCCAGGCATGTCCAGAGACTAACCTGATCTATTAATCCCTCCCAGGCATGTCCAGAGACTAACCTGATCTATTAATCCCTCCCAGGCATGTCCAGAGACTAACGTAATCTAATAATCCCTCCCAGGCATGTCCAGAGACTAACTTGATCTATTAATCCCTCCCAGGCATGTCCAGAGACTAACCTGATCTAATAATCCCTCCCAGGCATGTCCAGAGACTAACCTGATCTATTAATCCCTCCCAGGCATGTCCAGAGACTAACCTGATCTATTAATCCCTCCCAGGCATGTCCAGAGACTAACTTGATCTATTAATCCCTCCCAGGCATGTCCAGAGACTAACTTGATCTATTAATCCCTCCCAGGCATGTCCAGAGACTAACCTGATCTAATAATCCCTCCCAGGCATGTCCAGAGACTAACCTGATCTATTAATCCCTCCCAGGCATGTCCAGAGACTAACTTGATCTATTAATCCCTCCCAGGCATGTCCAGAGACAGAAAATTGGGCTGGGAGATACTCAGTAGTTAAAGGTGCTTACTTGCAAAGCCTGGCTGCCTGTGTTCACTTACTCAGATAAAGCCAGATGCACAAAGTACTGCATACTTCTGTAGATCATTTGCAGTGGCAAGAGGCCCTGATGTGCCCATACACTCTCTCTAAATAATAAATAAATAAATAAATAAATAAATAAATAAATAAATAAATAAAACATCAGCCAAATCAAAAGCTGTAGCACTAGGGAGGCAGAGGTAGGAGGATCGCTGAGAGTTCGAGGCCACCCTGAGACTACATAGTGAATTCCAGGTCAGCCTGAGCTAGAGTGAGACTCTACCTCAAAAAAACCAATAAATAAATTTTTTTTTTTTTTTGGTTTTTGAGGTAGGGTTTCACTCTGGTCCAGGCTAACCTGGAATTAACTATGTAGTCTCAGGGTGGCCTCGAACTCTCGGCGATCCTCCTACCTCTGCTCCCGAGTGCTGGGATTAAAGGCGTGCGCCACCACGCCCGGCTAAAAAAACCAATAAATAAATTAATTAATTAATTAAGTTTAATTTAAAATCTGGCTCTTTAGTTGTTGGTTTTTGAGATGGGTTTCACTAAGTTGTTGAGGCTGACCTGGAACTCCTGTGTTCATCTGATCCTCCTGCCCCAACCTCCCAAAAAACTAAAAGCTGGTTCTTTAACAAGGTAATAATAATTATTATAAATAAAAGCTGGGCATAGCCGGGTGTGGTGGTGCACACCTTTAATCCCAGCACTCAGGAGGCAGAGGTAGAGTTCTTGTCGTGAACTCAAGGCCATCCTGAGACTACACAGTGAATTCCAGGTCAGCCTGGGCTAGAGTGAGATCCTACCTCAAAAAAACCAAAACAAAAACAAACAAACAATAAAAGCTGGGTGTGATGGCACATACCTTTAATCTCAGTACTTGGGAGTCAGAGGTAGGAAAATTGCTATGAGTTTGAGACCAGCCTGAGACAACAGTGTGAGTTCCAGGTCAGCCTGGGAAAAGAAACAAACATTAAAAAGGGGGGGGGGTTAAAAAATTGATAATCCTCTAGCCAGACTTACCAGGAGATAAAAAAAAAGAATAATAGCAATCACCACTATCAAGAACAAAGGAAGTAAGGTCACTGAAGATTTTATAAAAATAAAGGAAAGTAGCCGGGCGTGGTGGCGCACGCCTTTAATCCCAGCACTCGGGAGACAGAGGTAGGAGGATCGCTGAGAGTTCGAGGCCACCCTGAGACTACATAGTGAATTCCAGGTCAGCCTGAGCCAGAGTGAGACCCTACCTTAAAAAACCAAAAAAAAAGAAAGAAGGAAAGTAAGAGCTGGTACAGTGCCTCTGTCTATGGTCTCAGCACTAAGGAGGCTGAGGCAGGGAATCACTTGAATGTACAAGTTCAAGACTAAGAGGGGCAACATGGCCATGCCCTGTCCCTGGAAAGAAGGGAGGGAGAGAGGGGAAAGGGGGAGGGAAAAGAAGAGAGGGGGAGGTCGGAGGGAGAGAAGAAGGAAGAGAGAGAAAGGAGGGACACATTTGATTGAACACGCATCATAGACACAGCTCTGCTTCTATGTTTTCTTCAAGTAGGAGCATATATATTTTCAGCTTGTCCCCAGAGCCTCAAAAAGTCTATCTGTTGTGTAAATAACCCCACTTATTAGCAAAACTGATGTTTTCTCCTGTTGGGCATTTGGGTGGCTAACCTGTTGTTGACTCATTTAAATGACATTCAGATGGATGTGTTATTATGTGAGGTTTTTGAGATAGGATCTCAGATAGCCAGGCTAGCCTCAGATTCCCTATGTAGCTAAGGATGACCTCGAATTTCTGATCCTCCTGCCTCTACCTCCCAAGTGCTAGTATTACAGGCATACACCACCACACCCAGTTTATGTGGTACTAGAGATTGAACTCTTGCCAGGCTGGCCCTCTACTAACTGAGGCACATCCTCAGTGCAAGTGTTTCTACATTCGAAATGATTCATAAGTTCTAGGTCACCAGATGTGGAGTTATTGGAGCAAGTCTGAATTCAGGTATTTATCTTCCACATAGGTTCAGGGTTCGGAGCTGCCACTAAAGCAATGTGCATTGGCATGAGGTACTGGAAGCCAGAGCGGCTACAGACCCTTATTGAAGTCAGCGTCGAATGTGGCAGAATGACTCACAACCATCCCACAGGTATGCTGGTGCCAGACAGGTGTGTGGGTGATGCTGTCACCTTTGAACACAGAATCAAGGCAATCCTGATCTTGCTGGGTGCTCCTGTGTAACTCCCCTCCCTGGGAACTGGGCTAGAAATCTCAGCCACGTTGACTTTTTGGTGTATCTGCTCTCCCTTAATCTTTAGCTTTGCTTACAGTCTGTCTTCTACCTGAAAGCAAAATTGGCATTAAAAGTGATGTTGAGGGCTGGAGAGATGGCTTAGTGGCTAAGGCGCCTGCCTGCTAAGACTAAGAATGCTGGTTCCAATGTCCAGCTGTTCCAATCTCCAGGTCCCACGTTTAGCCAGATGCAAAGTGACACAAGGGTGCAATGCTGCACTTGCCCACAAGGGGGTGCACACATCTGGATTTCGTTCTCAGCAGCTGAGACACTGCTGGCACGCCCATTTCTGTCTCCCTCTCTGTCTATCTCTCTCTGTCTCTCTCTCTAAAAAAATAAAATAAAATAAAATTTTAAAAAGTGATGTTGAAGAAATACAAGGGAAAAAATTCTTATTGGTCCTATATATCACTCATGTTAGATCAAAAGCAAAGAGATATACAGGCTTTAAGGGCTGGGCTCTGGATTGACTAAGATTAGGGTCAGTTCTGTGGGCTGCTGCACTCCAAGGAGCAGCCACCTGGAGTAGCCCCTCTCCACAGCCCAGCCTGTAATGCTTGCTTTTCGCTTTAAGTCATCTGCTCCCCACAACGGTGAGTGTCTCCACCCCTCCGAAGACAGAGGCAGAGGTCAGGACACCGGGCAGCGCCTGCTCAGTCAGGTGACAGAGCTCTCTCTCTTCCCACCTCCACACAGGCTTCCTCGGGTCCCTGTGTACTGCCCTGTTTGCCTCTTACGCAGTGCAAGGAAAGCCGCTAGTGCAGTGGGGAAGAGACATGCTGAAGGTACTCCCACTGGCCGAGGAGTACTGCAGGAGGACCATCCGGCACATGGCAGGTGAGCCTCACCTCCCCTTCTCAGCCCCCTCCAGACACACTGCCTCGGAAAGGCTTCTCTCAGCTCACCCAGAGCACGTGTGCTCACGCTCAAACTCAGCCCTGCACCTGATGCCCAGCAGTCTTAGATGTGTTCACCCTGAGGCAAGACGCCTAGAAAGGCAGGTGTGGTGTAACATGCCTGTGGTTCAAGGCCGGCCTGGAGCTACAGAGTGAGTCTCAGATCAGCTCGGGCTAGAGTGAGACCCTACCTTGAAAAAAACAAACAAGGCTGGAGAGATGGCTTAGCAATTAAGGTGCTTGCCTGCAAAGCCAAAGGACCCAGGTTCCATTCCGGAGTACCCACTTGCACAAGGTGGGGCATGCATCTGGAATTCCTTTGCAGCAGCTGGAGGTCCTGGCACGCCCATTCTCTCTCTCTCTGTGCCTCTTTCTCTCCAATAAATACATAATAAATTTAAAAGTCTCTAAAAAAACAAACAAACTGACAAACAAAAAAATCCTCGAGAACTCTCAGTCAGTGTGGGCAGAGCTGACCTCACAAAGCTGCAAGCAGCAGCGGTAAGGAGAGCCAGATAATACCAGTGGCTTCTTCCCCGGAACCCTGAAATCTCTGCAGAGAGCTCCCCGCAGCCTTTGCCTCTGACTGAAGCTACAAAGCAGAGCTGGGTTCATGGTTCCGTTTCCAAGCTGACCCCAAGTGTCTAGTGCAGAAGAGAAAGGGACATGTTTCCGCAGGGGAGTGACGGAGCTGCCCCTGCCTTCCACACTGCCCAGACCTGGCTGTGCCCTGTGCCATCAGGCCACACAGTCCCGTGTGTGCCCACTGAGTGCATGTATTACCAGCTTTTCCACTAGCCCAAAGCATGTCACCATATATATATAAAATAGTCAGGCATGGTGGCACATGCCTTTAATCCCTTGGGAGGCAGAGGCAGGTGGATCAAGGTCACCCTGAGAACACATGGTGAATTTCAGTTCAGCGTGGATTAGAGCAAGACCCTACCTCAAAAAAAATATATATATATATATATATATATGTATAATTTATTTATTTGAGAGAGAGAGAGGAAGAGGCAGATATAGAGAGGGAGTGGGCACACCAGGGCCTCCGGCCAATGCAAATGAACCCCGGACACATGCATCACCTTGCGCATCTGGCTTACATGGGTCCTGGGGAATCTAACCTGGGTCCTTAGGCTTCACAGGCAAGTGCCTTAACCACTAAGCCATCTCTTCAGCCCCAGCATGTCACCTTTTTAATATTTTATTTTTATTTATTTGAATAAGACAGAGAGGCTGCCAGGCGTGGTGGCACACACCTTTAATCCCAGCACTCGGGAGGCAGAGGTAGGAGGATCACTGAGAGTTCGAGGCCACCCTGAGACTACATAGTTAATTCCAGGTCAGCCTGGGCCAGAGTGAGACCCTACCTCACAAAACCAAAAAAAACAAAAAAAAGACAGAGAGAGGCGGGGAGAGAATGGGCACTCTAAGGCCTCCAGCTGCTGCAAATGAACTCCAGGTACATGTATCTTCTGCATCTGGGTTACGTGGGTCCTGGAGAATCAAACCTGGGTCCTTAGGCTTTGCAAGCACCTTAACTGCTCTCTAGCCTGCGTGTCACCTTGTTTTGCTTTGCTTTGCTTTGCTTTGCTTTGCTTTGCTTTGCTTTTTTGTTTTGTTTTGTTTTGTTTTGTTTTGTTTTGTTTTGTTTTGTTTTGTTTTGTTTTGTTTTGTTTTGAGGTAGGGTCTCACTCTAGCCCAAGCTGACCTGGAATTCAGTATGTAGTCTCAGAGTGGCCTCAGATTCACAGCGATCCTCCTTACCTCTGCCTCCCAAGTGCTGGAATTAAAGGAGTGTGCCACCACACCTAGTTCCTTGTCACCTTTTTTAAAAAAATCATAATAATAAATTTAAGCCTGGTATGGTAGCATATGCCTTTAATCCCAGAACTTGGGAGGTAAAGATAGGAAGATTGCTGTGAGTTTGAGGCCACTTTGAGACTACATAGTGAATTCCAGGTCAGCCTGGCCTAGAGCAAGACCCTACCTTGAAAAAAAAAAACAAAAAAAATATATATATATATATATATATATGTGTGTGTGTGTGTGTGTGTGTGTGTGTGTGTGTATGAGAGAGAGAGAGAGACAATGACTGGGCATGCCAGGGCCTCTTGCTGCTCCAAATAACTCCAGACAGGTGCCACTTTGTGTATCTGGTTTTACATGGGTATTGGGGAATCAAACCTAGGCTGTCGGGCTTTACAAGCAAGCTCCTTTAACCATTGAGCAATCTCCCCACCCTCCTGTCTCTTTTGGACATAATCAGCCTGTCAATCAAAGGTCTTGGGAGCCCAGTGTCTTCCAGGGCTGGTACACAAGATGGCAAAGTGTAACCCACTCTACTTCCACCCACCCAGTTCAGGAGCGCTGGAGGTAGGCCAGATGCAAGGGCTCAGGAGCACAGCTGGGAAACCTGGGGCTCACTCCCCCAGACAGCTGAGTATCTGGGAGATCCTCTTATCCAGGGGGATGTATGGGTGGGGAGTGCAGGCGACTAGGCATCCTGTTATGCTCTTAAATTGTTGGGGAAGCTTTCTAAATAAGTCATCCACGGTGTCCTGGAGGGCTGCTGCTTCTCCAAAGCGAGTGTTCCTTGAGACAGCTCCAAGAGTCACATCAAGGTTACCCTTTAAGACCCAGAGGGAGCGTAAGGGCCTGGAGGATTCCAGGGCAACTTCACGGGACATACAGGAGACCTGGCCTCAGCAAAGAGGAATGCTACCTGGTATGTCAGCCAACTGTCTGCTGCACTCAGCTGCACTCAGCCACCTAGCAAACCCAGTTACGGTGCACAGTGGGTGGCACCACACCTCACTTATCTTTGCTTGGTTTAAGCCACTGCTCCTTACTTCCTCCATCTCAGATGGACTCAGATGTCCCATGAAGTTTCTGCCATTGCTACCGCTAGCCAGTGGACTGTCTCTACCCCAGCAGGTTGTCTGACTCCCGAGATGAATAGGCAGAGCCATATGGCACAGCATTCACATTGTTAGGGGAAACCCCAGGACTACAAAACCCAAACGGCTATCTTCAAAGTGTAGGCTGAAGGACAGCCATCCATGTGGGCATAGACCCAAGGGCAGAATTTGCTACTGGGACATTTAGAGACTGAGGCTTTTCCTATGAGGATTTGAAATTCACATAAGCTGTGCACTCTGAAAAATGATCCTATAATGCCTGTTTGATTCTATTTGCTTAAATCTGGAATTTGAGTTCCTTTGACACAGAACCTTGAACAGACCAGCTTACCCAGAGAGAGCAGGTCTGTGGAAGTCCCTGGTATATGTCCCCTGGGACCTCCCTGAGTCCATAGGGTAATTGAGAGTGAAGACAGAGCCTTTGCTCTGAGCCCTGGGTCTAGACAGCTGCTTCCAAAGTGGCTGACCATGATCTGGGCCCTGGGAGAGGAACTGCTAAGGTTGCCACTGCTCTGTGCAGGTCTGCAGCATGGCTGAGACTTAACAGTCTGTTCGGGTTTTGTTTTTACTTGTGCTCAAGCATCAGACAAGTGGACAGCATTTCAGTTGTGTGAGGCCGGGCAGGTGCAGAGTCCTAATGAACTGGTCCCAGAAGCTGTCCAAGAGCCTCTGGGCTTCCCTTCTGCAGCCTTTTCCCACCACTCTGCAGCCCTTCACCATCTTCACTCTGCCTTCCAGTGCTCTCAGCTGCCAGCCACAGATGACCAAACAGGCTCTGTGTGTTTGTCTTTAGTTGTGTCTCCCAGACCATCCCAGTCCTATAGGCCAAGGCAGCCCCACCCTGTGTGGGGCCTGCAGTCTTGGAACCTGCTGGAGGGATAGCTGTACCTCCTGCTGACCTGGGGCTCTGATGGCCTGGTCCTCTGTGAGGTGAGTGACTGCTGGCCACTGTCCAGCCAGTGTCTCCTCACCAAGTAGAACCAAAAGCTACTTCCGTTTTTCTGGTGCTTGGGCTTCAAGCTGTCAGGAATAAAGAAACATCTCTCCTTACTGCGCAAGCACAGTGTTAAATTAATGAAAATCTAGAATTCTCTATTTGGTTTGGATTTTTTGTTTTCTGTTCTGATTTTTTAAAGATATTTCATTTATTTATTTATTTATTTATTTATTTATTTATTTATTTATTTGAGACAGAGAGAGAGAGAATGGGCACACCAGGGCCTCCAGCCACTGCAAACAAACTCCAGACGCATGCACCACCATGTGCATCTGGCTTACGTGGGACCTGGAGAATCAAACCAGGGTCCTTGGGCTTTGCAGGCATGTGCCTTAACCGCTAAGCCATCTCTCCAGCCCCTCTCTGATTTTTCACAGTGTTAGGGATCAAACCCAGAGCATTGTGCATGCTAGCCAAACATTCTAACACTAAGTTATACAAACCAGCCCTAATTACTCAAACTTATAGGTTCAGAATTTTCCAGAGAATGCACTTAAAATACTGAGATCACTGTCTCTTTAGAGTGTGGCTAAGTAACTTGGACTCTTGTTTTGCCCCCTCCTCATCTTTGGTACTATTGTTCGAAGCAGCCATGCCTGTCAGAGTTGCTTGTTTATGGCACAGCTCCCTCTGGGTACAGGTGTTCCATCCCTATGCATGCAACTGGGGGAGAGCACTGACCACTGCCCCTGCCCGCACTGCCCCCCACCAGGCCCCATCAGCCCCTCTCCCTGTGCTTGCATTTAGAGTACCAGGAGCACTGGTTTTACTTCGAAGCTAAGTGGCAATTTTATTTGGAGGAAAGAAAAATCAGTGAAGACACGGAATGCAAAGCCACTTTTCCTGACAACTATGACGCAGAGGAGAGAGAGAAGGTAGGTTTGGCCCAGTGCCTAAGACGTGTCTGCATACTGCGACACCCAGCCAGGGCACAGTGAGTGGGTAGGCAGATGGGCAAATGGATAGCAGCCCCAGAATGGACTGGAACCAAGGGCTGGGACACATTCTGACCTGGGGTTTTCTTCAGACATATAAGAAGTGGAGCTCAGAAGGCCGAGGGGGACGTCGAGGCCACGATGCCCCCATGATAGCCTATGATGCCCTCCTTGCTGCAGGAAGCAACTGGGATGAGCTCTGCCTGCGGGCCATGTTTCATGGAGGTAAGATGCTCTCCTCTATGGTGGTGGGCTTACAGAGGGCACCCCTGTACCCTGAAGCACCTCTCTGGGGCCACAGACACGGGGCTCTGTCCATTACTGGCCATACTCCGGAGGCTCTGACCATAGCACATGCACAGATACCACACAGATATGGAGGCAGTCACCTGCCTCAGGATACCATAAGCCTATCTCACACACGGCCATTGTCCAGAGGACTGTTACATTTGAGTGACCAGAAGCAGGGGCTGTTCTCTTCACAGCTACTGCTTCAGAGGCAACAGGCCTCCCTTGAGCTAACTGTGCAGGCTCCACCCTCCTGCACCTCTGAGCCTGTGCAGAGCCAGAGTCCTGGGGCAGCACGAATTGCTTCACCTGCCCGAGGCCCAAGTTCTCCTACCAACACCCATCCCAGGGGGATTGGCAAGTGTGAGACCAGATGAGGAAAGGAAATGGCTGCCTCTGTGCCGCAAGCACTGGGCTTGCTGGTATTTGATGATGCACAGTTCTCCTGCTGGGATGTGTCAAGCCCATGGTGGAGGTGCTAATACTTCTGGGGCCAGCTGTGGGCTTCAGGAGGAGCCAGCCTGAGTGTGTAGGGCAGACAGACTTGAAGGGAAGCTGGCAGAGTCACTTGGCAGAGCCCACTGAAGGGCCCTGGCTGAAGCATCTTCTATAGACAGGAAGAAGCAACATAGAGAACTGTGTACCCTTGTTCCTACAAACATGTAGAAGTGAATGCAGTGTTGGGATACAGATAGCTTGAGTGACTGTGAGACAGATAAGAGGGCTACAGGGTACGAGGTGGGGTCAAGACAGGCAGGTAGACTTGGGTAGGCCACAGAGTCTAGCAGGGAAGCCATTGCCCCTTCAGTCTCCTGGGAACACTTCCCCAGGCAAATGCATGTCTGTGTTATTAGAGATGTGTGCCAGGGGAAAGTCTATGTAAGGCAAGAACTTTGCTCCACAGCAATGTAGAGCCCCTTAGCATTGGCTTCCATCTGAGGATGGGCAGCTGGTGTCAGAGCCATCCCTGGAGAAGGTTGTAGTAGAAGGAGGGAAAGGTTAGTCTCAGGAGCTTGCAGGCCTGGCTGCAGTGCCTTCTTGTACTAGTCAATATTGATTTTGTTTTTGTTTTAAGTTTTTTGAGGTAGGGTCTCGCTCTAGCCCAGGCTGATCTGGACTTCACTATGTAGTCTCAGGGTGGCCTCGAACTCTTAGCGATCGTCTCCCTCCACCTCCTGAGTGCTGGGGTTAAAGGCATGCACCTCCACGCCCGGCTTTATTCTTCGATATCCTTAGATGTCTGTGTTTAGGCTTCTCCCAGGACCAGTACAGAACTCCAGAACTCCAGCTATATCCACTCCCAGAGCCCTTGTCCTGGCCCTCCTCCTCCCTCCAACCATTTTGTGCTTGTTTCTCTCCCCACTGTGTGTGTGTGTGTGTGTGTGTGTGTGTGTGTGTGTGTGTGTGTGTGTGTGGATCCAGAAGCAGCATGGGGGCAGAGGTCATGTGGGGAGAGCTGGATGGTGCCATGGTTTCCAGCTGAAGAGATGGGGACTGCAGAGAGTGGTCCACATAGCCCTGGGATTCGGAGAAGCGGATTGGGGTTGGCTTGAATGCAGACCTGAGCTGGAAAAGTGGTGTGCAACTGGGAATGTTGGCTCAGGGAGGCAGCTGCACACACAAACCTCCCCTTGTAGAGAGTTTCTACCCATGATCCTCTAGAAAATCCACAAAGAATGGGTGTCAAAGCCACAGTAGTAAAACTGAGGATGCAGACCCTTCACTAGTATATATGCTTGGGGAAAATGTCCTGGAGCCATTTTTGTTGTGTTTATTGACAACTTCCATAATTGTTGACAATAGCCCATGGTAATCCCCTCCCTCCCTCCACCTTTCCCTTTGAAACTCCACTCTCTATCATATCCCCTGGAGCCGTTTTTGATCAACAGGGACAACCTTTCTGCAGCCTCAAGGATGTTTCACACAAGGGCCATTCTGACCCACCAGGGGACATGCAGATGCAGGTTTCGTGGTTTCCTTACATCTAAACCTTTTTGAGAGTGCTCAAGTTCCTATAATTGATTTCATGTTTATCTATTGGTTAAGAAAATTAAGAGGTTGTCATGGCAGCTGGGACCGAGGTCTTACAGTAGCCTATCAGGCTGCACAGACAGGAACAGGGCTTGTGCCGTCACCTGAGGACCCCCTCCTCCAAGCTCCACCATTCATGTCGGTCTTCTAACACCACTGGCTTGGCTTGTGTTGGTAAGATCTCTTGGACAGGGAAAGGAGAGGAAAATACCTGTGGGGCAGAGCAAGGCTTGGTGTGAAAAGTGTGGTACCTCAGGAGCCATCAGCTCAGGAGGGTCTATTTCAGTTTTTGATTTTATTTTCTTATTAGACAGGTCCTTGCTATATAGCCCTGGCTGACCTGTTACTCACTGTGCCATCTGAGCTGGCCTCAAACTCATCAAGATCCTTCTGCCTCAGCCTCTAGAAACGGACATTCTAAGGATGCCCCCCCCACACACACACACCTGGTTTCCCCTTGTATGGTCTTAGAGACATGGAGAGGAGTGGGCCTGGGGAATGCAGAGCCTGCTGGGATGCACCTGTGTTTGTCATTTCAGGTGAGAGTGGAGCCACGGGGACAATTGCCGGCTGTCTGTTTGGGTTGCTGTATGGCCTGGCTACCATTCCACAAGGCTTGTACCAGGAGCTGGAGCACAAGGACAGACTGGAGGACTTGGGCACAGCCCTTCATCGCCTGTCCTCAGAGGAGAAGTAAAGCATTTCTGCCATTTCCCTCCCAGAGAGAGGCCCATAGCATTCACATGCAAGCTCACATCCTCCCCTAGGTGAGGGTGCACACGTGTGGTTTCCACACACACACACACACACACACACACACACACACACACACACATCCATGCCCCATGGACCATAATTAAAATTTAAATTTCCCCTACAATCTCAGGATCCCATTTGCTATATAAAATACATCGTTTGTCCTATGACAATATTTTTCCTTACCCTCACTGAAAATTAGCACCTTGCTGCCATGACCTCGGGTTTGCTGCACTGAAGCCTCTGAATACAGTTGTTGCAAGCAGTCTCCTGGACAACTGGTGTCTTTTATTCTGGTACAAAACTAGTGTGGTTTCTTACCTGCTTGACAACACTAACGCAGCGGCTCTGCATTTGAGAACCTTCTTCGCTCTTTCTAACTCCTGTAGGTACGTCTTCCCAACTGGGCGCCTGTTGCCCTGGCACGCTGTGGTGGGGGCATCTCTCAGCAGTCAGTTGAAGTCCTGTCTCTCAGCGCTGATACATCGGTGCTGTGTGCTTTGCTATCGCTGACTCTCACCTTCCATCCACACGTCACACTTAGTGTTCAGGTAAACACAAAAGGAAGCCTTTAGCCATGCTGGCCTGCCGCACCCCGGCTCCCTGGTAGGAGGAGAACGCTCCTTTGGAGCCATGGCTCTTGGCACAGAGTTTTGTCAGGTGGTGTCTGGTGTAAATTCAGCAGCTGATGATGATTGACGACTAATGCTATGCTTGGGCAGAATGGCCTGTTTTGTTGATGGTATATTTTTCACTCAAGGCCTTATTTCTGGGGAAAGCCAGTGTTCTCTGTGGCTCTGCAGAAGACCAGAGCCAGGGTAGAAAGCCTCCACTTGCTGGGGTCTGAGTGTGCTTGCCCATTTCTCAGGGCTGGGGTTGAGATGGGACGTGGTGATACATTTTTGTTTTCCTTTGGTGTGTGTGTCTAAGTGGAAAGCAACACAGGTGGTGGTGGACTTAACAGGTGAGGGCCACTGACGCAGGCTGGGGCCATACTAGAGCTTCCTGGAGTGGCCTGTCTCGTCTCCAGGCCTCTGGGTCACTCTCCTGTCTTGACGGGGAAGCAAGCATGTCCTGGCACATGGGGGCTGTCTTTAAGAGGACATTGCTTCCATTTTGTAGAAAATCATACAGTCACGTGGCCAGAGGAATCTGTGGTCTTCTGCTCTACGCAGATATAGCATAGCTCTGAGTGTATGCTATGCTGTGTTTCTGGATAAATGAACTAATGTACTTTTCAGTCAGAACCAGAAGAACAGACATGGCTGAAAGGCTTCATTTTACACAGTTCGCTGCAGCTCCTAGCTGAGAGTAGTGGGTGTGAAAACTAGCTGATAATTATCTTTCGGTAGAAGAAGCCCCACTGTGAGTTCTAAATTGGACTTTTCCCTAGATAACACATCAGCTTAGTGGCTTTTGTTGTTGTTGTTTTTGGTTTTTCAAGGTAGGGTCTTTCTCTAGCCCAGGCTGACCTGAAATTCACTATGTAGTCTCAGAGTAGCTTTGAACTCACAGCGATCCTCCTACCTCTGCCTCCCGAGTGCTGGGATTAAGGGTGTGCACCACCACACATAGCTTCAGCTTAGTATTTTGAACTATGTCTTCCTATGTCACAGGCAGGATTACCCTGAAAATGGCCCTTCCATTCTCTGTCACCCACACACAGGATGAGGTATCCCTAACAAGCAGAGCACACACTAGGATTAAGATGAGGGCCATGGTCAGCTGTGGTGGCACACACCTTGACTTCCAGCCCTCAGGAGGCAGAGGTAAGAGGATTGCTGTGAGTTTGAGGCCAGCCTGGGACTACACAGTAAGTTCCAGGTCAGCCTGGGCTAAAGTGAGACCCCACCTTGAAAAAATTGGGAAAAAATGGGGTGCTGGAGAGGTGCTCAGCATTTAAGGTGCTTCCCTACAGAGCCTAACAGCCTAGGTTCAATTCCCATTCTCTCTCTCTTCTATCTCTGCTTACAAATAAATAAATAAATAAATAAATAAATAAATAAATAAATAAATAAATAAAGTTTTTAAAAAGAGTTGAGGGCCAGGTCTGCTCTACTTAATCTCACTTGGCTTTTAGAAAATTAAATTTATCTATAAGAATCAGAAAGTGAAGCCAGACATGGTGGTACACACCTGTAATCCCAGCACTTTGAAGGTGGAAGCAGAAGGATCAGGGTTCAAGGCTAGTATGGGTCTTGAAATAAAAAACAAACAAGGCACCTGATCTTAAAGTAAAAAACAAACGGGACATTTGCTTGCAGATTTTCACTGCTAAGCCTACAGACTCTTCTGAGTTTTAACCCAAAAAGCCTAATCTTTCCTTTTCCCCTTTCTTTATTTTCTTGGAATATAGGCTGAAATCCTAAGTATGCTTGCCCTGACACACTTGGCTTTATCATTGTTTTTTATTTGTTTGTTTTTATTGACAACATCCATAATTGTAGACAATATCCCATGGTACTTCTCTCCCCCCACTTTCCCCTTTGACACTCCACTCTCCATCATATCCCCTCCCCCTCTCAATCAGTCTCTCTTTTATTTTGATGTCATCATCTTTTCCTCCTATTATGATGATCTGGTGTAGGTAGTGCCAGGCACTGCGAGGTCATGGATATCCAGGCCATTTTGTGTCTGGAGGAGCACGTTGTAAGGAGTCCTACTCTTCCTTTGGCTCTTACATTCTTTCCACCCCCTCTTCCACAATGGTCCCTGAAGATGTGTTAGAGATGATTCAGTGCTGAGCACTCCTCTGTCACTTCTTCTCAGCACCATGGTGCCTTCTGAGTCATCCCAAGGTCACCACCATCTAAAAAGAGAAGCTTCTGTAACCAAAAGTGAGAGTAGCATTAATATATGGGTATGAACATTAAGAGAAGTGCTTAGTGCAGTTTGGTGAGCATAGTATATATATTTAGCCAGACACCAGCAGACATTACACCCCTAGGGTTCATGACTACCCCTGTTGTAGGTTTTCAGTATCAGGGATGTATTCCCTCCCACGGAGCGGGCCTCCAGTCCAATTAGAGAGCTGTTGGTTTCCCCCATAACAGACACGCCACTATTGCACCTGTTGGCTCATTTGGCCTGGCTGGCCAAATTTAAGGGTTGCAGTGTCCACTTTTGAGTATCTTCACTGGTGTTTTCTCTCTCTCCCATTGAGCTGAATGTAGCATAGCTTTTTCCAGCTTTGTCAGCTGGTCCACATGGAGGAGGCTTTCAGCTCAGCTCCAGCAGGATTTCTAAGTGACCTTATAGCCCAAGTATGTGGAGTCTTCAGCAATAGGGTCTTACCATCTATTCCTGGTGGGAAACCAAGGGCCTCAGCAATGGCCTGCAATGTTTTGGGGGTATCTGTGACCTCCCTGGCCAACAACTCACTGAAAGGTATCCCATCCCTGGCACTGAATTTTGTTTTGTTTTGTTTTTTTTGTTTTTCGAGGTAGGGTCTCACTCTGGCCCAGGCTGACCTGGAATTAATTATGTAGTCTCAGGGTGGCCTTGAACTCAAGGCAATCCTCCTACCTCTGCATCCTGAGTTCTGGGGTTAAAGGCGTGCACCA
The DNA here is from genome assembly GCA_036365145.1 of Orientallactaga sibirica. NCBI lineage: Eukaryota > Metazoa > Chordata > Mammalia > Rodentia > Dipodidae > Orientallactaga > Orientallactaga sibirica. The sequence continues at coordinate 19,014,888 of JAEOAD010000041.1, read as the reverse complement.
CGGGATTTTTTTTTCTTTTTCTTTTTGGTTTTTTGAGGTACAGTCTCGCTCTAGCCCAGGATGACCTGGAATTCACTCTGTAATCTCAGGGTGGCCTTGAACTCACGACAATCCTTCTACCTCTGCCTCCCAAGTGCTGAGATTAAAGGTATGGGCTACCATGCCTGGCTGGATTTTTTTATTTAAATATTTTATATTCATTTACTTATTTATTAGAGAGAGTGAAAGAGGGGCAGATAGAGAGAATGGGTCACTGCAAACGAACTCCAGACACATGTACCACCTTGTGTATCTGGCTTTATGTGGGTACTGGGGAATTGAGCCTGGTTCCTTTGGCTTTGCAGGCAAGCACCTTAACTGCTAAGCCTTCTCAGCCAACCCAGATTTATTTTTATTTATTTGTAAGCAGAGAGAGATAGAGAGAGGAGAGAATGGATACACCAGGGCCTCTTGCCACTGTAAATAAACTCCAGATGTACACACCATGCTTTACATGGGTACTAAGGAATCAAACCCAGGTCATTAGGCTTTGTAGGCAAGCATCTTAACCGCTGAGCAATCTCTCCAGCCTGGATCTTTTTTTGTTTGTTTGTTTGTTTTGTTTTTCAAGGTAGGGTCTCACTCTAGCCCAAGCTGACCTGAAATTTACTCTGTAGTCTCAGGGTGGCCTCAGACTTATGGCCATCCTCCTACCTCTGCCTCCCAAGTGCTGGGATTAAAGGTGTGCACCATCACACCTGCATTTTGGGTCCTTTTTTTTTTTTTTTTTAAAGCAAAAGAGATTTATTGAAAAAAAAAAGTGGATCCTAGCTACAAATGATCACCATGAGTCTGAGGCCACCTTGAGACTACATAGTGAATTCCAAGTCAGCCTGGGCTACAGTAAAGTCCTGCCTAAAAAAAAAAAAAAAAAAAAAAAAAAAAAAAAAAAAAACCAGGCCTGTTGGTGCATGCTGGGCTAGAACAAGACCTTACCTTGAAAAAAAAAAAGTCCAAGCACGGTGTCTTATACCAAGCATTCAAGTGACTGAGGTAGAAAGATCACAAGTCTGAGGTCTGCCTGGATTACAGAGTGAGTTTTAGGTCAGTCTGAGCTACAGTGAGCCTTCCTCAAAAAAAGGGAAAAATCCGGGCGTGGTGGCGCATGCCTTTAATCCCAGCACTCGGGAGGCAGAGGTAGGAGGATCGCTGTAAATTTGAGGCCACCCTGAGACTACATAGTGAATCCCAGGTTCTAGCCTGGGCTAGAGTGAGACCTTACCCTGAAAAACAAAATAAAACAAACAAACAACAGAAAGAAAAAAAATAGGGCTGGAGAAATAGCTTAGCCATTAAGGCACTTGCCTATGAAGCTTAAGGACTCATGTTCAACTCTCCAGGTTCCATGTTAGCCAGACGTGCAGTGACGCAAGTGCGCAAGGTCGCACATGTGCACAAGGGGCCTCACACATCTGGAGTTTGGTTGCAGTGGCTGGAAGACCTGGCATGCCAATTCTCTTTCTGCCTCTCTCTCTCTCTCTCTCTCTCTCTCTCTCTCTCTCTCTCGCATTAAAAGAAAAAAAAAAAAGGCCAGTCTGTTGGGCTTGCCTCAAAAAACAAAAACAAAAAACAACAGAGAAAAAGTCTTCAAACTGAGTGTGGTGGCGTACACCTTCCTAGCACTCTGGAGGCTAAGATAAGAGGACCACCATGAGTTTAAAACCAGCCTGGGCAACAGAATGAGTTCCAGGTTAGCCTTGGCTAGAGGAAGACCTTGCCTCAAAACCCTGCCTCTCCTAAGTAAGCAGAACCAGAAAGTGAGTCTATTTAAAAATTGGAGCCCAGCCAGGCATGGTGGCGCACGCCTTTAAGCCCAGCGCTTGGGAGGCAGATCACCTAAGTTCAAGGCCACCCTGAGACTACATAATGAATTTCAGGTCAGCCTGAATTAGGAGACCCTACTTCAAAAAAACAAAAAAAGAAAAAAAAAGAAAGAAAGAAACTGGAGCCAGGTGTGGTGGCACACACCTTTAATCCCAGCATTGGGGGGCTAAGGTAGGAGGATTGCCATGAGTTCAAGGCCACCCTGAGAATTCCAGGCCAGCCTGGGCTACAGCAAGGCCTTACTTCAAAAAAACAAAAAAAGGGCTGGAGAGACAACTTAGTGGTTAAGGCGTTTGCCTGCAAAGCCAAAGGATCCTGGTTCGATTCTCCAGGACCCACATGAGCCAGATGCACAAGGAGGCGCATGCATCTGGAGTTTGTTTGCAGTGGCTGGAGGCCCTGGCGTGCCCATTCTCTCTATCTCAAATAAATGAATAAATAAAATAAATTTTAAAAAAACAAAAAAAAATGATCATAGTCAGTCATGATAATGCATGCATTTAATCTCAACACTAGGGTGGAAGAAAAAACTTGTTCATAAATTATAATGCATAAGTTGAAATAAAATTCATAGGTATTAGCTTGGTGTGGTGGCGTGCGCCTTTAATCCCAGCACTTGGGAGGCAGAGGTAGGAGGATCGATGTGAGTTCAAGGCCACCCTGAGACTGCATAGTGAATTTCAGGTCAGCCTGAACCAGAATGAGACCGTACCTCAAACCCCCAAAAAAAAATTCATAGGTATTGTAAAATGTTCCCCCAGTTTCATTTTCATATCACAGAGAAATGCAGAGTTGAAAGGCAAAACAAAACCATAGACGATAATAGCATGAATCCTGCATCTACTTTTAAATTTTTTTTTATTTTTGGCTTTTTTGAGGTAGGGTCTCACTCTAGCCTAGGCTGATCTGAATTCACTGTGTAGTGTCAGGCTGGGCTGGCTTGGATTTGGTAACCAATCAGTATATGCACATAGCCTCAGAATCCCAATATTATCACTGTGGCATGTGAGAAGCATGACTATCCTAGCCCTCACCAGGGTTCATACACCAGCCCGAAAGCCACAGTTACCATCTTATGCACGCTTCCAGAAACTTCCTATACATGTGCAGAGTTGTAGGGATGGAGGGAATTATACTTGTGTGTTAAAGAAATATATGATTTCTTTCCACAAATGAGAATTATAATAGATGTAATGGTTTGCTTTTGGCCTTTTCCACTAACCTAACTTTATTTTCCTAGAACATTGATACAGTCAAATACAAGTCCACAGCAGACGTGTCCTGACAGGGGACCCATTCCTCTGTCAGATACTTGGCATCCTAGGAGCATGTTATATGGATGTCTTGGCTGGACTATGAGACGAGATAAATAAACAAATAAGTAGTGATGGCAGGACAGCTTCTGTCCCTGCAGAGAAGGTGGCAGGAAGGGAACCGTGCATGAGGATGGAGAGAGCAGCCCCACAGCTTGTCCTAAGAGGCTCGGGAAAGGCAGCATGGCGGCCCATCAACAGGATCCACAACTTATTTTGCAAAGCAGTTTGCCATGTTCTCTGTGTGTCCCAGGTACAGGGATGACAGTGTTTGTGTGGGAGCGGCTAAGAAGCAGATCTCTCTCTGGGAGGTCCTGGCAGCTCTACAGAGCCCTAGCTTACTTAAGAACCCACTTCTCCCAGGAGGAAACTGAGGCAGAGGGGTACACCCTGCCAGAGGAGCAGAGCAGACTCAAACAGGCTGACATGACCACTGACGTGGGAGACCAAGCATGGAGGCCTGCTGCAGATAGTTGATGAGGAAGAATTAGACTCGCCCAAGGCTGCAGGTGCCCAGATGAGCAGGGTACAGGACTTGTAGACTGCTGCCTTCTATAAAGTCCATGGTTGAGTCCCTCAGGGTCATGCAGCCTGGGGGTGTCCTGTGGTGAGTATCTGGTCTCCTTCTGTCCTAAATGTTCTTGCCTGGTAGTCACTGGTGCCTAAATTAGAAAAGTTTATGAGCCCCTGTTTGTGTTGGCCCTGGAGAGGTGGATTCTGTTCCATCCTGAACCAAGGTTCTGCAGCTCGTCCAAGGACCTAAGGGATGCAGAGGATGGGCACCATCATGTCTACACATTCCTGCTGGGTGAGCAGCATCATACGAGGGCGGCAGCAGGCCCAGGAGCACTCCTGGCCCTCCAGTGTGGAGCATCTTCATTGAGAGGTCAAGGGCTTCCTGGCTCAGGTTAGGCTGGAAGTACTGGGAGATCAGACAGAATGACAATAGGTTTTGGGCCTCAGAGGACATGGACCCTTCCTCTGATGCAGTGACTTTGGATGTCCTGAGGGCCCTACTGCCACCCACTGTTGGAACAGGATCACAACGTGACACTCGCAGAGCTGGGCAGCTGAGAAAGATCTGTGAGGAGAGTCCTGAAGTGGCCAGCGGGGGCAGGAGCTGACCTTGTGGGGAGGAAACAGAGTTTTGGGAGGCTAGGCCAGAGCTGGAAGAGCAGAGAGATGGGAGAATTGTGCAGCCAACCCCTGGAACAGAAGGTGAGCCAGGCATCCATAGTGCTTGTCCACTCATCCACAGGCATCTGCCAAGGCCTGGTCCTCATGCTGGACATTTCATGGGCACTGGAGTGGAACAGAGGAGACAGCCAGCTTTCTACTCACATACAACCTGTGTTCTGGTGGGAAGGGCAGAAATAGAATGACTCACCTGAAATCACACTGAGCCTCAAAGTGGTCATACTATGACTAGTCACCAACAGTCTGCCAGGGAACAGCCATGGGCTATGGGTCCCTAAAAGGGGGCACTGGGGCTATGGCCTGAGGAGCTGGCACTATCTGCTTTGAGGATAGAATGCCTGGGGCAGAGGCCTGGACTAAAGGCCTGTGGTGGGAGGGAGCCCCAATTCCATTTCCTGAGGTTGAAAAGTACAGATGGAGCTCACCAGCACCCAATGAAAGATGATGAACTGGTACTCGGGTCTGGAGACCGGGGAGGTAACCTCCTCAGGGAGGGCAGAAACCCACGCAGCAGCCACAGTGAATGGTCTGCAGGGTGCTGAGCAGAGACAGCAGGACGAGGGAATTTTTAGTTAGCAGTGGTTGTTAGACGCAGTGACTCACTGAAGTGGGTGTGAATCATCCCTCCTCCAGCTGCAGGGCCACGGAACATGACAGGTCCAGGTTTGGCTCACCAGAAAAGAATTTAAGGCCTGGGATAATCCACTAATCCTGGCCTATAAATCTTAGGAAAGCATCTGACCTGCTCTGAGAGAAAACATCTTAGATGATCATGGGAACATTTTGGAACTTTCTGGAACTCTATCTTGGGCTGGTAGATAAAGCTTCTTGTTATGTCCATTATAAGAATTGGACTTAAGGCCCCAAGTGGCCCTAAGTGTTGGTCCCTCGTGGTGGACGGGTGGTGGGCTACTGGAAAATGCCTTGGCAGTACTAGTTTTATAATGAATGGTTTATAGCTGAAATTTGAGGTAGTGTGTGTCCTTGGCTCAAACAGCCAAGCTGCAGAGGATAGCTGTGGAACCATGTTATGGGGCGTGTGTGTGGGGATGCCCCTCTTACAGTGGGAAAAGCAGACCAGTTGGTTATCCACTAATCAGATAGGAGGCAACTAGAACTTAATGCCAGCTGGGTTTCTTGTCTCTCCCTTTCCCAACTTGCAGCCCATGGGTTGCATGCAACCCAGTATCGTTATGAATATAGCCCAACACATTTGTGGATGACAGCATCATGTTGTCATGTCAAACAGTTAGACACTCCTGCTAGACCAGGGGGGCAGAAGTCCTCAGAGAGGAACGTGGGAATGACGCTCAGTGTCCCACATGGCTGGGCCTCATGGTCTTTAGTCAGTTGATCAGAATATTCCCACTGTGCGTCGTCATTGTGGTTATTTCAGACATCTTAATGACTCAACCTGAGAAGTCATTAAGACAATTAAAATAGACCAGCCAGCCTTACTGGCTATGTGACCACAAAGCTCCCGGAGGACACAGACTCGTCAACGTTCCTCATATCACCTGGGCCAGGTAAGTCTGTCTGTGTCACAGGCCTGGGAAGTAAGGCCCTCCATCACACACCTCCACAGGCCCTGTGAATCACAGGAACTCACACATGACGATGCGTGTGGCCTGGCATGGGTGCGTGTCTGGAGGCTGGTAGTGGAGAACGCTATGGGGACCTCAGAATGACAGCCACAGAGGCTAGCCCAGCTCCTGCTGGAGGGCGTGGACTTTGACGTTGCAGCTGTACAAGTTTAGTCTGCGCTGGACTCTGAGCCCCAGTTGGGGTTCAGGAGGGAGGGAATGACAGGGCTGCATAGGAAAGTTATGGCAGAGGACAGGAATAGGGCAGCCAGAGAGGGTGATGTCCTTCAGACAGTGCAAGTAATGACCCAGGGAAGTAACAAGGTGAGGACCTGAAACAGAAGGCCACTGGGTGCGACTGGCAGAGGAGGGCTCTGACCACTTGGGCTGTGGCTGTCAGGAAGGAGCACGGATGCTGTTGGCTGTTGGGTTCAGTAGTGCTCAAGTGAGACACGTGAGCCTAGTGGAGGGACAAGGCCTCCTAAGGCTATGGGGGTGGAGTCTACAGAGGGGTCAATGTGCCCAAGGACCCTTGGTAAGGGCCATGGTAAATAGCGGGAGGAATTTGGGGGGTGGGGTCGAGTTCAGAGGCATACAAGGTGCCTGGGAGATCCCAGATGTCTGACCAGAGAGTCGTATCTGGGCAGCTGCCAGGGGTCAGTTCTAAGATGTAGAGCCTAATTGCCACCACTTAGACGATGCCCTAAGGGAAGGACAAGACACCACCCACCAGTGAAGCAACCCCACTGCCCAGATGCCATCTTACCTTGGAGGCAGGAAATTCATACAGCTGTGCGCAGCTTCTCCTGAGCCCAGCACCAGTGCATAGCCATCCCCACAGGACCTGTGCTTTCAGCAGCTGGCAGGGTATACGGATGGCTTTGCAGGAAGCAGCTGAAATGCCTTCCTAGATTAAAAACCTAGCATCATTCTGCTGACTCTGCCCTGGGTGGGTGAGTCTCCTTGTAAGAAAGGAGGTCTTTTCTTTCCTTTTCTTTTTTTTAACCCAGAACAGCCTCCACAGGTGGCCTGATCACATCAAAGAGAATGTGTTGGCAGGCCACTGGATGGCAGTCAGGCAGCCAGACCTTGATGACAGGTGTCATGGGCAGCCTGAGCACCAGCCACCACCACACTGAGGCTGCAGGCTTCTCTGCTCTCCCAGCCCTTCCTGAGATGCTGACCAAGGGCGTGTCTGTCTACTCTTGGAGCCAGGGGAGTGAGGATGACTGCTGGCTTGTCAACTCATGAGGCCGGCCCAGGATTGGTTCACCCGGCAAGGCACCAGAGCGGCTCTGATCACTCAGAGCAACAGCATTCTTTGGGGTAGAGAGCACAGCTGCTTCTCAGATTAGTTATTTTTATATGCCTATTCTTCCTGTACGTTGTGCTTATCTGCCACCAGGGCTTTGGCTGTACTTGGGGTTAAGTTCTTTTTAAGATTTCTATGTACCCATCTGCTCTCTGAACACACACTAGTTTGAGGCTTGAAATGAAATGAGGCACTATGAAACAATCTGCACCAGCACAAAGGCCTTCCAGTGGACTTGACAGAGTGTTCTGCCCCCTCCCCCCAAATCCTAGCTCTACAGGTCCTCCAGGTGTCCTGGTGTCCTCTGGCGCGGAGGGCACATTCTGCATGAGTGCGCTACATCAGAGGAGCCCACGTGTTCTAGAGCTTGAGGAAGGCAGGAGAACTGCAGAGATCGTGAGGACCCTCTGCTCCATTTGTGGATCTGTTCCTCAGTGTGGGACCAATCATGCGGCCAGAGCTCACTTAGCCATGTGATCAACCCTGAGCTCTTGTGGGGCAGACAGGGAATGTAGTCATTGTCACCTCCCCCTCACACCAGGGATCCCTCTGTAACTGCTTTTTATTTTTATATTTGAGAAAGAGAAAGAGGCAGATAGAGGTAGAGAGAATGGGCATGCCAGGCCTCTAGCCACCGCAAACTAACTCCAGATGCATGTGCCACCTTGTGCATCTGGCTTACATGGTCCTGGGGAATCAAACCTGGGTCCTTTGGTTTTGCAGGCAAGTGCCTTAACCATAAGCCATCTCTCCAGCCCGGTAACTGTTTTTTAGAAGGATGTTTGTGTGTAACTTCTGAAAACAGACTTCACTATTCTGGAAAAACACAAAAGTACAGAAAGAGTGTTCTCACCCTTCTGGACTGTTTTCCACTGGGCGGATCGCTCTTGCTTTGCAGTTTTCCTTTGTACATCACTTGGTAAGCAGAGCCCTGCATCATTGATTTCCCACAATGCGGATGCAGCATACCTCAAGCAGCCACGGTGTTAGACATTTGGGAGGTTGCCATGTTTTAATATTTAAGTGGCACTGTTACAACCTTCCTTGCAGTACTTGAATCTCTATTCTACATTCTGGCCATCTTCCTAGAATAAATGTCTAACAGGTTTCACAAATTCCCTCCCAGAGAAGGGAAGGCAGCTTCAGCTCCTCACACTGTGGGCCAGGCTGCTGAGGAAGTAGGACTGATGCTGGGGAGAGCAGACCTCATCAAATAACCACGGCCTGTCTCTCCAGGACAGCTGAGCTGGCGGGAGAAATCCATGAGCTGTCGTCCTGGGCACCCACCAGCTTGGGGTTTCTCTGGGAGCCGGCAGATACCCTAGTTCTCTTCCCTTCCAGACTACAGCTATTCCTTGGGTGGGGGGGACTAGCACCCACAGCAGCAAGCAGTTCCTGCCCAAGAGCCTAGTGGCCTAAAGTATTTACACCTGCTTTTAGATTCCCCACCTTTGAGATCACAGGCCCTAGGGATTATGGTGGACAATGTAATGTTAACTCCATCTTTCCTACTTGAAGCTGAAGGTAGTCACAGACCACTCAGAGAATATAAGGATTTTTAATTTGATTTTTGACCACATAATCAAAATATATCATTTTTTAAATTTAAACATACCTATGCAAAGTGATCTTCCAAGATGTGCATCACAAAGCTAAGAAATGCAGATTTTCCAAGCCTTGGGGGCAGAGGTCAGAAGTCTGTCCCACTAAGCAAGGACTAGTGGCCCTGACCATTGCAGAAGAGGTGGCTGGAAGAACCTAAGAGCCGAAGGTAGGGTAGGACTGCTTACAATGCTGTCGTCTGCACCCAAGGGGGCCTGGATATTCATGACCTCACAGTGGCTGACACTACCTACACAAGACCTGCATAATACGAGAAAGAGAGGCTAGCTGGAAAGAAAAGGGGGTTCAGTGGAAGGAGGTTTTGGGGGGATACGGGGATGAACTATAGGAACAAACTGAAGGAATGAACTGTGGGAAAGAACTGTGGGAATATTTCTTTTTATATATATTTTAAATTTATTTGAGTGAGAGAAAGAGAAGAAATGGGTGCACCAGGGCTTCCCGCCTCTGCAAACGAACTCCAGACACATATGCCACCTTGTGCATCTGGCTTACATGGGTCCTGGAGAACTGAACCTGGGTCCTTTGGCTTTGTAGACAAGCGCCTTAACCACTAAGCCATCTCTCCAGTTCCATGTGGAAATATTTCTTATGGACCTTAAAAATAATTCTTCTGATGTTATTGATGTGAGATACTAAATTCCTCACTTATGATTTGCTCTAAAGGTAAATCTTTTTGTGTGTTTGTTTGTTTGTTTGTTTGTTTGCTTGTTTCAAGGTTGGGTCTCACTCTAGCCCAGGCTGACCTGGTACTCATTCTGTACTCCCAGGCTGGCCTTGCCCACAGAGATCCACCACCTCTGCCTCCTGAGCTCTGGAATTAAAGGCATGTGCCACCATACCTGGCCTCTAAAATTAATCTTACTACTGTATAACCCACTGGCTTAAAACAATGTGAGTAGGTTTCCTCTGCCTTGCTGTACCTTTGTCCTCAACAGCACTTTTTTTTTCTTTCGGTTTTTCAAGATAGGGTCTGGCTCTAGCCCAGGCTGACCTAGAATTCACTCAGCAGTCTCAGGGTGGCCTTGAACTCATGGTGATCCTCCAACCTCTACTTCCTGAGTGCTGGGATGAGAGGCATTTTCCACCATGCCCAGAAACAGCACTTTTGAAAAATATTTTATTTTTGCCGGCCGTGGTGGTGCACGTCTTTCATCCCCGCACTAGAGAGGCTGAGGTAGGAGGATCACAGAGAATTTGAAGCTGCCCTGAGACTACATAGTGAATTTCAGGTCAGCCTGAGCTAGAGTGAGACCCTACATCTGAAAAAAAAAAAAGCCAACAAATAAATAAAAATATTTTATTTTATTTATTTATTTGAGAGAGAGAGAGACAGACAGATATACAAAGAGAGAGAATGGGTATCCCAGGACCTCCAGCCACTGCAAATTAACTCCAGACGCATGTGTCGCCTTGTGCATCTGGCTTACGTGGGTCCTGGAGAATCAAACCTGGATCCTTTGGCTTTGCAGGCAAGTGCCTTAATTGCTAAGCCATCTCTCCAGCCCCAAATGACCAATATTGACAAGCAATGTTTAGAAATGCTGACTGAGGGGCTGGAGAGATGGCTTAGCTGTTAAGCGCTTGCCTGTGAAGCCTAAGGACCCCTGTTCAAGGCTCAGTTCCCCAGGACCCAGGACAAGGTGGTGCATGCATCTGGAGTTCGTTTGCAGTGGCTGGAGACCCTGGCGATCTATTCTCTCTCTCTTTCTCTCTCTCTCCTCTGCCTCTCTCTCTCTCTCTCTCTCTCTCTGTCTGTCTGTCTGTTGCTCTCAAATAAATAAAAACAAAAAAAATTTAAAAAAAAAAAGAAATGCTAACTGAGGGGCTGGAGAGATGGCTTAGTGGTTAAGGCATTTGCCTGCAAAACCAAAGGACAAGGTTTTATTTCCCAGGTCCCATGTAAGCCAGATGCACAAGGTGGCAAATGCATCTGGAGTTTGTTTGCAATGGCTAGAGGCCCTGGCAAGCCCCCCCCCCTCTCTCTCTGCCTATTTCTCTCTCTCAAATAAATAAATAAATAAATAAATAATTTTTTTCAAGTGCTTGCAGGCTAGGGAAGTGGTTCAGAGGTTAAGGCACTTGCCTGCAAAGCCCAAGGACCAGGCTTCTATTTCCCAGGACCCACAATGAAGCAGATGCACAAGGTGGGACATGCATCTGGAGTTTGTTTGCAATGACCTGAGGCCCTAACGTGCCCATTTTCTCTGTCTCCCTCTCTTTCTCTCTGACTCTCTCAAATAAATAAAACTTTAAAAATAAATAAAATAAATAATTTTTTAAAGGTGCTGGCTTGTAAAGCCAGATAACCTGGGTCCAAATCCCCAGTGCTCAAAGAAGCCATATACACAAAGTGGTGCATGCATCTGGAGTTTGTTTGCAGTGGCAAGCTCTGGCATGCCCATACATGCATACACACTCTCTCTCTTTCTGCCTCCCCACATATTTCTTTTTCTTTCTTTCTCTTGTTGTTGTTTGTTTGTTTTTTGTTTTGGTGTGGTTTGGTTTTGGTTTTTAGGTTTTTTTGAGGTAGGGTCTCACTCTAGCCCTGACCTGGAATTCACTAGGTAGTCTCAGGGTGGCCTTGAACTCAGGGTAATCCACCTACCTCTGCTTCCTGAGTGCTGAGATTAAAGACAAGTGCCACCATGCCCAGCCTCTGTCTCTCTGCTTACAAATTAATTAATTACTTAGTTTTCAAAAAAAAAAAAAAAAAAAGAAAGAAAAGAAAAAGCTGTCCAGAAAGACTGGGTATTCCTGGCATCCCAGAGCTGACAGCAGAGACAGGCTCTGCCTTGTCTTGTGCTCTTCCTATTGGACTCAGGGGTACTTAGGACATGAGACTGCCCCAGAAGAAGTACCCTAGACAATCATCTTGAGGAAGTAACATTCAAATGTATAACCATCATTTGTTTTGTCCTGTAGCCCAAAAAGCAGCAAGATTTGCAACGATAAGATGTCCATTGACGCACAGGTTCTAAAGAAGAAGCTCAGCCGGACAAGTGAGGAGCCGGCCCGCACCCTCCTCAGCAGCCTCCTGCTCTACGTCTTGGACTGCGCAGAGCGCCCTCAGTGGGCACAAGATGAGGCGCACAGGGGCAGCTGCCCGCTGCAGCCCCCGGAGGCTGCCCGGAGGCCCACACGGTTCCAGCTTCTGCAGGCTAAGTTCATGGGCTCTGGCCGGGAGTTCCACCTGAAGAGGACCCGGGAGGTGGGCCGGCTGATCTCCAAGGACAAGCAAGCGCCTGGTAAGAGCCTTGTGAGTGCCACCATCAACAAGCTCATGGAGAAGACCAAGGAAGGGGCCAGCAGGACCAACCAGAGGCCCTTGACCAATGAGAAGCCCTGGTGGGGACCCCCGAGTGGGAAGAACACAGTGAAAAACATCCTGAAGAAGTTCTTGGCTGCCGAGGAGAAGGAAGCTAAAGAGAAAGAAGGGCGAAATAAGCCCCCACCCAGCGGCCTGGAGCTGCCAGGGGTCTCCTGCCAAAGATCATGGGCCGGAGCTCCATCCTCTCCAAGCTGCGAGAAAGATTTGAGCAGAACAGCTGCCTGCACTCAGAGGCTGGGGTGCTGCCCCTGCACAGGGAAGGACGGAAGAGCAAGAGCCTTCAGAAGAAGAAAGTGCACAGGCCACAGGTGCGGGTGCTCCATATAGCCACCATGGCCACCAGCTGTACCAGGACACCCCTTGCCCGCTTTCTGGCTTGCACAGCTGAGCCCCTGCCAGCCCTCAGTATTGCCACCATCGTAGGCAGTCCCCAGAGCTGGTTGTCACATTGTACAAAAATTAGTCATTTGGAATCTAGGCGTTGGCCCAGCAGAGGAGCTGGCATGTCCCCTAATGCAAAAGACCTGGGGCCTGGAGGGAACAAAACCTTAGGACCCCGGAGTGAGGAGCCCACGGAACAACTCAGGCCCTCAAAGTTCTCAGTGCTCCAGACAGCGGCTCCTGTGGATAATCACATGACTTTGAACATGGAGAGCGTACCCCAGCCAGGCTCCCCTTCCATGTCCTGTGAAGGCAAAGCCCTCCCTGACCACATGCCAGTGCTGTCTTCACTTGGACTAGCCAGCCCCAGAGATACTGGGCCAGGTGGAGAGAGTAGAACAGTGGAGCCCAGGGCTCAGTGGGTGGCAGACCATACTCAGAGGGTGAAGGAAGACACAGGGCTGGCCCCAGAAATCACCATGACTACATGCAGCTCTGAGGATGAAGAAGAAACGGCATGCCCGCATTCGGAGAGCACGCTCCTCTGTGCTATCCAGGGACAGCTCCCAGATCAGGAAGCAATGTCAAAGATGCCCTACCTTGCCCCACCCACAGTTCAGGCCATGCGGAGAGTGCAGCCTGCCATCGAGCCTCCACGAATAACTGTACAGCTTCCCGTTGTTCATGAAATGCCACCCCCTCCTGCCCCCCTGCAAAATACAGCAAGCCATGAAGACCAGTGTTCTCGCACTGAGGGAGCAGAGACTCTGACTGAAAGCACACAAGCAGTTTTTTCTACTGTGACGGAGAGCAGGAGGGATCGCCAGGGCCCAGCGAGCCTGAGAAAACCCTGTGGGATGCCAGCAAGCCCCGGTTCTACTATGGAGCACGGAGCCCAGGAGACCCTAAGAGATGCTGCGAGTGTCAATGGTGACGCCCCACAGGCGACCCTGACACCAGCACTTTCCAAAAGTGGACAGGAAACTGAACTCAGCCTTGAGAATCCACACGATCCCTGGACTCACAATGCTGCTTCAGGACAGAGTGTCTCTGACCTCAACCAGGAAACACTTCCAGCGCCAGAGTCAGATGAAATGCCTACGCACAGCCATGGAGCCACAAGTTCTCTCAGTGCTTTGAAAAGCCTTCCAGAAGGAGGCACCTGCTCTGTCTCTGGTCCCCAGCAAGAAGCACCCACCCCAGTGCTGGTGCCATCTCAGAGCTACATAAGGCCTCAGAGTTCTAATGCAGCAGGCAAGAGCATACAGTACGGGCAAAAAAAGAACCGAAGGCCCCTGGAACAACCAGTTCCACCCCTGAGGACTGCTTCAGAAAACATCAGCCAGGATTGGAGCAACAGTCAGTCTTCATCAGATAAAGATCCTATGTCAAGTAGCAAAGCCTCAGAGGAGGTGACAGCAGGAGGAGATGTGACCAGTAACACAACACCACAACCAGGTGCCCAGGACCCTGAACATAAGACAAAGCCACAGTCAGATAACGCCCAGAGCCTGGAACACAAGAAAATGCCATGGCCAGATGGTGCCCAGGACACTGAACACATGGTAACACGACAGCCACATGGTGCCCAGGACCCTAAACACAAGAAAATGCCATTGCCAGATGGTGCCCAGGACACTGAACACAAGAAAATGCCATGGCAGGATAGAGCTCAGGCTGCTGAATACAAGAAAATGACACAGCCACATGGTGCCCAGGACACTGAACACAAGATAATGCCACAGGCCATTGGGGTCCACAGTACCTCACAACCAGGTGGTACCCAGGACACTCAATTCAAGATAATGCCACGAGCAGATGGTGCCCAAGACACTGATCACAAGATAACACCATGTGCAGGTGGTGCCAAGAATACTGAGAACAAGAGGACACTGTGGGCAGGTAGTGTCCAGGACACTGAAGACAAGATGACACGAGAAGCCAGCGGCCATCATTTCTTTGCACCAGGCAGGCCCTCAAAGCACAAGAGTGGAGCCACTGAAGGAAGCATCTCAGGGTACGTGGTGCGGAGCCAGCTCCAAGTATCAGAAGCCCCAGCTGCTCAGCCAGGGGAAGTGGAAGGTTCCTGCCTGGTACCAGCTAAGTCTCAACCGTGCATTTCAAGTGAGTCAGCAGAGGCCAAAAGCGGTGCAGGTCCGCAGAAGAGCCCAGCAGGATACCAGAGCCAGCCACAACTGCCCTCTACAAACCAGCAGGCACTGAACAGAAAGAGCCCCAAGCAAGAACAGCTCCCTCCCCTTAGTGCAGCACACTCCCTTGAGCATCCCTCAGGGCCAGCTGTGAGTGCAGAGACCAGACAGGTTGGGCCAGTTCAGGGCCAAGCAGACCGTAGGGCTGCCCCCCAGGCAGAGAGCTTGGAGAGTGGAGCCAAAGACAGACAACTGACACAGGAAGACAGAGAGAGGCCAGAAAGTCACCTTGAGCCACAGGGAACTGGCACAGGGCACAGAAGGTCACATCAGGCTGGCCAGCCAGATACTTCTGCACAGAGAAGGGCAGAATTCTTGGCCCAGAAAGCCACGGTGTGTGTAACAGAGCCTCAGCCGCGGGCTGCTCAGGTCCTGGCTGAAGATAAAAAGATGCCAGTCGTAAAGAAGCCCCACCAGCCCAGGGACAGGGGCCAGGAACCATGGAGGCCAACAGGCAGACAGGAAAGGAGCCCAGCTCAGAGAGACAGCTCCGGGGCTACAGAGAGCCCAGCCACCCCCGGGAGTCTTGGCGGGCTCCCTTGCCTGGCTGCACAGGCAGAGACCCAGGGGCTGGGACAGTCCAGCCAGCTGACGCCTCAGGGCAGGGGAGAGCCCGACAGTACAACTGAAGGAATCCTCACAGCTGGCACAAGTGGAGAGCCCCCAAGCCAAGCCCCCAGAGTCACCAGTCAGGGGAGCCCAGGTACCTGGCACCTGCCTCAAGGAAGCAAATCCCTGGTTGGCAGCATCACTGTAGCCTGCTCTTCCTGGCCCACACCTGATGCCAGGGGCCAGCAGCTCCATCAACCTCCAGCACAGGACGCACTTGCAAACACCCCTAGGGAAGAGAGACATCTGTCAGACCTCAAGCATCACAGGTCTGCGCACTTTGCAAAGTACCACGCCCAGAGCTTCAGTGACCAGAGAGCCTTCGATCTGTCCTTCAGACCCACAGTCCTCAGGGCCGGTGACACATTCGAGCCCCCAAAGTGAGAGCTCACCAGGAGCCACCAGTGCTCCAGCACGGGGTTCCATGTCTCGCCTGCCTCCGGATGAACGTGTCTTTGAATATCCTCCAGTGAGGCAATAGGGACACCCATGTCCCGCATTTCCTCACTTTACGTGATCGGATCTTGAGGCTGCGCTGCACATGGTGTCTGCTCATGCTGCGTTCTTTCTTGGGACTGTGAGATTGCTCAGATTAGGAAGGTATCAGCTGGGGCTGCCTGCTGGGGTCCTCATAGTGGATCTGCATGGTCATTTGGAGAGCACTGAGCACTCGCTCTCGCCCTTTGTTCCCCAGTCTGTGTCCCTGCCCGTGCCTGTGACCTGAGCCTTACAAATGTGAAGAGTGAAGCCTCCCTGCTTTCTGTGGGGTGTCCAAGTTGATGCCATTCCTGTGCTGGTTAAACACGTACCCATCTCCACAGCAAGCCTCAGGAAATGCCCAGGAATGTGACCACAGAGAGCCAGGGAGAGGTGCTTCCAGTACTGACTTAAGTAGGAACTGGGTGGAAAAGAGAACATTGTCACTTCACTGGTATCCCTGGAGGAAGTGACATAAAGCAGCCCTCTCCCATTCTGTGGTCGGCTTGGGTAACATCCTCTCTGAACAATTAGCTTTTTCCTTTTGAAGACTTCTTGCTCATTTTTCCTTCAAAACAAAGAGATTCCCTAAAATGCTCTCCTCCTAGAGAAGGCGCTCTGCACCCTGGGACCTCCTTTGTTTTCTGAATGGAACAACCATTTGTGTCCACTAAGAGTGTCCTGTCCCTGAAGAGGCTAGGTGTGGGGTCCCTCCCCCAGCTCAGGACCACCTAAGTAGACCAATGGGCTATTGTACAGGTGGCTCAGCAGGAGGCACAGGGTCCTCTCACGAGAACTTGCTCATCCAGGGACCGACAAAGCCCGTATTTCTTTCTACCCTCCACTCAGACCTTAAAATCCAGCCAATTGGAAACATCCTCATCTGCAAGAGCCGATGACGTTGAGCGCCTGGTAGGAGCACTAAGATGTGTGGAGCTCTGCAGGGATCAGCTCCCCGGCCCCTCCAGGCACCCTGCACACTCTGTATGGGGTGGTGCTTCTGGTCTCCTTCATGGGGCTTTGGCTGGAGTAGCAGGATTCTCAGCAGCATGCTTTGGCCTGTCAGCATTTCTTGAACACAAGATGAGCTGGCCCCTTGAGTGTCTGCCCTTGTTTCTGGGGCCCTGAAGCGGTGCTTTTCTAGCCCAGCCAGCACTGAAGTGGTGTGGGACTGCACAATACAGCACCTCCAAGCTAGGGCTCTGTGTAGCCTGCTCCGAGGGGCCACAAGATGGGAGGGCAGAGGTGGTCCCAGCAGAGGCCACACCCCCACAGACTTTTTTTTTTTTTTTTGTTTTTCAAGGTAGGGTTTCACTCTAGACCAGGCTGACCTGGAATTCACTCTGTAGTCTCAGGGTGGCCTCGAACTCTTGGCGATCCTCCTACCTCTGCCTCCCGAGTGCCCCCACAGACTTTTATGCAGTTATCAATAGTATCAAGCACACCAATGGTGTCTGTGTAGAGGTGGAAAGTGGCTCCAGTTGCCCAGGCAAGACTGTCCCCCATCACACGGAGACACCACCCCATCTCATTTATTTTCTTCCTTTATACTTTGTTCCACGAAGGACATGAGATTGACGTTTGCAAAGAGCATGATGACAGACAGAGGAGGTAAAAATATTGCACTCAGTGGCTGGAGAGATAGCTTAGCACTTAAAGCGCTTGCCTGCAAAGCCAAAGGATACCAGTTCAATTCTCCAGGACCCACGTAAGCCAGATGCACAAGTGGGCGTATGTGTTTGAAGTTCTTTTGCAGTGGCTGGAGGCCTGGCATGCCCATTCTCTCTCTCTGTCTCCTCTCTCTCTCTTTCTCTCAAATAAATAAATAAAATATATATTTTAAAATATTGCATTCAGTGGGTGTTCCCTTGAAGAAGCAGCAGCACTAGAGCTTTGCTGCTATTTTTAAATGGGCCAAAAAACTGTGGAGAGTGAGTAGCGAATGAGTAGAGGCTGGCCAGCCTGTCCCCACACATTGCTGTTGGGAAGCGGCTTGTGCACCTTAGCCAGAGGGAAAGGCTATGCAATGTTCCATGCAGATCTAGTCATGGTTATCACATTTCCATCCCACCCCACAGATCAAATGTCAATTGGCAATTATCTCACTACAGTATCTGTGTAGCAGACATAGCTAGCATCCCACAGCACTCCTGGGTTGGAACAATTAATGCCAAAGGTGGGGTACCGACCATTAGTAGGAGGCATTTTAAATAAGACTCAAAGTAAAACATGAATGAATAAGACCCCATGTTCCAGCTTTTAGCTAACTCACAAGTTAATGTATATTGGAGCCACTCTCTGAGATGCCTTGCTGCAGGCTCTCATAGCTGCTTGTGCTGTTCCCAGACCCAGCTTGTCTGCAGGCCCATGAACTCAGCTGGTTGGTGAGCCCTATCAGGTGTGCAGCCTGCCACAGGCACTGCACTGTCCCCTTAGAATAATGCAGATTCAACACCATTTATTTACTTATTTATTATTTTTTTAAATTTATTTACTTGAGAGGAGAGAGAGAAAGATATTGGGTGCCTCACGGCCTCCAACCACTGCAAATGAACTCCAGACCTATGTGCCACCTTGTTCATCTGGCTTACGTGGGTCCTGGGGAATTGAACTGAGGTCCTTAGGCTTTGTAGGCAAGCACTTTAACAGCTAAGCCATCACTCCAGTCCCCCCCCTTTTTTTTTTTTTAACAAGAATGTCTTTGCCATTTGGATAATATAGCAATCCATGGTTTCTTTGTATCCTTTCTTGTATTTCAAGAATTCTTAAATGAATTCGTCAGAAGAAAACATGTTTAGTTGTATTGTCTCTTTTGAGTTTGTACTGACTTCATACAGCTGGGAATTTTTTAAAGAAAATAAATAATTTTTCCCATTATACATCTCTTCCTTGCATCTTTAGGTGGGCTGAATTGAAGCAGTAGGACTCACGTATTGGGAAGCAGCCATGTAGCAAGGAGCAAACGCTCCAGGGTAGACCCGAGAACTGAGCATAGCATGAAGACCTGGGAGCAGCACCAGGCCACCCAGGATGGAGGCTCTGTCCAGGGGCTTGCAAGTACAGCAAGAGAGCCCCTTGGCATGGGGCTGGGAAAGAAGACAATAACACCCTCACAGAATCCCCCCTGGGTCTATTTAAAGAATTCACATGGTGCACGCCTTTAATCCCAGCATTCAGGAGGCAGAGGTAGGAGGATCGCTATGAGTTCGAGGCCACTCTAAGAATACAGAATAAAGGGCGGGTGTGGTGGCGCACACCTTTGATCCTAGCACTCAGGGAGGCTGAGGTAGGAGGATCACCGTGAGTTCGAGTCCACCCTGAGACTACACAGTGAATTCCAGGTCAGCCTGGGCTACAGTGAGACCCTACCTTGAAAAACCAAAATAACCTGGGCGTGGTGGCGCACGCCTTTAATCCCAGCACTCAGGAGGCAAAGGTAGGAGGATCACTGTGAGTTCAAGGCCACCCTGAGACTACATAGTTAATTCCAGGTCAACCTGGGCCAGAGCGAGACCCTACCTCAAAACAAACAATAATAATAATAATAATAATAATAATAATAATAATAATAAAAGTTTGACATACTATTCAGTGAAATATTATGCAGTCATTTAAACTAGGCATGGTGGTGTACACCTTTAATACCAGCACTCAGGAGGCAGAGATAGGATTGCTTTGAGTTTGAGGCCAGTCTGAGACTACAGAGTGTCAGGTCAGCCTGGGCCACAACGAGATCTTGCTTCAAAAAAAAAAAAAATCAATATAGGGACTGGAGAGCTGGCTTAGTGATTAAAGATGCTTGCTTGCAAAGCCTGATGACTCAGGTTCAATTCCCCAGCACTTACGTAAAGCCAGATGCATCAAATAACACATGCATCTGGAGTTTATTTGTGGTGACAAGAAGTCCTGGCATACCCATTCCCCTTCTCTCTCATTCTCATTCTCTCTCTCCCCTTGCAAATAAATAAATAAAAATATTTAAAAATCCAATATAGGGGCTGGAGAAATGGCTTAGCAGTTAAGGCGTTTGCCTGCGAAGCCTAAGGACCCTGGTTCCATTCCCCAGGACCCACGTAAGCCAGATGCAAGGACCCTGGTTCCATTCCCCAGGACCCACTCTGGTCCAGGCTGACCTGGAATTAACCAGATGCACAAACTCTCGGGCCTCCTACATGTGGGATTAAAGCCCATTCTCTCTTTCTCCCTATCTGCCTCTTCCTCTCTCTCAAATAAATAAATAGTCGGGCATGGTGGCGCACGCCTTTAATCCCAGCACTCGGGAGGCAGAGGTAGGAGAATCGCCGAGAGTTCGAGGCCACCCTGAGACTACATAGTTAATTCCAGGTCAGCCTGGACCAGATGAGACCCTACCTTGCAAAACAAAAATAAATAAATAAATAAAAATAAATAAATAAAATATTAAAATAAATAAATAAAAATATTATATTATATTGGATATTATGGCTATTATATATAGTTATTATATATATGCCTGCAAATAAATAAATAAAAATCCAGGTGGATGATTCCCAGGACCCACGTAAGCCAGATGCACAAGGTGCCACATGCATCTGGAGTTTGTTTGCAGTGGATGTAGGCCCTGGCATGCTCATTTGTTTGCTCCCTCTCTCTCTCTCTCTCTCTCTCTCTCTCTCTCCCTTCCTCCTTCTTTCTCACTGTCAAATAAGTAAAATAAATAAAAATAAAATATTTTTAAAAAATTAAAATCCAATATATATTCATAGATCTAAATATGTAAATATATGCAAGGGGTCAGAGCAATGGTTCTCTGTACAGTGAGTTTAGGGGTCTTTTTATTGTGCCTGTATCTGTCACCTAAGTTAATTAACATGCCCTTGAATCACTTATGAGCAGAAAGTGAGCACCTACACGTTGGGTCCTGGATGCTGGTGGGAGCAGAAGTGACAGCCCATGGCTTTGGCCACCCACATAACCAAGCTCTCTGGATCTTAGTTCCCCTCAATGAGCTGGGTCATTATGTTGTGAGGGCTTGGGGTCCTATGGTGGATCTGCTGTGCCTACCCACCTCTACACCTATGTCCAGTGGTCACCCAGTCCACCTCCTAGTGGTCAATGCATTCTCAGAGGCCACCAGGTGGCACTATTGGCCTCAGAAGGGCAGCAGTAGCTGGGATCCAAGGGACCACTGCACTTGTGCACACCCTGCACGCACTATGGGGCTGCTTGCCAGGATCTGTAGCCCTGTGGCTTTGCCAGAATCATGTTTGACATATTTTTCTGTGGGTACTCGGGTCCTCATGCTTACAGGGGTAATTGAGCCATCTCTCCAGCCCTATTTTTTTATTTTTATTTTTTATTTTTTGGTTTTTCGAGGTAGGGTTTCACTCTAGCCCAGGCTGACCTGGAATTCACTATGTAGTCTCAGGGTGGCCTTGAACTCCTGGCGATCCTCCTACCTCTGCCTCCCGAGTGCTGGGATTAAAGGCGTGCGCCACCACGCCCGGCTCCAGCCCTATTTTTAAAATGATTTTTATTGTATATAAATTATAACAAGCCAGAGTGGCAGCGCATGCCTTTCATCCAAGCACTTGGGACACAGAGGTAGAAGGATTGCTGTGAGTTCAAGGTCAGCCTGAGACTACATGGTCCAGGTCAGCCTGGGCTAGAGCAAGACCCTCCCTTGAAAACAATGATAGCAGATTGTTTATCCCTTGCCCAGCTCCTGTTAGCCCTGGAGGCCCTCATCGGTGGGGTTCTGATATTCACTGTGGGGTCATGACGGCCTCGCTCAGTCCTGTGGAGCAGTCCCCAGCCCTCTTTTGCCACAATAAGACTGAGATAGCAGGGCTCTGGTGAGGCCTCTTTCCCTCCTCAGTGTCCCTTAGTTTCTCTTTCTTCCTGTCCCACTTCAACCCCTTATTTCACTCCAGGTGTCTGCACCAGTGGTCTCCTAGCCTCTTTTCTCGTTGTCTCCAGACAGAACCTCTGGTGGTGGAGGTGTTCATTCCGTGAGGAGGAAAAGCAAGTGGGGATCAGCACACGAACTCCAGCATGTCATGGTTGTCTTTCAGCAAAGCTCACAAGAATACAGGCTTGGTGATTAAATTTAAATCCACGGATATAGCCCTGAGTGGCCTCATAGGGCTTATTCAGTGTCCCCAAAGCTGAATCCGTGGGCCTCGGTCAGCGCTTGCCTCTCCTGGCATGGGCAACATTGCCATTTGTGTAGCCATAGATGTAGGTAGTTCTGGCACTTCTTTTTTTTTTTTGGGTTTTTTTTTTTTTCAAGGTAGGGTCTCACTCTAGCTCATGCTGACCTGGAATTCACTATGTACTCTCAGAGTGGCCTCAAACTCATGGCTATCCTCCTACCTCTGCCTCCTGAGTGCTGGGATTAAAGGTGTGCACCACCACGCCTTGCTCCTGGCACTTCATATTTCAGGATAGGGAACCCACCAACCTGGTACTCCTCCCCCTGAGGACCTGGGAGGCCATGCCATGTCCTCAGGCATAGGAGGGATAAAGAATGCTGGACCCGGGCTGGTGGGCCTAGGGACCAAGGCTAGGGCTGTGTCCTGCTGTTTGAAACTTCTCAAAAGTATTCTGCAATTCTGGAAGGCAACTGAAAACCAAAGGTATTGTGAGAAACAGCACTATAGGGGCCAGGAATCAGGACCCTCAGGGTTTCACTATCAATAAGGAGGACCAAGGCAGAAAGGCCTCAGCAGGGAACACACCTAACCTTGGATCTCTCTGACCCTAAAGCTGAACTGAGGTGATTTCAGATTCCTAGACACAAATAAACCACTCCAGAAAATGATAACATCAGACTGTTTCTGTAAACAACTTCCAAATTGCACCATCTGATACAGAGCAAAGTCATCAGGTACATGGAGACAAGCCCAGGGGAACAAAATGAGCAGATGTGGCTTTCGTTCTATAATATTCAAGGACACAAATGGCGCCATAAATAGCTTGGCTGGACCCTGGACTCTGCAAAAGTGTGCCAGTCAGTAACCAAGGAATGAGGAAATAATGAAGTTAATAACTCTGAGAGTGGGCAGAAGAAATAAGTGCTCAAAAGGAACACCCAAGATAAGGCAGAGCAAAGCAAGGCTGAGGGTGCCAGGAAGGACAAGAGGCAAGCAAGCCACCATGGAGGAAGAAGCCAGGACTGTTGAGTGTCCGCTGAGCCAAGCCAGAAAGGAATGGACATCATTGGAGAGTGCTGCAAAAGCTTCCAGAATTCACACAGATTCAGTAGAAAGCCACACTGCAATGTGACTTAACAAACCTGCCTGAACTCCAAGAAGTAGGGGTTAGGGGTGGAAGAGACAATGGGAAAGAAAATATATCAAACTATTAACAATCACACAGAGGGTGCTAAGGAGAGAGGAGAATGACTTCAAAAAAATAGATTTTAGGGGTTGGGGAGATGGCTCAGTGGCTTAAGCTTGTTGGTCTTTGTTTAATACACCAGTACCTATATAAAGCCAGATGTACAAAGTGGTACATGCATCTGGAGATCATTTGTAGAATAAGAGACCCTAGTACACCCATTCTCATTCTCTCCCTCCCTCCCTCCCTCCCTCTCTCTCCTTGCAAATAAATTTTTTAAAAAAATTTAAAAAAAGATTTTAGCCAGGTGTGGTGGCACACACCTTTAATCCCAGCACTTGGGAGGCAGAGGTAGGAGGATCACTGTGAGTCCAAGGCCACCCTGGGACTACTTAGTGAATTCCAGGTCAGCTTAAGCTAGAGTGAAACTCTACCTCAAAAAAAAAAAAAAAAAAATTTTAAGGACTAGAGAGATGGCTTAGCGGTTAAGGTGCTTGCCTGCAAAGCCTAAGGACCCAGGTTCAAGTGCCCAGTACCCACATAAGACAATATGCACAAGGTAGTCCATGCATCTGAGTTCATTTACAGTGACTAGAGGACCTGGTGTGCCCATTCTCTCTCTCCTTCTGCTTCTCTCTCTCTCAAAATAAAATAAATAAATGAAATATTTTTTAAAATAATTTTTAAGGGCTGGAGAAATGGCTTAGCAGTTAAGGCACTTGCCTGCAAAGCCAAAGGATCCAGGTTCGATTCCCCCAGGATCCACATAAGCCAGAAGCACAAGGAAGCACATGCATCTGGAGTTTGTTGGCAATGGCTGAAGGTCCCAGCATGCCCATTCATTCTCTCTCTTTCTCTGTCTCTTTCTTTCTCTCTCAAATAAAAAAATGAAAATAGGGCTGGAGGGATGGCTTAATGGTTAAGGCATTTGCCTGCAAAGCCAAAGGACCCAGGTTAAATTCCCCAGTACCCACGTTAGCCAGATGCACAAGGGGGTGCATGCATCTGGAGTTCATTTGCAGTGGCTGGAAGCCCTGGCATGCCCATTCTCCCTCCCTCCCTTCCTCCCTCCCTTTCTCTCTCTCTCCCTCTTTCTCTGTCAAATAAATAAATAAAAATAAAATGAAAATAAAAATACATTTTTAAGCCAGGCGTGGTGATGCACACATTTAATCCCAGCACTCAAGAGGTAAAGGTAGGAGGATTGTTGTGAGTTCAGGGCCAATCTAAGACTACATAGTGAATTCCAGGTCAGCCTGGGCTAAAGGGAGACCCTACCTCAAAAAAAAAAAAAAAAAAAAAAAACTACAGGGCTGGAGAGATGGCTTAGCAGTTAAGATGCATGCCTGCGAAGCCTAAGAACCCAGGCTACATTCTCCAGGTCCCATGTAAGCCAGATGCACATGGTGGCACATGCGTCTGGAGTTCGTCTGCAGTGGCTAGAGGGCCTGGTGTGCTCATTCTTCCTCTCTCTCTCTCTCAGTCTCCCTGTCTCTGTCTGTGACTCTAATAAATAATTTTTAAAAATACTGCAAAGTGAATTCCAGGTCAGCCTGAGCTAGAGTGAGACCCTACTCAATAAATAAATAAATAAATAAATAAATAAATAAATAAATAAATGGATTTTAGAAGCCAAGTGTGATGGCATGTGCCTTTAATCCTAGCACTCGGGAGGCTAAGTAGGAGTTGGAGGCCAACCACACAGAGTGAGTTCCAGGTCAGCCTGGGGTAGAGTGAGACCCTGCTTCAAAATACAAACAACAAGATTTTATAAATATTTTTATTTATTTGCAAGCAGAGAGAGAGAGAGAGAGAAATGAGGGGCTGGAGAGATGGCTTAGCGGTTAAGGTGCGCATGCCTGTGAAGCCTAAGGACCACGGTTGGAATCTACAGGTCCCTCATAAGCCAGATGCACATGGTAGCGCATGTGTCTGGAGTTCATCTGCAGTGGCTAGAGGCCCTGGCACGCCCATTCTCACTCTCCCTCTCTCTGTCTCTAATAAATAAATAAATAAATAAATAAATAATAAAGTTAAAAAAATAAAGAAAGAAGCTGGGCGTGGTGGCACATGCCTTTATTCCCAGCACTTGGGAGGCAGAGGTAGGAGGATCACTGTGAGTTCAAGGCCACCCTAAGACTACATAGTTAATTCCAGGTCAGCCTGAGCTAGAGTGAGACCCTACCTCGAAAAACCAAAAAAAGAAAAAAAAAAGAAAGGAAGGAAGGAAGGAAGGGGCATGCCAGGGTTTCTAAGCTGCTGCAAAGGAACTCTGAGTGCATAGAGGTTTGGAGGACAGTCTGGGCTACATAGAGACCCCACAACTAAGATGGCCCTTGATTTAAAAAAAAAAGATCCGCATGATGTGTCCATACGAAATATGTTGTTAACAGTAATAATAAACATTTAAAAAAGATTACTCTAAAGTATAAAAAAAGGAAAAAAGAAAAGGATCTCAGTTCTTGGAAGGCAGAGGTAGGAGGATCACTGTGAGTTCAAGGCAACCCTGAGACTACATAGTGAATTCCAGGTCAGCCTGGGCTAGAATGAAACCCTACCTTGAAAACAGAAAGAAAGAAAGAAAGAAAGAAAGAAAGAAAGAAAGAAAGAAAGAAAGAAAGAAAGAAAGAAAGAAAGAAAGGAAGGAGGGAAGGAGAGAGGGAGGGAGGGAGGGAGGGAAGGAGGGAGGAAGAAAGAGGAAAGAGAGAAAGAGGAAAGAAGAAGAAGGAAAGAAAGGCGGGAAAGGATGGGAACTAGACATAAAGGACGGTGAGCGGGATTCCAACATGTGGCCCCTGGAGTGGGGCGTAATAGAAGGCAGGGTGGGCAGTGCAGTGCAAGCTTCACAGGCATGTGGAGGTGGGGTGGGCTGCAGCCTAGGAAGATGGAGGGCAGAGGTAGCTGCTGCACAGCTGCACGGGTCAGTCAGAACCACACTGAGGAAGTTAACATGACAAACGTCATGCAGGTGTGTTCTTCCAGTTTTAAAGGGGAAGGGCACACCGCACCCTGGTGTTGGCGAACAGGGTGGGGAGGCGGGAGAGGCTGGAAGCAGCCTCCCTCCTTTACACACTTGGGGACAGCTGCAGGTCTTTGGCTTCAGTAGGCCAGGAGTAGAAGTGGCTGTGGATAAATGTCAAGGGCTTCTAAAAATAAACGCGTCCAGAATCCTCATGCTCAGAGCTTATGGAATTAGTTTGTCCAGGCATTACCTCAGGCTGTCCAGAGAGTTCAGGCAGCCTCTCTGGGTCACAGACTAGATGCTGGACTCTCCTTTAAGAATGGGAAATGCACAAAATCAGCTTCATCTGCACTGGTTTCCCTCCCCAGCCCCTCCCACCCGCCTTTCCAACTTGATTCTACGCCGAGAAAACTATTGCAGATCCAAGACAGTCAAACTGCTCACTCTTTTTGAGCTGGTGTGTGTGTGTGTGTGTGTGTGTGTGTGTGTGTGTGTGTGTGTGTGGGTGGGGTCAAGGTAGGGTCTCATTCTAGCCCAGGCTGGCCTCCAACTGACAGCAATCCTCCTACCTCTGCCTCCCGAGTGCTGGGATTAAAGGCGTGCCCCACCATACCCCGCTCATTAAGTTTTTATAGTAAACAAAGAAAGTTATAAATTAAGATGCTTCAAACATACATTGTTGGCTGGGCATGCTGACACACGCCTTTAATCCCAGCGCTCAGGAGGCAGAGGTAGGAGAATCGCTGTGAGTTCCAGGCCACCCTGAGACGACATAGTGAATTAGTGAATTCCAGGTCAGCCTGGGCTAGAGTGAGACTCTACCTCGAAAAACCAAAACCAAAACAAAAACAAAAAAAAGAAAGAAAAAAAAAAGAAAAACCATTGTTTGTTGGGCTGGAGTGATGGCTTAGCGGTTAAGGCCCTTGCCTGCAAAGCCTAAGGACCCAGGTTCAAGTCCCCAGTACCTACATAAGCCAGATGCACAAAGTGGAGCATGAGTCTGGGATTTGTTTGCAGCAGCTGAAGGCCCTGACATGCCCATTCTCTCTCTGTTCCATTAAAGGTGTGTGCTACCACACGCAGCACCAGGATTTTTAAAGATGTTTAATTATTTAATTTTTATTTATTTATTTATTTGGTTTTACAAAGCAGAGTCTCATTTTAGCCCAGGCTGACCTGGAATTCACTATGTAGTCTCAAGGTGTCCTCAAACTCATGGTGATACTCCTACCTCGACCTTCCAAGTGCCAGGATTAAAGGCGTGTGCCCCCACGCCTGGCTATCTTACTTATTGATTTAACAGGGAAAGAGGTAGACAACGAGAGAGTGAGTATAGGTGTGTCAGGGCCTCCCACCACTGCAAATGAACTTTAGATGCATGAGCCATTTTTGCATCTGGCTTTACCTGGGTACTGGGAAATCAAACCTGGGCCATTAGGCTTTGTAAGCAAGAGCCTTTAACTGCTGAGCCATCTCTCCAGCCCAGCTCCAGGATATTTTATGGGAGGGAAGAGGCACAGTCAAGCAGTGTATCCACGTAAAGCCAGAGCACAAAGTGGTGTGTGCATCTGGAATTCATTTGCAGCAGCTAAATACCCTGGTGCACCCATTCTGTCCGTCTCTCTGTCTGCTTGCTTGCAAATAAATTATATAAATAATTTATATAATTAATTAAATTATGTATATATAACCTGCTTCTTACATGCCAACCACATTACAGAAGGACCATGGCCTAGTTTTCAGGGTGGCCTCGAACTCTCATTGATTCTTCTACCTCTGCCTATGAGAGCTGGGATTAAAGGGATGTGCCACCATGCCTGGCCTCAGAGCTGCATCTTTAAAGGAGGGTCTGCATGTCTCCTGCCTCCTACCCTTTCCACCCTGGAGAACAAACTAGTCACGGAGGGCTGTCAGAGAGTAGGCCTTGCCCACCTGGCTTGGGACCAGCTCTCCTCCGGAGGATTTCAACATACATTCTATACATGTTTGAAAATACCATAATGAAGGCCATTATTTTGTATAATTAACATACACTATAAAAAGACTAAATTGAGAGCTGGAGAGATGAGATGGCTCAGCAGTTAACTGCACTTTCTGTGCAGGCATGAGGGCCTGAGGGGGTCTGAGTCCATCCAAGTTCTAATTTCTAGCACCCATGTAAACAGTTGGGCATGGCCACACATGTCCGTGGCCCCAGTCCTGTGGGAGCAGAGACAAGAGTCACTGGGGCCCATGAACAGCAAACTGAGAAATCAGCAAGAGACTCCACTGCAAGGAAAAATAGGTGAGTGAATGACGGAGGGGGGACACCTGATGTTTTCCTCTGGCCACTGTAGGCAAGCCTACAGGGTGCTGCAGGTAAGAGCATGGGTCTGCCACGTCAGCACATACATGTGCATACACCATGCACACGCACCACACCACAATGTTATACATATGCAACATTTAAAAAATAAATTGAAAAAGAAAACCTGCACTTGGAGTCAATTCCTTGACGTCATGATGGCACCTCAGGAGTCTTGCTATCCCCATTCAGGAGCAGGCTGTTCTGGACCCACTCTCCTCCCTAACCTGTTTTCCTTCTTCAAAGGCAGTCCTGGATAGACTCCCCCAGGGAGGGGCTCTCAGGAGCTGGGAATGCCTCCTGGGTCAGGTGGGTCAGGTGAGAGAGCTACTGAGTAAGGAGTGTCCAGACTGGTCTCTGACAGGCATGAAGCCAGCAGCTCATTTATCCAGACAACCCAGGGCTGACAGATGATCACCTCGGCCCTTACTCCTGTGGGCAAGGTGACCTATAGAAGTCACCCCACAGGTGCAGCTGAGCCTGGTTAGACCATCCTAGGACCCTGCGGTCTAGGGTTGAGGGCCCCTTAGATGACCTTAGATGTCTGGAGGGAAGACCAAGGACAGAGAACCCTATGGGTCAGCAGGGATACCAGTGCAGGCTTTATGAGGTAGAGGGAGGCAGAGGGGGACACAGGACCTGTATCTTGCCTGTCACATGGCACAAGGGGCTATGGTCACTTACAGCACATAGGCAGGGAGCTGTTTTCTATAACACAAGAGGAAGTATTTTTGTTTCTCTTATGGTGGGGTGGGGGCTCGAGGTAAGTTCTACTCTAGCCCAGGCTGACCTGGACCTCACTCTGTAGCCCCAGGCTGGCCTTGGACTCCTACCTCAGCCTCCTACTGCCAAGGTTAAAGGCAACCCCATGCCCAACCCAAAAGGGGAATTTCTTTATCCATCCACTTTCCAGGACTAGTTTCCACTAAAAATAATCAGCTGGGTGTGTGGTACAGGCCTGTCTCCCCAGCTACTCTGAAGGCTAAAGCAGAAGGAGCTCAAGTTTTAAACTGCACAAACTAGTAAGACCCTGTCTCAAAATAAAAAGTAAGCTAGACCCTGTCATTCTGAGCTAGAGTGAGACCCTACCTCGAAAAACAATAAATAATTAAAGTAAGTAAGTAAGCTAGCTAGGAATATAGCTCCATGGTAGAGAACTTGCTCTGCATGTATGAGCTCCCTAATACAACCAACAAAAACCTGCAAAAATAAAAACTGCCAGGTGTGGTGGCACACGCCTTTAATCCCAGCACTCGGGAGGCTGAGGTATGAGGATCATTGAGTTTGACCTCAAAACACCAAAAATAGAGGCAGAGGTAGGAGGATCGCCGAGAGTTCGAGGCCACCCTGAGACTACATAGTTAATTCCAGGTCAGCCTGGGCCAGAGTGAGACCCTACCTTGCAAAAACCAAAAAAAAAAAAAAAAAAAAAAAAAAAAAAAAAACACCAAAAATAGGGCTGGGGAAATGGCTTAGCAGTTAATGAGTTTGCCTGCGAAGCCCAAGGACCCCAGTTTGATTCCCCAGGACCCACATAAGCCAGATGCACAAGGGGGCACATGCATCTGGAGTTTGTTGGCAGTGGCTTAGAGGCCCTGGCATGCCCATTCTCTCTTTCTCTCTGCCTCTTCCTCTCTCTCTCTCAAATTAATTAATTAAAAAATAAAAACAAGGGCTGGAGAGATGGCTTAGTGATTAAGGCATTTGCCTGTGAAGCCAAAGGATCCCGGTTCAATTCTCCAGGACCCACATAAGCCAGATGCACAAGGGGGCACATGCATCTGGAGTTCGTTTGCAGTGGCTAGAGGCCCTGGTGTGCCCATTTTCTCTCTGTCTGTCTCTCTTCTATCTCTCTCTCTGCTTGAAAATAAATAAATAATTTTTTAACCCTAATAAATAAAAAAATAAATAAAAACAAGCCGGGTGTGGTGACACATGCCTTTAATCCCAGCACTTGGGAGGCAGAGGTATAGGAGGATCGCCATGAGTTTGAGGCCACCCTGAGTCTACATAGTGAATTCCAGATCAGTCTGGGCTAGAAAAACCAAAATAAAAATAAAAACAAAAACAAAAACAAAAAATACGTATCAAGTAAGGCTGAACATATCAAAACAGTATCATCCATATACACAAGAGATGAACGGCCCCTTGTTAGCTCTCCTCCCAGGGCGGGCAAGTCTTCCTGCTGGTTCGTGGACCCACACATTGCATAATGTATCTCCTAAATCTCTCTCTTTTTTTTTTTTTTGGTTTTGCGAGGTAGGGTCTCACTCTGGCCCAGGCTGACCTGGAATTAACTATGTAGTCTCAGGGTGACCTTGAACTCACTGCGATCCTCCTACCTCTGCCTCCCGAGTGCTGGGATTAAAGGCGTGCGCCACCACGCCCGGCTCTAAATCTCTTTTAAGCTAAAATAGCTGCCCCTTCCCTGTCTGTCTCAGCCTCTCTGTTGAAAGGCACAGCATAGGTATAGCCCTGACCACGTAGCTATCCATGGACCAGCAGCTTGGGCTCCAGGGCTGGTTGGCAACACAGTCTCCTGGGCCTTGGCATAGTTGTGCAGCATCAGGACCTGAGTTCCATACAGCCATCAAAGTTTCAGACACACTGCTCTGCAATTTCCTGTGATGAAGACATGGACAAACCATCGTAGCTTCCTGTCCGGAGTTCTGTAATGGACACATGGAGTAATTAACAGACCAGCTCTGCTTCAACCAGGGCTAGGAGCTTCCACCACTGATCCCATCCACCAGTGGGGGACAGCAGGGACCCCATGGTGTCTGTATGGCCACCTGTGTGCTTAGGAATGCAGACTGGCCAATGGATGCAGCTGTTGCTATCTTTGTCCTTCAAGTCCTGCCCACTTGCCAGGGGGCCACCAGAGCGCAGTCTTGATTTCCTTTTCTCTGAGAGGATGGCCCCAGAACTGCCTGGCACCTAGAACATGCCTAGACGTCTCTCAGGTCCTGGCTGATTATGCTGAGTGTGCACTGCCCCGTGCTGCCTGCTTGCAGCTCAACACAGCCTCATTGCTGGGGAGGGCTGCTTGAAAAACCCTGGGGAAGGGTATGAATGACCACCATGGGGCACCATGAGTCGGGCTGTGAGTTCAGGACACTTGGCTTGGGGGATTTGAAAAGTGAAAGACGAGGCTGGGGAGATGACTTAGCGGTTAAAGCGCTTGCCTGTGAAGCCTAAGGACCCAGGTTCAATTCTCCAGGTCCCACGTAAGCCAGATGCACATGGTAGTACATGCATCTGGAGTTTGTTTGCAGTGGCTAGAGGCCCTGATGCACCCATTCTCACTCTCTCTCTGTATCTCAAATAAAAATCTTAAAAAAAAGGAAAGAAAGAAAGAAAGAAAGAAAGAAAGAAAGAAAGAAAGAAAGAAAGAAAGAAAGAAAGAAAGAAAGAAAGAAGGAGGAAAGACTACATAAGGAGAGTTTTCTGGTCGCCAAAAGGGACTTGCAGGGCAAGAGGAGGCACACTTACTCCTCTGCTGGAGTCCTGTATCTTTCCTCCACACTCTTCCTGGAGGACAGGCGCTCTTATCTAACTCACTCTGAACAGGGCCAGCTTGCCCACACTGGCCCCATCTGGCCCTGATGCTCTCATGGAGGAGGACATGCTTTTAATTTTCAATTCAAGGGCAGGAAGACCAGACCTGTTTCTCAGTCTCAAAAGGGACCAAGTCACAAGAGGAACCAAGGGGGGGGGGACTCTGAAGCCCCACCAATAGAAGAGCAGGAATCACAAAAAGAAGGGTGTTGAGGTCCCCCTTTGATACTGGGATGCTGCGGAGGGAGGCAGGAGCAAAACATGGGATAGGAACTGGGAGGTGGGTTGCTACAACTGAGCTTGGCGAAGGTCTCTCTCTCTCTCTCTCTTTTTGAAGAAGGGTCTCACTCTAGCTCAGGCTGACATGGAATTTACTATGTAATCTCAGGGTGGCCTTGAACTCACGGCAATCCTCCTACCTCTGCCTCCCAAATTCTGGGATTAAAGGCAAGTGCCACATACTTGGCTCTTTCTCTTCCTTCCTTCCTTCCTTCCTTCCTTCCTTCCTTCCTTCCTTCCTTCCTTTCTTTTTTTCCTTTTCCTTCCTTCCTTCCTTCCTTTCTTTCTCTCTCTCTCTTTCTTTTTCTTTTTTTGGTTTTCTGAGGTAGGATCTCATTCTAGCTCAGGCTGACCTAGAATTCACTCTGTATTCTCAGGGTGGCTTCAAACTCGTGGCAATCATCCTACCTCTGCCTCCCGAGTGCTGGGATTAAAGGTGTGCACCACCATGCCCAGCTTTTCTTCTTCTTCTTTTTTTTTTTTTGGTTTTGCGAGGTAGGGTTTCACTCTGGTCCAGGCTGACCTGGAATTAACTATGTAGTCTCAGGGTGGCCTCGAACTCTCAGCGATCCTCCTACCTCTGCCTCCCGAGTGCTGGGATTAAAGGCGCGCGCCACCACGCCCGGCCTTTTTTAAATTATTTATTTTATCTGAGAGAGTAAAAGAGAGAGAAAAAGAAAGAATGGGAACACCAGGGCCTCTAGCTACTGCAAATGAACTCCGGATACATAGATACATGCACCACCTTGGGCTCTGGCTTATGTAGGTACTGGGGAATCGAACCTGGGTCCTTAGGGCTTCACAGGAAAATGCCTTAACCTCCAAGCCATCTCTCGAACCTTTTTGTTTTGCTTTGCTTTGCTTTGTTTTCGAGATAACGTATCACTATAGCCCAGGCTGACCAAATACTCACTCTATAGTCCCAGGTTGACCTTGAACTCACAGAGATCCTCCTAGTTCTGCCTCCTCAGTGCTGGGATTAAAGGTGTGTGCCACCATGCCCAGCCTCTTTCATATGTTTTCTTTTTGTTTGTTTGTTTGTTTTCAAGGTAGGGTTTCACTCTAGCTCAGGCGGACCTGGAATTTGACTATGTAGTCTCAGGGTTGCCTTGAACTCTCAGTTATCCTCCTACCTCTGCCTTCTGAGTGCTGGGATTAAAGGCATGAGCCACCATGCCCCATCTTTTTCATGTTTTGACTGCAACAGACATGCCCATCTGGGACATGAGAAGGAAACAAGAAGATGAGAGGCTGGAGTTTTTGGAGCCATTCTCCCCCAGCTCTGTGTTGCTGGACCAGGGGAAGGCTGTGTGTGGGAGATGGTGTTGGCCCTGTCTGCAGATCTGAGTTCCTGTCAGGGAAAGGCTGAGAGGTCAGAGCACAGACAAGGCTGGCCATCCTGGGAGAAGGGACACTGTGTATAAGAAGCCACTCAAATCAGCCTGGGACTACAGAAGTGAGAACCTACGTCAGAAAGATAAAAAGAAGAAAATAAGCCACCTGAAGCCGAGCTACGCTGACCACTGCAGGTTGGTTTGTTTGTTTGTTCTTTCAGAAACAGCAAACTGGGTAACTGCAGGAACTGGAATTTGGGGCTGTGCTCAGGCCAGCACTAGACTTCTCTTTGTAGTTAGGGGCGCTCAGGTCCACAGTTGTAGCTGACCTCTCAGTTCCATTACTTGCTGCACTTGACAGCAAAGACTAGAAGATCAGAACTTGGTAAAGGAAACCTGTTTATGACAGTTAGACCAAATGGAAAGAGAGAAAACCTTCTTTCTTTCCGCCTTTCTTATGGCAGTCTTAAACTCATAGAGAAGGTGGAATAAAAACCAGGAACTGGGCCGGGTGTGGTGGCGCACGCCTTTAATCCCAACACTCGGGAGGCAGAGGTAGGAGGATCGCCATGAGTTCGAGGCCACCCTGAGACTACAGAGTGAATTCCAGGTCAGCCTGAGCTACAGTGAGATCCTACCTCGAAAAAACAAAAAACAAACAAAAAAACCAGGATTTAGATGCAGCGTGAGACAGGTTGTGGGATCTGTCCTGGCTAGAATGCTTTCCCAGGGGCCCTTACGTCCCTTCTCAGCATGTGAGGTCCTGTGCAATTACACCCAAGTGTTGGTGGAGAGGACTGAACACCCAGGTACCCTAATGTGGGATTCTACAATCCCTCCCACCCCCAGGCTCCCTGTTAGATAGGCATTCCGAGGAAACATTCAGAGACTCAGTGTCCAAGTTAGTTCCAAAGAGCAAAGAGCAGCTGAGGACCACTGCAACCACATCCTGCAGAGTTCAGGCTCCAGTAGGCGGACACTTTTTCCTCACTGCCCAGTCTCCCGATTGCCAACCCTATTTAAAAGCGAGGGGCTGGGACCGCGAAAGCACCTCACTACGCTGACCAAGCACCATTCAAAATCGTTCTCGGCCTGTGGCTGTGAAAGGTGGGCAGGTGTGGTTTCCGGGCGCAAACGCTGAAACCTCAGCAGCCACTTCAGAGGATCGGGAGCGGAGACGCAGTCCCTGAGCGGAGGGGGCGGAAGAAGACTCGCCGAGCCGCTCACATCGCTGGGAGGGTCGGCGTGTAGGGGCAGCTCCATCTGGGCCGCCTTCCCCAACTTCACCAGTCCCTAGGCTAAAGCCCTGGGTTTGGAGAAGCAGGACCGTGTCCCTGGATGGAGGTCTTCAATTTCCTATGTCCTCAGCCCTGGAGCGGAGGAGAGTCAGTGGAAATAAGGCTTGCTCTTTTCCTACATAAGAAAATAAAACAGGAGTCGCTGTCTCAAGTCCGGTTCGCCGGGCACTGAGGACTGGCAAGATACCCAGAAGAATCCAAAGGGCATCCCCGTCTTCCCAGCTGGTGGTCGCATCCCCGGCCTCCGGCGACAGGAGCAGGTGCACCCTGCCCTCCCCGCTTCCCCAGCGCGGCCGTTCGCTCTCCCTTCCACTCCGCTCTCCAATCCCGCCCCGCGCGTCCCTCCCGGACCGCCCCCTCCCCATTCTCCCATCCACCCACCCTGAGCCCGGCCCCGCCCTTCCCGGGAGCAGCCCCGCCCCTCCTCCGCGCTCTGGCCCCGCCCCCGCCGGAAGCGCCCGCGCGCCCGCGGCCCTGTGCGCTCGGGTCCGACCTCGGGCTCTGGCGGCCCGGCGCATGGAGCTGGCGGAGCGCGCGCAGGCGGCGCGGGCCCGGGTGCCCAGGTGGGTGTCCAGGAGGCCGCGGGGGCCGAGCGGGGGCGGGGGCGCGCGCCGGTCCCCCGAGAGCGTGGGAAGGATGCGCCGGAGCGGACCGCGGACGCAGGGTCTTGCTTGTGTTGCAGGGTCGACCCGTACGGCTTTGAACGGCCCGAGGACTTTGACTATGCCGCGTATGAAGAGTTCTTCTCCTCCTACCTCGTCATCCTCACCAAGAGGGCAATAAAATGGTCCAAGCTCCTGCAGGGGGGCGGCGGCATCCGAAGGAGCGTGACAGGTGAGGCGCGCGCCGGGGAGACCCGGGCCCCGAGGCCGAGCCAGAGCGCGGGACCTCGCCGGAGTGAGTCACGCGCCCTCGGGCTCAGCACGGACAGAGTCCACGCCTCTGCGCCGGGAGCCGCGAGGGGTCCCGGGGTCCCGGCAGGCTCAAACCCGGAAAGCAAAGTTGGCCCTAAGGCAGGACGCCCCCAGGGCAGGTGGGGCCTGGGGAAGGGCCTTTGCCAACAGCCGCACCTGCGGGCTGGAAACGGGTCTCTGGCGTCTACACCAGACGCCGGGCTCCTGTGTAGCAAGTCCTCCCCCCCCCACCCCACTCGCCCTTGGAAAAGCGCAAGCCGTGGGTGGTGGAGTGTCCCAGTGACCCCCAGGCCCAGCACACCAACTCTCCCCTCTCTTTCACAGGGCTTTTCTCTTCTCACAGTCCTTGTTTGACAGGCACTTGTTTTCCTTAGTAGAATCAAAGGTCCCTCCCTGCCTCCCAGGGATTTTGTTTCCTCTGTGGAATCCTGGATACAAGGAACAGGCCAGGACGACGACGACGACGACGACTACTACTTCTTTTGGTTTTTCGAGGTAGAGTCTCACTCTGGCCCAGGCTGACCTGGAATTCACTATGTAGTCTCAAGGTGGCCTCGAACTCGCAGCAATCCTCCCACTTCTGCCTCCCGAGTGCTGGGATTAAAGGCGTGCGCCACCACGCCCTGCTCCAAGACTTCATATTTACTAAAGGAGGGAGTGAAGGTCTTTGCCATGTGCTTAGGTGAAGACAGAGTGACAGTGTCATCCTAAAGGCTTGTGTGAAGTGTGTTGGGGAGTTGCTTCCTGAACATTAGTGATGGACACAGAGCTGGTGACCCAAATATTAGAGGTAGGAACTAGGGTGGACCCATCATGTCCCATCCCAGTAGCCTCTGTTAATTAGGGGTAGGAACTAGGGTGGACCCATCATGTCCCATCCCAGTAGCCTCTGTTAATGTGTTTTCAACAAGCATTTGCTTTTATTTTTCTTGTGCATTTGTTCTTAAAAGTTGACTGGCCTTTTTTAAATTTGCAAGCAGAGAGAGAGAGAGACAGAATGGACACACTAGGGCCCCTAGCAGCTACAAACAAACTCTAGATTTATGTGTCACTTTGTGCATCTAGTTTTACATGGCTACTGGGGATTTAAACCCTGGTTGTTAGACTTTGCAAGCAAGATCCTTAACTACTGAGTCATCTCTCCAGCCCTTGATTGGAATTTTAACATTAAAAAAAGTTTTATAGCTGGGCGTGGTGGCACACCCCTTTAATCCCAGCACTTGGGAGGCAGAGGTAGGAGGATCGCCATGACTTCAAGGCCACCCTGAGACTACAGAGTGAATTCCAGGTCAGCCTGGCTAGAGTGAAACTCTGCCTCGAAAAACAAAAAAACAAAAAACAAACAAACAAACAAAAGTTTTATATACATAACTTTACATGGGTAAATTTAAAATATATATATATTGTATTTATTTATTCAAGAGAGAGAAAGAGGCAGAGAGAGAGAGAGAATGGGCATGCCAGAGCCTCCAGCCACTGCAAAGGAACTCCAGATGCATGCACCCCCTTGTGCATCTGGCTTACGTGGGACCTGGAGAATCAAATCGGGATCCTCTGGATTTGCAGGCAAATGCCTTAGTCTCTAAGCCATCTCTCCAACCCAGCATGGGTAAATGTTTTAACCCTACCAAATGATACAGAATGAAGTTGCTTTTCCCTCCCTAGGCTCCAGCCTTCCAGAGAACACTCCCAGAGAGAGAGACCACTGGGGACTGTCTTACATGTTTCCCAGGAGCAGTTGTGTTCATATTCACACAGGTCCAGTTGCTTACTAGGTACATGCAGTGGCCTCAGACTAATGATCCCTGGAAGACCTTCGGCGCATTAACTGAGCAGCATGCGTTCATTACCCTGTCTGCTTGGCCTTTGGTTAGATCCCACCATAGCCCTTTTCTATAAGTCAGTGGGTCTTCACCTTCGTGCATCATCTTCCTCAAGGAAGCTGCGCTCAGGGCATTGTCTCCATCTCCCAGTGTGGGGTTGGGGTCTAAGGTGAGCAGGAATCAAAGGTGTTTGGAAAGCAATATAAATGCACAATGCTTCCAGATTCTCATCCTCCAGACCTTTGCAGGACTTTTGTGTTGTGCTGGGGATGAGCCTAGCTCCTCAAGTGCTTTTAAATTTATTTTAATTTTAAATTCTCTCCTTCCTTCTTTCATTATTTTTGTTTATTGTGAAGAGGGAGGGAAGGAGGGAGAGAGAAAGAGCACACCAGGGCCTCCAGTCACTGCATACAAAATCCAGGTACATGGGCTTTATATGGGTACTGGGGAATTGAATTTAGGCTGGCAGGCTTTGCAAGAAAGCACCTTTAACTGCTGAGCCATCTCTCTGTCCCCCTTTTTTTTTTTTTTTTTTTTTTTTGGTTTTTCATGGTAGGGTCTCACTCTAGACCAGGTCGACCTGGAATTCACTGTGTAGTTTCAGGGTGGCCTTTTACTCATGGTATCCACCTACCTCTGCCTCCCAAGAGCTGGGGTTAAAGGCATGCACCACCATGCCCGGCTCCCCTTTTTAAAATTTATTTATTATTATTTATTTGAGAGAGAGATACAGAAATAGGCAGGTAGAGAGAGAGAGAATGGACCTGCCAGGGCCTCCAGGTGCATACTCCCCTTGTGCATCTGGCTTACATGGGTCCTGGGGAGTCAAACCTGGGTCCTTTGGCTTTGCAGGCAAGCACCTTAACCACTAAGCCATCTCTCCATCCTCCCCTTTTTAGAGACAACATCTAAGTTGCCCAGGCTGTGAACTTGATCTGTGGCCCAGATAGGTCTTGAACTTGTGATCTTCCTGCCTCAGCTTCCTGGGATTACAGGCCTGTACCACCAGGCCAGGCTTTGCACCTAATTCAGCAAGGGTTTTTGTTGTTGCTGTTTTGAGAGAGAATGGACATGCTAGGGCTTTCTGCCACTGCAAACCCAAGATATGTGCACCCCCTTGTGGCACATATGCCACAGTTCATGCCTCTGTCATGTCTGGCCACGTGGGACCTGGAGATTCAAACATGAGTTCTTAAGCTTTGCATGCAAGTGCCTTTACCTCTAAGCTATCTCTCCAGCCAGTTTTTTGTTTGTTTTGTTTTGTTTTTCGAGGTAGAGTTTCACTTTAGCCCAGGCTGACCTGGAATTCACTATGTAATCTCAGGGTGGCTTCAAACTCACAGCAATCCTCCTCCCTCTGCCTCCTGAGTGCTGAGATTAAAGGCGTGCGCCACCACGCCCTTGGTTTTGCTTTTTGTTGAGCCCTTGTCTTGACTCTGTAAAAATATAACTTAGTTTAACCACTTTTTTGCTTTAATAGTGTTTTCACTGTGTAATGCTCATTAGGCTGTAATTATGGTAACAAGTATAGTTGTAAACAGGGTTGAGAGCGAGTATGTTTGCTTCCCAGTTAACCGTCAGCCTGAGGGAGAGGAGCCTGAGTCAGGGTGAGAGCCAGCCTGATGCTCTGGCCAGAAATGGAACCCTGGTTAGTCAGGTGAGGGGCTGGGGAGCCTGCCACCCTGCATGCCCCTGTTGGCACAAGTGTGGTTTCGTGGTGTAATAGGGAGGTCTGAGTGCACTGTCGGCATATAGCGAGTGGACAGGCTAGTCCAGAAATGGGAATCACGTTTTTCCTGCAGGATACGCAAAGCTGGCTGAAGTCTAGGCGGTCACCAGGGCAACATCCCCAGGGAAAGATCACGTGGCCACAAAGACGAGCTTGTGTGTGAGGGAGGGGCAATGGGCTCAGTGTCAGACTCACCCTTGAGTTTCAGCAAGCACCCCTTGAAGTTTCATGAGACTGAGAGGGGCTCATGCCTGAAAGTACTCTCAGTGTAGAAGCTCAGAGTACCGTGTTTACAGGCAAAAGGCCATAAAAATATTTCCCAATGACATTGTTGCCAGATGCAAGTCAGGGTGTGTTTGGAATTTCAGGCATGTCATTCCCTATCCTGGAGTTATCTGGAGTTTGTACACCTGGTTCATGCTCAGGGTCGTGGGAAGCCCTGAGAGTGTGGTCAGTGCAGACATGGCCCTCCCAGGGAGTTGGGCAGTTTGCATCTGAAAGGTGCCCTAGCTTAGCTATTTTATTTCCCCAGTATATGGAGTCAGGGCCTAGTTAGGACAGGATGGCATTATCTTAGCTATGTCACTGATCTTGGCTCAGTATCCTCCTGTCTTACCCTCCTGAGTGTAGGTATTATAGGAATGTACCACCACACATAGCTTCTTTCTTTCTTTCTTTCTTTCTTTTTGGAGGATCCACTTACCTGAGTCACTGGATTCACAAGATCTCTTGCAGGTTTTTGGTGTCACTGATTAAAAAAAATTAAATCAGGTTTAGAAGGAAACTTGAGGATAGTTTTATTGGCATAAGAGGAAACAGCAGGGCAGGCAAGCTGCAGACCTTGGCAGCTGTCAGAAGGAAGGGGATGAAGAAGGAGAAAGTTACTCTTAGAAGTCAAGAAAGCAGGCAGACTCCACAGTGGATGTGTGCAGATTAGCTGCATTGAGAGTGGTCTCCAGAGAGAAAATGCTGGGAACATGAGGCAGGCAGCCTTAGCATTTTGTCTGGTGTCTAGAGAAGGGAAATGGAAAGGGGGAAGAAGAAATGATAATGCCTTCTGATGTGATGAGGGTCTGTAAGCTGTTTCATGCGGGGAGAGATTGTCAAGGGTGCGAGTACATGTCATTCAGGGAGAACTGTCCATTTTCTCATCACGTCGTCAGCTGTATCACGTTTCCTTGCACCTTTTGGCTTTAGGCTGGTCTTTTTGTTTTGTTTTGTTTTTGAGGTAGGGTCTCACTGTAGCCCAGGCTGACCTGGAATTCACTCTGTAGTCTCAGGGTGGCCTTAAACTCACGGCGACCCTCCCACCTCTGCCTCCCGAGTGCTGGGATTAAAGGCGTGTGCCCCCACGCCCGGCTAGGCTGGTCTTTTTCTTAAGAGGCTTTCATCTGTATCGAAGGGGCATGAGGAACCATTGGCCAAACCGTTTGTCTGAAGGGACCATCAATCACACTATTTGTGACAGAGGATCTTACCATACTGGTGTTCATATGTCCCAAAGGGGTTCCTGACTCAGGAAGCCCCTCTGTGTGCATCAGAAAGGATGTTTCAGGTCATGGATCATGTCATCTGTACTGAGGAGGCTCACACTGATATGGTGCCTGGGAAGCAGCTAGTACAGTGGCCCTTTCCATTCCCTTCCTCCCTGCCTGGCTTCTCATTTCATCCAGTGTCTCCAGTTACCTACAGATCTTGCATTCAAGATATCTTCAGATAACTGTAACTGTATCTGCAAGGAAGAGGGGGCCCAGTGAACATAGTATTTTTGTTTTAATGGGTAAAGAAAAATAGAGCATGCTGGGCTGGAGAGATGGCTTAGTGGTTAAGGCACTTGCCTGCAAAGCCTTAGGACCCAGGTTCGATTCCCCAGTACCCACATAAGCCAGAGGCACAAGGTGGCGCATGCATCTGAAGTTTGTTTCCAGTGGCTGGAGGCCCTGGCGTGCCCATTCTCTCTCTCTCTTCCCTCTTTCTCTCTCTCAAAAAAATAAATGAATTAAAAAAAAAAATCGAGCATGACCCTCCCACCACTGGGAAAGAGAGACTGAACTCTGAGACCTTCATCCCACCTGTTCCTATTTCAAGGACCTCAGCAGGGGACCCTGGAGTCAGTTACTTCTTGCCCTGTTTAGTGACTTAGTGTGTCCGTCCTGAACGCCGGAAACTGTAGAAACATGTTCAAAGTCAAGTGCCAAAAAACTGGGAGTTTGCTTGAACTGGTCAGGCAGACAGGCAGAAGCCAGTCCCTGAGGAGTTAGTGACATTTGTGAGCTAGTCCTGCCCCAAAGAAGCTATCTTAATTCTCCTTTGAAGAAACAAGGTAAGTTACTGTAGTAGCCCTGGCCCACCCATTCTCTCTCTTTCCCCCTCCCTCCCTCCTTCCCTCTCATGTAAATAAATATAAAATAAAATATTATATTACAAAATTATTATTATTATTATTTGAGATAGGGTCTCAGTGTAGCTCAGGCTGACCTGAAACTCATTCTGTAGCCCCATTCCCAGCTAAATTATTTTTTAAATTTACAGTGAAACTCACTTTTTTTTTTTTTTTTTTTTTTTGTTTTCAATGTAGGGTTTCATTCTAGCCCAGGCTGACCTGGAATTCACTATGTAGTCTCAGGCTGGCCTCGAATTCATAACAATCCTCCTACCTCTGCCTCCCGAATGCTGGGATTAAAGGCGTGCACCACCATGTCCAGCTGAAACTCACTTTTATCAGTGTACTATTTTAGGGGTTTAAATATACAGCAAACCACAGTTAAGATTCAAGCCCCAGGGGATGACTTAGTGTTAAAGGTGCTTGCCTGCAAAGCCTGCTGGCTGGGGTCAATCTCCCACTACCCATGTAAAGCCAGATGCTCAACATGTGGCACATGCATCTGGAACTTGTTTGCAGCAATGAGAGGTTCTGATGTGCACATTCACTTTTCCCTCCATAAATTTTATGTATATAGCTTTTTTGAGGTAGGGTCTTGCTCTAGCCCAGGCTGACCTAAAATTCACTATGTCGTCTCAGGGTGGCCTCAAACTCACAGTGAGTCTCCTACCTCTGCCTTCTGAGTGCTGGGATTAAAGGTGTGCACCACCATGCCTGGCTATAATAAATATAAAGATTTTAAATTGGTTTTTCAAGGTAAGGTCTTGCTCTAGCCCAGGCTGACCTGAAATTCACTTTGTAGTCTCAGGGTAGCCTCAAACACATGGCAGTCCTCCTACCTCTGCCCCCAAGTGCTGGGATTAAAGTCTGGTTCTGACACTGAATTTGAGACTCATCCAGCATCTTGTGTGCCCCAGTGGCTCATTCATTCTGTTGCTGAGCCATTTTCTTATTGTGTGGATATATCTGCTGGTGTGTGGGGTACACAAAGCCAACAAAATAAGCATCACACAGCTTTGTGTGGTCTTAGACTTTGCTTCACTTGCATAAACACTGGGAGAGCTGAATCATTTTGAACTAGTAAGAAATGGCATCACCTGGTAGGTTTAGGGCCCTGGGTTCAATTCCCAGCACCAAAAGGGGAAAAAGGAAAAAGAAATGCAAGCTTTTTCCAAGCGGCTATGCAGATTTGCATTTTGGTATTCCTGTTGTGTCTGAGCCTAAGCCTAGAGCACTAGAATCACGGGCCACTTTGGAACTTGTGAGGACAAGGGTCACCTGACTGGAGCTTGTAAGAGTATTTTTTTTCTGCATGTGTGGTATGTGTGTGGAGGTCAGAGGTCAATGTCTTGTCTCCCTGTATTGCTCTCCACACCTTATTTATTGAGACCCTGTCTCTCATTGAACCCAGAACTCACCAATTCGCTAATCTTGATGGCCAGCAAGCCCTGAGGAGTCTCCTGTCTGTCTCCCAGGCACCGAGACTGCAGGTGCATGCCACCATGCCCAGCATTTACATGGGTGCTGGCCGTCCAAACAAGACCTCGTGCTTGTGTGGCGAGCACTTTTATCCGTTAGGCCTTTTCAGTAGCTCCCCGTGGAGGTGTATTTATTTTTTCTTCCAGTGTTAGTCCCTTCCATTACTGTAACAGATATCTGAGATAGTTGTCTTATAAAGAAAAAAGGTTTGGGGGCTGGAGAGATGGCTTAGCGGTTAAGGCACTTGCCTGCAAAGCCAAAAGACCTCAGTTCGATTCCCCAAGACCCATGTAAGCCAGATGCACAAGGTGGCACATGTGTTTGGAGTTCATTTGCAATGGCAGGAAGCCCAGACACGCCCATTCTCTCTCTCAAATAAATAAATAAATAAAAAGAAAATATTTTAAAAAAGAAAAAGAAAAAAGGTTTATTATGGCTCACAGATTTGGAGATTGGCTTCATTGCTTTGGGCCTGGCCTGGCCCATCACCGTGGGAGCAAACATGCTCACCTTATGGCCAGCACCCTGCCGTCCTCTTCAAGGACAGAACCCCAGTTACCTAAAGACCTTTCAGTAGGCCCTTCCTTTTAATATTACATCTATTAATAAATAATACATATTTTAATATCTTATTTACGAGAGAGTGAGAGAGTATGTATGGGTTTGCAGGGCCTCCTGCCACTGCAAACAAACTTCAGACATACATATCATTTTGTATATTTGGCTGTATGTGAGTACTGGGGAATTGAACTTGGGCCTTCAGGCTTTGCAAGCAAGTGCCTTTAACTGCCAAGCTGTCTCTCCAGCCCGAGGGACCAAGTCTTCAACACAGGGGCCTGGGAAGACAGTTCACATCAGTGAGTACATCACTCTGTACTCTCAGGGAGACCTTGAACTCACAGCCATCCACCTACCTCTGCTGGGATCAAAGACCTGCACTATGTAGTCTCAGGGTGACCTTGAAACTCACAGTGATCCACCTACCTTTGCCTCCCAAGTGCTAGGATTAAAGACCTTTTTTTTTTTTTTTTTTTTTTTTTTTTTTTTTTT
The DNA here is from genome assembly GCA_036365145.1 of Orientallactaga sibirica. Classification (NCBI taxonomy): domain Eukaryota; kingdom Metazoa; phylum Chordata; class Mammalia; order Rodentia; family Dipodidae; genus Orientallactaga; species Orientallactaga sibirica. The sequence goes on along the minus strand of JAEOAD010000041.1, from coordinate 18,970,516 downwards.
TTTTTAGGTAGGTCTCACTCTAGCCCAGGCTGACCTGGAATTCACTCTGTATTCTCAGGGTGGCCTCGAACTCATGGAGATCCTCCTACCTCTGCCTCCCAAGTGTTGGGATTAAAGGCGTGCGCCACCACGCCCAGCTTCCCCAAGTATTTTTGATTTAAAAAAATCCTGGTCAGAACTGGGTGTGGTAGCGCACGCCTTTAATCCCAGCACTGGGAAAGCTGAAGTAAGTGGATCACTATGAGTCCAATGCTAGTCTGGGCTACAGAGTTGAGTTTCAGGTTAGCCTGGGCTAGATAGAGTGAGACCCTACCTCAAAACAAACAAGCCGGGCATGGTGGTGCACGCCTTTAATCCCAGCACTTGGGAGGCAGAGGTAGGAGGATTGCCATGAGTTCAAGGCCATCCTTGAGACTACTGAGTGAATTCCAGGTCAGCCTGGGCTAGAGTGAGACCCTACCTCAAAAAAGAACCAAAAAAAAAAAAAAATCCCTACAAGTTGAAGTAGCACTGAGCACGAGAGAATAGCTGCAGAGTGGGTTACATTGACCCGTCTGAGGCTGCCAGCCCGGCTCGGCTCAGCTTAGCTCACAAGGTAAGCATCTTTGCCTCTTGCTGGTTTTTGCCCATGTGGCTCATATACTGTGGCTGCTAATATTTGACCAGTTCCCTGCCTCCCTTCCAGGTTAGGACCAGTACCTATCTGGTGTGTGAAGCCCCCAAGACAGCTTCCCTGAAATTGTCCCTGCCTGCAGCTCCTGGACAAGCAGTGTCCACACCTCTGCCCCCTCCCTGGGTCATCTATTCTTGCTTTTTTGACATTTTTTTCTTTTTGGTGTTGGGCGTAGTGCTCAGAGCCTTGCCCATTGCTAAACACTTGCTCTACTGATGAATCACACCCAGCCAGGTTTCTGCTCTCTGATTCTGCACCACCTCTGATCAGCACAGTGCCCCCTGAGGCCCAGCCATCCCCAGAACAGGCGCCTGAGCCCTTCTGTGTGTCTTCTCAGAGTTGGCTGTCTAGATTGAGGGCTGGTAGTAGGCAAGATGAGGGTGAGCCTATGGTCTCAGCTGGACCCCTGAGTGGCTCAACAGTGCAGTAGGATCGAATGGTCAGTGAGCGCCTGGCTGCTGCTTTTTAGAGGAGGCTTCTAGAGTGTATGCTGGTTTGGGTAGAGATAAGAACTTTTGGGTTCTTTTCAGGTTGGTTTAGGAAGACAAACATTCAAGATGAAGGTAAATGGGCATTACCCCAATAACCTGAGATCTGAGCTCATCTCTCTGTCTTCTGGGTTTCAGTGAAGCGCTATGTCCGAAAGGGGATCCCGCTGGAGCACCGGGCCCGTGTCTGGATGGCTGTGAGTGGGGCTCAGGCCCAGATGGACCAAAACCCTGGATACTACCACCGACTGCTTCAGGGAGAGAGCAGTCCCAGCTTGGAGGAAGCCATCAGGACAGGTGGGATGGGGCCTGGGTGAGAACAGACCAGGTTCCCAACAGCAACCCCTTGTCCAAGTCATAAGGTAGTGAGGAAGCTTGCTAAAGATGCGCCTGCTGACATTAATTTGGAATTCTGTTTTGGGGGAAATCAAAAGAAGTGTTTATAAGAAGGACAGCAAATATTTGTGTGCCTATTCCTTGTGAGAAAGTGAACTTGTTGAAGGGTTTTAAGAGCATCATGATACCCAGAAACAGTGGGCACAGGGATGCCACCTGGTTTCAGGGCTCAGTGCACAATTGTGCCACATGTCAGATGACTATTGTGCCTGACTTGGGTGCTGGCTCTGTCTTCCAAGTGCCTTGGTGACAACAGGCACAAAACCATTGCCTCTCAAAAGTTCAGGGGCTGAAGAGATGGCTTAGCGGTTAAGGCATTTGCCTGCAAGGCCAAAGGATCCTGGTTCAGTTCTCCAGAACCCACATAAGCCAGATGCACAAGGGGGCGCATGCATCTGGAGTTTGTTTGCAGCGGCTGGAGGCCCTGGTATGCCCATTCTCTCCCCCTCATGCTCTCTCTCTCTTTCTCAAATTAAAAAAAAAAAAGTTTGAAGTTTAATCCCAGCACTCGGGAGGCAGAGGTAGGAGGATCACTATGAGTTTGAGGCCACCCTGAGACTACATAGTGAATTCCAGGTCATTCTGGGCTAGAGTGAGACCCTACCATGAAAAACCAAAAAAGGGCCTACAAAGCCTAAGGACCCCAGTTCAATTCTCCAGGTCCCACATAAGCCAGATGCACATGGTGGCGCATGCATCTGGAGTTTATTAGTAGTGGCTAGAGGTCCTGGCGTGGCGTGCCCATTTTCTCTCTCTCTCTCTCCATTAAAAAAAAGTTCGACAAGACCATAACTCAAAAAAATATAAAAATAAAAATAAAAGGGGTAGGAGGGTGGAAAGATGGCTTAGCAATTAAGGAGCTTAAGGAGCATGCCTGCGAAGCCTAAGGACCCCAGTTCATGTCTCCAGGTCCCATGTAAACCAGATGCACATGGTGGCTGTGGTAGTTTGAATATATGTACCCCAATATATTCAGTTTTTATTAGTTATAGTTTGCATCTGCAATCACCTTGCTAGAGGCAATGTCACTGGGGGCCAGTTTTAAGGTGTGGTGATGGGTTTGAGATTCCATTGTAAAGATATGCAAAGTGTGCCTAGCGGGAGTTCCTGAAGTGTGTGTGGCTTTTGGGCTGTAGTTTTTGCTCCGTGAGCTGTGTGGCTGGTTGGCTTTTCTCTCTCTGCTTGGCCAGCTTCTCCTGCCATTATGGAACTTCCCCTGGATCCATGAGCTTCAATAAATAATATTCCTTCCTCCAAAAAAAAAAAAAAAAAAAAAAAAAAGTTCGAAGTTTAACATAAATTAAAACTTACATCTTTAGGAACTGCCACTGCTTTTCCAACTTGAACCTGGAATGCTATGCAAACACAAGTGAGCAGCACCGATGTAAACAACATGCCAATTTATCTTTATTTATTTATTTATTTATTTATTTATTTATTTATTTATTTGAGAGATACAAAGAAAGACAGACTGAGTATGGGCATGCCAAGGCTTCCTGCCACTGCATACCAGCTCCAGACGCATGCACCACCTAGTGCATCTGGCTTTATGTGGCTACTGCAGAATGGAACCCAGGCTGTCAGGCACTGCAGGCAAATTCCTTTAACCACTGAGCCATTTCTCCAGCCCAACCTTCTGAATGTTTAATAGATCCAGATACTTTACAGAGCCAAGAGACCTGAATTTTAATAGATCCAGATACTTTACAGAGCCAAGAGACCAAGGGAATTGAGTATCCCCAGCATGGTGGGGTGTTCTGCAGCCCCTGATTCCCTCCTCAGTCTCAAGGCAGGCTGTGGATGTGGGCTGCATCCTGGTCATGGAATGCAGCCAGAGGTCTCAGGACAGAAGTGCTTGCCTGATGGCTGTCACTCAGCTGACTCGGTCTGGAAAGTTGAGATTCACTGGAGGCCATAAAATCAGATAAAACAGACTTGCTGTTCATTTGGAAAATTATTTGACACATTCTATTTAGTGTGGATTTGGGGGAAAAAAGTTATTGTGGAAAAATACGCACAATGTAGTTTTTTTTCTTGCCAAACTCAAACTGTCCTTTCTCATTTAATACTAAACTCCCTATTCCCCATTCCAGCCCCTGGCATATGCCATTCTTTCATTTTTTTATTTTTCTTGTTTTTTTTTTTCTGTCTTTTTTCTGGGGGGGGGGTCTTTTTCAAGGTAGGGTCTCACTGTAGCCTAGGCTGACCTGGAACTCACTCTCTAGCTCCAGGCTGGCCTGAACTCACTGCAGTCCTTCTACCTCAGGCTCCTCAGTGCTGGGATTAAAGGCAGATGCCACCATGTCAACCCCCTTTTTTTTTTTTTTTTTGGTTTCTTTAAGTCAGAGTTTCACATAACCTAGACTGGCCTTGAACTTGATATATGCCCAAGGATGACCTTGAACTTCCTTTTTTCCCCCCCATATTTCATTTGAGAGCGAGAGAAAGAAAAAGACAGAGAGAAAGAGGGAAAGAGAAAGAGAAAATGGACACACCAGGCCCTCCAGCCACTGAAAATGAACTCCAGATGCATGATCTTGTGCATCTGGCTTATGTGGGTCTTGGGGAATTGAACCTTGGTCCTTTGTCTTTGCAAGCAAGCACCTTAACCTTTAAGCCATCTCATCAGCCAGACCCTGAACTTCTGATCTTCCACTTTCCAGTTGCTTGTGTTACAGGCATGTGCCTCCATGCTCGGTGTGTGCAATGCTGTGGATTGAAATGAACTAAGCACTCTACCAACTGAACCATATCCCCAGCCTCCCGCTCTACTTTCTGTCTCTGACTGAGGTTGCTGAAGGGACTCAGGGTACAGGGAGCACACAAAGTTTGTTCCTTTCTGATTGGCTTGTTCACACAGCATAATATCCTCAAAGCCATTCTGAGTCATAGCGCAGTTTCTTTTTAAGGCTCTATAATATTTCGCATGTTTGCACACCTCGTTTTGCTTGTCCATTAGTGAACAGAGTTGCTCCAACCTCTTGGCTGTGTACATATGAAATGTTGACATGAACACAGACATCTGCAGTCTCTGCCTTTGGTTCCCTGGGTGTGTAACCAGGATAGGGATTGCTGGGGCGTATACTGATTGTGTGTAATTTTTTGCCCATCTGGACAGCCTGTCTTAGAGGGACCATGTGGAAGATGTTTCATGTCCACAGCGACACCTTAGTGCTGCATAAACAGCCACAAGTCCATCCATTCTTGGCTTTTCCTTTCCATGGAAACACCATACCTCATGATCAAGACCACCACACAGGGTAGGCGTAGACTGTGGCTAGTCTAAAACAGCAAGATTGCTGCTGTTCCTGTGAGCAGTGCATTTCACTGATTGAATGCCAGGGAAAAGTCCATTTTGCTCCTGGGAGGGCATGGGAGACAGGTCACAGGCTCTGCTGAACAGGAAGGGGTGGGCGGGAAATAACTTTACACAAAAGCCGGCAGCATGAGTTTACTTAGTCCCTGGTATCAGCTTTGTCTGTTTATCTCTGAAGGGAGTCTGGGCTTTCTTCCTCCTATGTTTCTAGTGGCCTCAAACTCACGGCAACCCTCTTACTCTGCCTCCCAAGTGCTAGGATTAAAGATGTGTGCCACCATGCCCAGCAGTTTTTGTGATTTTAAAAAATATTTGTGTGTGTGTGTGTGAGAGAGAGGGAGACAGAGGGAGAGATAGAAGCAGACACAGATGGGCACGCCAGGGCCTCTAGCCACTGCAAACTGGGGCATCAAACCTGGGTCCTTAGGCTTTGTAGGTGATTGCCTTAACTGCTAAGCCATCTCTCCAGCCCTGATTTTTTTAAAAAACTATTTTTTTATTTAAAAGAGAGAAGGGCTGGAGAGGTGGCTTAGTGGTTAAGTGCTTGCTTGTGAAGTCTAAGGACCCCAGTTCGAGGCTCAATTCACCAGTACCCATGTAAGCCAGATGCATAAGATGGTGCATGCATCTGGAGTTCATTTGCAGTGGCTGGAGGCCCTGGTGCACCCATTCTCTCTCTGTCTCTACCTCATTCTCTCTGTCTGTCTGTCGTTCTCAAATAAATAAATTTAAAAAAAAAAAGAGAAAGAATATGGGCTCAACAGGGCCTTCTGCCACTACAAGCACAAATTCTAGATACAATTGCCATTTTGTGCACCTGGCTTTATGTGGGTACTGGGGAATCAAACCCAGGCTGTCAGGCTTTGTAAGCAAGCACCTTTAACCACAGAGCCATCTCTCCAGCCCATTTTTAAAAAAGATTTTATTTTTATTTACTTATTTATTAGAGAGAGAGTGAGAATGGGCGCACCAGGCCCTCTAGCCACTGCATACTCCAGACACATACACCACCATGTGCATCTGGCTTACATGGGAATCAAACTGGGGTCCTTAGGCTTCACAGGCATGCACCTTAACTGCTAAGCCATCTCTCCAGCCCATTAAGAAAATTTTTTTTTATTGACAACTTCTTTAATTGTAGACAATATCCGTGGTACTTCCCTCCCCCCCCCCACTTTCCCCTTTGAAACTTCACTCTCCGTCATATCCTCTCCCCCTCTCAATCCGTCTCTCTTTTCAGTTTGATGTCATGATCTTTTCCGCTTATTGTGATGGTCTTGTATAGGTAGTGTCGGGCACTGTGAGGTCATGGATATCTAGGCAATTTTGTGTCTGGAGGAGCACATTGTAAGGAGTCCTACTCTTCCTTTGGCTTTTTTTTGGATTTTTGAGGTAGGGTTTCACTCTAGACCAGGCTGACCTGGAACTCACTATGTAGTCTCAAGGTGTCTCAAACTCACGGTGATCCTCCTACCTTTGTCTCCCGAGTGCTGGGATTAAAGGCATGTACCACCACACATCACACATTGGTGTCCCATTTTTATAAAATATTTTTTTCAGGCTGGAGAGATGGCTTAGTGGTTAAGGCGCCTGCCTCCTAAGCCTAAGAACGCTGGTTCCAATCTCCAGGTCCCATGTTTAGCCAGATGCAAAGTGACGCAAGGGCACAATGCCGCACTTGACCACAAGGGGGCGCACGCATCTGGATTTCTTTTGCAGCAGCTGAGAGGCTGTTGGCGCGCCCATCTCTGTCTTCCTCTCTGTCTTCCTCTCTGTCTCTCTCCAAAAATATATATATATATATTTTATTTATCTGAGACATAAAGAGGCAAAAAGGGGCTGGAGAGAGAGTTTACCAGTTAAGGCATTTGCCTGCAAAGCCAAAGGACTGAGGTTTGATTCCCAAGGACCCATGTAAGCCAGATGCACAAGGTGGCACATGTGTCTGGAGTTTGTTTGCAGCGTTGAGGCTCTGGCATGCCCATTTCTCTCTCTCTCTCTCTCTCTCTCTCTCTGCCTCTTTCTATCTATCCTCTCTCAAATAAATAAATAAACAATGTGAAAAAATAGAAAGAGGCAAAGAGGGAGAGAGAAAATGTGCATACCAGGGCCTCCAACCACTGCAAAAGAAATCCAGATGCATGTGCCTCCTTGTGCATCTTGGTTACATGGGTACTGGGGAGTTGAACCTGGATCCTTAGGCTTTGCAGACAAACACCTTAACTGCTAAGCCATCTCTCCAGCCCCGGAGCTCATTTTTTTTGTTTTGTTTTGAGTCAGGGTCTCCCTCTGTAGCCCAAGTTGGATGTGAACGCAACAGCAGTCCTCTTGCCTCAGCCTCCTAAATGTTAAGGTAACAGGAATAAGCCATCATGCCTGGCCCACCTTATGCTTTTGATCTTTAGAATTGGAGAAACTTCCCCAAGTTTAGTTTTCCTATTTCCTTGTCCCCAAGTCAGGACTTGTTCTTCCTCAGGGAAGCTCAGGGCCCAGGCGGTGAGGGCTGGTGGGGTCACTGGAAAGACCTGATGAAGACCACAGCTCTGGGAAGGTCACCTGCTATCCAGGCTCTGAAAGAACACTGGGGATGTCGCCAAGCCTTTCTAGGGTGGTTCAGGTGCTGCTAGTGTGGCAGCCATTCCTGAAGTCCCAGACAGAATCCAGCAGCTGTTGAGGCAGACACATAGAGACTGTGTGGTGACACAGGTGACTTTTTGTGCAGACTTGAACCGGACTTTCCCTGACAATGTGAGGTTCCGGAAGACAGCAGAGCCTTGTCTGCAGAAGACCCTGTACAATGTGCTGCTGGCGTATGCACTGCATAACCAAGGCGTGGGGTACTGTCAGGTGAGCCCAGGGCCTTAGCGCTGGCACACACTGTGGAGGGAATGATTTGGCACCCCACAGATGTGTGGCTGTGACATTCTGCAAGTGAGCTTTTCACCAGGTCCAGGGGCACAGCGCTCTTACTGACCTCTGTCTTCATAGCACCTTACCTCACTCCTGTGTGATCACACACTGAAGAGCACTCTGTCAGTGGAGATGCAGGTCAGAGGTGTGCCTATTCAGTGGTCGTGTGGTCCTGACACGTGGGACCATGTCCTGGTATAAACTATGCCTACAGTACCACCAGCAGGATGTCTCCACAGCCTTCTGCATTTGATGTCACCTGGGCATGTCTTGTTGGATGAGGAAAGCAGATTTTCTGTTTTTCTTTTGGTTTTTCGAGGTAGGGTCTTGGTCTAGCCCGGGCTGTCCTGGAATTCACTCTGTATTCTCAGGGTGGCCTTGAACTCATGGTGATCCTCCCACCTCTACCTCCCACATGCTGGGATTAAAGGCATGTACCACACCATGCCCAGCTTTATTTTATTTCTAGAGAAATACACATTTACAGTTGAAAAAAAGGAGGAAAATGGAACTCAAGAAAAACCCAGTTACCAGGAAGTGACATACTCCTAAATTCCACCATAAGCCTAGAGGACCATGTCCTCTGCCCAGCATCATGTCAGCACTTGACATTTATGGCAGCATCTACTGTGTGGGGAGTGAGAAGCGTGGATTTCTCTTGGTCTCCCTACAGGAGGATCCGAGCCCCAGCTGTCAGACCTGACCCTTACTGCCTTTTGTTATGTTGTTTAATTGATTCCGGTTTTTTTGTGGGACTGGGAATTGAACCTTGCACATGCTAAGCAAGCACTCATCACTGAGCTACACCCCAGCCCTCGTCTTACATTTTTGTTTTGAGACAGGGTCTCATTAAGTTGCCCAGGCTGACCTAGAACTTGTGATCCTCAGCCTCCAGACAGGCCTGAGCCACCATCCCCGACTGATCTTCACTATTGTGGTAAACGCCGTCCCTGGCGCGGTTTCTGCTCTCAGACGATCCACACTGTTCAGTGTGTCGCACGGATCGTTTAAGATGATACCTTGTTAATCGTTAGTATGAGAGAGCACTCTACGTGGCATTTAGAGAGTTCTTTTGGATGATGTTTCCCTCTTTTTATGCAGGCTGGCTATATGCCCTGCAGACAGTAGGCATTGGGATCCCTACATTTTACCCAAGCATCTCGAGTCATGGGACTTTTCTGGAAGGGTAGAAAAATAGCACACTTGGCCATGAGCTGAATGGTTGCAGAATCATACAGGGGTTTAGAACTAAGGGTAATGTTTGTGTCTCATTTTTCTGCTTGCAGGGAATGAATTTCATAGCCGGGTATCTGATTCTTATAACAAAGAATGAAGAAGAATCTTTTTGGCTCTTGGACGCTCTTGTTGGAAGAATAGTACCTGGTAGGTTGGAAGTCCCTCTGTTCACCCTTCCTGCCCTGTTTCTGGCATCGGTGAAATGATCCCGCTGGCCTGTCAGGATGAAGTGAAAGGGCTGAGATATTGATCAGGAGTAGAGTACTTGCCCAGCAAGTTTAGGCAAGGTTTGGGGTTTAATCCCTAGCACTACAAAAAAAGAGGGAGGGCTGGGCATGGTAGCACACTTGGGAAGCAGAGGTAGGTGGATCACCATGAGTTCAAGGCCACACTGAGACTACATAGTGAATTCCAGGTTAGCCTGAGCTAGAGTAAGACTCTACCTCAAAAAAACAAAAATAAAATAAAATAATAAAATAAAATAAAGAGGGAGGAGAGAAGAAGTGAGGAGGAGAAGAAAGGAAGGAAAGAAAGATCTAATGAAAATAGCTTGTTCAGATATTGAAGTTAAAACCTTTTCTCATTTGAGGTAAGAGAATTGGGTTTCTGCGATCTCTGTCTAAAGTGTAGATTTATCTTTCTTTAAAATGTTATTTATTTATTGGAGAGAGAAAGAGACAAGAGAAAGGGCATGCCAGGGCCTCTAGCCACTTCAAATAAACTCCAGACTCATGCGCCACTATGTGCATCTGGCTTACATGGGTACTGGGAAATCGAACCTGGGTCCTTAGTCTTTGCAAGTAAGTGCCTTAACTCTATCTGCTTCTTTCTGTCTTTCACAAATAAACAAAATAGGGGGAAGGGAATTACCATGGTTTATTGTCATAATTATAGAAGTTGTCAATAAAAAAATTATAAAAAAATCTTAGGGCTGGAGAGATGGCTTAGTGGTTAAGGCGTTTGCCTGCAAAGTCAAAGGATCCAGGTTCAATTCTCCAAGACCCACGTAAGCCAGATGCACAGGGGGGCACATGCATCTGGAGTTCATTTGCAGTGGCTGGAGACCCTGGTGCATCCTTTCGGTCTCTCACTCTGCCTCTTTCTCTCTCTCTCTCAAATTAACAAAAAAACTTTAAAAATAAAATATTTTATATTTTATTTATTTATTTATTTGAGAGAAAGAGGCAGAGAACAAGAGAGAGAATGGGCATGCCAGGGCCTCCAGCCACTGCAAACAAACTCCAGATGCATGCACCCCTTTGTGCATCTGGCTTATATGGGTCCTGGAGAGTCGAACCAGATCCTTTGTCTTTGCAAGCAAATGCCTTAACCACTAAGCCATCTCTCCAGCCCCCAAAATAAAATATTTTAAATAAAAAAATGTAAAGAACTCATCAGTACAGCATTACCACACATTGCTATGTTACGTACACATTATGCATATAGATCTAATTTTTTTTTTTTTTTTTTTGGCTTTTTGAGGTAAGGTCTCACTCTAGTCCAGGTGACCTGGAATTCACAGTGTAGTCTTAGGGGGGCCTTGAACGCATGGTGACCCTCCTACCTCTGCCTCCTGAGTGCTGGGATTAAAGGTGTGCGCCACCACAACCAGCTCTTTTCAGACCTTTTGCTTTTCTACTTTTTTTTTTTTTTTTTTTTTTTTTTTGGTTTTTCGATGTAGGGTCTCACTCTAGCTCAGGCTGACCTGGAATTCACTATGGAGTCTCAGGGTGGACTTGAACTCACAACGATCCTCCCGAGTGCTGGGATTAAAGGTGTGAGCCACCACGCTCAGCTTCTGCCTCCAGTTTTAATCAAGCCAGTGTGCACTGTGGGATGCAGTGAGGGTCAGTTTGGGAAGAGCCAGAGCTGACCTGAGGCGGAGACAACTTTCTGCCTGACCAACCAGACCTTGGTCACTGGCACTGGGGATGCCTAGCGTGAGGGACAGTGTGTGGCTACAGCTGCTACCTTGAACCTGGGTGTGTTCCTGGTTCCCAGTTGTTGCTAAACTGTGCATGTATCTGCACTTCATCCTCAGACCTGCTGGCTGCATGTACGCGCAGTTGAGCCCAGATGAGGAGCCTGCAGGACTAGTAATGGACAGGCTCGTCTGCAGGCCCAGGAAACTCGTCAGACTCATTCTCAGCCCAGGCAATGCGTCAGGCTGTCTATGCTGAGCCTGGTTTCCAACCCACAGCTGCAAGAGCTGGATGTGCATCCTTGTTGAGGTGCACGGTGGGGAGAGGGTAGGGGTGCGCAAGATGAACGTGAGCTCAGCTTGCTGCTGTGTCAGCTTAAGAGGCACAGGGGTTGGGAAGTCAAAGCTGTACATGAGCGGGAGCTGATGGAGAGTGAGAGAAGAAACTTGACAGAGCTGAGAGAGTGAGGACAGTGCCATGGGGACAGTGAGTGGGAGGAGCTGCAAGATTCCAGCGAGGTGAGGGCAGGACTGTGTAACAGGCTCCAGCTTGGTTGCCGTTGAAGACTGGCTTACAAGTGTGTGTATCTGAAGTTGATCTTTTCCCCCTTTATTTTATTTATTTATTTTTAAAATATATTTTATTTATTTATTTGAGAGAAAGAGAGAGGGGGGGAGAGAATGGGTGTGCCAGGGTCTCCAGCCACTGCAAAGGAACTCCAGATGTGCCCCTTGTGCATCTGGCTTACGTGGGTCCTGGGGAATTGAACCGGAATCCTTTGGCTTTGCAGGCAAACATCTTAACCGCTAAGCCATCTCTCCAGCTCCTCCCCTTTATTTTTTATTTATTTGGGTGTGTGTGATATGTGTGTAGGTGGGGGCAAGGGTCTCTTGCCTCTATACATGAACACTGGATGTTTTATATGAGTGGTTGGGGAATTGAACCCAGGCCTGGAGGCTTTGGAAGCAAGTGACTTTAGTTGCTGAGCCATGTCCCCAGCCCTAGATCAGTTCTTTTCATCAGACCTGCCGCATTTTAGGCCTTGTCCTAGGGATTGGGCAGCGTCCATGAGTAGCAGCTGAAATGTCCCAGTCCTTCTTGGTTTTCCAGAAGTAAGAAGACAAGGGTGGGAAGCATCCATACAGCCATAATGTAGGACGGGGTACAAGGGTGAAGGTGGGAGAGCTAGCAGAGGAGCGGCTCCTGGTCCCCTGGGCAACATAGCTGTGCAGTTCCATGTCAGTCCACCTTGTCAGACCAAATAGTACCACACATAGGCCTGTCTGCACAAAGAAAAGGCAGTACTAGAATCAGCAGGCCTCAAACTCCCAGTTCTGCTTCCACCTCCCCAATGCTGGGATTATATGCAAGCTCTACCATGCCCGGCTTTGACTGAAGACTTTGCTTTTACTGTTAGAGGCCTCTTTCTGCCCCAGTGCCACAGAATACAGGAACCCTTCAGCATGGTGGGCTTACAGGTCACCTTAGTCTTAGTCTGAACCCCTGTTGGTAACATGCTGCCCTGTCAGTTTGTTAGGGTATCATTGCTCAAACTGGGCCTCATGCCTTTGTGTGGAAGGACTCTGACCAGTGGGCAGCCTTTTTGTAATAGATTTCTATATACACCTTGAAGGGCCCATTTACTCTGCCTGAAGACCTCACTGGACAGATACATTCCTAGCCCTTGAATGAATAGCTTGCATGTTCTGAAGAATGGGTTTGACCTGATTTCCCTTGATATTCAGGGAAACAGGCAGCAGAAACACCTCAGTGCAAGCCAGGAGGACAAGATGGACACACAGGCTGCAGCTCCGGCCCAAGTGCAAGAGGGTGGGAGCGAGGCTCCCGAGGCCTGTTGTTACCCACCAGGTATGAGCAGGACTCTGTATCCTGGTGGCTTCCCTGTGATCATCCTTCCTGGATATACACTGGTTTCTGGGCCTCAGGTTCACCCCAGGGCCAGGATCTTCCACTTGGGACTCAGGTTGTGTTAGTGTAGCCTGGCTACAGAGGGGAACCCTGTCTCAAAAGATCAATAAAAGTAAATAAACAAGTAAAATAGCAGTGTCCTCGGACACATGGGTACACCCAAGACCCCATGGGCTCCTGGAACCAAAGCCAGTGGAGAGCCCTGGTGGGCTGTTTTTCCCTGTGTGCACGTGACATGCCTGGTGTGGAGTGATGTTTCAGTTCGGCACCTGTAGGGGTAACTGGTAAAATAGAAGTTTCAGCCACACACTGTAAGACCAGCAGTGGAATGTAGCTTCTCCCAGAACATCTTCCTGTGCTGCACTGACCTTGTGACTGAGGGAACAGTACAGCACATGGGTGAATAAGTGACATTTGCTGTGTAGCTCCGGTACCTCTCCAGTGATGGTGAGGTGTGGCGGACTTCACAGTGGGGAATTCTGCTGTTTGTGCACAGAGCTCTCTATGCTCTGGCTCTCCTAGGCCTCTCGGGAGACAAGATTGCTGCTGTTCATTGCTGTAAACAATGCAGGTTGTGTCCATGTAGGTGATGCTTTTGCTAACGAGTCTAGCTGGTGGCATAATCTGGGTCTGAGCATGTGCTCACTGCATTGCCATGCTGCACTCGCTCATGCGATGGGGCTTGAGGATTACATTTCTTATTCCCTTCCGTTTACTAACCCTGAGTGGTGGCTTCGGTTTGGGCCAAGAGGAAGGAACCTGGACCCCTGACCTGATGGGCATGTGGGTGGACTGATACTTTCTGGCCTCCTCTATCTCTGTCCTTCACTCCCAGGTCCTGGGGCACTGTTTAGGTTGTGTTTCAGCCTGGGATTTGGCCATGTGCAGGTAAGTATCTGGGTGAAGGAGCCCATGGGTAGAACAGGGCCACAGAGAATGCCCAACGTTCCAGTAAGGGAAACGCATGGGCCTCCTGTGAGGCTTTTCCTGCAAACTGGGCTCCCCACTGACACCAAACAGGGCAGTAGACACTTGTGTGCAGGGCTAGGCTGGGTGTGCAGAGTGAGGACCTACTTTGGGGGATCATCCAACCTGGTAGCTCTGGGCCTCAGGACTTAGTACTCTCCCCTCACTGTCCCCGTGGTTCGTGTTCCTGCACAGAGCTTCTTCCAGCTCTCATCTGCAGACAAGCATCCATAGCTTATTCAGCCTATGGCCACTCAGTGGACTAGACCGGGTCATTGGACCGGGCACCCTGTCTGGTGGGTCCACTATGGACCCCAAAATGGGCTTGAATTGTTCTGCTTTTCTATGGCCCCCAATTTTTTCCATCCCCTGAATAATATTTGCCACACTAATAACATAGGGTCTTACTGGATCTTTCCTTTTTTATTTATTTTATTATTATTATTATTTTTGGCTTTTTGAGGGTCTCACTCTAGCTCAGGCTGACTTGGAACTCACTATGTAGCCTAAGGGCGGCCTTGAACTCAAGACGATCCTCCTACCTCTGCCTCCCAAGTGCTGAGATTAAAGGCATGCGCCACCACACCAGGCTTTCTTTTAAAAAATTTTTTTTAAATTTGTTTGTTTGTTTGTTTGTTTGTTTGCTTATTTATGTGTGAGAGAGATATAGAAATAGGCAGGTAGAGAGAGGGAGTGAGAGAGAATGGGCACACCAGGGCCTCTAGCCACTGCAAATGAACTCCAGATGTATGCGCCCCCTTGTGCATCTGACATATGTGGGACCTGGAGCATCGAACCTGGGTCCTTTGGCTTTGCAGGCAAGCGCTTTAACTGCTAAGCCATCTCTCCAGCCCTATTATTTTTCTTTTAAAGTAGGGTCTCACTCTAGCCAAGGCTGGCCTTGAACTCACAGCGATCCTCCTATCTCTGCCTCCCAAGTGCGGGGATTAAAAGGCATGTGCCACCACATGCTGCCTGTTGTGTTTTTGAGACAGGGTCTCACTAATAACCCTGGCTGGCCTGAAATTCATTATATAGACCATCCTCTGCCTCTGCCTCCTGAGTACTGGACTATAGGAGGGCCCATGATCCATAATGTCCTGGTTCTTTTCCTTTTCCTCTAGGGCTGCTCGAAGAGCCAAGCCAGCCTTCATGGAGGGTTATGACAAAAGACCTGCCTCATCCCCAGGACACATGGGCTTCCTGCATGACGTTGATAGACACACACATACACACACACACTTATTTATTTATTTATTTATTTATTTATTTATTTATTTATTTATTTAGGTTTTTTGAGGTAAGGTCTCACTCTAGCCCAGGCTGACCTGGAACTCATTCTGTATTCTCAGGGTGAACTCCCGGTGATCCTCCTACCTCTGCCTCCCAAATGCTGGGATTAAAGACGTGAGCCACCACGCCCGGCCTTCATGTATTTATTTATTGCGATAAGGGGCACACCAGGACCTCTAGCCACCACAAATGAACTCCAGATGCATGTACCACCTTGAGCATCTGGCTTTACGTGGGTACTTGGGAATCAAACCTGGGTCCTTTGGCTTTGTGGGCAAGCGCCTTAACCACCAAGCCATCTCTCCAGGCCATCAATAGACACTTTTGACACATGCCCTTTATTTTCTAATTGGAAGCAAACAAGTGGAGTCTCAGAGGTATGTGAGAGTGTATGTATGTCACAGAATCCACATGTGTTCATTATGGAAACTTGGGGAACAAAATCTAAAAGTGAACGCAGTAGCCACTGTTTTTGTGGCTCCTCCCGCATTTGGCCTCAACTTGTGGGCTGTGGGGTGGAGAGAACAAATGAGTTCTCTGCTTTGTCCCAAGGCAGGTTTGAGAGCTGGGGCTGAGCCTAGGGATGGAGCTGTGAAATTATTTACAGAAGTGTGGCTGTTCCTGAGAGCTTGGGGAGGACAGGGCTGGGCCATTCCTGGG
The DNA here is from genome assembly GCA_036365145.1 of Orientallactaga sibirica. NCBI lineage: Eukaryota > Metazoa > Chordata > Mammalia > Rodentia > Dipodidae > Orientallactaga > Orientallactaga sibirica. The sequence goes on along the minus strand of JAEOAD010000041.1, from coordinate 18,954,727 downwards.
ATATGGAACCTGTGTGGCCCTAACCCAGCTTGTCCACAGGGCTTCCAGGATCAAGGGAATGGATGTGTCCTGGAAAGGGGAGAGGTGCAGCAGGTAACTTAATCTTCCCCAAGGAGATGTCACAACCTCATGGAGTTTAGGCCACGAGTTTAGCGCCTCTATTTTTGGACGCTGGCCTAAGCTTCTGTAACTGGGCCAAGGTCATGTTTCTGCAAATTCCTTACTGCTCTCATTCAGCTCTGTGCCCTCCACAGAGCCCTGCTCACTTCTGCGCGCCTCTCAGCTACAAGATAGCAGGCAGAGAGCTGGGCATAGGGTGCATGCTTGTAGCAGTCCCAGCCAGTAATCCCTGCCCTTTGGAGGCTGATTCAAGAAAGTCACAGTTCTGGGTCAGCCTGGGCTGGAAAATGGGTAGACTTTGTTTATTGCAAATTCTTTCCTATAAGGGATTTGCTTTTTACCATCCGCATGCCCAGTCATGCATAGCGTTGGGATTGTAAGTAGGGCTTTCTCCCTAAAAGTAAGCTCAGAGGGCACCACTTGCCTTGCTCGTGCTTGCCCCTAGCCAGTACTGCCTCCAGTTTAGGGTACGTTCAGGGGTTGCTATGGAATTGCTAGTGGTCATAAAGGTGGCGTGTGTGCAGTTTGGTACAGGTGAGGGTTGTCTTGAGTTTTAGGCCAGCCTGGGCTATAGAGTGAGTTCCAGGCTGGCCTGGTATTCATGGTGATCCTCCTGCTTCAGCCTTCAAATGCTAGAATCATAGGCATGTGCCATTGTGCCTGGCTCTTGCTAATCCTCTTTGAGGACGAGCACTCCATGCAGTCACATTGCTGTGCAGCGTGCTGTCGTCCAGAACTTCTGAAACTCAACACCATCAACCATGGAGTCAGTCCCATTCCCACCTTCCAGGTCTCATGGTGGGACCTCAGGGGAGTAGGATTACACACCACCTGTATCTTCTGGTGGCTAATCTCATTGAGATGGATGTCCTCAAGGCTCTGTCCATCCGTCCCTTTTAATTTTTTTTTTTTTTTTTTTTTTTTTGGTTCTGGAGATCAAACAAACCCAGGGCTTCGTGCATGCTATGCAAGCCCTATACCAATAAGCTACATTTCCAGCCCTCCCAGCACGCTTTTTACTTTTCATTTTGAAATATACTTTGTTACCCAGGCTGGCCTTGTACTCACTCTGTAGCACAGGTTAGCCTTAAAACTTTGCTTTGTGGTGGTGGTTCTTTTGTTGTTTTTTAATTTATAAGAGAGAAATAGGCAGATAGAATGGGCACACCAGGGCCCCTAGCTACTGGAAACAAGCTCCAAAAACATGTGCCACCCTGTGCATCTGGCTTTACGTGGGTACTGGGGAATTGAACCTGGGTCCTTAGGCTTGGAAGGCAAGCGTCTTAACTGCTAAGCCATCTCTCCTGCTTGTTTGTTTTTGAGGCAGGGCCTCAGCTGCCCAGGTAGGTAGGGTTATTGCCCTGTTCCACCAGGCCCATCTGATCGAGTCTCTTAGTTCCTCTTCTCCCTTTGGTGTGACAGATTACTATAGCCCAACAATGCTGGGCCTGAAGACAGATCAAGAGGTCCTGGCAGAGCTGGTGAGGATGAAGCTGCCAGCAGTGGCAGCCCTGATGGATGGCCATGGTGTGCTGTGGACCCTGCTGGTATCCCGCTGGTTCATCTGCCTTTTTGTGGACATCTTACCTGTGGAAGTAAGTACCTCAGAGTCAGCCTCGGTAGCTGTGTGGCCGGCTGAGGAAATGATGTGTTATTTCCGTGTTCCTACAGACTGTGCTTCGAATTTGGGACTGTTTGTTCAATGAAGGCTCCAAAATCATCTTTCGGGTAGCTTTGACCTTAATTAAGCAACACCAGGCACTTATACTGGAAGCCAATAGCGTTCCAGACATCTGTGATAAGTTCAAGCAGATCACCAAAGGGGACTTTGTGACTGAGTGTCACACATTCATGCAGGTGAGTTCACTTGAGGCTGTCAGAGACAAGGTAGGGGAGGGGTGACACTCCCCAGGATCCTCCCTCTCTGTAGATGAATCCACAGGCAGGCCTTGTCCTGAGTCACTGGACAAAGGAAGGATATTTGGCAGCTAGTGACCACCACCCAGCTCCACTGTCACGAGGAGGTTGTGGCTCACTCTGACTGGTGTATGGGTTGTGGCAGGGCTGCTTGTCCTACAACTATTGGTGCTTCTGGAAGACATGGTTTGAGTCTTCTCTTTTCTCTGTTAAGAGATATGCTGCTGTACCGGGTATGGCAGAGGTAGGGTCACCATGAGTTGGAGACCACCTGGAGACTACATAGTGAATTCCGGGCCAGCCTAGACTAGAGTGAGACCCTACCTGGGGAAAAAAAAAAGTTGTGCTAAGAATTAACCCACAACCTGGTTGGAATGATTCTTTTCCCCTGGCATGCACCGCTATAGACTTAGGGTCCATATGTTCTTCCCACACTGACTTAAAGTGTAAATGGACAGGAGTTCATGGGGAGGGTTTAAGTGTGGCGTGTGCTGTGCACCTCGGATCTCTTTAGGTTTGGGTAACGATTCTGACAAACTTTCAAGCAGCAGTGGTTTGACGAAATCTACGTAAAGCCGTCTAGAGAGCTGTACAGTGTATCGCTCACCAGGTTCTCCTGCAGCATTCTGTCTACCTACCATGTGGACCTACAGCTGTGGCAGGGCCAGATACTCCCCAGTCAGTCCAGCCCAGGGCTCCAGCTGGACCTCTGGGTGCAATCCCCAGATGCACCACGCTGAGGATGCCTGCCTTGCTTCACCTTTGTACCTCAGAGTTACAGCTGTGAGTGTTCTTGCTTTGAAAGAAACCAAAGATCAAGTGAATTCAGCTCTGGGGTGATCTGAGGGTAAACCCCATGATAGGTACACGATACTGTTGGGGACCTGAATCCCCATCTTTCTCCCCCCGTGTGGGGCATGTGGCACTGTCCAAAACAGACAAGTCACCCAACTTCTCATGGATGGATTCCTGGCTGTGTAGCCATGGGGAAAAGAGTAACCACTTGTGAATGCAGTACCCACAGGCCTGGTCCCCTTACCTGCAAGAATGGGCAGTAGTGCTGCTGTGTGGTGTCCCTGGTGGTCCCCAGCTTGTGGTTGTCTGGTGGGACCATTCTAACATTAAAGCCAAAGTCTAAAGGTGGCAACAGCTGATTCTCACAGATGGGCAGGACTTCAAGCAGAGGTGCTCTGGTGACAAACAGGATCGACCACAGGGCACACAAAGCTCGTGGCCTGTGGTCCCTGTCTGTCTGTGTTCTAGCTTTTTGAGACAGCTAAGGGGAAAATGTGTTGTTGAGTTGGCTAGTTTTTAAGCAAATTTTATTTCTCTTCCAGAAAATATTTTCAGAACCAGGGAGCTTGTCCATGACAACCATCACCCGGCTCCGTGAGCACTGTCGGGCTGCCCTGCTGGCACAGGGCTGAGTGCACCTGCAACCCCAAGACCCCTGCACTGCCAGCAGTTGCATATCCAGAGTTGACACTTGACCAATTCCTTCTGTTTTCCCTGTTCCTGTTGTAAATACTTGAAATCACACTTTTGTAGTGAACTTTTAGAGAGTGCTTTAAAATCATGCTCTGTACAGCTTTTCATTTATCAGCTGTGGAGTCAAATTATTTGAGCCATCAGGAATATGTGAGGTTGGTAGGTGGTGTGTGTGTGTGTGTGTGTGTGTGTGTAAAAGAAAGTATGTCAACACTGAGTTTGACAGTCTGTCAGCCAACTGAAAATGAACATAGTGAACCTTCACAGATGGCATTCATTTTCTGGAGGGGAATGCTCACCATCTGTGAGGCTGGCACAGGCATCGGGTGATGTTTAGAATCCCTGTGCTCGCTCCATGAGGGGTGTCCTCAACCAGCCTGAAGGTCTTGGTAACGAGTCTCCATGGACTCCCCTCGCAGGACACCACTGATCTTCTCCAACTCATCTTGCCCAAGACAGTGTGGCTCTGCTTCCACATTCAGTGTTACTGCTGCCACCTGAGGGGCTAGTTTCCCCAGGCAGATGAGGCACAGGACAGCCACATACTCTGAGCAGACATTGGTTTTTTTTGTTTTGTTTTTTTCCTGAGGTAGGTTCTCTAGCTCAGGCATACCTGGCATTCACTATGTAGTTCCAGGCTGGCCTCAAACTCACAGTAATCTTCCTACCTGTGCCTCCCAAATGCTGGGATTAAAAGCATACACCTCTATGCCTGGATCCCTTGGTTTTTCAAATTGACCTTCCACTTAAGACTGTCAGCACCCTAGGACACAGGCTTCTTTCAGGAAGCTGTCCTTTCAAGGAGAGAGGCATAAAGGACTCATGTTGCTCCCAAGTTCTGTTCAGACCACTGGGGAGTCTTCAGGCTAACTCCAGCCCCTCTCTCCACCCCCTTGGAACAACTCTGCTCTTCCCAGTGCTAGAAGTCTTGGGGTCTGCCTGCTAGGAGCTGTGGGGCACCAGGTAAGGATAACTTGTTTCAGAACCACCAGACAGGCCTCCTTCCTCTTGTTGGCCAAGGTCTGTGGATTCTGAACATGTGTGACTTTTTCATAATTGCAACAGGGATGTTTTGAAAGCCACTGTGCAGGGTGGACAGGCTGGGCTGCTTTCCCTAATCTCTCAGCCAGGTCAAGTCTCCTGAGCTGAAGGAGATTGGCAACGTAAGGGTGGGGCTCTTTTGAACTGTCACTTCCCCAGTTACAGGCCTTTCTAAAAACAGCTGCTGTGATTTTAAGATGCTTCTCAGGCCTTACACAGTAAGTGGGTTAGGACCTAACAATGGGAGTTGAAGCTGCAGGCAGGGCACCTGCTAATGCTGTTCTGGGTAGAAAAGACAGATGCAGACTGGGGAGACGGCTCAGCTCGATGGCCCAGGTTCAAATCCCAAGTACCAGCAAAAAGCCAAATGCACAAAATGGAGTTCATTTGCAGTGACAAAAGGCCCTGGAAAGCCCTCCCCCCCCAACTTGCCAGTATTAAAAAAAAAAAAAAAAAAAAAAAAAAAAAAAAAAAAAGGCCTGGCATGGTGGTGCACACCTTTAATCCTAGCACTCAGGAAGCTGAGGTAGTAGGACAGCTGTGAATTAGGCTAGCCTGGTCTAGTGTGAGACCTCTGGAGTTCATCTGCAGTGGCAAGAGGCCTTGGCTCACCCATTCTGTTTCTCCTTGCAAATAAAAAGACCAATACTGAGCCAGGCATGGTGGCGCACGCCTTTAATCCCAGCACTCGGGAAGCAGAGGTAGGAGGATCACCATGAGTTCGAGGCCACCCTGAGACTACATAGCTAATTCCAGGTCAGCCTGGACCAGAGTGAGACCCTACCTCAAAAACCAAAACCAAAACAAAACAACACAATACTGTCATGGGCACTGGACCCCTCCCCGTTATTGTGATAGGGGTGGTTTACCTGGAAACTACAGCTAAGTGCCAATAGTAGCAGCTAAGACTTCCTTAAGCAGCACTCGGCCTCTAGAACTGGAACAAGTACACTGTTCTTAAAAGGTGTTCTCAAGAGCTCCTCACAAGGTTATTACAACATTCTCCCAAACTCAGGGCCTGATAAGCAGCAACCCCAATCCCCACGTGCTTGTGCCTCACATGCAGGCTCTTGACATGCCAACAGCATCGCTCCTTAGTGGGCTCTCTTGGTGACTGAGAAAAGCACAAGGTCCAGACCAACAAAGAAGGAGACTTTTTATTAGCATTGTTACAGGCAATGCATTACATGAGCTGATCCTCAGTGTACAACCCACCCAAACTGCAGAGGACAGGCCAGCAGAGTGAATCTATTATTGTACACAGTGCAGAAACAGGGCCACCCTGAATGCCAACAGAAGACTGGAAATCACTTTACAAAAAGTAAATAAAAATAATGCCTTTTTCTATTTAGAAAAGTGCCAGCTCTTGGGCGGCAGAGCATCAGAAGCACTGGTGGTCATGCCCCAGCTGGGCAGTGGCCCTAACGTGGGCAAGACCCCAAGCAGGCAGCCCAACCTGAGTATTGGAGGCTCCCCACTGTGTACTCCTGTGGGAACACCCTGCCCTCCTGTTTCCTGCTCCTAAGTGTGTAGCCTGCTGATCAGCCGCCCTTCATCAGTGCCAAGTGTTCGGGTCAGAGATTCCCTTTTGTAAGGCTTAAATCTGAGTAAAGAATGAAGAAACCAAACACCAAATCTTAAAACGTTGAATGACTGGAGCTCATGCCAATTCAGAAATGCACTCTTGTCCTCCTTAGAGCTCTACTTTGGTAATATATTAACATTTAACCAGTTAGCAAAATACTGAACCCAGTTAGCAAAATTAACACCATCATTTCATTTCAATAGTTACTCCTCTGTGCATAGTAAATGGTGCAAGATGAACTTCACATTTGATAAAGCAGATTTGAAAACAGTTTGCCAGAAAGTTTGCCTCCCCTCCACACCTATCTAAGCTCGGGGACATGAAGACAGGCCCCTATGCATCTGTGGTGCACATGCCCACCAGACTAGATGGTCTGGTAGCCAGCGTGACTCCTCTTCCTGCCGATGAGGTAGGCAATGAGGACAATGAGAACCAGCCCTGCCAAGGCGCCACCAACAGCAATGGGGATCAGCATGTTGTTTCCATCCTGCGCACACTCTTCCACTGCAAGACAGAGGATGGTATACTCACCACAGGAACTGACCCTTGCTGTACATCCTCTCCAGCCACAGGGGGAAGGAGGCAGCCAGGATGGGGACTAGGAGAAGTCTATGGATATGGTACTGCTTCTACACAGGTGAGAAACCATGGGTGTGCTCTTCCTAGGTTAGACTATGGCAACAACACTGTTGTCCACTGTGGCTGGTCAGCTAGGCTGTGAAACCACCTCAGAGAACCTTTTAAAAAGAGCCACCATGAGCCAGGCGTGGTAGCACGTGACTTTATTCCCAATACTTGGGAAACTGAGGTAGGAGGATCGCTGTGAGATTGAGGTCAACCTACAGAGTGAGGTCAGCCTGGGATACAGAAAGACCATTATGTTGAAAAAGATAATGAGAGATAATGAGATAATAATAATAATAATAATAATAATGAGATAATGAGCCACCACTGTCCCAAAGTGTGACCATGTGCTTTACCCAAGGCATTCTTGCCATGCTTGCAGAAATGTGGTGCCTTCCTCCCAGAGATCTCAGGCTGGAAAAGGGGCAAAGCTCCCTTCCCTGACGCCCTGCAAAGCAGCTGGCCGGCATCCACAGAGTGAGCTGACCTGACGTGCTTCTGCTGCTACTCACCAGACCCAAACCTGTCACCTTCCACCTTGAAAGCCTGGACCCAGATGCTGAAGACATTGAGGGAAAACACGCTGGTGACAGGGATGTGCTCCTCAGTGCTGCATTTGTACGAGTTCCCAATGGTGGTCTGCAGGGCTCTCAGTGAGCTGTTGTCAGCCCTGAATGTGGACCCTGCAATGAGACAGTGAGTGTAGGCGCTGAAGACTGTAGGTGAGGAGCACGTGAGTCATGGGGGTCCCTCACCTTTAGCATCAGCAAGAGTCATGTTCAACTGGACTCCTTGTAGGAAATATACACTAGAACTTGCATTCTGAAAGAGAAGACAACCTTTAGTCACTCAGATTCTCAACTGCATCCCACAGACAAAAAGTTATGCAGAGTCCTACCTGGAAAAGGTGTCATGTGATTCTCAGAGCATGCATTCTGGTTAGCTCCTCCTTTTTTTAAACAATGTCTCTTACGTAGGTCTTGAACTCCTGCTCCTCCTGCTTCCTTCTAAGTACTTGGATTATATCCATGTACCACCATATTTGGCTATTTCTAGACTTCTTATAGAATCAGATTTATCCAATAAAATTCAGACTGCAAGAGCCATATTACAAAAAGGGATAACTTCTGAATGGCACAGGAAAGTTAAAATTTAGTAGTCAGTTCATGTGCCTATCACATTAAAAATATTTATTTGGGCCAGGCATGGTAGCACATGCCTTTAATCTCAGTACTCTGGAGATCAAGGAATGAGGATCACCTTGAGTCTAAAGCCAGCCCAGAGCTACAGAATGAATTCCAGGTCTGCCTGGGCTACAGTGAGACGCTACCTCAAAAATAAACCAATCCTGAGCCGGGCGTGGTGGCACACACCTTTAATCCCAGCACTTGGGAGGCAGAGGTAGGAGGATCGCCGAGAGTTCGAGGCCACCCTGAGACTACATAGTTAATTCCAGGTCAGCCTGAGCCAGTGAGACCCTACCTCGAACCCCCAAAATAATAATAATAAATAAACCAACTCTGCTCATTATCATCCTGTGTACTATCATGATCCTTGTAGCTGTTTTCAAATATGGCCATTTGTTTCCCTGTTAAGTTTTAGACAGTTGAGTTTTCTACACATATAAAAGACCTATAAGTTTGTGACTAAAAAAAATTCACATGGAGCTGAGTGAGCTTTGGCGACACAGCGCTTGGCTACTATATGTGAAACCCAGGGCACATACCTTACCTAGCACCACAAAAATAAAGATGTTTTACAAGTAGCATGTTCACTCTTCCCATTGTACTTTGGTAACCATAAGATTCTGCCCAAAAAGCCGGGCGTGGTGGCACATGCCTTAAACCCCAGCACTAGGGAGGTAGGAGTAGGAGGATCGCCATGAGTTTGAGGCCACCCTGAGACTACATAGTGAATTCCAGGTCAGCCTGAGCTAGAGTGAGACCCTACCTCAAAAAAAAAAAAAAAAAAAAAAAAAAAAAAAAAAAAAAGATTCTGCCCAACAGACAGTATGGTGCTATACAGAGTGCTGGTACTGAGCCAGCAAGTGTGGCAGTGCTTGGTTCCAGGAGACACAGTGGCCTGCAAATGCTGGGGCTGCCCTGCCTTGCAGTCAACCCAAATGTCAAGTGAGCCAGTGGCACCTGTTGATAAGTGAGAAAGGGAACTTAGGAACTCTATTACGCAAGACAGGCAGAAAAAAGTAAGCATGTCCCTTATCCTTCCTAAGGAGCACTGTAGCTACCAAGGCTCTTGTCCATGGTCATGCCAGCTCCCAACAGCATTTATTTCTGACTGCTACCAAACCAAGGGGCATGATAAAAGGCAGCAGGAAAAAGAGCCCAGCAAGTGTGTCTTGTGTGATGAAGGAGAGCAGAACCTCACCATCCCAAACTGTAACACCAGGACGTTGTTCTTCTGGTTCTGGTTCCTCAGGCTCAGGGTTACCAGTTGGGCACTGCAGCTTCCATCAAACAAAGTCTCATTTGGGTTGATGTTGATCACTCTGGTCACAGTCTAAACAAGAAAAGCCAACAGCTTACCAGGACAGTAACTGAATGGACACTAATGAATCAGGAGGAAGTGTGCATCCACACCTGTGCACATTTCTGTTTCCAAATAATGCCCACATTTCAGAAAGCTGGGCCCTGCATGGAGGACCTGGATCCTGATGACCCTCACAGCCTTCCAAACAGCTAGGATTGCAAGGTGTGTCACCCTGCCAGGATAAGCCACATCTGGTAAAATGCATTCCAGGGGCTGGAGAGGTGGCCTAGCCGTTAAGGTGTTTGCCTGCAAAGCCAAAGGATCCCAGTTCAAATTCTCCAGGACCCACATAAGCCAGATGCACAAGGGGGCACATGCGTCTGGAGTTCATTTGCAGTGGCTGGAGGCCCTGGCATGCCCATTCTCTCTCAAACAAAAAAATAAAACTTATTTTTAAAAATTTTAGTTAGCCAGGCGTGGTGGCACACGCCTTTAATTCCAGCACTCGGAAGGCAGAGGCAGGAGGATCACTGAGAGTTTGAGGCCACCCTGAGACTACATAGTGAATTCCAGGTCAGCCTGAGCCAGAGTGAGACCCTACCTCAAAAAACCAAAAATAAAAATAAAAAATTCATTCCAATAAGCTTTTTTTTTTTTTTTAAGGTAGGGTCTCTCTCTAGACCAGGCTGACCTAGAATTCACTATATAGTCTCAGGCTGGCCTTGAACTCACTGAAATTCTTCTACCTCTGCCTCCAGAGTGCTAGGATTAAAGGCATTATCAACCACGTCCAACTTCCATAAGATTTTGCATATTCCCATAGACACTACTGTCTTTAAGGATGGAACACAATTTCAGAAGTGTGAAAATAACAACACAATGTCTAAGTGATAAATACTGAAGGAAAATTGAGTACTCCATCAGCAACCAAGGCCTTTCTGGAAGTGCCCAATGAGCACCGTGGGCTGTGGACAGATGCTTTATCAGACAAATGCAGTCTGGGCCAGAACACACATGGGACACAGACTAGCTCTGGCTCATGGTGTATGCAACTGTGGGTGCATGAGGCACCAAACGCCTCTGTGTAAAACAAAAGCCCTTACCCAACTCCTCCCTACCATATTGTCCTTGTGCAAGTAGGAGATGTTCAGCTGCAGTGCCATAGTGGCCAGCAGGCAGGTTCCGTTGTCACCAGTCATATTGAACTTGAATACTGAGGGGTTTGTGGGCACAAGTGGTGGCAAGGGGCTCGGTGGCACAGTGGTTGGGGAAGGTTCATCCTGCTTGCAGCGAGTCTCTGTAGGAACAATGAAGAGGACACAGCATGCTTACACCCACTACTAGCCACTGGAGAACATCCTCAGAACTGGAAAAGCACCCAGCTCTGAACCCTGCCCATGCCCCATTGGCAACGCTCCACTTCACACCTTAGAAACACAGGACAAAGTCCAGGTAATGTAATCAACAGATTAAAAGGACCCAGAATTTTACCTTCCATCTGTTTACCCCTCCCCCTTGGACATACCTTTCTGCCCTGGCCTTGGCAGCAGGCATGGGACACAGCAGAACTACCATTACCACTTACTTTCTCTGCACATAAACCACCCTACTGTGAGGGATAAGGAAAGCCTCAACCTGCCACAAGGGGTGGACTCAGGAAGGCACTGCTGTCTGGGTTATCTGACACATGTCAAGGTGTCAACTCAATTACTGTGAGTTCTAGGTTGTTACGTCCAAAGTATACTACTGACAGGAGGTCCCTGATGCACACACAAGAGGGGATATCCTAAGAAAATAGATCTCACTAGAGCCTAGTATTATCAGCAAGAGTGCACAAGACTAGGATAGGAGAGTGAGCCTCTGAGGACCCCAGGTTGCTCCCACAGTGAAAAGGGCAAATTGCTGCATCCTCATTTAGGGCACTGGGTGTGTGTGGTGGTATAGTGAGGAGACAGGAATCAAGGAGGGAAGACAAATGGGAGTCTCCACGTAAGGATAAAATGGGGGGAAAGGCCTGCAGTGAAGGGGATCTGAATACAAAAATACTGTAGAGATTCAATATTCCTGTAATTTGGAATTTGATCCAAGATGGTTCAGAGCAAAAACTCAGACCCAACATCAATGTAGACTGAACCACAAACAAAAGGAAAGCTGAGCGTTTCGCTCAGGAGCAAGTGTTCTCAACACCACCACACATCTGCCAGGTTCTGTTGTTTGCCACCTGGTTTCTGAGGGCAATCAAACACTCAAGAGAGAGCTAGAGAGAGAGATGACTTAGTGGCTAAGGTGCTTGCCTGCTAAGCCTAAGGACCCAGGTTTGGCTCCCTACATCCCATGTAAGGCAGACACACAAGGCACGTGAAAAAGATGGCACACACGTCTAGAGTTTGACTGCAGTGGCTAGAGGCCCTAGTGCACCAATTCTCTCTCAAATTCTCTCCCTAAATAAATAAATAAAAGCACTAAAGAGAGAAACTGCAGGAAGACACTAGGAAATAGAAAGACATCCCATGTTCTTGGATTGGAAGAATCAATATTGTGAAAATGTCAATCTTTCCAAAAGCAATCTACATATTTAATACAATCCCCATCAAAATTCTAATGGCATTCTTCATAGAAATAGAAAAGGCAATCCTAAAATTCATTTGGAAGCACAAAAGACCTCAAACAGCCAAAACAATTCTGAGCAACAAAGAATGAGGCTGGTGGTATCACCATACCTGATTTCAACCTATATTACACAGCCATAGTAACAAAAACAGACATGGTGATCAATGGAACCGAATAAAGGATCCAAATGTAAACCCAGGCAGCTACACCCATCTCATTTTTGACAAAAATGCCAAAACTGTGTGGGCGAGAAGGCTTAGCAGTTGAGGTACTGGCCTACAAAGCCAAAGGACCCAGGTTCAATTTCCCAGGTCCCACATAAGCCAGATGTACAAAGTAGCATATGCAACTGGAGTTTGTCTGCCATGGCTGGATACCCTGGCGTGTCCATTCTCTTTCTGCTTCTTTCTCCCTTCTCTGTCATGAATAAATGAAAATAAAAAACTAAAAAGGCCAAAACTATTCAAGCAAAGACAGCTTCTTTAACAAACAGTGCTGGAAAAACTGGGTATCTTTATGTAGAAGGGTGAAAACAGATCCTTATCTCTGTCCATGCATAACAATCAAGTCCACACGGAACAAAGACTTTAATATCAGATCTGAAACTACTAGAGGAAAAAGTAGGAGAAACACTTCAACATACTGGCATAGGTAACTTTCTGAATAGAACCCCAATTGCTCAGGAAGTAAAATCACTAATAAACCTCATGATATTAAAAATTAGCTTTGCTGGACGTGGTGGCTCACGCCTTTAATCCCAGCACTTGGGAGGCAGAGGTAGGAGGATTGCCATGAGTTGGAGGCCACCCTGAGACTACATAGTTACTTCCAGGTCAGCCTGGGCCAGAGTGAGACCCTACCTTGAAAAACCAAAAATAAAGAAAGAAAGAAAGAAATAAAGAAGTAAATAAATAAATAAAAATTACCTTTTGTGAGCTGGAGAGATGGCTTAGCGGTTAAGGCCTGCAAAGCCAAAGGACCTTTGTTCGATTCCCCAGGACCCATGTAAGCCAGATACACAGGTAGCTCATGTATCTGGAGTTCGTTTGCAGTGGCTGGAGGCCCTGGCATACCCATTCTCTCTTTCTATGTCTGCCTCTTTCTCTCTCTCTTGCTCTCTCAAATAAATAAATTTTTTTTAAAAAAAGCTTTTGGGGCTGGAAATATGGCTTAGTGGTTAAGGCATTTGCCTGCAAAACCAAAGGACCCCGGTTTGATTCCCCAGGACCCACGTAAGCCAGATGCACAAAGGGGTGCATGTGTTTAGAATTCGTTTGCAGTGGCTGGAGACCCTGGCATGCTCATTTTTTCCCTCTCTTTCTCTCAAATAAATAAATAAATAGAAATTAAAAAACAAAGCTTTTGTAAGGATGACATCAAAATAAGAGACACTGATTGAGGATGGAGGGGTAAGATGGAGACTGGAGTTGTGAAGGGGAAAGTGAGGGAGGAGGGAATTATGGTTTACTGTCTATAATTGTGGAAGTTGTCAGTAATAAAATAATAAAAAAATAAAAAGCTTTTGTACAGCACAGGACACTGTGAATACAGCAAAGTGGCAAACTACAGAATGGGAGAAATTTTATCAGGACCCAAGTTTGATTCCCCAGAACCCACATAAGCCAGATGTACATGGGCTGGAGAGATGGAGTTTGTTTGCAGTTGCTAGATGCCCTGGCACACCTGTTCTTTCCCTCTCTATCATAAATAAGTAAATAAATGGGGGGAAAAAAACTTAAAAAAAAAAATACAGGACTGGAGAAATGGCTTAGAGGTTAAAGCACTTGCCTACAAAGACTAAGAAAGACCCAGGTTTAATTTCCCAGAATGGTAGTGGATGTGTCTGGAGTTCGTTTGCAGTGGCTAGAAGCCCTGGCACTCGCATTCTCTCTCATAAATAAGTAAATAAATTAATAAAAATATTTCAAAACAAAACAAAAATACAGATGGCCTATAAACATCTAAAAGCATGTCTTATATCCAAGGAAAGCAAATTAAAAGTACTTTGAGATTCCATTTGATTACTGTCAGAATGGCTATCACCAAGAAACAAATGAGAAGCCGGGCGTGGTGGCGCACGCCTTTAATCCCAGCACTCGGGAGGCAGAGGTAGGAGGATCGCCGAGAGTTCGAGGCCACCCTGAAACTACATAGTTAATTCCAGGTCAGCCTGGACCAGAGTGAGACCCTACCTCGAAAAACCAAAAAAAAAAAAAAAAAAAAAAAAAAACAAATGAGAGCTGTACGTGGTGGCCATGCCCTTAATCTCAGCACTTGGTAAGCAGAGGTAGGAGGATCGCCATGAGTTCCAGGCTACACTGAGATTACATAGTAAGTTCCAGGTCAGCCCGGGCTACAGTAAGAGGGGCTGGAGAGATGGCTTAGCGGTTAAGGCACTTCCTTGCAAAGCCAAAGGACCCAGGTTCAATTCCCCAGGACCCACGTAAGCCAGATGCACAAGATTGCGCATGTATCTGGAGTTCGTTTGCAGTGGCTGGATGCCCTGGTACGCTCATTCTCTCTCTCCCTCCCTTGCCCTCTCTCATAAAAAATAAAGAAAAGAAAAAAAAAAAAAAGACTGTAAGAGGGCTGGAGAGATGGCTTAGCTGTTAAGGCACTTGCCTGAAAAGCCAAAGGACCCAGGTTTGATAACCCAGGACCCAAATAAGCCAAATGCACAAGGTAGTGCATGCATCTGGAGTTCGTCTGCAGTGACTAAAGGCCCTGGTGCACCCATTCTCTCACTGTATCGGCCTCTTTCTCTCAAGTTAAATAAGTAAAAATTTTAAAAAATTTAAAAAAGAAAAAAAATTTAAGAGCCAAAGGAAGGGTAGGACTGCTTATAATGTAATTTTCCAAAATACAAAATGGCCTGGATATCAATGACCTCTCAGTGCCTAGCACCTCCTACATAAGAGCTCCATATAGGTTAAGGCACTTGCCTGCAAAGCCAAAGAACCCAGGTTCGATTCCCCAGTATCTCCATTAAGCCACATGCAATGGTGCATGCGTCTGGAGTTTGTTTGCAGTGGCTAGAGGCCCTGGAGTGCCCATTCTCTGTCTCTATTTACCTTTTTCTCTCTCTAATATATAAATAAAATAACTAATTGTGGGGGGGGACATATGCTGGAGGGTGTATTTGTAAGGGGGGCAGTGGGGATGGGGAAGGAATTATCATGGTTTATTGTCTATAATTATGGAAGCTGTCAACAAAGAAGTTTAAAAAAATGAAATAGTTAAAAAAAAATCCCAGGGCTGGAGGGATGGCCAAAGGATCCTGGTTCAATTCTCCAGGACCCATGTAAACCAGATGCACAAGGGGTGCATGCACCTGGAGTTTGTTTGCAGTGGCTGGAGGCCCTGGCACACCCATTCTTTCATTCTTTTATTCTCTCTGCCTCTAACAACAACCAAAAAAATCCCAAAAAAGAAAATACCAAAAAGTTGGGGGGGATTCAGTGGAGAGGAGACTAAAGAGAGGGGTGAGAAGGGTGGTGGTATATTATGATCATAGTATATTGTCCATATGTATGGGGTTTATTAAAAAAAAAAAAAAAAAGAACATAATATAGCTGAGTATAGTGGTACATGCCTTTAATCCCAGCACTCAGGAGACAGAGGTAGGAGGATCACCATGACTTGGAGGCCACCCTGAGACTACATCATGAATTCCAGGTCAGCCTCTGCTAGAGTGAAACCCTACCTTGAAAAAACAGAAACAAAACAAACCAAAAACAAAATACATTTCTTGGAAAGACCTAATAATCTGCTGATATCCACAAAACCCACTCTTAGGGTTGAAAAGATGTCTCAGTGGTTAAATGCATTTATTTGTAAAGCCTGACAGCCTCGGCTCAATTCCCCAGTACTCACATAAAACCCGACATACTAAGTGGTGCATGAATCTGGAGTCTGCAGGAGGCTATGGCATGCCCATTTCCTCAAATAAAAACAAAAAATTTTTAACACACTTTGAGAAGAATCTCAAATGGTAGAGCTGTTTTAGCATAGATTCCTTCATCTCAGGCAACTTAGAAGAGCAATTCTCATTCCTAAGTAACAGGAAAACAAAACAAAAACCTGGGGCTGGAGAGATGGCTTAGTGATTAAGGCGCTTGCCTGCAAAGCCAAAGGACCAAGGATCGATTCCCCAGGACCCACAAAAGCCAGATGCACAATGTGGCCCACACGTCTGGAGTTCATTTGCAATGACTAAATGCCCTGGCACTCCCATTCTCTCTACCTGCCTCTTTCCCACCCCACTCCCTGTCCCCCCCAATATAAAAAAAAAAATGCCAGGCATGGTGGCACACGCCATTAACCCCAGCACTTGGGAGGTGGAGGTAGGAGGATCACTGTGAGTTCAGGGCCACCTGAGAGGACATAGTGACTTCCAGGTCAGCCTGAGCTAGAGTGAGACCCTACCTCAAAAAAACAACAAAAAAAAAATGTGTTTGTCCTTGCAGTCTCAGGGTTTTCTATGACTTCAGCAACTGCCACTATGTAGTCCTCTGAGCTTCCTCTGGTTCAGGAAGCCAAAGAAAGGTGGGTGATCATGTGATCCATGCCCAGGATGGTGGCAGCATGTGATGAGCCCCTTTGTGATGTGTTCAGGCCCAACATCAGAGGACACTGGGTGATGCCAACAAACTAGACACCAGCCTTCTAGGTTCTGACAGTTTCCAGTCCACATATGAATCCAAATAATTTGGAACCTTTGGCACTGCAAACACTCCCAGCTCCAAAGCGCCACCACTCTAACTGAAATCATACAAGCTGCTGCCAAGATGCCTCTCTCCATCGTCTGCCCTGGCTGGTCTGGAAAGAGGCTGCATGTTAGGTGGCAGTCAGAGGCTTGATTTGGCTGGCCTCCAGGAGTGTCTATGGGAAAAGGACCATCACTGTGACCTCCCAAGGCTTTTGTTGAAGACTAGATGCTGCAAGGTTGGTAGAACCTGACACTAGCCAACTTTCTTCAGGAACCTCCCACTTCTCCCAATTATACTGAGTGAGACTTCTTTAACCCCTGGTTCTGTCACTTACACTCTTGCCACTACATCAGAGATCACCAAAACTTTTTTGTAATGTGACAGTAAGTATTTCATGCTGTGACTCTCTGTTGTGACAACTGGGTTCTGCCATGGTAGTACAAAAGCAGATAAGCAGCAGTATGTAGCTGATGTGCATAAAGAAGCTATCATAGCAAAGCCTTAGACACCCAATGTTACACTCATCTTCACATGTCATGAAATGGTCTCCTTGTAACTTTAGGTGGTAGGATGGAACCTGTGTCACTGTACCACCTGTTGAGAGCCCAGACCCTGAACT
Organism: Orientallactaga sibirica; assembly: GCA_036365145.1. NCBI lineage: Eukaryota > Metazoa > Chordata > Mammalia > Rodentia > Dipodidae > Orientallactaga > Orientallactaga sibirica. The sequence goes on along the minus strand of JAEOAD010000041.1, from coordinate 18,937,527 downwards.
CTGACCCACACCTGATTGCAGTTCACAAAGAGAAAGCAACCACTGGATTAGATCTTCCCAACAGTGATCTCACAGGCCTCCAGCAAGATTACTGAGGATGGGCTCGAGAGATGGCTTAATGGTTAAGGCACTTGCCTGCAAAGCCAAAGGACCCAGGTTCGATTCCCCAGGACCCATGTATGCCAGAAAAATAAAATTTAAAAAAATTACTGAGAAAGACTGAGAATGAAAGCCAACTTGGACAAGTATGAGATTTTGGAAGGGTGTATAGTCCTCACAGGCAAAGAGAAGTTCCCTCTAGGGCAAGTAATGTGCCCTCACCCTAACCTGACCGCTGGAATTTGAGAAAAAGTTCTTTACTTTTTGAAAGGCAGAATCTCACTCTAACCCAGTCAGATACAGAATTCACTCTGTAGTCCTGGGTCTCTCTTGGCCTCATAGTCTCCAGGGTACTGGGGCAAAGGAGTGCCCCATCATGCCCAGTTGAGAAGTTTCCTAAGTAATAAGGTGGGGGCTAATAAGAAGAATTAAAGAAAAACAGTAAGGTGTCTTGCTACTAGCTTTATAAACATTCATCATAAAATTCTTTTAAAGCCGGGCATGGTGGTGCACTTGGGAGGCAGAGGTAGGAGAATACTGTGAGTTCAAGGCCACCCTGAGACTACATAGTGAATTCCAGGTCAGCCTGGGCTACAGTGAGACTCTTCCTCAGAAAACAAACAAACAAACAAAGATGCATGCATATACATATACACATATACATATACATATACATATACACATATACATATATACACATATATATGTATATATCTTTTTAAATCCTAATACAATCTTAACAAATAAACAGGGGCTTAGGAGCCGGCTCAACTGTTAAAAAGTGCTTGCTTGCAAAGCCTACCTGTGTGGGTTCAATTCTCTAGCTACCCACATAAAACCAGACAAGTATTTGTTTGCAGCAACAGGAGACCCCAGAGCACACACACATATGCAAATAAAAATAATACAAGATAAAGCCAGGCTTGGTGGCGCACACAATTTGCAGACACTGTAGGGCAGAGTAGGCCAGGGCCTCACCTCCCTTGCTGAAGTTGCCATTCGACAAATAGGCCTGGATAGTGGCATCGTGGAGTGTGATCATCACATTATGCATGCGGACCTGCGTAGCACTGACACATCGGTATTTTTTGTCTATATCTGCCTCGATGTCAGTTACAGACTCCTCCACCTTGCTCTCTGTAGCCAAAACATAAACAAGAAAAAAAATGTTGAACTATTAGTTTTTGTAATTTTGAAATCATAAAAAGAAAACAAGTATTAGGTTTCACTCTTCATAGTGGTCAACCATGGTTCTTACCCTTGGAACTCGCATTAGGGAAAACTTGTGAGTCTGACAAGTTGTAAGTAAATCTCATAACCTTGATATGGTAACGTGTTACATTTCTTGCAAAGGTGAAAACCAGGGAATGTCCTTTTCCAAAACCAATTGCAAGGATGGATTCAGGATTTTCTCCACAAGAGCTGTTGCTATTCAGTACTTCTGCAGAGGATGGTAGAGAAAAGTTTGCATTCTAGAACAAATAAAAATACAACAGGTCCTTGTGAGAATGAACAGTATATCAAAAACACAGAACTGTCAAAGAGAGCAATCTCTACAGCACATACATAAACTCTTTTATAGGGTCTCACTCTAGCCCAGACTGACATGGAATTCATTCTGTAGTCTCAGGGTGGCCTTGAACCCACAATGTTCCTCTTACTTCTGCCTCCCAAGTGCAGAGATTAAAGGCATGTGCCACCACGCCCAGCCAGTGTTCATTTTTTAAAAAGTTTTATTTTTATTTATTTAGAGAAACATAGGGGTGGGGGAGAGAAAGAGAGAATGGGTGCACCAGGGCCTCTAGCACTGCAAACAAATTCCAGATGCACGTGCCACCATGTGCATCTGGCTTACAAGGAACCTGAGAATCAAACTTGGGTCCTTAGGCTTTGCAAGCATGTGCCTTAACCACTAAGCCATCTCTCCAGCCCCAGTATTCATTTTTAAAAATTTTTTACTTATCTGGGTGTGATGGCACATGCCTTTAATCCCAGTACTGGGAGGCAGAAATAAAAGGATCATGTGTGTTTGAGGTCAGCCTGGGACTATAGAGTGAATTCTAGGTCAGCCTGGGCTACAGTGACACCCTACCTCAAAAAAAAAAAAATTATTCTACACAGCATTTGTACATATCTGTGGGGTACAGTACAATCCAATGCATGTATGCAAGCTGCAATGATTTAAACCAGGATAATCAGCATTTCTATCTCATTTTTCTGTGTTGGCATCCTCAAACACTTGGTTATTTCAAAAACACTAACAAATTTCTATGGTTACACTAGTGTCTATAAACATCTTATCTTATTTTTATTTGTATTTGTGGTTTTCCAAGGTAGGGCTTCACTCTAGCTCAGGCTGATCTGGAATTCACTATGTAGTCTTAGGGTGACCTCGAACTCTCAATGAACCTCCTATCTCTGCCTCCGGAGTGCTGGGATTAAAGGCGTGCGCCACCACGCCCGGCTTCTGTAAACATTTTTAAAGGAATTTAAAAAATACTTATTTTGGGCTGGAGAGGTGGCTCAGCAGTTAAGGAGCTAGCCTGTACAGCCCAACAACCAGAGTTCAATTCCCTAGTACCCATGTAAAGCTAGATGCACGAAGTGGCACTTGTGTCTGGAGTTTATTTGCAGTGGCAGAAAGAAGGCCCTGGTGTGCCCATACTCTCTCTCTCAAATAAATAATTAAAAAATATATATGTAGCCAAGCATGGTGGCACATACCTTTCATACTAGCAATAGGAAGGCAGAGGTAGTTTGAAGTAACCAAAACTCCATAGTGAATTCTAGGTCAGCCTGGACTAGATCAAGACCCTACCTTGAAAAACCAAACAAAACACACACACATTTATTTGTAGGTGTGTGTATGTATGTTGCATGTATGCTACACATGCACCACTTTGCATCCAGCTTTACATGGATACAAGGGAATCAAATCCAGGCCAACAGATTTTACAATCAAATGCCTTCGACCACTGAACCATCTTCCAGGTGGAATCCTTGTGAGTTTGAGACCAGCCTGAAACTATACAGTGAATTCCAAGTCAGCCTGGGCTAGAATGAGACCCTACCTTGAAAAGCCAAATAAGTAAAATAGAGACTAATTCAGAGAGAGAAAGGATATGATGGAGGGTGGATTTGTGAAGGGAGAGCAGGGACTGGGAGGGAATTATCATGGTTTATTGTCTATAATTATAGAAGTTGTCAATAAAAAAGTTACAAAAGGGCTGGAGAGATGGCTTAGTGGTTAAGCGCTTGCCTGGGAATCCTAAGGACCCCAGTTCAAGGCTCGATTCTCCAGTACCCACATAAACCAGATGCACAAGGGGGCACATGCATCTGGCGTTCATATGCAGTGGCTTCAGGCCCTGGTGTGCCCATTCTCTCCCTCTCTCTCTCTGTCTTTCTCTCTCTCTCACCCCTTTCTCTGTTTCTAATAATAAATAAAAATAAAATCTTTAAAAAAAATAAATTAAGTATTTTTTTTAAAAAGTTACAAAAGGTCAGGCATGGTGGTTCACGCCTTTAATCCTACCACTTGGGAGGCAAGAGGTAGGAGGACTGCTGTAAGTGGCCACCCTGAAACTACATGGTAAATTCTAGGTCAGCCTGGGCTACAGCTAGGCCTTACCTTAAAAAAGAGTTGAGGGACTGGAGGGATGGCTTAGTGGTTAAGGCGTTTGCCTGCAAAGCCAAAGGACCCAGGTTTGATTCCCCAGGACCCACGTTAGCCAGATGCACAAGGTGGTGCATATGTCTGGAGTTCGTTTACAGTGGCTAGAGGTCCTGGTGCATCTGTTCTTCCCCCTCCCTCCCTGTTTCTGTCAAATAAATAAAAATTTAAAAATAAAACAAAAAAAAAAAGAGTTTGAAAAAAAAATCTTTGGGATGGTAGTGGTGGTGAATGTTTCAGTGGTTAAAGGCACTGGTTTGTAAGCCTGGGTTCCATTTCCCAGCACCCACGTAAAGCCATCTGCACAGTGGCACACGCATCTGGAGTTCATCTGTAGTGGCAGGAGGCCCTGGGGCACCCATTCTTTCTCCATCTGCCTCTTTCTCTCTGTATCTCCCTCAAATAACTAAATATTTTAAACAGGGCTGGAAAGATGGCTTAGTGATTAAGAGGCTTACCAGCAAGGTCAAAGGACCCAGGTTCGATTACCCAGTACCCACGTAAAGCCAGGTGCACAGTGGCACATGCATCTGGAGTTTGTCTGCAGTGGCTGGAGGCCCTGGTACTGATGCCCATATTCACTCTCTCTCTTTGGGCTGGGGAGATGGCTCAGTGGTTAAAGGTGCTAGCTTACAAAGCCTGACAGCCCAGATTCAACTCCACAGCACCCACATAAAACCAGATGCACAAAGTGGCATATACATATAGAGTTAGTTCGCAGTGGCAAGAGGCTCTGGTATGTCCTCATTCATTCATTCATTCATTCATTCTCCCTCCCTGCTGGCAAATAAATTTAAAAAAATTTTTTTAAATCTGCTTTTGGGGCTGGAAAGATGGCTTACTAGTTAAGGTGCTTGTCTGCAATGCCAAAGAGCACAGGTTTAATTCTTCAGTACCCACGTAAAGCCAGTGCACAAGGTGGCGCATGCATCTGGAGTTCATTTGCAGTATCTGAAGGCTCTCGCATGCACACTCATTCATTCTTTCTCTCAAAATAAACAAAACATTTTTTTAAAATTTTTTTGTTTGTTTGTTTTTCGAGGTAGGGTGTCACTCTGGCTCAGGCTGACCTGGAAGTAACTGTGTAGTCTCAGGGTGGCCTTGAACTCATGGTGATCCTCCTACCTCTGCCTCCCGAGTGCTGGGATGAAAGGCGTGCACCACCATACCCAGCTTTTTTTTTAATTTTTAAAAATGTTTATTTATTTATTTGCAAGCAGAGAGAGAGAGAGAGAGAGAGAGGGAGAGAGGGAGGGAGGGAGGGAGGGAGGGAAGGAGGGAGGGAGGGAGGAGAGAGAGGCAGACAGAGAGCGAATGGGCACGCCAGGGCCTCTAGCCACTGCAAACGAACTCCAGATGCATGTCCCTCCTTGTGCATCTGGCTTATATGGGTCCTGGAGAATGAACCAGGATCCTTTGGCTTCGCAGGAAACCGCCTTAACTGCTAAGCCCATTTCTCCAGCCCAACATATTTTAAGTTTTAAAAAAACCTGCTTTTGCTAAGCGTGGTGGCTCATGCCTTTAATCCCAGCACTGGGGCAGGGACAGAGGCAGAGGTAAGAGGATTACTGAATTCAAAACTAACCTGAAAGCCGGGCATGGTGGCGCACGCCTTTAATCCCAGCACTCGGGAGGCAGAGGTAGGAGGATTGCCGAGAGTTCGAGGCCACCCCGAGACTACATAGTTAATTCCAGGTCAGCCTGGACCAGAGTGAGACCCTACCTCGCAAAACCAAAAAAAAAAAAAAAAAAAAAAAAAAAAAAAACTAACCTGAGATTACATAGTGAATTCCAGGTCAGCCTAGGCTAGATCAAGACCCTACCTCAAAAAAAAAAAGCACTTGGGAGGCAGAGTTAAGAGGATAGCCATGAGTTCAAGGCCAACCTGTGGCTACACAGTGAATTCCAGGTCAGCCTGGCCTGGAGTGAAACCTTACCCTCCCACCCCCAAAATCTGTTGTCAGGCATGATGAAACATACCTTTGATCTCAGCCCTCAGGAAGCTGAGGTGGGAGGATCACTGTGTTTTAAGCTAGTTTGGAAGAGCTTTCTGAATATTGGGGTTAAAGGCATGTACCACCATGCCAAGCTCAACTAGTTTATTTTTTGGTTTTTTAAAATACTTTGTTTTAGAAAGAGTTGGTGGGGGAGGAAGTGGCAGACAGAATGGGCCCACCAGTCTCTGCAAATGAACTCCAGATGCATGTGCCAACTTGTGCATCTGGCTTATGTGAGTACTGGGGAATCAAACCTGGGTCCTTAGACTTCAGAGGCAAGTGCCTTAACCACTAAGCCATCTCTCTAGCCTCCCCCCCCCCTTTTTTTGAGGCAGGGTCTTATTCTAGCCCAAGATGACCTGGAATTCACTATGAAGTCCCAGGGTGACCTTGAACTCATGACAATCCTCCTACTTCTGCCTCCTGAATACTGGGATGAAAGGCATGTGCATCTCCTGGCATCTCAAGTAGTTTTATTTTGTAAATGAATCAATACTCAAGTTAGGTTGAAATTAAAGCATCTTGAAAGTTCCTCTATTGGGTGTCACTACTTTTTTACTATAGAAATGTTTGTTTAAAGAAACATAGGTAAGGGCTGGAGGGATGGCTTAGCAATTAAGGCGTTTGCCTACAAAGCCAAAGGACCCAGGTTCAACTCCCCAGGACCCACGTAAGCCAGATGCACCAGGGGGTGCACGTATCTGGAGTTCGTTTGCAGTAGCTTGAGGCCCTGGCGCACCCATTCTCTCTCTCTCTCTCCCTGCCTATTTCTCTCTCTCTCTCAAATAAATAAAAATAAAATATTAAAAAAAAGAAAAGAAAGAAAGAAACATAGGTAAGCCGGGTGTGGCGGCGCACACCTTTAATCCCAGCACTTGGGAGGCAGAGGTAGGAGGATCACCGTGAGTTCAAGGCCACCCTGAGACTACAGAGTGAATTCCAGGTCAGCCTGGACTAGAGTGAAACCCTACCTTGGGAAAAAAAAAAAAAAAAGATTGGAGCCAGGCATGGTGGTGTACATCTTTAATCCCAGCACTTGGGAGGCTGAGGTAGGAGGATCTGGTTTTTTTCAAATATTTCATTTATTTATTTGAAAGAGAGAAAGAGGCAGACAGAGAGAGAGAGAGTGGGTGTGCAGTGCCAGGGCCTCTAGCTACTGCAACAAACTCTAGGTGCAAGTGCCACCTTGTGCAACTGGCTTATGTGGGTCCTGAGGAATTGAACTTGGACCCTTAGACTTCACAGGCAAGTGCCTTAACCACTAAACCATCTCTCCAGTCTGAGGAGGATCTTTTTTATATTGTTGTTGTTTTTGAGGTAGGGTCTCACTCTAGCCCCAGGCAGACCTAGAATTCACTATGTAGTCTCAGGTTGGCCTTGAACTCTCAGCAATCCTTCTATTTCTGCTTCCCAAGTGGTAGGATTAAAGGCGTGTGTCACCACACCCGGCAGGAGGATCTTGAGTTCAAATCTGTTCTGGGCTATATTTACCAAGACTGTCTCAGAGAAAGAAATCTAGTTTTTAAACTATCTATCTATATAATTGCTGCCATTGTGGAGGGGAAGCCCAGAGAACCCTGAAAAGGGGCTGGGGAAATGGCTGAACATTAAAGGCACTAGCTCTCAAGGGAACAATCCCAAAAACTTACAGTGATTGTCCTTCCCCTGAGTGTTGAGATTAAAGGTATAGCCACCAAGCCGGGCGTGGTGGCACACGCCTTTAATCCCAGCACTAGGGAGGCAGAGGTAGGAGGATCGTTGTGAGTTCAAGTTACTGTTTTTGTAGCCCAGACTGACCTTCAATTCCTAATTCCTGTTCCTTCTGCCTCCACAGACCAAGTGCTGAGATTACAGACATGTGTCACCAAACCTACTTTCAGGATATATATTTTAAAAATATTTTATTTTTATTTATTTATTTGAGAAAGAGAAGGGGAGAATGGACACGTCAGGGCCTCCAGCCACTGCAAACAAACTCCAGAAGAGTGTGCTCCCTTGTGCATCTGGCTTACGTGGGACCTGGGGAATCAAACCGGAGTCCTTTGGCTTTGCAGGCAAATGCCTTAAATGCCTAGCCATACCTCCAGCCCCAGGGATATGTTTTAAGAATTAAATATGAATATGTGAAACATTCACTAATAGGCAATTAAAAATAAATCTCATAAGGGCTGGAGATGGCTTAATGGTTAAGGCACTTGCTTGCAAAGCCAAAAGACCCAGGTTCAATTCTCCAGGACCCATGTAAGCCAGACGCATAAGGTGGCAGGCCCAAGGTTTGTAGTTCCTTTGCAGTGGTGGGAGGCCCTGGAATACCCATTCTCTCTGTCTCTCTTTTCTCTCTCTCTGCTTAAAAATAAATAAATAAATACATTTTCAAATATAATAATAATTTACAATATAGTTCATCTAAAGTAAATACAAGCCGGGCATGGTGGTGCACACCTTTAATCCCAGCACTTGGGAGGCAGAGGTGGGAGGACTACAGTGAGTTCAAAGCCACCCTGAGACTACGTAGTGAATTCCAGGTCAGCCTGGGCTAGAGCAAGACCCTACCTTGGAAAACCAAAATAAATAAATAAGTAAAATAAAATAATAAAGTAAATGCAGCAACAAAAATCTTCAGAGTTCAAATTCTGAGCATGAAAAGTATGAGAAAGCCAAACAAATGCCTAAAGAGGAGTGTTTCATACACTGTGTTGCTGGACATACTAAAGTGCTGTATTCTGCCTATAAAACAACCATGAAAAAAAAAAAAAACCACCATGAAGAGCACTGGAAAATGTTAATATTCAGACTGCCTCATATGCTCTGTGGACATACAGACAATAGCATAGGTTACTGAAGAGCCTCTAGACAACATGTGCACATGTTAAAGCAGGTAATTTTTCAAACAATCATATACACAGGTTAAGCATTAAGTACTGCTATCTCCTACCTGAGAACCATGCCCAGTCTCGTAGCTTGTCCAGAAGGTAGCAGAGAAGTTGGCCATTATACAAGCTGTCCCATTGCTGTCTTTCACCACGAACATCTCTGAGGCACCATGTGTAAGGCCTACTACTACAAGTAAAGAGAAACAATCATATACCCATTTCAAAATACAGTTATATTCTGCAGCTTGTATTAAAAGATTCACTCTGGGGCTGGAGAGATGGCTTAGCGGTTAAGGCCCCAGCCGGCTAAGTCTAAGAACCCGGTTCCAATCTCCAGGTCCCACGTTCAGCCAGATGCAAAGTGACGGGAGGGCACAATGCCGCACTTTCCCACAGGGGGCGCACGCATCTGGATTTCGTTCACAGCAGCTGAGAGACTGCTGGTGCACCCATCTTTATCTGTCTCCCTCTCCCTGTCTGTCTCTTTTTGTGTCTCTCTCAAAAATAAAAAATAAAAATAAAAAAAGATTCACTCTGCTTTAGGGCCTGGAGATATGGTTTAGCAGTTAAATGCTTGCCTGTGAAGCCTAAAGACCCAGGTTCAAGGCTCAATTCCCCAGGACCCACGTAAGCCAAATGCAAAAGGTGGCACATGCATCTGGAGTTCGTTTGCAGTGGCTGGAAGGCCCTGGCATGCCCATTCTGTATCTATTTGCCTCTTTCTCTCTGTCGCTCTCAAATAAATAAACAAATAAATCATTAAAAAAAAAAAGATTCACTCTGCTTTGATAAAGCACTGAACTAGACAGGTGGGTTATAAAGGCTGCCCTCTCCCTGGATTCTGTTCCAAAACTGTCAGTTCCAAACTTGTCCCATTAGTGTGCCAGCCCTGTCTACAGCTTTTCAGTTCTCTATTTCAAGATACTGACTGATTGGGTCAATAGGCACAGGCTGCTCTGTGTCCCTCAGAGGCTCTAGCTATATAAGACGTGGTAGGGCCTGAAAGGTATTCCTCAAACTAGTCAACAGCCTTCTGAACAAATGCAGGGAAGCTGAGTATTTCTCACTGTGCTCCTAAACCAGCACCTAGAGTCTGACCAATTACTACTTTTCAGACTGGCAGTATGGCAAGGAAAAAAAAAAAAAAAAAGCCATGGCCTCAAGGCCTGAGCTCAGACATAGGCCTTGATTCCACTTGTGTGTGGCTGAGCATCTTCTACCAAACAGATGGGATGCCCTATGTACAGGGCCAAGGACACAGGGCAGCGCTAAAGGTCTTTTGGTGGAGTGGTCCCTCCTAAACATTTCTTCTCTGGCTTATTTAAAAACAAAACAACCGGGCTGGAGAGATGTCATAATGGTTAAGGCACTTGCCTGCAAAGCCCAAGGACCCAGATTTGATTCCTCAGGACCCACATAAGCCAGATGCACAAGGGAACACATGCATCTGGAATTCTTTTGCAGTGGCTAGAGGCCCTGGCACACCCATTCTGTCTCCTCTCTTCCTCTGCTTGCAAATAATAAATTTAAAATAAAATAAAATAAAATAAAATAAAATAAAATAAAATAAATGCCTGTGATCCTAGTACTTGAGAAACTGAGGCAAGCCAGGACCACACAGGAGACCCCTGTCTCAAGATAGAAAAATCCACTGCCTCATTCAAGATGCTTAACAGCAAGCATAATCCAATCACTATGCAGAAAAGTAGTACTTTGACAATTTTACCAAAATTCCATTTCAGGCTGAGCATGGTGGTGCATGCCTTTAATCCCAGCACTTGGGAGACAGAGGTAGGAGGATCACCTGAATTTGAGGCCACCCTGAGACTACATAGTGAATTCCAGGTCAGCCTGGGCTAGAGTGAGACCCTAACTTGAAAAGCCAGAGAGAGAAGAAGAAGAAGAAGAAGAAAAGAATGTGAGGGAGCTGGAAAGATAGCTTAGTGGTTAAGGCACTTAACTGTGAAGCCTAAGGACCCAGGTTCAATTCCCCAAAACCCACATAAGCCAGATGCACAAGGTGGCACATGGGTCTGGAGTTCAATTGCACAAGCTGGAGGCTTTAGTGCACCCATTCTCTATATGCCTCTCTCTCTTTCTCAAATAAATAAATAAGCCAGGCGTGGTGGCACATGCCTTTAATCCTAGCACTTGGGAGGCAAAGGTTGTGAATTAAAGGCCACCCTGAGACTACATAGTGAATTCCAGGTCAGCCTGGGCTAGAATGAGACTATGCCTTGAAAAACCAAAATAATAATAATAATAATAATAAATTAAAAATAAATAGATAGTCTGGAGGGTAAGAGTAAACTTAAATTTCACATTCCTTCCTTTAGGCCTCTAATAAAGAACCGATGTTTATAAAGCCTGTGTACTTTATTGTGTACTTTACCCATTTTGTTTTGCCTTTGAACACATACTCTAAAGTTCTTGGCAACATGATACTAAAGAGCATTTCCAATGAATATTACACTTCTTTTTTCAAGGTAGGGTCTCACTCTAGCCCAGGCTGACCTGGAACCCACTATGCAGTCTCAGACTAGCCTTGAACTCCTAGCAATTATCCTACCTCTGCCTCCTGAGCACTGGGACTAAAGGCGTGAACAACCATGTCTGGCAGAAGATGCAACAACTTAGTCTCAACAGCAGATGGAAGTTTAAAAAAAGAAAACATGGGGCTGGAGAGATGGCTTAGGTGTTAAGGCGCATGCCTGCGAAGCCTAAGGACCCCAGTTCAATCCTCCAGGTCCCACGTAAGCCAGATGTACATGGTGGCACACGAGTCTGGAGTACGTTTGCAGTGGCTGGAGGCCCTGGCATGTCTATTCTCACTCTTTGTCTCTCCCTCTCTCTGTCTCTAATAAATAAAAATAAAATCTTTAAAAAAAAAAAAAAAGAGAACATGATTTAGCTGGGTGTGGTGGTATATGTCTTTAATCCCAGCACACTTGGGAAGCAGGAGGATCACAGTGAGTTTGAGGCCAGCCTAAGACCATAAAGTGAATTCCAGTTCAGCCTGGGCTAGAGTGAGACTCTACCTTGAAAAACCAAGCAGAAACATAAGTGTACATATGAGGGCTGTAGTGATGGCTTAGTGGTTAGGGCACTTCCCTGGGAGACCTAAGGACCCAAGTTCAATTCCCCAAGAATTGTAAGCCATGATGCATAAGGTAGCACATGCATCTGGAGTTTGCAGTGGCTGGAGGCCCTGGTGCACCCATTTTTTTCTCTCTCAAATTAATTAATTAATTTAATTAAAACATTTACAATTATGCCAGGTGTGGTAGAACACACACCTTTAATCCCAGCACCTGGAAGACAGAGATAGGAGAATTGCTATGATTTCAAAGCCAGCCTGAGACTTACATAGTTAATTCCAGGAGCAAGACCCTACCTCGAATCCCATATATACACATAGCAAGAGACTCAGCAGTTAAAGGCACTTGATTACAAAGCCTGATGGCCCTGGTCCAATTCCCCAGTACCCACGTAAAACCAGATGCATGGTGTGTGTGTGTGTCTGGAGTTCATTTGCAGTGGCATGGAGGCCCTGGCACACCTATACTCACTCTTTCTCTCTGCCTCTCTGTAATAAATAGATAAAAATGGCAATTGGTCTGAAGACATCAAGAGCATCTCAAAGCCAACATGGTTAAGCATTTAGCCAGCTATTACCCTTACTACTAGCTAATGTTACTTTAACATTCAGATCCTACAGTTGCAGTGTTTGCCAAGTTCACTGTTTAATCAAAAAGGCCTGTTAGGGCTGGAGAGATGGCTTAGCAGTTATGGTGTTTGTCTGCAAAGCCAAAGGATCCCGGTTCGACTCTCCAGGCCCCATGTAAGCCAGATGCACAAGGGGGTGCATGTGTCTGGAGTTCATTTGCAGTGGCAGGAGGTCCTGGCGTGCCCATTCTCTCCCTCCCTCCCACTCCTTCTCTCTCTCAAATAAATAAATTATATATATATGTATGTGTGTGTATGTATGTATGTATATATATATTTTTTTTTTTGGGGGGGGGTTGCAAGGTAGGGTCTCACTCTGGTCCAGGCTGACCTGTAATTCACTATGTAGTCTCAGGGTGGCCTCAAACTCATAGCGATCCTCCTACCTCTGCCTCCCGAGTGCTGGGATTAAAGGCGTGCGCCACCACACCCGGCAATAAAATATATATATTTTTTATTTTTTATTTTTTTTGGTTTTGCAAGGTAGGGTCTCACTCTGGTCCAGGCTGACCTGGAATTAACTATGTAGTCTCAGGGTAGCCTTGAACTCATGGCGATCCTCCTATCTCTGCCTCCTGAGTGCTGGGATTAAAGGAGTGTGCTACCACGCCTGGCTCAATAAAATATATTTTTTAAAAAGGCCTGTTAAAGCTGGGCATAGTGGTGCATGCCTGTAATCCCAGCACTTTGCAGGCACACACCTTATAAACACTAAGCCATCTCTCCAGCCATAGTCTGCACTTTCTAAGTAGCAACATACAGGCAGGGTGGACCTAACCTAATATAAAACTACTCCAGCCAGGCGTGGTGTTGCACACCTTTAATCCCAGCATTCAGGAGGCAGAGGTAGGATTGCCTGGAGTTCGAGGCCATCCTGAGACTATATAGTGAATTCCAGGTCAGCCTGAGCTAGAGTGAGACCTACCTCGAAACCCACCCCCCAAAAAAAAGACTGTTATTTAACAACTGCTTGTGTTGATGGGTTTTTGCTTGCTTGTTTTTTTTTTTTTTTTTGAGGGAGGTCTCCTTCTCACTTCCTTGCCCAGGCTGGTCTTGAACTCCTGGACTCCAGCATGCTGTCATGCTCTGCCTGCCTAACAAGCACTTGGGACATAATGTCCTTAGTGACAGGCACTGCTCAAAGCATTTTGCAATTAATTTGATTATCATGACAATAGATAATACTATTATGATCACCTCCTACTGAGACAGAGGTACAGAGATAAGAAGGTGACAAAGGTGACACAGTGAATGAATGGTTCAGGTCTTCTGCTTGCTTTAATATGTGGCCTGCAGGCAGGCTGCAGTGGCCCAGGCACTTGCGTGAAGAAATATGCTTCCAAATCCAAAACATTTGCTTTTCAAATGAGAGATTGCCATCTGAGTCAAATACATTTCTTTAAAACATTTTTAGCCAGAAATGGTGGCTTACACCAATAATCCTAGCACTTGAAGGTAGTGGCCGCCAAGTGAACCCCAAGTTCAAGACCAACTGAGTTTACATAGTGAGTTACAGGCTGGCCTGAGCTTACAAAGCTTCCACAAACATACCTCATTTCTTAACTTTTCTTAGTTTGATTCTGATAAAAACATTTTCTTCTTAACCAGTGACAATCACCTTTGAACTTGTAAGGAAATAAAAAGAACAAGAGTTCCAACCAGGTGTGGTGGCTTATGTCTTTAATTTCAGCACTCAGGAGACCAAGAGTGGAGAATGAATGTGAGTTCCAGCCCGGGCTACAGACTGTTTCAAGTTAGCCCAGGCCCTGCCTAAAAACAAAGTTGCGGGCTGGAGAGACAGCTTAGCAGTTAAGGCATTTGTCTGCAAAGCCAAAGGATCCTGGTTCAATTCCCCAAGACCCACGTTAGCCAGCTGCACAAGGGGGTGTGCATCTGGAGTTTGTTTGCAGTGGCTGTAGGCCCTGTCAGGCCCAATCTCTCCCCCCCCCCTCTGTCAAATAAATAAACAAATAAAAATAAGATATTTTTTTAAAAAGCTTCAGTCAAGCCGGGCGTGGTGGCGCATGCCTTTAATCCTAGCACTCAGGAGGCAGAGGTAGGAGGATCACTGTGAGTTTGAGGCCACCCTGAGACTACATAGTGAATTCCAGGTCAGCCTGGACAGAGTGAGACCCTACCTCGAAAAACCAAAAAAAAAAAAAAAAAAGCTTCAGTCAAACCATGCAAGTCCTAGGATATAAGAGGTGTCTGGGGTGACTCTAACGCAATATAAATTCAAAATTACAAAACCAGCCCGGCATGGTGGCACATGCCTTTAATCCCAGCACTTGGGAGGCAGAGGTAGGAGGATCACTGTGAGTTCAAGGACACCCTGAGCTAGAGTGAGACCCTACCTCAAGCCACAAAACTCCAGTTCTAGTAAAAAATTCAGAGCCCAGCATGGTGGCCCACACCTTTGATCCAGCACTTGGTAGGCAGAGGTAGGACTTGATGTGAGTTCCCCAACCTGGGACTACAGAGTGAGTTTCAGGTAAGCTTGGGTTACAATGAGACCCTACCTCAAAACTATCTCCCTAAAAGAATTCAGTCTTGGGCTGGAGAGATGGCTTCGAGGTTAAGGCGCTTGCCTGCAAAGCTAAAAGACCTTGGGTCAATTCCCCAGGACCCACATAAACCAGATGCACAAGGTGGCACATGTGTCTGGAGTTCATTTGCAGTGGCTATAGGCCCTGGCACACCCATTCTCCCTCTGTCTCAAATAAATAAGTAAAAATAAAATATAAAGAATTCAGTCTTACAACTGAGTAACTGACAAACTTCCACAATCAGGGTAACAGCATAAAACTTCTCACACTTCTATGGGCTAGAGAGATGGTTTAGCAGTTAAGGTGTTTGCCTGCAAAGCCAAAGGGTCCAGGTTCGATTCTCTAGGACCTAAGTAAGCCAGATGCACAAGGGGCACACACACCTGGAGTTTGTTTGCAGTGGCTGGAAGCCCTATCGTGCCCATTCTCTCTCTCAAATAAATAAATAAAATATATTTTAAAAAACACAACTTCTCACACTTCTAGAATGACAGGGCTTCATCTGGAAAGGGGAAGACCATCAACTGACATCCAAGTTGAACAGTACCATTAGGAAACCACACAGTAGTTTCAGTTCACAGGTAGTCTACGCTTTCTTTAAAAAAATTATTTGCAGAGAGAGAGAAAGAGAGAGAGAAAATGGGCACACCAGGACCTCCAGCTGCTGCAAACAAACTCCAGATGTATGTGCCACTTTGTGCATCTGGCTTCACGTGGGTACTGGGGAATTGAACTTGGGTCATAAGCCTGTGCAGGCACACACCTTAACCACTAAGGCATTTCTCCAGCCCTAGTCTGCACTTTCTAAGTAGCAACACAGACAGCCGGGTGGGTCTAACCTAATATAAAACTACTCCAGCTGGAGCCCAGTGTGGTGGTGCACGCCTTTACTCCCAGCACTCGGGAGGCAGAGGTAGGATCACCATGAGTTCGAGGCCACCCTAAGACTACATAGTGAATTCCAGGCCAGTCTGGACCAGAGTGAGACCCTACCTCAAAAAAACAAAAACAAAAAACAGAAAAAACCAACCTACTCCAGCCCAGCATAGTGGCACACACCTATAATCCCAGCACTCAGGAGACAGAGGTAGGATTGCTTTGAGTTTGAGGCCACCCTGAGACTACATAGTTAAGTCCAGGTCAGCCTGGGCCTGAGTGAGACCCTCCCTTGAAAGAAAAAAAAAAAAAAAAAAACTACTCCAGCAATTTTCAATTAATCATTTGGAAGTCAGAATTTTTGGGGGGAGGCAGGTTCTCACTATAGCCCAGGCTGGCCTAAAACTCAAACTCCTACCTCAGCCTCAAAGTACTGGGCCTAACGGTAATAACCAAGATGCCTGGCTATTATTTATTTTTTTGGCAGGGTCTCATTCTAGTTCAAGCTAACCTGGAACTTATTCTGTTGCTACAGACTGGCCTCAAATTCAAGGCCACCCAGAGACTACATAGTGATTTCCAGGTCAGCTTAAGCTAGAGTAAACTCTACCTTGAAAAAAACCAAATAAAAAAATAAAACAGCTGGGAGTGGTAGCACATGCCTTTAGGCACTGGGGAGGCAGAGGTAGGAGGATTACAGTTCAAGGCCACCCTGAAACTATATAGTGAATTCCAGGTCAGCCTGGGCTACAGGAAGACCCTATCTCGAAAAACCAAAATAAATAAAACTTTTAGATCTAAATCTAGTTTGTTAAAAAAGTGTTAAATATCTGTGCTTGCTTCAGCAGAACATATACCAAAATTGGAACGATACAGAGATTAGCATGCCCCTGCACAAGGATGACACGCATACACATGAAGCATGTTTTTGCCTTTTAAATTAATAGAAAAATGTTAATATTGGGCTGGAGAGATGGCATTGCAGTTAAGGCATATGCCTGTGAAGCCTAAGGACACCGGTTTGATTCTCCAGGTCCCACGTAAGCCAGATGCACAATGGTGGCCCACGCGTTCCTCTGCAATGGCTAGAGGCTCTGGTTGCACCCATTCTCACTCTTCCTCTCTGTCTCTAATAAATAAAAATAAAATCTTTAAAAAAATTTTTTAATGTTAATATCCAATTTTTTACACTGCTTCAAGCCATCACAATCAAGATTTAAGAATTTCTCCTTTTTTATTTGAGATAATCTCATGTAGCCCAGGCTCACCACCAACTTGAGATCCTCCTGTTCCAACATCTCAAGTGTAACAGTCATAAACCACCATGCTCATCTTTTGTCTTTTAAAAATTTTTAAAAGTATTTTATTTATTTGTAAGCATAGAGATACAGATAGCAAGAGGAAGAAATCAAGAATGGGCCGGCTAGGGCCTCCAGCCACTGCAAACTCCAGTGGCAAGTATCATCTTGGGCATCTGGTTTTAAGTGGGTACCAGGGAATCTAACTGGGATCCTTAAGTATTAAAGGCAACCAGTTTTCCGCTGAGCCATCTTTCCAGCCACTTTTCTCTTAAAAGCAAGCTTCAAAAACATGAAACACAGTTGGGCAGATGACCCAGCAGTTAAGGACGCTTGCATGTAAGGGCCTGCAGGCCCAAGTTTAATTCCCCAGTGCCCACATAGAACCAGATGCACAGGGTTGGCACATACATCTGGAGTTCCTTTGCGGTGGCAAGAGGCCCTGGCATGCCCATGTTCTCTCTCTTTCCCTCTCTCAAATGAGTAAGAAAAAAATTTTTTTTGAGGTAGGGTCTCGCTCTGGCCCAGGCTGACCTGGAATTCACTATGTAGTCTCACGGTGATCCTCCTACCTCGGCCTCCCCAGTGCTGAGATTAAAGGCGTGCACCACCACGTCCGGCTCAAGAAATATTTTTTAAAACCACGAAACAAGCCGGGCGTGGTGGCGCACGCCTTTAATCCCAGCACTCGGGATTCAGAGACAGGAGGATCGTTATGAGTTCGGGACCACCCGGAGACTACATAGTGAATTTCAGGTCAGCCTGGGCCAAAGTGAGACCCTACCTCAACCCCCCAAATTAATATATAATATTTATATGTAAATGAATTTGTGTTGAGGTTTTTGGCACAGCTGGGGATGGAACTCAGAGCCTTGACCATACTAGCCAAGCCCTCTAACGCTGAGCGACATCCTCAGCCCCTGTGAGGTCTTCGAATAAAGAACCCAGTCATCTGACATGACACAACTTGTTTCATCAAGTCCTCTTATTACGGCTGCCCAGGAAGGGTCACAGGTCCCGAGCAAGGCTTTAAGATTGTGACGGCCTCAGTGCATCTCTCACGGTCCACTTCGCTCAACAGACTAAACAAAAAGGTGACCCCAAAATCCGAAAGACCACAGCTACTTGGTTTTGGCGTTGGACAGGACTTGGGACGCCCGGGAATTGCAGGGCAGACCTGTCCCTATGTGAGCCCCGCGAAGCCTCCGCTGCACCGGGCTGGTGGTGCCCCCGACGCCCCTCGCCAGCGGGGGGACGAGCGGCGCTGCGCCCGGGGAGCCCGGGCTCGGTCCCGCGGGCCGGCCAGCAGGGCAGGCGCTCGGTCGGAGTCCACGGCAGCCCCGTGCCCTTCGGCCCTCGCGGCCGGGCGCCAGGCGGCGGGTGTGGGCGCGGAGGCAGCCCCGAGGACCCCGACGGCCCGCGGGCCGGCCCGGGCGCCCCGTTCCCGTCCGCCCCGAGCGGAGGCCCCCGCCCGCCCGCCCGCCGCCCCCAGCCCCGGCGCTCACCGAGCAGCAGCAGGGGCAGCAGAGGCCGCGGGACGCCGCCGGGAGCCGCCATGGTGCGACGCAGCCGAGGCCGGAGCGGGCGGCGGTTGCGGGCGTCGGGTCCGGCGTAAGGCGGCGTCCAGCGACTCGACAGGACCGGCAGGCGCGGCGCCGGCACCGACGAGACCCCGCGGCCGGCAGCGCCTGTCACGTGAGCCTCGCCGCGCCCGCCAGTCACGTGAGCCTCGGATCTCGCGAGAGCTTGGCCCCCGCCCGCGCCCCCAGCTTGCGTGATGCGGGTCGGCGCGTGACCTCTGGGCCACGTGACCCGGCGCCCACGTGACCGGCGCCGGGGAGGGGGGCTTTGCCCGTGGCACCTGCGAAGGAGTAGGCTGCGGTGTGGGAAAGGAAAGCGGAAACGCGGGGACGCTGAGAGTGAGGGTGGAAAGCGGAAGCGGTGAAAGGGCGGACGGCGGCGTGCGGCTTCCGCGTGCACCCCGCTGCCCCGGTCCTAGGCTTCGCAGGCGTCCGCCTTGACCGCTAAGCCGTCGCCAGCCCGGAGACCGTTTCTTCACCGCCTCAAAGCTCTTCAGGGAGCAGAGTCAGGTGAGTGTGGCTCTCCCCGGGGTTTATCCTCGAGAGAAAAAAGTGCAGGTGGAATAGAGGCTCTTCATGGTGTGCGAACACTCTTGCTAGTGGAAGAAGACCTTCAGAAATGTTTTATCTGAGATGACGGAAAGTTTCCATTAAGGGGCTGGAAAGATGGCTTAGTGGTTAAGGCACTTGGCCTGCAAAGCCAAAGGACCTCGGTTCAATTCCCCCAGGACCCACATAAGCCAGATGCACAAGGTGGCTCACGCGTCTGGAGTTTGTTTGCAGTGGCTGGAGGCCCTGGCGTGCCCATATTATCTCTCTCTCAAATAAATAATTTAAAAAATTCCAACCTCGAAAAACAACAAAAATTCCATGAAGAACTCAGTAATAAAATATTTTCCTCTTTTGTTCAAGAAATCAACCCTGCCCTCCAGACTTCCAGTTTTTTGGGGATTTTGGAAAGTACTTATGAGCAAAGAGAGAAAATGGAGTAAGAGCGGTTAGAGATGATCTGACTTATCTCCTCTACATCTGTTTTTCCACAAACAACCTGAGACCCTCCTGAGAGGGAGGTCCCCTTTCTTACAATTTAAATCAGATCCTGACATTGTGGTTGGTCAACTTCAGCCCCCAGAATTTGGCTTCTTACTAACCCAACCCATAGCCCAGACCAATCAGCTCTCACTTTGGCTCAGCTTGAACCAGAAGGTTAAACCTACAACAATGAGATAAATAAATACTTAACAGGGCAGGAGCTCTCGTGATTGGCTCCTGGTAGGGAGACCCCACCCGCTTATTTCCACATCGGATCTCTACCCCCTCCTGCCCTGCACGTGGCAAGAGCTCTCTGCACGTTGTTCTCTCAATCTAATGAACCTCACCATCGGGCCTATGGATTCCAGTTCTTTAAGTTCATAAACAAGAATCTGGGGTACCCTAAATAGATTGGTGTGTTAGCAAGGAACTCCAAAATGCCCTTGTCAGAGTCTGTGTATGTTTCCCTGGCTGACTTGGAACTCATTTTGTATTCCAGGCTGGCCTCAAACTTTTGGCAGTCCTCCTGCCTCTGAGATGGGGCTTTAAACTTTGGGGGTTCAAATACAAATTCCAAACTTGAGTTTGTGTCTCCTTTACTTAAATAATTGAAATAAAACAAAACTGAGGATTCTTTTTGTGACTCATTGTGTTTTATCCCATCCAGGTACCAAAGGGTGGGGAGTGGGTACATGCACGTGGTCTAGGCCCATATAAAAAGTCCATGGGCCTAGGGGAAAAAACACATGAAAAAGAATATAAAGGAGCCGGGAGTGGTGGCACATGCCATTAATCCCAGCACTAGGAAGGCAGAGATAGGAGGATTGCCGTGAGTTCAAGGCCACCCTGAGACTACATAGTGAATTCCAGGTCAGCCTGAGCTAGAGTGAGACCCTAACTCGAAAAAAAAAAAAAAAAAGAATATAAAAGAGGTCTTAAAAATAAGGCAACAATACGCCATCCCTTCCCACCTTAGCTGCAGCCAAGCTGCCAGGATGGGGAGAACAAAACCTTACCCGTGGTGGAAACCTCTAGTGCTGGAAGGTGAACAGCCTAAAAGCCAGAAAAGAGGAAAAGCCAGGCTTTTTATCCTCAACACACTTGGGTGCAGCGTCCAGAAGGGACTGGCCGGAAATCCATTCACACCTGAGTCCTGCCAGCTCTCTGGCAGCTGCTGCAGACAGCAGGGTGAATGTGAGATGTTAAGCAGCCACCATTTATTTTATCTCTACTTGGGAGCCGGGAATCTTAATCCATATTTCTTCTATGGGCTGTCCTGCCTAACTGCTTCCCACTCATCTCACCTCTGCCTCTGGAATGTATGGTGATGCACAGCAAAATCCCTGGCTTTTGTTTTTTGCTTGTTTTTTCAAGGTAGGGTCTCACTCTAACCCAGGCTGACCTGGAGTTCTCTATGTAGTCTCAGGGTGACCTTGAACTCATGGTGATCCACCTACTTCTGCTTCCCAACTGCTGGGATTAAAGATGTGCACTACCACGCCCAGTTTATCTCTTGAGGTTTTTGTTTGTTTTTGTTTGTTTTGTTTTGTTTTGTTTTTCGAGGTAGGGTCTCACTCTGGTCCAGGCTGACCTGGAATTAACTATGTAGTCTCAGGGTAGCCTCGAACTCTCGGTGATCCTCCTACCTCTGCCTCCCAAGTGCTGGGATTAAAGGCGTGCACCACCACGCCCAGCATCTCTTGAGTTTTAACTTGAGGATCCTTCTTGTTAGCAATTTTCTTGTTTCTGCTCACCTTAAAGGGAGTAAGAATCTCCCTTTAACCATGGCCCAGGAACAAAAATCAGACTATCCCAAATTGCCATATTTCAATATACTAACACTTTTATAAGGTTTTTATCGTAACAGAACAAGCAAAGTTTTAAATCACAGCATTTAAAAAATACATTGGGGCCGGTTGTGGTGGCGCACGCCTTTAATCCCAGCACTCGGGAGGCAGAGGTAGGAGGATCGCCGAGAGTTCAAGGCCACCCTGAGATTACATAGTTAATTCCAGGTCAGCCTGGACCAGAGTGAGACCCTACCTCGCAAAACCAAAAAAAAAAAAAAAAAAAAAAAATAATAATAATAATAATACATTGGGGGCTGGAGAGATGGCTTAGCGGTTAAGGCGCCTGCCTCCTAAGCCTAAGAACGCCGGTTCCAATCTCCAGGTCCCACGTTTAAGCCAGATGCAAAAGTGATGCAAGGGCGCACTGCCGCACTTGCCCACAAGGGGGCGCATGTGTCTGGATTTCGTTCACAGCAGCTGAGAGACTGCTGGCACGCCCATTCTCTATCTGTCTCCCTCTCCCTCTCTCTCTGTCTCTAAAAAAAAAATACATTGGGAGAGCCAGGTGTGGTGGCATACACGTTTTATCCCGGCACTTGCGAGGCAGAGGTAGGAGGATCACTGTGAGTTTGAGGCCATTCTGAGACTACATAGTGAATTCCAGGTCAGCCTGGACCAGAATGAGACCCTACCTCGAAAAACCAAAAAAAAAAAAAAAAAAAGGGGTGGGGAGATGCTGGGTGTGGTGGCACACACCTTTAATCCCAACACCTGGCTCAGACATGCCACTATTGCACCAATTGGCATATTTGGCCTGGCTGGCCAGCTGCAAGACTTGCAAGGGTCCATTGCTATTTAATACCATTGATGACTTCTCTCTCCCAAAAGGCTACATGGTGTATAGCTCTTTCTAGCAATCTGACAACTAGTCAACAGGGAGGCATCCAGCTCAGCTCCAGCTTGATTTCTCAGTGACCTGCAGCCCAAGTATGTGGTCTTCAGCAATTATTTACTGTTTCTTCATATGCTTCTAAATTTCTTTCCAGGGCTGGAGAGATGGCTTAGCAGTTAAGGCACTAACCTGTGAAGTCTGAGGACCCAGGTTCGATTTCCCTATGTAAGTCAGATGCATAATGCAGTGCATATGTCCGGAGTTTGTTTGCAGTGACTCGAGGCCCTGCATACATATACTCTCTCTCTCTCTCCCTCTATCTCAAATAAGTAATAAAATAAAATAGTTAACTTGCTCTCTAGAAGCAGTCACACTGTCACAGTGTTGTGTGCTACTACATAACCTCTGAAAATGAGCCAGGTTTGCTGATTTCCCTTGAAGTGCTTATATGTTGGTGGTCTGTCTATATAATCTTTTAAAAATTATTTATTTATTTGAAAGAGAGAAAGAGAAAAAGGCAGATAGAGAGGAGAAAATGGGCAGGCCAGGGCCTCTAGCTGCCGCAAAAGAACTCCAGATGCACGTGCCACCTTGTGCATCTGGCTTCATGTGGGTCCTGGGGAATCGAACCTGGGTCCTTTGGCTTTGCAGGCAAGCACCTTAACCACCGAGCAATCTCTCAAGCCCTTACTTATATTTTTCGAGGTTAGGGTCTCACTCTAGGTCAGGCTTACCTGGAATGTACTCTCTAGTTCCAGGCTGGTCTTGAACTTATCAGCCTACCTCTGCCTCCCTCCCCAGTGCTGGGATTACAGGAGTGCACCACCATAGGAGCTGGTGGTTTGTTTGTTTGTATGTATGTATGTATGTTTGTTTGTTTATTATTTATTTATTTATTGTATTTTTGGCTTTTCCAGGTAGTGTCTCACTCTGGAATTCACTATGTAGTCTCAGGGTGGCCTTGAACTCAAAGTAATCCTCCTACCTCTGCCTCCTGAGTGTTGAGATTAAAGGCATGCACCACCATGCCCAAATTTATTTATTTATTTATTTATTTATTTATTTTTTGTTTTTTTGAGGTAGGGTCTCACTTTAGCTCAGGCTGACCTGGAATTTACTATGTAGTCTCAGGGTGGCCTCGAACTCATGGCAATCCTATCTCTGCCTCCCCAAGTGCTGGGATTAAAGGCATGCACCATCATGCCCAGCATCCATATTTCTTTTTTAAGGTCTATATTAAAAAAGAACTCAGGTATGGTAGCACACGCCTTTAATCCCAGCACTTGGGAGGCAGAAGTACAAGGATTGCTGTGAATTCAAGACCAGCCTAGGACAACAGAGTTCAAGATCAGCCTGGACTAGAGCAAGGTCCTACCTCAGGAAAAAAAAAAAAAAAAAAGGGGGCTGGAGAAATGGTTTAGTGGTTAAGGTGCATGCCTGTGAAGCCTAAGAACCCAGGTTTGATTCCTCAGGTCTCATGTAATCCAGATGCACATGGTGGCACATGCATCTGTAGTTCATTTGCAGTGGCTAGAGACCCTGGCGCACCCATTGTTACTCTCTCTCTCTCTCTAATAAATAAATAAATGCAAAAAAGAAAAACCAGGAGTGGTGGTGCACACCTTTAATCCCAGCACTCAGGAGGCAGAGGTAGGAGGATCACCAAGAGTTCAAGGCCACCCTGAGACCTGAGACTCCACAGGTGAATTATAGGTCAGCTTGGGCTAGAATGAGACTCTACCTTGAAAAACCTAAATAAATAAATAAATAAAATCAATTTTAAAAAGGAGGGAGTTAGCTGGAGAGATGGTTTAGCAGTTAAGGCACTTGCCTGCAAAGGCTAATGACCCAAGCTCAATTCCCCAATACCCATGTAAAGCCAGCTGCACAAAGTGGTGCATACATCTGGACTTCATTTGCAACAAGATAGAGACCCTGGCATGTCTCTCTGTGCTAATAAATAAAAATATTTTAGCTGGGTGTGGAGTTGCACCCTTTAATCCCAGCACTCAGGAGGCAGAGGTAGGTGGGTTGCTCTGAGTTCAAGGTCAACCTGAGAATGCATAGTGAATTCCAGGTCAGCCTAGGCTAGAGAGTGAGATTCTACCTCAAAAATAAATAAATAAGTTAAATTAAAAAAAGAACCGAAACTTCTGCTCTTAGAAAGCAGATTTTAAACAGGAAGTTTGATGACTCATATAGTCTGAGAAATTATACATTTTCACTCACAGTTCTGTGTCAATGTACATAGAAAACCTGGATCCACAGTGATATTATTAGAACCTGCTTTTGATCAAAAATAAGTGTTGTTGGGCTGGAGAGATGGCTTAGCGGTTGAGGCACTTGCCTGCAAAGCCAAAGTATTCAAGTTGGATTCCCCAGTACCCATGTAAGCCAGATGCACAAGGTGGCACAAACATATAGAGTTCATTTGCAATGGCTAGAGGCCCTGGCACACCCATTCTCTCTCTCTCTCTCTCTCTCTCTCTCTGCCTCTTTCTCTCTCATATAAATACATAAAAAATAAAAAAGAAAAAAACGAGTGTTGTTGAACTGGACGTGGAGGTGCATGTCATTAATCCCAGCACTTTACTCAAGAGGCAGAGGTAGGAGGCTCTCTGAGTTCAAGGCCATCCTGAAAATACAGACTGAATTCCATAGCCTGGGCTAGAGTGAGAGCCTACCTTGAAAATCAAAACAAACTAACAGAGTGTTGTTGAGAGCACATTCCTCATGGTAGTAGACCCGAAGTAGGAATTGAAATCTGTAAGAAGCCACTTCTCCATCCGTAATTCAGTAGTTTTACTAGAAAGGCCCAGGCAGGCTTGAAAGAGTACCAGGTAGCCAGGCAGTAAAGAATCAAGCTGCCTCAGGCGGCTTTGCTCAGATCAGACCTGACAGGAAGCGCTTCGCAGGTTGTGTCAAGATCCTCCAACACTCTTTAGTCAGGAGGTGTGGTCTTGAAATTTGTGAAAGCCAGGGTGGTATCGCTGTGGCCTTTGACATATGAACTGAAACTCAAAGTGTTTCAGGCAAAGAACAGGAACTTCTTAACTCAGGCTGCCCAATACAGTGGCGCAAACATGCCTCCTCCCTTTTTTGAACTTTGGAACTCAACTCTGTTGGGGCCAGGGTGTTACTCAGTGGTAGAGCTCTTGCGTATTACTCATGGGGCCTTGGGATACTTCCCCATTACCACTAAGACAAACAAAATCGACTCTATTAAGTCCGTAAATTGACAGCTAGTTTACCTGTACACTTTGACATCTGTGTACTTCTGTGAACCAATCACTGGGCAAGTCGTGGACATAATCTGTAATGCCATGCTGTCCTGGAGAGCATCATATAACCAAACTCGTACAGACAGCTCCTTGCTTTATTATTATTTTTTAATTTTTAATTTTTGTTTGTTTTTTTTCAAGGTAGGGTCTCACTGTAGCCCAGGCTGACCTGAAATTCACTATGTAGTCTCAGGGTGGCCTCGAACTTACAGCGATCCTCCTACCCTGCCGGCTAGCCGTAATATAGCCAGGTGTGGTGGTGCACGCCTTTAATCCCAGCCCTTGGGAGGCAGGGTAGGAGGATCGCTGTGAGTTCGAGGCCACCCTGAGACTACATAGTGAATTTCAGGTCAGCCTGGGCTAGAGTGAGACCCTACCTCAAAAACAAACATAAATAATAATAATAAAGGGACTGGGGGAGGCTTAGTGGGTAAGAATGGTTGCTTGAGGAAGAATGGTTGCTTGGGGACCTGGATTCTATCCCCAGCACCTACATAAAAAGCCAGGCATGGCTGGCATGCCTGTAACTCCAGTGCCAAGGTAGGTGGAGACAGGAGGGTTGCTGGGCTTCCTGGTCAGCCAGTGTAACTGAAAACCAGGGATCTCCAGGTTCAGTGAGACACTGTCTCAAGCAAGTAGTGGGCACCTGATGTCTTTCTCTGGCTTCCACACTGTGCACATAGGGCACACATGAGTGCACACCAACACAGTAAATACTACACACCAAAACCAGAACAAAGCACTAAAGAGGGCTGGAGAGATGGCTTACAGTTAAGGTGCTTGACTGCAAAGCCAAAGGACTCAGGTTTGATTCCCCAGAACCCATGTAAAGCCAGATGCACAAAGTGACATATATGTCTGGAGTTTGTTTGCAGCGGCCTGAGGCCCTAGCGCACCCATTCTCTTCGTCTGTCTCTCTTCTATCTCTGATTGAAAACAATAAATAAAATAAAAATTAAAAATATAAAAACATTCCTGAGTGTTGAGATTAAAGGCATGCACCACCATGCCCAAATTTATTTATTTATTTATTTATTTATTTATTTTTTTTTTTTTGAGGTAGGGTCTCACTTTAGCTCAGGCTGACCTGGAATTTACTATGTAGTCTCAGGGTGGCCTCGAACTCATGGCAATCCTATCTCTGCCTCCCCAAGTGCTGGGATTAAAGGCATGCACCATCATGCCCAGCATCCATATTTCTTTTTAAGGTCTATATTAAAAAAGAACTCAGGTATGGTAGCACACGCTTTAATCCCAGCACTTGGGAGGCAGAAGTACAAGGATTGCTGTGAATTCAAGACAGCCTAGGACAACAGAGTTCAAGATCAGCCTGGACTAGAGCAAGGTCCTACCTCAGGAAAAAAAAAAAAGAGGGGGCTGGAGAAATGGTTTAGTGGTTAAGGTGCATGCCTGTGAAGCCTAAGAACCCAGGTTTGATTCCTCAGGTCTCATGTAATCCAGATGCACATGGTGGCACATGCATCTGTAGTTCATTTGCAGTGGCTAGAGACCCTGGCGCACCCATTGTTACTCTCTCTCTCTCTCTAATAAATAAATAAATGCAAAAAAGAAAAACCAGGAGTGGTGGTGCACACCTTTAATCCC
Organism: Orientallactaga sibirica; assembly: GCA_036365145.1. Lineage (NCBI taxonomy): Eukaryota > Metazoa > Chordata > Mammalia > Rodentia > Dipodidae > Orientallactaga > Orientallactaga sibirica. The sequence continues at coordinate 18,910,259 of JAEOAD010000041.1, read as the reverse complement.
AGCACTCAGGAGGCAGAGGTAGGAGGATCACCAAGAGTTCAAGGCCACCCTGAGACCTGAGACTCCACAGGTGAATTATAGGTCAGCTTGGGCTAGAATGAGACTCTACCTTGAAAAACCTAAATAAATAAATAAATAAAATCAATTTTAAAAAGGAGGGAGTTAGCTGGAGAGATGGTTTAGCAGTTAAGGCACTTGCCTGCAAAGGCTAATGACCCAAGCTCAATTCCCCAATACCCATGTAAAGCCAGCTGCACAAAGTGGTGCATACATCTGGACTTCATTTGCAACAAGATAGAGACCCTGGCATGTCTCTCTGTGCTAATAAATAAAAATATTTTAGCTGGGTGTGGAGTTGCACCCTTTAATCCCAGCACTCAGGAGGCAGAGGTAGGTGGGTTGCTCTGAGTTCAAGGTCAACCTGAGAATGCATAGTGAATTCCAGGTCAGCCTAGGCTAGAGAGTGAGATTCTACCTCAAAAATAAATAAATAAGTTAAATTAAAAAAAGAACCGAAACTTCTGCTCTTAGAAAGCAGATTTTAAACAGGAAGTTTGATGACTCATATAGTCTGAGAAATTATACATTTTCACTCACAGTTCTGTGTCAATGTACATAGAAAACCTGGATCCACAGTGATATTATTAGAACCTGCTTTTGATCAAAAATAAGTGTTGTTGGGCTGGAGAGATGGCTTAGCGGTTGAGGCACTTGCCTGCAAAGCCAAAGTATTCAAGTTGGATTCCCCAGTACCCATGTAAGCCAGATGCACAAGGTGGCACAAACATATAGAGTTCATTTGCAATGGCTAGAGGCCCTGGCACACCCATTCTCTCTCTCTCTCTCTCTCTCTCTCTCTGCCTCTTTCTCTCTCATATAAATACATAAAAAATAAAAAAGAAAAAAACGAGTGTTGTTGAACTGGACGTGGAGGTGCATGTCATTAATCCCAGCACTTTACTCAAGAGGCAGAGGTAGGAGGCTCTCTGAGTTCAAGGCCACCCTGAAAATACAGACTGAATTCCATAGATCAGCCTGGGCTAGAGTGAGAGCCTACCTTGAAAATCAAAACAAACTAACAGAGTGTTGTTGAGAGCACATTCCTCATGGTAGTAGACCCGAAGTAGGAATTGAAATCTGTAAGAAGCCACTTCTCCATCCGTAATTCAGTAGTTTTACTAGAAAGGCCCAGGCAGGCTTGAAAGAGTACCAGGTAGCCAGGCAGTAAAGAATCAAGCTGCCTCAGGCGGCTTTGCTCAGATCAGACCTGACAGGAAGCGCTTCGCAGGTTGTGTCAAGATCCTCCAACACTCTTTAGTCAGGAGGTGTGGTCTTGAAATTTGTGAAAGCCAGGGTGGTATCGCTGTGGCCTTTGACATATGAACTGAAACTCAAAGTGTTTCAGGCAAAGAACAGGAACTTCTTAACTCAGGCTGCCCAATACAGTGGCGCAAACATGCCTCCTCCCTTTTTAGAACTTTGGAACTCAACTCTGTTGGGGCCAGGGTGTTACTCAGTGGTAGAGCTCTTGCGTATTACTCATGGGGCCTTGGGATACTTCCCCATTACCACTAAGACAAACAAAATCGACTCTATTAAGTCCGTAAATTGACAGCTAGTTTACCTGTACACTTTGACATCTGTGTACTTCTGTGAACCAATCACTGGGCAAGTCGTGGACATAATCTGTAATGCCATGCTGTCCTGGAGAGCATCATATAACCAAACTCGTACAGACAGCTCCTTGCTTTATTATTATTTTTTAATTTTTAATTTTTGTTTGTTTTTTCAAGGTAGGGTCTCACTGTAGCCCAGGCTGACCTGAAATTCACTATGTAGTCTCAGGGTGGCCTCGAACTCACAGCGATCCTCCTACCCTGCCTCCCAAGGGCTGGGATTAAAGGCGTGCACCACCACACCTAGCTATATTACGGCTAGCCGGCAGGGTAGGAGGATCGCTGTAAGTTCGAGGCCACCCTGAGACTACATAGTGAATTTCAGGTCAGCCTGGGCTAGAGTGAGACCCTACCTCAAAAACAAACATAAATAATAATAATAAAGGGACTGGGGGAGGCTTAGTGGGTAAGAATGGTTGCTTGAGGAAGAATGGTTGCTTGGGGACCTGGATTCTATCCCCAGCACCTACATAAAAAGCCAGGCATGGCTGGCATGCCTGTAACTCCAGTGCCAAGGTAGGTGGAGACAGGAGGGTTGCTGGGCTTCCTGGTCAGCCAGTGTAACTGAAAACCAGGGATCTCCAGGTTCAGTGAGACACTGTCTCAAGCAAGTAGTGGGCACCTGATGTCTTTCTCTGGCTTCCACACTGTGCACATAGGGCACACATGAGTGCACACCAACACAGTAAATACTGCACACCAAAACCAAAACAGCACTAAAGAGGGCTGGAGAGATGGCTTACAGTTAAGGTGCTTGACTGCAAAGCCAAAGGACTCAGGTTTGATTCCCCAGAACCCATGTAAAGCCAGATGCACAAAGTGACATATATGTCTGGAGTTTGTTTGCAGCGGCCTGAGGCCCTAGCGCACCCATTCTCTTCGTCTGTCTCTCTTCTATCTCTGATTGAAAACAATAAATAAAATAAAAATTAAAAATATAAAAAACATTTTTTTAAAGGTAGGGTCTCACTCTAACCCAGGCTGACCTGGAATTCACTATGTATCTTACGGTGGCCTAGAATTCATGGTGATCCACCTATCTCTGCCTCCTGAGTTATTAAAGGTGTGTACCACCACACCTGACAAAATCCTTATTTATTTATTTTTGTTTTATTTGAGGTAGCGTCTCACTGTAGCTCAGGCTGACCTAGAATTCACTATGTAGTCTCAGGGTGGCCTTGAACTCACAGTATTAAAGGCATGCGCCACCACGCCCAGCCTAAAAAATATAAATCTTAAAAAAAATACAACACAGGGCCAGGCATGGTGGCCCACATCATTAACCCCACCACTCAGGAGAAAGAGGTAGGAGGATCACTGTGAGATCAAGGCCACCCTGAGACTACATAGTGAATTCCAGGTCAGCCTGGACTAGAGTGAGACCCTACCTCGAAAAACCAAAAACAGCAAACAAACCAACCAAGATAATCAGTTTAGGGTACTCTCAATTATGGGTAGAGACAGCCAAATCACCCCAATGCAGCCCTCAGTTGAGTTTCCCACATTTGGGGGATCCCATCCATATTAATGGATACATTCTTGCTTGTCTGATGTTTCTGCCTACACTATGTCAATGAATCCTGTTTAATAAAGCTTATTATACATTCCTCTAGTGGCATTGTGGATGTCTCACAGCCCAGAATGGTAATGCTTCACTGCTCTCTGGGCAAGGGCTTGCTCTGGCACAGCTCACCAAGAACAGAGCTGCTGTTTCCCTTCCTGCTACATAAAGCCAGATGAAAAAAGTGGTGCATACACATCCGGCATTCATTTTCAATGGCAAGAGATGCATGGCTGTGTGCACATGTACACACACACAAATGTAAATTTACTTTCTTGTTTTGGTTTTTCGAGGTAGGGTCTTGCTGTAGCCCAGGCTGACCTGGAATTCACTATGCAGTCTCAGGCTGGCCTTGAACTCATGGTGATCCTCCTACCTCTGCCATCCAAGTGCTAGGATTAAAGACATGCACAAACACACCTGGCTCCTAGTCTTTTTTTTTTTTTTTTTTTTTTTTGATGTCATCAGCTTTTCTTATTCTTATGAGGGTCTCGTGTAGGTAGTATCAGGCACTGTGAGGTCATGGATATCCAGGCCACTTTGCATCTGGAAGATTGCATTGTAAGCAGTCCTACCTTCCTTTGGCTCTTACATTCTTTCCGCCACTTCTTCCGCAATGGACCCTGAGCCTTGGAAAGTGTGATAGAGATGTCTCAGCGGTGAACACTCCCCTGTGACTTCTTCTCAGCACTGTGGTGACTTTTGAGTCATCCCAGTGGTCACTGCCATCTGAAGAGAGAAGCTTCTCTAACTAAAAGTGAGTGTAGTGTTAATATATGGGAATGACTGTTAAGAAAAGTGCTTATAGGGCAGTTTGATGAGCATAATATAAGCATTTAACCAGACAACTGCAGGTGTTTCTCGTCTAGGGCTCCAGACCTCCCCAGCCATAGGCTTTTGATTAGGTTTTCAGCACCAGGCATGTATTAATTACCTCCTGTGGAGCAGGCCTCCAGTCCAATTAGAGAGCAGTTCGTTTCCTCCATAACAGACATTCCACTATTGCACCTGTTGACACACGTTTGGCTTGGCTGGCCTATCTTAAAGGCTTGCAATGTCCACTGTTGTTTATCACTGCTGATGACTTCCATCTCTCATAGGGCTGCATGCAGCATAGCTTTTTCCAGCTTTCTGACAGCTGGTCTACAGGGAGGTTTTTCAGCCGAGCTCCAGCTTGATTCCTTGGTGTCCTTGCAGCCCAATCATGTGGAGTCTTCAGCAATAGGGTCTTACCATCTATTTCTGGTGGGAAACCAAGAGCCTTGGTAATGGCCTATAATATTTTGGGGGCATCATCTCCGACCATGTTATATTGTCTATATGTATGGCATTTGCCAATAAAAAGTTTTAAAAAGCCAGGTGGTGGTGGTGCACGTCTTTAATCCCAGCACTCGGGAGGCAGAAGTAGGAGGATTGCTATAAGTCTGAGGCCACCCTGAGACTACATAGTGAATTCCCGGTCAGCCTGGGCTAGAGGGAGACCCTACCTTGAAAAACCAAAACAAACAACAATAACAAAAACCCTGCCATTCAATGTCCATCCCTTCTTTTTTTTCACTATGTAGTCTCAGGGTGGCCTTGAACTCACAGAGATCCTCCTAAATGCTGGAATTAAAGGTGTGTGCCACCACACCAGCCTTCAATCCTATTTAAAAAAATGGAATTTAGCCAGGTATGGTGGTGCACGCCTTTAATCCCAGCACTTGGGAGGCAGAGGTAGGATTGTTATAAGTTCAAGGTCACCTTAGACTACATAGTGAATTCCAAGTCAGCCTGGGCTAAAGTGAAACCCTGCCTCAAAAGAAAATTACTTAATTCACTAGACTAATAGAAAAGCGGAGAATAAAAAAATGTAACAAGGCGTGGTGGTTGCACACCTTTAGTCCCAGCACTTGGGAGGCTGAGGTAGGAGGATCACTGTGAGTTCGAGGCCAGCTTGAGACTACATAGTGAATTCCAGGTCAGCCTGAGCCAGAGCTAGACTGTACCTTAAAAAACCAAAACCAAACAAACAAAATGCATCTTAGGTTAGGGAAATGGCCCAGTGGTTAAAAGTGTTTACTTGCAAGGCCTGCTGGCCACGTCCAGTTTCTCACATAAAGCTAGATGCACAAAGTGACACGTGCATCTGGAGTGGCAAGAGGATCTGGCATGCCCAATCTTATTCATTTGCTCTGAAATTCACTATGTAGTCTCAGGGTGGCCTTGAACTCACTGCAATCCACCTACCTCTGACTCCTAAGTGCTGGAATTAAAGGCATACACCACCACGCCCGCCTACTTTAACTTTTAAATTAAGGTGTGGTGCTGGGGACTGAACTTGGAATCTCATCACGAATGCTAGGCAAGTTCCTTATCACTGAGCTATATCCCGTGCCTCTTTTTTTTAAACTTTTACAGACAAGGTCTCAATTTTCCAATCTGGCCTTGAACTTAATCTGTAGTCTAAGGCAGGCTTTGAACTTGAGCTTTTACTTGAGGCTGTCAAGTAGCTGAGATGACAGGCTTATGCCACCAGGCCTGGCTGAAGAGTTCCATCTTTGGATGTGAATAGATTAATGCACACCTTTTGTTTATTCAGAAAAATTGCCTATGACTCTCCTTATTACTAGGTACTTTTTTTTTTTTCAAGGTAGGATCTCACTCTAGCTCAGGCTGACCTGGAATTCACTATGTAGTCTCAGAGTAGCCTCAAACTCTGGGCCATCCTACCTCTGCCCCCCAATGCTGGCATTACAGGTGTGTGCCACTATACCCAGCTATTACAAGGTATTTAAAAAATATTTTATTTGAGAGAGAAAGAGAAGGATAGAGAGAATGGGTGTGCCAGGGCCTCCAGACTGTAAATAAACTCCAGACATCTGTGCCACCTTGTGCATCATCTGGCTTTACAAGGCTACTGGGGAATTGCATCTGGGTTCTGTGGCTCTGCCGGCAAGCACCTTAACCACTAAGCCATCTCTCCAGCCCCAAACTGTGTAGCCCAGGTTGGCCTCAAACTCCTGATGCTCCTGTTTCCGCCTTTTCAGCAGTATCTTACCATAGTGCACCACCACAACTGGTGCACCAGGTATTTCTCTGTGTGCTGCTACTGAAAACGTGATCTTTCACTGCAGTCTCCAGTTCTAGGAAGACTACCAACAGACTTTTCCGTTAATTTTGTGTCATAGCTTTGCATCTGTGTTGCTTAGATTTTCTTGGTAGTTATCTGAAATGCAAATTATTTCACTTTCCAATTTTACTTATATATTTGTCTAAGTATCTTTTTTATTCTTCTATATTGTTTTATCAGGTTAACCTTTAACTACAATAAAGCACAACACTGATAAATGAAAATGAACAGAAGTGACTAGAATGGGCAGTTCCCATCTCTGCTCTTCATGAGTTGGCCCATGTCCTGACTCACTGGTAGCTTGTTGTGGAGACCAGGAAGGAGCACTGAGTTGCATGAGGGTGACAGGCATTTCCCTCCTGATTTTCTCTTAAGGTACTAGTGATTAATTTAAAGCTGATGAAGACTTATGAGGATATGAAGTTTGCATACCAAAAAATTTTATTAAAGTAATCTTAAGGCCAATTAAACTAGTTTTATTCAAAGTAAGTCTACATTAAATTACAATATTAACAATCTCTAGACACAAGGAACTTAAAATATAAGAAGTAGAAATAGAAATCTATTTGGTCTTTCATAGACCACATATTATAGAACTCATAAATGAAAATTTACAAATATAGAAATGATACTTAGATTTTAATATGGAAACCAAAAAATGTCGTATTTTAAACACGCATGTTTCAAAAAGGGAGAATCCTTTAATAATTTAGCATAAAATCGAGTTATATAAACTTGGTATATTCCAGAAAATATTGCTTTAAACACTTATACATGATCAAAATTCCTTTGGTAGCTTTGAATCAAAATGAAACATGCCACTTTGTGAAATATAAAGTACTTTTAAGTGTTGTTGCAAAAGTATCTGTTGTCACCATACTAACTATAGAACCTGCTCTTGCTGCCCAACCTCACATGTGGATACTCAGCGTGTCATCAGGCACCAACAAACCCTTTAGTATTTCGACAAAATAAGCTCCATATAGTGCCAGGGCAAAGAAAAAAGACAGTCCCTGTGCATGACTGTAAAACCACACCCAGTTTATTATGGTAATCACACAAACTGCAACTTAAAACAATCAAACAGCAGTTACCCAATGCCAAGACAGGGACCACTACACTCAATCTCAGCATGGAAACACGACTATGAACCCCCAAGCCCCTAAACAGAAATGACAAATAACCTGGCTGGACTGGTGGTGCCCACAGGCTCTACATCTCATGTGGCAGACAAGATGCCATGGCACATCAGGGACCTCACTGAGAAGAATGATATACAGAAACGAGGCTTGGAACCCTCTGAAGATACACGAAGCAGAGGCTAATGCTTAGGGTGCACAGCAGGGTGGTGATCTTGGCACTCCTTTCCAGTGCCCACCAGCTCAGGCCTCCTGTTCCGAGAGCTTGTCTGGGGGAGAATGCAGCATCTAGGGTCTTTTCATTGTGCCCCACAATCACACACACAGAACAAACCATACCTGTGGCATTTTGCCATAGAACAAGACCTTGTGAAGGAACTTCAACTCATGTTGGTGTGCCTAGCCTCAAGGTCATTTTTCATGGAGCCACAGAAACAATTTAAATGGCTAAAAAAGAGCAAGAAGTAGAGGGGAAAAAAGGACATGCATGTCATCTCAAAGTCCCTGTGCTTCGGGAAGGATGATCCAGGAACCATCTCCTCTCCTTCAGATCCAGGAATCCACCATGATGGAGACCTGGGCACAGCACAGTGGGCTTCATGCTCTGCAGGTGCCTTCTAGTGTTTGTTTCAGTGGGAGATGACAGTCTGCTGGCGCGTCATGCCACATAGTGGTACTGATTCGGACTGTCTTTGTCTCGTTCCATATAGTCTCTGTCTATAAGGGATTCGATTCTCTTTTTCAAATCTCCAGGCTAGGAAAGAAAAATAAAACTCCTAATTATAGTGTACTACACTTATGAGTATGATAGTTCCATTATTTATTTATTTATTTTTGGTTTTGCAAGGTAGGGTCTCACTCTGGTCCAGGCTGACCTGGAATTCACTATGTAGTCTCAGGGTGGCCTCGAACTCTCGGCGATCCTCCTACCTCTGCCTCCCAAGTGCTGGGATTAAAGGCGTGCGCCACCATGCCCGGCTTAGTTCCATTATTTATACATGAATCATTGACACTTACAAAATGATTAAAACTCTCAATACAAGGACAACGTTGGCATCCTCTCCTGACCAAGTTCATACTCAGCTGACATCTGCACCATCAGCCACAAACGCATAAACAAGGCAGATCCCACCATGTGATACAATGTGATCACTTGTTTGGGAAGAGAGATCTGATCATGTCCTGATGGAACACTTTTTTTTTGGGGGGGGGGTAGGGTTTTGCAATGTATCCCAGGCAGGCCTCAAACTTGCAGAAATTCTCCTGTCTCAGCCTCTCCAGATTAAAAGCACATGTCATCACACCCAGCCATTTCATTCATCCTTTGGGAGCCACTTCCTGCTATGTGCTCAACCTTATGACTGGGTACTTACTATATGTACATGTTGTAACCACAAATTCTTACTATTCTTTTTCTTTTTTTCTTTTTTTGGTTTTTCGAGGTAGGGTCTCACTCTAGCCCAGGCTGACTTGGGATTCACTAGGTAGTCTCAGGGTGGCTTCAAACTCATGGTGTACGCCACCATGCCTGACTTTGATTTGTTTTATTTTGAGACAAGTTATTCTTTAACCCCGGGCCTGGAACTCCCAATTAGACTCAAACTTGCAGCAATCCTCCTGCTTCAGCCTTTCAAGTGCTGGAACATGGGCCATCACCAGCCAAATTTCTGGTTGTTTCTTTTTTCCTCTTGAGGTAGGGTCTTACTCTAGCTTAGGATGACCTGGAATTTACTATGTAGTCTCTGGGTGGCCTTGAACTTACGGTGATCCTCCTACCTCTGCCCCCCAAGTGCTGGGATTAAAGGCGTGCACCACCACACCAGGCTTAGAATGCATTTTTTTCTTAGAAGTTTTTTATTATTTTTATTTTTTTTGTAGAGAGACAGAAAGAGAAAGATAGAGATGGGTGCGGCAGCAGCCTCTCAGCTGCTGCGAAGTGAAATCCAGATGCGTGCGCCCCCTTGTGGTCAAGTGCAGCATTGCCTTGCGTTACTTTGCATCTGGCTAAACATGGGACCTGGAGATTGAAACCGGGTTCTTAGGCTTAGCAGGCAGGCGCCTTAACCGCTAAGCCATCTCTCCAGTCCCTAGAATGCATTTTTAACATTGGTTAATGCTTCCCTAACTTACCCCACATCTCACCTACAGCAGAACTGCAAAGCTCAGTTCTGGAGCAAGAAGCAGAGGGATGAGCCTGAGGCCAACCTCTATCATCAAGTTAGGAAATAAGTGTAAGTTGGGAATGCTGAGTCGAGCAGTTACCCATATGATGACCCTAAGGTCCTATGGAGTAGACTTAACTGCTGTGAACAAGGAGGAAGAACTTGTTTCCAGAAACCTGGCCTTCTGCTCTCCTGGCACTTGAGTAATACAGTATGCTAAGAGGGCATGTAGATCTCTGCTCTCCACGGTTGTGGTGGTGGTTTGAGTCAGACATCCCCCATGAACGCATGTGTTTTTGATGTTTGGTCCTAGCTGGTGGCAATCTGGGAGGTGGAGCTTTGCTTCAGGAGGTGTCTAGGGAGTTTTGGGATGTTATGACCAGCCAGCTTTCCCTTGCCAGAGCTTGGCTTACTCTTTTGCTGCTGTTTTCCATCTGCTGCGGCAGGACTGTGATGTCCTGCTTCTGTTCTACCATACTCTCCCTGCAATCATGAAGCTTCTCCTCAAGACTGTAAGCCAAATCAGTTCTTTCCTCTCAGCAGCTGCTTCAGGTTGGGTGCTTTGTTCTAGCAACATGAAGGTCCAACAGTGGTGATGGAGTGTCAGCACAGGGCTCTGACCATTCTCTCTACACACAAAGTTCCTGAGTCAGTCATCGGCTAGGACACTGAGTCCAACACGCTCCATAACTGTAAGCACAGCACTTCACATAGAACTCTGCCAATGACACACTCACCTTTACTGGAAACTTCAACTGATTGTACAATTCAGAAACTAGAAGATTGTGCCCCAGAGTCTTCCTCATCTTCATAATTCTGACGATAGCAGCATCAATTTGGTATTGTCTATCCTGGAATACTCTCTCGGTGGTGCTAACTTGCTCCTCGACCTGATTAAAACAAGAGGAGGAGGAACAAGGTAAAGGTAGATGCCTCTGGACCACTTCCTGTAGTGCAGCCTCATCAGAAACTTGGTTTGGTGCGGGCTCTGGGTGAGTCCTGTTTGTTCCACATTATTTATTTATTTGCAAGCAGAGAGAGGAAGAGAGAAGAGAGACAGACAGAGAGCATGGCGTACCGACCTCTAGTTGCTGTAAGAGAACTCCAGATGCCTGTGCCACTTTGTACGTCTGGCACTCAAGGCAAGGCCTTAACTGCTGAGCCTACGTCTGGCGCTCAAGTCATTAGGCTTTGCAGGCAAAGGCCTTAACTGCTGAGCCAGCTCTCAGCTACTGTACGTTTGTTTTTTTTTTCTGAAGTAGGGTCTCACTCTAACCCAGGCTAACCTGAAATTCACTATGTAGTCTCAGGGTGGCCTCCAACTAATGGAGATCCTCCTACCTCTGCCTCCCCAGTGCTGGGATTAAAGATATGCACCACCACGCTCAGCTACATTTTTTTATTTTTTATTTTTTTCTAGGAAAGCTCAACTTATCAAAAAAGCAAAATACCAAAAAACTTGAAACAATTTTTTTTTTAAATTATTATTATTATTTTTGGTTTTTCAAGGTAGGGTCTCGCTCTAGCCCAGGCTAACCTGGAATTCACTATGTAGTCTCAGGGTGGCCTTGAACTCACAGTGATCCTCCTACCTCTGCCTCCCCAGTGCTGGGATTAAAAGTATGTGCCACCACACAATAATTTTTTAAAAATTGTATTTTCCCTATTCAAAATATCTTATCAAAAAATCATCTAGCTGCATAGGACTTTTTCCAGAAACATCTCCACTTTACCCAACATGAAGATCCTCAAAAAAGCATCCCACACTTAGAACAGAATCACTTGACAGATGAAGAGAAAGTGTGATGACACTAAAAACAGAGTCAAGTAAAACCCACATATGATAAAGGGCACTTATTAGATATAATAAAAAGAGACAGTCTGGAATAGCAGAATTGAAATCAAGCTGGAGAAAGCCTGTGAGGTTATGTAAGAGACTCATGTTCCAGGAAAAAGATGTTCATATTTTCAGAGAGATTCATGGCCCCCAAAAGGTTAATATTCCTTATATGTGAGATAAAATTAAAAGGAAGGCCTAGTTGTACTGCTAGTCTTTAAAAATACTAAGTGGAGGATGGGAGAGATGGCTTAGTGGTTAAGGTGCTCACCCACTAAGGCTAAGGGCCCAAGTTTGACTCCCCAAAACCCATTTAAGCCAGATGCACAAGGTGGTGTATGTGTCCAGAGTTTGTTTGCAGTGGCTAGAGACCCTGGTGTACCCATTCTCTCTCTCCTTCTTCTCTCTGTCAAACACAGCCTTGTGTTTGAAATTAAGCCTTATATTAAACTCCTAGCTAGTTGCCATTTGAGGTGCGTTAGAGCCTTGCTGGAGGAGATATTTGCTTGGGATGGGCCCTGGGGTGTTATAACCCAGGCTCCATAGCCAGAGAGAGCTTGCTCTCTTGGTGCTTCCTGCCAGCTGCTGTAGCAATATGTGCTGCCCAGCCTTTGCTCTGCCATGCCATGATGAAACTTTCCCTTGAGACTATAAGCTGAAATAAACCCTTTCCTCCTCTAAGCGGATTCTGATCGAGGGTTTTGTCCCAGCAACAAGAATGTGACTGCAACAAGAGATGTATGGAAAAGGAGCAGGCAGAGCAGGGCGTGGTGGTGACGCCTTTAATCCCAGCACTCAGGAGGCAGAGGTAGGAGGATCGCCATGAGTTCAAGGCCACCCTGAGACCACAGAGTGAATTCCAGGTCAGCCTGAGCTAGAGTGAGACCCTATCTTGATTGGTTGGAGGAATGGCTTAGCGGTTAAGGTGTATGCTTGCAAAGCCAAAGGACCCAGGTCCCACATTAGCCAGATGCATAAGGGGGCACATGTGTCTGGAGTTCATTTGCAGTGGCTAGAGGCCCATTCTCTCTCTCTTCATCTTTCTCTGTCAAATAAATAAATAAATAAGTAAGTAAATAAATATTTAGAGTAAGACCCTATCTTGAAAAACTAAAATAAAAAAAAAAAAAAGAAAAAGAAAAACAAAGGAGCAGACAAAATGATGACAATTTGTAGATGAGAAAAACCTCAGAAAACTTGAAAAAAACTGGGGCTGGAGAGATGGCTCAGTAGTTAAGGCACTTGCCTGAAAACCTAAGGACCAGGGTTCAATTCCCCAGTACTCACATAAATCCAGATGCACAAAGTAGTACATGTATCTGGAGCTCATTTTCTGGAGTGGCTAGTGGCCCTGGCATGCCCGTTCTCTCTCATAATGTTCTAGCACCTGAGAGATTGAGGCAGGAGGATCACTGTGTGTTCGATCAAGACCTTTCCTTGAAAAACTTAAAAAAAATATTTCTTTCTTTTTTCTTCAAATATATTTTACTTTTATTTATTTATTTGAGAGAGAGAGGGAGAGAGGGAGGGAGGGAGAGGGGGAGTTGGAGAAGGAGAGAAGGAGAGAAAGAGAATGGGTGTGCCAGGGCCTCTAGCCACTGCAAACAAACTCCAGATGAATGCGCCACCTTGTACATCTGGCTTATGTGTGTCCTGGGTAATTGAACCTGGGTCCTCTGGCTTTTCAGGCAAGTGCCTTAACTGCTAAGCTATCTCTCCAGCCCCCAAACAAAAATAAATAAATAAACATTGAAAAACTATCAGAACTGATGAGACCTTTAGTGGCTGAAAATAAGACATACCCAGCATGATAAGCAGAACTAATGTGTACATGCTGAAAATCAGTCAGAAATGTCAAGATAAAAGACGGGCATTAGCACAGAATCAGCCCTGTTTGCTGAGGACACTTAGCTTTCCCCTTCATTAGGGTTTGCGAACTGTTCTGACATTTCCAACTTCCTGTACTTCTCACCATTACATCCACCCACTGTATGCAGCTTGTTAGCCCAGGTGTGGTCCTGAGCACCTGCTGCAGACTAACTACCAGCTCTGCACCATTAGTGCTGCTTCCCAGTGGGCCTGCACTACAAGTAGGTCATAGTGAGAAAATGCTGAGTGAATGAGAGTTACTTATAAGAAATATGTAAGACTTACAGAAGATGAAGCAGCCAGGCAGATAAAATGCCCGCATATACACAAATACATCATAAGATTCCAAGAATCTAGTGTGATACAGATGAAAATTACATATTAATTTTTTGTTTTGGTTTTTCAAGGTAGGGTCTCACTCTGGCCCAGGCTGACCTGGAATTAACTATGTAGTCTCAGGGTGGCCTCGAACTCATGGCAATCCTCCTACATCTGCCTCCCCAAGTGCTGGGATTAAAGGCATGCACCACCACACCCGGCTTACATATTAATTTAATGCAATTAAATGTCAATGTTAGCAGAGCATGGTGGTACACGCCTTTAATCCCAGCACTTGGGAGACTGAGGTAGGAGGATCACTGTGAGTTCGAGGCCAACCTTAGACTAGTTCCAGGTCAGCCTGGGATTGAGCAAGACCCTATCTTGAAAAAATATATAAATAAATAAAATAAATGTCAATGCTTTTGTCTGCCTATCTAGCTATCAATCTATCTACTGAGGTATGGTCTCATATATCCCAGGTGGGCCTCTAACTCACTGGTGGTTTATATTGACTGTCCATTTTCTAGGACCTAGAATTACCTGTGAAGATAATGTAGATTGTCCTAATTAGGTTAACTGAGGTGGGAAGACCCACCTTAACTTTAGGCAGCACCATTCCTTGGGTTGGGGTCCTCGACTATAAAAAAGGAAAGAGTCGGTTGGGCAGGGAGCATTTATCACTCTGCTCTGCTTCCTCTCTGTTAAGACTGAATGTGACCAGCTCCTACGCCAAGCCTTCCCCACCACGACAGACTGTAACCTGGAACTGTAAACTGAAATAAACCCTGCCTCCTTTAAACTGATGTTTGTCAAGTATGTTGTCCCAGTACTGAGAAGTTGATCAATACACTTATCACATAGTTTAGGATGATCATGGACACCTCATTTTCCTGCCTCTACCTCTTAATTGCTGGGATTATAGTAACATTTTATGTCCAGTTTACATACCAGTGTCCTTAGGGGTTTGGGAGGGGGACTAAAGCATTATTAAATTATTCTGAAGTTCACTGAGAGCTTTAAATTATAGCAATGAGAACGTTAAATGGAATTTGGAGGCTGAGGGATGTAGCTCAGTGGTGGAGTACTTGTTTAGCATATACAAGGCCTTGGGTCTGATTCTCAACACTGAAAAAGGAGAGGCAGGGGGAATGTGGGAGCTAAATATAAAAATTAATAGTGCTGGGGGTGGTGGCGCACATCTTTAATCCCAGCATTTGGGAGGCAGAGGTAGGATTGCCATGAGTTCGAGGCCACCCTGAGACTACATAGTGAATTCCAGGTCAGCCTGGGCTAGAGTGAGACCCTACCTTGAAAAACAAACAACAACAACCCAAACAACAACAACAACAAAAAAAATAGAATTTGGGCAAAAACTGACCCAATGAGAGGGAGTCAGGTAGCTGTTTGGCAGTTAGGGTGACTGAGCCTCTGACTTTGTAGTCTCCACTTTGCTAGAGATCAAAGTATGATCTGACTCTTTATCTCTTCCCTAGACCTATTTTTCCACAACCTGAGCCCCTCCTGGGAGGGAGTTCCCTTTCCTAGAATTTCAATTTAAAGCTGGACCTATGGTTGGTCACGTTCAGCCCCCAGAACTAGGTGTCATGGCTAGCCTCTTTCAGAGACAGCCTCTAGCTCAATCCAATCAGCCAATCTCTGGATCACCTGAACCAGAAGGTAAAGCCCACTATAGTAGGTTATAAATACATTTAGGAGGGGAGGGCAAGCTCTCTGGGCTGAGCCAAGGAGAGAATGCCCTAACCCCTGCTCCCACATGGGCTCTTTATCCCCTCCTGCCCTCCACATAGCAGGAGCTCTTTGTACTTTCTTTTTGTTCCTCTCTCTCGTTTTACAGTTTTTCCAGGCCCACCACATGGGCTCTCAGGCAACATGGGTGTAATTCATTTTCCTTCCCTTGGTTCTGCCCAATTCTTTGGTTAAATGCAAAAGCGAACCCAGGGTTTGGGGTTCAAGAACTTTCTTGAACCTCTAACCCCTCATTTGACCATAACACATGAATGACAATAATAAAGGTGATAATAGCTCAAGTAAGTTGTTTAGTGATGACATAACAGGTTACAAAGATGATAATATGACATGTAGAAATGGCAGGTATACAGCAATCCCATTTAAGAAGTTTAAGAAGGGAGTTGAGGCCAGCCTGGGGCTAAAAAGTAAATTCCAGGTCAGTCTGGGCTAATTACTTGGTAAAAAACAAACAAAAATATGGATAAAGCACATTAACACTTAAATCCTTTTTAAAAATTTTTTTGAGGGGGAGTGTTTTTTCGAGGTAGGGTCTTGGTCTAGCCCAGGTTGACCTGTAATCAGGAATTCACTATGTAGTCTCAGGGTGGCCCAGCTATTTTTTTTTCAAACTGGGTGGTTGACAACACAAATTTATTATATTTTACTTATTTATTTGAGAGTGGGTGGGGGGAGAGGGAGAAGGACAGAGAAAGAGAATGGGTGTGCCAGGGTCTCTAGCCACTGCAGACGAACTCTAGATGCATGCACCACCTTGTGCATCTGGCTTATGTGGGTCCTGGGGAATTGAACCTGTGTCCTTTGGATTTGCAGGCAAGTGTCTTAACTGCTAAGCCATCTCTCCATCCTAGCTTTTTTTTTAATTAAAAAAAAATTATATATATATGTATTGGTTTTCTACAGTAGGGTTTCACTCTAGTCCAGGCTGACCTGGAATTCAGTGTGTAGTCTCAGGGTGGCCTTTCAGTCCTCCTACCTCTCTGCCTCCTGAGTGCTGGGATTAAAGGCATGCACCACCACGCCTGGCTTAAAAATAATACTTTAGGGCTGGAGAGATGGCTTAGCGGTTAAGGAGCCTGTCTCCTAAGCCTAAGAACGCCGGTTCCAATCTCCAGCGGTTCCAATCTCCATGTCCCATGTTTAGCCAGATGCAAAGTGACGCAAGGGCGCAATGCCACACTTGACCACAAGGGGCACATGCATCTGGATTTCGTTCACAGCAGCTGAGAGGCGCTGGCATCTCTGTCTTCCTCTCTCTCTTTCTCTGTGTCTCGCTCCAAAAAAAAAATTACTTTATTTATTTACTTATTTGAGGGGGAGGTGCAGAGAGAGAATGGGTCCATCAGGGCCTCCAGACACTGTGAAAGAACTCTAGACGCATACGGCACCTTGTGCATTTGGCTATGTACTGGGAATAGAACCCGGGTCATTAGGCTTCATAGGCAAGCACCTTAACTGCTTAAGCCATTTCTCCAGCCCTAGAAAGGTTCCCCTCACCCTGAGGGAGGGTCTCACTCTAGTGCCAGGCTGAACTGAGCTATTCACTATATAGTCTTAGAGTGGCCTTGAACTCATAGCTATCATCCTACCTCTGCCTCCCCAAGTGCTGGGATTAAAGGTGTGCACCACCACATCTGGCTAGAATATTGTTTTAATTTAAAACAATTATTGATGAGAATGAACATCTTTTATATTGCATGCACTTATGAGTAATATGAATAAATTTCCTACCTAGCATGATGAAGGTCTCAGGGTGACACAATCATGTAGGGGAGGTAATCTATGGTATCATATAGTAATTAAAAACCTGTCCTGGGCTGGAGAGATGGCTTAGCAGTTAAGGTGCTTGCCTGAGAAGCCTAAGAACCCAGGTTTGACTCCCCAGGACCCATGTAAGCCAGATATACAAGGTGGCACATGCATCTGGAGTTCATTTGCAGTGGCTGGAGGCCCTGGTGTGCCCATTCTCTCTTGGCTTCTTTCCTTCTCTCAAATAAATAAATAAAAATAAAATATAAAAACAAACAACACCTCCCCCCAAAAAAACATGTTCTGATCCACTCCCTCCCATATCCATCTAAGCTGGGCATTTACAGAGATCCGAGGAGGCCATCACAATCTTTTGAGTGTATATGTTGGCTTCACTGCCAGGAAGGGCTGAAAACGGTGGTCTCAGGCTTGTCTGGATTCAGGATGGCTAGAGTTTTTGCCCTTGCCATAGCGACATAAGACACGCCATAGCTGGCCTACCATGCTGAAGCCCAGCCAGAGGCCAGGCACCAGTTCTGTAAATTTCATATGCTTCCTATGCTAGTAGATAGGATAGAGGAAAACACAACCTTATGTCCCATTCATGATGCAACAGCAGATATTTTTTTGATTTGCACTCCTATCGAGAACATCAAGTTAATGAAAGATCATGGAAAAGGATACTGCTGTAAGTATCTATTCGTTTTACATTTGAAAACATCCTCTGGCCTCTAATAGTCAGGACTTTACCACAAAAGCTAAGGAACGTCTCATAAGTAAAAAGAGAAAGCTGATACGTACAGTTTCCTTCATCTGAATTTGATTGATCTTTATTCTGAACAACTTGTGCTTGAACTCTCCATTAAAAATGAGTTTGTCTCCATCTTCCACCTCCTTTCCTTTGGGACTTTTAATGAGAACACGTGCTTTGCCGCAGGCTAGGGACTGCAGTGTTCTTCTCAGCTCACTGTCCTCTGAGGGAAGCAAAGGTACAAAGAGGTTGCTATGAAACAGGAGACTCAGCACTGAAGAAGGAAGACATCATGCCATCAAGTGTGAGTGGGAGACAGCAAAAACCTGTACCTTCTCTTTAAAACCAGTGCTGGGGATGGAATCCAGGGCCTTGGCCCTATCAGGAAAACACTTTGCCACTGAGCTACACTCTAACCTATACTTTCTCTTAAAGAACACACTTTAAAATGGCTATGAGTCTTCCTACCTATGCCAGTAGCCATTTTTATTTCTTCAAAGCTGAATCCATCCCCCTCGTTGAACATGAGCAGCACCAACGTCTGGAAAAGGGACACCTGGAACTCCTTCTTCCCCTTTAAGAAAACAGAGCCGTCACTGCAGCTGTGCTTGACCATTATGCAAGTCACAACAGGCGCTTTTGTACTCAAACTTTTTATGAGGGATCCAGCACTTAACAAAAGACACCAAGAAATGTTATCGATCATAACATAAGAAAGGAAATGACTATTAGGTTTTGCATTTAAAAATTGTTTTAGCCAGGCATGGTGATGCACACCTTTTAATTCCAGTACTTGAGGAAGAGGTAGGAGGATAGCTATGAGTTCAAGACCAGCTTGAGACTTCATAGTGAATTCCAAATAGGTCTCGGCACGAGTGACACACTACCTCGAAAAACTAAAAGCAAACAAAAAAACAACACTTGTCTTGGAGCTAAATGTGGTGGTGTGTGCCTGCAATCCTAGCAGGCAGGAGGCTGAGGCTCAAGGCTGGTCCCTTTGTGTTTTAGTCACCAAGGCCTGTTTATTGGTTGGTTGGTTTTTTTTTGTTTTGTTTTGGTTTTTCGAGGTAGGGTCTCACTCTAGCCCAGGCTGACCTGGAATTCAGTATGTAGTCTCAGGGTGGCCTCTAACTCACAGCGATCCTCCTACCTCTGCCTCCAGAGTGCTGGGATTAAAGGTGTCACCACCACATCCAGCTTGGTTGGTTGGTTTTTAAGACAGTGTCTTGCTAAGTAGCTTAAGTGTGGCATTGAGGTTGTGACCTCTTGCCTCTGCCTCCCGAGTGCTGGACTCAGACACATACTCACCACACACTGCTTAATGAGGGTCCAGATGGTAGTGGGGATTACTGAGGTCTGGAAGGAGCAGAGAGAGGTCAGAAGCAGCATCGGCAGGGTAAGGCAAAGCCTGCAGAATGCCTCCTAACGCTTGTTCAAAGAATCACACAAGCACTCAGTCAGCACCATCTCCTCCACCCCACATCTCCACAAGATACTAGCAGTTCTGTATGGAGACAAGAGGGGACAGAGGGAGAGGTCGCAGTGTTGGGCACCCCTGTAGGATCCCAGTCCTGACTCACAGGAGCACAGAGTTGTAAGACCTGAGTCCAGTGTGCAGAGGTCAGGTTCTAACTAAATCCACAGGCAAGGAAAGATGGAAGTGATGGCAGAAGTTAATTTAACTTTTTTTTTTTTTTTTATTTTTCAAGGTATGGGTCTCACTCTAGTCCAGGCTGACCTGGACTTCACTATGCAGTCTCAGGGTGGCCTTGAACTCAAGGTGATCCTCCTATCTCTGCCTCCCAACTGCTGGGATTAAAGGCATGTGCCACCATGCCAGGCTTCAGAAGTTTATTTTATTATTATTATTATTATTTTTGTTTGTTTGTTTGTTTTCGAGATAGGGCCTCACTCTAGTCCAGGCTGACCTGGAACTCACTATGTAGTCTCAGGCTGGCCTTGAACTCACGGCAATCCTCCTACCTCTGCCTCCCAAGTGCTGGGATTAAAGGCATGTGCCACCATGCCTGGCTAAAAGTTAATTTTTTTTTTTTAATTTTATTTTTTTTGTTTTTTCGAGGTAGGGTCTCACTCTGGTCCAGGCTGACCTGGAATTAACTATGTAGCCTCAGGGTGGCCTTGAACTCTCGGTGATCCTCCTACCTCTGCCTCCTGAGTGCTGGGATTAAAGGTGTGCGCCACCACGCCCGGCCCTAAAAGTTAATTTTATTAACATCTTGCAGAAGAGTGTATATGGGTTTATGTATAAGACCTGTACAGTGACATACATAAGACATGTATGCATAATTGTAATAAAGCACAGGTAAGCATAATAGCTATACAAAATAGGAACTTTATTTTCTTGATGTACACAAACAAATATTTCCATATTAAATATAAACATGAGGAGATCCTACCACATGCTGCTGTGTGGTGTGCCTCTTGTCTATACTCATGCATCCCACACAGGCTCCTAAGTGCTCTACAGTAGACCTTTCTAGTTCCCTATCTACAAACATGTCTAAGGATTTTTCAGCTTCTTTTTTATAAAGATTTTTGTTTATATATTTGCAAGCAGAGAAAGATGGGGAGAGAGGGAGAGAGAGAGAGAATGGGTGCACCAGGGCCTCTAGCCATGGCAAATGAACTCCGGACACATGCTCCACCTTGTGCATCTACCTGGCTTTACGTGGGTCCTGAGGAATCGAACACAGGTTGTTAGGCTTTGCAAGCAAACCTTAACTGCTGAGCCATCTCTCCAGCCCTTCAGCTCTATCTTCAGGAAAGGATGTGTTGAAATCTCCCCCATTAACCACATAAAGCTAAATGCAAATAAATGTCATCAAAGATGTCTGTGGGTTTGATGTGTGTTTTATTGTTTGCATCTGCAATCCCTTTCACTGGGGGCCCGGTCTTAGGTGGGTGATGGTTTGAGATTCATTGTAAAGATATGTGTGCCTGCAGGAGTTCCTGATGCCCCTTTTGGCTTCTGCTGTGGTGGCTGGTTGGCCTCAGAGCCCACTTTCTTGCCATTTGGAAATCTGTAAGCAAATACATAACTGTGCCTGGTTAAAAACCTGAAGCTTTTAATAAAATAAAGCAGGCACATTCCTAAAATTGGAACTCAGACAGCAAAACAGGTGACCTGGAGTTTTGAGCCATATGACCAAACTGCCTTTACTCTGATGGCTTTCTGCAAACTTTGATCAAACAAATGACATCACAGAATCACTGAGATTTTAAGATTTAAGTTGGATTTTAAGTTAACTCAAGCTGAGACTGGTTTTAGGTTACTCCAGCAACGCATTAGGTGGGAACTGTGCTTGATTTACTTAAAACAATGGAGAGGATGCCTCATTTTTGGAAAGAGTTGACTGGAGCCTCCATCAACTTCTCCCATTAAGAATATGGCTGTATTTTATTTATTTATTTTTGAGGCAGGGTCTCAGCTAGTTTAGACTGAGTCCCTGAGGAATGGAACTCATGTGGTTTGCATGGCCCTGAAGATGTTTTGGATATACCAGGACTGGCCTTGAACTCAGCTGGCAATCCTCTCTGGTTATATTAGCCAAAGTTTCATGGCTGATGGTGATTGGGCATTATAGTTAAAATGTTTACTCTGTGTTTACATGAGCCACTGCTATCTTAAGTTGATCAAGACTTTTTTTTTACAATTTACAATGTGTGATAGTTATAAATCTTTTAAATATTTTGTTTATTTGTCCCCAATTATGAGTGTTTTAGTGACAAAGAGAGAAAGGTCAGGGTGTGGAGGTTTGAGATTCCATTGGGCAAATGTGCACCCTGAGGGCCTTTTGGCCAGCTCACTGTGGTGGCTGGTTGGCTTTCTCTCTCTCTGCTTGGTCCTGTGGAGAGCAGGCCACTTCTCTTGCCATTATGGAACTTCCCCTGGATCTGTACTTCAGATTCATCTCAGCAACCTGAAGCTGTCTGCTACAATGTCCATTGTTTCCTTTGCAAACAAATCTGGCACATTCCTAAAACTGGAACTCAGACAGCAAAACAGGTGACCTGGGTTTTGAATCCAAACTGCCTTTACTCTGCTTTCCAACATCACAAAATCACACGTCCTCTCTTCAGGCTTTCATTTCTAGCCAAACACTCTCACTGTATTTTATTTATTTATTTTTGAGGCAGGGTCTCAGCTAGTTTAGCCATCTCTCCAGCCCTGGCTTTTCATTTTCTTTATCCACTTTTTTTTTTCTTTTAACTTTTTGTTTATTTATTTGAGAGTGACAAAGTAGGGTCTCAGAGAGAATGGTCCAGGCTGACCTGGAATTAGATGCTATTGTGCATCTGGCTTACATGGTCTCAGGGTGGCCTCGAACCAGGGTCTCTCGGCAATCCTCCTACCATCTCTCCAGCCCTCCCATTTTTTCTTTTCTTTTTTTTTTTTTTCGAGGGATTAAGGCTGACCTGGAATTAACTATGTAGTCTCAGGGTGGCCACCATCTGCCTCCCAAGTGCTGGGATTAAAGGCGTGCGCCACCACGCCCGGCTCATTTTTTAATTTACCACCTTTTCTTTAGCAGAGAGGTGAAACATATTTTTATCATATGAATGAGAAAGAGGCAGAGAAACAGAGAAAGAGAGCAAGGGAGAGCGGGCACATGAGGGAGGAAGAGAGAAAGGGCATGCCATGACCTTTAGCCACTGCAAAGGAACTCCAGATGCATGCAACACCTTGTGCATCTGCCTTATGTGGGTCCTGGGGGATCAAACCTGGGTCCTTGGGCTTTGTAGGCAAGCACCTTAACCACTAAGCCATCTCTCCAGACCACTATATTTATTTTTAGTTTTGTTTTTATAGTTGCTTTTCACATCAACTGCTTTTTCAAGCAGTGTAAATGATTTTTCTATTCATTCATTTATTATGGATTTTTGTTAAGTGAAACCCTTTAGCTGGTTACTAGCTATACTGACCTAGAAAAGCTAGTGCTGAATCATGCTGAAACCAATTTTTTCTTTCTTTGCTACCGATGTTCAATAATAATTTAAAAATTCCACCAAGAAAACTGGGCATGGTGGCGCATGCCTTTAATCCCAGCACTTGGGAGGCAGAGGTAGGAGGACTGCCGTGAGTTTGAGGCCAGCCTGAAATTACATAGTGAATTCCAGATCAGCCTGGGCCAGATTAAGACCCTACCTTGAAAAAACAAAACACAACACAACAAAACAAACAAAACAAAACAAACAAAACAAAACCAAAAAATAATTCTACCAGATACTTAGAAAAAGGAAGAAATAAAAGAGTACTAGACAAAGAACTGACCTCCTTAAACTCTGCCTTTAGTACAGCATGGCCCAGAGTCGTCTGCCACTGGAGCTTCCGGCCACTGTGCTTGCCCAGGTAGAAGGTCTTGAATACCTCCTGAAGTCTGACCATCTGCCAAATCAGGAGACACAGGAGATAAGCTGAGCATACCTGCCTGACAGCCATTTTATAGGTTCCTTACAGGCTTGCACAGCTAAATAAAAAATGTAACCCTATATGATTTTTTTTTGCTGTATTCTACTACCTGTGGAAACACCAGTCCTTGGAACTTGGGTCCTGGCTTTTGCCCGGACTAGTGCTTCATGTTCAGATAGGCTGTGTCTTGAAGGCTCTACTCTACCACCAGTCACCTCCAGTGGCACACAGGGAAGTGGCTGCCCTGGGTCAGACTGTGCCTGTAGCCCAGCTGTAACTGCTTCTGCTTTGCTTTCCTGACATTTGCCTGTTCAGAGGTGAGGACAGTGTAGGGGTTGGTGTCTCAACTTGTCATGGTTTGAATTTTGGTTGTCAGCTCATGGCTTTGGGGAAGTGACTGGTTCATGAGAGATCTGACCATCACTGGATTAATCCATCCATATGGTAGTCACTTAACAACATTGGTAGGGTCTGGAAACCCAGAGGTAGGGCCTGTTTAGAGGAACAGGACACTGGGGGCATGCCTTTGAAGGAGTATTAAGGAAAGACAGTAGAGAACTTTGTTGGAACTGGGCTACTAGTATAAAGGCTGGTGTGTTCTTCTGCCCATGCCCAGAGAATTTGATCAAGGTTGAATTTGAAAGTAATAGACTGGTATGCTTGTCATTAAATATATAACTGAGAGATAAGATTTAAAATTGGAAAAATTTAAGGAAGTAGAGCTGGGTGTGGTAGCACATGCAGAGGTAGGAGGATCACCAAGAGTTCAAGGCCACTGAAACTACATAGTGAATTCCAGGTCAGCCTGAGCTAGAGAGAGACCCCTACCTCGAAAAACCAAAATAAAAATAAATAAATAAATAAATAAAAATAAATAAAATAATAAAAAAATTAAAGATTAAAAAAATTAAGGAAGTTTAAGGTTACTGGCACAGAGATAGGTTGCTAAAGCTGCTACTGTTAAGGAGATTACCACCATTAACTGTTTACACTGAAACAATGGAAATGATGCCTGAGGTGATTCCACGCAGGAAAGACTGAACGCTAGAAATGCAAACTCTTTTGAAAAGAAGAAACTTGCTCTTTAAGTTAATACCTTCCTGAAATAACAATATTGCTGTGTCCTTACACACCTGATATTGATTCTGGAAGCATGAAGTACACATGGTTCCAGGAGCTGCTGCTGAGACGTGGCAAATGGAGCAGGGCCAAGTCCCTGGTCGAGAGACCAGTGAAGCCATTGTAAGGTGGACCGAGTTTGCACTAGAGATCTGAAGGTGTTTGGATATACCAGGACTGTGCAAAGGCCCAGCTGGAGGAATGGAAATTGGAAAACCCAAAGCCTGTTGTCACTGGTTATAGATGTCCGACTTGAACTACAGATGTCTGATGTTTACCTGATGGTTACTGATTTTGCATTGGTCTAGTCTCTTCTTGTTATGCCTTACTGAAATGGAAATGTTTACTCTGTACCACTGTATGTTGGAAGTACGTAACCTGGTTTGCTTTTATAGGGCTCACAATTAAGAGACAGTCTTAAATCTCAGATCAGACTTGGGATTTTAGAACAATCTTTTTTTTTTTTTTTGTTTTGCAAGGTAGGGTCTCTCACTCTGGCTGACCTGGAATTCACTACATAGTCTCAGGGTGGCCTTGAACTCTTGGCGATCCTCCTACCTCTGCCTCCCGAGTGCTGGGATTAAAGGCGTGCGCCACCACGCCCGGCTGGCACATGCCTTTTATCCCAGCACTCGGGAGGCAGACGTAGGAGGATCGCCATGAGTTTGAGGACACCCTGAGATTACATAGTGAATTCCAGGTCAGCCTGGGCTACAGTGAGACCCTACCTCAAAAAACCACAAAACAAAAAAACCAAAGAACAAACAAACAAAAAAACCTTGTAATTTGGGTCTCTAGCCAAATGGTGTCACCAGGGGTAGGTGCTGGGGTCTAACTCAAAGGTGTGTTTGGGTGCAGATCTGACTTTTAGCCCAAAGGTATGCAGAACAGTACGAGGTCTGGCCAGGCACTTGCTGCCTGTTTGTGTTTGCTGGTTGTTTCTTTCTACTTGGATGTATGGAACCAGCTTCTTCTGCCATTGATGGAACTTTCCCCCTAGATCTATAAGCTTGAAATAAATCCCTTCCTCCCTTAAACTGTGCCTGGTTTGGATGTGGGACTGTCTACAACACCCATCCATAGGCTAGTCCCTTGACAACATTGGGAGGGTCTGGAAACTCAAATATGGGGCCTTTTTGGAGGAAGAGGATACTGAAGGCATGCTTGTGAAGGTGTATCTTGTCCCTGGCTGCTACCTCAAGTATGCTCACACTGCCATGAGGCTTGGCTTTGCCTCAAGACCGAAAGCAATGGGTCCAGCGTCAGTGTTACTGTGTCACAGTGACAGAAAGCTGACCATAGGGTGCCAGCACAGAAAGCAATGACAGACTTTAGGGGTCATCAGGTAATAAGAGTGGGTTACTAGTCACCAGTAGAGGGGTCTACTGTACAAGCCAGTCTTGCTGTCTCTCTTAAGCCTCCCTCTCTACCTAATGGGATGTACCACCACAGCCAGTCCTTTGACCTTGGACTTCCAGAACTAAACCACAGGGTCCCAGGTATTATGTTTTGGCAACAGAAAGCAGATGAACAAAGATACTATCAAAAAGGGGAAAAGACATCCACAGAGAAAACATTTGCAAATCATGTACCTGATAAAAGGTCAACTATCCAGAATATGTAAAGAACAGTTAGAATTTAGTAACAAAATGAACTCAATTAAAAAAGGACTTGAAAGCCAGGAATGGTGGTGCACGCCTTTAATCCCATCAT
This sequence comes from Orientallactaga sibirica, assembly GCA_036365145.1. Lineage (NCBI taxonomy): Eukaryota > Metazoa > Chordata > Mammalia > Rodentia > Dipodidae > Orientallactaga > Orientallactaga sibirica. Next base: position 18,884,052 of record JAEOAD010000041.1, on the reverse strand, counting down.
TTTGGAGGCAGAGGTAGGAGGCTCGACATGAGTTCGAGGCCACCCTGAGACTACATAGTGAATTCCAGGTCAGCCTGGACCAGAGTGAGACCCTACCTTGAAAAAAAAAAGGGACTTGAAGGATCCAGCAGTTTTCTTCCTAGCTATATGCCCAGAAATGACCACAGGTATTCAACTAAAAACTTGTACTCCATCTTCATAGATGTATATTTATGACAGCACAAAGGCCCATCACTCAATACATGGTCTATACTTAGTGACAAAAAAGAAACAAAGCCCAGTTGGGTGTGGTGGCTCACGCCTTTAATCCCAGCACTTTGGAGGCAGAGGTAGGAGGATTGCTGTGAGTTCGAGGCCACCCTGACAGAGTGAAACCCTACCTGGAAAAAAAAAAAAGAAATAAAGCCCAAGCCAGGTATGGTGGCACACGGCTTTAATCCCAGCACTCAGGCGGCAGAGACAGGAGGATGGCTGTGAGTTTAAGGCCACCCTGAGACCCTACCTCAAAAAAGAGAAACTAGGGCTGCAGGGATGGCTTAGCAGTTAAGGCATTTGCATGCAAAGCCAGAGGACCCAGGTTCTATTCCCCAGGACACACGTTAATCAAGGGGGTACATGCATCTGGAGTTCATCTACAGTGGCTAGAGGCCCTGGCTTGCCCATTCTTTCTCTCTCTCCTTCTTTCTCTGTCAAATTAAAAAGAGGAGACAGCTACGAAGCCCAGACACATGCCACAGCATGGATGAGCCTAGGAAGAGGGAGCATCACAGCTGCCTATATCCTGAATAAGTCCACTTATACAAGATGCCAAATGCAGTCACATCTACAGGCAGAAAGCAGGCCAGTGGCTCAGACCAAAGAGAGGGGATATAGAAAGTTCTCCTAGCATTGCAGGGTTCCATTTGGAGGTGATGTTGTACAACACTGACTATGCTTAGTATGCTGAGCTGTCCACTTGAAGAAGAAACTCTCTATGATACAGTGGTTTTTTTTTTTTGTTTTTGATACAGTTGAAAAACTAGACTCTAATAAAATTCTAGTATTTTAGTAGAAAAAAAAATCAAAGATGATCGGAATGTGTCAAAAGGTCAAAGAAGCCAGCAGAAAGGATCTCCCACTAGCTAAATCTGGGACAATGGAGATATCAAAGTAAGTAAATAAAGAACCCAAGGCCGGGCGTGATGGTGCACGCCTTTAATCCCAGCACTTGGGAGGCAGAGGTGGGAGGATTGCCGAGAGTTCAAGGCCACCCTGAGACTACATAGTGAATTCCAGGTCAGCCTGGTACTAGAGTGAAACCCTACCTCGAAAACCAAAAAAAAAAAAAAAAAGAACCCATAAGTTTACAATGACAGAAGAAAAGAGGAAAAATGGCTTAGTTTAAGGCACTTGCCTACAAAGCCAAACGACCCAGGTTCGATTCTCAGGGACCCATGTAAGCCAGATGAACAAGGGGGCAGAGTTTGTTTGCTGTAGCTGGAGGCCCTGGCATGCCATTCTCTCTCTCTTTCCTTGCCTATTTCTCTCTCTCTCAAATAAATAAAGAAAAATAATTTAAAAAAAAAAGAGAGAGAAAGAAAATTGATTAGAATGGAGGACTCTTTCTTAGAGCAGAATGGTGGCTTTTTTTTTTTTTTTTTTTTTTTGGTAGGGTCTCCCTCTAGATCAGGCTGACCTGGAATTCACTATGTAGTCTCAGGGTGGCCTCAAACTCATGGCGATCCTCCTACCTCTACCTCCCAAGTGCTGGGATTAAAGGTGTGCGCCACCATGGCCAGCTTTTTTTTTTTTTTGTTTTTGAGATAGAGTCTTACCGTAGCCCAGGCTGATCTGGAATTCACTATGTAGTCTCAGGTTGGCCTTGGACTCAGTGATCCTCCTACCTCTGCCTCTCTAGTGCTGAGAAGAAAAGCATGTGCTACGATGCCCAGCAGAACGGTGGCTTTTAAGTACAGAAAAACGATGGGAAAACCAACCCCTTTCATCAAGATCAGAGTAATTCAGGCCGAAATCATCATGAAGGTGGATAGGTGAACATACGATGCTAACAATCATCCAGAAACAGTTCCACACAAATTATTAATTATACAAGGAAAAAGACTAACAGAGTAGGTGGAAACAATCCCAATGTCACAAGACTCCTGACCTCATGACAGAACTGGACTCACACAGACTAAGATGTGGCTCTACCTGCAAATGTATGCTGGGAAGGACTGGGCACCTCAATGCGACTGTGTCAGACAACTTGTCATCACTATGGCAAACACCTGAGAAAAACAACTCAGGAGACGAAGGATTTATTTTGGCTCACGGTTTTAAGAGGTTTCAAGTCCATGGTTGGATGGCTCCACATGCTTGGTGGCAAGGCAGACACATCCCAGAAGGTAATGGCAGAGGAGCAATGCTGACCTCATAGTGGCCACAAAGCAAAGAACAACAGAAATGGACCAAGATACACCCCTTAAGTGCACACCCTCAGTTACCCACTTTCTCTTTTCTTTCTTTCTTTCTTTCTTTCTTTTTTTTTTTTTTCAAGGTAGGGTTTCACTCTTGTCCAGGCTGACCTGGAACTCACGTTGATCCTCCTACCTCTGCCTCGAGTGCTGGGATTAAAGATACCACTTTCTATAGTTCTACTATCTTTCAATAGTTTATTCCATCTCATTTTATTTTATTTTATTTTATTTTTGATTTTTCAAGGTAGGGTCTCACTCTATCTCAGGCTGATCTGGAATTTACTCTGTAGTCTCAGGGTGGCCTCAAACTCAGGGTGATCCTCCTACCTCTGCCTCCCGAGTGCTGGGATTAAAGGCGTGCGCCACCACGCCCGGCTTCAGTCAGTGTCTTTGAGAGCCACAACAATGTTTCTCTACAAACATCCTCAGACACATCTAGAGCTGTTCTTTACTAACCCCCCCAATCCAATCGAGTTGAGGCCATGAGTAAACTCCACCGTTACCAACACATACTTGAGACGGCTGGCAAAGGCAGAAGGAGGGAAGGAATCACACTAGTGAAAACTGTCTAATTGAGAAGGAGCCTGTGTGCTTCTGAAGGCTCCCACGAGGCAGCGAGGGCAAGGGCATCACACATTCCCTCGAACATATGAACAGGACCAAGATGCCCGTGCTGACCATGGCCATTTGTGGAGCACTTTCTGTTTGTCTGCATTCCTTCATAATAGCAAACGAATTCACTAGTCATGTTAGGAGAAGCCTGCCTTGGGTGGTGGGAAGTGAGCTTCTGGCCTGGATGAAATGAGCCTCCCAGGGAGAAGAATGCTCAGCTTCTGAACGAGGTCTGGCTCTGAGGAATGAACATACCTGAAATGTGAAATGGTCACAAAAGATGGTTTGTGATGAGTGACAGTGACCAGCTCAGCAGGAATGTGGTGTTTTGATTCAGGTGTCCCCATAAACTTAGGTGTTCTGAATGCTAGGTTCCCAGCTGATGAAGATTTGGGAATTGGTGACTCCTGGAGGCAGTGTGTTGTTGGGGGTAGGCTTATGGGTGTTATAGCCAGTGTCCCCTTGCCAGTGTTTGGCACGCTCTCCTGTTGCTATTGTCTATCTGATGTTGACCAGGGGCTGATGTCCACCCTCTGCTCATGCCATCGTTTTCCCTGCCATCATAGAGCTTCCCCTTTGAGCCTGTAAGCCAAAATAAACCCTTTTTCTTTAAAAGCTGCTCTTGGTCGGGTGATTTCTGCCAGCAGTGCGAACCTGACTGCAACAAGCAGCCACTGGCTCTGACCATGGGCTAGTCCAGTCCCCAAGAGCAGAAAAGAGCACAATGGGAGTATGGGGCACCATGCATAGCCAAGGAAAATGTGGACATGTCAGCTGGACATTAAGCTACAGGGCTGCCTATGTGTGGTGCAGGAGCAAGCATCAGGAAAGAGGCAGGGACAAACAGGAGGCAACAAAGACCAGTGGCATCAAAACAGAAGGAAACTGAGAAAAAAAAAACAAACCAAAAAACCAGCCAGCTGTGGTGGCACATGCTTTTCATTCCAGCACTCAGGAGGCAGAGGCAAGAGGATTGTTGTGAGTTCGAGGCCACCCTGAGACTCCATAGTGAATTCCTGGTCAGCCTGGACTGGAGTGAGACCCTACCTTGAAAAAAAAAAAAAAAAACAACACCCAAACAATAACAACACTTGAGCCACATTGAGCCTGGGCTAAATGGAGACCCTACCTCAAAAAAAAAAAAAAAAAAAAAAAAAAAAACAAACCAAACAAACATAAAAACCCTTTTGAAACTGAGAGTTTTGGGGAGAGTGGTGGCCAGAGTTCCATCAGGGCTTGAGGGGCCCAGCCTTTGCCTTTTCTGACCTGGCTTCTGAGGCTCCCAGTCCCTGCTCCACCTGGAGCTAGCCCTCCTCCATTGCCTGACTCAGTGACAGTGTTAGCAGGGTTTGCTCTGCTGGGTGTTAGCCTCACTGAGACCAGGACTCCACGACCCACCACAGGCCCTCCATCTACAAAACCTCAAGCTGTGGCTGACATGCAAGGCCCGAACAATACTATGCCCAAGACCCTGGCATCATCTATGCAGGATGGCATGAGAAACCAGACACACAGCCACTTTCCCAACAGATGTCCCTGCTATGTTGGAAGGAGCCTCTACCTATGATAAAGTGGTCATTTTAGAGTGCCACTTTGCAGAAACAACAAGAATATGGAATGGGTGACTTTAAAACTTCTCTCCCAACATTTTCAGTTAACAGATCGGACTTGGCCTGAGCAGCAGAATACTCACCTCTGGAGGGAGGTGCACTTCCATGGGCGTGTATGTGGGCCAGTAGCCCATGGTGAGTATGTTCACTGTGAGGTCTATGGGGCCTGGTGTACTTTGGTTCTGCATATGCTAAAAAAAGACAAAGTCCAAGACAACATAGTTATTTTAGAAAATCATTACAAATAATGTATTTAAGAGGAAACAGTACAGTTTTAAAAATGGAGTTACACATGTCAGTATTTACCTCAGTCCCTAGAATATACTCAGCTGTGATTCCATCACTGGAATGATTTCCTTATTATTGCTAATACCACCAATGTGACAAACAGACCCACTAAGTCAGTTTTACTTGAAGAAACTAACCTGCTTGAAGTGAACCATGATGTCCTTGGAAAGCTCCATGTCCTTGAACATGCCCTCCAGCTTGCTGGTGAAGGCAGCCCCGCACTCTGCGACACGTGAAGGAGTGGGTGAGAAAGAGCGGTGTGTGGTGCCCGCCCCGAGAGCAGGCCCGCCCCGCGCTCACCGTGCTTGAGCTTTGACAGCATGGACTTCTCGGCATCCACCGACGCACTCTTCCCCACGAGCAGCCTTTTTGCTAAATCTTTCTTATAAAATGCTTCAAAAACATCTTTACCTGTTGTGACCAGAGGAAAGCAACCATCACCTTAGATAGCTCATGTGATACTGCACAGCGCCTGACCAGAGTTCCTGAGCACTCGTGCTCTCATGCGGGGTCAGGACAGGCCTGAGTGATCTACGCTGTGGCCATGCAGCACACTCTCACCATGGATGAACCGGAACAGGATCATGATTTTATCCAGGATTCTCTCCAACTCTTCATCTGTCGCTTCCTTGTTGCCAGCTCGTAACTTTGAATCCACATGCTTAGCTGTAAGAGCAAGAGTCTCAATTAGAGATGCTGAACACAACTGTCCATCGTTTTTTGTTGTTTTACTTTTAAGGTAGGGTTTTGCTCTAGCCCAGGCTGACCTGGAATTAATTCACTCATGAGTAGTGAAAAGCACAGCAAGCATGCAAAGACAAGAGCACTCCACCTCTGAGGTCAGAGCTCAGTACTTCGAGAAGCCCACATTCCCCAGGGCTTTCTATCCGCCTCTAAGGAAGCCACAGTCAACTGTGTGGCACAGCTCAGTACACCACTCAGTGTTCTTTGTTGCTTTGACTGACAGAAAGAGGCAGAGAGAGAGAGAATGGGCATGCCAGAGCCTCCAGCCACTGCAAACAAACTCCAGACACATGTGCTACCTTGTGTATCTGGCTAATGAGGGACCTGGGGAATCAAACCTTGGTCCTTTGGCTTTGCGCCTTAACCACTAAGCCATCCCTCCAGCCCTCCTTTTTTTAATTTGAGATAAGAGTCTTGCTCTAGCCCAGACCAACATGGAATTCACTATGTAGTCTCAGGGTGGCCTTGAACTCAGGGTGATCCTCCTACCTCTGCCTCCCGAGTGCTGGGATTAAAGGCCTGCGCCACCACGCCCAGCAAGCCTACAGCACCCGGTATTTCCAGGCGGTCTCCCACCCAAGTACTAACCAGGCCCGACCCTGCTTAGCTTCCTCGATCAGACAGATCGGGTGTGTTCAGGGTGGTATGGCCGTAGGCCGTTGGTGCTTTTATTAGTACTTTTCTTTCTTTTTGTTGTGAAACATCCAGAACATGCACCAAACAAGCAGACAGCTGTCTACTATGCTCCATGCTGCACTCATTCCTGCCACAAAAATCTGTTTCTTCATTTAGTGAACCATTTACTGACTAGTGAATTTATGAGCATTAAATATTATTCTGATGCCATAAAATGACCATAATGGGCAATTAATTAAAGGTTGTTTTGTTTGAGAGGTCATCTAATTTCATCCTCTGAGTACTGAGCAAAAGCAAAAATGGTGACCAAAGAGCATGGTACCCAGAGGCTGATGACCTCATCATCACGATGCAGAGGCATCACACACCTTCTTGGTGTTTTCTGAGTGGAAATCATTTTCTTCTAGTTAGGACAAAGATTTTTATTAGCCTTTATAAAAGTAGCTTTGGGGGCTGGAAAGATTGCTTAATGGTTAAGGTGCTTGCCTACAAAGCCAAAGGACCTAGACTCGATTCCCCAGGACCCATGTAAGCCAGATGCACAAGGTAGCACATGTGTAGGGAGTTCATTTGCAGTGGCTGGAGACTCGTGTGTGTCCATTGTCTATCTGCCTCTCTCACTCTTTCCTTCTTTCTCTCTCTCTCAAGTAAGTTTAAAAAAAAAGTGCTGTCAGGAAACACTTGCTAACAAAGCTTCCTATCCCTTGGAGACCAAACTCCAGGTCTTCACTAAATCCCTTCCACATGTCCCTTCACAGGCATGCAGCTATGCAGTGTCGTAAACTGCTGAAGATACGTCCTAATGAGGCTTGGTACAGATCCTTCTCCCACTCTCCCCATAAAGAGCTTGGACAGCTGGGGGAAAACCTGGCTTGAGTTTTGTCTGGTTTCCTCTTATTTCAAAACATCTAGGACTATGTTTTTCTACCAATGAGCTCTGCAGGCTTGTTCGGTCTCTTGTTGATGAATGTCTCGAAGGATTCCTTCATCAGGTTGATGAATCGCTCATTCCTCTGGAAGCACACTTCCACCACATGGTCCACTTTATCTTTGAAGTCCAGCAGATCCTGTACCATGTCTTTATCTTTCTCAGGATTAATGACAATCGTTGTCCCAAAAGTCTACAGAAGCAAATAAATGCTAAGTCAGCAACAGGCTTGAAACCAGAGTATTTTCTTCTGCTGTTTCACATGGTGTCAGGCATGACTTTACCAACTTGATGCTGGCAGCACTCACTGTAGTGGGCTCACTGGACATGTCTGTAGACAACATCCAGCATCCCCTGGGGTGGGTGGTACTTGGCACTCAGAGATCCTACATCAACCCCAGAAAGAACACACTAGCAGGATGCTGTGTGTGTGGTGCTGCACTGGTGAGAGGGCCACGGAAAATGTGTAAAACATGGAGTGGGGGAGTTTGAGGATTAAATCCTAAATCTGACCCGGAAATACAGCAGATGGCAGACCAACCTGCCATACCAAAGTGTGGAGCAACCTTCAATGGTGAGCAGATGTCCCAATGACTAACGTTTGACAGTGGCATACAAATGAGCTGTAGTTTACACCAACAGCAGATGTGAAGCTGCTGTCTGCTACACTATAGGTGTCATCTTAAGAGCAGGAATTTCATTCCAGGAAAATGTTTGCAAAGGTGATCTGGGAGAAGACAATAGATGATCACTATCCCCATTGTTTGTGATGTGAATAGACAAATCCTCACATTCTACTTTCTTTTTTTTTTTTTTGGTTTTTCGAGGTAGGGTCTCACTCTGGCTCAGGCTGACCTGGAATTATGTAGTCTCAGGGTGGCCTCGAACTCTCGGCAATCCTCCTACCTCTGCCTCCCAAGTGCTGGGATTAAAGGCGTGCGCCGCCACGCCCGGCCTTCATCTACTTTCCTCCACAGGTGTGTTGTGTATCCCCAGAGGTGCCAGCATGTGATACCTTGATGTACTCGCTCCAGTGCTGCAGCAGTGCATGCTGCCCACCCTTCACCCGGCTGAACAGCTGGTACATCTGTGTGAGGTCAGGTACCCTGTTCTCATCCAGAAGGTGGTCCAGCCCTATGAGCATATAGAACAAAGGCAAATTAAAGCAGGAAACTGGCAGCTATAACTCGTGATCACCCTACAGCATGCACCACAAGAACTGCATGGCCTTAAGACGCAGGGAACACGTGCTACATAGGTGAGCTGGTCTAAGTTAAAATGGCACTTATGTGAGAACCTCACTGTCTTGAGTGTGGTGGGAACACTTTACTCACTTCATTAAAGTTGTTATTTCACAAAAGTAGAAAGACTTGAAAGAATCTGACAGTATCTGGAAGATTTACAATCTAAGCTTTTTGTAGTTTAGTCTATCAGTCAGAAAAGCATGTTAAAAGTTTGATTCATGGGCTGGGGAAATGGCTTAGCATTTAAGGCATTTGCCTGTGAAGCTTAAGGACCTGGGTTTGATTCCCCAGGACCCACGTAAGCCAGACACACAAGGTGGCACATGCATCTGGAGTTCATCTGCATTGGCTGGAGGCCCTGGCTCACTTATTTGCTCTTTCTCTCTCAAATAAATAAATAATAAAATTATCTTAAAAAAAAAAGTTTGAGCCGGGCGTGGTGGCGCACACCTTTAATCCCAGCACTCAGGAGGCAGAGGTAGGAGGATCGCCGTGAGTTCAAGGCCATTCTGAGACTACATAGTTCATTCCAGGTCAGCCTGGGCCAGAGTGAGACCCCACCTCGAAAAACCAAAAAAAAAAAAAAAAAAAAAGTTTGGTTCACACTGGCTGTGTTGGTACACAACTTTAATCCCAGCACTTTGGAGGCAGAGATAGGATTGCTGAGCACAAAGCCACCCTGAGACTTCATAGTGAATTCCAGGTCAGCCTGGGCTAGAGTGGAGACCCTACTTTGAAAATCAAAACAAAAGTTAGTTCAGGGCTGGAGAGATGGTTCAGCAGTTAAGGCACTTACTTGCCTGGAAAGCCTAAGGATTTGGGTTCAATTCCCCGTACCCATGTAAAGCCACATGCACCAGGTGACACATGCATCTGGAGTTCATTTGCAGTGGCTGGAGGTGCTGACACACTCATTCTCTCTCTCAAATAAATAAATTAAGTATTTGAAAAAGTGTTTGGTTCAGAGACACACAAAGTGGCATATGTATCTGGAATTCATTGTAGTGGCTGGAGGCCCTGGAATGCCCATTCTCTCTCTCTCTACATGCAAGTAAATAAATTTTTTAAAAGTTTGGTTCAGTTCTAATGTGTGTGTGTGTGTGTGTGTGTGTGTGTGCGCGCGTGCCACGGCATGGGTGTTGAAGGCCAGTGGGCAACCTCAGATATTAGTCCTCACTTCCACCACTCTGTTTGAGGGAGGGACTCATTCTATTCACCACTGTATTTGCCAGGTTAGTTGGTCTACAAGCTTCCAGGGAATTCTGACTCCCATCTCATTGTAAGTGTGCTGGGATTTTAGACACTCATCACCACTTCTGGCTTTTCATGGAGTCTGGGGAGCCACTCAGATACTCATACTTGTGCAACAAGTACATTATCCGTTGAGCCATCACCCCAACCTGAAATTCTAATTTTTTTTTTCTTTTCAAGGAGGGGTCTCACTCCAGCCCAGGCTGATCTGGAACTCAGTATGTACTGGCCTTGATAAACTCATGGCAAACCTCCTACCTCAGCCTCCCGAGTGCTGGTGCCACCACACTCTGCTCGCAATTCTAATTTTTAGTTAATTTTACTCTAGTAAGCTGTTAAAGAAACATTTATCAAATATTTTGAAGTATTTATCATAACATTTTATTTGTTCTTTCTTTCTTTATTTTTATTTTTTGGTTTTTCAAGGTAGGGTCTCACTGTAGATCAGGCTGACCTGGAATTCATTATGTCGTCTCAGGGTGACCTTGAACTCATGGTGACCCTCCTACCTCTGCTTCCAGAGTGCTGGGATTAAAGGCGTGCACCACCACACCTGGCTTGTTCTTGAAATTTTATGAAAATTGGCTGGGCATGGTGGTGCATGCCTTTAATCCCAGCACTTGGGAGGCAGAGGCAGGAGGACCACTGTGAATTCAATGCTAGCTTGAGACGACATAGTGAGATCCAGGTCAGCCTGGGCTAGAGTGAGACTCTACCTTGACAAAAAAAAAAACCTTTAAAAATCTATAAAAATTTCCCAACATCACAGTGAGGCCGAAGACTTTGCTAGTAGAGGTAGGGTTTCATTCTAGCTCAAGCTGACCTGGAATTCACTATGTAGTCTCAAGATGGCATTGGGGCTGGAGAGATGGCTTTAGTGGTTAAGGCGCCTGCCTCCTAAGCCTAAGAACACTGGTTCCAATCTCCAGGTCCCATGTTTAGCCAGATGCAAAGTGACGCAAGGGCGCAATGCCGCACTTGACCACAAGAGGGCGCACACATCTGGATTTCATTCTCAGCAGCTGAGACACTGCTGGCGCGCCCATCTCTGTCTTCCCCCATTTCTGTCTTCCCCCCACCCCCTCTGTCTCTCTCTCTGTGTCTCTCTCCAAAAAAATTTAAAAAAAGTTTTAAAAAACAAACAAACAAAAAAAAGATGGCATTGAACTCATGGTGATCCTCCTACCTCTGCCTCCCGAGTGCTGGGACTAAAGGCGTGTGTTACATGCCTGGCTCCCCTCCACTTATATATAGTTTATTTATTTGTTTGAGAGAGGGAAAGAGGCAGAGAGAGAATGGGTGCCCCAGGGCCTCCAGCCACTGCAAATGAATTCCAGATGCATGCACCACCTCGTGCATCTGGCTTACGTAGGTACTGGGGAATCAAACTGAGGTCTTTGGCTTTGCAGGCAAGTGCCTTAACCACTAAGTCATCTCTCCAGTCCTCCCATCCAGTTTTTTGTTTTTTGCGAGGTAGGGTTTCACTCTGGTCCAGGCTGACCTGGAAGTAACTATGTAGTTTTAGGGTGGCCTCAAACTCACGGCGATCCTCCTACCTCTGCCTCCCGAGTGCTGGGATTAAAGGCGTGCGCCACCATGCCCTGCTCTCCCATCCAGTTTTGATACAAGGCCACACTGTGTAGTCTGTTCTTGCTTCGACATAGATACCCTCTTGCCTCAGCCTCTCCAGTGCCAGAATTACAGGCATGTGTCACTGTGCCCAGCAACTAGTAGATTTCTTGAACCCTGGAAGGCAGTCACAGAGTAGAGACTTCAAGCTTCCTCAGCTACCTGAGCCTCAGATTTTGCCATTTATCAATGTTTGCAAACACAGGTGGTTTAGCAAGGCAGGGCACACAGTGGGAAGCTAGAGGTCCAGGTATTTGTTAAGTCTCAGAAAAAACTGGACCTTTTAGCTTTATGAATACTTCTAGGAAACTTTGTATCTTTCTTTTTTTCTTTTTTGTTATTTAGAGACAAGGTCACTCTTGCCCAGAGTGACCTCAGGCTGGGTTTGAGCTCACAGCAATTCTCCTACCTCAGCCTCCAAAGTACGGGGATTAAAGTACTGAGCCACCATGCCCAACTCTCATAAAGTTTAAATTTTTTTTTTTTTTTTTGAGGTAGGGTTTTGCTCTTATCCAGGCCAACCTGGAATTCATTATGTACTCTCAGGGTGGCCTTGAACTCATGGTGGTCCTTCTACCTCTGCCTCTCAAGTGGTGGGATTAAAGGTGAGTGCCATTCATGCCCAGCTACATTATTTATTTTATTTTTATTTATTTGAGAGAGACAGAGAAAGAGGCAGAGGCAGAGAAAGAGAGAGAAAGAGAGAGAGAGAGAGAGAGAGAGAGAGGAGAATGGGCACACCAGGACCTTTAGCCACTGCATTCAAACTCCAGATACATGCGCCACCTTGTGCATCTGGCTTATGTGGGTACTGGGAATTGAGCCTTGAACTGGGGTCCTTAGGCTTCACAGGCAAGCCCTTAACCACTAAGCCATCTCTCCAGCCCACAGCTACATTATTTTTTAAAAATATTTTTATTTTTTTATCTGCAAACAGAGAGAAAGATAAAGAGAAGAGAGAAAGACAGAGAGAATGAGCAGGCCAGAGCCTCCAGCCACTGCAAAAGAACTCCAGATGCATGTGCCACCTTGTCCTTTGGCTTTGCAGGGAAGCACCTTAACTGCTAAGCCATCCCTCCAGCCCTGCGTTACTTTTTTTTTTTTTTTTGAAAGAGGACACATCCTTACACCCGTGGCATTTCATGTTCAGGGTTTGCTTGTCTCCCCTCACCATGTTTATATCTTTCTTTTCCTTTCTTTTTATAAAAGATTTTATTTTCATTTATTTATTTATTAGAGACTGGGGTGGGGAGTGAGAATGGGCACACCAGGGTCTCTAGACAATGCAAACGAACTCCAGATGCATGTGCCACTGTGTATCCGGCTTATGTGGGACCTGGAGAATCGAACCTGGGTCCTTAGGCTTCACAGGCATGCACCTTAACTTCTAAGCCATCTCTCCAGCCCTGTATCATTCTTTTCTGGCACTACCAATACTGGTGCCTAACAACCTTACTATAACAAATGCATATATTTAATATCTTTAATAACAAAACATATATTCCTATTCCAGATAAGAGCCACATCAATATGTCACAATAATGTAACTTCTAAAAATAATCTAGAGCCGGGCGTGGTGGCGCACGCCTTTAATCCCAGCACTCGGGAGGCAGAGGTAGTAGGATCGCCAAGAGTTTGAGGCCACCCTGAGACTACATAGTTAATTCCAGGTCAGCCTGGACTAGAGTGAAACCCTACCTCGAAAAAAAAAAAAAAAAAAAACCATAAAAAAAAAATAAAAATAATCTAAGAAGGCAGGGATAATACGCTTGCTGCACAAGCATGAGTGCTTGAATCTGGATTCCCAGAACCCATGTAAAGCCTGATGCTATGGTGTCTGTAATCCCAATGCACCTAGGACAAGAAGGGAAGCAAAGACAGTATTGCCCAGAAACTCTAAGCTCATGGGCCAGCTAATTGAGTGCACCCAGATGTGAACAATGAAGTAAGTGACCTGCCTTGAACCTGCCTTGGATCTGTAACTCTGAAATAAACCCATTTCTCCCATAAACTGTGTCTGGTTTGGAAGTTCATCCCAGTAACATGGAGCTGACTAAGAACTACTAGCATAAAGTTCATATAAATACATAATTTAGAGAGAGAAAATGAGGGAGTGAGAATATATGGGCACATGAAGGCCTCTTGCCACTATAGATGAACTCCAGATGCATACATCACTTTGTACATTTGGCTTTCTATTGGTATTGGAGAACGGAACCTACACTGGTAGGCTTTGCAAGCCAGTGCTTTTAATTGCTGAGTCATCTCCCCAGCCTCTGACATAAAGTTCTTTAGTATTTAAGAAAATAAATGTGATCTGGGTAGGGTGATGCATGCCTGTGGTCCCAAGTGTTTTCTCTTACTATTCATTTTTCTCTTATTGGTAGTATGTTCATTAAAGAACATTCTGAATTCTTGAGCTGGGGGTGGTGGCGCACGTCTTTAATCCCAGCACTTGGGAGGCAGAGTAAGAGGATCACCATGAGTTCAAGGCCATCCTGAGACTACACAGTGAATTCCAGGTCAGCCTGGACTAGAGTGAGACCTTACCTCGAAAAACCAAAATAAATAAATAAATAAAATAAAAATAGGATAAAACAATTCTGAATTCTAAGAAAACAATGAATATTTTCAATTCTTTGTCTTATGAAAATAATAAATGTTCTTACATTTCTATGTGCAATGTTTTCAAGTTTCAAAGTTAGACTAGCATTCAGTTTAATTCATACAACACTGGGAAAACAGGCAGGTGTATGGTGGCACACGCCTTTAATCCCAGCACCAGGGAGGCAGAGGTAGAGGGATCACTGTGAGTTCAAGACCAGCCTGAGACTAGAGAGTGAGTTACAGGTCAGCCTGGGCTAGAGTGAGACCATACCTCAAAAAAAGAAAAAAAGAAGAAGAAAAAAAAAAAGATTGAGAAAAATCTACCTTTCTGTAGAATTGCTGTCAAATGTTCTCCTAATAGCTGTTTCTCCACACAGGCAATCAGTGGTTTCCTAGAGAAGAAAACAGGAATCATAAGCAACAAATTGAAGGATGGCTTTCAGCTGCAGAGGAGAGTGAGTTAAATCTATAGCAGACATCGACAGCCAATGGGATAGAGGGCCAAAGGGCAAGCTTTCTTCCATGCCAACGACTGGCAGTGACTGTGGCGATTATAAGGCCTTTCTACTTTTATATTTTGTTATTTCTCTTGAGAAAAGTGCTCAATACCTAGTTGAAGCTGGCTTTCAACTGTGGTTCTTCTGTGTCTGCCACGCTGTGATATGATTAGAGTGCACCACCTGTCCAGCTTTCCAGGGGCATTTCTAGATAGAACTTGCAGAAAAAATAGACAGGTCTACAGGTAGGTCCAGTGACAGTGAGCACCTGAGGAAGACAGAGCCTGGCTGGCTGGCAGATGCATATGCACTGTACCTCAGATTCCATCTTTCAGCTCTGCACTTAATGTCACTTGCTGAGGCTTCCTGAGCTGAAGACATAAATTCCAGAGCAGAAGAATCTAGAGCAGCTGCTGATGTGGCCTGGTTTCAGTGTGCACGGTCATGTTGGCCACTCAGGCAGGATATTTATCATGCTGTGCACACCACTCCTATGGTTCATGGAATTGTATGTTTTCTGTGGCAAGCTGCTGTCTCTGTTGCTGCCCAGCATTTTCCCGCCCTTACCTTGTGTGTCCTCACCTTCTACAACAGGGAGGGGAACGGCAGTTGCAAGCCCCAGAGACTGGTCTACCATCTACTTTTTGGTCTCGTTTTCTGCTGCAAGCCCCAGACCCAGTCCGGTAGCTGTTCTCCACCCTCCCTGTTCCGCTCATTATTACCAAGCAGGAGCGTGCTTATGGTGGCTTGCTACCATGAGATCTGAACACATGAGCCCCACACCAAACAAAAAAATGGGAAAGCGGGGCTGGGAGATGGCTCAGTCAGTGAAGTGGTTACTATGTAAGCAGGAGGGCTTGAGTTCAGATTCCTAACATCATGTAAAATGCCAGACATGGTAGCACACTCCTGTAATCCTAGCACTGGGGAGGTAAGAGACAGGAGGACCCCTGAAGCTCACTAACTAGACAGTCTAGGCAAATCAGAGCACTGGAAACCTAGGAGTTCAGCAGGCATGATTGTCAGTCATAGTCTTGGCTTCCTCAGTAAGCCCTAGGGATCCTCCTGTCTCTGCCTTCCCAGTGCTAGGATTACAGGAGTGTGCTACCACGCCCAGATTCAAACTCAGGTCCTCAGGCTTGCACAGTAAATACTTTACTGAGTGTTCCATCCCTCCAACTCTATAACACATTTTTTTTGTTCTATTCATGAGAACAGACTATGTTTTCCATCTCCAAAATGATTAATTTTAGGCTGCTTCTCAAGCCTGCACTCTACAGTTTACATGTAACTTTTTTTTTTTTTTTTTTTTTTTTTGAGGTAAGGTCTCATTTTAGCCCAGGCTGACCTAGAACAAACACACTGGCCTCAAGCTCTTGGTGATCCTCCTACCTCTGCCTCCTGAGTGCTGGGATTAAAGGCAAGCAACACCATACCTGGCTTCTGTATAACTTTTTTTTCTCTTTTCTTTTCTTTTTTCTTTCTTTCTTTTTTTTTTTTTTTTTGGTTTTTCAAGGTAGGGTCTTATTCTAGCTCAGGCTGACCTGGAAATCACTATGTAGTCTCAGAGTGGCCTCGAACTCACGGCGATCCTCCTACCTCTGCCTCCTGAGTGCTGGGATTAAAGGCGTGTGCCACCACACCCGGCTTAACTTTTAATATATATATATAATTTTTAACTTTTAATTTTTATTTATTTATTTGAGAGAGAGAGACAGAATGGCGCACCAGGACCTCCAGCCACTGCAAATGAACTCCAGGTGCACGTACCACCTTGTGCATCTGGCTTATGTGGATATTGGGGCATTGAACCTTGAACTGGGGCATCCTTAGGCTTCACAGCAAGCACTCAACCACTAAGCTGTCTCTCCAACCCAATGACCCAATGTATATATTTTTAATTTATGTATTTGCAAGCAGAGAGAGATAGAGAGAATGGATACACCCACAGGGCCTCCAGACACTATAAACTAATTCCAGACGATGTGCCACTTTGTGCATCTGGCTTTACATGAGTATTAGGGAACTGAACTTGGGTCGTTAGGCTTTGCAGCCAAGTACCTTAACAGCTGAGCCATCTCTTCAGCCTCTATGTAACTTTTTCATGTACCATTTCATTTAAATCTCCCAGCACCCTATGGAGAAAGGCAGGGTGATATTACACCCTTGACTCCATACATAGGAAAATGAAGCTCAGAGAGATGAGTGGCTCACCCAGCCCAGTGTGGCTACTTCTCAGTGGTTTCCTAGAGAAGAAAAACAGGAATCATAAGCAACAAATTGAAGGATGGCTTTCAGCTGCAGAGGAGAGTGAGTTAAATCTATAGCAGACATCGACAGCCAATGGGATAGAGGGCCAAAGGGCAAGCTTTCTTCCATGCCAACGACTGGCAGTGACTGTGCGATTATAAGGCCTTTCTACTTTTTTATATTTTGTTATTTCTCTTGAGAAAAGTGCTCAATACCTAGTTGAAGCTGGCTTTCAACTGTGGTTCTTCTGTGTCTGCCACGCTGTGATATGATTAGAGTGCACCACCTGTCCAGCTTTCCAGGGGCATTTCTAGATAGAACTTGCAGAAAAAATAGACAGGTCTACAGGTAGGTCCAGTGACAGTGAGCACCTGAGGAAGACAGAGCCTGGCTGGCTGGCAGACGCATATGCACTGTACCTCAGATTCCATCTTTCAGCTCTGCACTTAATGTCACTTGCTGAGGCTTCCTGAGCTGAAGACATAAATTCCAGAGCAGAAGAATCTAGAGCAGCTGCTGATGTGGCCTGGTTTCAGTGTGCACGGTCATGTTGGCCACTCAGGCAGGATATTTATCATGCTGTGCACACCACTCCTATGGTTCATGGAATTGTATGTTTTCTGTGGCAAGCTGCTGTCTCTGTTGCTGCCCAGCATTTTCCCGCCCTTACCTTGTGTGTCCTCACCTTCTACAACAGGGAGGGGAACGGCAGTTGCAAGCCCCAGAGACTGGTCTACCATCTACTTTTTGGTCTCGTTTTCTGCTGCAAGCCCCAGACCCAGTCCGGTAGCTGTTCTCCACCCTCCCTGTTCCGCTCATTATTACCAAGCAGGAGCGTGCTTATGGTGGCTTGCTACCATGAGATCTGAACACATGAGCCCCACACCAAACAAAAAATGGGAAACGGGGCTGGGGAGATGGCTCAGTCAGTGAAGTGGTTACTATGTAAGCAGGAGGGCTTGAGTTCAGATTCCTAGCATCATGTAAAATGCCAGACATGGTAGCACACTCCTGTAATCCTAGCACTGGGGAGGTAAGAGACAGGAGGACCCCTGAAGCTCACTAACTAGACAGTCTAGGCAAATCAGAGCACTGGAAACCTAGGAGTTCAGCAGGCATGATTGTCAGTCATAGTCTTGGCTTCCTCAGTAAGCCCTAGGGATCCTCCTGTCTCTGCCTTCCCAGTGCTAGGATTACAGGAGTGTGCTACCACGCCCAGATTCAAACTCAGGTCCTCAGGCTTGCACAGTAAATACTTTACTGAGTGTTCCATCCCTCCAACTCTATAACACATTTTTTTGTTCTATTCATGAGAACAGACTATGTTTTCCATCTCCAAAATGATTAATTTTAGGCTGCTTCTCAAGCCTGCACTCTACAGTTTACATGTAACTTTTTTTTTTTTTTTTTTTTTTTTTTTTTTTGGTAAGGTCTCATTTTAGCCCAGGCTGACCTAGAACAAACACACTGGCCTCAAGCTCTTGGTGATCCTCCTACCTCTGCCTCCTGAGTGCTGGGATTAAAGGCAAGCAACACCATACCTGGCTTCTGTATAACTTTTTTTCTTTTTCTTTTCTTTTTCTTTTCTTTCTTTTTTTTTTTTTTTTTTTTGTTTTTCAAGGTAGGGTCTTATTCTAGCTCAGGCTGACCTGGAAATCACTATGTAGTCTCTGAGTGGCCTCGAACTCACGGCGATCCTCCTACCTCTGCCTCCTGAGTGCTGGGATTAAAGGCGTGTGCCACCACACCCGGCTTAACTTTTAATATATATATATAATTTTTAACTTTTAATTTTTATTTATTTATTTGAGAGAGAGAGACAGAATGGCGCACCAGGACCTCCAGCCACTGCAAATGAACTCCAGGTGCACGTACCACCTTGTGCATCTGGCTTATGTGGATATTGGGGCATTGAACCTTGAACTGGGGCATCCTTAGGCTTCACAGCAAGCACTCAACCACTAAGCTGTCTCTCCAACCCAATGACCCAATGTATATATTTTTAATTTATGTATTTGCAAGCAGAGAGAGATAGAGAGAATGGATACACCCACAGGGCCTCCAGACACTATAAACTAATTCCAGACGCATGTGCCACTTTGTGCATCTGGCTTTACATGAGTATTGGGGAACTGAACTTGGGTCGTTAGGCTTTGCAGCCAAGTACCTTAACAGCTGAGCCATCTCTTCAGCCTCTATGTAACTTTTTCATGTACCATTTCATTTAAATCTCCCAGCACCCTATGGAGAAAGGCAGGGTGATATTACACCCTTGACTCCATACATAGGAAAATGAAGCTCAGAGAGATGAGTGGCTCACCCAGCCCAGTGTGGCTACTTCTGCCAAACTTCCAGTGGGCCCTTCCTTCCCTCTGTGAATTGGGAGTATGATAAGCAGCTCTCCCACTCAGTGAAACGGGAGTGATGAGCACACCCTTGCCCTGTGAGATCAGAGTGTGATGAGCACACAGCTGCTGCTCCAGCAACCCAGTCTTCTCGCAGCTCAGCTCTGGGCTGGCACCCAGGACCCATGTTTCTCTCATTGACATGGGGAACAATTTTTTCTTGGAAGGTGCCACTTTCTGTAATCTTGTTCTGTGTCTGCACTGTTCCTTTTTTCTGTTCCTTCATTACTATCAAGAATTGGAGCTTCTTGCCAGCGTGGTGGTGCATGCCTTTAATCCCAGCATTTGGGAAGCAGAGGTAGGAGGATCATTGTGAGTTTGAGGCCACCCTGAGACTACACAGTGAATTCCAGGTCAGCCTGGGCTAGAGTGAGACCCTACCTTGAAAAACCAAAAACAACAACAACAACAACAACAACAACAACAACAAAAAGAATGCTTCTTCCACCTCTCACTGAAGTACAATCTAAGCACTGGGCAGACACATAAGCTCTTCTCTTTTCTTTTCTCTTCTCTTCTTTTCTTTTCTTTTCTTTTCTTTCTTTCTTTTTTTTGTTTTGTTTTTCCAGGTAGGGTCTCGCTGTAGCTCAGGCTGATCTGGAATTAACTATGTAGTCTCAGGGTGGCCTTTAACTCACAGCAACCCTCCTACCTCTGCCTCCCGAGGGCTGGGATTAAAGGCGTGTACCACCACACCTGGCTTCTCCTCTTTTCTTTCCCTAGCTGCTCATCAACTCAGGTCTAGAGAAGAAAACAAATGAAAGAGAAAATAATGTGGCGGTATCATAAATATGAGTTATAGCCACGTAAGATGTCTAACAAAAAAGCTCATGATTGAAGAGCCCTGTGCTCAGTGATACTCCACTGGGTCAATGGAATGCCTGTGTTGGCATCAGATGCCCAGGGCCTCAAACAGCATCATTCTAAGACGTTATGATCACTTGGTAACACACATAGTTTTTTTTGTTTGTTTGTGTTTTTGTGGTAGGGTCTCACTCTAGCCCAGGCTGACCTGTAATTAATTATGTAGTCTCAGGATGGCCTTGAACTCATGGCTATCCTCCTACCTCTGCCTCCTGAGGGTTGGGATTGAAGGCATGTGCCACTACGCCCGGCTGATAACACATATAGTTTATAAGTACTGAATCCAGATCAATTATTAGCAAAGCATGACCTTTGGAGCAAAATGGTCTTCCAATATTGGACAAATCAGCAAAGGTAGGTACTAACTGTCTCAGTCCACAGTCAGGAAAATGCATGGCCTAGGAGGACACAGAAAGACACTCAGTGATGGCACTTACTGTGTGCTGTGGTCCAGATAAGTGATCACTCGGTCTGCTTCTTCTTCTAGGCGCTTACTCACATGGTTAAGGTATTCAGGAACCTTACAAAGAAATTATTTAACACATCAGTAAACAAAAGATCCCTCAACATTACTCATAAATGTCTTCTTCATAAAATGAAAAAAAGAACTCAACCAAACAAAGAATTACAAAAAAAAAGAAAAAAAAAAAAAACCCCACACACCAGAGTATACACTTAAGCCAAATACATGTGGTCAGGGTGAGAATCAACCAAGAGGTTGGCAGTCACCTCTAAAATTAAGGGCTCAAGTTGCACTTACTGTCATTCCCTGTTCACTACAAAGTGTCAAGGGGATCACCACATGTATTTGTTCCAGGTTCAAAATGCCTGGGTGGGAGGTACAAAGCCTCCTTCCTGGTAACCTGTTTCCCATACATAGGCCACAAAGTTATCAGAGAGGATGCCCTGCCACATGGCCAGAGATTTCGAAGCAGACCTCATGCTTCCAGGGGTGAACAGGTTCCTCTGGGTTGTCAGACAAGATGTGATAGGCCAGGGTCCATCTTGTGATCAGCAGGACAAGGAATGGCTATCCCCATGGTACTTTTCGGAGCTGTGCTCCAGTAACTAAGAAGTTATCAGGGCTTGGGGTACACAGTACTAATTACACACGCTTTTCCACAGAGATTCATGAATTTTCTTTCATTTTCTTTCTTTCTTTTTTTTCAAAGTATTTATTTGCAAGCAGAGAGAGAGAATGAGAGTGAGAGGAAATGGGTGTACCAGTGTCTCTTACCACTGCAAAGAAACTCCAGATGAATCTATCACTTTGTACATCCTGCTTTATGTGGATATTGGGGAATTGAACCCAGGCTGTCAGGCTTTACAAGCTAGCATGTTTAACTGCTGAGCCATCTTTCCAGCCCAAGGGGCTTTTTTGCTAATGTTTTGTATAGATGGAAAATTTTGAAAGAATTATCTTCCATATCTAAGATTCATTCTTTTCTTTTTAAAAATATTTCTTTATTTGGACAAAGAAAGAGGCAGACACAGTGTGAGCATGGGCATGCAAGGACCTCCTGCCACTGCAAGCAAATTCCAGATGCATATATCATTTTGTGCATCTGGCTTTATGTGGATACTGGGGAACTGAACCTGGGCCATCAGGTTTTGCAAATAAGTGTGTTTAACTACTGAGCCATCTTTCTAGCTCCCTAAAAATTTATTCTTTATCTACTTGCTTAAATAGTTTCTTAGCTATTTCAGAAACTACCTGACCAACTTTTTATTTGCAGAGGAAAGGAAATCAACTTCTTTCTACAATGAACTTATCTGTGGGGATTTCACAAGTCTTTAACAAATGTGTGCAAGGGAAGAGAGCAGTCTCCATGAACCACAGTCTGAGTGCGGAGTGAGGCAAAGGGCAGTCCTGTGCTCTTCAGCACGCCTTACCTCCCTGTCCTGCATCAGCCTCTGGCCTTCCGCTGCATACAGACAGTTCGTCTCTTCCAAGAACTTCAGTTCGAATGAGTCTTTATACACCTAGGGAAGGCACTGTTAGGACTCTTCAGTAAAGGAACTGCCTTTTTAAGCACTTAAGGGCATCCACTAGGAGGTAGAAGACTCGTAGCCTGTGCCTTAAGAGTTCACTGTGGCTCTCATTCTCAGTGTTTTCCCTGCAGGCAGAGCCCATGTCTACCAGGGCTCACAACACTCAAGTTCAGCCCCTTTTCCTTTGTAAGTGTAGCTAGCATTTATTCCCAAGGATTGCCTGATTTTACCTTTGCTTATGATTTTTTCAATGAAAACTAGCCTTTTAATGTAGCCATGTTTATCCATCTATACTTTTGTGGCTCCTCATGTAGTGTTAGTATGAGTCATTTCCTCCCTAGGGATTAAATACTCTCACTTTTTTTGTTGTTGTTGTTTGTTTTTCAAGGTAGGGTTTTGCTCTAGCCCAGGAATTCACTATGTAGTTTCAGGGTGGCCTCAAACTCATGGTGATCCTCCTTCCTACCTTTGCCTCCCTAGTGCTAGGACTAAAGGGATGCGCCACCACATCCAGCTCCCACAATTTTTTTTTCCCAAGGTAGGTTCTCACTCTAACCTAGGCTGGCTTCAAACTCACAGTGATCCTCCTACCTCTGCCTCCCAAGTGCTGGGATTAAAGCCATGCGCCACCACACCTGGCTTTGTCTTTTGTTTTTCGAGGTAGGGTCTCACTTTAGCCCAGGCTGACCTGGAATTCACTATGTAGTCTCATGGTGGCCTCGAATTCACGGTGATCCTCCTACCTCTGCTTCCCGAGTGCTGGAATTAAAGGCATGCGCCACCTTGCCCGGCTCTCACACCTTTTTAACTAGTACTTTTATGATCTCATTGTTTGCAACCAGTTACCTTTCGATAGATACCTGTGGGGCTGCCACTGCACACTCAGGACTGAGGCCTCACCTGGAGATCTGAGAGCATGCTCAGCAGACTGCGCAGCAGGCTCCTGTCTACTGCCTCGCCGCTCCTCTCACGCTCAATCAGCAGCAGGATCCCATCAATAGTCTTACTTTGAACCATCCTGTCACTGATGATATGGTTCCTAAATAGCTCTAGGCCCATGTCCCTGCCAGACAACAAAAGCAGAGCTAGCCTTACATTCATCCTTCAAAACCCCAGCTGTGCTACAAGCACCACCCAGAAACTGCTACTTGCTAATTATACCCAGGGCCTGACAAGTCCTCTTAGAAATGTTTGGCCAATCCAGGATTCCATAAGTCTCTACCCTAAATGAGGCAGTAATTTTCCTGGATAGGTAAGATTAACTGTTCCAAGAGGAGGTACTGCAACATTCTAGGTCACACATGCACCCAACAATCAAATCACTGTTGTACAAATCTGTAGCTCAACAGTGCTCTTCCTGGATGAGCCACTGGAGTGTCATGGTGGTGGGAACCACCACTTCACCAGCTTCTGCACCCTCTGGGTCCTTTCCTTTTCCTTGTCATTCTCAGCAGCTCCCTCTCTAGAGCAGCTGTAGCCTCTTGTATATGATTACATGGTTCTTTCTGAGAGAACAGACCTGAAATGGCTGCATGCCCAGGAATACTGGGAAGGGCATTCAGTGCCAGAGCAACCATACACAAGCTGGTGAATGCTCACCAGGAAGGAGGGCAGGGACTGTGACAGTTGGGTGGGGTATGATCCTAACTAGGGTTAAGCAGGCAAGTGACTTTGCCAGGTCAAGCAGGGTGCTCACCAGATAGAAGGCAGCATGGAGTTCTGGAGGACGTAGGTGCGATCCAAGAATAAGAAGATGCTTCTGATCATGATCTGAGACCAGAAAGAAGCATTAGGAGCACTACTCACTCATCGCACCATTCACTCCAGATCAGACTTGAACTACCCTATGCTAGCTCCACACCAAGACTGACCCTCATCTGTCTAAATGTAACCTTTTGTCCCAGTGATTTTTTTCCCTGATTTTTTTTTTTTTTTTTTTTTTTTAAGGTAGGGTCTCACTCTAGTTCAGGCTGACCTGGAATTAATTATGTAGTCTCAGGGTGGCCTCGAACTCATGGCGATCCACTTCCCTCTGCCTCCCGAGTGCTGGGATTAAGGGCGTGCGCCACCACGCCCGGCTTTCCCTGCTTTTTTGAGGTAAGGTCTCACTCTAGCCTAGGCTAATCTGTAATTCACTATAAAGTCTCAGGGTGGCCTCTAACTCACAGTGATCCTCCTACCTCTGCCTCCCCAGTGCTGGGATTTAATGTGTGTGTCACCATGCCTGGCTTGTATGTGTGTATGTATATATAATTTGCGAGCAGAGAGAGACAGAGAGAGAGAGACAGACAGACAGGCAGACAGAGAGAAATGGGCCTCTAGTTGCTGTAAATGAACTCCAGGTGCATGAGCTACCTTGTTCATCTGGTTTTACTTGTATACTGGGGAATCAAACCTGGGTTTTCAAGGCAAGTGCCTTAACTGCTAAGCCATCTTTCCAGCCCCTGGTGTTTGATTATCATGTAAATGTAACAGTTAGGACTGTAGGAACTGTAAAAGCACTCAGCCTCATGGAACTCACACTTTTTTTTAAACAAATATTTTTAGGGTTAGAGATGGCTTAGTAGTTAAGACACAGGCCTGCAAAGCCTATGGACCCTGGTTCGATTCTCTAGGTCCCACGTAAGCCATATGCACATAGTGGTGCATGCATCTGGAGTTTGTTTGCAGTCGCTAGAGGCCCTGGCCCGCCCATTCTCACTCTCTATCTCTCCCCCATTTCTCTGTGCCAAATAAATAAATAAATAAATTTTAAAAATAAGTTTCAATCTGAGGCGGGAGAGAATATGACAGCAGGAATGGACAGTTAGCTACTGCAAATGAACTCCAGATGCATGTGTATCTGGCTTTATGTGGGGTACTGGGGAACTGAACCAGGTCTGTCAGGCATTGCAAGCAAGTGCCTTTAACCACTGGGCCATCTCTCCAGCCCCCCTGAACTCATTTTCTGACATAGGGTCTTTCTCTTTGAGAAAGAGTCTCATATAACCAATAGGTTGGCTTTAAATTCCTGATCTTCCTGCCTCCACCTTCCAAGTGTGGGAACATAGGTATATGCCATCATACTTTGCTTAAACTTCATAAAAGTTAGGTCATGCCACATTGTCTTCAGGAGCTTGGCCTCCTGAGTGCAGTGGCTCTCCTCTGGGAGCAAAGTGCCAACACAGGACAGTGACGTGGCCCTATACTGTTGTTGCTGTAGCCCCAAATCATCTGGAACTGATCTGATGTGTGGTGAGACTGTCTGACATGTGAATACACCTTCAGCAGACAATCTTGTTTCTCATACCCATCAGGCACACGGCTCAGAAGAGACACTTCCTGATATTTATTATCTTTAGAAAACAAGTGTTCCAGGCTGAGAGAGGGCTTAGCGGTTAAGGCACTTTCTGGCAAAGCCAAAGGACCCAGGCTTGATTCCCCAGTACTCACATAAAACTAAATGCACAAGGTGACACATTAGTCTGGAGTTCATTTGCAGTTGTTAAAAGCTGTGACACACCCATTCTCTCGTTCTCTCTCCAAAACAAACAAACAAACAAACAAACAAATTAATTAATTAATTAAAGAGAGAAGCCGGGCGTGGTGGTACACACCTTTAATCCCAGCACTCGGGAAGCAGAGGTAGGAGGATCACCATGAGTTTGAGGCTACCCTAAGACTACATAGTGAATTCCAGGTCAGCCTGAGCTAGAGTGAGACACTACCTTGAAAAACCAAAAAAAAAAAAAAAAAAAAAAAAAATTAAGGAGAGGAAAAAAAAAATGAATGAATGAGAATGTGGACATGCCAGGGCCTCTTGCCATTGTAAACTAACTCTAGATGCACGTACTACTTTGTGTATTTAGTTTTATGTGGGTACTAGGGAATCAAACCTGGACCATCAGGCTTTGCAAGCAACAGCCTTTAACCACATTCAGCCGGGTGTGGTGGCGCACGCCTTTAATCCCAGCACTTGGGAGGCAGAGGTAGGAGCATCGCCTTGAGTTCAAGGCCACCCTGAGACTACATAGTGAATTCCAGGTCAGCCTGGGCCAGAGTGAGACCCTCCCTCAAAAACAAACAAACAAACAAACAAACAAACAAGACACATTCATGAAATCATTAGACTAGACATGCCTAGAGTCTAAAACTTTGTTATCTAACTGCACTGAGTGCCTGGAACTTGGGGCAAACTGTAATCAGGAACTTAGGGTGACTTTCTATGTCCACACCTGCTGACCTGGAGGCAGATCTGGGCAGCAGCCCTGTCCTCCAAAGCTTGTCTGAGATCACCTCCCTAGTTTATTCTGCTGCTTAGCTATGCTGGATGTGCAGAGTGCTGAGGAGAATGCTTCTTCTTAGTTTAGTAACTGCCCAGGCTTAACTTAGGTAGAAGCAAGTGGAGACAGCCAGGTAGGACTGGAAAAGAGATGTCCCCATCGTTCCAATCACCTTCAATTTGGCCAGAGTGGAGTAAGGCCAGCACTCCTATAGAATCGGGGCTGAGGGGCTGCAAGCTTACCATTTGTCTGCAGTGATCTTGCCAGCATGTGTTAATCTTCTTTAGAAATAAAACGCTGTCTAGTGAGTCTGTGCAGACCTGCTAAGGAAACTGTCAATACATCAGCCCATCTCACCTGAATCTCAGCTCCTTTCCCTGGTGATGGAGGTCACAGATCAATCAGGAAGACTAGGACAGGTAAAAGAAGCCCCAGAGGGCTGCCACATCCTTCACCATGAGAGGACACACAGAGAAGACCCTATCCATGAACTAGGAAACCCTCTCCAGACAAAATCTACTAGTGCTTTGACCTTGGACTTTCCTCCTCTGGAGTACAGAATAAACACTTGTGGTTTATAAGCCACCCAGTCTACAAATGGACTGAAAGACATTTGCAGTTCCCAAGCCATGCGTGTGGACTACTATCTGCTCCCGCACTCACTATCTCGCCCCATTCCTGCTGCTCTGTCTCTTCCTCAGCTCCCCTTTGGCTTCCCTTCCTTCTCTCCTCACTCACTTCTCTGAGGGGTTACATCAGTTCCTGCCACTTGACATTAACAAGCAGGTATGAATGTTATGACTGGGTGGCAGGACCTTACCACACTGAGGGTCTGAGCTGAACAGAACTCAAGAGAGCTCCTAGAGCTGGTGGCTGGTATGGCAGTCAGAAAGCAAGTCTATTAATAGCAGTAAGAAGCTGGCACTAAGCATGGCAAGGGTTTACCTTTGAATCCCAACTTTCGTGAAAACATCCTTCAACACTAATGCAAAGCTGCCCTCACAACCAAACTGAGCACTCACACTCTTAGCAAGCTTGTTTTCAGGCAAGGTCTTCAACTGGTGATCCTCCTGTCTAGTCTGTACCACAACACCCAGCTTAGAATACACTTTTTAAACTATTTATATGAGGGAGAGAGAGGAGGAGGAAGAGACGGCGACAGAGAGAGAATGGGCACACCAAGGCTTCCTGCTATAGCAAACAAACTCCAGCTGCATGTACCACTTTGTGCTTATGGCTTTACAAGGTACTGGGGAATCAAACCCAGGCCATTAGGTTTTACAAGCAAGTGCTTTTAACCACTGAGCATGAACCATTTCTCTAGGACAGGATACACTGAAAAATTTTTTTAGATTTATTTTTTGGTTTTTCAAGGTAGGGTCTCACTCTAACCCAGGCTGACATGGAATTTCTCAAGCCAGCCTTGAACTCACGGTGATCCTCCTACTTCTGCCTCCCAAGAGCTGAGATTAAAGCTGTGCACCACTATGCCCAGCATGTTATACTTTTAAATAAAGATACAAAATGCAGTTTTAGAACAAAGACACCAGAATATAGGTTCCTACAGCAAGGCCCTTTTATGCCCATTCTTATTTGATCGTCCAGCCTGACAAGGAAAGTAGTTTGTGTAGGTAGAAAGAACTAGATGCCCAAGTCCAGTGCTTACCAGCACCATACCAATGTGCTTAAGCACAGTAGGCCACACACACATTCAGCTCACAAGGCAACTCAGAATACCAACATAGAGAAGAAACCTGCGCAAGTGTGTCATGCCCAAGTGGGCCAAGTCTTCAATTAGCAAAGGGCAATTGGCAAAGGCAGGTGATGCCAGCCTAAGCTCTGGAGAAGGATACTCAGGGAGACACAGGTGACCAATGACATCTGTCCTGATCTGAGTGGTGAGTGCAGATGGCCACAACCACAGAGGTCCTGACAAAGCAGCCCACTATCTTTGCTGAGTCTTCTGGAGGTGCACTCACAAGTTTATAAACAGTTACCGTGAAGACCAAGCAGGTCAATGGTTAGCACAGTGCCCTGGGACACTGCTTTCATGATGACCAAGTATGCTGGAGCCCTTCTGACCAGTCTGGGTGAAGCAAGACAAGTCAGTCACAAAGACATTTAGCAGGTTGTGAGGTTCCACTCCAGTAGCTTTAACCTGTAGCACTGAGCAAGAGCCACAGACCTCACTGTGGAGAAGCAGCAGGTTCCGAGGCCAAGTCGGGCCTGCATGGGGCCTTTAAGCTTAATGGGGTTAAACTGACACTAGTCTATCTGATGCCACCAGGCAGCTCAGGTGTCACTAATAACCACAGTGGAGTTGGACCTGGCTCTGTATCTCTAGGATACAAAGGTCCAATGTCAGTACTTATCAACAAGAAACACTTTCTCTAAGAGTTCTGTAAGTCAATGTAAGTCTCCAAGTCAATATGTTTTTCCTACTTCCTATAGCAAAATTAACAAAATGGTAAGTTAGTATCATAGAGCAGAGTATTTATTCAGCTCTAGTCTGTTAGAATCCAGTCAGCTCTAGGTCCCAGGGCATAAAGTGTCGCTACAGTGAGTAACTCCAGGCTGCAAGGTGAACAATCTTGAGGAAGGCTTGTTGGCAGCCATGATTCAGATGCTAGAAAACCCAAACAGGTACTTTTCACGACAGACACGATGAACTTTAGCAAATACTCTTTCTCAGAGCATTTCCCAAATACTTCAATCAGATGCAGTAAGCAGACATTGTCTATCACTCATGGCAGTAATTTAAATGCTACAACTTTCCCTACAAAATCTATTATAATACAATTTTAAGACTTTTGTTCTATAAGAAAGCGTATTAAAACCCCACTGTTTTCTTTTGTTTCTGGTTTTTTGAGGTAGGGTTTCACTCTAGCCCAGGTTGACCTGGAACTCACAGCAATCCTCCTACCTCTGCCTCCCGAATACTGGGATTAAAGGCGTGCGCCACCACGCCCGGCTAAAACCCCACTGTTTTAATATTAAGGATACTCGTCAGTTCTTTATCCCAGTTTAAAAAGAGTTAGGTATCGAACAGAAACTTCATGAACCAAAAAAAAAAGGATATTCTCTGAAGGGAAGGATCTGGGCTTGGACGTGGTCCTCACAGACCTGGCGCAGCTGCTTGTAGAGTGTTGGGGAGACTTTGTGAGAACAAAGGTTTTCAACAGCCTAAAATAAAATGAACAATTGATTATTTAGCATGAATAACAAGGAAGCTCTTTGAAAACCTTCAGTGGTGACATGTAAGTACTTTAGTTACCTACAAGCAACCCTTGTGACTACTGGGGACAGCCATGGTTTGGCCTGATAGCAGCAACAGCTATTAATCTGGGGTTTAGTGTTCCATGCCTGTCAGTGGGACCCCAGGAGTCTGGCACCTCAAGTTCTACTTCAGCAAGGCTGCACATCACTCCCAGGACTCCACAGAAGGTATGGACCCTGCAGCTGCTTCCTGGTTCCCTGGGCTAAGGTGGGATGCATGTATTTACCTTGCCCATAACTGTGAAACCAGGGGACAAATGGAGGGGAGCAGCTTCTTGCTCAGGTGGGGCAGGGATTCTACCTGTGATGTGTGGAAGAGAAAGTGTGATTCCTACGTGATGTACCACTCACTTAAGTTTTGTCCTAATGAAGCCAAAAACAATTTAAATACCTCAATCTATTGAAAGAAATAATGTACTTTTTTTCCCCCCAAGGTAGGGTTTTCACTCTAGTTCAGGCTGACCTGGAATTCACCCTGTAGTCTCAGGGTGGCCTCGAACTCTCAACAATCCTCCTTCCTCTATCTGAGTGCTAGGATTAAAGGTGTGTACCACCACACCCAGCAATAATATACATCGTTATCAGCAGTTCCTTTCAAAACTCACGTACAAAAGAGAATCCATTCCAAAGTGAAAATTCTAAGCAGAAATCTGGTTTTTCCAACACTAGTTTTGAACTATTTAAACGTGTGTAGATGAAGTTGCCAAGTGGTTAAGGTGATGGGCTGCTGAAAAGTGTGAGGAGGGCTGGAGAGTTGGCTTAGTGGTTAAGGTACATGCCTGAGAAACCTAAGGACCCAGGTTCAATTCTCCAGGTCCCACGTAAGCCAGAAGCACACGGTGGTGCATGCATCTGGAGTTTGTTTGTAGAGGCTAGAGGTCCTGGCATGCCCATTCTCTCTCTCCCTGTCTCCATCTCAAATAAATAAATAAATAAATAAATAAATAAATATTTTTAAAAGTGTGAGGATAGACAGACTAGACACTTTTTTAATTTTTTTGTTTATTTTTATTTATTTGAGAGTGACAGAGGAGGGAGGGAGGGAGGGAGGGAGGGAGGGAGGGAGGGAGGGAGGGAGGGAGAATGGGCGTGTCAGGGCCTCCAGCCATTGCAAAAGAACTCCAGATGCATGCACCCCCTTGTGCATCTGGCTTACATGGGTACTGGGGAATCAAGCCTCGAATCAGGGTCCTTAGGCTTCACAGGCAAGCGCTTAACCACTAAGCCATCTCTCCAGCCCAGACTAGACACTTTTGAAAAAACACTAGCTCAGCTTGAGATCCACTAGCTGTCTCTCCTTAAAGCACCCAGACAGCTCACAGCACATGAGGTGTGGCAGTTTGAATGGATGGCCCCTAATATATTCAGGACTTATTTACATCTGCAGCCACCTGGCTGAAGGAGGTGTCACTGTGGGTGGATCCTAGGGTCCAGCCCTAAGGTGTGGGTCTAAAGACATGCCAAGTGCAGGAGCTTTGTCTGGAGTTCCTGAAGTATGCTTGCTTGCCTCTTGGTAGTGGCTCTTCTCTCTCTCTGCTTGGACTTGTGGAAGCAGGCCAGTTTCTTCTGCTATTATCAAACTTCCTCTTATCTGTAAACTTGAATAAATCCCTTCTTCCTCCCATGACCTGTGTCTGACCATTACATGAGGAAATATATTTTCTTTGGAAAAAGTCAAGCTTGTAAGTGTATAGCAGCTCATGAGGGTCATTTTCTCAGTGTGATTCCTGAGCTGGAGGGACTGCCCCTCACACCACCCCTGCTGTGGCCATCATCACTGTCATGAAGCACAGGGAGATTTGCTTTGTTTTGAAATATTGAGACTCTCAGAGCAGGCAATAGCCCACAGGGAGCACAGGTTTGGTACTGCCAGTGCGCAGCTGGCCTCAGTTCCTGTCCATGCCAGGCCACTCCCCCCTGGCAGTGATCCACATTTTGAGATCTCTACATATCTTTTCAATGTGTGAAGTGCTGACTCAAGTTAGGACAGTGGACTGTGAATTAAGTGTGTCACTGTTGGTGTTTTCTTAAGAGTCACTGCAGAGAAGTAGGAATTCGTCCA
The DNA here is from genome assembly GCA_036365145.1 of Orientallactaga sibirica. Taxonomy (NCBI): domain Eukaryota; kingdom Metazoa; phylum Chordata; class Mammalia; order Rodentia; family Dipodidae; genus Orientallactaga; species Orientallactaga sibirica. The sequence goes on along the minus strand of JAEOAD010000041.1, from coordinate 18,852,439 downwards.
AATAACCAGACACAGAACAAGGCAGCCTTTGGATTCTGCTTGTACTAGTTCACAGCTGTTCCTTTTATTAACTCAGTCCTGCAGGAAAACATTGCTCATATGTTTTCAATGGTCACTCCTCACAGCACAGCTGCTTTCTGACCATCAGAGCCTCTGCACTGAGTGCTGACAAGTGTGGACTATGGTGTCAAATGCTGTCTCTTTGCCTGGTCAAACATCACCCAAGTGTAGTCACTGCTAGTAAAACAAAATGCTTCCCGTGGCCCAGTTAACTTCCTTATCAGAGGCAGAATACTGAAATAAAATGTGGGCTACAGAGAGCTGTGGAGTTAAGAGCCAGCTAGTAACCAGATACTGTGGTGTATACCTTTAATCTCAGCACTAGGGAGGCAGAGGTAGCAGGATCACTGTGAGTTCAAGGCCACCCTGAGACTACAGAGTGAGTACCAGGTCAGCCTGGGCTGGAGAGAGACCCTACCTTAAAATAAACCAAAAAGAGCCAGCTAGTGCTCATTACCTTCAGATTCATGCAGAGCCCCTTGGGCTGGAGTTGAGGTCAGAGAGTTATCACAGAGTCACTGATATAGAGGAAGACGGGAGATAAAAGCAAAACAAGTCCAAGGCCCAGCCAGCCCTCAGGAAAACAACACATACACTCAGTCGCACCTGGGCCCACCAATGCCAAGACATGCTGGTATGAGAGGGCAGGGCCCAGGGAAGCTTCCCTATTCTCAAAGCAGGAGGCCAGGGATGCTTGTTACCCAGATCTAGCAGTTCAGAACTGGTGGTTTCACTGTAGCACTGATGACCTGGGTTTGCCACATACATGTGGACTAGCAGCCTCACCCTGGGCTCACCATATACATCCATACCAGCTGCCCCACTCTGAGAGGCAGGATACCCACTTGCACAAATAAATAAGTAGTAATACAATCAGGACTTAAATCTGGGGGACAGGAAATTCAAAGTCTCTCAGGTTAAATGCAACCATCACATGTTTTCCAAGTACAGATCCTGGACCTCGACTCCCAAAGAAGAGAAGTCAGGTGGATGCACTGAGCATGGAAAGTGCTAGACTAGGACTGTGTTTCTGGCAGGCAAGCATATCAGAGAGGGTATATTTTCTGCTTTGGTTCACTTAAATACTGAATCCACTTTCCATTAATGTGCTACTTCCTCAAATTGGCAGTACAGCAAAGTGCCAATCCGGTCACTACTTCCTGGGCTTTTCACATCAGTTTTAGCAATCCTATCACCACATTCCACACTCAACCTTTCATTGATATGACCAATAGGCACCAGTCTTTAGGACCCCATTGTGCACTCCAGCCCAGAGCCTGGCTCTCTCTGGAACCCAGATCCCTTGAGGGGTTTGTTCTCAGGCTAAGCCCAACACAGGGCTTTCTGCTGACCACTCCTAGAAATGTAGATGTGAGGCCCCACTTAGGACTTGCTCACTAAGTAGTACTGCTTTCTGGATCATTTTATGACACACACCACTGCAGATAAGGTATGGAAAAGCATTGCTATTGTTAGGAAAAAGCAACAGGGCAATGATACTACATGGTGCAATCTCCAGGCAAACAGGTAGAGTAAGCCTTAGTGGTAAGAAGTATTTTTTTTTATTTTTTAAATTATTTTTTATTATTTATTTTTGGAGAGAGACACAGAGAGAGAGAGACAGAGAGAGAGGGTGAGGGAGACAGATAGAGATGGGCGCGCCAGCAGCCTCTCAGCTGCTGTGAACGAAATCCAGATGTGTGCGACCCCTTTGTGGTCAAGTGCGGCATTGCGCCCTTGCATCACTTTGCATCTGGCTAAATGTGGGACCTGGAGATTGGAAACACCGGAGATTGGAACCGGCGTTCTTAGGCTTAGGAGGCAGGCGCCTTAACCGCTAAGCCATCTCTCCAGCCCAGTAAGAAGTATTTTATCAAATCAAAGCTTAAGAGTGTTCAGGTAATTAGTGAGATTCTTGATCCTAGTCAAAATGTGGTTAAAAAAGGGCTGAATTCATGTTTCTGCCTGAATAACCAAAAAAGTCAGACAAAACATAAGAAGTAACCATTTTGGGACATTGTCCATGGAAGGTAGAAATTTCTTCTTCTTTTTTTCAAGGTAGGGTCTCACTCTATCCCAGGCTGACCTAGAATTCACTATGTAGTCTCAGGGTGGCCTCGAACTCATGGTGATCCTCCTACCTCTGCCTCCCGAGTGCTGAGATTAAAGGTGCGCGCCACCATGCCCAGCTGAAGGTAGAAATTTCTTGAGAGCTTGTTTGGAGGTTCTAGCAGGGGAGCGCAGCTACTCATATACCTTTGACCGAAGACCGGTCCTCCTCTATTCAGGGAAGGTCGTCCTCTTCGACCGAGCGCTCAGCTTCGGGAGGGACCCACATGGAGTGGTGAGGGAGGAAGGGGACACCCGCCTAGCCAGCCAGATCAGCGGAATCAACCCTAGCGATCAATGGGGTAACCGATGTCGCAGCCAGATCACCCTCACATCCAAGGTAGAAACTCCTAAGAGACTCTAGCAGCTCCAGCTTCTAGGCTGCATGAAGGTCCCTGAGTGAGTTAGTAGGAGAAATAAGAGGTCTCCAGGAACCCCCAAGTATTCAGCAGCAAACTAGGGAAAGAATCAGCTAGAAGGTTAGTAATAGGGCCAATAGTAGTTTTTCAGAGCTGCTGAGAAACTATGTGCAAAAAGGGAAAATCAACCAGGGACACACTACTGCTGTGGCCTGGCCTAATAGATCCTGAATGCAAGAGTCAAAGAGACGAGTCTAAGTACATGCTTTTTGTTGAGAAATCAAGCCAAAATGCAACTGGAAGCCTCCTCCTTGCTGACAAGCTGTCATAGTGCTGGAAAGTACTATGCAGGCTGCTGGGAGAGAAAAGTCACCATCTTAAATAGCAGTGGGCCATACAAGCCATACTACTGGCCAGTCAGGCCAAGATGTGCCCACTAGTGCAACAGTGGCATGTCTGTTATGAAGGTAACTAAATGATTTTTTAAAATTTAATTTATTTATTTGAGAGAGAGAGAGAGAGAGAAGAAAGGAAGGAAGAGAATGGGCATGCCAGGGCCTCGAGCCACTGAAAATGAACTCCAGACACATGCTCCACACCTTGTGCATCTGGTTTATGTGGGTCCTGGGTAATCAAACCAAGGTCCTTTGGTTTTGCAGGCAAACGTCTTAACCACTAAGCCATCTCTCCAGCCCCCATTTGAGTTCCATTCCATGAGAGAGAATTCCTGCCTGGTACTGAAAACCTAGTCAAAAACCTGTGGCTGGGAAGGTGATAAGCCCTAGGGAAGAAGCTACTATTGTTGTCTGGCTAAACAGATATATTATGCCACCAAATTTCCCTTTAAATGTTTATGTCTATGCCCATAATTTGTACTCACTTCTGGCTAAAGAAACTTCTTTTTACAGATGGTGGTGACTACTAGGGAGGTCCAAAACTCATCAATGAAGAGAATAAGTGACAGATGAGTGTTCAGTACTCAATGAGACATCCCTGTCATGAGTTCAAGGCCACCCTGAGACTACATACTGAGTTCCAGGTCAGCCTGGGCTAGAGGGAGACCCTACCTCGAAAAAAAAAAAAAAAAAAAAAAAAAAAAAAAAAAAAAAAAAAAAAGGAGCATCAAAATAGAACAATTAGTTGGAAACTAGTTGGAAAGAAGGAGAAGGGTTCAGTGGAAAGAAGATGGGGGAAGAGAGGACAAATCAAAGTAATTGGGGGAGGGGAGGTGGGCTGGAAAGATGGCTCAGTGGTTAAGGTGCTTGCCTGAAAAGTCAAAGGACCACAGTTCAATTTCCCAGGACCCATTGTAAGCCAGATGCACAAAGTGGCATAGGCATGTGGAGTTTGTGTGCAGCAGCTGGAGACCCTAGCATGACCATTCTCTCTCTGCCTTTATTTCTCAAATAGTAATAATAAGTAGTAGTAGTAGTAGTACTGGGGATTGGTCTGGAGAGATGGTTTAGGTTAAGGCACTTGTCTGAAAAGCCTAAGGACACAGGTTCAATTCCTCAGTACCATGTAAGCCAGATGCACAAGGTGGTGCACGTGAATTGGAGTTCATTTGCAATGGCAAGAGGCCCTGGTGCACCCATTCTCTATCTGCCTCTCTCTTTCTCTCTCTCATATAAATAAATATTTTTAAAAGTAATGGGGATTGTGATCAAAATAATTATATGTATGAAAAATTTCAATTAAAAAAAACCATTAAGGTAGTTGCCTGTAGATTCTCACTGCTGACCCTGCCCACTTTTCTGAGTTCTAATTCAAAAAATATAGCTTTTGGGCTGGAGATATGGCTTAGCAGTTAAGGCATTTGCCTGCAAAGCCAAAGGGCTTCAGTTCAATTCCCCAGGACCCACATAAGCCAAGGGGGTGCATGTATGTGGAATTCATTTGCAAGGGCTAGAGGCTCTGGCATGCCCCATTCTCTCTCTCTCTCGGTGCCTCTTTCTCTCTCTCAAATAAATAAATAAATAAAATATATATTTTTAAAACATAGCTTTTCCTTTTTTCCCTTTCCTTCTCTTCTTTGCATGATGGTCGAGATCATGGGTATGCTTACCCTGACTCTTTGGAACTTTTCACCCCAATAAATCTCCTTTGTCTTACTCAAAAAATATATAAGTAAATGAAAAGATGAGTCTCCAGATAATCTGGCAAGAACAAAGGTCATTTATTCAATATAAAAATATCTAGGGGCTGAAGAGATGGCTCAGTGGTTAAAGGCACTTGCTTTCAAGCCTGCCAGCCAGAGTTTGACTAACCAGCACCCACATAAAGCATGCACCTGTGATCCCAGCATGCCTACAGCAATGGGAGACAGAGCCAGGAGAATCCACACAAAGCCAGTGGTGCATGCACCTGTGATCCCAGCATGCCTACAGCAATGGGAGACAGAGCCAAGAGAATCCAGAAGCTCATGGACTTGTGCACAAAGAGTAGCAGCAAAAACAAAGCAGCAAGGGAGTTTGTCTGAAGCAGCGTAGAGGAAGAGGACAAACACCCCAAGGTTGTCCTCAGACCTCCACATGTGTGCCATATGGCATGTGCATACCCACACCCACCATACACACACACACACACACACACACACACACACACACACGTCGAGAATGCCAGTTAGAAGTCACAATGTCCAACATCCAATCGATGATTACCAGACACTAAAGAAGCAGGAATACAAAAACTTTAATGTGTGTGTGTGTGTGTGTGTGTGTGTGTGTGTGGGGGTAGTGAGAGGAATCACCAGCCAAATTTAACTCAGAAATGAAAGGACAACTAACAACTCAGGATAATAAAGTAGCTATCACAAAGAAATTCTGGGTGCTCAGAGGTTAGGCAGAGCCACAGAATACCCACGTGACACACCTAGTAGGAATACAATGTGTGAAGTAAGCTCACATTGGTGGAGGTAATAGCAATGGAGACATTGCTGAGGGTTGCAGACCCTGAAGATACGAGGTAGCCAGCAGTCTTAGGTTGAGTTGAGAAATTCACTGCACATTAAATTAAACCTTTCCACAAGGAAAGGAAAAACGATCCCACTATGGAGTACTCCCAAATATTCAAGGAAGAAGCAGCATCAAGTATAAACAAGGAAGAGACATTACTTTCCAACTCCTAAAGCCAACACTATTTTGCCAGCTAAACTCGCAAAGATATAACAAGAAAACTACATATCCGTTTATCCTGAATATTGTTGCAAAAATTAACAAAAGGTTAAAAAGAATGAACCCAACAACACATAAAAATACAGTATGCTACAACCAAGTAGTATTTAGTCCAAGCGTGCAAGACTGGTGTAACACTTCGAGTAAGTGCCTCTCTCCATCTCTCTAGCCCATGGCTTAATATTTCAAATAAATAGTAAACTAATTTTTTTTAAAGTTTTTTTTTTTACTTTAAAAAATATTTTATTTATTTATTTTTTTTTGGTTTTTCTAGGTAGGGTCTCACTCTAGTCCAGGCTGACCTGGAATTCATTAGTCTCAGGGTGGCATCAAACTCATGGTGATCCTCTTACTTCTGCCTCCCAAGTGCTGGGATTAAAGGTGTATGCCACCATGCCTGGCTTATTTATTTATTTATCTGAGAGAAAGAGGCAGAGAGAGAGAGAGGGAGAGGAGGGAGAGAGCGGGCGCACGAGTGTGTGCGTTAAGACCTCCAGCCACTGCAAATGAACTCCAGACACATGAGCCCCCTTGTGCATCTGGCTTACGTGGGTCCTAGAGAATCGAACCGGGATCCTTTGGCTTTGCAGGCAAACACCTTAACTGCTAAGCCATCTCTCCAGCCCCCCTTTTTTTTTTGACTTTTGAACTCACAGTTATTCTCCTACCTCTGCCTCCCAAGTGCTGGGATTAAAGGCGTGCTATACCCGGCTAAAAAAATTTGTTTTTGTTTTAAGCTGGGTGTGGTGGCACTCTGGAGACCAAGGTAGGTGCATCATCATAAGTTTGAGGCCAGCCTGAGGCTACACTGTAAATTCCAGATCATCTTGGGTTAGAGAGAGCCCCAACCTCAAAAAAAAAAAAAAAGGTTGTTTTTTAAATTTTTATTAATTTATTTGAGAGAGTGTGCGCACACCTCTGGCCACCACAAATGAACTCCAGACACATGTGCCACCTTGTGCATCTGGCTTTACATGATTACTGGGAAATGGAACCTGGGTCCTCTGGCTTTGCCATCAAGTGCCTTAACTGCTAAGCCATGTCTCCAGCCCCAAACTAATTTAACTAACATAATAAACTGAACTAGGAAACAAAACCACATGATTCCTCAACAGATGAAGACAATGTGCTTCCATCAAAGTAGAAACAGAAGAGACCCTCTCATGTAATAGCATCCCACTCGACTCTAGAAGGGTAGAAGGTCTCCAGGTAAGTAGTCACTTTCCTACTTCTATTAACTCTTGTCCCAGAGGCTCCTGCTAGTGTGGCAAGAAAACAACAGGCACTCAATTTAGGAAGAAAAAAGGAGAAATATCTAATCAGACATGATTGTCTAGTCAGGACACCTGATGGAACCTACAGAAAATCTGGAAATGAGAAAGTTTAGTAAGTTAGCAGAAGGTCCATATGCAAACACCAAAAGTATTTCTATATAATGGTGAGAACCAGAAACTGGAATTTAAAATATCTCTTATGGGGCTGGATAGATGACTTAGTGGTTAAGGCGCTTGCCTGCGAAGCCTAAGGACCCATGTTCAACTCTCCAGATCCCATGTAAGCCAGACGCACAGGTGATGAAACCGCTCAAGGTCGCACGTGATGGCACATGCATCTGGAGTTCAACTGCACTGGCTGGAGGCCCTGGTGCACCAATTCTCTCTTATAAAAAAATCTTTTATGACACTGTCAAAATATGAAATGGGGCTGGAGAGATGGCTTAGCAGTTAAAGAATTTGCCAGCACAGCAAAGGCCCCAGGTTCAATTCCCCAGGGCTCACATAAACCAGATGTACAAAGTGGCACATGTGTTTGGAGTTCATTTGCAGTGGTTGGAAGCCCTGGCGTGCTCATTTCCTCTATCTGCCTCTTTCCCTCAAATAAATAAATAAAAGTAAAATATATTTTAAAAATATGAAATGATTAGGAACGAATTTTAAAACGCACACACAAGACCTCTGTTCTAATGAGAAAACAGGGGCTGGAGAGATGGCTTAGCGGTTAAGGCATTAGCTTGCAAAGCCAAAGGATCCAGGTTCGATTCTCCAGGACCTACGTAGTAAGCCAGATGCACAAGGGGGCTCACGCATCTGGAGTTCGTTTGCAGTGGCTAGAGGCTCCGGCGTGCCCATTCTCATTCTCTCGCCCTCTTTCTCTCTCTCAAATAAATGATAGAAACAGTATATTTTGAGTGAAATATTCAAGTAGCAATTAATTAGTACTTCTGACTGTTTTGAAACAGAATATTATTTTAAATTAAATCTGCTTGTAAACTTTATTTGCAACAATTAATCACAAACCACAACAAAGCGGGGGGAACTGTAAATGGAATAGTTTTCCATGTATAAACACACTGCAGTTATAACAGAGCTGTACATTGGAGACTGACTCTCGCCCCACACCTCCCTTTCTCTAAGCAGCCTTGACCTAAGCCTCAACACACCGCACTAATCCAGGGCGGCGATCTCCACAAAACACCTGGTGACAGTGGGCTCCGCTGTTCCTGCAGGCGACCCTCAGCTTTTCCTTGCTCTGCAGCCACCCTACGACTGTCAGCGCGCCCGCGGCTGGGCTTCCAAGAAGCAAACCGCCAGGTGCTCCCGGGGGCCCGCGCTGCCGCTCACCTGGTACAGCTCCTCCAGGTTGTACCTGATGGACGTGCTGCCCTGGATGGCCTTGACTGCTTCGTGAAGCTTCCGCCACGTGTCCTGAGTATAGTTGTCAGGCAGCCGCGGCCTGTCTGTGGGGAGAGAGGGTCAACGGCCGCGCGGGGACAGTGCCGACGGGCGGGCGGGCAGGTGCGGCAACAGGGCCGGCCGGCGCGCGGGGATCGCGCCGACAGGGAGGTGGAGGACGAAGTCAGGCCGCGGCGCCGCGCCAGGGTCACGGCCAGGGCAGAGGTGCGGGGACCAGGCCAAGCAGCAGCCCCGGGAGGCCCAGTCCCGGCGCGCGACTCTCGCCGCTCCGCTCGATCCCCGTCGGAGCGCACCTACCTCGGAAGTTCTTGATGACCAGCTTCCTGGAGCCTCCCGCGCCCCCTGGCTTGGCCGGACCCGCAGCCAGCGTCGCGGGCTTGGTGAGGCCGTTGGTGCGGCCCATGAGCGCCGAGACGCTGCCCTTCCGCGGGCCCTCGTCCGCCATGGCTGGGCCGGACACCGCCCCGCCCCGCGCCCGGCTCCTCCTCCTCCTCCTCCTCGGGCTCGGGGGCGTCCGGGCGCGCTCAGCGGCTCCTGCTCGGCTCCGTCGGGGTGCGCCCGGCTCCTTCTCGGGCTCGGGCCCGTGCAAGCGCGCCCGGCTCCTCCTCCTGCCCGGCGTCCAGCCCGTGCAAGCGCGCCGGCCGCCTCCTCCTCCGGCTCCGGAACCGCCCGAGAGCACTCGGCTCCGCCTCCTCCGGCCGCCGCCGCCGCTCGCGCCGCGTCCGCACGCCCGACGCCCAACCGCCGCGGCGCGCACGGGGGCCGCTGGCACTCTCTCGGGCGCGCGGACGTCGCCCGGCGAGGGCTCCGGGCTCGGGGACACCCCACGCCTAGAGTTCAGGGGTGCACGGGGACATCCCAAGGAGGCCTCTGCAGGTGCACAGGGACGTGTTCCTACGGAAGCCGGGACTCCCCCCGACGTTAGTTCTCGGCTCCCCTGAGGGCCTGGGCGCTCGGGGACGCGAAGATACGTTAGTCCTCGGGCGCGCGCCGCGGCCCGGCGGCGGGCCGGAACGCATGGCAGCTGCGCGCGCCGCTCACGTTCGCGCCCCAGGCGCGCCGCCAGGCCGGAACCAAAGCGCGGGGAACGCGGCGCCCGGACGCAGAGCGGAGACGGACCTACGTCGGAAGTGAGGCAGCGGATGTCTGTGATTGCTGTCATGGCGCATATCACTATCAACCAGTACCTGCAGCAGGTGAGTCTCGCTCCCTCTCCCTGGCCGCCAGGCCTGGGGCGGATCCTAAGACCGGGGGGAACCGAGCCGGGCGGGTCTGCGGACGGCGCGAACTGAGGCGCGCGCCCTTTCGTCGGCTGCCGGTGCCGCGGGCCTCGTGCCGAGACTTCCGGCCGAGAGGGGAGTGCCCGGGCCGGTGCTGCAGCGGCGGCGGTGGGTCTGGTTCGAGCGATGTGCAGGTAGCCCTGTCTGCACCGTAGCACCCTTTGCGTCTCACAGGGGCTTGCTCACACCGCCGGGGTCGGCAGAAGTGCACACTGCGGTGGTGGATCACCTGAGCAGTGCTCCTTGATGGTCCGTTTGGGAGAGCCCTTGTCTCTGTCTTGTGTTTTGTTTTTCATCACAGGGACATCTTGAATCCCCCCCCTTTTTTTTCCCTTAGAGGCGGGGTCTCACTCTAGCCCAGGCTGACCTGGAACTCACTCTAGCACCAGGCTGGCCTCGAACTCAGTAATCCTCCCACCTCAGCTTCCGGAGTTCTGGGATTCAAGGCGTGCACCAACACGCTCGGCCTTTTATTTTGTTTTTATTCGGTCTGTCACTTTTTCCCCTCTCTCTATCACTTTAACTCTGTGTGACTAGTGTCGTCTTCTTTCTTTCCCCAGCACTCTGGCGCAGGAAGCATTGACTGTATGTATGGAGGGCTGACAGAAGGGGGAAGCTTAGCTAGAGGAAGGGATAGGAACATTGAGGAATTTTTTTGTGCTAGTAAGCTGTAGTTATTTATGCTGAGTTAAATTTCATTTTTCTCTCTCCTCAATGCCTCTTCCGTTCGTTCGTCAAGTGTTCTCAGTAGAGCTCTTGAGTGGTCTGGCGCATGCAGTGAGTCACGTGGATGGATACTGACAGTGAATGGCTAGTGCTGTTGAGTGCTTCCTAAGTAGCAGGAACTGTTGTGATCACTGCCATTGTATTTCAGTGTCACTCCTTCCCAGTAGGAATCCAAGCTGTACGACAGAGCAGGGATTTTGCATTCCGGTGTGTGTCCTAATGGTGTGTGCCACCTATCTTTCTGGGTGTGGGTGCCAGGCACAAGACGATGGCGTCACAGAAAATGTTTGCTTCCTTTTGTAAAAATACCAATTTCCTGTAGCGATTGTTCCAACTTAATTCACCACCAATGTGACTTTTCTAGTTGCTTTATATTCTTTCAACACCTGGTATTGTCATTCTTCATTCTAACTGCAGATAATCCCTGATTTAGGATTTGTTGTTGTTTGTTTTTCGAAGTAGGGTCTCTCTGTAGCCTGGAATTCACTATATAGTCTCAGGCTGACCTCACACTCACAGTGATCCTCTTACCGATGCCTCCCAAGTGCTGGGATTAAAGGCGTGCCTGGATGATTTTTTCAGCTTAATGATGGTGGGAAGAGGTGTGTATTCAGTAGAACCTACTTCAGGTTTGAAGTTGGATTTTTTTCCCCTCAGGCTAGGGATATAAATCAGGGTCTCTCTCCTGTTGCTAGGTGGCAGCAGCGAGCACAACTCATCATTGTGTGCTGTGCTGGAGAGCTTTAACATTGTAGGTTTTAAGTCAGGAAGCATCTGTACTTCTGTGGACATGCTGTGGTTCTGATAGCTAACAGTGTTGAGGACGTTTTCCTATGCCTTTTGTCCATTCGGATGTCCTGGTGAAAAGTATTGTGGGAAAGCCATGTATAGTGGCACATGCTGTAGCCCAAGGGTACTCAGGAGGCTGAGTTGGGAGGATCGCTTGAACCTAGGAGCTCAAGATCAGCCTGAGAAGCAATAACATAGTAAGACCTTGTCTCAAAAATAAGAATAAGTAAATAATAAAACAAAAAGTGATATGGACATAGTAGTTACACATCTTATCATTCAGTCACACTACATAAGCAGCTTTATGCTTGACTGTTTTATTATTAGAATTTTTGTAAATGTAGTTTAAAGAATTTTTTTTTTTTTTTTTTTTTTTTTTTTTTCAAGGTAGGGTCTCACTCTGGCTCAGGCTGACCTGGAATTCACTATGTAGTCTCAGGGTGGCCTCGAACTCTCGTGGATCCTCTTACCTCTGCCTCCCGAATGCTGGGATTAAAGGCCTGCACTACCAGGCCAACTAAAAATTTGTTTTCTTTTTTGAGGTAGAGTATCACTCTGGTCCAGGCTGACCTGGAATTCACTATGTAGTCTCAGGGTGGCCTCAAATTCATGACAATTCCTCCTACCTCTGCCTCCTCAGTGCTGTGATTAAAGGTGAGCACCACCATGCCCGGTTCATTGTTTTCTAATTACAAAATACTTGTAGTGACACAGCTTCTGATGCCAAATAGAAGTGTATATATCTAGTCTTCACAGGCTCTTCTCCCCACCTACATCCATTCAGCTGGTATGGTGTGGGGTCTTATATAGTTAGATTTTCCTATTTGATGTACGTAGTTTTTGCATTTTTTCCTCCTAAGATAAGTTATGCAGTTTTTCTTTTTTCTTTTTTTTCCTTTAGCTTCCCCCACTCAACAAAGATGCTGTTGACTTATTTCCTGTTGTTGCATATGGGTCTGTTTCCTTCTTTTAACTCCCAGCAAGAATTTGGCCCATTATATGATTGTGACAGCATTTATTCAGCCATTTCCATTTTCTCTTTCATTCCACACTTGAATTGAGTAGCTAGCACTTGAAGTTTGAATGTATGTAGTTTTTTAAATGTATGTATGTACGTATATATATATATATAGAGAGAGAGAGAACGCACATGTGTGTGCAGATGTGCATGCCACGTGTATATGTATACAGAAGCCCGAGGAGAGTGTTGGATGTCCTCTTCTAACCCTCTTCACCAAAACTGGAGCTGCCATTTTTGATTAGTCTGGTGGACCAGTGAGCCCAGCCATTCTCCTGTCTCTTCCCCCTATCAGCACTGGGTTACAGGCATGTGTAGCCAAGCCCAGCTTTTAAATGGGTTCTGGAGGTCAAGCTCAGCTCGTCATGCTTGTGTAGCAAGCACTCTTACCCACTGAACCATCTCCCCAGCCTCTTTTTTTTTCGTTTGGTTTTTTGAGGTAGAGTCTCACTCTAGCCCAGGCTGATCTGGAATTCACTATATAGTCTCAGGGTGGCCTTGAACTCAAGGTGATCCTCCCACTCTGCCTCCCGAGTGCTGGAATTAAAGGTGTGCGCCATCATGCCTGGCCAAATTTTGAGTATATGTAGTATTTAGGCTGATTTTGTTTTTGGCAAATAAGTAAACATTCAAGTGTTTGAATAACTTGCCTTCATTAATGAAATAATGAACCCCATTGGCTTATTCTGCTTCACAGAATAATGGAGAATCCCACTTTGAAATGAAGTGGTTGTTTACTGTGTTGGCTTTTTATGTTTTGATTATTCTGGCCCTTTCATAGTAAAAAGACACGTTTAGTGGCACACACTATATTGCTCAACTTCTACTAGAACAGATGCCTTCCCATCTGCTCAGACTTCCCATGTGTTTCAGGTGTATGAAGCCATTGATACCAGAGATGGAGCATCCTGTGCAGAGTTGGTGTCTTTCAAGCATCCTCATGTTGCAAACCCACGGCTTCAGGTAAGTGAGAGGTATGCTCATAGCAGCTAAAGAGGGACAGCCAGCTGCAGGCTGAGCATAAGTGAAAGAGTTATGCATATGGTGTCTAGAGTCAATTCTCCAGGGAAGTTTAAAGTTTGAATAGAAGAAAACTAATATTACTGTTGTAGTCAGTTTCACATTGCTAGGATGAATGTCCAAATCGGGCACAGTGTAGGGGAGGAAGAGATTTATGTTAAGCTTACAGATCCAGGGGGAAGTTCCATCAGTGGTGGAAGAAGCTGCTTCCATACCTGGAAGCAGAGACCTACGACTGAGTGCCCAGAATGTGATGGTTTCTCAGCTCAGGTGCAGTCAGGAACTAGAAGGTGTATTCCTTCCTTCTTCCCTTTTGTCATGTTCAGCATCTTTCCCCAAGCAGTTGGTGGGTACCCACCCTGCTGGGCAGGGTCATCTCCTTTATAGAGTCACTCATTCCAGCCCATTCTCCTCCAGAAACACCCCCTAGATGATAAGTCATATTCAGTTTGGGTGCCCCATGGACAAAGTGACATGTAAAGATAATCTTCATGTATGTTGCTCATATCATCTAAACTTTGGCCATTGGGAGGACGGGAAAGTTAGAAGTTACTGTCAACAGCTAGCCCAAGGCATGTGCTCCCTTCAGGAAGCTGCAGAGTGACTCCTGGCATGGTGTCATCTCTTAACTTGTTGGACTTTATTCATGGAAGGCACTATACCCCCTGGTTTATTAAGTCCATAGAGTCACTTAAATGTTTGAGTGACAGTTAAGTCCTAACATATAAGTGAAAGTACATAGGGTGGTTTACAGCAGACAGAACTGAGTTATATTCATGGGCCTCTTATTTTCTTGAAATACTGATATTGATGGAGTAATGAACCTTTTGTTTAGATCTGCTAACCTGTAAAGTATTAATGTGAGCTCTGAAGTTCTGAAAGAGTTCATCTAAAGCTCTTTCTTTATATTGCAGTCTTTCTCTGTCTTCTAACCTTACTTTTGCTCTTTCTCTCCTCAATAGATGGCCTCTCCAGAAGAGAAATGTCAGCAAGTTTTGGAGCCACCTTATGATGAAATGTTTGCTGCTCATTTAAGGTAATCTGTTGTCAGGAGGGAAAACAAACACAGTTGGAAATGCTGGATTCACTGGAGATTTTTTTATCTTATGTTATCTTTTGCTTGAGGCTGTGAATAATTAACTTTGAAAAATAGAAAAGTGCACTTGAAACCTTAGGTTTTGACTGTTGTGTTACACTTGACATTTATTTATCATACTGGCAGGACAGTGGTCTCTTTTATTCAGGTTTGGGGCCTTCTTGTGGAAATGTGTGTTTTTTAACCTCTTAGCCTTGCAGGGCAAAGAACCTGAGTTGAGCAAAGCAGACAGAAACTTTTCTTTATTTATATGATTCTTCTGCTGTTTTTGTCTCCAGAGTATCAGTTTAAGCAGAACTTGTGTGCTAAAGCTGTGTGGACAGCCCTGTGCCTGAATGCCTGTTGTATTTCAGAGCAGCCTGGTTCAGGCCTTTGGAAGAAATGAGGTGTCACTGTGTTCCTGGAAGCATGAGACAACCTGTGCTATTCTAGCTGTGTGCTCTGCATTGCGCAGTGGGGTTCCAGATTTTGTGATGAGCTGGTACTGACTGCCAGTTGGAACCTGTATAGAGTGTCCTTGTTTCCTACTGACAGAGTACAGGGTTGTGCCATGTCATTAGTTCCTTTACTCAAAACCTGCCAAACTGTTTTCCCTTCTAGGATTTGACAGAATAGTCTCAGAACTTCATGTCACCTTATATCAATCCGTTTCAGTTCAAATACTCATTTGTGTATTTCCAAGCAGGAGCTCCAGGTGTCCATCCCAGAATGGCAAAAAATTGGGCATTTTAGGCTAATGTAGCTGGTGTTTGGGTTTTATGTGTAGATAACCCTTCCAGGCCTTCCATCTCAGGCTCTGGTGTTTGCTTTGCAGGTGCACCTATGCAGTGGGGAACCATGACTTCATAGAGGCGTACAAATGCCAGACGGTGATCGTCCAATATCTTTTGTCATGTGTGGAACTGCACTGTGTCACAGTACAGTAGAGTACAGAGATTTGGGGTCCTGAAAGATTTGGACCATTGTGCAGATCTGCAATTAGAAAGGAACTAAAACAACATGGAAGAGAGGCCTCATTTTAGCTGTTTTACATGGCTATATAGATTAGCACAGATCTCAGGACTCACCCAGTTGCTTATATAGTAAGGAAGAACATGGTTAGGGGGGTGGATTTTATTTAATTCAGTGGAGAAGAATAATGTTTTTATAATTACATTTGGGTAATGTCACATAAAAAAATACCACAATGGGCTGGAGAGATGGCTTAGCAGTTAAGGCATTTGCCTGCAAACCCAAAGGATCCAGGTTCAATTCCCTAGGACCCACGTAAGCCAGATGCACAAGGTAACGCATGCGTCTAGAGTTCGTTTGCAGTGGCTGAAGGCTATGGTTTGCCCATTTTCTCTCTCAGTTTCTCTCTCTGCCTTTCTCTCTCTTCCTCTCTCAAATAAAAATAAAATTAAAAAAAAAAAACCACAATGAAGTCCTTTACTTTGTATGTTAGCCTAAAAAACTAATTTAAAAAATGTTTTGTAAATATGCTTTGAAGAACCGGTTAAAGTACCCTTGGTGAAATGTCAGAGATTCATGATTCAGACAGGTGGACAAAAGTGGATTCAGGTATATCATTACCATCATTACATGTGGTCATGAAAGACCTTCAAGCCAGTGTCATGTAAAATGACATCTTGCCATTGCAGCACGAATCAGAGAACATGCGAAGTATTTGAATTTAACTCTAGATTTTTGTCTGCTTTTTAAAAACCATCTTGTAGCCGGGCGTGGTGGCGTATGCCTTTAATCCCAGCACTTGGGAAGCAGAGGTGGGAGGATTGCCAAGAGTTCAAGGCCACCCTGAGAATACAGAGTGAATTCCAGGTCAGCCTGGGCTAGAGTGAAACCTTACCTTGAAAAACCAAAACAAAACAAAACAAAACAAAACAAATCTTGTTTAAACTCAGAGAATGTCCACTAGCCAAGTCTCCTTAGAGTTTTTTAGAAGTTTATTTATTTGGAGAGAGAATGGGCATGCCAGGGCCTCCAGCTGCTGCAAATGAACTCTAGAGGCATGCTCTACTTGTGCATCTGGCTTTATGTGGCTACTGGGGAATCAAACTTGGGTTGTTAGGTTTTGTAGACAAGTACTTTTACCACTGAGCCATCTCTCTAGCCCTTTAAATTTTTTTAAAATTATTTATTTGTTTGTTTGAGAGAGAATGGGCACACCAGAGCCTCTAGCCACTGCAAATGAACTTCAGATGCATGTGCTACCCTGTGTATTTGGCTTTATGTGGGTACTCAGGAATGGAACTTGGGTCTTTAGACTTTGTACGCAAGCACCTTAACTGCTAAGCCATCTCTCCAGCATATCTCCGTAGATTTTAAAAATGCTAGCATTACATGTAATTGATAACCATGTAGGCTTAGAGAAACCAGGTAAAAAGTCTTTGTTGCTTCAGAGAAAGTCTATATAAAGTGACTGTATTGAATATTCTTGTCTACTGACATAGTGATTGTGATATGGGTCATACTTTTTTTCTTCAAGAACTTAATGCTTTTGTAACATAGTCTTCTAAAGTGGATGTTGTACCTCTTCAAATTTAGACTCCTCCTTACTCTTTATTTTTACTAAGTGTAACATTACTTGAATTTTCTATGCCATACCTTCCTTAACATAGCACATCATTCCTGCGGGCATTTCAGGCCCACAAAGAAGAAAATTGGTAAGCATGACTAGACATAACTGGAGATTAGTAAATAAATTGAAAAGGGCACATGTGGGGCAGTGCATTTCTATGGAGGCCAGAGATTCATGCTGGGTGTCTTCCTCAATTGCTATCAACCTTTATTTATTTATTTATTTATTTATTTATTTATTTATTCATTTATTTATTTATTGAGGGTTTCACTCTAGCCCAGGCTGACCTGGAACCTCAGGGTGGCCTTGAACTCATGCTGGTCCTCTGCACCTTATTTTATTTTATTTTTTTATTTTTCGAGGTAGGGTTTCACTCTAGCCTAGGCTGACCTGGAATTCACTGTGTAGTCTCAGGGTGGCCTTGAACTCGTGGCGATCCTCCTACCTCTGCCTCCCAAGTGCTGGGATTAAAGGCGTGCGCCACCACGCCCAGCTCTGCACCTTATTTTTTTTAAATATATTTTATTTGTTTATTTGAGAGAGAGAAAGAGGCCAAAAGAGAGAGAGGGAGAGAATGGGCACGCCAGGGCATCCAGTCACTGCAAACAAACTCCAGATGCATGCACCTCCTTATGCATCTGGCTTATGTAGGTCCTGGAGAATTGAACCGGGGTCCTTTGGCTTTGTAGGCAAACACCTTAACCACTAAGCCATGTCTCCAGCCCCTGCACCTGATTTTTTAAGACAAGGTCTCTCATTAGCTGGAACTCAACCAATTTGGCTGGACTAGCTAGCAAGCAGGCCCCAGGGGTTCTCCTGTCTCCATGTTCCCAGCACTGGAACTGCAGGCACACATAGCTGCACCTGGCCTTTATATGGAACCTGCGCATCCAAACATGCTCAGGTCCTCACACGTGCATAGCAAGCACTTTACCAACCAAACCATCTTCTCAGTCCTGTTTTTTTTTTTCCCCCCAAGCATAGTTTTTAAAAAGTTTTATTTTTGGCCAGCACTGAGGAGGCAGAGGTAGGAGGATTGTCGTAAGTTTGAGGCCACCTTGAGACTACATAGTAAATTCCAGGTCAGCCTGGGCTACAGTGAGACCTACCTCAAAAAAACAAACAAAAAATTTTTTTATTTTTTTAAGTGGGTGTATTTTCTGTGTATTGATATTGATGTGTGACAGTGTCAGCATGGGTAGCAGAGTTCAAATAGTCTGGTCCAGTGGGCAATTCAGCTGGATTACAATCAATATTTCTGTAGTATTACTTCAATATTTTTGTGCCCCCAAATATTTATTAGGTACTACATTTTACTTCAGTTTTCTTCAGCTTACTTTTGGCTTTAGACTTGGGGTAGAACTAGTTTTCCCACTATAGTTCTTTTGGGTTATTTTATTTACTTTTTATTTTTTCGAGGTAGGGTCTCACTCTAACTCAGGCTGACCTGTAATTCACTATATAGTCTCAGGGCAGCCTCAAACTCACAGTGATCCTCCTACCTCTGCCTCCCAAATGCTGCGATTAAAGGCGTGCGCCACCACACCCAGCTCTTTTGGGTTATTTTATATTTCTTGAAAACTAATTTTAATTTCAAGATTTATGATTTATCAGCTAACTGTAGGTAAATAAATTTTGCTCAAACTACAGTGGCCAAAGACTTCTTACAGAGAAACAGCCCAGCTCTTTCACTTTCTTTTATTTTTTACATTTTGGATTTTTCACTTCACTGCTGGGGCTTGAGCCTAGGGCCTTGTATGTGATAGGTAAGTAGTCCACCGCTGGGCTTTTTTGTTTTGTTTTTGGAGACAGGGTTGTACTGTGTAGTTGAAGTTGACCTGGAACTTGATGATCTTCTTCCTTTACCTCCTGAGTGCTACCATGCTTGGTGCACATTTTCCTTTCTAAATGAAGACTTAGCTTACACTTGAAGGGGAGCCCAGTGCTGTCAGTTGAAGGTACACAGAGCTGTTTGATGGCCTTGTATGTATTACACTCTGGTTTCTGCTTGGAAATCTTATCTAACCTCCCCCCTTTTTTTTGGTTTTTCAAGGTAGAATTTCACTCTAGCCCAGGCTGACCTGGAACTCACTCTGTAGTCTCAGGCTGGCCTCACACTCACAGAGATCCTTCCATTTCTGCCTCCCAAGTGCTAGGATTAAAGGCATGCACCACCACACTTGGCTAGCCACATTTTTATTTTATTTTATTTTTTATTTTATTTTATGTTTTAATTATATTTTTTGGAGAGAGAGACACAGAGAGAGACAGACAGAGGGAGAGGGAGACAGAGATGGGCGCGCCAGCAGTCTCTCAGCTGCTGTGAATGAAATCCAGATGCATGCTCCCCCTTGTGGGCAAGTGCGGCATTGCGCCCTTGTGTCACTGCATCTGGCTAAACGTGGGACCTGGAGATTGGAACCAGTGTTCTTAGGCTTAGCAGGCAGGCGCCTTAACCGCTAAGCCATCTCTCCAGCCCTACCCACATTATTTTAAGTGGATTTGCTGTTGGTGTTGGGGACATCCTGGGATACCCCTGCTGGACCAGGGTCAGGCCCCTGAGTAGGGTCAGGATAGTGATGTGGAGTGAGTCCTGAATGTTTAGCCTCTAGGTTGGCCAGGAAGCCTGAGGTTGTGACCTGTCTGAGCAGCAGGTGTGGAATTGGAAGTTGCTGCCTGCATGGGGAGGTTGTGGAGTCACCCTGGGAGTCAGTGGTGGAGTCTTGGGCCTTTGGGCTCTTCATGTTTGCTTTTTGTCCTTAGGGCTTTGCCTGTCATGTATGCAGTAGCACTTGACCTTCGGATATTTGCCAACAATGTAAGTTTAACTTCCTGTCATGGTTTTAAAAATAAAACTTGCTGAATATCTGCTGCTTAATTTCATATGTTTCTTCCCATGTTTTGGTTTTTCGAGGTAGAGTCTCACTGTAGTCCAGGCTGATCTAGAATTCACTATGTATTCTCAGGGTGGCCTTAAACTCATGGTGATCCTCCTACCTCTGCCTCCTGAGTGCTGGGATTAAAGGTGTGTGTCATCAAGCCCAGCTCTTACCATGTTTTGACGAATGAGAGGGAATTGTGATGTATCTCTTACAGGGAGCAAAAGACAAGAAGGTAGCATGGCCAGTGTCCTTCTGGATCACTGAGGACAGGCACTTGCTCAGTTTCACTCAGTCCATGTATGGAAATGTTCCATTTTATGGCTGGCTGTTGTGGTGTGTTGTTTTTGAAGGAGGGGAATAACGGTGGAGCAATTCTTTTTTTAATTTTAATTTTTTTATTGACAACTTCCACAATTGTAAACAATATCCCATGGTAATTCCCTCCCTCCCCCAACTTTCCCCTTTGAAACTCCACTCCATCATATCCTCTCCCCCTCTCAATCATTCTCTCTTTTATTTTGATGTCATCATCTTTTCCTCCCATTATGATGGTCTTGTGTAGGTAGTGTCAGGCACTGCAAGGTCATGGATATCCAGGCCATTTTGTGTCTGGAGGAGCACATTGTAAGGAGTCCTACCCTTTCTTTGGCTCTTACATCCTTTCCGCCACCTCTTCCACAATGGAAGAGCCTTGGAAGGTGTGTTAGAGATGATTCACTGCTGAGCACTCCTCTGTCACTTCTTCTCAGCACCATGGTGCCTTCTGAGTCATCCCAAGGTCACCGCCATCTGAAAAGAGAAGCTTCTCTAATCAAAAGTGAGAGTAGCATTAATAGATGGGTATGAACATTAAGAGAAGTGCTTACTGGGCAGTTTGGTGAGCATAGTATATACATTTAGCCACCAGCAGATGTTATACCCCTAGGGCTCATGACTATCCCTGCTGTAGGTTTTCAGTATCAGGAATGTATTCCCTTGCTTAGAGTGGGCCTCTAGTCCAATTAGAGAGCCATTGGTTTCCCCTATAACAGACATGCCACTATTGTACCCATTGGCTCATTTGGCTTGGCTGGCCAAATTTAAGGCTTGCAGTGTCCACTGTTGAGTATCTTCACTGGTGATTTCTCTCTCTCCCTTTGAACTACATGCAGCATAAGCATAGCTTTTTCCGGCTATCTGTCAGCTGGTCCTGTGGAGCAATTTTGTATTCTCACTCATAAGATGTGATCTATTTCTGTCCTAAAGGATCCTAGTTTAGCTGAGTGTGGTTCAAGGCCACCCTGAGACTACATAGTAAATTCCAGATCAGCCTGGACTAGAGCAAGACTCTACCTTGGAAAACCAAAAAAAAAAAAAAAAAGTCCTAGTTTGGAACCTTCCAGTGAGTTGTTGGCCAAGGAGGTCCCGGTAGCCTCCAAAACATCAAAGGCTTTTGCCAAAGCCCTTGATTTCCCTTGAGAAACAGATGGTAAGACCCTATTGCTGAAGACATCTCTTGCCTGAGAGGCAAGGTCACTGAGAAAGCAAGCTGGTGCTGAGCAGAAAACCTCCCTGTAGACCAGCCAACTGAAAGCTGGAAAAAGCTGCACTGCATGCAGCATATGGGAGACAGAAGTCATCAGCAGTAAAAACAGTGAACACTGAATATTCAAGTTTGGCCATACAGGCCCAATGACTGAATGGGTGCAATAGTGGCATGTCTACTCTTGGGGTAACCAACTGCTCCATAATTGGACTGAAGACCCTCTCTACGGGAGGGAATACATACCTGGTACTGAAATACCTAAGCAAAAGTCTATGGTAGGAGAGGTCACGAGCCTTGGGGGTATACAGCCTGCTCTTGTCTGGCTAAATGTATATATTATTCCCACCAACCTACCCTGAAAGCACTATGCTTAATGTTCATATTCACATATTAACACTACTCTCACTTCTGGTTAGAGAAGCTTCTCTTTTCAGATGGAGATGACCACTGGGATCACCCAAAAGGCAACATAGTGCTGAGAAGAAGGGATGGAGGAGTGCCCAGCACTGAAACATCTCTGCCACACCCTCCAAGGCTCAGGGCCTATTGTGGAAGGGGGGCGGACAGAATGGAAGAGCCAAAGGAAGGGTACAACTCCTTACAATGCAACTGCCCAGACAGAAATTGGCCTCGATAACCATGACCTTGCAGTGCCTAGCAATACCTTCTCAAGACCCTCAAAATAGAAGAAAAAGATGATGACATCAAATTAAAAGAGAGACTAATGGAGAGAGGGAGGGGATATGATGGAGACTGGAGTTCTAAAGTGGAATGGTGGAGGGGAGGGAAACATCATGTGTATTTTAGTATGTAAGTATGGAAGTCAATAAAAATAATAATAATAATAAAAAGTCCTAGTTTGGAGCCGGGCATGGTGGCAACATACCTTTAATCCCAGTACTCAGAAGGCAGAGGTAGAAGGAGGGTCACTGAGTTTGAGGCTAGCCTGGGACTACAGAGTGCATTCCAGGTCAGCCTGGGCTACAGTGAGACTCTACTTTGAAAAATCCAAAAAATGACACAGACAGTGGCTTGGTGGCTTCATGAAAATGGCCTCCAGCACACGGACCGTCTTTACAAATTGCAGAACTCAAGTTGATTCTTAAACCAAATCTGTTCTCAAAGTGAGACAAGAGTCTTCTCATAATGACTAACATTCCTTGGAAGGTTTTGTACGTTGCTTTGACTGCCATCCATAGAGGGGAAGAAGTTCACAGATGAAGTGAGAGAAAGCTGCTCACTGTGCAAAGCAGAGTAAGACTGGGGCCTAACTAGCATCCGCCTGACTTGAGGATAGGTTTGGTCTGTTTATGACTCGGGAGAATGTGTTATAGATTTCTCAGTACCCTAGATGTCTACAAAGCCTTTGGGACTTGAAATCTTACATTGTGCCCACATTTTGCTTTAAAAAAAAATAAGTGTGTTTATACTCTACAGGCAGATCAGCAGTTGGTAAAGAAAGGAAAGAGCAAAGTCGGGGATATGCTGGAAAAAGCTGCCGAGCTCCTGATGAGCTGCTTCCGAGTCTGTGCCAGTGACACGTGAGTAAGGGCCTGAGAACTTCATGCCACCGCTGGCCTTTAGTACAAAGGAAATAAGCATCATTTACGTTTGCTGCTGTGATAATGTTGTGAATTTGGGGGGGATAGACTCATTTAGGAGAGAGATCTCTGGGGCGTATGTATCTATGAAGGAGTTTCTAGATCAGGTGAATTGACTGACTGTGGACATCACTGTTCCGTGGGCTGAGCTCTTAGATACAGGGAGGAAACAAGCTGAACATCAGCATTCATTTCTCTTGGCTTCCTGACTACACTTGTAATGTGACCAGTCACCTCCCACTGCCATGCCTTCTCCTGCCCTCTGGCCCTGGAACTGCAAGCCAAAAGAAGCCCTTCCTCTCTCAAGCTGCTGCTTGTCAGGCAGTCACAGCAGCAAGGATAGTGACTAACACAGCTGTGTCTGCCTCATTTCTGGAGCACATGCACATCTGTCCTCTGATGCCTCCCCCTCCCTAGTCTAGCCTCTGTGCTGGTTTTCTATGAGAACGTCACACTTTCATTCCCTGAAACTGTCTTCATTTATCTACAGTTTTAAAGACTGTCATGTGTGGAGACTTGTACTGCTTCTCCCTGTCAGCCCTTTAAATGGTGTTGCTTGCCAGAGTCCATGGTTCTCACTGCTGGGTGTCCCCCACTCTTGACTTGGTATAGACTGAGCTTTGCTCCATAGTGTTCGCTTTCTTTCACTGTCGTGTCTGATGAGCTTAGAATTCATGCAGCCTTCTGGATTGGTCATTTCTTGTTTTTTAAGTATAATTTTTGTTTTGTTTTGTATTGTTTTTTTTTTTTTGTTTGTTTGTTTTTTGAGGTAGGGTCTCACTCTAGCCCAGGCTGACCTGGAATTCACTATGTACTATAAGGGTGGCCTCAAACTCATGGCGATCCTCCTACCTCTGCCTCCCAAGTGCTGGGATTAAAGGCATGTGCCACCACACCTGGCTTTGATTTTTGTTTTTTGAGGTAGGGTCTTACTCTAGCCCAGGCTGACCTGGAATTCACTATGTAGTCTCAGGGTGGTCTTGAACTCATGATGATCCTCCTATCTCTGCCTCCTTCCTCAAGGCTGGGATTAAAGGTGTGTGCTACCATGCCCAACAAATGTAATTTTTAATATCCTTTTCTCCTGCTTTCCATCTGTTTGGATAATTTTCTTTAGCCTGCTTGCAAGGTGGCTGAATTTAGCAGCCTTTATTTACTATTTATGTATTTTTATTTATTTATTTGAGAGAGCGTGGGGTTCATGGGCACACTGCTGCCAAATAAACTCCAGATACATGTGTCACTTTGTGCATCTGGTTTTGTGTGGTACTAGGGATTTGAACCAGGGCAGGCTTTGCAAGCAAGTATTTTTAACCACTAAGCAAGCTCCCCAGCCTTATTTAATTTTCTTTTCTTCGAGGTAGGGTCTTGCTGTCGCCCAGGCTGACCTGGAATTTACTATGTAGCTTCAGGGTGGCCTCAAACTCAGGGTGATACTCCTACCTCTCTTTCCCAAGTGCTGAGATTAAAGGCATGCACTACCACACCTGGCTCCTATTTACTTTTTAATTTTTTATTTATGGGGGGTTGCAGATAGAGAAAGAGAATGGGTTGCCAGGGCCTCTAATCACTGTAAATGAACTCTAGATTCATGTGCCAGTGGGTGCTGGGGAAGCAAACTCAGGTTGTTAGGCTTTATGAGCAAGCGCCTTAACCACTGAGCCATCTCTCCAGCTCTGTCCCCTTCTCGCTGACCTGGAATTCACTGTAGTCTCAGGGTGGCCTGAGACTCATGGTGATCCTCCTACTTCTGCCTCCTGAGTGCTGGGGTTAAAGATGTGTGCCACCACACCCAGCTTTGTCCCCTACTCTTCACTGGCCACCTTGCATGGTTAAAGGTTTCGGCTGTCTCAGAGCTCTTGTTCCCCCTCTTCCTGGTTGTCCTTTGAAGGTCTCAGCTGTCCCCAGGTCTTGCACTACTGACCCCACAGTGGTTGAAGTTTTCCCCCATTAGCTTTCATACCACTCTTGTACAAGCAGTTGTAATGTTTAGGATTATGTTGATGGGCAGTTGATTGTAGAGGGCATGAGGGCTATTCCCGATACCGTGTAGCTTGATAAATGTTTATTGAATGAACACATGAAGTCCCATGTCATTATATTTTTACATAGCAGTGACCTTTTTGACCTTAGATACAATTCCAGAAATATAACCAGTGAAGAAAGAGGTGCTGGCCACATGGCATGTGGTGTCCGGAAGGACAGAGGGATGAATGCTGGTGTTCACTCTTCTTTTAAACAGTCTGGAACTCCTACCTGTGCAGTGAGACTGCTTACATTTAAGATGGATCTTGAAGGCTGGGCATGGTGGTGGCCCACGCCTTTAATCCCAGCACTTGGGAGGCAGAGGTAGGAGAATCACCATGAATTCAAGGCCACCCTGAGACTACATAGTGAATTCCAGGTCAGCCTGAGCTAGAGTGAGACCTTACCTCAAAAAATAAAATAAAATAAGATGGATCTTGCCACTTCAATTAGTCTAATCTTGAAACTCCCTTAAATACAGACCAAGAGGTTTGTTTCCATAGTGATTTTTTTTTTGTTGTTGTTGTTTTGTTTTTTTGAAGTATGGTCTCACTCTAGCCCAGGCTGGCCTGAAATTCACTATATAATCTCTGGTGGCCTCAAACTTGTGGCAGTCTTCCTACCTCTGCCTTCCAATTTGGATTTTTTTTTCTTTTTTTCACAAGTGAGAGAGAGAGAGAATTATGAATGAATGGGTGCAACAGGACTTCCTGCCACTACAAACAAACTCCATACACATACACCTCTTTATGTATCTGGCTTTACATGGGTGCTAGGGAATCCAACCCAGGCCGTCAGATTTTGCAAGCAAGCCCCATTAACCGATGAACCATCTCTCCAGCCCCTCCATAGTGATTTTAAATGCTGTCAGGTTGACAATCAAGATTTCCTGTCACAGATTCTGTTCTGGTGTACTTCACAAGTACATTTTGTTGTAATAATGAGAGAAAACACTCGTCTTTCATAAGTGCTTTATAGCGGTTTTTATACAGCTCTGCTGCAAAGTAGGCAGTTTTCAGCTGGCACTATGGAGGGAGCTCCCAGGTAGTCAGAGTTCTGGGTTCTTTCTTGTGTTAGTCCTTTTTCATAACATGATTTTCTTGGGTGAGTATGACTTGAGCTATGCCACATTATCTCAAGAGAGTAATTTGTTAAGCAGTTTATGATTTATAAACGTGCTATTTCCTCTTCCTGTAGTCGTGCTGGCATAGAGGACTCTAAGAAGTGGGGGATGCTGTTCCTGGTGAACCAGTTATTTAAAATCTACTTTAAGGTGAGTCCTGTCTTCCCAGATGGATGGCTCTTTTAACTGTTAGCTCACCTCCTAATCACTTGCTAATCCTTTTCCATGGGAGGCATTCACTGAGTGCCTCCCAAGTATAAGGCTCTGTTTTAAATGCTTCTCAAAGCTTGGGGATTACAGAACATTGGAGAATGCATACGCTTGGCCCTGGAACCACACACATAAAGAAAGAGATTTAATACAGCTTTCAGGAGTGAGTGTCATCACTCCAGGGGCAGGGTCCTAAGCACTGAGTAATTGGCCCTATGGGGACTGAGGTTCTAAGCACAGAGTGACCAGCCGTATAAGGATTAAGATCGTGAGTACTAAGTGACTGGCCCTGTGGGGACTAAGGTCCTAAGTACTGAGTAACCAGCCCTGTGGGGACTGAGGTCCTGAGCACTAGATAATCACAGCCACATGGTGGAGCTGAGCTGGGCTTTTGGTGCAGGTTGCTTTACTCCAAAGCCTTCTGTCCTATGTTGTAATATCAACTATGTGGAAATGGGACATGTACATATATGAATAGATGGACAAAGGCATGTCTTTGCTTATAAAGCCTTTAATCCCAGCACTCGGGAGGCAGAGGTAGGAGGATCACTGTGAGTTCAAGGCCAGCCTGAGAATACATAGTGAATTCTAGGTCAGCCTGGGCTAGAGTGAGACCCTACCTTGAAAAACCAAAGCAAAACAGAAAGCTGGATATAAAGGGCAGCCTGTCACGCTTCATTTGGGCTGTGGCTCCTCCCCTGCAGGTTGACGCCTCTTCAGAGAGTTCCCAGGCTTTCACAGTAAATGTTGTCTATACCAGGTGGCTTTCTGTTACTATTCAGTAATCCTAATGATATGGAATGTTTTATAATTCCTGTTTTAAGGAGACACATAGTATCAGAAATTCATATCTATTCTTCCACCCACCTGTTTTGTTGTTAATGTTGTTTTTAAATATTTAGAATAGGCTCTCATTCATTACAGATCAACAAACTCCATTTGTGTAAACCTCTGATCAGAGCCATTGACAGCTCAAATTTGAAAGACGACTATAGTACTGCACAGAGAGTTACATACAAATACTACGTTGGGCGCAAGGCCATGTTTGATAGTGACTTCAAGCAAGGTATGTTGATAATTCCAGTGTTTTAGATAAGACACACATCCTGCACAATTTGAGTGATATTGATACTCTCAGAACGTAATTACCATATATTAGATGTAACATATATGTAAACCAAGCGTGGGTTGTGTGCACATATGTAGGGTGTGTGTGTGTGTGTGTGTGTGTGTGTGTGTGTGTGTGTTTTGTTTTGAGCCCAGAGCTACTTTATTACTTACGATTTAGCCCAGACTGGCCTTAGATTCCTGATGATCCTCCTGCCTCAGGCTCCTGAGTATGTATTGAGATTAGAGGTGTGAGCCACTGTTTAGCTTTATTTTATTTTATTTTATTTTTATTTATTTTATTTTTTACAAGTCCATACATCTTTTTATTATTGTTGTTGTTTATTTTTATTAATTTATTTGAGAGTGACAGACAGAGGCAGAGGCAGATAGATAGGGAATGGACACACCAGGGCCTTCAGCCACTGCCAGTGGAACTCCAGGTGTATGTGCCCCCCTCATGCATCTGGCTTATATGGGTCCTAGGGAATCGAGCCTTGAACTGGGGTCCTTAGGCTTCACAGGCAAGCACTTAACCACTAAACCATCTCTCCAGCCCTTTTTATTATTTTTTTATCAGAGAGAGAATTGGTGTGCTAGGGCCTCCAGCCACTGAAATCAAACTCCAGACATTTGTGCCATCTTGTGCACATGTGCAACCTCCTTGTGCACTTATGTCACCTTGTATGTCTGGCTTATGTGGGACCTGGAGAGTCGAACATGAGTCCTGAGGCTTCACAGGCAAGCACCTTAAGTGCTAAGCCATCTCTCCAGCCCAAGTCAAATATTTTTTTACCCTAAAGCTAATTAAACATAGGAAGAATTATATTTGGAGGGTTTTTTAAAATTTACTTATTTATTTGAGACAGAGAGGGAAGAGGCAGATAGAATGGGCACACCAGGGTATCCAGCCACTGCAAATAAACTCCAGACACATATGCTACCTTGTGCATCTGGCTTACATGGGCACTGGGGAATTGAACTTGGATCCTTAGGCTTCACAGGCAAGTACCTTAACCAGTAAGCTCTCTCTCTCTAGCCCTGGAGGGCTTTAGTCTATATGGCTCCTGCGACTCATGTCAGAGCAATCCACTCTGTAAATCTTCCCTGAAGTGGCTGCGTCTCACTATTCTCTGATTAGGATCAAGTGGTTATTTCTTTGTTTTCAAAATAGCTGATTGTTGGGCCAGAGAGATGGCTCAGTGGTTAAAGATGCTTGTTTGCAAAACCCAAAGGCCTGGTTTCAGTTCCCCAGTACCTACTTAGAGCCAGATACACAAAGTGGCATATGTGTCTGGAGTTAATTTCCAGTGGCACTAGGCCCTAGTGTGCCCATTCTCTTTCTCTCTGTCTCTATTTGTAAATAAATAAAAATTAAATTAAAAAAAAAGCCAATTGTGATGGTTTTCTTTTCTTTTCTTTTTTTTTAGAAAGGAAGGAAAAAAGGCAGATAGAGAATAGGCACAACAGGGCCTCTAGCCACTGCAAACAAACTCCGGATATATGCACCAACTTGTGCATTTGGCTTTATGTGGGTACTGGGAAATTGAACCTAGGACCTTTGGCTTCACAGGCAAGCACCTTAACCGCTAAGCCATCTCTCCAGCCCTGATGGTGTCATTTTCTCATTGCTGAGTTTTATCCATTCATTATTGTCAGCTTTCTTTTTAAAAAAAATTATTTATTTATGAGAGAAATTTGGCATGCCATGGCCTTAGCACTGCAAACAAACTCCAGACGTGTGTACCACCTTATATGCATATGTCACTTTGTGCATCTGGCTTACGTGTGTTCTGGGGAGTCGAACCTAAGTCCTTAGGCTTTGCAGGCAAGCATCTTAACCACTAAGCCAACTCTCCAGCCCTGTCAGCTTTTTTTTCTTATTTTTATTTATTTATTTATTTTGTTTTTTTTTTGAGGTAGGTAGGGTCTCATTCTAGCCAGGCTGACCTGGAATTCACTCTGTATTCTCAGGGTAGCCTCGAACCTCATGGCCATCCTTCTACCTCTGCCTCCCAAGTGCTGGGGTTAAAGGTGTGCCACCACACCCAGCTTTAATTTTTTTTTATTTGAGACAGAGAAAGAGAGAGAGAATGGGTGCGCCAGGGCCTCTAGCTACTGCAAAGTAACTCCAGACACATACGCCACCTTGTGCATCTGGCTGGAGAATTGAACCTGGGTTCTTAGGCTTCGCAGGCAACTGCCTTAACTGCTAAACCATCTCTCCAGCTCTTTTTTTTTTTTTTTTTAATATTTTATTTTATTTATTTGAGAGAAAGAGGCAGAGAGAGAGAGAAAAAAAAATGGGTATGCCAGGGCCTCTAGCCACTGCAAATGAACTCCAGACATAATGTACATCTGGCTTATGTGGGTTCTGGGGAGTCAAACCTGGGTCCTTGGCTTTGCACGCAAATGCCTTAACCGCTAAGCTATCTCTTCAGCTTTTTAAGAACATGAGGCAGGCTTCTTTCCTTTTCAGCTTTGATTAGCTGGCATGGATATGCTCCTTGTGGTCTCTTCTGTGGTACTCAGAGCTGACTTTCAAACTCACTGTTCTGTAGTTCAAGAAGCAGCCTCCCAGGTGCTGGGATTAAAGGTGTGTGCTGCCATGCCTGGCGATATTTTTTACTTCAAACGAAAGAAGTTTGATTCAAAAAGTTTGAAGCTCTCTTAATAACAGCAGGAAGTCTTACTGTATAGTAGGTGACAGAATGTATTTTCTGCATCCCATGGGCTTTGAGACTTAGTTGTTTTTGAGCTGTAGAAAGACATAACTTCTCCAGGGCTAGATTGTAGAAGTCCTTCTGATAGCTAGAGAAATGTACAAACTGGCAGCTCAGTCCTTGTCAGTGATTATACTTACACAGGGTTCCTGGGACAGAGCTCTGTGTGGAAGAGATACTCTTGACCCAGTGAACGTCACCAAGTGTGAGATTAGAAGCTTTGTCAAATGTAGCCATTCTATTTAGGAACAGAGGCAGTGGCCCTCAGTATAGATTTCTCAGATAGACTCTGACCCAAGGCCTGCTTCCTCTGACAATAGTGTCTGCCATGAGAAAGACCAGTGGTTCTGAGTATCTTTTTAATTTTTTAATTTTTATTTATTTATTAGCAATAGACAGAGAAAGAGGCAGAGAGGGAGAAAGAGAGAGAGAGAATGGGCACACCAGGGCCTCCAGCCATTGCAAACAAACTCCAGATGCATGCTCCACCTTGTGCATCTGGCTTACGTGGGTACTGGGGGATTGAGCCTCGAACCAGAGTCCTTAGGCTTCACAGGCAAGTGCTTAACTGCTAAGCCATCTCTCCAGCCCAGTTCTGAGTATCTTTGATCTTTTCTATTCGAGACCTAACAACCCTGTCCAGGAGAAACTTCCATGGTAGGCAATGTGGCTGACCTGGAATTCACTTTGTAGTCTCGGGTTGACCTCAAATTCATAGCAATCCTCCTGTCTCAGCCTCCTGAGTACTAGGGTTAAAGGCGTGCCCCACCATGCCTGGCTCCTCTTATTGTTTTGTTTTTCTAGGTAGGGTCTCATTCTAGCCCAGGCTGATCTGAAACTCACTCTAGTCCCAGGCTGGCCTTGAACTCACAGCGATCCTCCTACCTCTACCTCCCAAGTACTGGGATTAAAGCTATGCATCACCGCCATGCCCGCTCGCTAATCCCAGCACTCAGGAGGCAGAGGTCCAAGGCCACCCTGAGACTGGGAATTCCAGGTCAGCCTGAGCTAAAGTGAGACCCTACCTCGAAAAACCAAAAAAAAAAAAAAAAAAGCTATGCATCACCATGCCCAGCTTCTCTCTGTGCTTTCCTCAAGTCAGCCTGAGCTGGAGTGAGATCCTACCTCAACACCCCACCCCTATAAAAAAGAGCAGAGAGCTCCTGCCACGTGGAGGGCAGGAGGGTGTAGAGTGCCCATATGGGAGTAAGGCTGGGTGTCTCCTCTTGTCTCAGCTGGCTGGTCTGAGATGAGGGAAGCTTAACGAAACATGGAAGTTTAGGAGCCAGCCAAGAGAGAGCTGCCTGTTTGTTTTTTAGGTTTTTTTCCCCCTAGTCAGAGTCTTACTCTAGCCCAGACTGACCTGGAACTCACAGCAATCCCCCCACCTCAGCCTCCCTCATGCTGGAATTGCAGGCATGAGCTGCCATGCCAAGCTTTGGAACTGCTTCTTTCAATATCTGTCTTTTCCAATGGAAATAATTTTCAAGGCTCGTAGATGACCTTAGCAAAAAATCATTGATGGAAATGAGTTTACGTGGTAAAGGAAGCAGTCATTTTTGTGTGTGTGTAAGGATCATACCATGGTCAAAACGTGCTGGGCAGTTTGGCCGTGGGAATCTGACATATGCGGGCTCCTCTCTGCAGCTGAGGAGTATCTGTCATTTGCCTTTGAGCACTGCCACCGCTCCAGCCAGAAGAACAAGAGGATGATTCTCATCTACCTGCTGCCCGTGAAGATGCTGCTGGTGAGTGATTGCCAGCCGTCTTTGTTGCTGTCTGTGCTCTCAAGAGTAGTGGCCTCCAAGATGATAGTGTACTGATGACGGGCGGAGGTGCATGTGAGCAAGCCCAAGAGTGTGGGCTTCAGAGCAGAGTGAGCTTTGTGTACCTGCACAGCATGCCTGCAGGGCCATCATCCCCAGGCCCTTCTAGGAGAGCTTTGTTCTCTTGACAGTAACTCTGAAGTTTTAACATTCATGACAAATGAAACGTGTATTATTTATGTTTCTCCTTAAAAGCCTAAATTCAGGGGCTGGTAAGTGGTTAAAGTGCTTGCTTATAAAACCTGATAGGAGGCTAGAGAGATGGTTTAGGGGGTTAAGGCACTTGCCTGTTTTAAACCTAAGGACTCAGGTTTGACTCCCCAAAACCATATAAGCCAGATATACAAGGTAGCGCATGTGTCTGGAATTTGTTTGCAGTGGCTAGAGGCCCTGGTACACCCATTCTTTCTTTCTCTCTTTCTTAACTAAATAAATACAAAATAAATAAAATATTTCAAGTGAATTAAGCCTGTTAATAAAATAAAATATTTAAAGCCTGCTGGCCCAGGTTCAATTTCCAAGCCACTCACATAAGCCTAAATTCATAGCAGTAGATTAACCAAGGGGGGGGGGAAGCTCTTTCTAGCCTGCCTGTAGGAATCTTAGTCACAAAAAATATAAATAAATAGGGCTGGAGGGATGGTTTAGTGGTTAAGGTGTTTGCCTGCAAAGCCAAAGGACTGAGGTTCAATTCCCCAGGACCCACATTAGCCAGATGTACAAGGTGGCACATGCTTCTGGAGTTCATTTGCAGTGGCTGGAGGCCCTGGCTCACCCATTCTTTCTCTCTCTCCCTTTTTTTCTCTGTCAAATAAATAAATAAAAGATTCATTTTTGATATTTCAACCTAAAAACCTCAGAGTTGGTATGTCAATTAACTGACACAGCCTCAACATAGCATGTTTCCTTTCTCCTATCTAAAACTAATAAAGTTAAGAAGGGCAGGAGGGGGCTGGAGAGATGGCTTAGCAATTAAGACGCTTGCCTACAAAGCTGAAGGATACAGGTTCAATTCCCCAGTACCCATGTGAAACCAGATGCACAAGGTGGCATATACGTCTAGAGTTTGTTTGCAGTGGATAGAGGCCTTGGCACACCCATTCTTTCTTTCTCTGTATCCCCACCCCCCAATCAAAATAATTAAAATACTTGAAAAAAAATAAGAGATGGGCTGGGCTGGAGAGATGGCTTAGCAGTTAAGGTACTTGCCTGCAAAGCCTAAGAACCCAGGTTCGATTCCCTAGAACCCATGTAAGCCAGATGTACATGGTGGTGCATGCATCTGGAGTTCATTTGCAGTAGCCAGAGGCCGTTGTGCACCCATTCTTTAAGAAAGAGAGAGAGAGAGCCGGGCGTGGTGGCGCACACCTTTAATCCCAGCACTCAAGAGGCAGAGGTAGGAGGATCACCATTAAGTTCAAGGCCACATAGTTAATTCCAGGTCAGCCTGGGCCACAGTGAGACCCTACCTCGAAAAACCAAAAAAAAAAAAAAAGAGAGAGAGAGAGAGAGAAAGACGCTGGGTGTGGTGGCACACACCTTTAATGCCAGCACTTGGGAGGCTGAGGTAGGATGATCACTGTGAGTTCAGTTCCAGGTAAGCTTGGGCTAGAGAGAAAACCCTACCTTGAAAAAAAACAAAACAGTTGTGCATGCAGCTGAAACCGAGAAAACTTATACCAGTGTGGCTGTCTCTTCCAGTCCCACCGTCATTCCTGCTGAAGAGGCAAGTTGAACGTGTTTAGCTGACTTTTCTGGGAGGCGTTTCTTATTCCCCAGTCCTGTCCCTGTACTGGTGTCTCTTCAGTTGCCACCTACTTCCCGTTACATAAGCAGGAAGGGACATGAGAGGGTGAAGATCAGGGCATAGCCACTGAATGACAAAATGATGGACAGGCTTTCGATTTCTAGACCAGAGTTGCTTTTCCTGGTGTACTACCATGTTTTGAATATTTCAGCTCCTTGAGAAAGTCTTAAGAGTTTTTTTTTTTTTAAATCTTAATTCCTTAGAATCTTGTTGAAGACAGTGCTATTAAAAATGAAAGTGTTTCTATTCTAGAAAACTAACTTTCTGTCTCAGGGTCACATGCCAACCATAGAACTTCTAAGAAAGTACCACCTCATGCAGTTTTCAGAAGTGACCAAAGCTGTAAGGTAGGTTTTGGTCCTTTACCACTGTTTTTTTTTTAAATTATTTTTATTTTTATTGACAACTTCTTTAATTGTAGACAATATCCCATGGCATTTCCCTCCCTCCCCCCACTTTCCCCTTTGAAACTTCACTCTCCATCATATCCCCTGCCCCTCTCAGTCTCTCTTTTCAGTTTGATGTCATGATCTTTTCCTCCTATTATGATGGTCTTATATAGGTAGTGTCAGGCAATGTGAGGTCATGGATATCCAGTGAAATCCAGAGAAACTGGGCCTGGGGAAATGGCTTAGTGGTTAAGGCATTTGCCTGTGAAGCCTAAGGACCCTGGTTCAATTCCCCAGGATCCACCTAAACTAGATACACAAGGGGGTGCATGCATCTGGAGTTGGTTTGCAGTGGCTGGAGGCCCTGGCATGCCCATTCTCTCTTTCTATCTTCCTCTTCCCCCCCTCTCTCAAACAAATAAATAAAATAAAATAAAATAAAAAATGTGAAGCTGGCACTGGGCGTGGTGGCACATGCCTTTAATACCAGCACTCTGGAGGCAGAGGTAGGAGGATTGCTGTGAGTTCAAGGCCACACTGAGACTACATAATTCCAGGTCAGCCTGGCCTAGAGTGAGACCCTACCTCAAAAAGCCAAAAAAAAAAAAAAAAAAAAAAAAAAAAAAGGGAAACTGGTAGAGGTTACATTTCTGTGTGAGAAACCATGTTTGAGCTGCTCTTTCCCTGGGGTTTTGCTCTATGTCCATACCTCACATCTCCCTCATCCAGTGAGGGCAACTTGTTGCTGCTGAATGAAGCACTGGCAAAACATGAGACCTTCTTCATCCGCTGCGGCATCTTCCTCATCCTCGAGAAGCTGAAGATAATCACCTACAGGAACCTCTTCAAGAAAGTGTGAGTATTCTCTGACCACTTGGAAACTTCTAGCTGTGGGTGAATGTTTCCTCTGCCGGGCCTGGGCTGGCTTGGCCCCAGGCTCAGCCAGGAGGCTCCCTAGCCCTTACTCTCCACATGGGCTCCTTGATCCCCTCCAGCTCCTCACATGGCAGGAACTCCTTGAACTTTCTTTTCCTTTCCATGCTTTTTTTTCTTTTCCTTTTTAAAAAAATATATTTAATTAATTTATTTATTTGAGAGAGAGAATGGGCGTACCAGGGCTTCCAACCACTGCAAATGAACTCCAGATGCATGCGTCCCCTTGTGCATCTGGCTTATGTGGGATCTGGAGATTGAACCAGGATCCTTTAGCTTTGCAGGCAAAAATGCCTTAACTGCTGAGCCATCTCTCCAGCCCCACGCTTTTCTTTCCAGGCCCTCCACATGGGATCTCGAGCTACGTAGGTGTCTTTCGTTGGCTCTTTACCTCCCTCAATAAATATAATACTTTATAATTAAAAAGGAAAGTGTTGAGTGTCTGGTTGAAGGGAACACCTGGGACAAATGATGCTGGTTGTGGTGAGGGAGTTAGGGTGAGGCATTCCACTCCTTTTGGTGCAGAGGCTATCCCTAAGTGTCTGTGATAATGCAACTGAGCAACACGCTCAGCATCAGGCAGATGCCTCACATCTTATGTCTGTCCAAGCTCTGTCCTCTTGTGATGGTGGCTGACTTAACCTCTGCCACTGTGTGTGTCAGAAAG
This sequence comes from Orientallactaga sibirica, assembly GCA_036365145.1. NCBI lineage: Eukaryota > Metazoa > Chordata > Mammalia > Rodentia > Dipodidae > Orientallactaga > Orientallactaga sibirica. The sequence goes on along the minus strand of JAEOAD010000041.1, from coordinate 18,816,720 downwards.
TGAAATGTGTGAAGATTGCATTTCTGAACAGGACACTGGACACTGGCCTTAGTTCTTCTGAGGCCTGGTCCCAACAGGCCTATCTTGTCTGTACTTACCAGGTAGTCTATCAGAAATAGTGCCGGGTGTGGTGGCGCATGCCTTTAATCCCAGCACTTGGGAGGCAGAGGCAGAGAGAGTATGAGGATCGCCATAAATTCAAGGCTATCCTGAGACTACATAGTAAAGTCCAGGTCAGCCTGAGCTAGAGAGTAGTTAGAGCACTTTGCATTGAGTTCACTGATTTCAGAGCTACTAACATGTGACAAAGTCTGCATCTTATATTTAACAGAATGATCAGTAAATATTTTAAAATTCAAATTGCATAGTGTTTTTAAGTAGAAAGCTCATATACCATTGTATTTCATAACTCTTACTTTGGGAGTATGTTTTAGGGTATATCTAATAAGTGAGAACTTTTAAAATTATGTAGAATACTTGTTCATTAAAAGATGTTATTTCTAGGAGCCGGGCGTGGTGGCGCACGCCTTTAATCCCAGCACGCGGGAGGCAGAGGTAGGAGGATTGCCAAGAGTTCGAGGCCACCCTGAGACTACATAGTTAATTCCAGGTCAGCCTGGACCAGAGTGAGACCCTACCTCAAAAAAAAACAAAAAAAAAAAAAGATGTTATTTCTAGCTGGGCGTGGTGGCGCATACCTTTAACCCCAGCACTTAGGAGGCAGAGGTTAGAGGATTGCCATGCATTTGAGGCCACCCTGAGACTACATAGTGAATTCCAGGTCAGCCTGGGCTAGAGTGAGACCCTATCTCAAAAAACTAAAAAAAATTTAAAAATTAAAAAAGATATTATTTCTGGGCTGGGGAGATGGCTCATTGTTTAGATACTTGTTTGTAAAGCCTGCCGGCCAGGGTTTGATTCCCTAGCACCCATGTCAAGCCAAATACACACAGTGGCACATATGTTTTCCGAGTTCATCTGCAGCCCTGGCACACTCAGGTTTGTTCGTTTTTGTCTCTTTCCACCTCCCCCTCATACACAAATAACTTTTTTTTAAAGGATGTTGTTTTCTACCAACAAGCTCATGGCTCCCATGCTTGACCCTTGCAATACCAGGTCCTGTGGGTACCTGCAGTAACTTCTCTTCCTTGTCCAGGTATTTGTTACTCAAAACACATCAGCTGTCCCTGGATGCTTTTCTGGTTGCCTTGAAATTCATGCATGTGGAAGATGTGGACATTGACGAAGTGCAGTGCATTCTGGCCAACTTGATATACATGGTGTGTGAGTTCTCATTGTCATTTAAGCTATTGCTCTCAGCAAGCTTGGTCTGGAATTTGAAGCTTTACTGTGGCATTAAAATTATCAAAAGATATTTTCTAATAGAATTTTTTTTCCTGGGAGGTACCGTTCAAAGAGCTCCATGGTTGAAGGATGGATAGTATAACATGTATTTCCATGTTCTTCATCATACATTTTTTTAAAGATTTTATTTTTTTATTTATTTATTAGCGACACAGGGTGGGGGGTGAGAATGGGCACACCAGGGCCTCTAGCCATTGCAAATGAACTCCAGATGCATGTGCCACCATGTGCATCTGGCTTACATGGGACCTGGAGAATTGAACCTGGGTCCTTAGGCTTCACAGGCATGCGCCTTAACCGCTATGCCATCTCTACAGCCCTCCATCATACATTTATATATTTTTTGTTTTTTCAAGGTAGGCTCTCATTCTAGCCCAGGCTGACCTGGAATTCACTGTGTTCTCAGGGTGGCCTCGAACTCATGGCAACCCTCCTACCTCTGCCTCCTGAGTGCTGGGATTAAATGGGATTAAAGGCATGTGCCACCACACCCTGCTCATCATACTTTTTTTTTTTTTTTTTTTTTTTGAGGTAGGGTCTTACTCTAGTCCAGGCTGACCTGGAATTCACTATGTAGTCTCAGGGTGGCCTTGAACTCATGGTGATTCTCCTACCTCTGCCTCCTGAGTGCTGGGATTAAAGGCTTGCACCATCATGTCCGGCTCATACCTATTTTTAACTCATTATTTCCCAGAGTTAACTTGCTCCTTTACTGGGGAAGAACGTTATTAAATCACTGGTGTATTTGAAGGGATCAGACTCAGAGTATAAACTGCTTCCTTTTTCTCTGCTTCAGGGTCATATTAAAGGCTACATATCCCATCAGCATCAGAAGCTGGTTGTCAGCAAGCAGAACCCCTTCCCTCCACTGTCCACAGTGTGTTGATACCCAGACCCTGCAGTGTGGCCTGCTTCTTTGGAGTCCATCCTTGCATGCTGTCCTCTGCTGCCAGAGTCTTCTGTTGCATCCCTGGGGCTGCTGAGCCCAAGTTTGCTGGACTGCCTTTTGAACCTCTCCATTATCTGTAACCATCACCAGCCTCACCAAGACCTGGGATTCCTTTTAGGATATACAAACACCCTTGCTAGCCTCTGGTGTTTGTGAACTCCTAGGAAGGAGGCAGCTACGTTTCACATTCATGTGTTGTTCATGGAGGTGATCTTTATAACTTTTTCTAGTTCTTTCTTAAAACTAAAAGGGTATTCAGATATACCAATGACATATTCTTTATTATATGTTACAGGATGTGTTTATTTTCATATATTAAACTGAACATTTCATGTGTTCGAAATGCTTAAATAAAGGTTTTGTTAAAAACAGAATTTAGTCATAAAAATTTTCAGATTGAGCTTGCTTCTGTTAATTTGCTTGGACTATGTAACAGAATGCCCCAGGCTAGGCACCGCAATAGCAGAAGCTCATTTTGTAATGGGGTTATCGGGGTTCAGGAGAAGTCCTTGAACCCCAAACTCTGAGTTCATGTCTGTTTTTAACTAAAGAATTGGATAAACCAGACTGATAAGGATAATTATTAAATTATTATATTTTATTCTGAAATATACAAGAGGGAGAGAGAAGACCTAGGAACCAAGGAAGGGAAAATGGACACACCCACATATGCGAAACCATATGCGAAGTGAGCCTGGGCTGGAACCAGGAAAAGAGGTTCAAAGAGGAAGAGAAGAAACTGCAGAGAGCTCCTGCCATGGGGAGTATGGGGAAGCTTACCAGGACCTGGAAGTTCACACAGATGAACAGCAGCAAAAAGAAGGCCCTGCCCACCTAGTAAGGGTCTACCTAAAACCTTATTGTGGTGGGCCTTACCTTTAGGCCCCAGTGAGCCAGAGTGAAGGCTGACTGGTCTGGGCTAGGGTCTGACTCAAGAAGAGGCCAGCCATGAAGCCAAGTTTTGGGGCTACGCTTAACCAACTACAATGCCAGGATCAGATTTAAATTCCAGGAAAGGGGAACTTCCTCCCAGAGGCACTCAAGTTTGTGGAAAAACAGGTCTAGGACTGGAGAGATGGCTTAAGGCACTTGTCTATGAAGCCTAAGGACCCAGGTTCAATTCCCCAGTACCCACATAAGCCAGATGCACAAGGTGGCCCAAGCGTTTGGAGTTCATTTGCAGTGGCTGGTGCACCCATATTCATTCTCTCTCTCTCTCTCTCTCTCTCTCTCTCTCTCTCTAATAAAATAAAAACAGGTCTAGGTAACTTCTTTAGTCAAGAGATAGGAGAGGAGAGACCCTTCTCATCTCCAGTAAAGTGGGGATTGCAAGGGTGGACTTGAGCACATTTCTGCCGTTTAGTTTCAGGGCCCAGTTATCCCCCAAACTATATAACAAAGCTCCCTGATCCCTCTCAATCTCCTGACCATTCTGGAGTCTGGAAATCTGATGTCAGGGCCCAGCAGTGGGCTCTGGTAATGGCCCCTTCTGAGCTTCAGACAACTGTCCACTGCTGTGTTGGAGAATGTGCTGTTTTTGTTCTGACGAGGCTACCATGCTCTCGGTCAGTCCCTCACCCTGTAGCTCCATCTAACTTAACTCTCCAGACAGGGTGTCCCTCTTCTTCATGGGGACATGGGTCACAGATCTTGCCTTGCCTTCCGACAGCGCATCCCAGAGGAACCGGGAGTTGTGGCCCCTTGTATGATCCGTGTCACAGGGTTGCTTGTGTTTCCAACTTGCCTACACACAGGCTGTAGAGCAACATGTGCCTATGGACTGCATGGCCTCAGCTTTCCTCACTCCCAGACCTACTCTCCCCAAGATCAGCAGTCTGGTGTGGACACAGCTCCTGGACAGCAGCTATTTCCCTGGCAAGTCCCTCCAGGGCTGAACCTGCCTCCCCATCTCCCCTTCTGCCTATGCCCATGGCACTGTGCTCCTGCAGAGCTGCCATGAAAAGCCCACTCCCATTGCTTAGGCATCCTTCAGTTTCTGATTAAAGTGGTATCCTTGCAATAATTTGCATATTGGAATTCCTGTAAGCATCCTTGATTTCATTCTGTTGGATTTAGTAACAACAGAAGCTAAGGTTACTGAATGGGAAGCAGTGATGCCCAAAGAACTGATAGATTAAGGCAGTAAGTGCAGGTTGTACTTGGCAGTGAAAGGTAGTCTCAGTGTGTAGCTCCCTTATGCGAGGGCTCTTGGTGCCGAGGCCTGCACGCAGGGTGGCATGGTCCTTGTGTGTGGGTGCACAGAGGCATGTATTACTGCTGCTAGCTTGTATCAACACTGAACACTCAGACAATCCTTGCCTATGCGTGCACAGGTGTGGCCCTTTATATTTACTTTTTGTATTTATTTATTTTTGAGACAAGATACCACTTTACAGTTGTCATCTCAAGCTCGCAGAGCTGGGCTTCCAGGTATGCTCACTTCACCCTGCTTACTCAGCCTGTTTGAACTGCACCATGGTCATGCTGCTGATACTCCTTCAAGACGAGGACACCGAGACACGAGGGGCTAAGGAAGGGCTCGAGCGTGACCGAGCTGAGTGACAGCTGAGAGCCTGTAGCACCGACAGCCACGGTGCTTCTCTGCATCCAGCCTTGCATCCTGGTCCTTTTCTCTACACTCTCTCTCAGTTGGCTTTCCTCTTTCCTGTGCACTCTTTCCCACTTGCTTCTCCCGGCAGTGAGCTACTGTTGCACTCAAATTGGCAATCAGCGAGCCATGCAGGCTTAGCAGGACACGTTCCAACCTGAAATTCTGACAAGCTTCGTGTCACTTGCTTACGCTGTCAGACCAGACGTGTTTGTGACTTGTTGGCCCACAGTATCAGCTGGGAAGAGGGGTCAGTTTTAGAAAACAGCTCATTTATGAACGATAGGTTGAGTTTATTTAACATACCTCATTTTTGCCTTAAGGTCTCTGTCTAGATAAAAAGTTCAAAGGGAAGCATTTGAGCACACAGGCATGACTGGGAGCGGTAACTCATAGTGGTAGTCTCTGACAGCCTTGCAACCTTTTGGTTCTAGGAATTCAGTTTCTCCCCATGGTTTTGCTAAGATTTGGAATTCCACACTGTCTAGCTGAGCCTCAGCTACTTCATGATCCGTTTAAGCCAGAGTGAGTATCTTGAGACTGCAGTGAGGAGGAACGTGTGTGCCTGCTCTGCTGGTGGCGGTAAGCTCAGGATCCCCGTAAGGAACCAGGTTCCCTTGTGTTTTCTGGTGACTACACTTCCCTCTACCCACTGCCCAGCTGCCACCCTGCCCTTCTCACAGCTTGTCCTCGTTGTGACAGTCACATTGAGGGTCTTTCCACATTCCTCCCCATCCATATGAGTGACTTGCAGCATCATCGGCTTGGCACCCGGATCTGTGCCATTGAGCATCCAGCCGCTGAGGAGACCCTCTGTCCCTGGAATGAGGACCTGTTCAGCAAAGTCCCTCTCGGGGATGCAGACAGGGAGCCCAGTGCTGGGACACTGCACAGGCTGCTCCAGCTCCAGTAGTGAGATGTCATTTTGCCCCGACTCCTCGTCGTAGCGCATGTGCACGTGAGCGCTCCTGACCATGACTGTGGGTGGGTCGTTGCTCCTCCCATCAGCATCTGAAATCATGAGCAATCAAGGCTAACTGGTCTCATCTTCCAGGGTGAGAGAATGATCGGGAACTAACTTCTCAGGCCATGGTATGCTGAGTTCTGTGCCCAAGGGCAGCCCCACTGAACTCATGACCTTCAGTGTTCTGGGACTTGATGGCAGCCAGTATGCACCATGCCAACTCATTTTCTTATCTCCTTCACACTCATCTAAAGTCAAAGCTCTTATTCTGGAATCCACTAGGGCATGAGAAATAGGCAGGGGGTAGGAGGTGGTGGGCATAGCTGTTCAGAAGTTAGAGAAAGAGGCAAATAGAACACACACTCCAGGGCCTCTAGCCACTGCAAACGAACTCTGTATGTATGTGCTCCTTGTGCATCTGGCTTTACGTGGTTACTGGGGAATTGAACCTGGGTCCTTTGGCTTTATAGGTAAGTGCCTTATCCACTAAGCCAACTCCCAGCCCTTAGGTACTTTTTGATGTGAATATTTTGGGGTAGAATGAGTTGCGCTCAGTGTAAAGTTCGTCACATTTGTTGCCAAGCACCTAGTTAATTACAGGAACTTCATTACCTTCCCATGGAAAGAAATGATAGCCCAAGTTTTAGGGATGGAGAAATAGGCACAGGTAAGTCTTGAGATGAGGCAGGGGTGCAGCCCAAGGTCATATGGAGATTTGAACACAGCTCCATGGACCCGCAGCCATCTGTTCCACCATATCTACTCCCATATATGATTTTCTTCTATGCTAAAGGTTAGCATTTGCTTGCTGTGCCTACATTCTGCTAGCATATCACACGTTTTTCATTAACAACTACCTCAGTTCTATTAAAAACTAAATTCAAGACAGGCATGGTGGTGCACACCTTTAATCCCACCCTCGAGAGGCAGAGGTAGGAGGATCACAGTGAGTTCAAGGCCAGCCTGAGACTACATAGTGAATTCCAGGTCAGCATGGACTGCAATGAAACCCTATCTCGAAAAACAAAAACAAACAAAATAAAAAAGCCAAATTCAGCTAGGTGTAGTGGCACACACCATTAATCCCAGCACTTGGGAGACAGAGGTAGGAGGATTGCCATGAGCTTGAGGTCACCCTGAGACTACATAATGAATTCCAGGTCAGTCTAGGCTAGAGCAAAACCCTACCTCGAAAAACCAGAAGAAAAAAAATTCACAGTCTTACATTAGAAACAAAACTTCTAGTTTAAAATTTAAAATTTTATTCCTATAATCATCAGAATTCATGAAAAGTACTTACATGCTTTCACACTAATATTTCTGTATAGTAATGAACACTTTGCTGTCGTCAATACAAAATCCTCCTGTATTAGAACACCACCACAGAAGTCCTTCCCTTTGGAATTTGTTAACGTGACCTTTTAAAAGAAAATAGACTAAATAGTGACTGATGGCGGCATTATGGGGCAGTAAGTCAGAGCAGTTGTCCTGGGTTCCAGAGAGAGCAGTGTCCACACCCCACCACCACTTCTTCAGCCACCGGTACTCTGACATCAATAACAGGGTTAAATGCTCTGCTGGCCGAGGAGTGGTGACGCTTTGCCCTCATCCTGAAATCTATACTCTCAGTGTTGACAGCTGACCTTGTGTCAGTAAAGCATATGGAGTTCGGTGCAGTTCTTCCAAATCGGGGGCCCAGTTTACTTAGTCATCACCTCTCTTTGGCACGAAGATGGAAATGACAAGGTGAAGTTAGTAATAAAACAACATGTTTATACAATGCATGTTACCTGCCACGGGAAGCTGGGCAGACTCCACTCGCTTCCCTCTCGTGTGATGTTTTCGGATGTCAGGATCCCGCACGCGCACTTGTCTTTGTTTTAGTGGCAACATGAGAAGAAAGTCAGTGTCGCCCAAGCAGACGCGGGTCACAGTGGTGCTAACTGTGAGTCTCTGAATGCTGGCTGACTTGAAGTCACTGGTGCCCACGGGGAGCAGAGTGGAACGGAGTGCCTGCTCTTGGCTTTACGTAGGGTAGGGTTGGGGTGGGTCATAGAATCACACGAAGAAGGCATCCAGCACCAACCAGAGCTCTCCAGCTCCTAACCATGGTGGCAGAAGGAGGGAGGGGCCGGGCTGAGGCCCCGACCCCTGTGTGAGGACTCACCATTTGGACTGCACGACTTGTTGTCCTTGCCCAGTCTGTGGCCCTTCGCACAGCTGCACATGTAGGATGTCTGCCCTGGGTGGCAGAAGTGCTGGCACCCATCCATCCTTTCTGGGTGACAAGAATTCTTGGCTAAAAAGGAAGAGAAGGCTAAAGTCAGTCATGCTGACGTGGAAATGGTCCTCTTTGTCTCCTTGCCCGTGGGGCTGGCTCTCCTCACGTAACGTTTTCCATGCTCGGGTACCCAGGGGTTACACACAGAGATGCGGTGAGAATGACACCATGTGTGTCTTCAGATGTCCTGGATGCCCTGCCACACGCTCATTGCTTCTCTGTGTCACTTTCATTTCCCTCTGCAATAGCTGTTGTCTTCAAATTGGTGAAGAGGGACATAGTGGGGTCAGCACCCAGTGTGGGTGGCTGAGTAGCTGGAGTGGGGCCAATGCCCCTTGGCACAGTCTGGTCTCCACCATCATCTGGAGCTGGAAGCAGAGGGCTGGATGAGGATAACCTCCTCCCCTAGAAAGCCGGGTTAGCTGTATTTGTTTCCGTAGCCAACAATTATCAACAGGAATTGTCCCTTAGCCCATGAGGACATTTGCGTGGGTATTTAATGACCACACGCTAGGCTGGAGAGATGGCTTAGCAGGTAAATCACTTGCCCGTGAAGCCTAAGGATCCAGGTTCGACTCTCCAGAACCGACGTAAGCCAGATGCACATGGTGGTGCATGTATCTGGAGTTTGTTTGCAGTGGCTAGAGGCCCTGGTGTACCCATTCTCTAATAAATTAAAAAAATATTTAATAAAAAAAGACCATATGCTTAGCCAGGCCTGGCAGTATTAGGCCTGTCATCCCTGCAACTCAGCAGGCTGAGGCAGGAAAATTCTAAGTTCAAGGTCTTCCTGGGGCTGTATACATATTGAGTGCAAGGCAGCCTGGGCAACTCATCGAGACCCTGCTCAGAAATAGAAAGTAAGGGGTAGCGAGATGGCTCAGCTGCTAAAATGCTTGCCATCCAAGCAGATCTCCAGCATCCACATGAAGGCAGGGCATCGTGGTGGACTCCTATAGTGCCAACACTGGGGAGGTGGAGACAGGAGGCTCATCCTGGGCCTGCTGGCTAGCTAATTCTAGCCAAATTGCTAAGCTCCAGTTTCAAGTGAGAGCTCTTGTCTCAAAAAATATGGAAGAGAGGGGCTGGGGAGATGGCTCAGCAGTTAAAAGCACTTGCTTGAAAACATGATAGCCCTGGTTCAATTCCCCAGTACTCACATAAAGGCAGATGCACAAAGTGGCACATGCATCTGCAGTTTGCAATGGCAAGAGGCCCTGGTGTGTGTGTGTGTGTGTGTGTGTGTGTGCGTGTACACACACACACTCTCCAAAATAAATGAATAAAAATAAATATTTTTTTAAAAAATAAGGAAGAGAGTTCTGGAGAGATGGCTTAGCAGTTAAAGCACCTGCCTGCCAAGCCTAAGAATGCCAGTTCAATTCTCCACGTCCCACGTTTAGCCAGACACAAAAAATGACACAAGGGCACAATGCCACGCTTGGCTACAAGGGGGTGCATACATCTGGAATTTGTTCACAGCAGCTGAGAGGCTGCTGGCATGCCCATTCTCTCTTTCTGCTTCTTCCTCTCTCTCTCTCTGCCTCTTCCTTTTGTCTTTGTCTCTCTCTCTCTCTGTCTCTCTCAAATTAAAAAATAAATAAATAAAGCCGGACATGGTGGCGCACACCTTTAATCCTAGCACTGGGGAGGCAGAGGTAGGCTCGCCATGAGTTCGAGGACACACTGAGAATACAGAGTGAATTCCAGGTCAGCCTGGGCTAGAGTGAGACCCTACCTTGAAAAACAAAAAAAAAAAAAAAAAAAAAAAAAAAAAAAGGAAGAGAGCCGGGCATGGTGGCCCACGCCTTTAATCCCAGCACTTGGGAGGCAGAGGTAGGAGGATTGCCATGAGTTCGAGGCCACCCTGAGAATAGAGAGTGAATTCCAGGTCAGCCTGGGCTAGAGTGAGACCCTACCTTGAAAAAACAAAATAAACAAATAAGGAAGAGAGTGATTGAAGGAGACACCCAACCTCTGGCTTTCACATGCCCAGACATACATGCATGCCCACACATATACAAACACGCATGCACACACAAAAATAAAAAGAGCAGGACATGGTGATGCATGTCTTTAGTCCTGGCATTCAGGAGGCAGAGGTAGGAGGATCGCCATGAGTTCAAGGCCAGTCTGAGAGTACATAGTGAATTCCAGGTCAGCCTGGGCTAGAGAAAAACCCTACCTCGAAAAACCAAAGCAATTAATTAAAATAAAATAAAATAAGAGAAAACAAAGAAGCCTAGTGATGTGGCTTAATGGTAGGGCCTTTGCTTAGCATATGGGGCGCCTTGGGTTCAATTCAGTACTGTCAAAAACAGAGCGGGGACTATGTATGAAGTTTTGCTTGGATTCCTCTCTGTCTAAAATGGTTTCCTCTGGCATGCCAGTCAGACATATGTGTACAACCCTACCCCCCAGCTTGTGTGCGTATTATGGATTGGGCTAGGTTGGGGAGCAGGAGAAATGGAGATGCCATAAAAACTCTGGGAGGCCCCTCTGGGGCAGGAGGGCAGTCAGTGCCACTTTCCAGTGAAGGGCATGGGGGAGGGATAGGAAGATTCCTTTGTGGGTGAGTGAACTGAAGTTCACCCTCCACTGGAGGAGGCTTTCTGGGAGGTGGACCTTCATCTACTGGGGCCACGTGGAGGGGTGGACAGGGCCTCACCCATTGCGCAGTTCTTGCCCTCGTAGCCAGGGGAACAGGTACAGCTGTAGCTGCGGATGTGGTCCTGGCACGACCCATTGTTGAGGCAGGGCTGGGAGCTGCACGGGGAGCCACCTGTAGAAATGGAAGGCCTCTGAGCCACGCCATAGCCGCCTGGGCTTGGACCCTCCCTAGTTGTGCTCCAGTAGGGCAGAGACCAGCTTCCAAGAGCCTCCTACCCTGCTGGGTGCTATTTGCCCCTCTTCCACCCCGCGCCATCACCACTGTGCCCTGTGTGGGCCCCCTTCTTCCACCTCTTCCCTGTGCCACCAGGCCTAGCTGGGGCTGGTGGAAAATTTACTCATGGGGGGGGGAGGGTCCTTGCTCTGGCCTTGTTTCCCCACGTTCCCCAGTCACTTTAGGGTCTCCTTTTTCTGCTGTCACCTACCCAATGCTGAGTGGGCCCCCAAGCCAAACACATCTGGTTTGCTGCCAAAGCTCTATAAAATTTGAGCTGAGTTATGGCATGCAGCATAAACCTTCATAGGTGCCTGAGCCGTGAGGTAGAGGGACCTGCCATGGGGGAGGGGCCCCTGTCTGTTGCCCAGGGCCTCAGTTGCCCCGGGGAACCCCTAGAGGCCAACAAGATGGAATCTTCGCAACTTCCTCATGGACTATGGACTCTGGGGCAGTGGTCCTTAGGAACCCTAAGACCAGCACTCTTCCCTGGCCAGGCTTTAGGTCTTGGGGGCCAGAGGATGGAATGTGAGTCCACGGGCTCCGGTGGTGACCATCCTGAGCCTCATCTCCAAGCAGAAGAGGAATACAGGCCCAAGATCTGGAACAGCTCTCACCCCTGTACTGCCTCCAGAACTCCTCCTGCCAAGGCAAACAGAAGACCATCATCAGGGCCCTCCTCCTGCAGACTTGAACACACCAATTTTGCTCACCCATGGGAGCATATTGCTGGAGACAAAAATGTGGAATTCTGTGTATTTAATAGCATGTTTATATTGAACTATATTTACCTAACATAGTCACAACATATCGTATGCCACCACATTGCTCACCATGCCTAGGCAAGGAAGGTGATGGTGTGTGCCAGGATACAGCCCAAGACCACAACCTCCTTCCCAGCCTCTTCCCACTTCTCTACAAAAACAGGTGACACACACCCAAAACTCACACTTCTTTTTCTTCTTGGTATAAGCTGATTACATTATCAAAAGTAGGAGGGAGTTTGGCGGTTAGCATTGGGTTAGAACGAGGAGAGCTATCTTGTCTCTGGAGTGCCCCTAACCACATTTGGATTCCTAACAATGTGCACGCACGCCTTTAATCCCAGCACTCGGGAGGCAGAGGTAGGAGGATCGCCGAGAGTTCGAGGCTACCCTGAGACTACGTAGTGAATTCCAGGTCAGCCTGGGCCAGAGTGAGACCCTACCTTGAAAAACCAAAAAAAAAAAAAAAAAAACAATGTGCACGATGTGACAAGTGATAGAGAAGAACAGAACACTTAAAAATCCTTCACTCAGCCGGGCGTGGTGGCGCACGCCTTTAATCCCAGCACTCGGGAGGCAGAGGTAGGAGGATCGCCGAGAGTTCGAGGCCACCCTGAGACTACATAGTTAATTCCAGGTTAGCCTGGACCAGAGTGAGACCCTACCTCGAAAAACCAAAAAAAAAAAAAAAAAAAATCCTTCACTCTTTGTACTTGAAAAAGGATTTTCATGGCTAAATAACAGATGGTTTATTTCAGAAGAGTTTTCCTACATAGAGGCCTTTAAGAAACTTACTTAAGAGCTGGACAAATGGCTTAGTGGTGAAGGCACTTGCCTGCAAAGCCAAAGGACCAGGGTTCGATTCTCCAGGACCCACGTCAGCCAGATGCACAAAGTGGTATATGAATCTGGAGTTTGTTTGCAGTGCCTGGAGGCCCTGGCTTGCCCATTCTCTTTCTTCCTCTTTCTCTCTCTCTTTCAAATAAATGAATAAATGAATAAATAAATAAATAAATAAATAAATGAATAGAAATTTAAAAAGAAAGAAAAGAAGCCAGGTGGGGTGTAGCACACCTCTAATCCCAGCACTTGGGAGGCAGAGGTAGGTGATCACTGTGAGTTTGAGGCCACCCTGAGACTACAGAGTAAATTCCAGGTTGGCTTGGGCTAGGGTGAGACCCTACCTTGAAAGAAAAAAAAAAGAAACCAAAAAAGTTTTTTAAATAGTCTAGAGAAAAGGTCAATATTTTATTGAGAACCAACTTTACTGATATATTTACTGTAAAATTAGGAAACCTTTTATTTTAATTTGGCCTGGAACTGAGTCAGGCCCTTGAACACACTAGGTAAACACTCCACCACTGGGCCACACCCCATCCTAGGACATTTTTTTGTTCTATTTTTTTTTAAGGTAGGTCTCACTCTACCCAGGCTGACCTGGAACTCACTCTGTACTTCCAGGATGGCCTCAAACTCAAAGCAATCCTTCTACCTCTCCCTCTGGTGTACTGGGATTAAAGGCATGCACAATTACACCCGGCCTCTTGGAAGTCTTTATTAAACATTTGCTATTGTATCTGAAATATTTATATGAAGGTGCTCACTGTTCCTTAGGTTTTGACTCCCCCCTCTGTCTTCTGATAAGCTTATGAATTAAAAATAGTGAATGATTATCTATTAGATAATACAGGTAATCAATATGTGTGAGGAAATAATTTATTTATCCAGAGCATGAGTGGCCAAAAAAATTTTGCTGTATGTACAAAGGAAGATTTTTGCCTTCCCCAAATTCTCTGACACATTCAAACACTTTAGTCTTATCAGGCTGCGGTGTGATTGTGGTGTGACTGTCAGGTTTCCCTACAACTGGGGTCCCTGACCTAAGGAGGAGTCCCCACCTGCTGGCCAGCTCCCCCCTTCTCTGAGTTGGGCTCCTCATCTGTGAAGGAGATCTGAGAAAAGAGGCTCATGAATCTTGCTCCAAGAAAAGTAGAAAATCTACAGGCACAGCGGGGCATACACACCGTAACAGCATCATTTTCAAACACTTCTCTTGCTTCTTCGAAGATGCAGATTTCCTCATAGCATTCCTTTTCCAAGTTTCCTTCGAAGATCTCTTCCAGGAGATAGGAACCTGCACGCCTCCATCTCACCAGAACTTTGTTGGCTTGTGAGGCTGGAAGGAACACTACACAGAGAGACAGGGATACAGTAAGGGGGGCGAGGGGTCGGTTCCTCCTGCTCCGGTGGTGGTCTCTCCATCAGGGTCTCAGCAGCACATGCTGCTGTTCTCTTTCTGACTTCCTGCTTGTGGGCTGGGCCTGGTCTGTGGCCATCTTCAGGGCCAGCTGGTCAATCGCAGGGCCAAGCATCCCTGCTTTTGTTTGTTTGTTTGTTTGTTTTCATTGAGTGAGTGGAATCTGGGGCAGGCACACTTACATTTTATAGATAGACAATCCAGGGTTGAAGAGGCTGTGGCTCACTCAGCTACAATGGGTGAGTGTTCAATCAGAAACCTGAGCACAGGCCAACACCTCATTTTAAGATTTTTCTGTCCCCGATATTACAGAGTCTTGCAAAAATACAAGTTTGGACTCCAGACAGGCACACAACATACAAATGCTGCAATGTGAGAGGGTGTCGGGGAGTGCTCTCCTGCTCACAAGTTAAGGTTAACTGTGGGAGTGTAGGGAGTGAGTGGGATCTCCACAGAAGAAAGGACCTGACCCGGGCAGGACAGGGTGAACAACCGAGAAGGGATTTGCACCACAATGAACTCAAAGGCAATAAGTATGTTCCCTCAGGTGGCTCAGTCACAGGCTTTTTCTTCCTACCTATCCATAGACAGTAACAGGCCCTGGGCATCTCCATCCATGTTACTATCCTGCAGGGGAGCACAGTCAACCCTGTGTCTGTCCAACGCTTGCCTGACCTGGCTTGTACCCCGCCCCAGGCCTTGTCCCTCACGGCAAGTTTTCTGGGCCATCTTTGAATGGCTTTGGAAGACCCGAGGCCCCTCATCATTTTCAGCAGGTGTTGCCATGTGACAACTCTTTGGGAGAGAGAATCAGGAAGTGACAGGTGCCTCAGGACCCTGGAGAATGCATTGTCTACAAATCCAGTGGGGGCTGTCAAGGGTGAGATGGCTGGGTGTGGTGGTTCACACCTGTAGCTTCAGCACTTGGGAAGTGGAGGCAGGGGGATCACCAAAAATTCAAGGGCAGCTTGAGCTATAGAGTAGGACCCTGCCTCAAAAAAAATATTTTTAGCCGGGCGTGGTGGCACACGCCTTTAATCCCAGCACTCGGGAGGCAGAGGTAGGAGGATTGCCAAGAGTTCGAGGCCACCCTGAGACCACATAGTGAATTCCAGGTCAACCTGAGCTAGAGTGAGACCCTACCTCGGAAAAACAAAAACAAAAACAAAAATATTTTTAAATGTTTTAATTTTTATTTATTTGAGAGAGAGACAGACAGACAGACAGACAGACAGACAGACAAAGAGAAAGGGAGGGAGAGAAAGGGAAAAAATGGGCACACCAGGGCCTCTAGCTGCTGCAAATGAACTCCAGATGCATGCACCACCTTGTGTATCTGGCTTACATGGATCCTGGGGAATTGAACCTTGGTCGTTTGGCTTTGCAGGCAAGCACCTTAACCACTAAGCCATCTCTCCAGCCCTCAAAAAAATTTTTTAAAGGATGAAACAGGGGCTAGGGAGGTGGCTTAGTGGTCAAATGCAGTTTCTTGCAGTGGCTACTCGGGGTTCAATTCCCCAGTACTCATTTAAAGCCAGACACACAAAGTGGCACATGTATCTGGAGTTCATTTGCAGTGTCAAGAGGCCCTGGTGCACCCATACTCACATACAATACTCTCTGTGTCCCCTCCTCGTCTCTCTCTGCTTCTGTCTCTCAAATAAATTTCATATATATATATACATACATATATATGTACTTAAAAAGAATAAAACAGCAAATGCCTACCTGACAGCTCCGCCGGGACAAGGAAGAGGATGAGTCCCCAGAGCAGCGAAGCACAGCTGGCCATGCTGACCAGGAGCCTGGCTGGCCCAGGCAGGGCAAGGTCTACAAACAGCCAAAGTCCAGGGTCCCAGGAGGCACTCTGGTCAGTAAGTCGCCTCAGAACATACAGAGGCCTGCACTAGGTGACCACGGACCTAGATGTTGAAAGGTTGAGCTGGAGACTTGCTGTGCCGCCTCCCTGGGCTCTGTCAGCCAGGGTAGGAGAAAAAGCAAAGACAAACGGGAAAGATGGAAGCAGAGGGGCCTCTGGACTGCGTGGGCGGCCGCCTGAGAAAGGGGGCAAAGGCTCACCCAGGATCCTCACTGATGATGAAGAGGGCTCCAGACTCAGGGTGGCTCCACGCAGGCAGGCTTCTCTCCCTGCAAGGGGTCACCCTGGGCCTGGGCACAGTGTGGGCACTACGGGCACAGCCACAAGGAACATGAGGTCTTGGCGGGGGGCACATGGGAGGGTCAGAATGAATGAAAGCGCCAAATCACACTGAAGACTGGGGTAGATGGGGGTAGGTAGCCTGAGCTGAGAGGGACAGTGAGGGCACAGGGGGAAAAGGAGGGGAGAATGTGCCTTGTGATCTGATAGGCCAGGTGAAGTGGGCGGAGTCAGACTCACAGAGAAACCAGACGGGGAGGGCATGAGGTATGTTGTCAGCATTTGGGTTGTAATATTCACAGGGCTGGAACCTGAACTTTTGTTGAGTGAAGGATGTTCACAGGGCAAATTGTAATGGAAACGAACTATAATCTCATTAAAGACCAAGTAGGGCTGGAGAGATGGCTTGGTGTTTAAGTCACATGCCTGAGAAGCCCAAGGACCCAGGTTCAATTCTCCAGGTCCCACTAGAAAAAAAAAAAAGACCAAGTAGCTGGTATCCTTCAAATGAAATGACAGGCTGCCTAACATATATACACTGTGAAGAAAAATGTACAACATGGAAGAAAAACAAGCTTATCTTTAGTGAGTAAGCCAAGATAATAAGCTAAAGGCTGGAAATTAATTTTCTTAGCCACATGAATTTCACACAGCCTAAAAATCTTGATGGGCTGCGTCTTATGAAAAGTCAGGAGAAATGTATCTGTGGAAAGATAGTCCCATATGGAAGTTGGTACAGTTTTTAAAATAGATATATGTATGTATGTATGTGTGTGTGTATAATTTATTTATTTATTTATTTATTTATTTATTTATTTATTTATTTATTTGGTTTTTCAAGGTAGGGTCTCACTCTGGCCCAGGCTGACCTGGACTTCACTGTGTAGTCTCAGGTGGCCTCAGCTAGAGGGAGAAACGGGATGCTAATCCACTTCCTGAGGGCTCTGCCCAGTCACTTCTCAAAGATCCCTCCGGATATTGTCACACAAGGAATGTGGTTTCTGCCTATAAATCTTGAGGGGATAAACACATTCAGATAACAGCAATGACTGAAAGCGTATCCCATGGTTTTTGGTCTTTTTTCACCTCCCATCTCAGTGAGAGTACCTCTGGACCAAAACTACAATTTTAAGGTGACAAAAAGCTCAGCCCTACTGCTCTCCGTCCTTCAGCATGTGGGAGCTCTCGAACCCCTTCTGTCTGGAGGCTCCTGTAGATGAACTCCAGGTCTAACAACACCAGCTCTGTTTTCTTGGAGAGCACCCTTCTTCCTTCGAGTTCTCCATGCTTCTTCCTTACCAAGTCCATGGAGCTTTCCCCACGGAATCTACTGACCCACTGCGCCTGCACAGTTGGACAGGCTTTAGCCCAGAAGATCTGGTTGTGTGAGAACAGTGCCATGGGGGCATTCCCGTGTGTCATGGACCCTTAGCAGTCCTGCTAACGTTGCCTGGGTAGGGCTGTGTTCTCTGGGTGAGTTTGGGGTCCACAAGGAAAGGGAAAATTCCCAGAGGTGTTGCCCTGCCTTCCTGGGGCTGAGGCTGGGACACTGAGCCAGGCACTGTTTCTGACTTCCTGTTTCACACATTCATTTGGCATGAACACGTCCCTCGATCCAGCCTACGCAGACGCTGAGGATGCACGGAGGACATCTGGGCTCCAGTCCCCAACCCTTCCCCCGACCTTCCTCAGGGCCAGGAGGGGCGGGGCCTCTGTGGAAGACACCATTTGGGAAGAAGGCCAATTCTAGCTTTCTGTGGGTAGTGGGGAATCGAACTTGGGCAGGCAGACTTTGCAAACAAGCATCTTTAACCCCTGAACCATCTCCCCAGGCTCATGGAAGACCTTTTTTCTCCTTTGTCACATTGTGAGGTCTTATTTCTGGGTCAGGAAGGCTTCTGCAAGAACAGATCCACGGGAAGACTTTGCTCTGCACTGCACCCAGCCTGGAAACCACTGTCACCTGCTGTGGGAACCTGTGCCCCCATCATATGCACCATAGCAGGAGATGTCTCACTGAAGCAGGCATCACCTTCCCAGGCTCTGACATCCAGGATCTGGAGGTTGATGTTTCTGGCCTTTTTTTAAAGATCGCTGGTGATTAAAAAAAAAAAATATTGCAATACAATGAGAGTGGTCTTTGGCAAACTCCCTTTTAAAATCTTCTCGAATTCCTCGCAGGCTGCCCTTACATGCACACAGGCTCCATCTGCACTTGGTTTATTCCTGGATGGGGCCTGTGTTGATGCTAACCTTGTGCTGTAGTTGGTAGAGGCCAGGGAACTGCTGTTCCTAGGACGACCACAAAATCCAGCCAGGGAGGCAGCGTGATCGTGATCAGCCCACTCCTGGCCTGCCTATAGGGTCAGTGGGGTCACCCTGAAGTGGCCCATTGTCCTTGTCACTGATTGGACTGCAGCTACAGGGATCAGTCCTTCTCTTGGACCCTGGTCACCTTGCTTTGGATTAGTGTGGTTCATTCACTCCAATAGTCATTCTTGTATACTCCCTCCATGCCAACACCGTTAGGGGCAGTGGAACACCAAGAAGACCCAATGGAAACACTGGTTGGGGGTCCATCAGGTCAGAAAGATACCCTCAGCCAGGTGGCCCTCTCCTGCCACCTCCTACCCACACTTGTCCTGCCACACAGCCACTCTGGGGGTGGGCAGCCTATTCCTCCTTTTCTTCTTCTGGCTCCTGCCTCTATCCACCTTAGCACCAGGACCTGTAGCTGGGTCCTTCTATATGATGAGCACCACATGATGGTGTATAAATAGCCTCAGGCTTGCTCTGGGCCTGTGTAGGTGACCCTCCGACGGTTCTGGGAAATCTAGTGTGTTCATGTGGACTTTTCCCAACCTTGCAAAATATCCTGTTTACAAAAGGTGATGTCCAACTCTTGATTTGGGGGGAAGTTTTGTACTAGAACTTTTAAAATTTACCCAGGGAAGTTATGCAAAAGGTAAACTATAAGAAAGTTTGGAAAACAGGGTAGGTCCCCTAGAGTGTGAACTCTATTTACTGAAACTAATTCCAGACCTGGAGGCAGTGAAGGACGAGAGTGGTGAGATGAGCCTGAGCCCCTTCCAGCCACACACATCACCGTGCGTGTATGCTTTGGTGGTGTGGTGAGGGTCTGGAAGAGCAACAGCAACTGCCTGGTTTGGCCAGCCCAGAGACTTGGAATCCAATGTCTGGGCTGAGGCCTGGAGCTAGGCTTTGCAAAAGCCCCAACAAAACTCCTGATCAGACCCCATTTGGGGAGCAATGTCGCCCCTAGTGCTCAGCACACTCACCAGGCAGCCTGGCTCACGGAGACTCCCATGCACAGGGGCCATTTGGCCCAGTACACAGAGTAGTGCCCCGTCTTTGGTCTAGGCAAAAGGCCCTTTGTTTGTTTAGCATCTATTAAAAGCTTTCTTCCTCGAGTTCTGCCTTTCAGGGTGTGACCCCCAAGAAAACATGGTTCCAGCAGTTCCATATTGCTTAATTTCCAGAGTGAGTAAGGGGTCACTAGGCCAGACAGGGGAAATATCAGAAAATCTGGGGTCTCCTGACCCAAGGTGCCAGCAGAGGGACTGTGGCTCCTGTCCTGCTCTGAGTGTGATCCAAGGGCTCTGGACATTGATCCTCAAGGTTGTTGAGCGTGGCCAGTTGTCAGGGACAGTTGGGCTACTCAAGAACAGAAATGCACTGTGCTGGATGGAGATGGACACATCCCAGTATGAGCAGAGGCCTCATCCCCTACAGAGTCTGCAAGTCTCTGAAAGGCTCTGGTCTGGGTCAGCAAGTGGGGGAAACTGCATTGCAGTGGAGCCCTGGTTTCCCAAGTCTAGAGGTCAAGGGAAGGTCAGAATGGGACCTAAAGCTCCCATCACTACAGGTGGCTGGCTGCTCCGAGCACCAGCCTTCTCAGGTGGAAACATTAAACAGTACCAGATGGGGCCCAACAGAGCAACTTCTTTACTGGGGAGGAAGTGCTGACTGTGGGGTCTTGGTTGTGGGCAGGGCCCTGTCCCTCATGGACTTGTCAATCCACCTGAGGAAGGCTGAGACCTTGGTGTAAATCCCATATTTCCCTTTCTTTGCGCACCCTTCTCCCCAGCTGACGATGCCAGTCACATAGTAAGTGTCCTTGAACCGGGTGACATGGGGGCCACCGCTGTCCCCCTGGCAGGCATCCTCCAACTTGGCATCATAGCCAGCGCAGAACATGTTGTGGGTGATGGAGAAGGTAGTGGAGAGCTTGCAGGTGTTGCGGTCCACGTATGGCACCTCCAGCATCTTGAGGGTGGTGGAGGGCTGGCCCTTCTCGTGTGTGCGCCCAAACCCGCTCACAATGCCTGTCTTCTGTGTCATTAGGGTGGCCTCTGCCCAGTCCTTCTGGGGCAGGCAGGCAGGGGCCACATTCATGCGGAACGTTATGGGCGTCTTCAGCTTGAGCACTGCAATGTCACAGTCGTAGGTGTCCTTATCAAATTTGTTGTGCTTGATGATCATCTCCACTTCATGCACCATCTCATTGCCCTCCTCCTGCTCTGTGTTCCGCTCCCCTAGAGCCACAGAGAACAGACAGTGGTTAGTTCCCTGGGGGCCAGGCATTTGCACACTGGATACTTAGAAGCCCCCCCCCCAATTAAACAATGGATCTGGGCCAGGGTTCAGGCCAATGATCTCAGCACTCCAAGGGCTAAGGCAGAAGGTTTGGGTATAAAGCCAGCCTGGGCTACACAGCTACACATCTCAAAAAAGGGAAATGAGGGGCTGGAGAGATGGCTTAGTGGTTAAGTGCTTGCCTGTGAAGCCTAAGGATCCTGGTTCAAGACTCAATTCCCCAGTACCCACATAAGCCAGATGCACATGTGGCGTATGCATCTGGAGTTTGTTTGCAATGGCTAGAGGCCCTGGCACACCCATCCTCCCTTTCTCTGTCTCAAATAAATAAATAAAACTTTTTTAAAAAATTAAAAAGGGAAATGAGGACTGGAGAGATGGAGCAGTGGTTAAGGCACTTGCCTGTAAGTGTAACCACCCAGATTTGATTCCCCAGGACCCATGTAAAGCCAGATGTATCTGGAGATCATTTGCAGTGGCTGGATGTCCTGGCATACTCATGTTCTCATTCCTTTTCTCCCTCTCTTTCTCTTTATCTGCTTAAATATACATATATATATATATATATATATTTGGTTTTTCAAGGTAGGGTCTCGCTCTAGCCTAGGCTGACCTGGAATTCACTATGTAGTCTCTGGCTGGTCTCAAACTCACTGCGATCCTCCTACCTCTGCATCCCAAGTACTGGAATTAAAGGTATGTGCCACCATGCCCAGCTAAACTTATGTATATATATATGCATACATACATACATACATACATACACACATACATGTGTGTGTGTGTGTTTTTTGGGGGGGGGTTCAAGGTAGGGTCTCACTCTAGCTCAGGCTGACCTGGAATTCACTATGTAGTCTCAGGGTGGCCTTGAACTCACAGTGATCCTCCTACCTTTGCCTCCTGAGTGCTGGGATTCAAGGCGTGTGGCACCACACCCAACCTAGTTCTTGGGTTTTGTAGACATTAACTAAGTGATCCACAGATAGAAGAAGGAGGCCTGAGAGTGTTGTACAGAGGAGGAGTCTGAGAAAGGTTTCTGATGAGAGACACTAAGAGAAGGGGCATCATACAGGGCACAGAGACTCAGAAGCCTCTAGAGAGAAGCCTCTGTTGGGGAGGGCCCTTCCTCCTCTCTGTTCCCCCTCCTCTGCCTCCAATCATCCCCCTAGCACATGCACTCCTGGCCCTGAATCAGAGCATCTGTATTTTAGCAAGTGTCCCTGATGGATTCCACCCTTTCTAGAGGGCTTGGAGAGGGCTATCATGGGGCCCAAGGGCCTGAGATGATGGTGGTCCCAGACCTCAGGGGCGGGGGTGGCACTTACCTACCCTCACTGTGAATCGTCTGGCCTGGAGGAGACAGTGCGCGGCAGTGAGGATGTAGAAGCGGTTCAGGATGGTGCCCCGCAGAACCCGTTGTTCTCTTCGTTGACAAGCAGGGCCTGAGACCAGAACCACACGTCTGTAAACCACCTACGGTCTGCACATAGGCTGTGCCCAGCTGACCAGGCTGTGTGGGGCTCTCTGAGGAGACTTCTCTAGGAGCCCTGCACCCACTCCACGGGCCAGAACTTCCATGCCCGCTGGCCTGTCCCCAGAGCCTGTTCTCCTCTGCCTTGGGAGCTTGTGGAGTCTTCTCCTCATTGCTTGGCTTTCTTTCCTGCATCTGCAGGTATTCCAGATCAATAACCAAAAAGTAACTTTAAAAACATTTTGACCATCCCAGCACTCGGGAGGCAGAGGTAGGAGGATGGCCGAGAGTTCGAGGCCACCCTGAGACTACATAGTTAATTCCAGGTCAGCCTGGACCAGAGTGAGAACCTACCTCGAAAAACCAAAAAATAAAAATAAAAAAACCGTTTTGATCAGGGCTGGAGGGATGGCTTAGAGGTTAAGGCACTTGCCTGCAAAGCCAAAGGCCCATGTTCAACTCCCCAGGATTCACGTAAACCAGATGCACAAGGTGGCGCATGCATCTGGAGTTCATTTGAAGTGACTGGAGGCCCTGGCATACCCATTCTCTCTGTCTCTCTTTCTCTGACTCTCTCAAATTAATAAGATAAATTTATTTTTATTTTTGTTTATTTATTTGAGAGAGAGAGAGAAGGAGAGACAGAGAGGCACATAGAGAATAGGCACTCAGGGCCTCCAGCCAGTGCAAACGAACTCCAGATGCATGTGCTGCCTTGTGCATATGGCTTACATGGGTCCTGGGGAGTTGAACCTGGGTCCTTTGGCTTTGCAGTATAAACGTCTTAATGGCTAAGCCATCCCTCCAGCCCTAATAAAATAAATTTTAAAAATGTATTTTAAAAAGTTTTGACCGTAAGTACATATACTTTTGTTTAAGGTGCTTTCTGCCTTCTTAGGATTTAGGTGTTTTGGTAAGAAAGAAAAATTAGAAATGAAGCAATGGCAGTCCTCACCTGTCACTGGGAGAACCTACACCTGCTTGGATTACACTCCCAGAGGTCATCTCCCCAGCCTCACAGTTTTAGGAGGACTGCTCTGACTGCAGCCAGCACAGTGCAGCTCAGGCCAGTTACCTGCCAAGGACACTCTCCTTCTTCACAGTCCCGGCCACCCACAATCCGGCCAAGATTCTTGTGGTCCTCAGAGTATGTCTGGTTGAGGTTGAGTAGATCAAAAGGATTCTGGGTGGGGTACAGCTTGTCCAGGGAATCCCAGTCCAGTATGGTCTCTTCAGAGATGGGCTTACTGCTGTTGGTGGCCTGGGCTGCTGACCTCTTCCTGCGTCCCAAAGTGACTTTTCCACAGGGGAAGCTCTCTGATGGAACAAGGACAGTGCAGGACTCAGTAAAGCCAGAAGCTCTGTGTGCCCCACAAGTCTCATGGGAAGGCAGTTTGTGATGGTCAGTGCTGATTGTCAACCTGATTAGATTGAGAGTCAAACAGGAGTTTGGTAAATCATGCCTCCTGGTGTGACTGTGAGGACCGTTCCAGAAAAGACAAACTAAGAGGGAGACCTTTCCTGAATATAGCAGCAGCATCCCACAGTCTGGAGTCCAGGTAGAATAAAGGGCAGAGAAGGAGGAATCCTGGATGTGAGGGAGATCTGGCTGCAACATCTGTCACCCCTTCACTTGCTGGGGTTGATTTAGCGGATGTGGCTGGCTTAGGCACATGTCCCCTTCCTCCCTCACTGACCCTTGTATGTTCCTTCTGAAGTTGTGCCCTTGGTCAAATAGGATGACCAGTCTTCCGTCAAAGGCATACCAGTGGCTGTGCTTCCTGCTCTAACCTCCAAACAAGCTCTCAGGGAGAAATCCTGCCAGGACGTGGCTCCAGAGCTGCCGCAGGTGAGCTCCTCTGCTCAGCCTTGGCTACCTTGCAAAGATGACTGAAACCTCTGAAACCACGAGCTAAAAGTAAATCCTTCCTCTCTTCAGTTGTTTATGTGAGGTGTTTTGTCACAGTGACAGAACATCTGACCAACACAAAAGAATGGTATTAAGATGGGGATCGTTTCTACAACTCTCTGACCATGTGGTTTAGAAACCTTTGGAACCCGTTTGTGAGAGGAATTTTGAACAATTTGGAAATGTGGGCTAGAAAAATCCTTGAATTCTGTCTAAATGGGTGATTCCAGTGGGAGTAGGCCAAAAGACTTGAAAAACTTGAAGCTTTTCCAGAAAAGGAGCATGCTTATAAAGTTTTGGCTAAGGAAGGCACAGGGATTAAAGACAGCAGACCACTGAAAAGAATATGAATGGGCTGGAGAGATGGCTTAGTGGTTAAGGCATTTGCCTGCGAAGAACAAGGACCCATCTTCTACTCTCCAGGTCACATGTAAGTCAGATGCACAACGTGATGCAAGTACGCAAGGTTGCACATGCACACAAGGTGGCACACGCATCTGGAGTTGGATTACAGTGGCTGGAGACCCTGGCGCACCAATTCTCTCCCCTCCCCCACATAAAAAAGGCCAGTCTGGGGCTGGAGAGATAGCTTGGCGGTTAAGGTGCCTGCCTGCCAAGCCTAAGAACTCCGGTTCCAATTTTCAGGTCCCATGTTTAGCCAGATGCATAAAGTGATGCAAGGGTGCAATGCTACACTTGCCCACAACGGGGCTCACGCATTTGGAGTTCATTCACAGTGGCTGAGAGGCTGCTGGCATGCCCATTCTCTCCCTCTCTCTCTCTCTCCCTCTCTCTCTCTCCCTCTCTCTCTCTCTCCCTCCCCATACATGTATATGTATATGTATATGTATATGTATATGTATATGTATATGTATATGTATATGTATATGTATATGTATATGCAAGCCCAGTCTATTGGGCTTGCCTCAAAAACAAAAAGAATATAAGTAAGGTATATATAATATATAATAAGGAAGGACTGGTGGTACAAGTTTATAATCTCAGCACTTGGGAGGCTGTAGACAGATGATCATGAATTTGAGGCCAAGCCTGGTCTACATAGTGAAGGCTATAAAAAAGCAATGTCAAGTACTTTGCATCAGGACAACAGAGAATATGCCAGTGACCAGCAAGTCCACATTGACACAGGTTGAAGGTGGTTAAGATATAAACCCACTTAAAAAACTTTCTCTTGAGAAAAGAACACCACCAAGGTGCCCTGCCGGCACAGGGCCACCTAGGGAATATTTGTTCAAGTTGTTTTTTTTTTAATTATAGAGAAAGGGAGAGAGAGAGAATGGCGTGCCAGCAGCCTCTCAGCTGCTGTGAACAAACTCCAGACACGTGTGTCCCATTGTGAGTGTGTGCAACATTGCACGCTTAAGTCACTTTTGTGTCTGGCTAAATGTGGGACCTGGAGAATCGAATGGGCGTTCTTAGGCTTCACAGGCAGGCGTCTTACCCGCTAAGCCATCTCTCCAGCCCTTTACCAAGTTGAGTTGTTTATGTCGGGCGCTTTGTCACAGTGTTAGAACACATTCAGGGTCTGCGGGGGCAGGGAGGACAGGGACAAGGACACAGTGACCGTAGGCTGAGCTCACTGGCTCTTCTGCTGAGGCAGGCTAAGGTCAGGCAGATACAACATGCTGTTCACTTATGTCCCTGTAAGGGATGACCATGTCTGGGCCGACAAGGAGACTTGGGGACTCTGTCCTGCAGTTTGTTACTTGGGCGATATTTGTAGTTACAACCCTTTGAAAAGTCTGCAGCATGCTGGGCAGGCACTTTGCCATGGAGCCACACCCCAGCCCGTAATTGTGTTTTCAAACATCAAATTTTATTTTGAACGGATCTGTGATTTCTCTTGGAGTTAAGCTAATTTGCATACACATCAAGAAATAGCTTCAGTTAAAATTTTCTGAACTAGCCGGGTGTGGTGGTGCACGCCTTTAATCCCAGCACTCAGGAGGCTGAGATAGGAGGATCACTGTGAGTTCAAGGCTACCCTGAGACTATAGAGTGATTTCCAGGTCAGTCAGAGCTAGAGTGAGACCCTACCTCAAAAACCAAAAAATAAAATAAAATAAAATTTTCTGAACTACTTTAGGTTTAAAATTTCATTGTCAGGGCTGGAGAGATGGCTTAGCGGTTAAGCGTTTGCCTATGAAGCCTAAGGACCCCGGTTCAAAGCTCAATTCCCCAGTACCCACTTAAGCCAGATGCACAAGGTGGCGCATGCATCTGGAATTAGATTGCAGTGGCTGGAGGCCCTGATGCACCTTTCTCTCTCTGTCTCTGCCGGTTTCTCTGTCTGTCGCTCTCAAATAAATAAAATAAAATAAAAAAATTCATTGTCAATGGTAATAAAAATCTTGCTGCCAGGTGTGGTGGTGCACACTTTTGATCTCAGCACTTGGGAGGCAGAGGTAGAAGAATTGTGATGAGTTCAAGGCCAGCCTAGGACTACAGAGAGAGTCCCAGGTCAGCATGGGTTAGAGTGAGACCCTCCTCAGAAAAGTCCCATCTTTTACCTTTTGAGAGACTCCATGCATGTAAGTGGAGTCATCCTTGAGAGATGCATTTGAGTCACTGTTTCCTGATCATTTAACTTCCGCAGTAAGTGGTTCTCAGTGAGAAGAGGATGAAAAGGAAGAGAGGCAGAAGTAGCACAGGATGGTGTGTCCTGACTGGATCATGCCTGTGCATTTGATTGACAGGGCTATGACCAGCAGCCTTAAGACTGCTCTTCTAACTGGCCTGGGAGATGCCATAGCCAGCGCCAGGGTCAGCTATAGTACTGAGAGACAGATGAAGCGATGTATCCTTGGCCGATCTGGGCCCCTCTCACATGTATGGCAGGAGGCTCAAACTCCTGGTGCTTTGCCTCCCTCCGCCTGGCTTGCACTCACTGCCTTCTGGGAGCCTTGTCAGTGGTGCTGATGCTAACCCCTGGACGCAGCAGTGTCGGGATCTCAGCACGTAGAAGGAACAATGGACTCCATGAGCATGAGGGCGGCAAAAAGAGGCCAGCGCTGGTTCCTCTTCCTGCTCATGTCTCCTTCGCCACTCAAAGACTCTGCCCTCTGTCCTGCCCTCTGGGGTATTGTGACAATGGCCATCACCATTCCATCACCATCCCTGGGGCAGTGAAGGGTGGGCCAACCTACACAGAGATGATTGCTAGCGCCATGGGCAGACTCAACATGGTACTGCCCAGGAATCATCTCTTTTCAGTGCCTGATCTGCCCCAGGAGTGAAGAAATGGTGTCAGCCCACTTCCGATGGAGAAGTGGAGGCAAATTGCCTGTCTGGCTTCCAGATCCCGTGGGTCTGCTTCCAAGCTCTGGCTCCTGTTGTTAATTGACAGTACTGTCGCCTGCAAAGCCCACTTAGAATGTTCTATGTCTCTGTGGCCTGACGAGCCCTACCTGTGGAGAGGCAGGACTTTCCGTCGTCCCCCAGGGTATAGCCGCTGGCACAGGAGCACACCACTGAGTCCTGCTCTTCTCGGCAGAACTGGTCACAGTCCCCATTGTCCAGGCTGCAGAGTTTCCGAGTGACTGCAAAGCAGAGGGATAGGCTGTAGCTGGCCAGAGGGTGCCACCTGAGTTCACTCACCCACAGCCATGCACAGGCCCAGATGAGCAAAGGACCAAAGCCCCAGGCAGGCAGACATGGACAGTTCTAGTGCTAACAGGCCACGTAGTCAGAGAGGTGTCAGCCCTGTGTGCACACTTCCCCTGCTGCCACAGAAACACAAGGAGGTGATCCAGAGCCGCTGTGCTGGCTCCTGCTCCACGCCGAGGCGCTGAGCTGTCCGCTGGCTGTCTTTTCTACAGCAGTGCATCATGGCTCACCTCGCGGCCCTCTCTGACTTCTCTGCACTGATCATCACACCCTACCCCAAGTGGTTTGCAGGACACGTTGCGGCTAAGTTAGGGGGTTGCTCCAGTGTAACCGAGTATAGGCTTTCTAAATTAGAATTAAGGTTGTGTTGTTAGGCATTTCAAAACTCCCTGTCCTCTATCTGCAGGCATGCCTGCTCAGAAGGTCCTTCAAGCACGAGAACTTACAGAATTCACAGTTTTTGCCTTCAAATCCCTCCTGGCAGGTGCACACATACTCTCCAAGGCCATCTTGACACTGGCCCTGATTCTGGCAAGGGTCACTGTCACATTGATCACCATCTGCAAGGAGAAAGGAGAGAAACACCTGCAGTCCAGCTACTCAAGAGGCTGAGGCAGGAGAATTGCTTGAGCCTGGGAGTTTGGGGCCAGTCTAGGAGTCTGGGTAACAGGACAAAAACCTCATTTAAAAGAATGTTACTGCTGGGCATGGTGGCGTACGCCTTTAATCCCAGCATTGCGGAGACAGAGGTAGGAGGATCCCCATGAGTTTGAGGCCATCCTGAGACTACATAGTGAATTCCAGGTCAGCCTAAGCTAGAGTGAGACCATACCTCAAAAAACCAAAAAAAAAAAAAAAAAATGCTGTATTTGAACCAATAACAAAACTGGAATTACTATTACTATTAAAATATTGTAACTAGAGATTGTGAAAACATCCAGGGGGAAATTTTTATCTTTATTATTTTTTCTTTTTTTAAATTTTTTATTGACAACTTCCTTAATTGTAGACAATATCTCATGGTGCTTCCCTCCCTCCCCTCACTTTCCCCTTTGAAACTCCACTCTCCGTCATATCCCCTCCCCCTCTCAGAGGGGAAATTTTTAAATGAATGAGATCTCTAAAGAGCAGGAAGACATTCAGAATGTAATATATTTTCAAAAGTCAAGGGCTGGAGAGATGGCTTAGCAGTTAAGACACTTGTCTGAAAAGCCAAAGGACCAAGGTTCAATTCCCCAGTACCCACATAAGCCAGATGCACAGGGTGGCGTGTGCATCTGGAGTTCGTTTGCAGTGGCTGGAGGCCCTGGTGTGCCTATTCTCATTCTCTCTCTCTCTCTCTCTCTCTGCCTCTTTCTCTTTTAAATAAATAAAATATCTTAAAAAGTCAAATATTTTCTTCTAAATTATATCTTTTTGTTTGTTTGTTTGTTTAATTTTCAAGGAAGGGTCTTGCTCTAGCCCAGGCTGACCTGGAATTCACAATGTAGTCTCAGAGTGGACTCAAACTCACTCTGCCCCCCCCCCAGTGCTGGGATTAAAGGTGTGTGCCACCATGCCCAGCTAATTTCTATATCTTTTTTTTTTTTTTTTTTTTGTTTTTCGAGGTAGGGTCTCGAACTCATGGCAATTCTCCTACCTCTGCCTCTCTAGTGCTGGGATTAAAAGCGTGCACCACCACGCTTGGCTCTATATCTTCTTTTTTTTTTTTTTGAGGCAAGCCCAGCAGATTCTTGTTTATGCAAGAGAGATAGAGAGAAAGAGAGCGAGAGAGAGAAAGAGAACTGGAACACCAGGGCCTCCAGCCACTGCAACCGAACTCCAGACATGTGCACCCCTTGTGCACACGTGCGACCTTGCATGCTTGCATCACTGTGTGTCTGGCTTATTTGGGAACTGGAGAGGCGAACATGAGCCCTTAGGTTTTGTAGGCAAACGCCTTAACCGCCAAGCATCTCACCAGACCTAATTTTTATATCTTAATGAGCCCTTCTCACTAAAGGCTAAAATAGGAAACACCTCACCTTTGTATTTGGTCCAGAATTCATTCTAAAAGAAAAAAAAAAACAGACATTTCACATAGCAGCCATCACCCAGTAACCCACCCAAGGAAGGCTCTGTTCTGGTACTGCACCATCTGATAGGGCTGGCTGTCAGGACCTCCTGCACCTGCCAAGGCCTGGCTCCCACCCTCTTAAAAGCATGGTCTTTGTTAACTACTGAAACTGTTTTTTTTTAATTAATTAATTTTTTTGTGGTTTTCTGAGGTAGGGTTTCACTCTAGCCCAGGCTGACCTGGAATTCACTATGTAGTCTCAGGGTGGCCTCAAACTCTCGGCAATCTTCCTATCTCTGCCTCCTGAGTGCTGAGATTAAAGGCGTGCGCCACCATGCCCGGCTTCTCAAACTGTTTTTTTCAGGTTAATTGCCAATAAGTAAACTGAATTAAAAATAGTTAACTGTGGGGGCTGGAGAGATGGCTTAGTGGTTAAAGCATTTGACTGCAAAGCCAAAGGATCCTGGTCCGACTCTCCAGGACCCACGTAATTCAGATGCACAAGGGTGCTCATGCATCTGGAGTTAGTTTGCAGTTGCTAGAGGCCCTGGCATGCCCATTCTCTCTCTCTCTCTTTCTTTCTTTCTCTCTCTGCCTCTTTCTCTCAGATAAATAAATAAAATATATTTTAAAAATAGTTAGCTCTATTCTCTATCTCCTAGTTCTCAGTTAATAGACCTGGCCTGAAAATTGTGAATTAGCTTAAAACAAGTCAAGAATTCACATTACATTAACATATATTCTCAGTTTTAAAATATCAAGGATGAGGAAAAAGGGGAACCCTTCTATAATGGTGGTGGGAATGTTATCTGGTCCAGCCATTGTGGAAATCCGTGTGGAGGTTCCTGAGACAGCTGAAATCTTTTACTGTTGGTAGCTGTTTCAATAGTGCCCCTCCCTCAATTCAGGTCCACCTGGGACTTCAGAATGTAACGTTAACTAGAAATGGGCCTTTGAAGCCGAGTGTGGGGGCGCGCGCCTTTAATTCCAACACTCGATAGGCAGAGGTAGGAGGATCGCCATGAGTTTGAGGTCACCCTGAGATACATAGTGAAATCTAGGTCAGCCTGAGCTACAGTGAGCCTTTATCTCAACAAAAACAAACAAACAAACAACAAACTGGGTCTTTGGAGATGTAATGAAGGCAATGGCCCAGATGAGTTGTACAGGGCTGTCATTTGCTCCATTCCAATGAGAATGTCTCTACAATAGCAGCCAGGAAAGGGTGCCTGGAGCCTATGGGAAGAGGAGAGCAGAGTGCTGCCTGGAGCCCCAGAAGCAGGAAACAAGTCTGGCCCTTCAGGTGGAGCTAACCTTTCCTGGATCTGGGGTTTGTCTCCTCCAAAACTATGAGAGAATAAATCCCTATTGTTTTATTTAAAATATTTATTTATTTGAGAGAGAGGAGTATGGGCATGCCAGGGCCTCTTGCCACTGCAAACCAACTTCAGACACGTACATCACTTTGTGAATCTGGTTCTATGTGGGTGCTAGGGAATTGAACCTGGGCCAGTAGGCTTTGCAAGCGCCTTTAACCACTGACCCATCTCTCCAGCCCAAATTTCTGTTATTTTAAACCATCCAATTTGTGAGACTTTCTTATGGTAGCCCTAAGAATACATGTCTTTAAAATATTTTGTTTTAGGGTTTCAGACATAGCTCATTGGTAGAATGCTTGCCTATCTTGTGTGAAGCCTAGTTTCAATCCCAAGTAAGAGAGAGAGAGAGAGAGAATGAGTCTTAATTTGTTTTTCAGTACAAAACACATTTTCATAAGTGAAACAGAAGCTAGGGAGATAACTCAGTTGGTAAAGTGCTCATCTCACAAGCATAAGGACACGAGTTTAATCCCAGAACCCACATTCAAAAAAGACCAGTGGCACGTGTTTGTGATCCCAGTGCTGGGAGGCAGAGATAGGAGGATCCCTGAGGATTGCAGGCAGCCAGTCTAGCCTGATTAGGTGAATTCCAGGCCCGCGAGAGATGCTGTCTCAAAGTGGATGGATAGTGAGATAGTGACTGATAAACAACACCAGGTTGTCATCTGGCCTCTACAGGCATGCTCACAAACATGTACACACACCTGCACACACACACACACACCCGCACGCACGTCAGCTAGTTCCCCCTAGTTTAAAATGACACAGTAATATCTATTTTGGTGTACCATTTAATGAATTTCAGCAGATGTGTAGACTTGAGTAAACCCTATCACAATTGACACAGCACGGTTCCACCCTCTCTCTAACCCTCACACCAGCCCCTCGACCTGCTTTGCCCTGGCACCTCCCACCAACCTGCAGTTCATCACCGGAAGCAAGGACGTGTTAGGAATGCTGTAAGTGAAATCGTCCATTCTACGGTCTGGGAGGACCCGCCTGCTCTCTTCTGCACAATGTCTCTGTGTGCCTGGTGTGTGCTCCTGCTGTTGCTGGTCCC
Source organism: Orientallactaga sibirica (assembly GCA_036365145.1). Taxonomy (NCBI): domain Eukaryota; kingdom Metazoa; phylum Chordata; class Mammalia; order Rodentia; family Dipodidae; genus Orientallactaga; species Orientallactaga sibirica. Next base: position 18,784,371 of record JAEOAD010000041.1, on the reverse strand, counting down.
ATGCTACCCTACGGCTGAGTCAGTTTGCTTGCCTTCACCACCAGTAGATGCTTAGGTAATTTCCAGTTTGAGACAATTAGGATTGGAGCTGCTATACACATTTATATAAATAATATAAGTATGTGAGACAGGATCTCACATATGCCAAGCTGACCTCAAACTCCCTAGGTAGCTGAGGACAACCTTGAACTCCTGATCCTCCTGCTACCGGCTCCTGAATGCTGGGGTTACAGGTGTGTGCCATGAAGCCCATTTTATGCTGTGCTGGGAATCAAACTCAGGGTCTTGTGCCCTGAGCTACATTCCCAGTTCTATCTATGAATTTTTTTTTTTTTGAGGTAGGGTCTTGCTCTAGCTCAGGCTGACCTGGAATTCACTAGGTAGTCTCAGGCTGGCCTCAAACTCATGGTGATCCTCCTACCTTGGCCTTCTGAGTGCTGGGATTAAAGCTGTGCACCACCGTGCCTGGCCTATCTATGAATTTTTATGTGAAAATAAGTTTTCATTTTTTAGGAAACCACTCAGGGATGGGATTGCTGTGACAGTGAGTACTTTGTATGTCTTTCTGAGAAACTCATTGCACATTGTATGGGCGTATAGGAATCTGACACTCTATTTTCCCCTCATGATTTCAGCAGCCTCTCTCATCTCTCTGTCAGTGTTTTACGCCACAAGTATATCAGAGGTCTTCAGAGGTTTGCATTTCTTCAGTTATTTTATTTATTTATTTATTTATTTATTTATTTATTTATTGTTTTTTCTAGGTAGAGTCTTGCTCTACCCCAGGTGGACCTGGAATTTACTATGTTGCTCAGGGTTGCCTTGAACTCCTACCTCAGCCTCCTGAGTGGTGGAATTAAAGGTGAGTGCCACCATGCCCAGCTTGCATTTCTTTCTTTCTTTTTTTAATTTAATTTATTTATTTGAGAGAGAGAAAGAGGCAGATAGAGAGAGAATGTATTTATGTATTTATTTGAGAGAAAGAGAGAGAGAGTATGGGCATGCCAGGGCCTCTAGCCACAGCAAACAAACTCCAGACGCATGCACCACCTTGTGCATCTGGCTTACTAGGGAATCAAACCTGGGTCCTTTGGCTTTGTAGGCAAGCGCCTTAACTGCTACCATCTCTCCAGCCCTGGGTCTGCATTTCAATGGTGGCTAATGGTGCTGCATATTTTCTCATGGTCTCATCATCTCCTTTTTCTGTAGCGAGGGGCTGTTCAAGTCTTGTTCAATGAATTTAATTAGGTGTTCATTTTCTTCCTTTGGGTTGTATGAGTTCCTTATAGATTCTGTGTTTTCAGACTTTTTTTTTTTTTTTTTTTTTTTTTTTTCGATGTAGGGTCTCACTCTAGTCCAGGCTGATCTGGAATTCACTATGTAGTCTCAGGGTGACCTTGAACTCATGGTAATTCTCCTACCTCTGCCTCCCGAGTGCTGGGATTAAAGGCATGCGCCACCACGCCCGGCTTTGTTTTCAGACTTTTAAAAAACTATTTATTTATTTACTTGGGCTGGAGAGATGGCGTAGCAGTTAAGGTGCCTGCCTCCTAAGCCTAAGAACGCTGGTTCCAATCTCCAGGTCCCACGTTTAGCCAGATGCAAAGTGACACAAGGGCACAATGCCACACTTGACCTCAAGGGGGCGCACGCATCTGGCTTTCGTTCACAGCAGCTGAGAGGCTGCTGGTGCGCCCATCTCTGTCTTCCTCTCCTTCTCTCTGTCTCTCTCTATGTCTCTCTCAAAAAAGAACTATTTATTTACTTAAGAGAGAGAGAAAGAGAGAGATAACAGGTGTGTCAGGGCCTCTAGCCACTGCAAACAAACTCCAGATGCATGCACCACCATGCCCAACTGGCTTATGTGGGATTTGGGGAATTGAACCTGGGTCCTTAGGCTTCACAGGCAAGTGCCTTAACCACTAAGCAATCTCTCCAGCCCTCTTTATTGCTTCTGGATTCCTTGTTGGATATATGAATTGCAAATGCTTTCCTGATCTGTAGCTTGTATTTTCATTCTCTTAGAGTCTCTTAGAGAAGTTTTTATTTCGACAGAATCCAGTTGACTAACTTTCCTCTTATGAGTCATTCTTTCCATGTCATGTTTGAGAACTTTGTCTAACTCCATGTCATAAGTTTATTCCCAAAAGTTGAAATTAAAAACAATGTGTAAGCTGGGCGTGGTGGCGCACGCCTTTAATCCCAGCACTCGGGAGGCAGAGGTAGGAGGATCGCCTGAGTTCAAGGCCACCCTGAGACTACATAGTGAATTCCAGGTCAGCCTGGGCCAGAGTGACACCCTACCTCAAAAACAAAAAAAAAAAAAAAAAAAAACCAATGTGTGTGTGTGTGTGTGTGTGTGTGTGTGTGTGTTATTATGGGCATGTCATGGCCTCTTGCTGCAAACAAGCACCATAGACTTGCACCACTTTTTGCACCCAGTTTATGTGGGTGGCTTGGGAACTGAACCAAGGTTGGCAAGCCAGTGCTTTTAACTGCTGAGCCATCTTTTCAGTCCTTAGAGTTGAAAAGTTTTATGCCTTATCTTTAAATACATGATATATTTTGTGTTAGGGATTTTAAATTTTATTTTTTATGTATTTATTTGACAGAGAGAAAGACAGTATGGGCACACCAGGAGCTCTTGCCACTGCAAATGAACTCCAGATGCATGTGTCACTTTGTGCATTTGGGTTTACATGGGTCCTGGGGAATTGAACTTGGGTTATTAGGCAAGTGCCTTAACCACTGAGCCATCTTTCCAGCTCTGTGTTAGGTTTTGTAGTGTGGGATTTGGATCAGTATTTAGGTAAACATGCAATTATTTGAATACTGCTATGGCCTCAGTGTGTCACCCCCAATTCGTATGTTGGAACAATGTGTAAGCACTAAAAGGGTCAAAGTTTTTTTTTTGGGGGGGGGTGGGGTTCGAGGTAGGGTCTCACTCTAGCTCAGGCTGACCTGGAATTCACTATGTAGTCTCAGGGTGGCCTCGAATTCATGGCGATCCTCCTACCTCTGTCTTCCGAGTGCTGGGACTAAAGGCGCCACCACCACGCCCAGCAAGAGTCAAAGTCTTTGTGAGGTGATTAGCTAATGCAAGCTCTGTTCCTGTGGGTCTGCTCTTCCTCCTAATGCCATGTGAAGGTGTGGCAACCAGAAGTCCTGGAAGCAGATGTGAGCCCTCACCAGACGCCACACCAAACCTGCGAGGACCCCTGTCTTATATCCCCATCCTCGATGATTGTGAGCAGTGACTTTTTGCCATTTGCAAATTACCCAGTCTAGGGCATTTTGTTATAGGAACACAAAGAGACTGAGACCCAGGGTGCTTACTGACAAGGATAATTCTTGGTCCACTGCATAGTTTTTGAAGCTTGGTCCAAAAGGAACTTTCCACCCCCACGTGGTCCTCTTTCTGAACTCCCTTCCATTGCACTGACATGCATCGTGTCTCTCTCATGAATCCCCATGAGGAACTCAGCTTGCTAGTGAGTTTCCTCCCTGAAGGAAGCAGTCAGAGTGCTGAGCTAGTTCAGCCCCCAGCCAGTACAGGAGCCGGGAGGGTTCTGACCCCAGTCACTAGAGGAGCTGGGATACTCTCGCCTCAAGCTAGTGATGGGTTTGGGATGATCCAGACCTTAGCAAGTGAAAGATCTGAGAGGGTCCAGCCCCTAGCCAGTGAAGAAGCTGGGCTGACCCATTTCCAGTATCTTCCATGTGAACCCTGCCCAACTCACCATCTTCTCGTCATTCTCAAAGACTTCTCGAGCTTCTTCATAAGAGCAAGTCTCTTCCATACACTCTCTTTCCAAGTTTCCTTTCTTCACCTCTTCAAAAAATGTGTTTGCTCTCCGAGATCTCATCAGGACGTTGCTGGCATGTTCCCGGTCAATGAACACTGGAAGACAGGAAAAGACGCAGGTAAAGGGTCTCGTCCAGTGCATGTTCCCGGTCAATGAACATTAGAAGACAGGAAAAGACGCAGGTAAAGGGTCTTGTCCAGTTACCAGGTCTCCCCAGCCTTCAGTACATTACCTCCACTGCTCAAAAGGCTGGTGAGCTGTGGGGGCTGCTGACCTTACTCTCTCTTGGCCCACCTGCCCCCACGGGCCAAGAAGGAGTAGAGTGCTTGGTGCGGTCACTAGGGCCCAGATGCCCTTGGAGCAGGGAGAGTTCAGAGGAGGGTTTGGGTGGGTACCTGAGGTTGGCAGATGCGCAAGGGCTGGGGAACTGTAGGGTGGGTGATTTGGAGGGGGTGGGTGAGCTGACTGGCCTGTTTCCCTCTCCCAAGAATATTTGTGGGGGCTCAGGACCCATGGCTTATATTGATTGGCAACTTGGAAGGATCTAGAAATTCCCTGTGAGGGGTTAGGTTAGCCTCTGGGCATGATGGGCAGGGATTATCTTGACTAGGTTAAGTAGAGTTGGAAAGTAGAAGGTATAGGGGGCACATTTCCAAGGACCAGGCTGGACCATAGAAACATGAGCAAGCTGCCTGAACATGAACACTCGTCACTCTGCTCTGCCTCCTCCATGTTGATGTGACACGTGAGCCAACTTCCTGTCATGCTTTCCCTGACACAATGGACTGTGTTCTGTGGAACTATAAACCAATATAAACTCTTCCCCTGCCACGATGGACTGTGTTCTGTGGAACTATAAACCAATATAAACTCTTTTCCTGCCACGATGGACTGTGTTCTGTGGAACTATAAACCAATATAAACTCTTTTCTGCCACGATGGACTGTGTTCTGTGGAACATAAACCAATATAAACTCTTTTCCTGCCACGATGGACTGTGTTCTGTGGAACATAAACCAATATAAACTCTTTTCCTGCCACGATGGACTGTGTTCTGTGGAACATAAACCAATATAAACTCTTTTCCTGCCACGATGGACTGTGTTCTGTGGAACTATAAACCAATATAAACTCTTTTCCTGCCACGATGGACTGTGTTCTGTGGAACATAAACCAATATAAACTCTTTTCCTGCCACGATGGACTGTGTTCTGTGGAACTATAAACCAATATAAACTCTTTTCCTGCCACGATGGACTGTGTTCTGTGGAACTATAAACAAATATAAACTCTTTTCCTGCCACGATGGACTGTGTTCTGTGGAACATAAACCAATATAAACTCTTCCCCTGCCACAATGGACTCTGTTCTGTGGAACATAAACCAATATAAACTCTTTTCCTGCCACGATGGACTGTGTTCTATGGAACATAAACCAATATAAACTCTTCTCTGCCACAATGGACTGTGTTCTGTGGAACATAAACCAATATAAACTCTTCCCCTGCCACAATGGACTCTGTTCTGTGGAACATAAACCAATATAAACTCTTTTCCTGCCACGATGGACTCTGTTCTGTGGAACATAAACCAATATAAACTCTTTTCTGCCACGATGGACTGTGTTCTGTGGAACATAAACCAATATAAACTCTAAACTGTGTTCTTTTAAACCAATATAAACTCTTTTCCTGCCACGATGGACTGTGTTCTGTGGAACTATAAACCAATATAAACTCTTTTCCTGCCACGATGGACTGTGTTCTGTGGAACATAAACCAATATAAACTCTTTTCCTGCCACGATGGACTGTGTTCTGTGGAACTATAAACCAATATAAACTCTTTTCCTGCCACAATGGACTGTGTTCTATGGAACATAAACCAATATAAACTCTTTTCCTGCCACAATGGACTGTGTTCTATGGAACATAAACCAATATGGACTGGACTGTGTTCTGTGGAACATAAACCAATATAAACTCTTTTCTGCCACAATGGACTGTGTTCTGTGGAACTATAAACCAATATAAACTCTTCCCCTGCCACAATGGACTCTGTTCTGTGGAACATAAACCAATATAAACTCTTTTCCTGCCACGATGGACTGTGTTCTGTGGAACTATAAACCAATATAAACTCTTCCCCTGCCACGATGGACTGTGTTCTGTGGAACATAAACCAATATAAACTCTTTTCCTGCCACGATAGACTGTGTTCTGTGGAACATAAACCAATATAAACTCTTTTCCTGCCACGATGGACTCTGTTCTGTGGAACATAAACCAATATAAACTCTTTTCCTGCCACGATGGACTGTGTTCTGTGGAACATAAACCAATATAAACTCTTTTCCTGCCACAATGGACTCTGTTCTGTGGAACATAAACCAATATAAACTCTTTTCCTGCCACGATGGACTGTGTTCTGTGGAACATAAACCAATATAAACTCTTTTCCTGCCACGATGGACTCTGTTCTGTGGAACATAAACCAATATAAACTCTTTTCCTGCCACGATGGACTGTGTTCTGTGGAACATAAACCAATATAAACTCTTTTCCTGCCACGATGGACTCTGTTCTGTGGAACATAAACCAATATAAACTCTATTCTGCCACGATGGACTGTGTTCTGTGGAACATAAACCAAAATAAACTCTTTTCCTGCCACGATGGACTGTGTTCTGTGGAACATAAACCAATATAAACTCTTTTCCTGCCACGATGGACTGTGTTCTGTGGAACTATAAACCAATATAAACTCTTTTCCTGCCACGATGGACTGTGTTCTATGGAACATAAACCAATATAAACTCTTTTCCTGCCACGATGGACTGTGTTCTGTGGAACTATAAACCAATATAAACTCTTTTCCTGCCACGATGGACTGTGTTCTGTGGAACATAAACCAATATAAACTCTTTTCCTGCCACGATGGACTGTGTTCTGTGGAACTATAAACCAATATAAACTCTTTTCTGCCACGATGGACTGTGTTCTGTGGAACATAAACCAATATAAACTCTTTTCCTGCCACGATGGACTGTGTTCTGTGGAACATAAACCAATATAAACTCTTTTCCTGCCACGATGGACTGTGTTCTGTGGAACTATAAACCAATATAAACTCTTTTCCTGCCACGATGGACTGTGTTCTATGGAACATAAACCAATATAAACTCTTTTCCTGCCACGATGGACTGTGTTCTGTGGAACTATAAACCAATATAAACTCTTTTCCTGCCACGATGGACTGTGTTCTGTGGAACTATAAACCAATATAAACTCTTTTCCTGCCACGATGGACTGTGTTCTGTGGAACTATAAACCAATATAAACTCTTTTCTGCCAAGATGGACTGTGTTCTGTGGAACTATAAACCAATATAAACTCTTTTCCTGCCACGATGGACTGTGTTCTGTGGAACTATAAACCAATATAAACTCTTTTCCTGCCACGATGGACTGTGTTCTGTGGAACTATAAACCAATATAAACTCTTTTCCTGCCACGATGGACTGTGTTCTGTGGAACATAAACCAATATAAACTCTTTTCCTGCCACGATGGACTGTGTTCTGTGGAACATAAACCAATATAAACTCTTTTCCTGCCACGATGGACTGTGTTCTGTGGAACTATAAACCAATATAAACTCTTTTCCTGCCACAATGGACTGTGTTCTATGGAACTATAAACCAATATAAACTCTTTTCCTGCCACGATGGACTGTTTTCTGTGGAACATAAACCAATATAAACTCTTTTCTGCCACAATGGACTGTGTTCTGTGGAACTATAAACCAATATAAACTCTTCCCCTGCCACAATGGACTCTGTTCTGTGGAACATAAACCAATATAAACTCTTTTCTGCCACGATGGACTGTGTTCTGTGGAACATAAACCAATATAAACTCTTTTCCTGCCACGATGGGCTGTGTTCTGTGGAACTATAAACCAATATAAACTCTTTTCCTGCCACGATGGACTGTGTTCTGTGGAACATAAACCAATATAAACTCTTTTCCTGCCACGATGGACTGTGTTCTGTGGAACTATAAACCAATATAAACTCTTTTCTGCCACGATGGACTGTGTTCTGTGGAACTATAAACCAATATAAACTCTTTTCCTGCCACGATGGACTGTGTTCTGTGGAACTATAAACCAATATAAACTCTTTTCCTGCCACAATGGACTGTGTTCTGTGGAACTATAAACCAATATAAACTCTTTTCCTGCCACGATGGACTGTTTTCTGTGGAACATAAACCAATATAAACTCTTTTCCTGCCACGATGGACTGTGTTCTGTGGAACATAAACCAATATAAACTCTTTTCCTGCCACGATGGACTGTGTTCTGTGGAACTATAAACCAATATAAACTCTTTTCCTGCCACAATGGACTGTGTTCTGTGGAACTATAAACCAATATAAACTCTTTTCCTGCCACGATGGACTGTGTTCTGTGGAACATAAACCAATATAAACTCTTTTCCTGCCACGATGGACTGTGTTCTGTGGAACATAAACCAATATAAACTCTTTTCCTGCCACGATGGACTGTGTTCTGTGGAACATAAACCAATATAAACTCTTTTCTGCCACGATGGACTGTGTTCTGTGGAACTATAAACCAATATAAACTCTTTTCCTGCCACGATGGACTGTGTTCTGTGGAACTATAAACCAATATAAACTCTTTTCCTGCCACGATGGACTGCTTTCTGTGGAACATAAACCAATATAAACTCTTTTCCTGCCACGATGGACTGTGTTCTGTGGAACATAAACCAATATAAACTCTTTTCCTGCCACGATGGACTGTGTTCTGTGGAACTATAAACCAATATAAACTCTTTTCCTGCCACAATGGACTGTGTTCTATGGAACTATAAACCAATATAAACTCTTTTCCTGCCACGATGGACTGTGTTCTGTGGAACTATAAACCAATATAAACTCTTTTCCTGCCACGATGGACTGTGTTCTGTGGAACTATAAACCAATATAAACTCTTTTCCTGCCACGATGGACTGTGTTCTGTGGAACTATAAACCAATATAAACTCTTTTCCTGCCACGATGGACTGTGTTCTGTGGAACTATAAACCAATATAAACTCTTTTCCTGCCACGATGGACTGTGTTCTGTGGAACATAAACCAATATAAACTCTTTTCCTGCCACGATGGACTGTGTTCTGTGGAACTATAAACCAATATAAACTCTTTTCCTGCCACGATGGACTGTGTTCTGTGGAACATAAACCAATATAAACTCTTTTCCTGCCACGATGGACTGTGTTCTGTGGAACTATAAACCAATATAAACTCTTTTCCTGCCACGAAGGACTGTGTTCTGTGGAACATAAACCAATATAAACTCTTTTCCTGCCACGATGGACTGTGTTCTGTGGAACTATAAACCAATATAAACTCTTTTCCTGCCACGATGGACTGTGTTCTGTGGAACATAAACCAATATAAACTCTTTTCCTGCCACGATGGACTGTGTTCTGTGGAACTATAAACCAATATAAACTCTTTTCCTGCCACAATGGACTGTGTTCTGTGGAACTATAAACCAATATAAACTCTTTTCCTGCCACGATGGACTGTGACATAAACCAATATAAACTCTTTTCCTGCCACGATGGACTGTGTTCTGTGGAACTATAAACCAATATAAACTCTTTTCCTGCCACAATGGACTGTGTTCTGTGGAACTATAAACCAATATAAACTCTTTTCCTGCCACGATGGACTGTGTTCTGTGGAACATAAACCAATATAAACTCTTTTCCTGCCACGATGGACTGTGTTCTGTGGAACATAAACCAATATAAACTCTTTTCTGCCACGATGGACTGTGTTCTGTGGAACATAAACCAATATAAACTCTTCCCCTGCCACAATGGACTCTGTTCTGTGGAACTATAAACCAAAATAAACTTTTTCCCTTCCTAAGTTGCTTCTGGCCAGGAATTTTGTCCCAGCAATGAGGAAGTAACTGATAAAATGCCTAAGGAAATACTGTCTGAGACTAGAACCTAAGGCCCTCTTTCCAAGGCTGGCCTCTCAGGTCTCGTGCCTCAAATCTCCCTTGCTCTGGCCGATCTCTGCCACACTCGCCCATTTGCTGTCTGGATTAGGACTGAATGCTTTATCACCCCAGGGCCTTAACATCTGCCCTCCTCCTAGTCCGGAACCTTCTTCCTCAATTTGATTGTTATCTTCATTGTCAACTTGACTGGGAGACTGAAGCATACCTCTGGGTGTGTCTGGAAGCGTGTTTCCAGAGAGGAGGAAGGGAGACGGATCTGTCTTGAATGTGAGCAGAGCACCCCATAGGCTAAGCCCAGAGAGCATGAAAGGGATGAAGACAGGAGGAAGGCAGCCGAACGCCCGCATTGGCCTTGCTCGGTTTCCTGGCTGACATGATGTAAACTGCTTTGCCCTGCCATGCTCTCCACACCATGACGGACCAGAACCTCCGAAATCATGAGCCAAAATAAATCCGTAAGTTGCTGTCAGGTGTTTGTCCTGACCACCCTGTCACTGTTGTCCCTTCCACATCTCTCTGACCCTCTTGCCCCAGCTGTGTCCCATCATAGCTGTTCTCTGGTGTTACATATGGGAAGGTTTGCTATTGTCCCCTCGATGAGAATGTGGCTTCTGCACAAAGACTTGGCCTGTCTGCTTGTCCCTATGTCCCCATTCCCAAGCAGAGCATGTGCTTAATAAACCCTTGTCAATGCATAAAGGAGGGGGATTGGACAACTGGATTGCCCTCAGGCTCTGCCCTCTGAACCAAATTTTTGTCACCAGGTCTGGCATTAGATGGACGCAATTGGCAACTCAAAATTCAAGCATGTTAGCCAGGCGTGGTGGCTCACACCTTTAATCTCAGCACTCGGGAGGCAGAGGTAGGAGGATCACCATGAGTTCGAGGCCACCCTGAGACTACAGAGTGAATTCCAGGTCAGCCTGAGCTAGAGTGAGACCCTACCTGGAGAACAAAATGCAAGCATGTTGAGACTGATACATTTGTCTTTGGAAATCAGTGAGCCACGAAAGCCTGGATACCCAGGGCACCGCAGCTGCTGCTGTGGGTTATGTTAGCTCGTCCTTCGGTTTTCCAGTTCCCACACATCACGATCCTCAAACATGAGGCTGTCTCTGTGGTGCTGGCCCTATTGGTGACACGCAGGCATCAATCAATAGCGTGTGACAACATTCACAAAGGGTGACTCTAAACCCGCTGAGTGTAGAGGTGGGAACTGAGCCATGTGACCCAAGGCTGCTTGTTGAGTTGTGTGAACAGAGCATGTTCTAAGTTAACTAAAAGAAATGCTTCTCTTGGGTGGGTTTGAGACCTGCTTAATTCCCATCTGTATAGCCTTGCCCTGTGCAGCCCCCAGCCTAGCCAAGCTGCTTGAGCAGGGTGGCCCTGGCTCTGTGTCTGTCAGCCACCCCAGCATCACCCTCTCTGTGTCTGTCCCTTTCTCTTTGCTTGGTCCTCTCTTCTTATATTTGTCCTCCCATTCTCTGTTCTGTTTTGCCTTCCCTTGCCTTCTCCCTTCAGGTCCCTTTCTTGCGTTTGAATCTCTTCATGACTCTCACTGGAAGTTGCCACTGGATCTAACTGTACTTTTAAATGGGAAGCCAGACTGCAGCTGGGCCAGCACGCGTACCATCCCAGAGTCTGACTGTCCACCTTTGCCCCTCCTCCCCAGTCACTCTGGAGTATAAAGAAATAGGGAACTTACCACCTCTCCCAGGCAGCAGGAGGCTGGCCAGAGCAACATAGAGCAGGCCGAGTTGCAGAAGGCTTTCCATGGTGTGGCCAAGGAGAGCAGCAGCTACAGGCATGGGGCAAGGTTCACTTTCCCTGGGCCCCAGGTGGCTGCAGTCCTGCTGCTTATCTTGGCCTCTTGATTGGAGCCTGGGCCTGCTGTGAGGTCAAGGGACTGGGGCTTGTGGTCATTGGCCTCCGCCTTTTCCAGGCAGAGTGGGTGGCTGGGAGGTCTTGTCCTCTCAGAAACTGCCCTCAGGGCCTGCTTCGGACACTCTGAGGGTGGAAGTGCTGCTTCATGGTCTTTCTCTAGTCTTCAGATGTTCATCTCAGCTCCCTGCTAGTCCTTAGTGAAAGTATGGCTTCCCCATCAGTTTTTAAGAACAGAAGCTGAGGTGTAGAGGGTGGAGGGGCATGACCTGGAGGCCAGGGTAGAAGAGGGATTTGTGCCCAGGTTCTCAGTTTTCTGCTTGACCCCACATGACCCCAGCACGGTTGTGGGTGTGGGACTCAGGAGTTCCTTGGATAATGGCAGTCTCACCATGGGGCTGAGAATTAGGGGACAATATCAGTGGAGTGACATAGTAAGTTCACCCCGTTGTAAGGTGATGCCCTGGACAGTCCATAGGGAAGAGAGGCTTGGTGACACTGGAAACTTCAGGGTCAGAAGACCATGACCACAGGGCCTGCCACTTGCAGTGGGTCTTATGAACACACCCGATGATGTCAGTATGAGGCTGGGGTTGGTGTCCCATCAGGAGGTCATTGTCATAAACCTGGCAGCACCTGAACCCACGAGAACTTGGTTCTCTAGAGGAATGGAACAGAGCAAATATATACGTGCATCTTCATGCACATATATCCATGCCTGAAGGCTGAAGAATGGAGTTCCAACGTCAGAGAAGCCGGGCACTAACAAAGTAGATGCACTTGCCAGTGAGGCAGGGAAAAGGGTGCCTTCTTCTTGGGGCCGCTTTGTGCGTAGGCTGCCGCTGGAAGCGCTGCCTGTCTTGGGAGGAAGTCTTCCACCTTGGTTGTCCTGGACATGCCCTCACAGACCTGCCCAGGACAAGTGTCTTACTTGGTTCCTGACCTCATCAAGGTGACAATAGAAATGAACTGGCACAGGGTATAGGAGATATGCTGGTAGCTGATGTCTGGTTCTTGCCTTTTGCTGCCATGAGTAATTCTATGATGGCATCCAGAGTGAGACACGGGTGTGATGGCGCACACCTTCACCCTCGGCACTCAGGAGGCCAAGGCAGAAGCATTGCCGTGCATTTGAGACAAGACTGAGCTAAAGAGTGAGTTCCAGGTCAGCCTACGCTAGAGTAATCCTGCCTCAAACAAACAAACAAACAAACAAACAAACAAACAAACAAACAAACAGACAGGGTAAGACATTCAAGGCAGACTCGGAAACTGGGATCAAGACCAGAGCGTGGAGCTGATTTGGGGCCCTTCCTCTGTCCCCCACCCTCTCCCTAGCCCCACTGCCTAATCCACAAATGAGCACATCACCTGTCTTTAGGGGCCAGGCCTTCAGTGAGGTCTTTTTGGATACTTGGTGTCTGTGGTAGTTTGAATGTGTGTCCCCTCTAGACTCATGTGTTTTACTTTATTTTTATTTATTTATTTATTTTTTTGGTTTTTCGAGGTAGGGTCTCACTCTAGCCCAGGCTGACCTGGAATTCACTATGTAATCTCAGGGTGGCTTCCAACTCATGGCAATCAACCCACCTCTGCCTCCCAAGTGCTGGGATTAAAGGTGTGCGCCACCACGGCCTGCTACTTTATTTTTTTATATTTATTTATTTATTTAGGTTTTTTGAGGTAGGGTTTCACTCTGGTCCAGGCTGACCTGTAATTAACTATGTAGTCTCAGGGTGGCCTCGAACTCAGGACGATCCTCCTACCTCTGTCTCCCAAGTGCTGGGATTAAAGGCATGCACCACCACACCTGGCTCTATTTTATTTTTTTAAAACTATTTGTTAAGATTAATTAATTAATTTTTATTTGGGATAGAGAGAGGAGGGGAGAGAGAAAGAGAGAGAGAGAACGGGTGCACCAGGGCTTCTAGCCACTGCAAATGAACTCCAGATGCATGTGCCACCTTGTGTATCTGGCTTACGTGGGACCTGGAGAATTGAACCTAAGTCCCTAGGCTTTGCAGGCATGTGCCTTAACTGCTAAGCAATCTCTCCAGCTCTCAGGTATTTTATTAAATCTTGTAACTTGGGTCCCCAGGAGTCTGGAGGAGTGTCACTGGGGGTAGAGCCTGGGGTCCAGCCTTCACCCTCAGGTATGTTTGGGGGCAGATCTTTGTCCAGCCCACAGGTACACAGAGCAGTTTGAGCTCTGCCTGGGTCCTGCTGCTTGCTGTAGTTTTTTTCTCTCTACTTGGATGCATGGAAGCAGCTTCTTAGCCATTGATGAAACTTCCCCCCTATATCTGCAAGCTTGAAATAAATCTCCTCCTCCCCTAAACTGTGTCTGGTTTGGATGTCATCCCAGCATCATGAAGCTGTCTACAACAGTGTCACCCAGGGCACCTCAGGGGGCCGGGCATCTGCATTACCCACTGGTGGTTGAGGCCGGGCCAGCACTTCACCAGGGTCTCCCGGCACTTGCTTCTCTCATCCAACGCTCCCTTTCTTCTTTCCTCAAAGAGCAATCTTGCCAACATACTTCTTTTGAAGCCAGAGCAGCTCGCAGAGACTGGGCTGGGCGGAGCCTAAGGGAAGTTAAGCATCTAGCCACAGAAGCTTCCCTAGACTCTGGGGCCTCTTTATTGTCAAAATCAACTTTATTCTAAACCACATTTGCTTGGTCTATCTGGACTGACTGTACCTGCACTACAGGCATGGAGGTGGGCTTCTATTTCACATGGGGTAATTGAGACACAGAAGCTTGACAGAAGGAAAACAGAGAAGGACTCAGATTAAGAGGTCAGGCTGAGGAAGCCTGGGCATGTGGTTGGGAGGTGGTTAAGAAGTAGTCTGCCAGGATCAGCAACGTGCCCTGTGGAGGCCCCTATGCCAGGCTGTGATGGTTAATTCAGATCTTCAACTCGATTGGATTGAGAAACACCTAGTGGGTTAGTCAGGTACACCTTTGGGTGCCTGTGAGGGGCCAGGGCATTTCTAGGGAGGGTTAACTGAGGAAGGAAGTCCTGCCCTGAATCTGGGTAGTGCCATCTTATGGTGTGAGGTCCTGGAGTGAATAACAAGGAAAAAGCTAGCTGAGTACCGGAATTTGTCTCTGCTTCCTGACCATGGACGCACCGTGACCAGCTTCCTCATGCTCCTGTGGTTGTCATGACTTTCCTGACCTGAGGAACTACATCCCCTAAAACTGTGAGCCGAAACAAACCCTTCCCTAAGCTGCTTCTGTCAAGTGTTCTGTCACGGCAACGAGAAAAAGTGACGGACACCTAGACCTTGCAGGCTAAACACCTATTTGGCTGAACTTTCTCTGCCCCAACCATGCCACAGACGACAACCAAAGGAAAGTGCTCACATAGAACTTTGTCTGGTTTGGGTTCTTTGCTATCGTTTGCCACCCCCTGGGCTATTCTAAAGCAAATGTCCCTCCATGTCACCAAGGCCCTGCTCCAGGACACACTGCTGCACCATGGCACCCCAGGGAGGCAGACACTGCTGAGTCTTCTCTCTTAGCCATAGTCACTTGACTCCAGGTAGGGCCAATCCACAGCCCTCTGGCTGTCCCTCCCTGTGTCTTACCCTCCCCCATCTCAGCCCATCTAGTGGCCTTCGGCTCAGGACATGGCAAAGCGGAATTCCCTAGGTCCTTCCCCGTCTGATGTAGTCAGTCAGGATAGAACTTGGGAACCTGTGAGGTGTCTGTGGTAGTTTGAACATATGGCCCCCAATATATTCAGTGTTTTATCAGTTTGTACTTTGCATGCACAGCCACCTGGCTGGAGGCAGTGTCACTGGTTGGATCTTAAGGTGTGGTGGTGGGTTTGAGATTTCAATCTAAAGATATGCAAAGTGTGCCGAGCTGGAGTTCCTGAAGTGTGCTGTGCTGTGTGGCTTTGGCTTTCTCTCTGCCTGGTCCTGTAAGGGCAGGCCAGCCTCTTCTGCCATTATGGAACATCCCCTGGATCTATAAGGTTCAATAAATATCCCTTCCTCCATAACTGTGCCTGGTCTGGAAGTTCATCTCAGTGAACCTGAAGCTGTCTGCTACGGTGTCCCTGGTGCTGCCTGGACCTCTATAAGTCTTACTGACAATGACCTGGAGGGGAGAAGACAGTGCTCACAGGATCTGGTGAATGGCATCCCCAACACCAGCATAGAGCTCCTGTTTTTTTTTTTTTTTTTAAGATTTAAAAAAATTATTTATTTATTAGAGTCAGAGAGAGAGAGAGACGGAAAAAGAGAGAGAGTGAGAATGGGCATGCCAGATCCTCCAGCCACTGCAAATGAACTCCAGACGCATACGCCTCCATGTGCATCTGGCTTAGGTGGGACCTGGACAATCAAACCTGGGTCCTTAGGCTTCGCAGGCATTCGCCTTAACAGCTAAGCCATCTCTCCAGCCCAGAGCTCCTGTTCTTAAG
Organism: Orientallactaga sibirica; assembly: GCA_036365145.1. NCBI lineage: Eukaryota > Metazoa > Chordata > Mammalia > Rodentia > Dipodidae > Orientallactaga > Orientallactaga sibirica. Next base: position 18,768,182 of record JAEOAD010000041.1, on the reverse strand, counting down.
GGTTGCCTCCACCCAAGAGTTCATTTCAATGATGTTGAAAGAAAAGAACAACTTGACATGAGGCACTACACTCAGGGAATTACAGTGAACCCAGTAGAAGAGCAGGCAGCCCCCAAGACACCCTGAGATCTGCTCACTCTCAGGTGAAGATGAGGGTAGAGTCCGTGGCACAGGGGCACTCACTTTACTTACAACACTCATAGGTTCTCCAGTGGTGTGTGCCTGCGGAGTGGGTAGTGACTGTTCCCTGGTTCCCTGGTGGGTCGTGGGGTAGATGGAGGAGAATATTGGGGAGAACCAGGATACATCAATATACCAAGAAGACAGCGTCAACTGTCTACCAAGAGATGAGTCACCTCCACCTCGTCTGTCCAGGCCCAGACGTCAATAGAGGGAAGCGGCAGCACAAACACTGCTCTCACGGCTGAAAACCAGCTCCAGGGAAACCGCGACAGACGTTATGCTTACTCACACCTCATCCAAACAGATGCAGAGACTACAGAGAAAACAACACTATAGTGGATCCTTGTCTTGCCCACCAGGGCTCAGGGAACATTGCAGAAGAGAGGGTGGAAAGACTGGAAGAGCATAGGGTGGGTGGGAACAGCCTGAGGCACCATGTCTCCTCCACCCCTGCAGAGACTGACTGAGGCCTCTTGGTCCCCACAAGGAATACCAAAAACCCCACCAAAACAGACCCTCAGCAGAATTGGGGCAGGGGAGAGGGGGTCTAAGAGTGCAACCTTTTTATTAAAAAAATTAATAAAGAGGGCTGGAGGGATGGCTCAGTGGTTAAGGCGCTAGCCTGCAAAATCAAAGAACCCAGGTTCAATTCCCTAGGACCCACGTAAGCCAGATGCACAAGGTGGCGCATGCTTCTAGAGTTTGTTTGCAGTGGCTGGAGACCGTGGTGCTCCCATTCTCTGTCTGTCTCCATCAAATAAATAAAATAAATAAATAAAAAATTTTAAAATCAAGAAATAATAAAACAAATAAAAAAGAAAAACAAGCACCCTCCCACTTATATGGAACCCTTGGAAGGATGCCATCAAAACGCATGGATGGTGCTATTCATTTAATTGAAATGAGGATGGGGTACTCATAAAAAAAGAGACGCAAGTGCACAACCACCTCAGAGGGTATGTGTGCAGTGTGTGTGTGTACGCACCTCCTCTGTCCCCACACTACAGGCAGAAGTCATGCAGGCAGGAGACAATAGCAAAGGCTGGGCTTTGGCCTCCCCCACAACCACCTGGTGCCCTTGGGCTGCCTGCCTGTGGCTCTGCTCTTGAGTGAGTGTTAGTCTCTGAATCTGAACCCTTCTCTCTGCCTCTCTCTTCCTGTCTCCCTAACCCTCTCAGCCTCGCTCTCTCTCCTTTTCTGCCTCCTTCAGTCTCTCTGTGTCTGTGTCCCTCCCTCTCCCTCCCCCACTCCAAAAACTGCAGAACAATCAGTAGGATTTGATGCAGGCAGCTCCAGGAACCAGCTGTCTCCTTGTGGCCAAGGCTGGGCTGCAGAGGAGCTAGGACAGCGGGGCTCGCAGAAACCCATGGCGGGGCTTGGAGTCCATGAGCCTGACCAGCCACTCCGTGTACTGGGAGACCCTGGTGTACACCCCGACGTGGCCTACAGCTGCGCAGCCCTCGCCCCAGCTGACCACACCTGTCAGGTACCATGTGCCTCTGTAGTGTGTGGCATGAGGACCCCCACTGTCCCCATTGCAGGCGTCCTTCTTGCCATCCATGTAGCCAGCACAAAACATGTTATCGGTGATTGTGGGTGTGTCTGGATTCTTCTTAGACTGCTCCAGGCAGTCCTGGGTCATCAGCCGGGGCACTTCAATGGCCATGAGCTCCAAGGCTGTGGCTCCGCGGTCTAGTAGCTGGCCCCAGCCACTGACCCGTGAGAAGCGGATGTAAGCCAGAGTGTTCTTAGAGAAGGTCTTCTCGGGCAGGCAGAGGGGCACCACGTAGTCGGTGAGGACCACAGGCCGGTGCAGGCGGAGCAGGGCGATGTCATGGTCAATCTTGCGAGGGATGTACTTGTTGGGGACAATGAGCTGTGTCACTCTCCGCACCTGCTCATTTCCATCGTCCTCACTGAGGTCATAGTCCCCTGGGAGGAAGTCATACCATTCGTGACCCCAGCCTACCATGTCTGCTTATGGCCCCACCCCAAGGTCTTGCTTGTCTTTTGCCTTTGGCCTAGAGTGTGTGAGTGGGATCACGGCCAGTTTTTTTTTTGGTTTTTCGAGGTAGGGTCTCGCTCTGGCCCAGGCTGACCTGGAATTCACTACGTAGTCTCAGGCTGGCCTCGAACTCATGGTGATTCTCCTACTTGTAATGGCCAGTTCTTTATTTGGGGCCTAGAAGATTTGAATACTCTCCCGGACCCCCAGGGTCACGGGAAGAACTTGCCCCAGGGGCCACTGAGGTTCTGGAGGGAAAGGTGGGAATGAGGGTGACCCTAGAGCTTGGGTGTTGAAGGCAGGTGAACGGCGAGTGCGGCCCTGAGCACTCACGAGCAGATGAGGAAAGAGTGTGCCAGGTCCTCACACTCCTTCCTCAATCTGGCCCACTGAAGTTGGACGGAGGCTGTGAGTAAGGTGGGGTGGGCAGAGCAGTCCTAAGTCTCCTCAGAGTCCCTTGGGGGAGGGAAATGGCCGAGAGGACAAAGCAGGTCTGGTCAGGGAAGCTGATGGGGCTGTGGAGCCTCAGGCCCTGAGCCACAGTCAGAAACTGCCCTCAAGTCAGAGGTCAGGGATTGGCCACACTTACCCAACACCACCGATATGTTCCTCCAGCTCCGGAACTGGATTTTGTCGAAGCAGTGGGCTGCCGACACCACCCAGGTGGTGTTCAGTAGGACGGCCCCGCACAGCAGTGCCCCGTTCATCATCAGCACAGCCTGGCAGGGCACATGGACACAGACCACGTGGTTGTCATGGTCCCCTTTCCCCAAGGGAGCAGCTGGCACAATAGGACTTTTGTCTGCACTCCTGGACTGCTGAGGACCTGGCAGACCTGCTTCTGGCAGCCAGGCCCTGGGAGACGGGCCTGGCGACAGAGATGCTGGGTTTGTAGTGTTCCTGCAGGGCCTTCAGGTGACCAGCCCAAGGCAACAGTGGACCTCACACCACTCTCGGTATGGACAGGTCTCCACATCTGTTCTCTCTCTTCTTTATACAAACAAGGAGGGTCCCTTGGGCTGGGTAAGGTGGGGGCCCACCCTTGTTCCCTGTGTGAGGGGGGGCTCATTCAAAGATGTCATCTCTGTAAATCTGTGTCATCTGGTGAGAATCCTGAAACCAGGGGAATTGTGGCTGGACAACTGGGCTCTATAGAGGCTAGGAAGGGCTTACCTGCCATGGACACTCCCCTTTGGGGCACACCGTGCCCCCTACAATCCGGCCTTGGGGTCTGCTGGTATTTCTTTTTTCCACAACAGGTATTTTCCCACACGGATATTCAACTGTACAAAACAAGTCAGTGAGAATGGGGATTAGAAAGGATGGAGGTGCAGAAGCAGTTGATACTGAGAGGTCAAGGCATGGAGCCCCCAGCCCTGTGGCTGCTGGGGACAGTAGAAGGGCCCTGGACAGGGAAGGAGGATGCTTCCCTCTGGGGCAGGCAGGAGATGTCCTGGCAGGACCTAGGGGTAGCTACCATAAGAAGGGACAGACAGATTGGTTTAGGGAGAACTGAGGACCTGCCTCTCGGAACTGGACACTGCTAGCTCTCTACAGCAAGGAAGACATGTGCTTTGTGTTTGCTGAAGGAAAGTGATGCTCTGCCTGAAGGGGACCAGGTTTCCTCGGAACACGTGTCTGTAAGAAGTCCAGCACTAAGCAGCTGTAGGCAAGGGCATCCAGTATGTTTGCATGGGCCCGGGAGTCCCTAAGCGTTACGAATTGGGCAGGGCCTCATTTGGTTTGAGGTCTGCACTGGTCTTGCTGGGCATTTTCCACTGGCGTTCTTGACCGAGGTAGCCTCTCTGCCCTCAGTTTCCCTGTCTCACAAGGCGTCGGCATCTAGCAGGTCTTAGAAGGTATTAGGATTTGCTGGGCGTGGTGGCACATGCCTTTAATCCCAGCCCTCAGGAGGCTGAGGTAGGAAGATCACTGTGAGTTCAAGGCCAGCCTGAGACTATATAGTGAATTCCAGGTCATTCAAGTCAGCCTGGGATAGAGTGAGACCCTACCTCGAAAAACAAAACAAAACAAAACAAAAAACAAAGAAAAAATGGCATTAGGATATATCACCTGTCTTTAGGTTGACAATTTATCATGGGCCAACAATGGTGACTAGTTATCCAGTGCAGCAAACAGTGCCATCCCCTGGAACCTGTTACCTGTGGGTGCGCAGGACACCCCATCTGGCAGCAGCATGTACCCCTCATGGCAGTGGCAGGTACGCTTGGTTCCTGGGTGGTCGCTGCAATATTGCTCACAGCCGCCATTCTCATTCATACAGATCAAGTGCGCATTCTTATCTGTGGGCAGCAGGGGACAGCCTGAGAGGGGTCTTTGCAGGACCAGCAAGCCCGTGACCATTCCTATTCTTCTTGGAAGGTTGTGTGTAGCCGGGTGCTACAGAGATTGCACTCAGAACCACCTGCCCTGTGGATGGATCCGGAAGGATGAATCCTGGAGCTGCGGAGTCACGCCTCTGAGCGAATGGGTTAAGAGGACGGCTAGCCTTGAGGGGTCAGGAGGACGGCCAGCCTTGATGGCATTTGAGGGATGCTAGGTTGGCCTGTGGAGGCTCATCCTTCCAGAAGCCTGGTAGGAAGCTACAAAGGACTCCAGGAGAAGCAAAAGTTCACTGGAGACAGTGAAATTTCTCACCAGAATTAGAGGCCTGCTCTATGGGTGGGCCAAAGGGAGGGACTGTTCTAGGGACCACCTTTGTACCCACATGAGCCAGCCAGGCCCTTGGTCCCAGTATAGGCCATCAGGGAGCACAATTGGTCGAGTTTTGCAGCAGATTGTCATCGGAAGCTGGCTTATCACACTAGCCCAAGGATCCAGCAGGTCAGCTGTGACTTGCAACCTATTCTCACTGGGACATGGAGGTCTCCCAAGGCCAGTGACTGCCAGGGAGCCCCTTCTTTCTGTCCTTTCCCCTTCCTCTGGTCCCATTCTGCTGGGAGCAAGAGGCGGCTGTGGTCCAGAAAAGCCTCCTTGGTATCTGCGTGCACTTGGGTACTAAGGAGCACCTCGTCCAAAGGCAGGAGGCCTTTGCCCTGGCTCCCATGTTTGGGCCATGCCAGACGTGACTGACAGCGGGCCTGATGCCTCCGGAGGGGCTGGAGCTGGATGGGGCGGCTCGTGTGAGCACAGCCACGTTTCTACGACTGCATGCTGGGGCTGGGGCAGGGAGCTTCCTAGGTTGGTGGTACTCCATAGGACTTGTCAGTGCCATTCTCAAGAACTGAGGACTGTCTGTAACTGGTGAGAACCGGAAGTTGGGGCTTGTTGTTTGTAAGCTTTGGTCCACGTCTTGTGCTGTACTAAACTAACTCTGAGTACGACTGCTTTTAGTGAGTTCTGTGAGTCTTGCTAACTGCTGAGCTTGGAGGTGGCCTGAGGGGCCTCCAGGCATTGCAATCATTTAATATTTAGAAGCTGAAGAAACACTTCATATCTTTATAATAGCAAGTAGGAAAAAATGAAGTTTATCTACCTGACTTGCTTGGTGGGGACAGAAGCTGGACAGTGACCTGGGGGGACCCTCAATCTACCTTTCTTCCTAGACTCATTTGAATTACCTAGGGCTAGGAACCCAAAGAATTTAGACCCCTAGATCCATGATACTTGTTTTGAAAAGATCATTCAACAACTCCTAGATCAACTTCCCAATCCAGCCAACCTTGCCTTCTCCCGCCCAGGTTCAGCATCCCCCAACCCCCGCAAGCTACAGCAGGAAGCTGGCCTCACTCGTCTCACAGTTCCGGCCTTCAAAGTCTGGGAGGCAGAAGCAGATGTAGGACTGGAGCTGATCCTCACAGGAGCCCCCGTTCTGGCACGGATTCGAAGCACAGTCATCCCCATCTGTGGGTGGGGTGGCATTAGTGTGTGGAAGAGAAGGGCTGTGGGGGTGGGGAGGCACAGATGGCCCTTCACCTACTCACCGGTGTAAGAAATCCAGAACTGCTTCTGAGGAGGAAGAAGAAGGCACGTGAGGTACATTCAGCAGAAGCAGCAGTTACCATCGCTGCTTCCATGGGGAGCTGAGGGTGGGCTCCTGACCTGAGCTTCTGTGAGGGCCTTGGGAAGCCAGATTTATTTTGGAAGCAGGGTGGACTCATCTGAAGGGGGTAGTTTATTTAATCCCTTCCCAGGACATCAAAAGCCACACATTTCCCAAGTCAGAACACTGGAATCCCGGCCCAAGCCTGCGTCCTACAGCTGTGATCTGGGACAAGATATGCACATACTCTGGACTTGTATTTCCTGATAGGAGGTTGTGCAGACATGAGTCTGACACAAGGAGACAGGAATGCCACAGACTAAAAGTATTCCAGCCAGGTCTTTAATCCCAGCACTCAGGAGGCAGAGATAGGAGGATCGCTCTGAGTTTGAGGCCTGCCTGGAACTACAAGTGAGTTCCAGGTCAGCCTGGGCTACAGTGAGACCCTATCTTGGAAAAAAAAAAAAAGCATTTCAAAGAACTTCAGTTATCAAATAATTATTGAATAAATTTTTGACCTATTGAACTTCAATTCACAGTGTTGCTGTGAGATTAGAATACAGGAAAATTGTTGGAAATGCTCTGCAAAAAAGATTCTCAGTTGATGGACAGGACCATGCTAGCAGCTCTCTCTAAGAGCCCGCCTCCTAGTACGAGGTGAGGTGAGACTTCTTATGAATGTATCCTGTGAGTGTGAGTGTGAGGGGTCCTGTGCATGTTTTATTTCCTATGAGTGTAAGGGGCCTCCTGTGAGTGTCAGGTACCCTGTGTGAGTTGTTTTGTGTGAGGCCTCCAGTGAGTGAGTGTGAATATCGTATGTGGAATGTCTTGTTTGAGGTCTATACATGGCAAGCGCCCTGTGTGAAGTCAGCTGAAGTGTGAACTTCCTGTGTGAGGCCTCCTGTGACTGTGAAGTGTCCTGTGAGTATGAATCTCCTGGGTGAAGTTTTCATGTGAGTGTCAGGCCTCCAGCCAGTGTGAGGTCTCATGTAAGTGTGAACTTCCTGTGTGAGGTAGCCTATGTGAGCCTTCTTGAGTGTGAGCCTCTTGTGGGACACATTTTATGTAAAATCTCATGTGAGTGTGAGTGCCAATGAGAAAAAGCTGATAATGAATAAACAATAAATCTGTGGTCCATGACACAGGGGACCATTTGTGTCTAAGAGTGTAATTAACTGAGTCCTTTTTTGGGCCAGATATAGTGGCACAAAGAACACTGTAAATCTGATCCCAAAGCCCTGTCTCTTCATCAGTTTCCATCCTACACTTCCTGGTGAAAATGCTCAAAGGCAAATATTTAAACAGAAAATTAAATATGCAGTGATATTTAAATATGCATCTTTAAAGAAAAGGAAGGCCTCAACAGTTTAGGCGCTTGCTTGCTGTGGTGGTTTGAGTCAGGTGTCCTCCATAAACTTAGGTGTTCTGAATGCTAGGTGCCCAGCTGAGGGCAATTTGGAATTAAAGCCTCCTGGAGGCAGTGTATTGTTGGGGGTGGGTTTATAGGTGTTATAGCCAGCTTCCCCTTGCCAGTGTTTGGCACACTCTGTTGTTGTCCACTTGATGTTGGCCAGGAGGTGATGTCCACCTTCTGCTCATGCCATTGTTTCCCCTGCCATCATGGAGCTTCCCCTCGACTCTGTAAGCCAAAATGAACATTTTTGCCCCACAAGCTGCTCTCGGTCAGGTGTTTTCTGCCAGCAATGCGAACCTGACTGCAACACTTGCAAAGCCTAAAGTATTCCCAGTATGCACGTATAGCCAGATGCACAGAGTGACATATGCATCTGGAGTTTGTTTGCAGTGGCAGCAGGCCCTGGCACACTTCTCCCCCTCCCTGTCTTTTATTCTCTCTCTGCTTGCAAATAAATAAATACAATATTTAAAAACATTTAAAAAATGAAGCCAGAGAGCCAGGCATGGCAGCACACACCTCTGATTCCCTCAATTGAGAGGTAGAGGTAGGAGGCAGAGTTGGAGGCCAGTCGGGGTTACATAGAAAGAAACTGCCTCAATGAAACAAAACAAAAAACAAAAAGAAAGTGAGGGCCAGGGAATGTCTCAGCGGGCAAAGTGCTTGCTGTACAAGCATGAGGACCTGAGTCAGACCCCAGCGCCCGTGGAAAAGCTGAGCGTGATGGTGCACACTTACAATTCTTGCTGGATAGCTAGCCTAGCTGAATTGGTGAGCCTCAGGTTTAATGAGAGACCTTGACTCAAAAAATAAGGTGCAGGGGTATGGAGAGATGGCTCAGTGGTTAAAGGTGCTTGCTTGCAAAGCCTTTTGGCCTGGATTTCATTCCCCAGTACCCATGTAAAGCCAGATGCTCAAAGTGGAGCATGCAGTTGGAGTTCATTTGCAGTGGCAGGAGGCCCTGGTGTGCCCATTCTTTCTCTCTCACTCTTTCTCTTCCCCCCTCTGTCCAATAAACAAATATATATTTAAAAAAATAAGGTGGAGATTGAGAGGACACCTGATATTGACCTCTGACCTCCACAATTATGTGCACACATTTGTGTGAACATCTGCACATACACATACACATACACCACTTACATGTGTGAAAGTGGGCCAGAAAGGAAGATCAATGCTGTGTATGGCCAAGTGTGGTGGGGAAAACCATGTTCCCTAAGAGCTTCTGACATGTTCTTAGAGGAGGAACCCACTGCGGGCGCAGTAGTCAGGGATTTTTGTATGTACAGCCCTCCCTGGTGGGGCAACGCTTCCCCCTCAGGGCTGCCTTGGATCCTGCTTAGGGAACAGGGATTTTCCTTTGGGAAGACAAGGGACACATCAAGTATGCTTTGAGAGTTTTATTGCCTAATGTAAAATTTGGAGCTGGGAGTGGTGGCGCACACCTTTAATCCCAGCACTGGGGAGGCAGAGGTAGGAGGACTGCCGTGAGTTCGAGGCCACCCTGAGACTACCTAGTGAATTCCAGGTCAGCCTAGGTTAGAGCAAAACCCTACCTTGAAAAAAAAACAACAATAACAAAAATTGCAGACGGTGTAGCAGAGGGTGTGCTTGGAGGGTGTCCCTGGAACCAGCGAGGGTAGAGAGCTTTGAATAAGAAAGTGAAGTTGCCCAGGGTTGCTTTGCTGTGTGTTTGTGTGTGCTGAGGGCTAACAGCCACAGTGATGGGGAGACAGACTCCACAACCGAGGCACACCTGTCACAACCTCTAGCTTACTCCCTTCCTGCAATCTCGGCATGTCTATATTCCTGGATGGCACCAGGGTGGTGTGGTGGGGGGGGGAGGCACTCACCGTCCTTTCGATGCTACTGAAGATCTCTCTGGCCTCCTCAAAGGAGCACAGCTCCTCCTTGCACTCCCTCTCCAGGGATCCTGACCACAGCTCCTCTAGGAACGAGTTGGCACGTCTTTGCCTTTGTAAGACACTGTGTGCTTCTTCCTGGGTTATGAAGACTGAGAGACAGAAGGTCCCGTGGGACACAGGCAGCTTACATTGAAACCATCCCCGCTGGATTGTGCTGCTCACTGGCAGGCGTCCCCCACACCTGGTGGTCTCTTGAAGACCATCCACACTGGAGTTCTAGCCATGATGGAAACACCCACACCGCATCACACCCCTCCCTGAGAGATGGAAAACACCAGCAGTGGATCACAGCCCTCCGTCACCCCTCCCATTAATGTCTCCTACTCAGGGCTGGAGATCAAAGAGCTCGTGCTCATCTCCGCTGGTCCCCTGTGGCCGATCCTGCTCTGTGTGTTGAGGGCCACAGAGAATGACATAGCCCCAGCCTGGCTGAGTTTGAAATTGGACGTATTCCTCATGGGTGGCTGATGATAACTATATGGTGATGTGTTCATGAAATAAAACGAAAGTGTATCCGATTCATCTAGTTTTGACCTAGTTATGAGCCATTTTAGCCATTTATCCTAAGGAAATAGAGGATTAGAAAAATTTAGCACAATGCAGGGTATTAGTAATAATAAAAACCATAATAAGTAATAATAATAATAACCATAATAATAGTCTGAAAATTCCAAGCAATGATCTCTCATGATGCCATTAAATACAGTCAAGAAGGTGGGACACTGAGCAAAAGAGGAGATAAAATAGCACATTCTGCAATGTCTCAGATACACAGAAATGTACACATGAATATACATCTAAATCTGTCATCTATTTCTCTACCCATGTCCCCTGCCCACCTGACTCTCAAGCCACACAGCCTGTTGCAAAGACTGTTGGCCCGGGCTTGATTCATTGTAGCCCAGCTTGTCAGCCATGGGCACCAGGGCTGAACTTGACTCACCTGTGGCCCACGGCACTGGAGACCTTCTCAACCCTGCTCAGGTCGCAGCACCAGAGCCAGCTCGTCACGCATGCCCTGCTTTTCAGTGACCCTAACAGAGACTAGGAGGGGATCAGTGAGGCCCCCACTTTGCTTTAGTGAGACTTAAGGTTCATTCCAGGATACTCCACATTTGGTGGCGACAACCCAAATAGTTTGAATCTGCTAAACCTGAGGGTTCTTTGGGGCACTCAAAAAAGATATAGGCTGGGTGTGGTGACGCACACCTTTAATCCCAGCACTTGGGAGGCAGAGGTAGGAGGATCTCCGTGAGTTTGAGGCCACCCTGAGATTACATAGTGAATTTTAGGTCAGCCTGGGCTAGAGTGAGATCCTACCTCAAAAAACAAAACAAAACAAAAAAAAAAGATATAGGCGCTTAATCCTAGGCAAGAGTAAAGAGATGGAGACAAGGATTTTCATGTTATTGACATGTTATTCAGGAGTGGAAACCAAGAGTGCAAATGAAGCCGCGAAAGCGTCACAGGCAGCCATACCATATGGACCATATGCCAGTGTTGTTCACAGGCAGGGCAGCTGTGAGTGAGAAGGGGGTGTGCCTGGGCAGGGAGAGGGAACCCTCAGAACAAAGGCACTCAGGGAAGGAGCAGGGGCTGAAGGAGACGGGGAGATGGGCTTTGCTGAGCCTCAGGAGGCGAGTTCAAGGAAGAAGAGCTCAGACAGGTCTGCTTGAGGAAAGTGGCCTTAAGGGGGTTGAAAAGGTGATGGTGGTCACCAGGAAGATGGTGGTGTGTCCAGAAGGGAGGAACCATGAAAAAAACAGGAATGGAAATTAGATGAACCAGTTAGGGCAGGGACAGAGGGAGAGGCGAGGAGGGAAGAAGGTGGGTACCGGGTCACAAAGGGTTAAAGAAGCCCGCATTTTTTCTTTCAAATTAGAGATATTTTTTCACACTTGTACTCCTGACTAATCGATGTGGTTTGAAGGAGAGGCTGGGAACACTGCCAAAACAAATCAAGGACCTGCCCCAGGCGGGAGGAGGGTGTGGAGAGAGCCTCACGTATCTCCAGCCACTGAGACACACACATCTCTCCAATGACTGCTCAGAGCTGAGTGGTGGGCTCTTGAATGAAAGCAAGTTTGCTTCAAGAAAGCTCTGAGAAGCTGGGCGTGGTGGCGCACACCTTTAACCCCAGCACTTGGGAGGCAGAAATAGGAGGATCGAGGCCACCCTGAGAATACAGAGTGAACTCCAGGTCAGCCTGAACTAGAGTGAGACCCTACCCTGGAAAACCAAAAAAAAAAAAAAAAAAAAAAAAAAAAAAAAAAAAGCTCTGAGAAGGACTGTCAGCAAAGCGTAAGCATGAGGACCTGCGTTTCATCCTGAACCCATGTAAAAAAAGGCAGGAATGGTGGGGTGTGCTTGTAATCCCAGCATCGGGGAGCTGGAGATAAGCAGACCCCTGGGACCTCACTGTCCAGCCAGTCTAGTCCAGTGAGAGGCTTTGTCTCAGAAAGAAAGAAAGAGAGGGCTGGAGAAGTGGCTTAATGGTTAGAACACTTGTCTGCAAAGCCTGGTGACCCGGGTTGTATTTCTCAGTACCTACATAAAGCCACATGAAGTGGTGCATGCATTTGGAGTTCATTTGCAGTGGCTGGAGGCCCTGGTGCACCAATTCTAGAGAGAATTCTTTCTCTCTTCTCTCTCTCTCTACTTGCAAATAAATAAATAAATAAAATATTTAAAAAACTTTTTTAAAAGAAAGAGCGAGCCAGGCGTGGTGGCGCACGCCTTTAATCCCAGCACTCGGGAGGCAGAGGTAGGAGGATCATCGTGAGTTCAAGGCCACCCTGAGAATACAGAGTGAACTCCAGGTCAGCCTGAACTAGAGTGAGACCCTGCCTCGAAAAACCAAAAAAAAAAAAAAAAAAAGAAGAAGAAGAAGAAGAAGAAGAAGAAGAAGAAGAAGAAGAAGAAGAAGAAGAAGAAGAAGAAGAAAAGAAAAGAAAGAGAGTGAAGAAGAAAGAGGAAGAGGAGGAGAGGGAGGAAAGGAGGAAGGAGGGCAAAAAACCGTGGCTGGTACCTGAAGAATTTCATCCAAGGCTTCCACTGACACACCTGCACACACTCACAAAGAAAGCTCTCAAAGATCCAGAACAAGCCTGATGAAGTCCTCCACATTCCCACAGAGTATTTGGGCAGGGCAGGAGAGAAGAGACCAAACCATATGTGTCCTCTCTTTGTTCCTTGAGAGAACACCCCACTAGGGTTTTGTTTTTTTGAGCACAAGACAACCACAAAGTGGGACAAGCTCATAATTCTCTGGGATCCTTGCCGCAGAATTCGAAGGGTGACATCAGCAGATTGTGACGGGCAGCGCTGGCAGCATCTTCTAGCATCTTCACGAGGCTCTGCAGCTTTCAGTGCGTGTCCTCAAGCTTTCTCCCCACAGCCGCAGCGTCACATGTATAGCTGTGGCTCTGGACATGGAACCCAGGTAGCAAGCAAGCCCCACATCTCAGTGACCTGTGGCTGTCCCAGCATGCACTACCCCAGACCCCAGACCTCTGCTTTGAGTGGCCCTCAGGGTCTCTTGTCTAATTTCACAGCCATGTCCATGGAAGCCAGGAAAGCATTCCTTCCAAAAATTCTTTGGAAAATACCACCAAATCCCAGTCTATGAAGAGCAGCCTGTCTTCCATGCAGCTCCTGGACATTGTTTTGGGCAGAAACCACACATATCAAAAAGAGCTCAAGAGCTTAAGTGTTCCTGGTGACTGAAATGTCCCGGCTAGGAGACCTGGGCCAGCTCTCAGAGCTGCTGCAAACGTCCTAGCTGCCCTTCTCACCCAGACCACAGGCAAGCCCTCCTTGGACAATTGGACTCACATACCTGAAGCCCCCAAGGGTCCCTCAAGTTGGAGTAGAAAGTAGAGAAGAGTGAGCTCACGGGCCCAGGGAGCCATGACGCTGCTCCCTGCTGGTGACTGTCCAGATAGGGACAGGAGGCCAAAGGGCAGGAAGGACAGGAAGCTGGAACACCAGCTGGAAGCCCTAAGAGGCTAGTGGGAGGCTGAAGCTCTTATGCCTGGTGGCTAAGTGCGGGGTAGGGGGCGAGGGCTGGTATGGTAAGCAGAGGAGGCACAGCCTCTCAGATACAACCTGGGCACATTGACTGGAGATGGAAGAACAGATCTCATGTGCAGACGAAAGCTCGCATGACAATGAGGACACCACAGAGGAAATGATACTGGGTATGGGCCTCAGACCTGGAAGGGAATGTCAGGGAAACCTGGGCTGTCCAGCCTTCACTGTATATTGTTCTTGGGAGCCATTCTGTCACTAGTTGAATTTGATGTCTTCACTGTGGACATGTGGGTGGCCCATGACTTGCGCCTCCATATTCTCTGGCTCAGTTGTCATCTGGGGTCTCCAGACACTGTGTTGTGGGCAGATGAAAGGTTGACCAGCCTTTGGGGAGTCAGACCTTAACAGGGAGGAGCAAGCATGACTCTTCGCTTTCTGGTCACCACCTTTCACCTTGTGCTGTCACCTTCTGCCTCACGGGCACCTCTGGTCACTTTAGACCCTGACCTTTCACCGCAAGGTGACTCCAGGGACAGCTCACCCCACCTTCTCTCCTGAGAGCGGAGTCTGACCTGGTGTTGGCGTTCTCTGAGCTCCACGTCAGGGGTCTTTAGCCTACTGGAACAACCTGGGGACTCTCAAAGAAGGGGCTCTGAGTTCATCTGAGAATTGGGATCTGGGTGAGGCTCTTCAGCAGATGGTGGCCTCCCTGTGGTATGGCCCTGAACTGGCTCTGGAGGCCTCAGGAATTCCACACAGTCCTGAAGGGACTTTACTCACCTGGTCTCCCTTCCATGTTTGTCCCATGGGCAGTCCTAGAACTGTGCCTGGTCCTGAAACATGGTGGGGAGGTGTGGGGACCCCTCACTTGTTCAGGGAGCTTGGCAGGCTCCACCGGGATCCCAGAAGCCCCTTTACATGTGCGCAGGAAACTTCTGCTCCACTCCCAGCTAGCCTCCCTCCCCACGGCATCTTCCTTTGATTGTCAGCTGTTCAAGGGTGCTCCCTGCAGCCTCCAGCCTCCCCTGCATGTAGTCACCCATCACCCTCTCCACTGTGCACCTGATACAGGCGATCTTCTCAGGAGGGCATCATACCCCGATGAGAGAGCAATGAGTGACTGCTGCCTCACAATCACCTGAAGGGAGCACGTGTATCATGCTCACTCCCACATACACTCAAACACATGCGTGGCACCCTCACACACTTAAGTATAATGCTCACACATACATGACATTCATACACATCTCATGCACATTTGCACCATGCTCATGTCTGTGCACCCACACAGCTACGCTTTCCTCACCTTGTAAGGAATCAGAATCTTTGGGGTGGTCTCAAGAGTAGAGCTTAACTCACTTGTGTTGGGGTCCCTCCTAGGGCCAGCCCAGGAGGGACGGCAGGGTCTCTGCTGAGTTGGGGGTGAGAGGCATGGAGTCATGACACAGACTCGGGGAGTTGGGTGGAAGCAGGCAGAGGGCGAGCTGCTGCAAACTCATTTATTCAAGGAAGTGTAGGGGGTTTTAAGGGGTTTGGCTGGCCAATCATTGTATTAAGTGGGCACCTTCTTGTGACCAATGACAGCCAGTCTCGGACAGATCATCTCGTAGCAGGTTTCTTGTGAGCATGGGACTGTAGCTGTTGTCATGCCAGGCCTGCGCGGGACTCCATGGTCACAGAAGCCACTTCTGACATGTGGTCTGGCTAGGGCCAGGCCTGCATTGTGCCATACACACCTGGGGTTCTGACATGTTGTGAGGCTTGGGACCCAGTGGTGATTACACCACTTTTGCCTGCTCTGGATCTTTGTCTTGTGTTGTGAGTTGATTTGAGGACTCTGTTGATAATAACTGATGGAGTCTCCTGATTGTCTAGTTATGAAAAAATGTTTTTTAACACATATGCCTTATTCCTTTTTCCATTACGGCAATCACTAGTATTTTCAGTAAATGATCTGACTAGCAGACCTATCTGTTTGCCTTCAATGGGGATGGTTTAAAGAATCTGGATACCTTCAATTTGGGTGGGGGGGGGTTGAGGTAGGGTCTGACTGTAGCCCAGGCTGACCTGGAACTCACTATGTAGTCTCAGCTGGCCTCAAACTCTCAGCAATCCTCCTACCTCTGCCTCCCAAATGCTGGGATTGAGGGTGTGTACCACCACACCCAACTTCAATTTCTACTGTGAAGATTTTGTTAGATCTACTTTATCAGCGAAAAAATGTTATTCTACCGTTGATGGCTAAACATGACAAACGATCAATACAATGCAATCGTTTTTGTACATCTGTGAAGTTGCTGACTGGCCTGCTTTAGTCTGTTCTGATAGGGTGTCACCTTGCATTTCAGGGACAAAAATACTTGGTTAGAATGTGGGTTTGGGGCTGGAGAGATGGCTTAGTGGTTAAGGTGCTTGTCTGCAAAGCCAAAGGACCCAGGTTTGATTCCCCAGGACCCACATAAGCCAGATGCACAAGGGGGCGCATGTGCCTGGAGTTCTTTTGCAGCAGCTGGAGGCTCTGGTGTGCCCATTCTCTATCTGCCCCCCCTCAAATAAATAAATATTAAAAATAATTTTTTTAATGTAAGTTTTTTTGTTTGTTGTTTTGGTGGTGGGGATTGAACCCCAGGCTGAGGACCATGCTAAGCAAATGCTCTGTCACGAGTCTCCAGCTTGTATTTTATATATAATATATAATGGAGCTTTTGGAATTTTCACATTTACATTCCGAATTTTATTGTTTCTGACATAATCTTTTTTTTTAATTTTTTTATTAGTTTTTATTTATTTTTGGAGAGAGAGAGAGAGATAGACAGAGAGGGAGAGGGAGACAGAAATGGGCACGCCAGCAGTCTCTCTGCTGCTGTGAACGAAATCCAGATGTGCGCTCCCCCTTGTGGGCAAGTGCAGCATTGCGCCCTTGCCTCACTTTGCATCTGGCTAAACGTGGGACCTGGAGATTGAAACCAGCGTTCTTAGGCTTAGCAGGTGGGTGCCTTAACCACTAAGTCATCTCTCCAGCCCTGACATAATCTTTGTCAAGTTTGGATACCAGGGTAAACATTATGTTGCCTTCTCCCTATTTATTTTTATTTTGAATGAGGTTTTTCCTGTTTCCTTCCTTCCTTCCTTCCTTCCTTCCTTTCTTTCTTTCTTTCTTTCTTTCTTTCTTTCTTTCTTTCTTTCTTTCTTCTTTTTTTTTTTTGGTTTTTCGTGGTAGAGTCTCACTATAGCCCAGGCTGACCTGAATTCACTCTGTATTCTCAGGTTCTCAGGGTGGCCTGGAACTCACAGTGATCCTCCTACCTCTGCCTCCCGAGTGCTGGGATTAAAGCGTGCACCACCACGCCCGGCTTCTTCTTGTTTTTTCAAGGTAGGTTCATATTCTAGCTCAGGCTGACCTGGAACTCACTCTGTAGCTCCAGGCTGGCCTCAAACTCACAGTGAACCTCCTACCTCAGCCTTTAAAAATTTTATTTATTTATTTATTTATTTATTTATTTATTTATTTATTTGAGAGAGAAGAGAGGGAAAGAGGCATACACACACACAGAGAAAGAGAGAGAGAGAATGTGAGAGAGATAATGGGTGCGCCAGGGCTTCCAGCCACTGCAAACAAACTCCAGAAACATGCACCACCTTGTGCATCTGGCTTACGTGGGTCTTGGGGAATTGAGCTGAGGTCCTTTGGCTTTGCAGGCAAATGCCTTAACCCCTAAGCCATCTCTCCAGCCTCTACCTCAGCCTTTTAAGTGCTGAGACTAAAGGCATGTGCTACCACATTGGATTTAAATGATTTTTAAAAATTACTTATTTATTTGCAAGCAGAGAGAGATAGAGGAGAGAAAGAATGGGCGCACCAGGGCCTCCAGCCACTGCAAACAAACTCCATATACATGTACCACTATGTGTGTCTGACCTTATGTGGGTACTAGGGAATCAAACCCAGGTCGTTACGCCTTGTAGGCAAGTGCCTTAACCACTGCGTCATCTCTCCAGCCCTTAAATGAGTTTTTATAACTATTATTGTATGCCTATAAAACATCTGCATCTTTTTTTTGAGCAATTTTTTAGTCTTTAAGAAAGTTTTTTTTTTTTTTTTTTTTTTTGTTTTTGAGGTAGGGTCTCATGCTAGCTCAGGCTGACCTGGAATTCATTTTGTAGTTTCAGGGTGGCCTTGAACTAATGGCAATCGTCCTACCTCTGCCTCCTGAGTGCTGGGATTTTAATTTAGGCGTGTACACACAATGTACTCTGATCATAATCCCCTTCCACTACCACTGAATCTTTCTTCTTTCCAAATATTCCTATTTTGATGTCATTTTTGTCCTCATGTTATATGGATTCTTTTGAATAAAATTTTAATTAATTTTATTTATTTATTTCTAAGGAGAGAGAGGGGAAAGGGGGAGGGGAGAGAGCATGGGCACGCCAGGGCCTCTTGCCACTGCAAACGAATCCAGATGCATGTGCCACTTTGTGCATCTGGGTTATGTGGGTTCTGGGGAATCAAACCCACACTGACAGGCTTTGTAAGCAAGTGCCTTTATTTAATTGCTGAGCCATCTCCCCAGCCCCCTGAACCATTTAAAAAAATTTTTCATTTTCATTTATTTATTTGAGAGAAAGAGAGAATGGGTGCACCAGGGCCTCGTGCTGTAGCTGAACTCCAGATGCATGCACTCCCTTTGGCTTACGTGGATCCTGGGGAATTGTATCTGAATCCTTTGGCTTTGCAGGCAAGCACCTTAATTGCTAAGCCATCTCTCCAGCCCTTGAATAATTTTTATTATTTTTTATTGACAGCTTCCTTGATTATAATAAACCATGATAGTTCCCTCCCCACCCCCACTCTCTCTCACAAATCTGCCCTCCAGCATATCCTATTTTTTTTTAAATATTTTATTTTTATTTATTTATTTTAGGGAGGGACAGATGGAGAAAGAGAGAATGGGCATGCCAGGGCCTCCAGCCACTGCAAACGAACTCCAGACGCATGTGCCACCTTGTGCACCTGGCTTATGTGGGTCCTGGGGAATCAAACCTGGGTCCTTTGGCTTTGCAGGCAAGCACCTTAATCACTAAGTCATCTCTCCAGCCCAGCCCTCCCCCCCTTTTTTTCAAGGTAGGGTCTCACTCTAGCTCAGGCTGACCTGGAATTCACTATGTAGTCTCAGGGTGGCCTCATGGTGATCCTCCTAACTCTGCCTCCTGAGGGTGCTGGGATTAAAGGCATGCGCCACCACACCCGGCTTTTCATTTTTGTTTTTTTGAGGTAGGGTCTTACTCTAGCCCAGGCTGACCTGGAATTCACTATGTAGTCTCAGGCTGGCTTCGAACTTATAGCGATCCTCCTACCTCTGCCTCTGGAATTCAGAGATTTAAAGGCGTGTGCCACCATGCCTGGCAATAATTTTTAATTATAATTTAATTTCCTTGCTATATATTCATCAAAGTATTTTATTTCTACTGGATTGGTTTTAATAATTTGGCTTTTCAAAAATGTTTTATTGTTCCCAAATGTATTGGCAGAAAATTGCTCACATGGTTGTGTCATTTATCTCTGAAGTTTCTTAGTTTTTCTCTAAATTAATTGAGTTTTATTAATTTTCAATGAATAAGGTTTTAATTTGTTTTGCTTTTGCTATTTTCCCATCAATTATAGTAACTCCTTATACTTTGAGGTTTTTCAATTGTATTTTTTTCTTTAGTTTTTTGAGGTAGGGTCTCACTCTGGTCCAGGATGACTTGGAATTCACTATGTAGTCTCAGGGTGACCTTAAACTCAGGGTGATCCTCCTACCTCTGCCTCCCAAGTACTGGGATTAAAGGCGTGCACCACCATGCCTGGCTTTATACTTTAAGTCTTACTAGCCTTACTTTAACTTCCTCAAATAGGCAATTCATTAGTTTTGTCACGTATAGATCAAGGGCAGTTGATGGTCATAAACAGCGGTGTCCGCTGTGACCCTCATGTGCTGACAAACATCCATCCAGTCCATGGAGCAGCATCTCAATGACGTTGCCTTCTAACCTGAGACTCAAAAACAAGGTTTTTGATTTCCAAATACCTTTTACAATCTGTACTTTTATTGCTTTGTAAATATTTTGCATATGTTCCATGTGTGATGAAAGTGGTACTTTTCCCCCTATATTAAATGATAAACAGGTACCAGTTTCTTTGATTGTAACATTTGACCCTCGCTGCCAAGGCTTGCTCTTATTTTGAGCCTTATTATTGTTTTCTTGCAAGTATGTAATTGTCACAAAGTTCCTTATACTCTAACTGCCCCTAAATTTCACTTATTTTTTTTTTTTAATTTGAGAGGGAGAGAGAGAATGAGAATTGGTGCACTAGGGCCTGAGCCACTGCAATCGAACTCTAGATGCTTGTGCCACCTAGTGAGCATGTGTGACCTTGTGTTTGCTTCACCTTTGTGCATCTGGATTATGTGGGATCTGGAGAGTCGAACCTGGGTCCTTGGGCTTCACAGGCAAGCACCTTAACCGCTGAGCCATCTCTCCAGCGCCTAAATTTCATTTTGTGTATTATTAGCATTGCTATGCCAGTGTTCTTTGATAAGTATTTGTTTAGGCCAAGTTTTTGGTTTCTTACATTTTCAAATTACTATTTTTTTTTTGAAGTAGGGTCTCACTCTAGCCCAGGCTGACCTGGAATTCACTATATAGTTGGCTGGCCTTGAACTCAGTGATCCTCCTACCTCTGCCTCCTGAGTGCTAGGATTAAAGGCATATGCCACCATCCCCAGCTAAATTTTTGTTCAGGATTTCCTTTAGCCATTATTTGCCTCTCTAGTTTGGGGCACTTAACACCAAATTGGTGCTCCTTCACACATCGATTCGCACATTAATCTCTCTCTCAATCACACGCTTGGATTTGTTCTTCCTCATTACATTTTTGTGGTTTTTTTCATTGCACTTTCCATCTCTCCCTTCTCATGATTAATAAGCATCTTTCTTTTTTTTTAAAGATTATATTCTATTTATTTATTTATTAGAGACAGAGAGAGGGAGAGAGAGAGAGAGAGAGTGAGTGAGAATGTGTGCACCAGGGCCTCTAGCCACTGCAAACTAACTCCAGATGCATGCACCACCATGTGCATCTGGTTTATGTGGGACCTGGAGAATCGAACCAGGGTCCTTAGGCTTCACAGTCATGTGCCTTAACCGCTAAGCCATCTCTCCAGCCCCATCTTTCATTTTCTACCTTTTCCTTTGAAGCTGTTGAGTGTGTTCTTATCATTTTGCAATGGTTCTTTCACGTCTCTGTTCACCTTCACATTTAAAAACATTTATTTGCACGTGTGTGTGTGTGTGTGTTCGCGCACGCCAGGGTCTCTTGCTGAGGCAATCAAATGCCTGTCTGGCTTTATGTGGGTGGCTGGGAAATTGAACTTGGGCTGGCAGGCTTTGCAAGCAAGCACCTTTAACCACTGCTTTAACCACTAACCATCTCCAGCTTCACATTCTTTAAATATTTTAAGTAATTTATTTATTAGAGAGAGAGAATGGGCACGCCAGGGCCTCTAGCCACTGAAGATGAACATCAGATGCGTGCACCACCTTATGCAGCTGGCTTATGTGAGTACTGGGGAATCAAACTTGGGTCCTTAGACTTTGTAGGTAAGTGCATTAATGGTTAAGCCATCTCTCCAGACCCACCTTCACATTTTTTTGAGGCAAGTTCAACAGACTGGCCTTTTTTTTATGTGAGAGGGAGGGAGGGAAGGAGGGAGGGAGAGAATTGGTGTGCCAGGGCTTCCAGCTACTGTAATCAAACTCCAGATGCACACACCACCTAGTGTGCATGTGTGACCTTGTGTCACCTTGTACATCTGGCTCACATGGGACCTGGAGAGTCGAATATGAGTCCTTAGGTTTGGCAGGCAAGCACTTTAACTGCTAAGCCATCTCTCTAGCCTGCCACCTTCACATTTTTTACATGTATAATCCGTTACTACTTTTAATGGCCACTGTTGGACAGAACAAAGATGCCTGACGTCTGAACCTCCTCTGGGTCCCACCACCTCCTGTCTCGTTTCTCATACGTGAAGTAACGGGCTTTCATGATCATCACAAAGTCCCACGGTTCTGGGAACCCAGTGCTTCACCGAGACGGTAGACAGCAAGAGTTGCTGACCTTTATTCAAACTTCATCCATACAATAAAGAGCTCTGGTTTTAAATTTTCATTTACATCAGTGCTAGAAACAAAAAGCAACAGTGAATGAAATGTGATATTTTAAAGTGCCTTTATGAGACGAGATCACAAAACAGGGCGGGCAATCCCATGTTGAGATGGAAGGAATGGTGTCTGAGCAATAGATTACGTAGACTAAGCTCCACCACACATAAGGTGTGCACCGTTAGGGAGGCTACCAAGTCTTGGCATGTTTTCTCTTATTATCATTCTCTGGAGGCACGGCCAGTGGTGGCTCTGCACACCATGGGGTGGGAGTAGGGGGAGGGTGCTTAACCTGGGGTCTACAGTGGGGAATGAGCCTCGGTGGCCTCCCATGGCAGCTGGGTAAGGAGACAGGGAGGAACCATAAAGTGACAGATGTTCAGCAGCATGAGACCATAAATACATCCTGTACATTTGGACCGTATGTACACATGTGAACATATATATACACACACACATACAAAAATATCTGCCCATAGTAGGCATGGAAAGAGTCAAAAGAACAGAATTTGTTTTTGAAACACACACAAAAAAGGAAAAACAAGAATTTGCATTGCAAATCTGCCATGACTTGAATGGAGTAGACCCCAGCGCTGCCGCAGACCCTCCTGCTGCTGGCAGGAGGCAGGTGGCACTGGGGCAGGGGAAGCGGGGTCCTGCTCTCACAGGCCTGTGTCTGTGAAGGATGGTTGACAGCATGGATCTTTACATTTTCCTTAAAAATAATAAAAATATCCTAATTTAATGAAGCTTTTTTTTAAAAAAAGGAGAGTTCCCTTTTTACTGTAGAAAAGAAGTTAATCTGTCTAAATTATAGTTTACATTTTCTTGTGAAAATGAAACCCATGTAGATGCAAGACTCTCCGTGATTTCCAGCTGCTTTTGGTTGTGGAGAAACCATCTGACTTAGCAGGTTTTTGTTCACCTGTGACAAGTGTGCTCATGGGAGAGCCAGGTTTCAGTGAGCACGCCCCAGAAATCATGTAGTGGTATAAACAACGTGCTTTGATGTAAACCCCGGTAACAAAAAATAGTTTTATATCAAATACAGTATCAAATTGTCATTTCATGTAAACACAGTGATTCTTGGTAAAGATCTGAGGCCAGAGTACCACAAAAAAATGGCCATGGGGTTAATCCCTGTTTAAAAAAAAAATCAAAAACTTATATAAAAGACAAGAGTCCCCCCGAATCCCTCCTTAGTCTGTTGGTAGCTAAGTTCACTCCTGTTAGAGGTGGCTTCTTCAGGACGGCATTTCCACAGAAAGCACCAGAGCAGAGAGGTCAGGACACAGTGGAGAGGGCCCTCAGTGGTGGCTGCTCAGCTGCTCCTGTGCGGGAAGAGCTGTCCCCGCACCTTCCTCTCAGGGGTCCGCTCACCCACAGCCCCTCCTCGGCCGGGCCGCTCTGGGGTTTCCTCAGAAGCTTTGCTGGAGTGTTGTCTCTTGGCTTCTGCACGTGCAGCCCCCGTGTCCGCTGAAGCCCGTGGATTGTTAGGGTCCTCCCATTTCCAGGTATCTTGGAGCACCACCCCCTTCCAAACTAAGCAAGCCCAAGCAAAAGAAAACTTAGAGATCTGCATGCTGGTCTACTGCACGGTGGCCTCAAGTGTCCGCCGTGGAGGCCTGGCTGCTACCCCTGGAGGTCGGAGAAGGAAGTGGGGCAGCCCTCGCTGCAGCTGGAGGAGTTGCTCAGCACGGCTGACCCTGGGCTTGACTCTGCGGGAAACCAGTGGAGACACGCTTCGGCTCTGGCTCTTTCCTCTGCACACCTAGAAACCCCTCTGCTTTCAAACAGGTTCTGGGCAGAGGACATCGGCAGGCTCAGGGCACAGCTGGCGTGCACAGTGGGTCTTACCTGAGCTGCTTAGACAATGGGCTGAGCTGGATTTACCCAGGAGGGTGGACAGGCTGCTGGCCGGCACCCAACCCTCCTTGCTGCTGGTCAGGTCACGGACATACCTGAAAGGGGAGTCAGTGGCTGCACTGCATGCTCACGGTCTGAGGTGGGAGCTTGTGTGGGAGTGAGTGTAAGGCCTGCGTGCACCAGGGGGTGTCTGAGGTGGGAGATTATTGGGAGCGTGAGATATAAAAGCACAGAACTGCTCTGAAGTGGAGCACACAGGGGCAGGTCTGAGGGACGAGCTTGGTGGGTGTCAGGAGTAAGCACACAGGGGGTGTCTGAGGTGGGAGAATGCAGGAATCTGTCTGAAGCGGGGATGCTAAGGTGCGTGTCTGAGGCGGCACACACAGGGTGCATCTGAGGCGGGAGCATGCAAGGGCCCGTCTGAGATGAGAGCATTCAGCAGTGTGTCTGAGGTGGTAAAACCCAAGAGTATGTCTGAGGTGGAGCACACAGAGGCATGTCAGGTGTGAGCACACAAGGGTGTGTCTGAGGTGCAGCATGTGCCGCTGTCTTACCAGAGGCCCTCAGCGCCTTCCTCTACCACCTCTACCACGTCGCCACTCTTCACGGGAAGGGTGTCAGGGACCCCTTTCTCATCATCCACCATGACTGTGTATTTACCAGGAACCTTCAGGGGACAAAGGGACGAAACAGAGGTACCAACTCATTAGCACTTGCTGCTGCCTCTTGCCACAGTCTGGCAAACCCTACATTTGTGCCCATCTCCTTGTGGCAGCAGCCACAGACCAGGGGGAGTGTCCATGCAAGAGCAGGCTCCCCCGGGAAAGGACACACACTGCGTAAGTCCATTACCTGGAGGTCCCTAGAGTATCAGAACAGCAGAAATAGAAAGCAGAGTGGAGTACTGGGGAGTCAGTGCTTCAGGGGGACCATGTTTCAGTCTGGGAAGGTGGAAAGCTCTGGAGGTGGATGCTGAGGATGGCTACACAATACTACACATGTGCTGCCTGCTGCTGATCAGTATGCAAGATGGGAAGTTACATGTCATATGCATTTTTACACAATTGAAAATATAAATCATTAGGGCTGGAGAGATGGCTTAGCAGTCAAGGTGCCCGCCTGCCAAGCCTAAGAATGCATGTTCCAATCTCAGGTTCCATGAAGCCAGACACAGTGATACCCGTGTGCAATATTACACATGGGCACAAGGAGGCACACACATCTGGAGTTGTTCACAGTGGCTGAAAGGCCCTGGTGCACCCATTCTCTCTCTCTGCCTCGCTCTCAAAAATAAAATAATAAAGAAGCATAAATAATGAACTAACAAAAGTCAATAGTGGGCTTCCAAGAGTCAGAAAAGGAAGAAGCGTTGTGCTGGGGCTCTGCCACTTGTGACATTTCTAGTGAAATTTCTGGCTTAAACTAGAAAGGCCCTGAATCTCAGGAGGATGCTCTATCTCATATCATGACCAGGTTAAGAAAAACAACAAAACAGACATACCAGTGTGTTCTCAGTACGACATGACTTTACAGGCTGGCCACACCAAGCTCCTTGCTAGCCTCTAAACTACATTGGTACAGGGTTACACCTTAAGACGGGTGTATTGGGGTCTGGGGAGATGGTACAGTGGCTGAAGACTCTTGTTGGCGAAGCCTGATGTCCCAGGTTTGATTCCCCAGGACCCACATAAAGCCAGATGCACAAAGTACCACATGCATCTAGAATTTGTTTGCAATGGCAGGAGGCCCAGGCATGCTCATATTCACACTCCAAATAAATGCATTTTTGAAGTATTTTAAAAATAAGGATGTATCAAAAGAAGAAGGAGGGCTGGAGCGATGGCTTAGCAGTTAAGAGGCTTGCCTGTGAAGTCTAAGGACCCACGCAAGTCAGATGCACAAGGTGACACATGCTTCTGGAGTTTGTTTGCAGCAGCTGAAGGCCCTGGCGTGCCCATTCATTCATTCATTCTCTCTCTCTCACTCAAATAAATAAATAAATTAATAAATTAATAATGTTTTTAAAGGAGGAGAAGAAGGAGGAGGATGTACCGTGCCTGGGCTTGAGCAGAGGTAGGTGAGTGCACAAGGTCACATGATCTTGGGCACTGGGCAGTGAGCCATGAGCACTGCGTGTCTCTGCATGAGAAGCTCTGGCTGCAATGGAGGACTTAGGCTGAGACGGATCTTCAAGAATCCCATGGACCAGAAATGTCCACCATGAACCACCCCAGAAAGAGGCCAAAGTTACCAGCTTCTTGGGGCCCACTCCACTCTCCTCCTCAGCATCAGATGAATTGATGAGCTCCTCGGCACTGGACCAGCCTCCGTCCTCCTCAGGAGCCTCCAACGAGTGGGATGTTTTGCTCCAGCCTAAGAGAGACACAGGGTCCCGTGGGGGCCACACCTACGGCCCAGCTACCATTCCCGAGTGGGGTGCAGCTGAGTTCCGCAGACCCCCTGGAATGGGTCCCTAAACCTGGTCTGTCACCTTCCCAGGCTCATGAACCATGCTGTAAGCAACAGCCCTGTGTCTTCACTGGAACCATCTGCTCTGGCTCCCTCCACACCCTTCTAAAGTGCCTGACACATTCCACGCCAACTGTTCTTATAGGAAGAGAGTGTGACAGTGTTTCCTTCCACCAGCTTTCCACTCTGAGGGGAGCGATGGGGTCCAGACTCACTTTGGACATCTGCACCCTCTTCAGGCCTCAGGTCCTACCATGCTCCACCTGCGTGGTCTGCATCTCACAGCATATCATGAAGGAAAGCATCTTCAGTTAACACTATGACAGTTAACACCTTACTTACTGTGCACGCCAAGAAAACAATTTCTTGCAAAAATGACCAAGGAAATCCCTAACCTGTGAACAACACACATTTGTGGTTCTCACAAGGCAGGCGGAAAAGTAGGAAGATGCCAAGCTTCAAGTGGACCACCCCAGCAAAGCCAGAGCTCCAGCTGAGCCATCTGGCAGAACTATTGGGTCAGCCAATAGGGACTCAACACTACTCCTGTGCTCCCGTTTCTCTTGCCATGTGCTCCAAAGGGTAATAGCAGGATTTCCCACTTGGGGAAGATGGAGATGGCGAATTCCTACAAATCCCACAGGACAGTAACAGTAAGGGTCTTTTCCACAGTACTAAGTTCAGTCCCTGCATGGCTAGATCACAGGCCAACTAGAAACAAGCACATCAGGAAAACAGGCAGCCTGCTCATCAGATCTGAGCCTGGGCACGTCGGAACTACGTTCCACGTGATGTGGCCACAAGCATACTTCTTCCTTTGTAAGAAGGTGCCGGGGTGTGAAGGAATTACAGAACAGCTCCATCAGCAGGGACTGCTAAGGGGCCTGCTGCCTCTGCAGCTAGCTCCCATGGCTGAGCATGCTTACGGCTGGCAATGAAAAGCTTCTGTTAAGGGACACTGGGAAGCTGGCTCCTATCTTTCCAGGCAAATGGAACTGGGTCTGGGCTAGCCCCAGCTGCCAGCAGGCCCCATGCAGGCTCGGCCTCCACCCCCACCATAGCAGGGGTAGCTGCAGCCCCTCTGAACTCTACCTTCCTGAAGCCAGGCTGTGCGGCTGGGAGTAGCTGTGCGCTTGGTCCTGCCTACTGTCATACCAGGCTTGTGTCTGTGAAAGAACTGGTTCTGGGGTTTCCAGCTACAACTATCTACCCTTACTGCTCTGAGGAAGGGTCATAGGATCCAGGCTGCCTGACTCAGATGGCCTCTTCCCCTCCAGCCACCCCTCTGCTATGAAGTTCAGACAGAATCACAGTCTGAGGACGTGGGAACAGGAAGATGGAGACGGCTGGGTGGCCTCTTCCACCAGGAGAGAAGGCTGAACTTTGTGCCACAGACGTTCTGTGCCAGCCCGTCTTAGTGTGCCTTCTGTGACGGGAGGTCTCTGGCAGCTCACCCCTTGGCACTGGCGGAGCTCTGTAGACCCAGAGTGCTGCTGGGCCATGCTGCTGTTTGGAGCCACTGGACACTCTTAAAAGGTTTGAGTGGTGTCTTGCATTAGAAAGCATGCAGGGGAAGCCCAGCATGCTGGTCAGGTGGTGTCTAGGCCTCAGACACGGGACAAAGACATAAAAGAATGTGGAAGCCAGGCATGGTAGCGCACACCTTTAATCCCAGCACTTGGGAGGCAGAGGTAGGAGGTCAGCCTGAGCTAGAGTGAGTCCCTCCCTTGAAAAACCAAAAATAAATAAATAAATAAATAAATAAATAAAAGAATTTGGAATACGACTCTGTGTGAGAATATTAGTCTAGGTGACTTGTTCATCTGTCACCTCTATTTTCTGGAATATGTTCAGTCACTTTTTATGTCACTGATGCAGCAGGACACCCGCTGGGCTAGTGCCTTTCAGGAAGCCTTGGTCCTGGGCTGAATGGGCAGCATCTGCATTTTGACAACAGGAAGGAGGGGCTTAACATGCCCCCTGTGACCCTGCAACCCACAAGACTGTGTTGTCTTTATGGCGCTCAAGGGGAGGGAGGCTGGCTGGAAGAAAATGGGAGCAGTACTCAGCTAGAGCCAGGCCCAGGCCCACTTGGTGATCCCACACCCAGGACTGGGTCATAAGTAGACATGCTTCAGGGTCAAAAGCACACCATTGCAGGAGACAAAAAGCTGGGGAATGACTATGTCCCCACACACCTAGGGCCTTGGCAGTAGTGAGTTGGGCATCCACCCTTGTGAGAATGCCAGGTAGCTGCTGGCCCCTACACCCAGGTCCAATAGCAGAAAGGGGACTGCAGTTGGTGTTGGGACCTGGAACACTGTTGAGGACAGAATGAGCCTGGCAGTATTGTCGGGGTGCCCCTAGAAACCTTTGCGACTATTTGGAAAGCTTTGAAAACTCTGAACTATGAAATCCTCTCTAAAAGCCTGATCTCTTTGGAGACCATGGGGTTCCCAAGCAGCAGGAGACAGAGCCCCAGGTTCCAGATGGAGCCCGACTCCCGCAAGCTGGGATTCACTCTAAGGACTTGATCCTGTAGCTTGTTTCCATCCACAATGGCTGGGCCAGCTGGGGATGCAGGGGAGGATGCTGGTACCCTGGACCGATGAACAGGGGCCTGCAGCCTACCACAGCACTGCACAATCAAACACAGTGCAAGTGCTGGCCAGCTGGAAGTGGTAGTAAGCTGTGCCCGGACCTCTAACGGGGTAGTTGGCTCTCCTGCTAGCTTTGGGCAATACCAGCTGAGAAGCTGGTGTGAAGTGTGGCATCCCCCAGCATCTGTCAGCAGGCATTAAGCTATGAGCCACCAGTGACTACTTCTGGCTCATCTGACCTACTCGTTTCCACCCTAGTTTCCCTGCTCAGCCACAGATGGCGACACGCCTGGCTGGTGTTGGGGGCTGCGGTGCTACCTCGCAAACCAAAGGGAGTCGGGTCGCTCTTTACTTCATGCCGCTTAGCTTTTTTGTCAGGACTGGTCGGAGAGGCTGCAGGAAGAGGAAGAAGCAAAAAATACAACAATAGAGAGAGAGCTAAGGAACTACCAAGTGAGCGGAGGAGGCAAGTGAAATGTTTGTGCGATGAAATGGCTGAGGGGTCTTGCAGGGGAGAGGAGAGGCCTGAGGAATGGGAGGAGATGAAGTGATGGACGGTGGCCTTGGCCGTCAGTCATCCTCTTAGGGGCGCTGCCCCTGTGACACAGTCTCAGCTCTGCACTAGGAAGGAGACAAGAGCAGAGCAAGTATTTCTTTCTTTGAAGTCTGAGGCCAACTCAGAAGTGTTTTATAAACTGTTGAAAGTCCCCTAAATTCTCTGGACCGATGCCTGCTACTTGGGAGAGACTGGAGTGTTGAAAGGGAGCCCTGCATAGATCCAGGGTTGTCCCCAGCCTCAGTCACCAAGGAGTACTCGCAGGTGGCAAAGCTGATCTGGCATTGCTACCACCACTCTCTAGCAGACGCCCTAGGGGACACCTGGCCATGGCACACAGCGCTCTGTCAGGACTCTTGGCAGCGAGAAACGGGAAGGTCTGCAGAACTGACAAGAGAAATGTCAGGTGAGGCTGAGGAGGAGGGGAGCAGGAGTCTGGCCAGAAAAGTGGCTGATGACTCATTTGGAGCCGTCTACATTTGCAAAGGTGGCCTTCTCTTTTTTCAAAAGGCACCCCTAAAAGATAACATCAGGCGTCTATATCAACACAGTATCAGTCCACAGGAACGATGGGGTGCGAAATGCACTTGTGTGGGATGAGGGGTGGGGGTCCTCCTGAGCCGCCCACACATGTGGCCCCCACACCATGCATCAGAGACCACCATGTGAGGATAGCACGGGAGGCCGTGCCAGGCGCTGCCTCTTTACCTTTCTGACCTTTGAGGTTAGCCAAGCCCTGCAGCGTGAAGCGCTTTCTGGAAAGCGCAGAGCTTTCGGAGGTAGAACTAGGGACCACGTCGTCTAGGAGGGAGGAGAGACACAATGCAGAGACCACGTCTGGGAGAGAGGGTGGCGGGACGCAGAGGGCCTGGACATGGCTTCCCTGCTGAGGGTGGAGGACAGCCTGAGGCTGCCCCCGGGTTGTGTGCTCCTTGGTGGATGGGGACACATGGCAACTGTGAGGGGGGAGACTCTACTGTGAGGTCCAGTGTGCTAGAGGGACCACGAGCTCTCACACACTAGCTAATCGACACTTTAAGCAGCGTCCACATGGGTCACTCGGTGGACACCTACCTTTGCCCTTCTCGGGAGCCTTCGGCAATGACGAGCCCACGTAGCCTTCCAGGCTCAGGGGGTCTGTCTTTCTTTCTTCCAGCTTCTTGGCATTTCTTGTACTCCCTTTGGAGGGACTGAAGGCATCAGGTACCAATGAAGAAACAGCACATTATGGGTTAGTGTTTTTTTTTTTTCTTGTTTGTTTAGAATTCTCCAGCAGCTACAGGTATTGGGACACCTCAGCACCTAGCCTGTCCTCCAGGCTAGCTTGGAGCACTGCCTTTGCAGCTGTGCAGAACCTAACAAGAGGCCTGCCTTCCTGCTGGAAGTGGTCCCACGGCTTTTTATTTAGGCCTCATCCCATCCCATGAAGAAGCAAAGGTCCCCTAAGAAGAGGGAAGTGAAAAAAAGGGGTGGATGAACAAAACAACCAAGGAAGACTGAGGGGTGAGAGACGCAATGAAGAGGCCATGCAGGCGGTGCCTGGAATGCCCACTGTGCTGGCACCAGGCCTTGAGTCTAGTTTGCTCCTTTAGTGCCCACTACCTATAGCAGGCACCATCCCCCATGCAATGTTGCTGAACAAACATCACGTGATCAGGCATGTGTCAACTAAGATGAAAAATGACACACAAATGGAAAGTGGTGAGGCAGGAGACTGGTGCTTGCTGGGAGAAGGGCCAGAGACAGAGCCTTTGCAGACACCCTTGGATAAACCACCTGCGCAGAATTCCCGGGTGACACTGGAAACTCATCCCCGTGACTGGGGTAAGCACCATGTATATGGATGCCCTGCTTTTCCTTTCCTGCTTTTTTTTTTTTTTTTTTTTTAAAGACAGTCTCATTCCATAGCCCAGGCTGGCCTCAAACCCACTCATTCTATAGCTTAGGCACAGCCTTTGGCTGTAGCCACTCAAGGGCTGGGATCATAGATGTATGCTACCACACCCAGTTGTTGTTGTTGTTTAAATTTTATTTATTTATTTATTTATTTATTTATTTATTTATTTATTTATTTGAGACAGAGAGAGAATGGGTGCACCAGGGCCTCTAGCAAATGAACTCTAGATGCATGTGCCACCATGTGCATCTGGCTTATGTGGAACCAGAGAACTGAACCAGAGTCCTTAGGTTTTGCAGGCATGCACCGTAACCGCTAAGCCATCTCTCCAGCCCTCAGTTGTTTTTTTAAGTGTAGGATCTGGGGCTCCAACTCAGCTCCTCATGTGTGCAAAGCAAGCACGTTACCTCCTGCGCCATCTCTGCAGCCCCTGCATACCCTGATTTTCAGCCGTGCTCACCTGGTGCTGGATGGTGTGGGCAGAGGCAGGCTGTGGGACTGCTCCAGGACTCTGTGCTGGCTGGCTTCTGTAGGGGGGAAGCAACACGTGACATTAACCAGCAGGTGCCGAGTACCATATTCTCCCAGGCTAAGGCCCCTTGCACAGTTAACACAGTGAACATACATGCTTTGAGTTTCACAGAAACAAGAGCAAAGGCAGCCTCACCCCGGCAGGCCTGCAGCTGGCTGGTCAGCACCTTCCGAATCTCACTCACCCACGCTGCTTTAATCTCAGGAGTTGGTGCCTGTGTCCCAAAGAAAGGCAGGAGTTACTGCTCAGACCTTCCATGAGCCACGCTGGCGTCTAACCTTGACGCTGTCAAGGGCGATCCTAGAATTATTAGACTCCTGCACGTGAGGGACAGGGTGAGACAGCCCTTTGCGGTGGCATCTTCAACCCTCAGCATGGATTGACTGGAAAAGTCCATGTGGGTGCCCAGGACCTGGCAAGGGCAGCTGGGGCACAGCTGTGAGGTTACGGCTTCCTTTAGCGCTTTCTGGGCTGACGGTGCATGTGGTAGGGGCTGGAGAACAGGTCTCTCTGGAAGTGCACTTGCCTTTACGTTGTTGTGGAAAGGACAAGAGTGAATCTGAAACCCACAGGTAGACACCT
This sequence comes from Orientallactaga sibirica, assembly GCA_036365145.1. Classification (NCBI taxonomy): domain Eukaryota; kingdom Metazoa; phylum Chordata; class Mammalia; order Rodentia; family Dipodidae; genus Orientallactaga; species Orientallactaga sibirica. The sequence goes on along the minus strand of JAEOAD010000041.1, from coordinate 18,735,913 downwards.
ACCAGGTGGCTATGAGCAGGCTAAAGAACCAGCTGTGGCAGGGCGACCAATTTGCTTCTGCAGAACCCTGAGGTCCTGGCTGAGTGTCGATACCAGGAAAGTCACTGGGCCCTGAAAGACCTTAGCCTGGAAGCTCCCTGCATTGCCACCTGGAGCCAGGGCAGGGCCTCATCCTTGTGTCAGCTCTGTGGGGCTTGCTGACAGGGTCCAGGACTGGAAGACATGCTGGGGCCACAGTGCCACTGTGTCCTGACAGCAAGTTATCTCACATGTTAGAGTCTCAGGGCCGCTGGAAGGCACAGTGTGTGCGTCTTGGTCTTTCACAGAGCAGTTAGGGTCTTTCCAGGGACACTCTGACGTGAGTCCACGTCATAGGCCTGCCCTATCTTCCTATGGGCACAATGGGGACAGGTATGGGGTACACATATCCCACCAGGGATCCAGAAAGTGTGGTCAAAGTTCTCCTGTGCCGTGGAGGGAGCCAGAGTCAGTGCCCTCCTGGTATCCTATCTATATTCGCTCCCCATTTCCATCCTGGGCATAGCCAGGCTAAGGAGGCTCCTGGCTTTGGGTGATGAACTCATGAAAACTCCACGGAGTTCCCACTAGAAGTCTCTTATTGGCCACCTGAACAGGCCTGAGGGCGCCCTTGATTCCTGACCTGTGGGCAAGGTGAGCGGACCTACCTGGATGATGTACACCTCCTCTCTCGCATTGTACCAGATCTCAAACTTCTTGGCATCGCCCTTCACGTTCTCTGTGATGCCAACAGCAGTCATCTACGAGTGCAAAAACAGACAGGCATCAGCACACCCAAGGAGGCCACCCACCTTGTTCAAGGGTGACACGGGTACAGGGAAGTGATGGGGTATTTTAGGGGTGGAGGCTAAGAATAAAGGGAACCCTGAGTCCCATGCCCATAAATAGGAGCTGGGTATCCAATGACCCTCAGCACCAGTAAGAGGTTTTAAACGTCAAGTGGCCTCTGATGTCCCTCCCTTGGGTCACTGGCTGCATCACTCACATTCAAGGACTGCTTGTAGCTGTAGGAAGGGGCCTTCTCATACCCCTCCCCATTCTCCTCCCTCTTCTTGCAGAAGAGCACGGCCTTCTCGTGCAGGAACAGGTGCCGCTGCATGGGCTTGAACCTGGCCAGTTCCTTCACCTTGGTGTGGCCCTTCTTGTGGTCTGTCCACACGCTGAAGGAGCCTTGCATCAGCAGCTTCCCGAGGTCACCGAGGTTCCCCTGAAATGCATGAGGGGCTTGTCAGGCACATGAACTTGGGGGAGCTGAGGACCCGAGGGCACGATGGGAAGACTTCACGCTGCAGGGCTTCTCACACAGCACTCTCCAAAAGAGACAAAGCCAAGGAGGCAGCAGAGGAGCCACGGCTGCGGGGGCTGGGGAGGCACAGCAGGAGGATGCTTGGGACATCGGTGTGACACTATCACGGTGGAGAAGGGACAGTACCCAGAGCACTTGTGTGCTTACAAATATTTTATGAACTTGAGTTAATGACAAATCCCCACTGGTCCATCAGTTATAACAGGTGTGTCACAACAACAAAGAGGTTAATATTATATTAGGAGGGGCAGAGGTTTGTGGGATTTGAAATTCACATTCAAATCTTCTTTTGGTTTTTTAAATTTTTAATAAATATTTTTAAATGTATTTATTTGCAAGCAGACAGAAAGAGAAGAGAGAGAGAGAATGGGCATGTCAGGGCCTCCATCATCTGCAAATGAACTCCAGACACATGCTTGTGTATCTGGCTTTATGTGGGTACTGGGGAATCAAACCTGGGTTGTTAGGTTTTGCAAGCAAGTACCTTAACCATTGAGCAATCTTTTCAGCCCCCCCTTTCTGAGGTAGGGTTTTGCTCTAGCCCAAGATGGCCTGTAAACCACTATGTAGTCTCAGGGTGGCCTCAAACTCATGACAATCCTCCTACCTCTGCCTCCCAAGTGCTGGGATCAAAAGCATGCACCCCCATGCCTGGCCAGATGCAATTTTTTTAAAATTTATTTTTATTAATATTTTATTCATTCATTTGATAGAAAGAGGGGGAAAGAGAGAGAGAAAGAGATTATGAATGGGTACACCAGGGCCTCCAGCCACTGCAAGTGAACTCCAGATGCATGTGCCACCTTGTGCATCTGGTTTATGTGGGTACTGGGGAATCGATCCTAGGTCCTAAGGCTTCACAGGCAAGTGCCTTAATCCCTAAGCTGTCAGTCCAGCCCCAGACTCAATTTCTTTCTTTTTAAAAAATATTTTATTTATTTATTTATTTATTTATTTATTTATTTATTTATTTATTTATTTAAGAGAGGGAAAGAGGCAGAGAGAGAGAGAGACAATAGGTGCGCCAGGGGGTCCAGCCACTGCAAACGAACTCCAGATGCATGTGCCACCTTGTGCATCTGGCTTATGTGGGTCCTGGGGAATTGAACTGAGGTCCTTCGGCTTTGCAGGCAAGTACCTTACCCACTAAGCCATCTCTCCAGCCCTCAATTTCTTAAGTACACATGTGCATGTATGTATGGGTGCCCAGCACATGTGAGCAGGTATGTGTAGAAGCCAGAGAACAACCTCAAGTGAAGTGCCTTAGGTACACTGTCCACCTTTGAGATGCAGTCTTACTGGCCTGGAGCTTGCCAATGGCCAATTAGGCTATACTGGCCTAGGGAGCTTACTGTCCCTGCTTTTCTAGCAATAGGGCACATTCCCTTTTTTATAAATGTAAAACTACTAGCCGGGCGTGTTGGCGCATGCCTTTAATCCCAGCACTCGGGAGGCAGAGGTAGGAGGATTGCCGAGAGTTCGAGGCCACCCTGAGACTTCATGGTGAATTCCAGGTCAGCCTGGACCAGAGTGAGACCCTACCTTGCAAAACAAACAAACAAACAAACAAAAAAACTACTAAAAGAAAAAGTCTATTAATTTAACAAAAGAAAAAAGAAAGAGAGAAAGAAAGCCCAAGACTGAGTGCTGAGTGAATATACAGAGGCAAGAGCCTCCTATATTAACCTGAGGTGGGCCTATCAGGGAGAAATGAGAAATATATGCTTAAGGGCCACTTGTTGTCAGTCACCCAACTTCAACTTCCATCACAGAAGGTTCCATCTGCTATTCAGAGGTGCCTGGTCATTAGGAACAGGCAGGAGGGCAGAGCACATGCCCATCGGAGAGGCTGCGCCCTCCCAGGGGAGCAGTCCAGGTCTGCCCTAGACTTGGCCCGAGTAACCGCTCACTCAACCTCCTGACTCAGAGCCTGGGTCTTCCCCAGGCTGAGTCACATTTTACATTCAGGCTCAGGGAGCTAGGGAGTGTTGACGTGCCTGCCCTGCTGGCTGTTCATTAGACCCCATCAGGACGCATAAGGGACAAAGGGCCATGCCTCTAGAGTGCTGGGGTGTCAACTGTGGGCGCTTACATCATAGCCGGTGATGGCAATGAGGTGCATGGAGTCATTCACTGCCTTGAGGATGCCCAGGATCGAGCTCAGTGCCTCCTGCAGGTCCTCGGCACCCTCACAGTTCTTGCTGTATTTCAACATTTCCTAAGGGGTTGGGGTGGGGACAAAGAGGAGACAGTTCAACATCAAAACCTTCCACCACTCCCTTGGAAGCAGCCTATTCTCCCACACATGCCGACCCTGAATGGATCCCCTGGAGCCCTCACTCCAGCTTGCAGGCTCCTGCAGCTCTTCAGGGACGTCACTCTGATCACATTCCCTGAAGCAGAGCTCACCCTGCAGATCAGGAACTGCCTGGCTAGACAGGCACACACCCACCACACTTGCCTCCCTCTCGCTGCTGTAGCTCTGGCTAAAAACACCATGTGGCAAACCCTCTGCTGCCCTGGGCACACTCAGAGATGGACTCTCTCCCACTGGGCTGGAGGCTGTAGGACAAACAGGACTGGCTATGAGGGGACCCATGGGCCTGTTACAGCTTTTCACCTCTGTGTTCCAGTGCTACAATATCTAGCCCCCAGTAGGCCCACCCAGACAGATGAATGAGCCAGGACCACAGCAAGGTGGAAGGCAGGCGGCTGAGAGTTTCCCCTGGGCACGGATTGGGCTTGATGGGGAAGAGGCCTGGCCTGTGGGTACCCAGCCCCCAGTGGACCTGGGAAGGCTGCCCCAGAGGCCCACCTTGAGCAGCAGCTGGTACTTGGTTATTCTCTGCACGGGCTTCAGCAGGTAGGAGTCGAGGCTCAGCTTGTGGTCCAGCTTCTTCTGGCACTCCTGGAAGACCAAACACCCAGTGAGGCAAGGCCGTGGCTCCGAGGCCCCGGGGGAAGGAAAGGCTCGTGTGGGGAAGGGTCCCGAGACGCACCTGGAAGAAGGGGCAGTCGGAACACTGTCTCCACAGACTCTCGGACCTCGGTTTGTTCTGACAGTACTTCTCGTAGATCTGGAACTCCTCCATCTACAGCCGGGAGGGGTGAGGTGTGTCAGAGACACTTCGCAGTCACCCCAAGGCACTCCTGAGCTCAGAGCTGAGGGCGGATGCTACTCTTCAGGCTGACCCCTCCGCCAGGCCTGCTGTTTATCAGCATAGCAGCCCCCCAGTGCTCCCACCATCTGGTCCCGGCTGGTGTTGATGGGGTCTTTCTCCAAAGTTGTATAGAGTGCAGTATGTGTGTTTGTCTACAAAATTCCAGGGTCTCCTCAGGCAGTTTTGCAAATTATAAGTCATTTTGTAAAAACACACCTGAACCCTGTGTGAAATGGAAGTGCCCCAGGGCAACTCAGGGGTTACATATGGCTTTCAGGTACAGATGGCTCTGACATAGAGTTCTCTGGGGGGAGGGGTACAGATGGCTCTGGGTCTTAAATGGTTCTAGAGTCCAGACAGCCGTAGGGCACAAAGTTGTAATGATGTATATGACTGTAAAATACAGAAGGATCTCGGAAAAAGGCAGTTTGGGGTACAGATAGCTTTAGGGTACAAATGGCTTTGGATACAGTTGGGGGAACATGCCTTTTGGGGAGGAGATAGTTTTGGGTATACAGTTTGGAGCACAGATGGTTTGGGCATACATGATTTGGTGGTATAGATAACTTTGGGTGCACCCTCAATGGTTTGTGGGCACAAAAGGCTGTAGGGTCCGGGCAGTCCCCACAGTGCCCTGGATGCTAGCTATCCTGGCTCACTTTAGCATGAATGCCTCACTGAGCTCCCAGCAGTCTCCATCCCTGCCCTGCCCTGCCCTGCCCTTGACTTTGGAGCTTTCTTGGCCTGCCTTGGATTTCTGTAGCTGTCCCCAAGCAGTCTCTATGGACCCTGAGCTGAGATGAAGAGGATGCTTCAAAGCAGCCTTGGGCAGACAGCGTCAGGCTCCTGATGGCCCGTGCCTCAGTCTCTCTGATGACATAGCTGCTGAGAATTAGCAGATTACATGCATCCACTGGGAATGTGGAGCGTTGTTAGCTCCAGGGACACAGGGCAGCCTGTACCTCCTCACTCCAGCCAGTGTCGGCTCTCCCTGACCCAGGTTACCCCGCTTTCCTTGTGTGACAGCTGGGCACTTCCCAGGGCTGTTAGTCCTAATACCATTCTCAGCACAGCTGCCTTTTTACTGGAATAAGGGACTTTTCAAGAACACAGCCAAACACAGACACCTACTTACTCTGTAGAAGAAATTTATAGTGCTTGGCTCAACCAAAGTACTGCAAACTTGAGGGGCATTTAACAAGTTATTTACTTATTTATTTATTTTTTAGTTTTTTCGAGGTAGGGTCTCACTCTAGTCCAGGCTGACCTGGAATTCATTATGTAGTCTCAGGGTGGCCTTGAACTCACAGCGATCCTCCTAGCTCTGCCTCCCGAGTGCTGGGATTAAAGGCGTGTGCCACCATGCGTGGCATAACAAGTTATTTTGTGAAAACTCACTTGAGTCCTGTGATAAATGAAACCTGGTACTGCTGGGGGCACAGGTGGCTCGGGAGTGCTCTGCGGCTCGGTTGGTACTTCAGAGGGACTGGGCACATACATTCCTGATCAGTACCTAGGGGGATGCTGCTGTTGCTGGTCAGGGATCAAATGACCTATAGAATGATGTCCACCTCAGGTCTAAAGGACTACAAGATGCACTAAGGGCCAAGGTGAGCTCACTGTGGCTCCTCCCTTCCCTTCTTCCTCCTGTGAGCAACTCACAAGAGCCCCCCCTTTTTTATTTTATTTTATTTTATTTTATTTTATTTATTTATTCATTTATATGAGGCAGGGTCTCACTCTGGCCCAGGCTGACCTGGAAGAGCCTCTAGCCACTACAGACAAACTGGCCTTGAACTCTTGTGCATCTGGCCTACCTCTGCCTCAAACCTGGGTGCTGGGATTAAAGCAAGCACCTTAACCACTAAGCAATCTCTCCAGCCCGAGCCCCTTTCTTTATATGCATGCCCTCAGTTCCGTGAAGGAGGCAGATGTCTGGGGTTCTGAAGAGGAGGAAATGAGGTGGCGAGCCCTGGTGACTTGTCCAGGGCTGTCAGGCAAAAGGAGGACTCTGACCCAGGGCCAAACCAAAACAACACAAAAAAACTCATGAGGAAAAGTCACCTGTATCTCCAGCTTGCATCAGGCTTGGGGCACTGTATCTCCAGTATCCCCAAAGCTTGTATGTGATGGTTTTTCTCTTTTCTTGAACAAGTTTTTAGCCTTAACACCAAAACTCTATTTTTTATTTTTTATTATTTATTTACTTGAGAGAGAGAGAGAATATGAGCATGTTAGGTCTCTAGCCACTGCAAATGAACTCCAGATGCATGCACTACCATGTGTATCTGGAGCACATGGGTACTGGGGAATTGAACCTGGGTCCTTAGACTTCCCAGGCAAGAGCCTTAACCGCTAAGCCATCTCTCCAGCCCCCAAACCCTATTCTTTTTGCCTTTCTCAAAAGTGCAGTGGCATCCTGAAACCCTGGAGACACTACATTCTCTAATTTTGCTAGCTGGGGTAAGAGCTATAACGAAATCTGAAGGTGTCAGAGGTGAGCAACTTTGGGCAGGCAGGTTAGAGACATGCACACAGGGCACCACATACATGGCTAAGATACACACTCGGGGTTCCATACACAACTAGAGATATGCACCCAGGGTGAGGCACATTGGTAGAGATACGTACCCTCTCCAGAAAGCACCTCCCCACCAGCTCTGGGCAGTCTATGCAGCTCTCCAGCTCCCGAAGGAATATCCTAGACGGAGAGTGAGCGTGAGAGGCCAGTAGGATCAGATGACACCTTCAGATGTGGACACCAGTCACTTGGCTCTGGGCACTCCCGTGACTGAACAGCTACAATTCCCTACCTGGCCTGGGATGCTGAAGCCCCTACCTGCCCCTGGCTCTCTAGGGTACAGCTCGAGTTGTCTCCCTGTGTCTAGACCTGTTGCTTGTTTTTCTGTGCGCAGAGGTGGGACGAAGGGCAGAACAGGGACGGAAAGCTCAGGAGCTCTGCAGGCCCCGTGCCCTGGCCAGGAACCAGTGGGTTTTCTGGATGTACCAAGGTCCCACAGGCAGTAGGACACAAGCTCCAGGGCTGAGTTTCCCATCTAAAAATGCTGACTTGTCCCTGTACCCTGGGGGTGTCTGTAGAGGTGGAAGCTGCTTAGGGTCCATTCTGAACACCAGCATTACAGCTTCTAGGGGCTACATTGAGGAGCAGCCTTGAGGATGCTAAGGCGCAGGTTCCACACGCTCAGGGAGAAGCAGCTGCAGGAGGGTTTGTGTCAGCGGGCTGCACTTCATAGGCCTTGAAGACTTGAACAGGGCTGTGGTCTGTGGGGGCCTCCACTACCAATGACACAATCTGGTGTGGGGGACAAAGAGGAACACACAGAGCCAGGCTGCGCCCAGTGCCATCATCCTGCCAGCAGTGTTCCTCCATCAGCCACACTGGGCACGAGCCAGTAGGGCAAAGAGCCACAGTGGCGGTCAGAGAACATGGCCTGGGAACCTATCATGCACACACCTGTGAGTTCTCTGGAGAGCCCTGACCCAGCCAAGCACAGCCCACGGCCCTCTCCTTGAAGGCAGCTATGTCAGCAGTGAGAGATCACAGACAATGCATATCTGCAAGCAGAGCAAGAGTTCCTGACCTGTTATGAAAGTGGTAGATTTCCTCCATGTTTCCGAACAGAATCTCCTTCTTGTTGTGCAGGCCTGTTGAGATGAGGTGTGCCATCAGGGGGTTATCCATCTCTGCAGCATAGCCCTGGGAGGAAGGAGAGGGGCGTCAGCCAGGGGAGCCACATCTGCAGCTGACACCAGCAGAGCATCTGGCTCAATGCCACACAGCACGGGTCTCAGGATGGTTAGCGAGCCAGGGTGCTTCAAAGAGAGTCCTGGGCTAGCCTGGAGCTTTCGTGTCAAGTGCTTGCCTGGCACGCATATGGCCCTGGGTTCTATTCCAGCACCACAAAAACCACAACACAACTTAACCACAATTGCCTCCAATGGTCATCTGGAAAAAATCCATAAAGAGGATTGACTACAGATAGCACTCAATAATACGGGGGACGGGCAGAGTCTCCCTACCTTCCTTCCAGATCTTTTTAGTCAGATATAATCAGAAAGCAGAGGTCGGGGTTGGAGAGATGGTGCAGCAGTTGAAAGACACTTGTTTGCAAAGTCTGAAAGCCAGGAGGCCCGGATTCTATGCCCCAGTTCCCACATAAAGCCAAATGCACACAGCGCATCATGCATCTGGAGTTTGTTTATAGTGGCAGGAGGCCCTGCTGTGCCTATCCTCTCTTTCTGCCTGCCTCTTTTCCTGTCTCTCAAATAAATAAAAAATAACTATTAAAAAAGGCAGAGGTCATGCTGCACCTGTGAGAATTTAGCGTGTCTGCAGTAGCTATCGACTCTGAGTCACCATTCAGAGCACTCTGCACCCAGGGGCACCTTCCCAAAGGTACCTCCTTTGTTCTGTCTCCTAAGACTGGGTTTGTTCTGGAACTCTCGCTCTTCCTCCCTCTCTTCCTGTGTGTTGGAGGAGTGGGTATTAAGGCTCAGTCTCATCATGTAGCCCAGGCTGCTCTCAAACTCATACAATCCTCCTGCCTCAGCCTCCTGAGTGCCAGGATTACAGGTGTGCAACACGACACCCTGCAGGAACCTTCCGGAAGTACATGGAACCGTAGGCACTCTTCTGACACTGTTCACTGTCACTGGGTGGTGCGGGTCAGGCTTTTGCTGTGTGTGTTGACAGCTCTCTCTCTTGCTGCTAAGGTATCTGTCACCCTGTGCTTCCCCTCCCCCTCCTAGGCCTGCTGATGGACATCTAGACAATTGCCAGCTTGGGATTCTATGAATATTTTCACATGTTTGGTTGTGGGCAAAAACCTTTATTATTTACACATTGTTGCAGTAGGAACCAGGACCTCACACATGCTAAAAAGCCATCTTCCACCGAGCTATATCCCCAGCTGCAGTCGTTTGAATGTGATAACACACACAAGTGTTTTGATTAAAACTGAACTTCCTACTTAAGTCACCTGCAGGCAGATCCCTCCCTAGGGGGCATGTCACTGGGGTTGGATCTTGGAGTCCAGCCCTAAGGTGGGTTTGCAGAGGACCTGCAAGTTTGAGTTCTGGCTCCTGCTTGCTGGTGCTGCTGGCAATTTTGTGGTGTCTCTCTCTGCTTTTGATCTATGGCAATAAGCCAGCTTCTTCTGCCATTGATGGTGTTCTTGTTTGTTTTTTTTAATAAGTAGAAACGTTGTGTGGACACATCATATGTTGGTACCATCATTTCCCTCCTCTCTGCCCCATTCCACTGAGGGCCCTCCTCAGTAGGTTTGCTGGCATTTACTATTCCCCTGGATTTTGTAAGACTGAAACCAACCCCTTCCTTCCATAAGCTGTGTCTGTTGGACGTTTGTCCCAGCAACAAGGAGCTGACTGTAACACCAGCCCTATTTTCTCGTTTTTTTTTGAAACAAGGTCTCATTAAATTGCTCAACTGGCATTTAACTAACTCATTTTGTAAACCTTTAACTTGAAATCCTCCTGTCTCAGTTTGCAAGTGGCTGGGAATATAGGCCTACTTCTGAGTACCAATTTTATTTATTTTTTTATTTTAGAGAGAGACAGAAATATCCCACATGGATAGATCTGTGCAAGGTGGCAGATATCTCAGCAGCAAGAGAGCTGTCAACACACGGCAAAAGCCTATGTATATAGAAAGAGAGAGAGAATTGGTGTGCCAGGGCCTCCGTCAGTGCAAACTCCAGATGCTTATGCCACCTAGTGGGCATGTGCGACCTTGTGCTTGCCCCACCTTTTATGCATCTGGCTTACACGGGATCTGGAGAGTTGAACATGGATCCTTAGGCTTCGCAGGCAAGTGCCTTAACTGCTAAGCTGTCTCTCCAGCCCGAGTACCAATTTTAAAATGGAGCCATGGGGTCACGGTGAGCGCAGCACCCCCACCTCACGCACCCAGCCTCACCTCCAAGACGCAGAGCAGCTCGTCCACGTAGGCCCGCTCCGTGTCCAAGAGCTCGTTCATCACGTGTCTGTGGATGGGCACAGGCAGCAAAGACTCATCAGAGCTGCAAGGTCCCCCGTCTTCTTTGTGGACAAAAATAAATTGTGGAATACCGAAGAACTTGTCCAGTGTGGGCGTGGAAGGTAGCTGAGTCCAAGGACTGGATATACCTTGGCCCTCTCAAGGCCAGCCTCATACACTACTTGTTCTAGTGCCTTCTGGGTGTGATTATCCCACCTACCTCCTGTCCTTTTAGGCCCCATCTCATGCGTTCTGGTGGATCAATCCACCGCCTGCAGCAAGTGTCTGAACTCTGCACATGAGCCTGGTGCAAGAAAGCAAAGGGGCTTGCCTCTCAGCCATAAGCTGGATGTGCACAAGGCCCTGCCTGCTGCTCTGCCTGGAAGCTTCTCCACTGTCTACCCTTCTCTGTCTCTTTCTTTGTCAGCTTCCATCAGAAGCCAGAGGTGACAGGACCTGTGTGCATTTCTCAGCTGTGTTATTCTACTTGCAGAATTATTTTTTAAATGTTTTGTTTATTAGAGAGACAGAGAGGGAGAATGCGCACACCAGGGCCTCCAACCACTGCAATAAAACTCCAGATGCATGTGCCACCTTGTGCATCTGGCTTACGTGGGTCCTGGGGAATCGAACCTGGGTTCTTAGGCTTTGCAGGCAAGTGCCTTAACCGCTAAGCCATCTGTCCAGGCGTACTTGCAGCATTCTTTTGTCCTGTGGCTTTCTGAAGAGACACTGCTAAGCTTGTTGGGCACATGTGGCTTATGTACATCTGTTGGCCCAGGTGCTTCTTAGAGCCTCTTTTTCACTTTTAACCTTGGAGTTAAGATGCTCCAAGGAACTGGGTCCCAGCATTTAGTGGCAGATGTGTTTGGGACAAATATGAAGAATGGGGACGGTTCAGGGTTGACACGAGGCTGGGCTACTCTGCAAAATTGTCTGTCAGCTTCTTTCCACTCCTGATGTTGTAACCCCAGCTCCCTGACTGAAAGATCCCCTGGCCATTTTGCCTGCTTTGACATTCTAACCTCCTGTGTTCACTTTGCCTGGCCTGGACAGGCAATGGTGACACAGGTCAGGAAAGATAACCGCTTCTCAGTTCTCATGATACTCCCAGAATCCAAGGACCCAGAGGTCCCAGGGGAGCAGAAGGGCTTGAGCAGATGTGACCAGGCCTGGGCACCCCCCCCCAGTGCACCGGCTACGTGTGACTGTTTAAATACAGATGCTTTGCTGACCCCATGGGCCACACTGCGTACTACAGCCCCGAGGGCCAGCACCTGCTGCAGGGGCATGCTGGCTTTGTGCTTTGAAGGGCTTCCCGTTGATGCCGATGGCAAGCAGATGTGGCTGGAGATGGCTTTACTTATGGTTCCATCCAGCCCTTACCTCCCCTCCCTCCCAGGCATATCCCGTCTCTGCTTCCTGGGCATCTGTGTGCTCAGAGCTGTGGGGACCAGAAGGGTGCGATCGGCTGATGCCTGTCCACCAGGGATATGAGGGATGCAGCTGCTGCCCAAGCCCTGCTGTGCCCAAGGGAATCCGGGCAGCCCTCCAAGGACCACTGCAGAGCTCTGTACACTTGCTGCCTGTCTGGAGCATGAAGTACTATGTGACAGGAGGGATACTGGTCAAAGAGGACTTCACGGGGTCAAGGGACTCAGCTAGAGGGGAGATGGATGGGCAGGTCTCAGCACGCACACTCTGACTGCACACCTTCTGCTCACAGACCACCCATCTGCTCCCAAAGGTACCTGTGGGCTCCGCACAAAAAGTGACAAGTGACATCAGTAAGGGTTCAAAGGGGTGACCAGCCCAGCCCAGACAAATGGATGTGTGCGCTGAGCCTGCATATCCCACAACCCACTCCCATGGGTCTTCATGTGGTATAAACACGGTGCCTGTTTGCTCCCTGCTCTGTGCATCAGGGTACAAGTGCTTCCCACCACCCCTGGCACACTGATACCCAGACACTTGTGGGTTGTGACTGGCAGGCCCCACCTGCATTGGCCACCCACCTGCGCAGGATGGCCAGGCTCTCCTCCTCATCCCCCGTGGAGCTGGTACGGCCCTGCCGGCTCTCACTCATTTCACTCTGAGGAGAGAATAGCATGCTGGGTTTGAGAACTGAATGAGCTGCCTCAAATCGGGACTGCCCAGCCCCGTTTCCCATGTGGAGACAAGTCTGAGGAGGGAGGGTGGACATCCCAGGAAAGATGGACTCCATGGAGAACCCAGGCCAGGCATAGGACGGCACTGAGATTCTGCCCGAGGAAGCTATGGCCATGGACTAGATGGGGCCGTGTGGGGTCACCTGGGCCTCACCTTAGCCCTCCTGTAGGGTCCCCTGCGGAGTGCACTGCCCTCAGAGCTGGGGTTCTCAGATCCTCGCCAGGCACCTAGTTTGGAGAGAGGTAGGGAGGGCATTAGCTCTGTCTGAGAGTGGACTGTGCCAGAAAAAGAGAGAAGAGAAGAAAAGGTACAGCAGCAGAGGATGGAAAGGGTTGATGAGATGGGGAAAGCATGGGGTACCTGGGGTCCAGTGACTGGGGCCTCCACTGCTCCTGAGAAGACATGCTTGGGGCTGACCAGGGAGCACAGTGGGTACAAGGGAGGAAGTCTGTGAGGAACTCCCAGAGTCACTGGCCTCAGAGGTCTCCCCACCAGGCCCAAGACTTGCCCTCCACTTCACAGGAAAGCAGGGCTCGCTCTCCGGGGTCCTGGCATTTGTGGTGATGTTTGCTAATTCAGAGACTACCAAGTCGACTCATCCCTGAGTCTCCCATGAAAACACCCAGTGAAGAAAGGAAAGAGGTTCTCCTGATGAAGGGAGGAGGCAGGAAAGTCTCTCAGCAGCGGCAGAGGTGAGTAGGCCACAGCACCCTCGCTGCTGATGGGGTCTGGGACAGGGTTTCTGACAGCTTTGAGGGCTTGCACGGAGGCCAGAGCCAATCTGGGGACACACTGTTGTAACAGCATGAAACATGGATGGGCTGGGGAAAGACGGGCCAGGGAAAGGATGGAGGACTTTTCCTCAGTGGTCTGTCAGTGTTTCCAGCTCTGTGGGCCACTGGAAGCTGTCACTGAAGTGTGACAGCAGCTGCTATTGATGATTTGTGAAGGAGTGTGGCTGAATCCAAGTAAAACTTTATTAATAAAAATGAGCCTTGATAGCTGGGCGTGGTGGCGCACGCCTTTAATCCCAGCACTTGGGAGGCAGAGGTAGGAGGATCTCCATGAGTTCAAGGCCACCCTGAGACTACATAGAGAATTCCAGGTCAGCCTGAGCTAGAGAGTGAGACCCTACCTTGAAAAACCAAAAAGAAAAACGAAAAAAAAAAAAAGAAAAAAAAAAAAAATGAGCCTTGAATTGCAGACTGCTCACCACGGACTAGAACTGAGTCAAAGAAAGGGCAAAGGTGTGTTGAGGGACACTTGGTATATATGGTTTCCTTGGATGTGCCAACCTCTCAGCGACCTCAGCGGGGGTCCCCTGGCTGCCCAAGAGGAGTTGACTTTGCATACCTGGGGAGGGGCAGGGTGACTTTGTAAGTGCCTCTGGCCGGGGGGCCACTGGCTGCACGGGCCTTGTCTGTTTGGCTGCCAGCTTCTTCAGGCTGGCCTGCCTGCGGTGGAACATCTCTTGCATACTCTCTTGCTTCTGAAACACCTTTTGCACATGTTCCTGAAATGAGACAGCTGCTAAGACGACTTGCAGATGTTGGTGCTGTTCACTAAAAATACCCCCCACACAAAAAAGTGCGTGTCAGTGTGTGCAGCTTCATGGGGTAGTTTCCTTCAACAATGCACCACCATGCAGCCATCTGCAGTCACTGTGGGTGGAAGCCACGTTAAGACCTGCTGGAGGGCACGGAGCTGGCTCCAGAGCTATGAAAAGCCACTGTAGAAGGTGAAATAAATTTCCTTCTGTTACCACAGGGTAGAATTAGGGCAGCTTGCTGGGGTTAGAGTGAGCCTGACTTTGGTGCAGTACCAGAGGCCCTGTGATACGATCAAGATCCCAATGAAGGTTACTTCACAAACACACACTCATTGTAAGAGTGTTGCCAGGTAGGTGGAAATAGCTTTTGCAATAAAGGGAAGGCTGAACTTGATGCTCCTCCCCACCTCTGCCCTTCTCCACACTCCTGTCTCCTAGGAATTCATCAGAGTTCTTCCGGACATCCTGTGAAGTGGCTCACCAACAACCAGCCCGGGCCCCTAGGCTGTGGAAGCGGTGAGTCGGCCTTACCAGCAGGTCCTGGTTGAGGATGCATTCGTACTCCTTGTAGATGGTATTGAGCTCCTGGATCTTGTTATCTGCACCGGTCTCCAAAAACTTCTCAATCTCCTGGAGGGCTGCTTCGGCACCATCCTGGGACTGGCATTTGTCCACAGGTTGTGAGGCAAGCAGGAAGATGCCCTCGTCACACCATTTCATGGACTGGAAACAAAGCATGGTTGTCGGGCACGGTGCTGGGGGGTGCAGAGTGCTCCCACACCCCACTGACGCACTTGCAGGCCTATCTGAAGTGCTCTGCCACTAAGCCAAGGGGCCTGGACGGAAAGCGACGCCTCAGAGCTGAATAGGCCATCTGGGGCTGGACACACCATAGGGGAGGGAAGCTGAGTGCAGTGGACTACCGGGAAGGCTAAGTTCCAAGCCCTTCGAGCCAGTAACTGCTAGGGTGAATGAGCCCATTGGGACCAATGCTCTGGGTGCATAGCATAGTGGATGCAGAAGAGAAAGGTGTGAATTTCCAGTTAGCAACTCTGACCAGCCCAGCAACCAACTCCCTTATTGGTATGGGTCAGTGGTCAGTTTTTCCCATGGGCCCAGCTGAGTCTCCTACCGTCTCCAGGAGGCTGTGCAGCTCCAGGGACTTGCTGAGCAGCTCCCTCCTCGTGCGGGTCTCGGCGGTGAAGTGCTCGCACAGGTGCTGCAGCTCCTCGCACTTGGGGTGAATGGAGTCCACGGCATAGTGCTTGTTCTCAATGAGCCGCTGGCCTTCCAGTGACAGGGCTCGGGCCCTGTCCACGGCCACCTGCAGGACATAGCCACCCCCAGAGAGTCAACTCAGGTCTGTGTACAGAGGTGAATGGGTAGTCTGTTCTGGAGATGGGCCACGGACATCAAGTCTGTGTACTGCTATGGCTGACGGAGGGCCACCTAGTCCCCAAGCCATTCTGGGGCCAAAGTTCCTGGTGGTCAGGGAGATATTGGGGTGAATTGGCTCAGAGGAACCATAGGTTTTTAGTCAGGATATTATGAGGGATTTTTTTTTTTTTTACAAAGGTGCTGAGGAGGACAGGGCATAAGACTGAGACCGAGGAGGACACTTGGGGGTCCCTGCACCATGTCTGTGACACCCCTCAGGAGCCAAAACAGCTTCTGCCAGATTGGAAGCTCAGGTCCTGTGTCCTCTGAGTAGCCAAGTGACTTTGTGGCCACCATCCCCCTCTGCCCATGCCCGGCTCTCACGCTGGACTTCTCCTCGAAGCTGGTGAGGTCCTTCAGCAAGTGCTGCACATGTGCCAGGCTGTTGCCGACATCAGTGAAGGTGCCTATCTTCTGGGACACAGCGTCCAAGGAAGTTTTCACCTGCAACAGAAGAGTGCCAGCTTGGAACACCCATGTCTCCAACGGGGGCCCTTACCAGGAGTGCCAGGGGATGGTGAGCCCGGGAGCAACGAGTTGGTGAGGGGCACCTGGGCTATGCCGCTCAGGCCTGCAGTGTCCTGGGCCGTGGCCGTGCCATGGCCTCAGTAGCTGGGTTCATGATTCTCTGTGTCTCAGCCTGCTGCTGCACATGGGCACCAAAGCCAAAGGGATAGTAGTGGGTCAGCGCTGGTGTTGGCACCAGTTTCTTGGGCTGCAGCCCCTGACAGCTAATGCATGGGCTCTTAGTGAGGTTCCTGAGAAGTCACCTTAAGAGCCGCCTCAGCTCTTCTACCCATGGCTCTGCCCCATTTCCTTCTGGGACTAGTGCTGCTTCTGTCTTAGAGAACTCCTCTGCTTCCTGCCACTGGAATGAAGCTCCACCTTCCCCGGGGCCTTGGCTAATTCTGGCTACCCTAGGCCTCAGGAAAAGGGGTAGGCTGTTGACCAAGTCCTGGTGCCTTGAGCATGACACTGCTGGGAGATGGGGTGAAGCACCTTCAGAGGGCACCTGGCCATGCCATAGGGCATTGGGAAATGAGGAGAAAGCAAGATGTAGGATCCCAGGCCTCACAGGTCACACTGTTGGGTGTTTCCATGGCCTGAAACTCTGGGTTGCTGCTAGGAGGAGTTCTCGGCCATAGGCCGATATCTAATGTCAGCTGAACCTCTCCCAATGAGCAAAATGACAAAAAGGAGAAGAAAGCCAGGCGTGGTGGCGCACGCCTTTAATCCCAGCACTCGGGAGGCAGAGGTAGGAAGATCACCGTGAGTTCAAGGCCAGCCTGGGACTACAGAGTGAATTCCAGGTCAGCCTGAGCTAGAGTGAGACCCTACCTCGGGGGGCGGGGGGAGAAGAGATGCAGCTTGCCACATCAGCAATGAAGTAGGGACAGTCACTAAAGTTCCCACAAACAGGCAGAACGATGTCAACTGCAGGACCAGAAGCAAGTGTGAACACAAATCCCTCCATGCCGAGGGCAGGAGCAGCTCCTTGATGGCACCTATCCCACCTCACTCAGCATGAAACAGCTCCCCACAGTCCTGAAACTGCTAAGGATGACCATTGATCATTTCCAAGGTGAAATTCCCCGAAGAGACATCCAGGCCAAGATGGCTTTCCAGAGCATTACCCCAAACATTTAAGGAATTAACACCAATTTATACAGTTTTCTAGAAAATAGAGGAGAGAGGGCACTCAGTTCATTTTCTCTAGCTGCCATCGGGACACTAAAATCAGATCAAGACAATTAAAAAGAAGAGAAACAAGCCGAGAGTGGTGGTGCATGCCTTTAATCCCAGCACTTGGGAGGCAGAAGGATCGCTGAGAGTTCGAGGCCACCCTGAGACTCGTGAATTCCAGGTCAGCCTGAGCTAGAGACCCTACTTTGAAAAACCAAAAACCAAAAAATAAAATAAAAAATAAAGGAGAAACAGGGCTAGAGAGATGGCTTAGTGATTAAGGTACTTGCCTGTGAAGCCTAAGGACTCAGGTTCAATTCCCCAGTACCCATGTAAGCCAGACGCACACGGTGGCGCATCCATCTGGAGTTCATTTGCAGTGGCTAGAGCCCCTGGTGTGCCCATTCTCTCTCTCTCTCTAGCTACCTCTTTCTTTCTCTCTCTCTCTCTCTCTCAAATAAATAAAAATAAAACCTTTTTAAAAGGAGAAACAAAAACTAAAGATCAATGTTCTTCTGAATATCTGAATATGGATGCAAACATTAACAAAATACTATCGAACTTAATTCATCAATACATAAACATACTATATGCCATGCAATAGCCACCTCCATAACCAAGTGTGCTTTACTTCAGAGATGAAAGGCTGACAAGGACTTTGAAATCAATCAGCATGATTCTCAACAGATCAAAACAGAAGTCACATAATTCTTTCAACCTGCAGAGAATGCTTCTGATGAATTAAATACCCATTCACGAGTTTAAAGTATCTAGAGAAACACATTCTCAACTTAATAAAGAATGCCCACAGGGGAAGGTGGAGGGAGGGCCAATCAAAATCTAAGAGGATATAAATAAGTCATATGGAAACCTACTTTTCTGGACAATGGAACACTCAGAATCCATAGATTGTTACTAGAAAACTTTCAGTGCCAGGGATGGGATACCTTCCAGTGAGTTGTTGACCAGGAAGACCACAGATACCTCAAAACATTACAGGCCATTGCTGAGGTCCTTGGTTTCCCACCAGGAATAGATAGTAAGACCCTATTGCTGAAGACTCCACATACTTGGGCGGCAAGGTCACTGAGAAATCCTTCTGGAGCTGAGCTGAAAGCCTCCTCCAGGAGGACCAGCTGACAGAAAGTTGGAAAAAGCTATGCTGCATGCAGTTTAATGGGAGAGAGAAAACACCAGTGAAGATACTCAACAGTGGACACTGCAAGCTTTAAATTTGGCCAGCCAGGCCAAATGAGCCAGTGGGTGCAATAGTGGCATGTCTGTTATGGGGGAAACCAACCGTTCTCTAATTGGACTAGAGGCCTGCTCCATGGGAGGGAATACATCCCTGATACTGAAAACCTACGATAGAGGTAGTCATGAACCCTAGGGGTGTAACGTCTGCTGGTGTCTGGCTAAATGTATATACTATGCTCACCAAACTGCCCAGTAAGCACTTTTCTTAATGTCCACACCCATATATTAATGCTACTCTCACTTTTGGTTAGAGAAGCTTCTCTTTTCAGATGGTGGCAACCTTGAGATGACTCAGAAGGCACCATGGTGCTGAGAAGAAGGGACAGAGGAGTGCTCAGCACTGAAACATCTCTAACACACCTTCCAAGGCTCAGGGTCCACTGTGGAAGAGGGGGCGGAAAGAATGTAAGAGCCAAAGGAAAGATAGGACTCCTTACAACGTGCTCCTCCAGACACAAAATGGCCTGGATATCCATGACCTCATAGTGCCTGACACTACTTACACAAGACCATCATAATAGGAGGAAAAGATCATGACATCAAAATAAAAGAGAGACTGATTGAGAAGGGGAGGGGATATGAAGAGTAAAGTTTCAAAGGGGAAAGTGGGGGGAGGGAGGGAAGTACCATGGGATATTGTCTACAATTAAAGAAGTTGTCAATAAAAAAATAGTAAAATAAAAAAAGAATACCCACAGAAGCTCCACAGCTAAACACAACATCTTTTTTAAAAATTTAATTTAGAGCCGGGCGTGGTGGCGCACGCCTTTAATACCAGCACTCAGGAGGCAGAGGTAGGAGGATTGCTGTGAATTCAAGGCCACCCTGAGACTACATAGTTAATTCCAGGTCAGCCTGGGCCGGAGTGAGACCCTACCTCAAAAAACCAAAAAAAAAAAAAAAAAAAAAAATTAATTTATTTATTTGAGAGAGAAAGAGAGAGAGGAAGAGGTAGACAGAAAGAGAGAATGGGCACGCTAGGGCCTTTAGCCACTGCAAATGAACTCCAGACGCATGTGCACCCTTGTGCATCTGGCTTACGTGGGTCCTGAGGAATCAAACCGGGTCCTTAGGCTTTGCAGGCAAATGCCTTAACCGCTAAGCCATTTCCCCAGCCCTAAACACAACATCATGACATGAAAGCTGAATACTTTCCCAATAGTGGGAAGGACAAAGATGTGGACTCTTGCCATGTAATAGAGAGGAAAAACAACTAAGGAAAAAGAGATCACAGTGAATTTCTTTGCACATGGCATAATCACTTATATAGAAAACCCCTAGGATGCTACAGAAAACAAAATGAGCAAGAGTAAGAGTATTTGGTAAGGTCTCAAGACACAAGACAGACAAAAACCAACTGTATTTCTATATACAGCAATGGATAAGTAGATATAATATCACTTATATTTCTTTAAAATGGAATACTTAAATATAAATCAAACAAAACACACTGAACTTGCATGCCGAAAACCATATGATCCTGATGAAATAAGACTAGAAAAATCCGAATAAACCATGACTATGCTTTGCTGAATAGAAGGCTTAACAGAACCCAATTGCTAGGAAACTTTTCTCAGCATAGCCTTTGTGTCAGTAAGACGAGGTTACTGTAAACTGAGAGCTACGCTAATTTTGAAAGGAAGACAGTGGGAAGACTCTACCTGACTTCAAGACTTGAAACGGCAGCAGTCATCAAGACACGTGAACAATGGAACAGACGAGAGAACCCAGAAGTGGCCCACGCCAACACACTGTCTGAGCTTGATGAAAGCAGAAAGGCGCCCATGGCATGGAGGGTAGAGGGAGAAACAAGCAGCGTGGAAGGAACTGACACCCAAAGGCTCCAAATGAGCTGCATCTGGGTGTGGTGGTGCACAGCTTTATTCCCAGCATGCAAGAGGCTGAGCCAGGAGGACTGAGTGTTTGAGGCCAGCCTGGGCTACATAGTGAGAGTCTGTTTCCAAAGTAAAATATGGCAAATGCTTAAAAGTGAGCCACGATCAATCTTTACACTTTCCTTATGCACAAATGAACACAAATGGATCAAGGACTTAAACATAAACTATAAAAATGTAGGAAAGAATGCTTAGGGAGCTGTGTTTAGAATATAGGACCAAAGAATGACCTTTAAAAGGAAAAAGTGGTAAGTCAGCTATCATTAAAAGAAGAAGCTACTGCTCGGTGCAGACCTGGGAAACCACACACCTGACTACAGATGGGCATCTTCAGCATTCAGAGAACCCTCAACACTTAATAGTGAAATAAAACCACAAAGCCAGATCAGCCACTAGAAAACAGGTCCAACGCTGTCAAAAGCCAGAACTGTGGCACGTTCACCCAAGTACGTGTGCACAGTGTAGACACAGTGGTAACCCCGAAAGTGAGTGGGGATCTGAGCCGGGTCACTCATGCTCCTGCAGGCATGTAGGTGTCACAGCACTCTGAGAACAGTCTGACAGCTTCTTACCATTCAAACCTGTGACTTGAGCTGGACAGATGGCTTAGCGGTTAAGGCGTTTGCCTGCAAAGCCAAAGGACCCAGGTTCAATTCCCCAGGACCCATGTTAGCCAGATGCACACGGGTGTGCACGCATCTGGAGTTCATTTGCAGTGGCTGGAAGCCCTGGCATGACCATTTTCTCTCTCCCTCTCTCTCTCTGTCAAATACATAAATAAATAAAAATTAAAAAAAAAAACTGTGACTCCCATTTGACCATGTGCCTCAGAGAGTGAGAACACATGCCCACACAGACATGTGCACATGGACACAGCAGAGTTATCTGTGTAGCAAAACCTAGTGGATCCATTTGTACCATGGAATGTTACCCCGTCCTAAGAAGGAAGGGACTAGAGGTGCTTGCCACCAGGCGGGGAACCTCTAAGAATTGTGCAGCTGCTCCTCAAAGGGACCGGCTTACACAGCATCCTTACAATGGCATGTATAGCCTGGGAGAACAGATGAGTGGTCCCCAGGGGCTGAAGGTGTAGAAAGGTCTGGAAGTGATTTTCTTTTATTTTGGTTTTTCAAGGTAGGGTCTCACCCTAGCCCAGGCTGACCAGGAATTCACTATGTAGTCTCAGGCTGGCTTCAAACTCCCAGTGATCCTTCTCCTTCTGCCTCCTGAGTTGGGATTACAGGTGTGCACCACCATGCTCAGCGGGGAGTGATTTTAAAGGGCAGTGCCAAGATCCTATGCTGTGGGGGTCCTGCATCGATTGCTTTCATGTCAGAGTCCGGGCTGCAATGCTATGCTGTGGCTTGTTACCACTGGGGGAACTGATGAAAGGTCCAGGGATCTCTCTGGATCATTCCTTACAAGCACACCTGCTCTGGAATGACTTCCTCAGCTCCCCACAGAAAGAACTTACAAGCCATCACCTCCGTGCTCCCACAGTGACGTACATACACGCAATGCAGCGCCCGCCCCGCAGCCCGGCCACTCACCTCCCGGAAACCCTGCTCAAAATGCCGCAGCTGCAGGCACTGCTCCAGTTTCTGCTGATGTTTCGCCCAGAACTCATCGAAGGCAGCCTCGGTTTCATTCAGCTGGGCTAGGAGCCTGGAGAGGAGGAGGAGTTCCAGAGTGAGGGGTCCCAGGGCAGCCGCTTTCCGAGACCCCGTTGTTGATCTCGCGTGCTAACCCCGAGGTTCTCAGGGACCCCCATGGACGTGTCAGGGAGGCACGTCACATACGAGTCCAGGCTCGAGCTTCCCTTCCTGTGCTCCTTTCTGCATCTCACTGACTCAGCTAAGTTGAATCCAGTGTTAATTCCTGAAAGGCCGGGGCTTTCTATGGACAACCCTGGGCCAGGATGAAGCAGCCGGCAGCTTGCTGCCTGCTTGGTGAGGAGGTCTGAAACCAAGGTCTGCCACCATCGCTTTCCCTGCAGGGTCCCAGCTCGCCAGGGGCTGGGCACAGAACTGAACTGAGCCAGACCTCCTCTTTCTACCCTCTCGCCACCCTGCTGCACATGCCCAGACTGGCTCATGTGACTGATGAGGAGTTGACAAGGTACCGGATGTGGAGCTGGCTGGATCTCCTACTAGTGAGCCTGGGCCCCCGTCTAGGTGGGAGCCCCTCACTCTGTGCCTCTCCCATGTCTGTACAACAGCATGCTTACTCTGTGTGTGACTGTGGTCAAGTGGGAGAAGACCACATAAGAGCTAAGAGAATTGCCAGTGGGCCCAGGCCTGTTTGCTCATCACCAGGGCACTGGGCAAAGCTTCATCCATCCAGGTACTTTGACTCTAACCTGGCACCCACTTAACCTGTTCCATGGTGAGGACAGAGTGAGAGAAGCAAAATCAATTCTGGGTATCTCTAAGCACTAGGGGCAAAGGGGCTGGTGGGCGTGGACTGGTTGCATGTTGCCCTGTCCTCTTTGGATGGAGTCCCAGGTAGAAGTACACAGCCTGTATCTTTTACTATGATAGTAAAATGCATGCTTCAAAGCCCAAGGCCAGTGCTGAGAGCCAGGAGCTGCTTTCCTACCCACTAAGACCTGCTGAGGATGTGAAAGCCATAGGAATCTAAGGCGCTCTGTCTACTGCCCTGCCTGGTGAGGTTTCCCTCGGCCTGTGAACTGTTTGCTCTGGAATCCCTTATGGTGTGTGTGTGGGGGGACGAAGGAGCGGTGCTGAGGTCCACTGTGAGCTCTGAGAGGGAGACTGGCCAGAGGTCACCTGTTGGGGTCTGTTTAATTGTCTTGTCTGGTGGCCTTGAGCTGTCACAGGAGCCACGTGTCTGCAGCATTCCTGGCACCTGGCCAGAGTACAGTAGGACCCAAAGGCAGAAGCCTCACCTCTGCACGGTGGCCTGATTGTCCAGCTCATCCTGGTTCACACTGTGTGCCACGCTTTCTGCCAGTGGCTCCCTGAGGCTCTCGAGGATGCTGCTCCCCTCCTTCAGTGCCAGCTGTAGGTCCTCCTGTAGACAGCACGCACACACACACAGAGCCGACTGTAGTCCACGACTGGCCTCAGGTCTGGACATTACTTATTGCACAGTGAGCCTGAGGGTGGGCAGTGGGAGGTGCCAAGCACCACGGGCGCAAAACAGCCTCATTTCTGTGATCATGCATGCACAGTGCACTAAAACTTGGCGAGGAACTGGGCGTGGTGGCACACACCTTTAATCCCAGCACTCGGAAGGCAGGGGTAGGAGGATCTTTGTGAGTTTGAGGCCAGCCTGGGCTGGAGCAAGACCCTACCTCAAAAAATTACACACCCACACATGCATGCACACGTGCATGTACGCGCGCGTGCACACACACACACACACACACACACACACACACACACCCCGGTGAGGAGGCAGCTGTTAGACGCTGCACTCCTACTTGCTCAGGCAGATCTAGGGTTACAGGTCACACAGGCCACAGGTAAAAACGTAACCAGAAACCAGGCCTTCTAACTGTCCCTCTCCTGTGGCTAGTCTTGCTGCGTGAGCAAAAGGCCACTTTCCAAGGACTGAGTGACATGTCCAGCAAAGATGGGACAGTCCTTGGGACCCACAGCCAATTACAGCCACGTGGACACCATGGTTTTAAAGCTAGCAAAGGAACAAGTGGTTTCAAATGTCTTCACCCCAGAAAACAATTCAAATATATAGTACCATGGGTATTTTATACAGAAAATTCAAGCACCACTTTATCAGCCACTGCTGAGAGAAGCCAGGGCAGAAATCCTTTCTGCTCATGCTGTAGCTGCACACCCACCAGGAGAGCAGCTGGGGCCCTGGCTTCCTGAAGAATTTTAAGTCCCTCACGGCTACGGGCTTCTGGAAGTGGTCCTCAGATGCTCACATTTTACAGAGCTCATGTCGTGGCTTTGGAAAGAGGCACGGTTGGTTTCTCAGGGCCTCAGTAGCAATGCCTGAAAACCACTTTCTTCTCCATCTGGCCTGATGTTCCAACGACTCACCTCACATCTTGTGCACGGGATGAAAGAGCCATGCTCGGAACCTCACTCAGCCCAGCAAACGGCACCTACCTTTGCTTTGTCCTTCTTCTCTGTGTGCGCGCTGAGCACCGCGCTCGTGGACTGGACGTCATTGGGCAGTTCTGTTTCAGCCAGCTCGGTCCCGAAGGCCTGCAGCATCTGCGCTGTCTGCTTCACCATCAGGGCGAAGCTTTCAATAGCCTTGGGAGGAGGGAGAAGACAGTCACGGAGCCCTGCTCACAGCGCCCAGTCTGCTGCTGCTGTGAAAGCTGACACCGTGCAGTAACGGTCCTCAGAAAGGGGAGAGCAGCCCCCCGGGCATGTGCCAGCAAACACCTTCTTCCCACGGGTGTCTTGACCTCACACCTCTTCAGAAACGTACCAGGCAGGTTTTGCAAATGTCCCCATCACCTAGGGTCATTCTCTGCCTCCTTGTTAAGAGTGAGTGTTGAAACACAGGCACAGGGTTCGGGGGGGGGGTGCTGTTTCTTTTTCTTTCTTTCTTGTTTTTGTCTCTAAGCCAGAGAAAGCCACTCCCAAACTTATTACTCATGTTATTTCTTTACAATGACTAAGGTCTACAGAGACCATCTCCTCATTCTTGGGGAAGAGACTTCACTTACTGTGAGCATGTTTTGGAAAAGGCGGTGTTGTCATATGAAAACAATTCTGCTGGGTTAACTATGAGCTGGCGAGAGCAGAGCGTGTGGCACTCGGCGCGCAGCACCCAGGCCCACTCACCGTGCGGTGGCACAGCCACCGGGAGTGGCAATAGTCCAGGGTCCCCCCGAGGTCCTCCGTCAGCTGTGACTTATCAATGTAGCCATGTAGTTCTGGCACTGAGCTCAGCATTATGACCTGTAGGAAGGAGGGACTCATGAGCCGGACACAAAGAACAGGCTGCAGTGTCTCGCCCCAGGAAGCCGAGGCAGCAGAGGCTGGCTTCTGGCTCCTGACTTGACTGGGTCCCAGCTCTGCCCCTCCTGATGGTGGACCTTAGGCATGCTGCTCATTATGCCTGTGCCTCCATGTCCTCTTCTGTATTATGCTGCACCTCACTGGGTGGGTGCGAGGACCTAGTGAGGCTACTGGACACATGCAGAACTCTGGCTAGGGATCCTGCAACAGATGGCGATGACATCAGATGGGTGTCAGCACCCTCCTCTTACCAGGGGAGCTCAGCAAGCCAAGTGAGCTGTGTTTTGAAAGGAGACAAGTTTTGCCCGGGCTCCTGCCGAGGACACCATGAGCTCACTTGGGGAGGGTCAGTTCAGCACTACACAATCAGCCTCTGGTCTCAGCAGAGTGACCAACAGTTCCGGAGAGGTTTCACTTTGTGTGGGAAGCCACGGTAGTGGCGGACACCCACGCTCTTCACACATTACTCATCTTCGCCTTTCTGTGTTTCTCTCACCCCCTTTTCAGGCCATTCTATCCACGAGTTTTAGATAAAAATACAGATTTTGCTTTGCAAGCTGTCAGGCAGATAACAAAATAGGTCTTCGGAGCTTAGCGCAGATGTCATCTGATACAAGTCATTTATTATTAAACACCAGTATGCTTAAAGTGGAGGTTCTCCACCAGGGGGTGAACTTGCCCCTCCCCAGGGACATCTGAGGATGTCTGGAGGCAACCTGGGCTGTTACAACGGGAAAAGTGCTCCTGGGAACTGGAGGGATGAGGTCAGGGCTGCTGCAGAAACCCCACTCTGCGTGGGAGGATCACACAGCAAGGAACTGTTCGGAACACAGTTAAGCAGTGTTGACCCCCAAGGACAACGGAAGCCTAACCTCCAGCTAAAAATGTAGCAGAGTCTCAGGATGAGCTAGAAAACAGAGTTCTTACATAGCTGGCTCTATTCTCTCTTGGTCCTTCTAGTAAAATTATTCATGTGCTGCCAAGCAACCCTGGTCCATGACAGTAAGTCAAAAATGGATCGGGAAACACAAGGAGCCTCAGCACTGGCCTGTGTGTGAGGTGCACAGGGCCCAAGGACACTCTTCGAGTGCTCACCTGATTGAGATCCGCTCAGGGCAGGATTTTTTTCTAATTTTTTTTTCTTTTTTTGGTTTTTCAAGGTAGGGCCTCACTCTGGTCCAGGCTGACCTGGAATTAACTATGTAGTCTCAGGGTGGCCTCGAACTCAAGGCAATCCTCCTACATCTGTCTCCCAACTGCTGGGATTAAAGGCGTGCGCCGCCATGCCCGGCCTAATATATTTATGTATTTATTTATTTATTTATTTATGTATTTATTTATGTATTTATTTATGTATTTATTTATTTATTTATTTGAGGGGGATGAGAATGTATGGGCATGTGTGCCAGGGCCTCTTGCTGATGCAAACAAACTGCAGATGCATGCCTCACTTTTTGCATCTGGCTTTACAAGGGTGCTGGGGAATTGAACTCAGGCCAGCAGGCTTTCCAAGCAAGCACCTTTCACTGCTGAGCCATCTCCCAGTCCATGGTTTTGTACACTTTCTAACAATGACAGTCCTACAACCTAGAACAGGCCAAGATGGGTCAGTGAACCACTACAGGTGACAGAATGACTTCTGCAAAGCATTTTGGACACCTGTGAACGCAACAGTGCATTGTGACAAAGGAGAGCACATAGCTCC
Organism: Orientallactaga sibirica; assembly: GCA_036365145.1. Classification (NCBI taxonomy): domain Eukaryota; kingdom Metazoa; phylum Chordata; class Mammalia; order Rodentia; family Dipodidae; genus Orientallactaga; species Orientallactaga sibirica. Next base: position 18,708,732 of record JAEOAD010000041.1, on the reverse strand, counting down.
AGATGACCTAAGTCTTATTTCCTGTGACACACAAGGACAAGGAAACCGATTTGAGTGGCTTGTCAAAGGTGGGGAGGGGTCAGACATGCTGATGTCATCCGATCCTATGGGGCATGGAGCACATGTGTCACTGTGAGCAGTATGAGGCTTAGAGGCAGGAGCCACAGGTACAAACCCTGGTGTCAAGTTAAGGGTTGGGACAGGAGCCTCCAGCTGGGTGAGGGACCTCCTTGAATGGTCCTGCCCTTAACTACCCAGAGCGAGTGGTTACACAAGACATGAGGGTACAGTGTCTTCCCACAGACTTGGGGCCTGTTCTTCCTCAGGACACTGAGGTAGGACTTGAAGACACAGAAAACCACAGCCACCTCACGTGAGGCCCTGGGCTGTGCAGAATGTCCTTCTTTCCAGGCCATCCCTCTGGTTGTTGGAAAGGACTGCTGTGGAGAGGGGCAGGGCAAGGATGGCAGGGAGAGGCTACGGTCTGTTGTCCCTGTTCTACTTAGAGAAGGTCGCCTGCTGCCTGTTTGGAGCAGAGGATAAGGAGCAGGGCGTAATGGACTGGAAAGAGGGGGTGCCTGGCACCTAAATACCAAGAAACAGGACTGCTTAGGTTCTTCCATTTCCAAAAGCTACCCAGGAGGCACTGCTAGGCGGTCCTGTGGGGCAAGCACTGGCCCTTGTATTCCTGCTCTTTGTGAAAAAGCTATGAACTCACAGAGTCTCTGCATGGCAGCTCCCAGCAAGAACTGTTCACAGAGTGACTGCCGCATGGGCTACAGTCAGGCTCCATTGGCTTCTGAAGTGCATGGGCCTTCTGGGATTTTACAAAGCCTTATTTTTCAAGACGCAGTAGGACAATGCTAGGCAGGCAAGGAGGGGTTTCCCCACCATGGAGTAATGAAGATGAGATAGGCCTGTTCTAGGCCGAGTCTAGAGAACATGTCTGGCCAGGAGCTCACACTGTCTTCCCTGCCCCCACCCCAAAGGCACTTGGGGTGTGCCCCTCGCTGTAGGCTGGCAAAGGAATGACCTGTGACTCATGGCGCTCAGATGAAGTCTCATCAGGGCTGAGCCAAGGCTGTGGCTTGGCAGGTATGGACCATTCACTGGGGTGGGCCAGGGCCCAAGAAAGGCAGGAAGCATTGAACTGCCCCTGGCAGAGCACAGGGAAGTACAGCTTCCGACCGAGTCCTGCAGGGGTTTTATTTGCAGCCACAGCACAGAGGTTATTCCTTGAAATTTTCGATTGTCACCACTGGCCAAGAATGCAATTAAGCTCAGCTGTGCAGACTCAGCTGAAGTGGGGTACTCACCGGCACCTTCATTTTAAAGTCATCTCTGTTGAACTTGAAGGCGATGTCGGAGAGGGTCCTCTGGAAAAATCCCGTCGGGCGAAGAACAAGGACAAGCTGCAGGTTTGCTGGGAAAGACGCCTGCAAGACAGGAGAAGGACTGTGACGGTCATCGAGGATGGCCCAGGCCATGCAACTGCCTGCTGCTGAAGCGGATGGACGGGAGGCTTCTATGTTGAAGACGCTTACAAAGTCACAAGCCAGAAGAACATTCCAGGTGTCATGGGTTGGAAAGTAAGTACCATATATGGGAGCTCCAAGAATTCAGGATAGACTCATTTGGAGGAAGGGTCATCCTGAAGACAGGCAGCCAAGTAAATGAGGCAGCCAGTGATCCCTGAAGCCTGTGAAAGGCAGGTGCGGCCACAGCACACAGGAGAAGAGGGAGGCACAGACTGAGCTGAAGTTGGCTGAGGCCAGGGAGGAGCCAGGAGCAGATTCTTCCTCATGGCCTCAGAGAAGCAGCCTTCCCCACACCCGCATCCCAGACTTCGAGCCTTCACAAGCATGAGAGTTGCTGTTGTTTAAACCACCCAGACTGTGGCACCTTGTCACAGCAGCCCAAGGATGCCCACACACTTGTAAGGACAAGAAAAGGCAAGATATGCAGCACCTGAAGCACCAAGCTCAACTCCCCAGCACGCACACACATCTGCCACTTACAAGTCCTGTGACTGTGAGTGAGCCTCACTTTCCCCATCAGCAAAATGGGGATAAAGCTGGCCCCGCCTCATAATACTCTTGATGTGGGAGTGGCCCAGGCCTATGTGCCACAACGTGGGTGCTCCGTGGACAGCTGTGATAGCATGTGGTGAGGCTGCCCTGCTGAGGCCACGGTCAACTGTGAGGTCCAGAGTTCTGATGACCAGGTTAAAAGCCCAAAAGCCATGAAAGGCAAGAGGGGAGGCTTGGGAACAGACCCAAGCCCGCCAAAGGTCATGGTTAAAAATAATCCTTGGGTTGGAGAGATGGCTTAGTGGTTAAGGCGTTTGCCTGCAAAGCCAAAGGACCCAGGTTTGATTCCCCAGGACCCACGTAAGCCAGATGCACAAGGGGGCACATGCATCTGGAGTCTGTCATCTGGAGTCTGTTTGCAGTGGCTGGAGGTCCTGGCGTGCACATTCTCTCTCAAATAAATAAAGAAAAATAAATTAAATAAAGAAGAATCCTTGACTAATGCAAGCCCCCAGATTCTAACAAAGTGCCAGAATTAAGGCATGATTGAGAACTCACTCAGAAAACACAGTGATTTTCCAGTGGTGCCTTGGAACCTAGAGTCCAGCCTGAACAAGTGGGTCCTCAGAACCAACTAGGGACCTGGGCAACACTCGAATAGTTGAACAAGACCCATTCCTCCCCACAGTACCCAGCGAAGGACCAAGATCATGCCCTATCACCTGTGGTTGGCCTTCCACTGAGGGCAGCAGGCACTGGCTTTGCCCTGGAAAAGAACACTCCTTTATGACTCCACCAGCCTGGGTCCTCTGTCCCCAAAGGGCCTTCAACATGGTGCTATACACATCACCTGCTACATCACAGTCCTTAGGCCCCACATGCTGAGAAGCAGGCACCGCACCTGGTCAGAGATCTTCCTGCGTGGACACAGGAGCAGGGTGTCAGGAGCTGCCAAGGGTCCTCCTTCAGACAGAGCCCTTCAGTCCATCCTTTCCTGTGCGCTAACCTAGCTTCCCTCTACTGTGCCCCACCGTGGCCAGGACGCTGGGATACACCTCCATTCACATCCTTCCTACATTCTGCATGTGCACACCCCGTTCTCAGGAGGCAGTTCTGAAGACTTATCCCTAGTGATTGGATGCCCTGGGAGAAGGCCCGTTCTCATGCTGTTTGCTCCTCAAGTGGACAGAACCCCGCCTTGCAAAGCCAGACGCCCCGGGGCAGATTCTGGGCCACATAACACAAGGGTTTCCAAACCTGTCCTCTAAAATTGGCCATCACTATTTAAAGAAACACCTCAGGACAGTCAGCTTCCTGGAGGTGATGAAGAGTCACACTTCTGTAGATTTCAATTAGCTTGACACACAGATCCACCCCTCACACAAGACTGGCTCTGTAAGAACCTGTAAGCCAGAACAAGAACCTTTGCCTTCCTACAGTTTCCCTCCAATGACCTCCTACGTGACAGGCCCGAGGCAACCCCCACTCTCCCACATAACCCCATCCATCTCTATGTAAAATCCCTGTGACTGAATCTTCATGTGAAATGGAATAATTGTGTGCGTCTAGTCAGCAAGTGCATTAGTGATGCGCTCACACATGTGAGTGGAAAGAGCAACACGCACTTTTTCTCTGGTTTAGAATCAACCATGTGCATTGAAAGCTGGGAAATATGTAAAAGAAAGACATTATCTTACAGTGCAGATGTAAACAGACGGAGGAGGTGGAGCGGAGGCTGTAAAACAATGTGATTCTATAAATTACTCAATTATGTGCAATTGTAAAATCACAAAAGGTTCCTATGTAGAATGACAGAGCACCATTTATTTTCTGGGGCTGACTGCAAAGGACTTAGGAAACAGTATGTGAGGTCATGGCTTAGCCTCTCGTTCCGTACGTAACAATAAACAGAACAGCTGAGTCCTAGCCAACCTTTGTTTGTCTGATAATAGCCAACCAACAAAGTTTGTATGAAAACATCATTTGAAAATTGATCTCTCAGTGCTAACTGGGTTTAATTCAGAGCCACCCACCCTGAGGCGCACAAAACACTAACTGTGGAGGTTTGAATGAAGGTGCTACAGATACCAGCCACAGGTGTATGCATGAGACCAGTATTAACAGACTGTGAGGATCCCAGGGGTGGGGGCGGGGGCGGGGCTCAAGGTGGCTACGCACCACCCAGCCGCACTTCCCACACATGCATATAGCACGTCCTCATGGATTTCATGTTATAGCAGACCTGGGAAAGTGAACACATGTGGTTCCCAGATATGAAAACTTGTGTGACATGGAGTCTGGGGCCGTCAGAGGATACAATACTGCCAGAGAAGTGGCGGTCTCTCTCATCTCCACCCCGACCCACCCTGCACCTGCGTCTGTCCTTCCTGTTCCTGAGAGTCCAGGAGCTCCGCTGACTCTGGGGTCTGCATGGCTGTACAGCTCACGCTGAGTGCAGAGAAAAGCACTTCGCACACTATTATGGCCACCCTGCACCCCTTCTTCCTTGTAGGGATGACTGAAGCGCCACCCCACCCCACCCACCAGGCGGAGGCTAAAGTGCAGAGCTGTGGGATGGGCTGATGGGCAAAGCTGCCAGGATGCGGGGCACAGCATGAATAGAATCCCATAGGTGCAGATGGGGACCAACCATCACCCACTACAGGATACCTACAGACCACAGCTCTGCAGCAACACCCAGTGTACCCTCAAGGCGGGCAAGAGATCCCATCTTCTAGATGCTTAGCCACAGGGTGGAGGACTGCTGAGGAACAGGCTCCTGACCCGCCCCAAAGCATTGCCACGGACAAACTGCTGCTCATAAACAGGATAGATGCCTAGTGAGGAGGTCTGGAGAAGCCACCCACCCACGGGACACACAGACACCTGGTGCCAACCAGGGTTCCTGCTTGGGTGACTAGCTGGAAACCAACTCGAGGGGTTTCTGCAAAATGACTGGCTTCAGACCTTCCCAGGTGTAAGAGCAATGGGAGATGGAGAACAAAGCCAAACCCATCGGTGAGGAGAGGTGAGGGGTCGAGCTGGGAAAACTGAACACCACACGTAACCCTCCGCTGCATCTTGGACTTCAGGAAAAGATATAAAGGCTCTTATTGGGGTGAGAAAATCTAAATACACATTTCAATATTTTATATATATATAGGTTTTTTTTGAAGTAGGGTCTTACTGTAGCCCAGGTTGACCTGGAATTCACTTGTAGTCTCAGGCTGGCCTCAAACTCACAGCAAATCTCCTACCTCAGCCTCCCGAGTGCTGGGATTAAAGGTGTGCACCACCATGCCGGGCCCCTCAATATTAAGTTTTTTTGAAGTATATATTGGCAATGATTACTGCAATAAGTGTAATAATATCGACATTACCTTCCTAAGTGTATGTTGTGGTCACACAGAAGCATGGCTTTGTTCTCAGTGGACACATACTTAGGTATTTATGGATAAGTAAACACAATAAAATGCCACCCGATCTCAGATGGATTGGCAAGCAGTGTGTGAGTGTGCACGCAGGTAAACCTGTTTCTGTGGAAGGTACGTGTGCATCTGTGTGAGGCTGTGTCTCTGTATATGTGTGAATATATATGGCTACATGTCTGCATGTGTATGTGTGTCTGTGTTTGAGTGTATGTGTATTTGAGTACACATGTGCATGCACGTGTGAGCGTGTATGCATGAGATGAGTCTTGAAGGGACTGATGTAGTCGCTAGATAAGTGGGAGAAGTTTATATAAATTCAGCACAGTAGAAGAGCAAACACTCTGTGTACCAGGCCCTGCGTTCAATCCCCTGTACCACAGTAACATACCTTTCCATCCAACTTAAAAAAAAAAATTGTACCATTCAAACCCGATTGCATTGACCTCAGAGCGCTAAGAGAGCGTTGGTCCCAGACAGACTAAATAGTACTCTAAATTAAATTTCTTTGAGCCAGATATGCTAGGACACAGATTTAGGTTGAATTTGGCAGGCTCCGAACATAAATATGCACACTCTATTATGAATTTCCAAGTGCTAACACATACACACACACACGCACAGACACACAGAGATAACCAGATATACAAAGACACACAGACACAAAGACATGCACACACAAAGACACACAGACAATACCATAGAGGGCTAGATGCTGACATAACATCCTACAAAGGTATATTCAAATGTTGTGAACCCATGCAAGGACTCCCTATTTAAGCTTCCAGTCAACTGCTTGGTAGAGAGAGATGCCTGGATTTTCAGCTCTGGGTCCTGTCACCTCCACCTTTGCTTGCTGGTGGAGACCAGGAACCAGGAACACATCTTGCTTCCCAGCACAAGGGCAGATGGACACACACTGTTCCGATGGAATCTGATTCAGGAATGCTGGGCTATGGCCTCTCCGGTGTCTCAGGTTTTCAATTCTAAGCCAAACTGAAGACATCCAAAAGGAAAAAGAAAAGAACACCCTAAAGCAGGGAACGCTGACGACTCACGAGCCAGCACAGATGGGGACTAAGAATAGCCATCCTCTCCGAGCATTACGTAAGTGTGGCTCTCACCAGGCGCCAGGAGGCAAGGCAAGCGCCTGTGGCCCTCTTGCTTCTGCAGCATCTGATGGTACCCTGAGAGGGTCCTGGTGAGGCCTTGTGTTGGCATGCACCTGCTTGGAGGGCCTGCCTGGCTGTGTAGTCCCTGGAGCTACCTGAATAGATGCAAAGCTCAGTAGCCAGCAGGAGCCCCTGTTCAGGTACCAGGGCCACATCAGTGCACCATGGGACACATTCAGAGTCTCTGAAGCATGAGCCACCCTGGTGTGCCTCCCTGGGCCTGGCCTCTCCTCCTGGTGCCCTGCAGAGACAGACCCTGCTGTATGTGTGTATACTGTTCCTTGCCAGGTGACGCTCCTGCGAGACGGGCAGATGAGGACAGCTGAGCCTATTAGATGGAGCCTCCTGTACCTGCGCTGTCTGCTTGGCCTCTCCTGGGCTTCTTCAAGCAAGTTTGAAACTGATCCTCCAATCAGAGGTCTCAGGCTGCAAGTCTCTCTTTTTAATATTTAATTAATTAATTTTATTTATTTGAGAAAGAGAGAGAGAGAAAAAGAGGCAGACAGAGAGAAACAGAACAGGCACACCAGGGCCTCTAGCCACTGCAAACTCCAGACACATGCGCCCCCTTGTGCATCTGGTTTACGTGGGTCCTGGGGAATCAAACCGGGATCCTTAAGCTTTGCAGACAAATGCCTTAACTGCTAAGCCATTTCCCCAGTCCTTAGTCTCTCTCTCTCTCTCTTTTTGAGGCAAGCCCAAGTGGACTTTTTTTAATGAGAGAGATTTGGTGCACCAGGGCCTCCAGCCACTGTAATTGAACTCCAGACATGTTCACTACCTTGTGCGCATGTGTGACCTTGTGTGCCTGGTTTACGTGGGATCTGGGGAGTTGAACATGGGTCCTAAGGCTTTGCAGGCAAGCACCTTAACCGTAAAGCCATCTCTTTTGATGTCTACCTCAGCCCTCATCAACTCCTGCCTGAACCCTGCCTTCTGTACTACACTCATAGATGGGCAGTAGCCCTTCTAGGCAACCTCGCCAGGGTGCAGGCCTGCAACAGCAACAATCTGGCTCTTGGATTGTGCTGCCACACTGGGGGCCTCAGCACTTCTGCATGCTGCCTTCTACATCCAGCCACCGACTCCTCGTGGCCGTGTTTCTTCACCACTCTGCACGGCTGTGTGGCCTTTGCTCACTTCCTCTTCCTCTCCACAGCCCTGGTGCATCCCTGGTTCATGGCAGATGCTCAGAACATGTGCTGATATGGAAATACACTCCTTGCATTAATACCACCAGTCACTTCTTATAACAAGAAATCCCTGGACTTCAAAGAGAATTCATGAAATATTGCTGAAAAAATGGCAACTTCTGCTACTTCCAATCCTGAGCTGGTGGCTCTAAGAATTATAGGGAAAACTCATATTTTTAATTAATTAATTTATTTATTTATTTATGTATTTATTTATGTATTTATTTATGTATTTATTTATTTATTTATTTATTTATTTTGAGGTAGGGTCTCACTCTAGCTCAGGCTGACCTGGAATTCACTATGCACTCTCAGGGTGGCCTCAAACTCACGGTGATACTCCTACCTCTGCCTCCCGAGTGCTGGGATTAAAGGTGTGCACCACCATGCCCGGCTGAACACTTGTATTTTTTTTTTTTTGAGAAAGACATAGATATCAAGAGAGAGGGAGACAGAGAATGGGCGCGCTAGCAGCCTCTCAGCCACTGTGAATGAACTCCAGATGCGTGCGCCCCCTTGTGGGTAAGTGCAGCATTGCCTCCTTGCGTCACTTTGCATCTGGCTAAATGTGGGACCTGGAGATTGGAACCAGTGTTCTTAGGCTTGGCAGGCAGGCTCCTTAGCTGCTAAGCCATTTCTCCAGTCCAACTTGTATTTTTATAGTGCAAGAAGTGACAGTTGCTCACAGACTCCCACTGCTGAGCCTGCCTGTTTCTCTGAGTTCTAACTCACAAAGTAATTCTTTGTTTTTTACCTCTTTCATTCTCTTATTTGGATGCCAGCCAAAATCCTTAGCATGCTTGCCCTAAACCCTTTCAATAAATCTCCTTTGCTTTACTCACACACACGCAAAGAATCAATGCACCCTGGGCATGGCGGTGCACACCTGTAACCCCAGCATTCTGGAGGTTAAGGCAAAGGATGGAGTTCCAGACCAGCCCGGGATATGGAGTGAGAATGCTATCTCAAAGATAAATAAACTATAACAGCGATAACAAATAAAACAACTACAAATCAATGCAAGACACAATGCAAGTACTTGTTAGTTATGATTTTTCATAAAACAAAGTTTTAGCTGGGTGTGGAGGTGCATATGCACAGTGAATTCCAGGTCAACCTGGGCTAGAGTGAGACCCTCCCTCAAAAAACCAAAATAAATAAATAAATAAAACAAAGTTTTAAAGATGAGCTGGCTTGCTTCAGAAATCCACCTGATACCAAACTCAATGACAGGTAGAACTATGTTCACACTTGACAATGGTAGCCCCACGTACATCATGGGGTGTTGGCTACAGGCTCTGCTCTGCTGTTAGGTGGGCCTATAGAACTGCAACAGTCATAAACAGTAATTTATGTATTTCCTAAAAATACTTACATTGGAAACCTCCTATTGTCTATCCCAGGAGGGACCAGGTAATCATCTGGAATACATGTGATGATCTCTTAGCAAGGTGACTGTGGGTATATGTGTGATGTGTGTTCAGAGGCCTCATATGGTCAGGCTTGGGCAGGGAACCAGTCACTCGTAGGTGTATGGGTGTACCTCAGTGAAGGACGAAGCAAAGCAAGAGTCAAAGAGGAGGAGGGAGGATGGAGAGATGGCCTAACAGTTCAAGTATTTGCTGGCAAAGCCAAAGGACCCAGGTTTGATTCCCCAGTACCCACATAAAGCCAGATGCACAAAGTGGAGCATGCATCTGGAGTTCATTTGCAGTGGTGGGAGGCCCTGAAGTGCCCATTCTCCCCCCATCGCTCTCTCTCTCTCTCTCTCTCTCTACACACACACAATAAAATATTTTAAAAAGAAAAGTTCTTTAAAAACAAAAGAGGAGGTGGCCTGGGCTTGAACAGGTGTGCGTATGGTTTGGTGAAGGAGTAGGAACTGCTACGGTGGCTGCTGGGGTGCTGGGGGAGGCCGCTGCCACCTACTTGGGCTGCGCCGTGGTCAGGCCAGTGTGAATGGGAGCCTCTCAGTGTCAGCCTTGGGTTGCTCGACTAACACTAGCTGGACCTGCCCGGGCTCCCAGTGAGTGGATCTGGAGTAGCCTGCTACAGAATCCTGTGCAAACTCGTCTGATTTGAAATGTAGCTGTGGACACATGTCTGTAAACTGTTGACGGGGGACCAGAGCACTTCCCAGACCTCTGCGTACAGTGAAGCCAGGAGAGTGACTACGTGAGACCTCCCCTCCACTCCAAGGTATTCTGGTTCATTTCAGATCAATGATGGCAAGGGGGGAGCATTTGTCCACCTGTCAGGTAGGGACAAGGGTCCTGCTCCCACACACCTCTGCAGGTGTGCAGCATGGCGCTCAGAGCAGGGCTGACCTGCACTGGGACTGTGGTGTGACCGTCACAGCAGACTTTGAGCTTTCATCTTTCCTTCAAGATGAAATGAGGCAGGACAGCTATGCAGGGATGGGATGCTCCAGCACCTAACCACAGCCCAGCAGTGCAGGAATGGGATCCTCCAGTACCTACACCACAGCACGGCAGCTCCTTAAGGAAACCCTGGGTAGGCTGTGAATGTCTGACCCAGAGCAGAGGGCTAGGAAGGCTTGACTCCATGGATTTGATCAACCTGAGACCTTGAGAGCACCTGAGCAATCACAGCCCCGGACTCTGGCGCTTCGGGCACACTGCTGGCAGACAACCAAACTTTGGGTCCTTTGCAGAGCTGTGGCTGAAAGGTGGGGAGAGCGAGTGTGGGTGAACTCAGCTTAGAATAGGCACCTCATATCAAGTCTGTGGGTGTTGGTGGGGAACAGTTGCTGAAAATAAAATTTCTGTTGGTTAGGTCTCGCTCCTCTAAAATGATGATTGCAGGCTGAAAAACCAGTGAGCCCCATAATTATTCTACCATGGAGACAACACGCAGGCCAGCCCCACAGCTGCAGACAGTCCCTGGAAGGTATGGTCTCTGCATGCTGGGAGGGCCAGCTAAGGGGGATTAAAGCTATCTTAAGAATAAACAGCCCTAGATGGAAGGAAGGGCCACTTAGGAAAACTGCTCAAAAACTAGCCCACAGCCTACAGCACGCTCGGAATTTCCATGCTCCATTCTAACAGTCCCCTAACAGTAACCGCCTGGGACAACGTACATGCCCAGCAACTTGAACCCCTATGGGCCTGGCACAGCTCAGCCCAGTCCCAGTTGGGCCCTCCACTGGTCACCTTAACACTTACACACACACACACACACACACACACACACACCACACCCATAAAGCCAGGGGAAAAGAGAGGCCTGCTGCCACCCACCAGGAATACACAGAGCCGTGTGTGGCACTTACAGCGATTCTCAGGACTGACGCCTTCACCGAGGTCCATTTGTCCTGCCTTCGGTCTATGACTAAGATGAATCCGATGCCAGCATCTTGCAAGCTGAAACGAGGAAGGACACTTCCGAGTCAGCATGTGCAGGCAGGAAGCCTGGCTTCACACACCTCACGTCCATGACCCTCCTATCCCCTGCTCTCCGTGCAGAGAGCCAAAGTGCATTCCAGGGAGGGGTCTTGGTAGGGCATAGGTCTTCTGGGGGCCTGTGCAGCCCCAGTTTGCAATTCCCAGGACTTACTCCTATATAGAGGAGGACAGATCTTTTTAGTGTGTTTCTTATTCCCAGCCTAACATCAGCCACATCAATTCACAGAACAGCAGAACGTCTGTCCAGGAACACAGCAAGAGCTAAGCCATTTCCTTTCCTGTGTGGACAGCTGGCTGGACCTTCCAAAGCAAGTGTGGGACCCACACATCACGTTAGTCCTAGCATCTGAGAGCCCCTGTTCTTTCACATTAACAAATGGTTCCTGATGGCACCACTACAACTTTGAGAGAAAGTCCCCAAGGCTTCCGAAGGCTCCACAGTGTGTCGGGGGCGTGGGATGTGCGTTCTTTCCTCCGCAGCTGCAACATCTGTTATAGCGGCAGGACAGCATTGCTCCGGAGTGCGGCATGCCCTCTGTCTCTCGGCTCAGCCTGGCAGCAGAAGCCTGAGTCACAGGGTGGAAGTAGGAGGTCTGCTTCTGTTGGGTAATTTTACATCCAAGCCAATTGTGCGATGCCAGCAGCTGCCACTGCCAGCCAATCCCTAGCAGAAAGGAAGGAGACAGGCCAGTACAGGCACTGGCTCGAATCCTGATTTCCAAATCTGTAAACGTATCTACGCGAGCTGTTTCTGGGCTTAAGTGGAAGTCAGAATTGTACAGAGCATTATAAATTATGCAGTTTGCAATGCCCTGTGTGCTGAGACTCCATTCAGAGACCCTTCTGACTCCCAGGTTTAGCAATGTGACAATGGTGTGCAAAACACATGCCAGTGGACAGTGCTGTTGACTGTCCACTCCTCCCTAGAGAATAAGGATTCCACATTGGAGCAGTAACTTGGTTCAATGACAGCAAACAATTTTGGGTAAATGCTCATACAAATGAGCTTTCTCTCAAAACAGCCTTCTGCTGCTGCTGAGTTAACACTCGCCTGTCTGGCTGGTTCCACTGGGACATGTATGATATGGGGATTGAACAGACTCTTCAGCCTGGCTCTGGCCCTGGGAGCTGCAGGAACCTTGTACCCTGAGAACCAATGGGGGTTCAGCCCCTCCAGTGCAACCCCACACTCAGCTTCCCTAACGTGGCTATAGCTCCTGTTTTCCTTCTGAGTGAATGCCAACTCTCCTGCCCCACCCCTACCACATAGTGCACAACCTAGCCTGAGGACTTCCTGTGATGACACTGGCCTCAGGAAGGTGTCACCCTATGGTTGACTCACCACGACCCCCTGTTTCCTTTTCTGCAAGCATGAGAATAATTATAGCATCTGCCTATTTGGGGCTGGTGAGCGTTAACTGCAAATCCAACGAGGGTGCCACAAATGCAGATCTGGGGCTGCGCTCTTCCTTTTTCAGAGCAGTAAAGCCCAATTCTAAAACAGCTTTGATTACGGACGGACCACGGCCTTGTTCTCTGTTCTCTCCACGGTCCCTGGGAAATTTCTCCACAACGACACAGGAGGCCCGGGGTGTGAAGCACCAGCTGAGCTTCGGAACCCAGGAAATCCCCTTTGGTGGCACAAAGTTCGGCCACACAGCCCTGGGCCCTCACTCCACCCAGCCTATGGCACTGGTTCATCTCTCACTGCAAGCAGGACTTCCAGCATCTGGCTCCCCAGGGACCATGCACGTCTGTCCAAATGCCCAGGTAAATGTGGTCACTTGCTGCTGGCCACACACAGTTTTGGCACACTCCTGATACACTGATATCACACCATACCTCTGAACACTGGCATCACAAGAAGGCATGTGTTTTGCATTAAAAACGCAATGGCTAAAATTTAGACAAAAGTACAATGAAACATGAAATATAAGCAATTTAAAAGGAACCTAGGAGGATGCACTACAGCACAGACCATGTATTTGGACAGTCTATCCACTGGGCTGGCTTTTGGCCTGACGACCTCGAGCGAGAAGGCAGCTCTACACTCACTCCACTGCCCAGCTACTCAGTCAGTGAGGCCCTAGGGAACCATGCGGGCATGAAGCTCCATCACTATCCCTGCCAGCCTGGGTCAGGACCCTCGTGCTGGGAGAGAATTTTTTTTAATTTTTAATTTTTAAAATTTTTTTTACTTTTGGAGAGAGAGAGAGACAGAGAGGGAAAGGGAGACAGATAGAGAATGGGTGCGCCAGCAGTCTCTCAGCTGCTGTGAACGAAATCCAGATGCGTGTGCCCCTCATGGGCAAGTGCGGCATTGCGCCCTTGCGTCACTTTGCATCTGGCTAAACGTGGGACCTGGAGATTGGAACCAGGTTCTTGGACTTAGCAGGTAGGCGCCTTAACTGCTAAGCCATCTCTCCAGCCCTGGGAGAGATTTTTTTGTCTTTCAGTGTCACTGTAAGCCAGGCGTGGCATGAACACCTCCACGGTTCTTCTTTAAGGCCACTTGGCAACCCACGAGGTGCTAAGTCATTAATTCATTGAAGCTGTCATCTACGGCCACCCAAGCAGGAGGAAAGCTTGGACTAAAGCAGCCCCTTCCTCCCTATTGTCCTTGGCAGCTTCCAACCCCCAGGCATACCAAGACACAGTCCCTGGTCACGTGTGCCGGGGCTCATCCTGCTACCAATATCCCCTTCCTACCATGCCTGGGGATGTTGGTCTGCTGGGAGAGAAGGCTCAGCTGCAGACGGCCCCATCATCACAGCATCTCCTCTCCCACACCCCAGCTAGCCAGGCTGGGACGGCTCTTGAGGGCTTGAGGAGGAGCCAGCAGGGGTGCAGAGACAGCTGTGGTTGGTTTCCCCAAAGGCTGAGAACTGGAGGAAGCACGAGCAGGCGCCTCAGAATGTTCCCCAATGTTCAGGCCCTGCTGTGAACCTCCACTGTGGTCCCAGCTCTGAAGCAATGCCTTGGAGGAGCTATCCAGGCCTATGGCTTCACTTTTGGTCAAATATACTCCCCAAAAAAAAAAAAAGATGTAAAGATGTTCTGTGACTTTGAGACTTGCTGGAGCCCTCTCTAAGGCTATTGCTGCTCTAGGTTGGGAGAATAACAGATGCACGGCCAAGCACTGCCCTGCAGCCGGTGTGGACTCCTGGCTTCATGTTTTCCCGATGTCCAGCCCATACGCACCTTGTTGCTGGACCCAGTAGGGGCAACAGGATGACTAGCTTCATCTCAAGACAGGACAGGGAGTAGTGAGGGTCAAACAGCTCGGAGCCCTGTGACCTCAATGAAGGAAGCCCCATCACCCCGACACATAGATTCATGACGTGGTCCTCCACATGATGTAGCTGTCACCACCTTAAAAAGATCCCAGAACTTCCCAGGCCTAGTGGCCTGTACTTTTAATCCCAGTACTTGGGAGGCAGAGGTAGGAGGATTGCAGCAAGTTCAAGGCCAGCCTGACACGACATAGGGAATTTCAGGTCAGCCTGAGCTAGAGTGAAATGCTACTTCAAAAACAAACAAACAACAAAAACAGAAAGAGGCAGAATTATGATTACCTGTAAAAAACCTTCACACGGCCAGCCTGCTAACATTCCCTCACAGAGGAACTGGGGAAGGCCGCTGGACTCTCACCTGAGCTTCTAGCCACTCCTTCCCTTTTGTCCCTTCCCTGGTTACATGTGGTCTCAGGGGGTGTAAAATATATAGGCAGTAGAAGGTTGACTGAAGGGAGACCTTACCTATACAGACATAGGCTCTTCACCTATGCGAAGGTAGGATTGTTCCAAGACGCGGCTGTTCTAAGGTCACCCACACTCCTGTATGTAAGCCCCATAAGCTCACTGGTTGAGCAAGCTGCACTGGGATGGGAGTGTTTCTTTGGCTTGTTGTTAGTGAACAGAGGTTTGTTCACGCCTCTCCAGGAAAACACAGCGGGAAGCTGAGGGTAGGATGGTGTCACGCTGAAGCCAAAGAGCAAGAGTGAGGGCTATGCCCGGGGGCTGACCACCAGAGCACAGGGCCATATCCTGAGCCCAGAGCCAGCTGGGTACTGGCCCCCAATGTGAGGTGTTCCCCAAAGGGAACTCTTAGAGGAAAGACTCCAGTGGGTGAGGTCAGGGGAGGGCGTAGAGACTAGAGAGCAGGCAGACATGGGGAGGTATCAAGGTCTGAGGACTTGTTCACCAAGATCTTATGAACATGTGACATGTCTGAGGTACCTGGGTGCTCACTACATCTTAGTGGCATCAGTTTAAGAGCAGACCCTAGAGAACAATGTACAAGATTTACAAACTAGCCGAGCGTGGTGGCAATGCCTTTAATCCCAGCATTCAGGAGGCAGAGGTAGGAGAATCGCCATGAGTTTGAGGCCACCCTGAGACTACCTAGTGAATTCCAGGTCATCCTGGGCTAGAGCAAGACCCTACCTCGAAAAAAAAAAAAAAAAAAAAAGATTTACAAACTAATGGAAGAATGGACAGACAGAGCCGTTTTGTGAGGCCCATGTCCGAGGTGTCCCTAGGCACCAAGCTCAGGATCTCAAGACTGTTTGGCTGATGGCGCCCTCATGTGGTCAGCGTGAAGCTACACATGCAAGGAGGGGGCTTGAGCAGGGTGCAGTCACCGGACAGAGCAGGGCCGCTCCTGCCCTCTCACTTCCTCTCTGGTACCCAAGCCTCATAAACTGGTGGCAGCTGGCCACCCAGGGCATCCTGAGCACATGAAAGAGTGTGTGGGGGTCTAGCCAAGGCTGTGGGGCGTGGAGGTGGGGTTCCACGACAACAAAGGCTGTCTTTCTGGATGGCTTGTGTGAGTTTAGGAGCTTTAAGCACAGGATGGTCATCACGGGGCCCAGGACCCCTGGGGTCAGGATGAAAGCCTCACTTCTGGTATGCAGACGTCTAGTCCACAAAACAACTCTTAACAGATACAGGAAAACTGAAATCCCTCCGTGCACTCTATCTGATCACAATGGGATTAAACTACAAATCAACAGCAAGAAAAGCTATAGAGCAAACACAAAATCATGGAAACTAAACAATACACTACAAAATGATGAATGAGTCAATGAAGAAATCAAGGAAATCAAAAAATTCACAGAATCAAATGATAATGTGAACACAACATACCAAAACCTTTGGGACACAATGAAGGCAGTCCTAAGAGGGAAATTTGAGTGCCTATATGAAGAAATTAGAAAGGTCGCAAGCAAACAAATTAATGCTTCACCTTAAGACTTTGTAAAAAGAAGAACAAGGCAAACCAAAAATCAGTGGACGGGAAGAAATAATAAAGATTAGGGCAGAAAATAATGAGATAGAAACCAAACAACCATCCACTGAGGAGGGGAGCAGACGTTTAGAAATCCAGCAGCCCTCCTCCCCTCAGGCTGCTCGTACTCATGAAGGGACCCCCAGCCTTAAGCGTCTCTGTATGGCCACCTTAGTCTGGGCCCCACAGCTCCAGCAGGCTTAAGCACTGGCTGGAGGTTGGATGGAGTCATGGGAGTGTGCTGTGGAGAAGGCAGGGGGCACAGACACTGCATATGCAAAGTGACAGTTTGTCCTTAGGAAAGAGGACAGGCAGAGAATTTCTCAGCAAAGACACCCCTACAGGTCTACACCCACAGGTCCACCGTAACAACTGGACTACTGGTCTCTATTTGAACATTGGAAGGGAAGAGGAATCAGAAAACAGGCCTGGAGAGTCCACGTAGCCCTCTGGGGCCTTGGCTGTGGTGACCTCTGCCCTCCCCTCTCCTTCCAGGACCCCTGTCTCCCCATAGAAGGCCTCTCAGCATTGTCTCTGCCCTCAACTCCCCACGGCCTGAGCAGCTCCTTCTGTGTGTGCACAGGGCCAGCTCCCACAGAGAAACAGACGTCCACAGTCCAAGGACGACCAGTCTGCTTTGGGACACGGTCAGCCTCTGGCCGCACGGAGGCCATGGGGAGTTGTGTGGACTTCTCCAGCCATCATGGAGGACGGTGGTTACAGGGACAGGTAACTGCGACAAGGAGTGAGGAGGTGGCTTGCACACGCGGGGGTCTCGTGTGGGGCAAGAGAACGTGATCCAGGAAGGGACAGGACCTTGGTACCCTCTGTGGGGTCCCTTGGGGCAAGCACTGGAGGTCTCTGGGACCTTTCAGGGGTGCTTGGAGCTGAACTCTAGGAACACAGTGCTGATGTAGATGAAGAACTCAAAGTCCAAAAGACCTTAGTGGGGTGCGGGATGTGAGCCCCACAGCTCCTCCCAACTTCTGGTGCAAAGCTGGCTGTGGGGTCCGAGCTCCTCCTGGAGCCCCAGAAATCACCTGCAATTGCTAGGTGAGCATCCACCATCAACAATGCCAGGGTCAGGGTTAGGACGTGTAGGAACTGATATAAATAATGGGGACAGAACATGAATAGCCCTTCCCTACATCAGGGCCTGACCAAAAGCATGGGCCAATGAGATCCCTGTTGGCAGGCAGGTGAGCCCAGTCCATTGATATAAAAAGAACAAGGCTCCAGCTGACTTGAAGGCTGCTTCAAAGCAGTGATGGATGAAAAGAAAGCTGAAGCCAGGCGTGGTGGGAAGCCCAGCAGAGGGAAGCAGAGGAAGATCACCGTGAGTTCAGCCTGGACTAGAGTGAAACACTACCTCAAAAAACCAAAATAAAATAAAATAAAAATAAGAGCAAGCTGAGGCTTGAGGCAGTGCATCCCACTGCATGTGGAGGGTAACCAAACCTTATCTGTGATTCCATGTGGGGAAGGACAAGTGGAATTTCTACGTTTAATGTGGACATTGGGATGGGTTAGGCATACTCTCACACTCTCTAGCTTACACTCACACGTCCACTGAAACTCCTGTCCAAATCTGTGGCAGAAAGAAAGGAAGGCTGTCACACAGCCAGAGCTCTGGCTGCTTGAAGCTTGGCCTACAGGCCAGGGCAGAAGGTTTGGGTGGGTGGAGGGTGGTGGAATGGAACAGGGTGGGCGAGTCCTGGAAAGAGCAGCAGGGATCCGCAGCATTTGACTGGGAGCCTGAGAATCATAGCAAATCTTTCAAATGATCCACACCAGCTGTGCATCATGTCTGTGGGCATGTGTGTGCCTGCCCGTATGCGTGTCCATGAGCATGTGTGTGTCTGTATTTGTGTGTGCCTGCCTTGTTGGTGCCTGCATGCCTACATGTGTGTGTCTGTGTCTGCGTGCAGCATGTCTGCATGCACCTATGTACGCAGGCCCTGCATTTTTCTGTACATATAGAGTGTGTGCATCTGTACATGCATGAGTGCATGCACACACTCAGAGGAGCCAAGTGTGATCACATCACTGCGAGCCAGCTGGGAGAGGGGTCCCTGTCAGCCTCTGAGAACTCAAAGAGCTTCGCACATTGAGGCCTGATGTGCTGTGCAGGAAAGCAGCCCCCAGTACCCTCTGGCTGCTCCCAGCCCGCGTTGGAAGGCGCCTCCAGGTGATTTCTTCATGACGTGTTTAGAGGTGAATGTTTGCTCTGTGATTCACTTTGAATTTACACTGACAGGACGTGTATGTCTCTGCGACTTAACAACCTATACTTGCATGGCAAGGCAGCAAGCAGCTGATGGGGACATGGAGCTGAGGACAGCTACAGCGGGTAGAGTCCACACGTGGCCAGTGGGGCTGGGTCGTTTCTCTGATCAACACTGTTCCCAGGGCCAACAAGCCCAGGCCTTTTCCTTCCATTTTCTTTTTGCTTTTCTTTTTGTTTTCTTTCCTCAACCCCCCCCCTCAATTCTCCCTCTCTTTCTCCCTTTTGAGACAGGGTCTCTATATAGTCCAGGCAGGTCTCAGACTCATGATCCTTCTGCCTCAACCTCCTGAGAGCTGGGATTTCAAGTGTGAACCACCATGCCGGACTCCCTTCAGGATTATTTATTATTTATTTTTTCCGAGGTAGGGTCTCACTCTGGCCCAGGCTGACCTAGAATTCACTATGTAGTCTCAGGCTGGCCTAGAACTCATAGCGATCCTCGAACTTCTGCTTCCTGGGTGCTGGGATTAAAGGCGTGTGCCACCACGCCCAGCTCAAGGATTATTTTTAAATTATTTATTTATTTGCAATGAGAGAAAGAAAGCAAGAGAGAGAGAGAGAAAGAAGAGAGAGAGAAAGAATGGGTGTGCCAGGGCCTGCAGCCACTACAAACTCCAGATGCATGCACCCTTTTGTGTATCTGGTTTTATGTGGGTCCTGGGGAACTAAACTCAGGTTGTCAGGTTCTCAGATGTCTTAACTGCTGAGCCATCTCACCAGCATTCCCCTTCAGGATTCATTTTTGTTTTTTGAGGTAGGGTCTCACTCTGTCCAGGCTGACCTGGAATTTACTATGTAGTCTCAGGGTGGCCTCGAACTCATGGTGATCCTCCTACCTCTGCCTCCTGAGTGCTGGGGTTAGAGGCATGTGCCACCACGCCCGGCCCTTCAGTATCCTTAAAACTTGTAGCTCAAACTGAATTACTTTACCCTCCCCCAATTGTGGAATGTATCCATGTGTGAGCAGGTGAATACATATGTGTGAACATAGGCACGTGAGCGTATATGAATGAGCACGTGTATATAAGCACTGGGTGAACACATATGCGTGTGTATGGGTATGCAGCGTGAACATCTGTGTGAGTATATGTGCATGTGAGCATGCATGTGGACACAAACGTGTATGAACATATGTGAAGTCATACATGTATGAGCACATGCATGTGTGTGCGAGCATGGGTGTGTCTATGCAAAGCCTCAGGTGCCCCATTTATACCTGAGAAGTGATCAGGTGATTCTTGTCCAAAGTGAAGGTGAGGCGAGGCGCAGGTGGCCAGGTGGAGTAACCCACATTCCTCTGCGACCACCACAATCTGTTGGCCCAGCTCAGGTGTGAAGAAGAGTGTGCCATGGCAGGGCACATGAGCCAGCTCTCTCTCTGGTCCCTCTTCTGTTTTCACCGGCCACCTTCACTGCACATTCAGGCTACGAATCTCTCTTGGAGGAGACTCTACCTGTCCCCCACCTGCCGGCCAAACGACCTCTGTGCTCCCCATGAGCCATCTCCAGGAATTTTCCATGTGCTCTTCCTGTAACCGGCTCTGAGTAACTCTGATCAGCATTTTTGTCCTTATGCCCACCCACACTGTCCTCAGCAGCACTGTCAGGTCTGCGCTTCCCGAGGCTGCTCGGAGGTCCACTTTTCCACCCTACCTCACCTGGGATAAGCAAGAGCAGCAGCACTGCCGGCAGTCACGGTAGGGTGGGCGGGCTGCTGACGATCAGAGTGGACAGGTGAAAGGGATGTGCTACTGGCAACACAGGTACAGCCCAGTACAGACTGCCCGGGGACCTACCCACCCCATCAACTCAGAAGGCCCTTCTGCCTCTGGTGCCCAACTTGAGCTCACCACTCCTCCCTGGCTCAGTCCCAAGCGCCCTGGTGTTGTAGATCCTTCCCCTTGCTTTCTGGAGGCACACAGGGACTCTGTCCTAAGTCTGCCCCTTCTCTGCCTACCCGAAACCTTGCCCACCCCCACCCCCCACCCACGTGGCCTTTGCTCTGGACTCCAAACACATGAGTCAACCTGGACCTGCCCCCTTCCTCAGAATGTGCAAATGGGTCTCAGATGGACTGTGACTCCTCCAACTTCTTTCCTTTTTTCAAGTGTCCAAGTTCCTTAGTCCATGCTAAGGCCTCCACCACACAGAAAACCCCCTCTGACTTCTTCAGAACATGTCCAGAATCCCACTTCAGATGCCATGCACACATGCACTGTCCACTCACAGTGCACAGCCATGCAGTAACAGACTGACGCCCGACCTACCACTGGATGGCTGAGCTCTGGAAGTGGACCAGCCCTCCGACTGACGCCCCATCTACCACTGGATGGGTGAGCTCTGGAAGTGGACCAGCCCTCCGACTGACGCCCCATCTACCACTGGATGGGTGAGCTCTGGAAGTGGACCAGCCCTCCGACTGACGCCCCATCTACCACTGGATGGGTGAGCTCTGGAAGTGGACCAGCCCTCCGACTGACGCCCCATCTACCACTGGATGGCTGAGCTCTGGAAGTGGACCAGCCCTCCGACTGACGCCCCATCTACCACTGGATGGGTGAGCTCTGGAAGTGGACCAGCCCTCCGACTGACGCCCCATCTACCACTGGATGGCTGAGCTCTGGAAGTGGA
Source organism: Orientallactaga sibirica (assembly GCA_036365145.1). Classification (NCBI taxonomy): domain Eukaryota; kingdom Metazoa; phylum Chordata; class Mammalia; order Rodentia; family Dipodidae; genus Orientallactaga; species Orientallactaga sibirica. Next base: position 18,687,277 of record JAEOAD010000041.1, on the reverse strand, counting down.
CCAGCCCTCCGACTGACGCCCCATCTACCACTGGATGGGTGAGCTCTGGAAGTGGACCAGCCCTCCGACTGATGCCCCATCTACCACTGGATGGGTGAGCTCTGGAAGTGGACCAGCCCTCCGACTGATGCCCCATCTACCACTGGATGGCTGAGCTCTGGAAGTGGATCAGCCCTCCGACTGACGCCCCATCTACCACTGGATGGGTGAGCTCTGGAAGTGGACCAGCCCTCCGACTGATGCCCCATCTACCACTGGATGGGTGAGCTCTGGAAGTGGACCAGCCCTCCGACTGATGCCCCATCTACCACTGGATGGGTGAGCTCTGGAAGTGGATCAGCCCTCCGACTGACGCCCCATCTACCACTGGATGGGTGAGCTCTGGAAGTGGACCAGCCCTCCGACTGACGCCCCATCTACCACTGGATGGGTGAGCTCTGGAAGTGGATCAGCCCTCCGACTGACGCCCCATCTACCACTGGATGGGTGAGCTCTGGAAGTGGACCAGCCCTCCGACTGACGCCCCATCTACCACTGGATGGGTGAGCTCTGGAAGTGGACCAGCCCTCCGACTGACGCCCCATCTACCACTGGATGGCTGAGCTCTGGAAGTGGACCAGCCCTCCGACTGACGCCCCATCTACCACTGGATGGGTGAGCTCTGGAAGTGGACCAGCCCTCCGACTGACGCCCCATCTACCACTGGATGGCTGAGCTCTGGAAGTGGACCAGCCCTCCGACTGACGCCCCATCTACCACTGGATGGCTGAGCTCTGGAAGTGGACCAGCCCTCCGACTGACGCCCCATCTACCACTGGATGGGTTAGCTCTGGAAGTGGACCAGCCCTCCGACTGACGCCCCATCTACCACTGGATGGGTGAGCTCTGGAAGTGGACCAGCCCTCCGACTGACGCCCCATCTACCACTGGATGGCTGAGCTCTGGAAGTGGACCAGCCCTCCGACTGACGCCCCATCCTACCACTGGATGGCTGAGCTCTGGAAGTGGACCAGCCTCCGACTGACCCCATCTACCACTGGATGGGTGAGCTCTGGAAGTGGACCAGCCCTCCGACTGACGCCCCATCTACCACTGGATGGGTGAGCTCTGGAAGTGGATCAGCCCTCCGACTGACGCCCCATCTACCACTGGATGGGTGAGCTCTGGAAGTGGACCAGCCCTCCGACTGACGCCCCATCTACCACTGGATGGGTGAGCTCTGGAAGTGGACCAGCCCTCCGACTGACGCCCCATCTACCACTGGATGGCTGAGCTCTGGAAGTGGACCAGCCCTCCGACTGACGCCCGACCTACCACTGGATGGCTGAGCTCTGGAAGTGGACCAGCCCTCCGACTGACGCCCCATCTACCACTGGATGGGTGAGCTCTGGAAGTGGATCAGCCCTCCGACTGACGCCCCATCTACCACTGGATGGGTGAGCTCTGGAAGTGGACCAGCCCTCCGACTGACGCCCCATCTACCACTGGATGGCTGAGCTCTGGAAGTGGACCAGCCCTCCGACTGATGCCCGACCTACCACTGGATGGCTGAGCTCTGGAAGTGGACCAGCCCTTCTTTCTTGGCTTTCGATGTTCATGCCTCCTTGGCTTTAGGAAGCCCCATGGCATCTAGTTGCCACCCTGTAGTTTCTGTGCCTCCCAGGAAGCCTTGTGGTATCTAGTCACCTCCTGTTGTTCCTGTACCTCCCTGGGGCACCTCGTAGCCATCCTGTGGTTCCTGTGCCTCCCCATGGCATCTAATCCATATCCTGTGGTTCTTATGCCTCCTGTGGCACTTAGCCACTATACTGTGGTTCCCATCCCTATATATAGCATCTAGTTGCCATCCTGTGGCATCTAATCCCTGTCCTGTGGTTCCAGTGCCTTCCATGGCACCTCATCACTGTCCTGTGGTTTTTACGCCTCCCACCTCTGACATGGGAGACCAGGTGTTGGAAAGGGCTCTGTTCTGCTGGGGTACGAAGCCTCTAACCACAAGGCCTGCCGTCCTTACTGATGAGGAAATAAGTACTTGGGAAGCCTTTGGGTGAGGAGCTAGGGGAGCTCCGAGGGCCCATGTAGTTTGTCTAGCACACGTGTGCTGACGAGTTATGTACCTGACTCCCAGGTCACACGCCAGGCCAAGTACAGCCCCACACAGCCGCCATGTAAGAAGGCTGATCTGGGACAAGCCCAGTCAGGTAACAGCCGGCAGCAGGCGCTGGTGCCCGGAGAGAGCAGCTTCCTCTAGGTGGGCAGTGATAGAGACCTGCAGATGGGGCCTGGCCAGCAGGACAAGTGTAAAGACTCGGAGGCATGGAGATGAACCCAAGAGCAGGCAGGTGAGGGAATGCCAGCCAGACATCAGGAAGGCAGCTGGCGCTTCTGGCCCAGGAGCTGGATCATAGCTACATTAAGTGTGCTGGCACCAATGTTTCCAGAGACTGTAGACTGGTGACACAAACTGTTGCCTTCACCTTTTAGATACAAGAGTTGCCAGAGTTTCCACAGATCACAAAGTGCTCACTTTGTTGAATCTGTGTTAGGTGGACAGTGGCACTGAGAGAGGCCTCTGCTGACCAAGGGTCAACCTGATCAGCCATACTTTCAACCACAGCCCTCAGAAACCACCAGCATAGGCTTGGATGGCGATCCGCTCAGGGAAGACTGAGGGTCTCTGCACCACACCTCAGGAGAGTTTGGATCTGAGATTCCTAGATAAGGACCAGAGGACCTGAGGGAAGTGAGAAAGGCATAAGAGGCTGGAGAAGGTTCTGGAACGACTTGGTAAACACAATACTTGGGCATCTAAAGGCAGCCTCCAAGTTCCTTAGGTGTGTCTTGACATATTTCAGGGACGTGACCTAGTGCCGGAGTGTCAGCAGTTGTTCTGAGAGTGTGTAGGTTCCATGTAAGGAAGCTCTCAGCTCGGATGTTCTAGGGACCACTGACACAGGCATGACCAGAGCACTTAGAGTCTATGCTGGCAGTGATGTCTCATTTAGCCTTCTGTGTGTAGGGATGAGACGGTGGGAGCATCAGTTGCCCCGGGGGTCTCAGCCCATCCTACTCCATCAGGCTGAAGCCCTGGAGCCATCCCAATTGCCCTAAGGCCTATCAGGCCTGGTCCCCAACCCTAGCTGGCCACTTTCGTTGTTGTTGTTGTTGTGTTTGGTTTCTCCAGGTAGGGTCTCGCGCTAGCCCAGGCTGAGCTGGAATTCACTAGGTAGTCTCAGGGTGGCCGTGAACTCACAGCAATACTCCTACCTCTGCCTCCTGAGTGCTGGGATTAAAGACGTGCGCTGCCATGCTGGGCCGTTGGCCACTTCTTAACTGTTGTCACCGATGGGGTTCAGTGGTCTACCATCCAGAATACAACAGACGCCTCCCTATGGCTGTGTGACCATGAGTTTCGGGAAGGAAAGTGCAGAACACTGAGCAACACAGTCAAGTCAGCCCCAATCCCTGGATGCAGAGTTGGCCGTATGGGCACCGTCATCCAGAGGGAGAGAGTCTGAGGTCAGAGCAGAAACCCAGGGAGGGCGAATCATAGCACTAGGCTTGAGGCACTGTTGCTGTGTTTATGGAAATGCCCACCTTCTTCCTGCATCCACGGGGCAGTTCCCTGGCCTGGCCACTCTTCCTTCAATCGGCTCCTGCTAGAAGGATCTACCTCTCACCTCCTCAAAGTTCCAACTGGCAGTGGCTGGGTGTTACTCATCTGGAGGTCTCTGCATACCAGCTGTCAGGAGATGGACCTGCCATCTGGTCACACAGGCTCATGGGGCTGCGTGTTACCAGCACCCTGTGACCTGTCTCAAAAACTGCCAAGCAGGGGCTGGAGAGATGGCTTAGCGGTTAAGGCACCTGCCTGCTAAGCCTAAGAACCCGGTTCCAATCTCCAGGTCCCACGTTTAGCCAGATGCAAAGGGACACAAGGGCGCAATGCCGCACTTGCCCACAAGGGGGCACGCACATCTGGATTTCGTTCAGAGCAGCTGAGAGACTGCTGGCATGCCCATCTCTATCTGTCTCCCTCTCTGTCTCTCTCCAAAAATAAATAAAATAATTTAAAAAAAAAACTGCCAAGCAGGACAGAATGAATTAGCGGCAGCAGGAGTGACACGATGCTTACTGCTGCATGTCCCCTTGACATCTTCGTGAATGAGAAATAACGGTCACGTCAAGGACATCCTTGTAGTCACCTGAGAGTCACACCCAGAACGGAGACAGCAGCTACTCTGTGGAACATGAACATGCTCTGTGCTCTTGACAGAACCCTCCCAACGGTGAGCCACCGAGGACAGCTCTGGCTCGTCACCTTTCTGAAGAGAGGATGCAGCTCTGCCTGCCAGTCACAACACCACTACATCCCTACTTCACTGCTTCCAGTAGGTAACTCTGGGCCAGTTCCTTCGTGTGGGCCTTGCCCTCCCGGCCGCTGACCACGGTCACAAGGTAGATGGGTGCTGGGATGCACTGGTCTTTAGCTACAGGCTCACCCTCCACAGACAATGGATGGGGCCTCCCCCAGTGATAAAGAAAGACCCTAACCACCATGAATCTTCACAGGACAGACAATGGCTAATGGCATTCATGAGGAGAAAATAATGATTTTTACTTTGTTTTCTTCAGACAGTTTTGCTATGTCATCCATGCTGGCTTTGAACTTGTGATCCTCCCGTCTCAGCCTGCCGAGGGCTGAGATAAAAGATTCAGGACATGGTAGAATTGCCTAGGAGTTAAAACAGCTGGTTTCTGGCCCCAGACCAGATTTCAGCAAGATCTCTAACAACTCTGAGCCATGATTCTCTTCCCTGCCGAAGCCCTACTCATTCCCAAGATAGTGGAAGCTCAATCAAAGGGCTAACGTCCCAAGCAAGCCTCAGCTGTCAGTTTCGGCAGCCTGGCCCGTACCTGGGGATGCTGGTGAGATAGGTCATGACATTCTGGAACTCCTTGTCCGGGATCTCACTGAAGGCAGGGTAGTCAGGAAAGGTGATGACTGGGCTCCCGTCCTGCCCTCGCCCACCTAGGGAGAGACAAAGGCAAGTTCTTAGCAGGAACATTTGGCTTTGCAGCTGTTCTCCAATAACAGAGCACCAGTGACTTTTCTTTCTTTTTTAATATTTTCATTTATTTATTTATTTGAGACAGAGATACACAGAAAGAAGCAGATGGAAAGAGACTGAGTGGCCTATGGGCGTACCAGGGCTTCCCGCCACTGTAAATGAACTCCAGCTGCATATGCCACTTGGTGCACCTGGCTTTACATGGGTACGGGGAATCAAACCTGGGCCATCAGGCTCTGCAAGCAAGCACCTTTAACCACTGAGTCATCTCTCCAGCCCTCGGTGATTTTTTCATGCTTTTTGGGTGTTTCCACTAATGACAAGTGGATTCCTTATTGTTTTGTATTTTTATTTTCTAATTTTAAATTTATTTATTTGCTTGGGGGGGGGAGAATGAGAGAGCAAGAATGAGCTAGGTCCTCTCGTCACTGCAAGCAAACTGCAGATGCATGTGTCCCTTTATGCATGTGGCTTTACATGGGAATTGGGGACTTGAATCCAAGCTGTCAGACTTTACAAGCAAGTGTCTTTAACTGCTAAGCCATCTCTCCAGCCCTGGTATTTTTTTATTATGAAAGAAATTAATGCTTTTTCAAGAAATATTGACAGTGCACAAACAAGTGACATGAATTAAGACAGTTGCCAAAAGGTGTGCCCACTAGTGCAACAGCGGCATGTCTCTTACGAGAGTAACCAACAGCTCTCTGCTGGAGTTGAGGCCCATGGGAGAGAACTCATGCTTAGTATTGAAAACGTAGTCAAAAGCTTATGGCTGAGAAGGAGGCCCTAGGTGCTAAGTTACTATGGTTGTTTGGCGAGTTAGGTAAGTTGTTCCCATTAAACTGCTCTTTAAGTTCAGGTTCAGGCCCACACACTACTGCAGCTCTCACTTTGGGTCAGAGAAGCTTCTTTGTGCAGATGGCACTGACTGCTGGGGAAACTGAAAACTCATCAAAGAGCTGACAATAAAGTGACCGCTGGGTGCTCGGCACCGAATGAGACATCCCTGTCACCCCCTCCAAGGCTCGGGAGCACTGTGGAAGAGACAGTGGACAGACTGTAAGAGCCAGAGGATGGAGAGGAGAGCTTGGAACGCTGTCTTCTGGGCACGAGGTGGCCATTACATTCCTGACCCCACAGCGGCTATCGTTACGTGCACATTGCACACTATGGGGCCCGTCATGGATGTCATCATGGGTAATGGAGGAGGCAAAACAGAAGAGGGGCTGGAGAGATGGCTTAGTGGTTAAGGCACTTGCCCACGAAGCTGAAGGACCCAGGTTCAAATACCGAGGACCCAAGTAAGCCAGATGTACAAGGTGGCACATGTGTTGAGTTCGTTTGCAGAGGTTGGGACACCCATTCTTTCTCTCTCTGCCTCTCTCTCAAATAAGTAAGCAAGCAAAATATTTTTAAAAATAGAAGAAGAACTAGCTGGGAAGAGGAAGGAGTTCAGTGAAAGGGGATGGGAAGGACAAGAGAAAGTAATGGGAGATTATGGTCAAAATACACTATGTACATGGATGAAAATTGTCAATAAAACGTTTTGTTTGCCGGGCGTGGTGGCGCACGCCTTTGGTCCCAGCACTCGGGAGGCAGAGGTAGGAGGATCACTGAGAGTTCGAGGCCACCCTGAGACTACATAGTTAATTCCAGGTCAGCCTGGACCAGAGTGAGACCCTACCTTGCAAAACCAAAAAAAAAAAAACGTTTTGTTTTTTTTAATTCAGGGCTGGAGAGATGGCTTAGCAGGCACCTGCCTGCTAAGCCTAAGAACGCTGGTTCCAATCTCCAGGTCCCACGTTTAGCCAGATGCAAAGTGAGGCAAGGGCGCAATGCCACACTTGACCACAAGGGAGCTCACGCATCTGGATTTCGTTCACAGCAGCTGAGAGACTGCTGGCGTGCCCATCTCTGTCTCCCTCTCCCTCTCTGTCTGTCTCTCTCTGTGTCTCTCTCCAGAAATAAATAAAATATTTAAAAAAAAAATTCAGTTGCCCAACTGGGCATGGCAACACACACCCCTAATCCCAGCAATTAGAGGAGTAAACAGGAGTGCCCCGTGTTTAAGGCCAGCTGGGGCAGTATATCAAGATCCTCTCAAAAATAAAAAACAATTACCCACTATTCCCTCCCCAAGGGCAGTTACCTCAATATCGCTGCCTGCTCCCTTCCAACCCTTTTCTAGGCACGCCTTATGTAAATGAGTCAGCTGAACCAACAAGGTTCCGCCCGGCTTCCTCCCTAACGCCGTTTCCCATGGTTGGTATGGACGTCCCCACCACATTGAAGGCTGCGCTCTATTCTATGCATGCGTGTGTCTTAAAGCCCCGTCAGCCATCTTGCTGGTGCAGATATAACTTCCCACCCTCCACTTTTTTTTCTCTGAGGTAGGTTCTCACTCTACCTCAGGGTGACCTGGAATTCACTATGTTGTTTCAGGGTGGCCTCGAACTCTCAGCAATACTCCTACCTCTCTGCCTCCCGAGTGCTGGGATTAAAGGCATGCACCACCACGCCTGGCTACAGCCCACATTTTTGACTACTCAGTTCTGAGGGCACCTTAGCACCCGCAACTTGCAGTCATCCAGCCAGAGCTACAGGTATGCTGCCACACAGGGCTGGAGACAAGTCAGGCCCTACCATAGCCACTGGTGGGGTGAGTCCTCCCCACCCCAGCTTGAGTCTGTCCCTTCCACCTGTGTGGACCTCAGGACACAGCAAGAGTGAGGCTGTGTGACCTTTAGGCAGCTTTGCCTTCCTTGCTCAGGACTCACGGGAGCCATGCCATAGCCCAGCTGGCCTCACCAAGTGGAGGCCCAGGACCCCAGGGAAGGAGGCCCGGCTGTGTGGAGGGCATAGACATGCAAGTGTGAGGCTCAGGGTGTTCCTGCCTGGCTCCCAGTAGACACGGCCCAGTGAACGATCCCTACCACCTGAGAGGAACTCCACTGAGCTTTCCTGCCTCATGAGCTGGGACTCCTTCCAGCTAAGTTTTTTTTTTAATTTTTAATTTTTTTATTATTAGTTAAAGTAACAGACAGAAACGAAAGAGTGTGCACCAGAGAGAGTGGCTTCGGGGTCCTGGGAATGGAACCTGGGTTCTTTGGCTTTGTAGGTAAACACCTTAACTGCTAAGTCATCCTTCCAGCCTCCAGCCACCAGGGCTTCCAGCCACTGCAAATGAACTCCAGATGCATGCACCACCTGGTGCATCTAGCTTACGTGGGTCCTGGGGAATTGAGCCTTGAACCAGGGTCCTTAGTCTTCATAGGCAAGCGCTTAACCTCTAAGCCATCTCTCCAGGCCCCAACCCACAATTCTTTATTTAAAGAGAGGACTCAGTGTTTTGAGTATTTCCTGAGCAGATTATAAAACTTGAATGAGGTTCAGACCTCTGAAATTTAAACCAGCAAAGCCCACATCCAGGCAGAGTCCTTCAGTGCCACCACAATCACTTTCAAATGGATGGTCCCAAAGCCTCTCAACTTCCTGGATGGATCAGTGCTCCACACAGCTCTGCCTGAGCGGCCCATTGCTTTCTCAGCCACCTCCGTCGTGTTGATTTCTCACTTCCTCTCAGAGAAAGGCAAGTCCCCCGCTGTAGAGTCCACAACAAACATGGCAACGGCTGTTGAAGCCGTCCCACAACAGGCCTCCTCAGAGGTCACCATGTCTGGCTGTACATTCACCTCCTCTCAGCCTCCCCTGACACTTATGACTGTGAGGGAGTTGTGGCAACTTTTCAGTCATCATTATGGACAGAAATATTCGGTGTAGCAAGGCGAGGGAGCGCCTCGGATACAGGGAATGGCCAAGGCCCACACCTGCCCTTCACACCCTGGGCATTGGACTCAGTGGAAACTTGTAGGGATAGAGCAGAAGGGTCCATGTTGGCTAGAGGCCTCTGTATGCAGAAAAGCCTGTGACAGACTGAAGGTGGGGCCTCTGGCTTCTGTCTCTCTTAGGAATCCTAAATGCAGGTGAGTGGTCACTCTCCCCCACAGATGGACAAGGCACTAGTCAGACAACCATGACCCTGGCCAGCCCCCAGGCTCTCAGAGACCCAGGTCACAGGACAGATAGATAGATGGCTCCAAGCGGGAGCTAGAGGCACAGCTACCTCTCCCAACGCTGGGCATTCCAGGGGCATCCAGGACTCTGAGGCTGGCAACCCAGAGCAGCAGCCGCTTGCCCTGCTTGACCTCAGGTCCAGGAAGGGGAGGAAGTGCAACACCCCACCTCCTGCGAGGTTAGAGCAGGCCTGCGTGAGAAGTTACTCTTGCATCTACATCCCAAGCTAACAGCTAGAGAACTTTTCAGGAGACACAAAACCTCATGTCAGTACAAAGATAGCAGAAGGCGTTCCTCTGACGCTAAGGAACGGGAGATTGTCAGGTTCACAGAAGGCCTGTGTCAGGGCAAAGCGTACATATAGTAACTTACAGTTTTGTAAGCCTTTGCGCCTTAGTCATCTTGAGCTACAACCGAATCCACAGACCAGGGGCTCACAAACAATAGCCGTTTGCTTCTCAGTGATCTGAGGTTGGGGGCCTGGGTCAGGGGGCCTGCAGCCCCAGGGTCTGATGAGGGCCGCCTGCTTTACAGATGGTGCCTACTTCACTATATCATGGGATGCTAGGGGCCACGCTCTTAGAACTCCTCACAGCCCTGCCTCTTGACACCGCACTACTGGGGACCAGGCTTCCACATGTGGATGTGAGGGGACGTGACCAGTATCTCACACAGCAGGTGACCAGATTCCTGAGGCACAATCCACAAAAAAAAAAGCAGGTAAAAGTGTAGCTTCTTGGGCCTGGGAGATGGCTCAGAGGTTAAAATGCTTGCTTTGCCCAGCCACCCACATAAAGCCATACTCAAAAAGTGACACAAGCATGTGACATTCATTTTCCAGTGGCTAGAGACCCTGGTGTGCTCATACACACCCATACCCACCCACCCCACACAAATAAATCTCCCTTAAGTGGAACTCCACTCCTTGCTCTTCCAGGAGTTGTGTCTAATCACCCTGCTTTGATATTCTGTGGGCATGCAGGGCTCCTGAGTGACTGCCCACTTCTTTTTCTCCCCACGGTGACCTCCCTCCCTCAAGAGCAGGAACTGGCTCACGCTGACTGGGGTGTCACCCGCAGGTGAAGCCCTGAGGGTTTCAGGAGCCTGCTGTGGCCTTGGCCAGGCAGGTGGAGCCTCAGGCACCTGCAGCATGGAAGGTGGGGAAACTGCAGACCCAGAATTCTTCACAAGATGCTGGGCAGCCTTCATGGAGAGAGAGAGGGAGAGGGAGAGAGAGAGAGAGAGAGAGAGAGAGAGAGAGAGAGAGAGAGAGAGGGAGAGAGAGAGAACTTCAGGTCAGCTGTAATTCGGTCCTTACACCTGAGGCAGGAGGTGAGTTGTGAACACTGGGAAAGTGAGGGACCAGGAGAGAACACCAATGGTTCTCTTCTGGGCCAAGACCATGGAGTCCGTGGAGCCAGTGGACAGCTGGTCTGTGAGCTGGCGTGGGCTGCGCAGCCTCCTTGGCCTCCCATCTCCACACAGTCAGCAAACCAGGGTGAGGGAGGGGGCAACCCCACCACAGACTGGAGGGTCCTTAGTGTTGGCTGGATGCCTCTGAAGATGTGCCTTCATCTCAAAGATGCTGACATTCCATCTAGCTATCTCAGGAAGGGCCAGGAACACCTGCATGGCCTCCTTGGGGCACTGACAGCCATGGCTGGGATCTGGCTGAGTGTCTCCAGAGACTTTGTGTGCCAGAGGTTGATCTTCTCTGGAAGGTTCTGATAGGTGCAAACTTAATCCAGTTGTGTAGCAGTGGGGGCCTTTGGGAGGGAATGGGTGGGGATCAGTCACTGGGCAGGTGTTCTGTAATTGAGTCCTTGTGGCTTTTTTGGGGGGAGGGGAGAGAGAGAGAGAGAGAGAGAGAGGACAGATAGAGATGGGCAAGCCAGCAGCCTCTCAGCTGCTGTGAACGAAATCCAGATGTGTGCGCCCCCTTGTGCGGCATCACGCCCTTGTGTCACTGCGTCTGGCTAAACGTGGGACCTGGAGAATCGAACGGGCATTCTTACGCTTAGGAGGCAGGCGCCTTAACCGCTAAGTCATCTCTCCAGCCCTTTTTGGGGATTTTTCAAGGTAGGGTTTCACTCTAGTCCAGGCTGATCTGGAATTCACTATGTAGTCTCAGGGTGGCCTTGAACTCTTGGCAATCCTCCCACCTCTTCCTCTCAAGTGCTGGGATTACAGGCGTGCGCCACCACGTCCGGCTAGTCCTAGTAGCTTTATAAGGAAAGCCCCAAAGACACAGACACACAGAGATGACATGTATGTATGCACATGTGCTCTTGTGTGACGGCTTATACCACCGTGTTATGATGTAGCCTTTGGCCTTGGGCTTTCAGAACGGAGAGACAAATAATCCTCTTTTTTTTGGTTACTCACCCAGTCTGGGACATTGCAATTTGGCAACAAAAATGGACAAGAGGGCTGGAGAGATGGTTCAGTGGTTAAGGAGCTTGCCTGCAAAGCCTTAGGACCTGGGTTTGATTCCACAGTATCCATGTAAAGCCAGATGCACAATGTGGTGCATGTGTTTGGAGTTCTTTTGCAGTGGCTAGAGGCCCTGGTGTGCCTGTTCTCTCTCTCTCCTTGAAAATAAATAAATAAATAAAAATATATAAAAAGAGAATGGACAAGAACCCAGGCTTGCCTCTGCCACTTCCACCTTATGGCCACTGGCACACACTGCCTTGCCCACTTCATGGAGAGTTGTAAAGCCACTCCCTACAGCTGATCCGAAGCTGGCTGTAGCCATAGTGTGACTGTCTCACACCCAACCTAGGCAGTGTCAGGCCCCGGCTCGTCCCTCCTGCTTCCCAGCCTTCTGGAACTCACCAGACAGGTAAGCAAAGCGCTTCTTCAGCTGCTCCTGGATGTCAGCCGCGCAAAGCGGTACAATGTCCTGGTGCATGATTTCATCTGGGGGAAGAACAGACCCACTGTCACTGAAAGGAAACTTGGCCACACCCACAGGGGCCTGGGGGACTAGCCCTGCAGCCCACAGAGACACAAACACCTAGGGAGCTGTGGTCACGTGTTTGGAAAAAGGCATTTTAGTTTCCAATATGCAAGCCTTTCTTTCTCAGAGTACAAAGCTGTGTGCTGAGTGATTTACCATCAATTTTTAAATATGTGGAAGAGGCAGAGAGCCAGCAGAGAAAGATAAAGACAGAGAGGGAGGAAGGCATACAGGGAAGGAGACAACACACACACACATACACACACACAGTGGCGGGGGTGGCAAAGGAGGAGGCAGGCCCTGATTCACAGGGCAAACAGAGGTGCTTCCTCCACCTCCTTCTCCCATTGCTTTGGCAGAGGCTCAGGCACCTTGGGGCTCTCACTAATTGCCTATAGATGGTTTTGTGTCACCACTGTAGTCCCACAGCCTCCACCAACACCCAGGTGGTCAAGGCCCTGTGCTCACCCTGATGCAGCTGAGACCAGCGGGAGCAGCAGCCCTGAGCCGTAGCCCCCGCAGGGATAGGTAGGCTGTGCCCATCTGTTCACCGAAAGTACAAATCCGGTATCAAGGATGACTGGGTGGCACCCCAGCAGTCCTAGTCGGTGTTGGCAAGGGCAGGAAGTTCCAACAGGAATCCCAAGGAAAGCTGACCAATAGGACCAGATGGTGGTCACTGTGGTTGGGAGGGGGTGGATTAGAGTTCGGGGCTCTGGTGGGTAGAACCAGGGCCTTGAACATTCCTGGTTCAGTTCTCAGCTATACTCTGATGGTTCTGCTGATGGTCCTGACCTTCGGCATCGCTCGGGTCTCAAGGCGCACAATGATTCACAGATGGCTGAAAAATTACTTCTGTACCTGAAGACCCAAGCCACAAGAGGTCTAAGAAAGTAGATCATGGAAGTGTGTATGCACACACACTCACATGTGCTCATCTCTGTGTGTGTTTAGAGGGCAGGGGTGGACATTGAATATCACCCTCAATCGCTCTCTACCTTATATATATTTTAAAAGATTTTATTTATCTATTTGAGAGATAGAGAAAGAGGCAGATAGAGAGAATGGACACACCAGGGCCTCTAGATACTGCAATCGAACTCCAGATGCATGCGCCCCCTGGTGCCTCTGGCTTATGTGGGTCCTGGGGAATCAAACCAGGGTCCTTAGGCTTTTCAGGCAAATGCCTTAACTGCTAAGCAATTTCGCCAGCCCTCTACCTATATATATATATATATTTTTTTTTTTGGTTTTTCAAGGTAGGGTCTCACTCTGGCCCAGGCTGGCCTGGAATTAACTATGTAGTCTCAGGGTGGCCTTGAACTCACGGCGATCCTCCTACCTCTGCCTCCTGAGTGCTGGGATTAAAGGCATGTGCCACCATGCCCAGCTTGTACCTTATATTTTTGAGATAGGTTATTTCACTGAAACTTAAGCTCACCGATTTGGCTAGCCAGTGAGTGTCCTCCTGTCTCTGCCTCCTTAGTGCTGGAATTACAGGTGTGTATCACCACACCCAACATTCATGTGGGTGCTGGGGATCTGAGCTCAAGGTCCTCATGCTTGTGTGGTTAGCACTTTCTGACTGAGCCATCTCCCCAGTCCTGTTGGAGACATAAAATCGCTCTCGCAGAGGGCACAGGTACTCTCTGCACCTCAGTGGCCTGAAATCCTGTCCTTGGGTCCTGCAAACACCATGGGCAGCCCCACAACACTGAACATGCAGGTCCCAAGCCCAGCCCACTGGGGATGGGTCTGCCTCCAACTCTGAGCCCTGTGTCAAGAGGTTCCAAAGGCCCAGGGTCATGGCTACCAGAGCCACAAGGAGCACTGTGGTGGAGTGAGAGAGGAGATGGAAACGCATGACAGTTTTGCTCCTCACACTGCAGAACCCAGGCTGGTCTCATACGCAGCTCCCATGATTCGGACATCTTGGCAATGACTTCCGTTCGCAGGAAACACAGGGCTAGAAAGAGTCACCTACCAAGACTGACTTTCTAAGAAAGGCCTGTACATGGCTCACCTGTGTGGGATACACATGGGGTAGGACAGGCAAACATACGGCTGGGTTCCACCCAGGGTCCCGGGGGCCTCCTTGCCGACCTCTCTCAACGTGATAGCTTAGGGAAGTCTCAGAGCGTTTCTCAGATAGACCAGGTGCGTGCAGCCTGCATTTTGGCACAGGTGCCATCTGAGAAGCTGCCATCTTGTGGTGGCTGGACCTCCAGTTCCAGTGAGCTGACACCCTTCAAGAGCCTTGCTCTCCCTGCCTGGGAAGGGCCTCAGCCTTTGCCCCACAAGGTGCCACACACACCCACGCTACAGGGACCATGCCAAGCTTCCATCTTTCCCCAAGTTCATACAAATAAATAATCAAGTCTGTGTGTCTTGTACAATGTTGGCCAGTCCCTCGGGATGCTGCAGGAGGCAGAAGACAGTATCTGGCTGACACTATCCCACAGGCTCTGCAGCACTAAAGGCCGCAGCCTTTCCTCCTTGGCTCATAATATTTCATCCTTCCCGACGTTTGTGTCCCTGAGGCACGCTGGACAATGCTGCCCTCGAGACAAGAGCGTCTTCAGTGTCCTCATTCAGTCTGTCACGAAGATGGGAGGTGAGGAACACATCAGCTGCTACACTGCTGAGACAGATGGGAGGGAGGCAGGGTGACCTGGGCCTCCAGAGGCCGGATGTCCTGAACAGGAAGCAGGTCACCCCTCCCCACAGGGTCAAAGATCAGGGCTAGCCAGTCCTTACAGAATTCCTCTGTGTGAGCACAAGGCGGTACAGACAATAACCCACCATCAAGGGACCCCAGCTATGACCCTTTCTGAGTCAAAGGGGGAGAGTTAGGAAGGGCTCCAGGGCACGGGGGTGGGGGGGCAGACAGCCTGAGCTCAGGACTCCCCCCACTTCACCAGCCACTTCCCTCTGGGCCCCCGTGAGTCCATGTGTAGGGAGCTAGGGCAGCCAGCAAGGGTGGCCACTGGCTGCCCTGGTGTGGCCTTTCTGGGGGAAAAGTGACCATCACCCAGTATATAGGAAGGGATAGTGCCCACTTTTGTCTCTGCTTCTGCTCCTGGACCAGATCAATCTAGGCTGAAGACAAAGAGAAGCCAGATTGCTGAATTTTATTTATACAAAGTAGCTGGACCATGTCCTGGCCCATTTGGGTATGAGCCTGGGGAGGCAGGGCCACAGTTTGGTCTTTAGGGGTTTTCTTCTCCCATTAGATGGGCGTGTGTGATGAAGTCCTTTGAGAAAAGCAATTTTTGCCATCTTCATCTGAAGGAGCTGCCGCCTTGCACGAAAGACCCTTGAATTGGCTGGGGTGGTGTTCCCCCATCGAAAGCGATGGGGTCTGAAGGGGCGTTAGATCCTCTATGTACTGACACAGGGATTCTCATTGTCTCAAAGGGAGATAAAGCATGCAGAAGAGAAGAAAGAGAAGGAACGGGGGCTCCATCTAGGCAGCTAGGGTTGTCATCCATGCTGGCATGAGATCTTCGGATGCTATGGCCATGGTCTTGTAAATAACTCCTCACTTATTGTTTTTTGTTTGTTTGTTTCAAGGTAGGGTTTTGTTCTAGTCCAGGCTGACCTGGAATTCTCAGGGTGGCCTAGAACTCATGGCGATGGTGATCCTCCTACCTCTGCCTCCCCAGTGCTGGGATTAAAGGCGTGCGCCACCACTCCCGGCTATAACTCCTCACTTATGCTCTGTAAAGAAGCCCAGTAAACTCGTTAGTTCGTTAGGATAAACTGGTGGAACTGGACTTTAGTCCGTTGGGGGTGCCCTATCTGTGGAGAGCAATCATTCATCAGGGTTCCCCCAGAAAAGAGTTCACACCGACAGATGGCTGAAGCAAAGGCTCTTGCAAATCAACTCGGGCACCGGCTTCAGCAGCTTCATTGTGGGAACCAGGCAGCAAGACACATGCGCAGCATCTCACGTGCTCAGTGTACCTGGGGTGTGTTCTGACACCTGGCCCTGCTGCCTGGGGCTGAAAGAAAATGACAGTGACAAGGAACAGTTGCACCATAGGCAGGGTGGGCCTGGGGCACCCAGAGCAGAGGACGCAGCTTCGGGAAGTAGGGGCTCTGTAGATTTGGGTGAGGAGCGTGCTTCCTGGTGACCTTGAGGAGAGCCCTGGCCTCCCTCAAAGGACTTAGCAGAAGAAAGGGTTTCCAGTGCAAGCAGCAGAGAGAGAGCCGCAGGGCATGCAGTAACTCCGTCATTTGCTGATTGTCTCCTTTTATTTATAGGGGCTCTCCAAGGGCCTTTGCTTCCTGCCAATCAAACAGAACTACGTCTTTTCAAAGCCTGCAGTTGAAGGTCAAATGAGATTATGCCAGCAGTCATCTGGGTAGGAGACCAGCTTCACTGACCCCTCAGTGAGAGTCTCCAAGCAGACGAAACAGGGAAGGGGAGGGCAGGAAGCAAGACGAAATAAAGTTTAAATTCAGCTGGGCGATGCTTGAAGCTACAGGCTTCCAACTAGATAGAAAGCCACAATGTCCATGTCCAGTGATGTCCATGTCCAGTGATGTCCATGTCCAGTGATGTCCATGTCCAGTGATGTCCATGTCCAGTGATGTCCAATCACTTGCTGCGACTGGAGAGACATGCACAGGCTGACTGTTACAGACACTAAGTGCTCCGTCTGCTTCAGGATGTCTGAGATTTGTACTGACCAGGCTGATAGCATTCTCACACTGTGAATCCCAAGTGTACTTAACAAGTCATGTGTCATTGGGAGCATGTAAGTATTTCACATTGTGCACACAGCAACTGAATTCACTTAGTAACCGTTTCCTTTTACCTCAGAACATAAGTCCTTGAAAATTTTGAGCCAATCTCTCCAGCCCCCAGTCCTTGAAAATTTTAAAATAAAGGCCCATAGAAAAGATGGCACTGGGCCTGGAAAGGTGGCTTAGCGGTTAAGCGCTTGCCTGTGACACTTAAGGACCCCGGTTCGAGGCTCGATTCCCCAGGACCCACGTATGCCAGATGCACAAGGTGGCCCATGCATCTGGAGTTTGTTTGCAGTGGCTGAAGGCCCTGGCACACCCATTCTCTATCTGCCTCTTTCTCTGTCAAATAAATAAATAAATAATAAACAAAAATTTTTAAAAAAAGAAAAAAAAGATGGCACCTTCAGGGCAGGAGGACCTGCTCAGATGCACCACTGGCAGAAAGGGCACAGTCCAAAGCTAGGCAGATCAGAAGTAGGTGCTGTTAACATTTTCGTTCGGCTTTGGACAAGAAACTTGCATGCAGGTGCAGAGGAGGACACTGGGAGGGAGGGAGGCAGGGGAGACTGTGCCCCTGAAAGTAAGAGGCAGGAATGTCTTTGAACCTATCCTTACAATCACCACCTTGCTAGAGGTCAAAGGATGATCTGACTTTTTTCCCAATATTTTATTTATTTACAAGAGGGGTGAAATGGGAGTGCCAGGGCCTCTAGCTGCTATAAACTAACTCCATGTTACTTTACATGGCATGTGCCACCTTATGCATCTGGCTGAGGGGGGTGCGGGGGAAATGAACCTGGGTGCTTAGTCTCCACAGGCAGGTGCCTTAATCGCTAAGCCATCTCTCCAGCCCTAATCTGACTTCTTATCTCTTCCCTAGATCTGTTTTTCCATAAACAACCTGAACCCCTCCTGGGAGGGAGGTCCCCTTTCCCAGAATTTAAATCTAATCCTGACATTATGGTTGGTAGAGTTCAGCCCCCAGAACTTGGCATCATGGTTGGCCTCTTCCTGAGCCAGCCTCTAGCCCAGACCAATCAACTGACTCTCTGGCTCACGTAATCGGGAAGGGCCCACCACCATAAGGTTATAAATATGTTTACCAGGGAGGGCAAGCTCTCTTGGCTGGCGCCTGAACTGATAAGCTTTCCTCATCTAGGCCCAGCTGGGAGACCGCCCCTTACTCCCACATGGGCTCTTTACTCCCACCTGCCCTCCACATGGCAGGAGCTCTTTGTACTTTCTTTTCCTTCCTCTCTAACTCTCTTTTTACATTTCTTCTTTTTTAGACCACGTGGGCGTATCTGTTTTCCTTCTCTTGATTTTGTACTTCCTTAAATAAATACAATAATTTAACAATTACCCTTCTCAGTTTTATTTTATCCAATTCTTTGGTCAAAAGCAGATAAGAACTAAGGGTTTGGGATTCAAGGCTTTTCCTGGGCTCCCCACAAACCCCGTATCAACATGAATCCAAGTCTTGAGCTGAGGGTGTGGTCTCCAGCTCTGCCTTCTCCAGGAGGCAACACACGGGCCTCTAGTCTTCAGTTCAGGATGTGAGAACCACCTGAAAGAGCCTATTCCCAGAGGAGACTGACAAGCTTAGCACTTTCTGCATTGTCCATCTTACACTGGCCATGACCTCTGCTCAGCAGTCAGGGGTTAAACTCTCACTTTCCCGAGGGCTGTACTCTCACACAGGTAATACCTTGGCCCAGGCAACAACGCCCAGGAGTGTGGGTGTCACCATGCACGGCGGTTTCCGAGCTGGAAACCACTCCTTAAAGGAGCACGGAACCCAGGAAACTTATTCCATTCTGTTTGGCTCTCACGGGAGTCATCTGCCTCATCCCCAGCACAGGCTCCCACGGATGGACCAAGCTGACAGACATGGCCAGTGTCCTGCCCACTACATGAAAGCCAGTAGCCACTCAGCTTCAGCCCACCCCTCTCCAATGTTTAGTTCCTGGTGTGGCACATCTGGGGTCGGGTTAAGAGTGTCATCCACAGAGCTTTTGGGCATGGTCAAGATAGAGACACACACAGAACCATCTCAGACCAACCATCTTACTACCATGTGGCCTACAGGCAAGTCTCTCCACCTCCACCCTGGAGCAATCCTGAGGTTTCCAAAACTCCCACCCCAGACCCGAGGCCCGAGGTCTGGGTTGAGGGAGCTACCCAGAGCAGCTCTATGGCCTGGCAGAAATGGCTAGAAAACAGCATAACCAGGGGATTTGCTCAGGTCAGCCTTCACTACAGGGCACACCGATATCCCTTCACTACAGGGGCAGTGTAGGGGAAATCTCAAATGAAAAGCCCACCCGATCTCCCAGCCACCAGGAAAGCCATTGTTTCCTGAAGCTTGCGGCAGCGGCCTGTTCCCACAGTGGAAAAGGAAGAGAACTCTTCTTGAACTTCAGCATCCCGAGCAACTAAATGACACTGTAATTGGCTCACATCGGAAACCTTTCATCCTGGCAGCAAGAGCAACCACGACCACATGCTTTCTATTTATTAATGAATCTAGTCGGGCACCAAGGAGGGAGTGCCTCTCCTTACATGAGCAAGCTAAGGCACAGAGAGGTGCAGACACTTGCCTGCCGCCGTGTAACAGTGGCTGTGTGCTTGTCAGAAGGGCGAGCAGAGAGGCTGGCGGCCTGAGAGATACAAGGTGGCGGGCTTAGGAAGTAGAAGATAAGGACAGATCCTAAGGCAGCAGCGACTGGGTGATGGAGCCATGGAGAGAAGCCAGACCCCTGGTGCATTCCCCTGGCCTTCTTGGCACAAATGACCATGACAGCTGAGTGCATGGTCCTCCGGGGATGGCTGATTTTGTGAATCCCTCGTCTTTTGAGTCAGTGGTTCGAGGCACAGCATCACAATCAGAAACTCCACGAGGTCAGCGTCCATCTACGATCAGCTCTTTGCCAGAGGCGGAGAAAATGACTGAGGCACAGAAAAGCAGTCTCTCTCCGCCTCAGACACTGCCCTGTACCTGTATGGAGTGGGGATGTGTTGTGGGGTGTGGGGACTAGGGCATGGGGCTCCGCGTCAGGCTGGGAACAAGGCTGGGGAAGTCAGGCCAGCAGACAGGCGAGTCTGCGCAGCTCGAGGTGGACTCCATGCTGTCCTCAGACTTACAAATAAGCCTTGTGCAGAGCTGCTTCCACTACAAGGCTGCATTGCAGGCTGAGTCTCACGGTGGGAGTCCGGTTTCCTGGTGCGCACTTCCATAGAGCCGTCGGTGCCCACAGTGGGTACGGGTCCTGGCTTGGCTGTGTGACCTGGACAGGTTGCTCGGTTTATCTCAGCTGACCTCTGTAAGATCAGAACAATGCCGTCTCTCCCTCCAGGGTGGCCTGCACATTTGGCGAGTGAACACACACTGTGGCATCTGGTGGGTGCGGAGTATTTAGCGATTCTCTGATGTCCTGGATGTACTCCTGCCTCCGCCCACACTGCCACTGCCCCACCTTCCAACCCAGGAGAGGAACTGCCTGCTCCTCTGATCTCCCCCAAGTGTGTTCTGGATCTGCGTCCTTACTGTGGAGAAGGACGGTGCCCACAGGCAACCCTGCTCACTCCTAAGGCTCGGAGCAAGTCTGGTTCCTAAATCCCAAAGGTGACAGCTACACAGGACGGTGCTGCCGAAGCCGAAGCGGAGAATGTGGTCGCAGCTGCTACTGCGGGAGGGCATGGGATGTGGCTCAGCCATACACACGCCAGGTTTATACGTGGTACACGCTGAAGAGGGATTTAGGGGAGAACGGGAAGAATGGAAGGAGGAAGGCTTAGGAGCGGCTGGGCTGAAGCCTCCACTATGCTGAAGCCGTCCAGATGCACCTGGTCCTTACAGACCAGTGGATTAGGTCTTTGAAGAGGCCCGTCCAAGCCGGCACCTGCCATCTTCATCGCGAGGGTCATCCACATCAGGCAGTACAAGTGATGTGAAGGTTTGCTCCTTCCTTTCCAGAGACCTCTTTCTCCACAGGGGTGGAGGGAGGCAGGACCAATGCACTCTTCTGGGAGCGGGCTCCAGTCCAGCAGGAAGGTTCCTATCACCATTAACATTTGTCTTTGGTTTGTTAAGAAACAGCCACGGGGTTTTAGAGGCTCTGGGAGATCAAACTGTTCTCGATGCTAAGAAGTTGTTTTGCATTCCTCAGCGCTTCCCTGAGCTTGGTGTGGTTGTGGCTAGATGCTATATGCCACGGCCCCGCAGACTGAAGGCTCAGCTAACTTTTGGCATATCAGACGTTCAAGGCCCTGAGTGTGAGCTGGAATGAGGTCTCCTGCATCTCTGCTCTCGTTCTGGGTAGTATAATTATTATTTTACTTTTGGTTTTTCAAGGTAAGGTCTCACTCTAGGCCAGGCTGACCTTGAATTCACTATATATCTCAGGTTGGCTTCAAACTTAAAGCAATCCTCCTACTTTGGCCTCCCAAGTGCTGGGATTAAAGGTGTGCACCACCACGCCTGGCTAGTGTGATTATTTTTCATTAAGAAACACCTTATGGGCAGTGGAGATGGCTTACCATTTATTTTTAACACTTTTTAAATACTTTTAAATTTAATTTATTTATTTTTATTTGCAAGCAGAGAGAGAAAGAGAGGGAGAGCTAGAGATAGAAGAGAGACAGAGAGAGAATAGGCACGCCAGGGCCTCCAGCCACTGCAAACGAACTCCAGACACATGTGCCCCTTGTGCATCTGGCTTATGTGGGTCCTGGGGAATTGAACCTGGGTCCTTTGGTTTCACAGGCAAACGCCTTAACCACTAACCCATCTCTCCAGCCCGGCTTACCATTTTTTTTTAATTTAATTTATTTATTTGAGAGAGAGAGAAAAACAAGCAGAGAGAAAGAGAGACAGAGAGCTAATGGATGTGCCAGGGCCTCCAGACACTGCAAATGAACTCCAGATGCATACGCCACCTGGTGCTTCCGGCTTACATGGGTTCTGGGGAATCAAACCAGGGTCCTTTGGCTTTGCAGGCAAGTACCTTAACTGCTAAGCTATTCCTTGGCTTACCATTCAAAGGTGCTTGCTTGCAATATCTGATGGCCAGGGTTCAATTCCCTAGTACCTATATAAATCTAGATGCACTAAATGGCACATGTGTCTGGAGTTTGTTTGCAATAGCAAGAGGCCCTGGTACACCCATTACTTCCCCCCCCCCACTCTTTCCTAAATTTTTCCTAAATTTTTATTTGTTTGACAGAGAGAAAGAGAGAGAGAGAGAATGGGCATGCCAGGGCCTATAGCCACTGCAAATGAACTCTAAATGCACGCGCCACCCTTGCATCTGGCTAACATGAATCCTGGGGAATTGAACCTCCTTAACCACTAAGCCATCCCTCCAGCCCTAGAAATATCTTTAAAAGAAACACCTTATGTTACCACAATGGGTTTCTCATTGTTGTTATTTAAATAGTTTTACATTTCTGACAAACATTTACTATAAATATTGTGACATGGAGCTCTCTGAATTTCTCATTGTTTTAAGAACATAAAGAGGCCAGATTTGGTGCCTGACCCATTGCCTGGCTGCAGTGAAGAAGGTGGAGTGGATGCTCCCCACAGAAGCATGAGGCTGAGGGGCACACAGATCCACGATGGGCCCTTTGAGAGTGAAGGCACCCCAGAACTGCCCCCCACTTTCCTTGGGGGAAGCTACTTGCCTGGCTCTCCTGCTGCTGCCAGTCACATCCCCTGGGGGTTCAGTTCTTGCCCTACCCAGCTTCAGCTGTCTCCCCCACTCACCCCAGATCTGGACCTGCTCTAAGCTCTGGGTGCTGCGAGGGTGTTGTGTGCAGCTGCCCAGGGTCTTCACTGTACAAGGGACAGCTGATCAGATAAGTGGGTGAGAGTCGTCCTGGTTTCTCTGCATGGAGCGTCACACAAGGCACAGGCCCAAGGAGCTGTTTGCATTGAAGAGCCACCCTCGGCTCCAGGGAGGAGCCTGGGACGTGCGAGTCTCTTCCTTTGTCTGTCCCTGTCCCTCTTTCTCCTTGTAGCCCCAGCTCCTTCCTCACTCCCAGCTTCCCAAAGCATATGCAACCCTCATGGCAGCTGAGGGCTTATTTTGGTGACTCCACCCTGCTGGAGGGAGACCTCAGATGCCATCCCCAGACAGCTGGGCACCAGAAGCGGTTTCCATCAGGGAGACTGCTGGGGCTCCGCTCATTGCCACTCCATGCACAGCGGCAGGCAGGGGTGGATTGGGCCAATGACAACTTGGGGCCTCTGGTTCTGCACCAGTGTGACCTGGGGTCACTAAAGGATGCAGGCTGAGCAGTTTTGCTGCCCACCCACCTCTGTCACATGTCCCCTTGCCTAGATGTTGTGGATAGTTACTGCCCTGTGAGGCACAAGGCCATTGCAGAAGTGAGGCAACCAGGGCTGGGTATAGTCCACTAGCAGCTCAAACTGCACGGGGCTGCTTCAGGCTGCTAACCCAGCCCAGGGAAGCCACTGGAGTGCAGGGCAGGAATGCCCTGACCCTGTTCACCAGTTACTTCCTGGGCCAGTTGGTGAGTCTCCCCAGCAGTGGGACAGAAGTGGGCTTTCAGGATGTTTGGAATTCACAGGGCTTCTGGAGAGGACAGAGGCCATTTCCACGGGGAGACGACGCTCCCATCACAGAGCACGTGGCCTAACGGCTCTCACCCAGCAGCCTGTGTACTCAGCTCTGCTCAGTATACAGGCCCTGAAGTCAGCCTTCAGCGAGTCATCTGCTGACCTATTGCTTCTGCCCCTGGCTTCCCTGAAGAACAAACAGACACCACGTGTGGCTAATGTGTGCAACGTGAAACGCATTTACGTGGTAAAATGATTTCCATAGTCAAGCCAATGAACACTCCCCTCACCTCAGTGACAGCATGTACACATGTGTGCATGCATGTGCATGTGTACTTAGAACAGTCGAGACTCGCTGCACACGAGGTGGTATTAACTGTGGTAGAGCTCCCAGGGCAGGGCACGGCACGGCACGCTGATCCTGGGACTTTACATCCTTTGCCACTCTGCAGTCACCCAAAGGTAAGCAGCACTGCACTTCTTAGAGTTGTAGTTTTCACATTCCACATGTGAGTGACGGCATGCAGCAGTCAGCTCTGCCCGCCTTGTCTCCTTTCTCATAGCATCCTCCAGACCCGTCCAGGTTGTCGGGAAGACAGGACTGGTTTCCATAGTTAAGTATCTACAGACCACATTCTCTCCATGCATCGCCCACTGACGACACCTAGGCTGATTCCACTTGGCTTTGTGGATGACGTGTTAATGAACCGGGGAATACAAGGGTCAACTCAGGAGTGGCATGCCTGGATCATGCAGTTGTTCAGTTTTCAGTGTGTTTCCTTGTGTGGGCTGTGCCATGTGCCTTCCCACTTGGAGTGTGCAAACATTCTCTTTTATCCACAAACAACCCCTGTGAGGGTCCAGAGAAGAACTGGAGCAAACGTGGGGTCCAAGCAGTGCCTACGGATGATGCTCAGTGCTTGACCTTGCATCACCCTCACCCCTCACTATGCAGGTGTTGACCCAGTAGCTCCAGATACGGGACAGGAAATCCAAGCACCAGTCTTGCCCTGCCATAACCAACACTGGGGAGAGAGAGAGAGAGAGAGAGAGAGAGAGAGAGAGAGAGAGAGAGAGAGAGAGAGACGATCACTGGGGCTCACTGGCCAGCCGGTGTAGCCCAATTGGTGAGCTCCAGGCCAATGAGTGATTTTGCCTCAAAAAAGGTGGATGGTGGGCTGGAGAGATGGCTTAGCGGTTAAGGTACTTGCCTGCTAAGCCTAAGAACACCAGTTCGATTCTCCAGGTCCCACGTTTAGGTAGATGCAATGTGACGCAAGGGCGCAATGCTGCACTTGCCCACAAGGGGGTGCACACATCTGGAGTTCGTTCACAGTGGCTGAGAGGCTGCTGGAGTGCCCATTCTCTCTCTCTCTGTCTCTCTCAAAAAAAAAAAAAAGTGGATGGTGTCTGAAGGAACAACTTCTGAGGTTGTCCTCCACATGCATGCACATGTCAGATGTGCACCCACCACACACGCACCTGCACCTGCACACACAGACATGCACCCACACATACAAAATTAAACTATTATATCACTTGCACCCAATGACTTTTGTACATACTCTACTGCTTCCTCTGTAGCCTCCTTTCAGACCTGCCCCTCAGGGCCCTTAGACCTTCCCTAGATGGGTGGCAGATCAACTCCTTTAAAGGCCACCTGGCACTTCCAATTTTAAAGTATGCTTGCAAGCAGTGAGCTCTCTCCAGCCACAACTCCCACAGGAAGGATGACAGGCAAAGGAGGGGGTGCCCTTTGAAGACCACCAGCACTCTGCCAGCCTCTCCTTGAACTTGCAGTCTAGGATTCAAGAGATGAAGTGCAGACCAGGCAGGTGCCTGGTCCGATTCAGGTAGTGACATTTCGGAGTGATTCATGCTGGTTTGGAGGACACACTCTGGTCTGGCCTGCATGCATGTCTTTAGCGAGAGACGGTAGTGGGTCATGTGGTTGGGGACATAGAGCTGGTGGATCAAGGGTCATGCCCTTCCTTCAAACGGTTCCCATCGCGCCTGATGGTGTTTCAGAACCGACTTGTAAGGTTCCTACCCTAGGAGTTAGGGCTCCAGCCCCTGCCATCCTGCCTGCAACCATCCAGGAACCTTGGGCTGTCCCCGGTGGTGTGGATGCAGTCAAGGCGTGATGGGAGGGGTGGGAAGAAGAGGAAAACCATGCTACTCGGCACTCCTAGACATTACCAACGGCGACACAGACACCCAGGGTCAGGAGACTTGGTTGCCTGGCCAGGCCCAAATTTGAGCTTAGGACACCCAGGACCGAGGCAGCACCTCTCAGCTTTGTCCCTAGAACACCCTGAAGGGACAACCAGACTGACTCCAGTATGGGGAGTACTGGAGGGAAAGGGTGGTGGGCAGAGCTATGATGTGGCAAGGCGGAGCCAGGAGCCCATGTGGCGCACCTCAGGAGCTGAATACGACATGTTACTACACATAGTGAAGCTTCAGAGTTGAACAAAGGTTGGATCAGCCCAGGCCAGCCCAGCCCGGCCCGAGGATGTGGCTCAGGGCAAGCAGGCAAGTGCTTATCTAGTCTAAAATGATTACTTATCAACAAAATCACTCAGTTAGAGCTCAGGTAGGTCAACGTGAAGAACTCAAAAGCAACCAGGCTTCCTGCTTCCCAAGCATAGAGTGATGTTTTTATTCCCAAGACTGCCAGGTGCCCACAGCACAGTGCAGAAAACTCCCAGGGTTCCACAGCTCTCAGGCTCCTCCCCTAAACTGCAGACAGCCACGTTTCTCCCCTGCTAAGTACTAATTCTTCTATGAATCTGAAAACAAACAAGGCGTTACATCAACCGTCACCAGACACTGCTCAGACAAAACCAATAACACTGCGTGGAGGAGCTGGACTTTGCTGGGGCAGAGACAAGAACTGGACTGGCAGCATCACAAGAGATAGCCAGTGGGGATGTGGAGATGGCAAGCAAGGGCACCCAGGCAGCCAGAGCCACTGGAGTGTGGCAGAGATACACATATAAACAGAGAGGTAGAGACAGACAGGCAGAGAGATACCGAGAGAGAGAGAGAGAGAGGGGGGAGAGATTCAGGGAGAATGACAGAGGTGGGTGGGTGGGGTAGAGCTAGGGTGTCACTTACACCTGCAGACCTCATGGACGCGTGGCACATATGGGAAGGACGGCCCGGGGTGAGAGTGTGTGTTGAATGTGTCGAAAACACAAGGTCTCTCACCCTTGCGCTCTTGAACATTTGGGAGCTACGGGCCCGTCTCTGTTCCTACTGTGCACACAGTGTCAATGGGCGCTATGTCCTCCCACGTGGACATCACAGGGAGGCATGCACCTTAAGGGGCTCAGGGTGGTTACTAACGTCGCCCATCATTTTCACCACGCACAGCAGTAGCTGTTTCTTCATAAATCCAACAAAGGTTTCTGGAGTCCCAAGAAAAAGCTCCAACTGTCAGCACACCAAACTCCTTCTGGACACTCGTGTCTGAGCAGTTAATGTGTGCTAAAAACACAGCAGGCATTGCTGTACTCTAAGAATCCAAGGGGCAGTTGTAAGAATGGGGCCTGCACCTTGCTAGGAACAAGCAGCGTCTGACATGATTTCATGTGGTCATGATGAAGGGTCCCACCCCAGGTCACCATGAAAGAGTGTGTGTCACACAGCAGAACCCCCACGGGCTTCACAGAACTCACAATAAGCTGCACTAATTATGACACTCCACACCCTAACTGGTGGTGCTAGCAGAAAGCCCTCCCTTGAAGGTCCCTGGAGCACACCCCCTCCAGCCCAGCCACCAGAGCGGTGCGACTGCAGGCGTGGGACCCGGTGATCCCTGGAAACCCAGACCCATGTTCTGGGTTTGACAATGATCGATCGGCTGAGACTTTCATTGTGGTTCTCTGCCTCTGGCAGGCCGGGAATCCTCTAATGGCCACTTAATGGCCCTCAGCGGCTTCACTGGCAAATCGGATACTCTCCATGTTTATTTGTTCTCACTGCAGGCTGATTCATTAAAATCAGGAAAAAAAATACTTCAAGGGTCATTCATCAGCGCTTGGCAGGAATGCCCCAGGAAATGTAATTATGACAAATTACTACAAAATAAGTGTCCTTCCTTTCTTAGAAATGACCAAGGAACCTCACTCCCCTCTCCCCAGCCCCTTGGTTCCCCTTTTTTCCAGCCGGTGACTATATTCCCTTCCTCAGGGCCCTTGTGCTTTTAATTCCAAGGCCCAGCATCTGCCTCCCTCTGAGGCATCAGAACCAGCTTTGAGTTGAGACCACAAAAGCCCACAGGACGCAGCCAGCACACCGTCCATGTACATGTCCTGTGTCCTTCTTGCTCCTTGCCCTGCTATCAAGGAGGCAGCCTGGGAACCAGCCAGCTAGGTGTCCCTAACAGACAAAGCCAAAGCCTTTCACCCACCACAGCCTTTTCACAGCTCTGCAGCCGTCCTTCGCTTGCCACCCAGCAGGTCCCTCGGAAATCCTGAACAAAGGAGATCACCGTTTCTAGCATTCATTCCCAATCTTCTGAGAGGGTGCGTGGCTGCCCTCTATCCAGAAGCAGATATGACCACTGCTGCCACAAGAGACCCTGGGGCAGGGGCCAGATGGCACCACCAGGGCAAAGTGCCACACTCCCATCCTGCAGTGGCGGGCTGTTTTCCTCCCCAACCCAGCCAGTCCCAGCCCAAGGCCGCCTCCTGTCTATCTCCCATTCTGTGAGCTACAGGCTGAAGAGGCCTCTGCCAACAATAAGACCCCCAGCACCCAAATGTCCCCACCTGGCCTCTCTTCCCAGTCAGCACTGTCACCCTCAGCAGCGCCTCCACGGCAAACTTGCATTCTCTGGGAACCCGAGGAGCAAGACGCACCTGTGCGTGTCTTCAGCAGGACCCACAGGGCTGTGATGTCCCGGGACAGCAGGGAGATGAGGCTCAAAGTCATACTGTCCCTGTCACCACTGGTCAGGAGCCGGTGACCTGCTTCCCCACACGCCTGCCTGCAGCACACAAAGGAAGCTGGTGGAGCTCCATCTTGGGCTGCTGAGCTGGGCCACCGTGCCTCCTCGGCTTGCTACGCAGCAGAAGGAGCAGGAGCAGCAGCAGCAGCAGCAGCAGCACTGGCCTCTGAGCACAGCCTGCTGCTCCTCACAGAGCTTCGGATTCCCTGATTAAGGAGCCCGCAGCACAGGCTCACTTATCCTGTTGTGGACGATTAACTGTTGAAAGCCTGACAGCAGCTGAATCCTGCTGGCTGCAAGCAGGGCACTGTGTTGCTTGTCTGAACCCTCCCTGTAGGGGCCCTACCTCAGCCAGGTTCCATCCACAGGGACAGCCAGGGGCACAGAGACCTACGCAGCAGGGGCCCTCACTCAGCCAGGTCCTGGAGTGCCAGGTCTGAGCCATAGGGGCCCCTGCTCAGACAGGGCCAATGTACAAGGCTCACCCTGGGGAAAAACTGACCCACAGATGATCTGAGCTGTGCCTCAGTGACACACCCACGAGGGTGGGACAGCAAGCCTGGAGCCACGTGAGCGCCTGGTACTGCTCTTTTCACCCACCTGTCCACAGCGAGCTCGCTTTGTAGCTTCATGAGCAGGGTGTGCAGGGGGTGCACGGCTTGTAGAAGTCAGGATAGCCCCAAGAAGAAGCGGGGACACTTGTATACGACATACAAAACCTGCCCATCTAGGCGAGAGTTGCTCCTCCGCCTCCTCATTCCCTCCCCTCCTCTCACTTTTAAAAAATACTTTATTTATTTGCAAGTATATATATTATGGTATATATAGAGATAGAGAGAAAGAGAGTGAGAGAGAGAATATGGGTGTGCCAGGGTCTCTAGCCACTGCAAACTAACTCTAGATGCATGGGCCACTTTGTGCAACTGGCTTACGTGGGTTCTGGGGAATGAAACCCAGGTTGTTAGGCTTTGCAGGTAAGTGTCTTAACCACTGAGCCATTTCTCCAGCCCTCCTCTTATTTTTTTTCCCCAACAGAAACAATGCTTTATTGTTATTGTTAAGGAAAGTCCTACTGGGAAGCCTAGTTTGGCTCTAAGTTCAGTCTCTGACTCTCAGCTGCCAGGGGTCATTTCACTGCAATTCTTCAGATGAGGAACTTGCCGACACGTGCCGGTCTCAGAACTCAGTGCTGCGTCCACGCCTCATGCCACATCCATTCAAGTGGCTTTGTTCTAAGGTTGATATCTGCACACCAGTTCTTTCAACTGCCAGTTTCCTCAGTTCCCCGGCAGCATGGCTCTTTTCACACTGAGGTTAAACCCCTCCTCAGGAAACTGGGTGAAATGATCATTCACATCTCTGATCCGATTGCGGAGAATCAAAGATTCATCCACAAGTTTCCCTGCTGAATGGCCCACGGCATCAAAGTGAACCTATTTTTTTTGTTTGTTTTGTTTGTTTTTGAGGTAGGGTCTCACTCTAGCTCAGGCTGACCTGGAATTCACTATGTAGACTCAGGGTAGCCTTGAACTCACGGCAATCCTCCTACCTCTGCCTCCCAAGTGCTAGGATTAAAGGCGTGCACCACCACGCTGGGCCAAAGTGAATCTTCATTTGATTGGGTTTCTTGCTGGCAGCTGTTAATGCTGTTGACAGTGCACAGTGTGGAAGGTGCAGCTGATGCTTCTCGAAACTGTCGCCTAACTTGAGAACTCGCTCACGTGGGTCCAGGTATGGGAGTCCTGCTGGCCCATTCGTCCTCCTCCTCTAGCTCCAGGTCAGCCTTCACAACCATCTGGTAGCTCAACCTGGAGCAGCAACACCTGCCTGGCTCGTGCACCACCCACCACAGACCCTCCTCTTATTTTTTTAAAAATTATTTATTTATTTGAGAGAGAGAGGGGTGGGGGAGATTGGGTATGTCAGGGCCTCCAGCCACTGTAAATGAACTCCAGATGCATGCACCACCTTGTGCATCTGGTTTATGTGGGTACTGGGGTCCTTAGACTTCACAGGCAAGTGCCTTAAGTGCTGAGCCATCTCTCCAGCCCATTATTTTTTTAAAAAGGGTTTCACTCTTATTGGAATTAACAATGTAGTCTCAGGGTGGCCTTGAACTCTCGGCGATCCTCCTACCTCTGCCTCCCGAGACAGAGGGAGCCCATTATTTTTTTAAAAAAATATTTTATTATTCATTGACAAGCAGAGACAGAGGGAGAAGGAGAGGGAAAGGGAAAGGGAGAGAGGAATTGAGGGAGATAGAGGGAGAGAGAGAAAGAATGGGCACACCAGGGCTTCTTGACACTGGAAATGAATTCAGATGCATGTGTCATTTTGTGCATCTGGTTTTACATGGGCACTGGGAATCAAACCCAGGCATCAGGCTCTATAAACTAGCACCTTTAACTACTGAGCAACCTCTCCAGCCCCTCCTCCTATTTTAAAATTTTTATTTATTTGTACATGTATGTATGTGTGCACGCATGTGCACATGCCAGCCTTTTGCCACTATAGGCTTTGCAAACTAGCACTTTAACCACTGAGCAATCTCCCCAACTCTGCTTTTTTCAAAAAAAAAAAATTTTATTTATTAACAAGTTGGGGTGGGGAGAGGGAGAGACTGGGTATGCCAGGTTCTTAGGCTTTGCGAGCAAGTGCCTGAACCACTGAGCAATCTCTCCAGCCCCCTCCTCTTTTTTTAAAAAAATATTTTATTTATTTATTTGAGAGAAAGAGAGTAACACAGACACACAGACACACACACACACACACACACACACACAGAATGGGCATGCCAGGGCCTCTAGCCACTGCAAACAAACTCCAGGTGTATGCGCCACCTTGTGTGTCTGACTTACACGGGTCCTGGGGAATTGAACCTGGGTCCTTTGGCTTTGCAGGCAAGTGTCTTAACTGCTAAGCCATCTCTGCAGCCCTGCTCTCCTTCTTTTGAAATGGCTTCACGTAGCCCACACAGGCCAATCTCCAATTGGACATGTGGAAGAGGATGACCTGGAACTCCTGATCCTTTTGCTTCCACCTCCCAAGTGCTAAAATTACAGATATGTGCTGCCCTGGAAATGTGGCTGACTGGAGACTAGTTTCTGGCCACATAGTGGCATCCAGGAGACCTCAGAGCACAGGTTTTGACTATGGCTGAGGTGAGGGCAGCTGAGGTCTAACAAGTTGCCAGATGACACCAAGCCACTTGTCCAGGGTCCAGAATGGAGCAACAGAACCAAGGGGCAAAGGACAGTCAAGCTTGACAGCTGGAAGCCTCACAAATAAATAAAAAAATAAAATATTTTTTAAAAGATACACACTTCATTCAGTGTGTTGGGTTAGGTGGTTCTGCTGACACTCAAATGTTTTTGACCCATATCAAAAGGCAATTTGAGGGCTGCAGTGTAGCTGAGTGGCAGAGTCTTTACCTAGCATGCTCAAGGCCCTGGGTGCCATTCCATCACCAGCACCACCATCCCACACACACAGCAAGCTGACATGGCTCCGCCTGGCAGCACATGCAGGGCAACTACAAGTAGAGAGCGAGCACACAGAACAGGTCCTATGGGGACGGCAGAATCAGGAAGAAGACACCGCAGAAGACCTCCGAGGCGCTGTCCTATCCTGATCATCTCACACACAGAACAGGTCGTAAGACCTCAGAAGAAGGCGCTGTCCTGCCCTATCCTGATCATCTCACACACAGAACAGGTCCTATGGAAGGAATCAGGAAGAAGACACCGGCAGAATCAGGAAGAAGACACCAGAATCAGGAAGAAGACACACAGAACGCAGAAGACCTCCGAAGACTCATCTCGAGGCGCTGTCCAGTCCTATCCTGATCATCTCACACACAGAACAGGTCCTATGGGGAAGGCAGAATCAGGAAGAAGACACCGCAGAAGACCTCCGGGCCTATGGAGACGGCAGAATCAGGAAGAAGACTGTCCTATCCTGATCATCTCACACACAGAACAGAACAGGTCCTATGGGGAAGGCAGAATCAGGAAGAAGAGGAAGAAGACACCGAGGCGCTGTCCTAGAAGACCTCCAGGAAGAAGACACCGCACTGTCTGTCCCTATCCTGATCATCTCACACACAGAACAGGTCCTATGGGGACGGCAGAATCAGGAAGAAGACACCGCAGAAGACCTCCGAGGCGCTGTCCTATCCTGATCATCTCACACACAGAACAGGTCCTATGTGGAAGGCAGAATCAGGAAGAAGACACCGCAGAAGACCTCCGAGGCGCTGTCCTATCCTGATCATCTCACACACAGAACAGGTCCTATGGGGAAGGCAGAATCAGGAAGAAGAAAATCCTGATCATCTCCTGATCATCTCACACAGAACAGGTCCTATGGGAAGGCAGAATCAGGAAGAAGACACCGCAGAAGACCTCCGAGGCACTGTCCTATCTGATCATCTCATCCTGAATCAGGAAGAAGACACCGCAGAAGACCTCATCTCATCTCACACAGAACAGGTCCTATGGGAAGGCAGAATCAGGAAGAAGACACCGCAGAAGACCTCCGAGGCACTGTCCTATCCTGATCATCTCACACACAGAACAGGTCCTATGGGGAAGGCAGAATCAGGAAGAAGACACCGCAGAAGACCTCCTGATCTGATCATCTCACACACAGAACAGGTCCTATGGGGAGAATCAGGCAGAATCAGGAAGAAGACACCTATGCAGAGAGAAGAAGACACTCCTCCGAGGCGCTGCCCTATCCTGATCATCTCACACACAGAACAGGTCCTATGGGAAGGCAGAATCAGGAAGAAGACACCGCAGAAGACCTCCGAGGCGCTGTCCTATCCTGATCATCTCACACACAGAACAGGTCCTATGGGAAGGCAGAATCAGGAAGAAGACACCGCAGAAGACCTCCGAGGCACTGTCCTATCCTGATCATCTCACACACAGAACAGGTCCTATGGGGAAGGCAGAATCAGGAAGAAGACACCGCAGAAGACCTCCGAGGCGCTGTCCTATCCTGATCATCTCACACACAGAACAGGTCCTATGGGAAGGCAGAATCAGGAAGAAGACAGAATCAGGAACAAGAACAGGTCCTATGGAGACGGCAGAATCAGGAAGAAGACCTCCCTGATCATCTCACACACAGAACAGGTCCTATGGGGACGGCAGAATCAGGAAGAAGACACCGCAGAAGACCTGTGTCCTATCCTGATCATCTCACACAGAACAGGTCCTACAGGAAGAAGACACCGCAGAAGGTCCTATGATCATCTCACACACAGAACAGGGGACGGCAGAATCAGGAAGAAGACAGAAGACCTCAGGAAGAATCTCACACACAGACAGGTCCTATGGGACGGCAGAATCAGGAAGAAGACACTCCAAGGCCTCCGCTGTCCTATCCTGATCATCTCACACACAGAACAGGTCCTATGGAGACACAGGCAGAATCAGGAAGAAGACACCGCAGAAGACCTCCAGGCGCTGTCCTATCCTGATCATCTCACACACAGAACAGGTCCTATGGGAAGGAATCAGGAAGAAGACAGGAAGACACACAGAACAGGTCCTATGGGAAGGCAGAATCAGGAAGAAGACACCGCAGCGCCTGTCCTATCCTGATCATCTCACACACAGAACAGGTCCTATGGGAAGGCAGAATCAGGAAGAAGACACCGCAGAAGATCTCCGAGGCGCTGTCCTATCCTGATCATCTCACACACAGAACAGGTCCTATGGGGAAGGCAGAATCAGGAAGAAGACACCGCAGAAGACCTCCGAGGCACTGTCCTATCCTGATCATCTCACACACAGAACAGGTCCTATGGAGACGGCAGAATCAGGAAGAAGACACAGACCCTATGGGACCAGAATCAGGAAGAAGACACCGCAGAAGACCTGTCCTGTCCTGATCATCTCACACACAGAACAGGTCCTATGGGGAAGGCAGAATCAGGAAGAAGACAGACACTGTCCTATCCTGATCATCTCACACACAGAAGGTCCGGATGGAGACGGCAGAATCAGGAAGAAGACACCGCAGAAGACCTCCGAGGCGCTGTCCTATCCTGATCATCTCACACACAGAACAGGTCCTATGGGGAAGGCAGAATCAGGAAGAAGACACCGCAGAAGACCTCCGAGGCACTGCCCTATCCTGATCATCTCACACACAGAACAGGTCCTATGGGGAAGGCAGAATCAGGAAGAAGACACCGCAGAAGACCTCCGAGGCACAGAAGACCACAGAACAGGTCCTATGGGGAAGGCAGAATCAGGAAGAAGACACACGCAGAAGACCTCCGCACTGTCCTATCCTGATCATCTCACACACAGAACAGGTCCTATGGGGAAGGCAGAATCAGGAAGAAGACACCGCAGAAGACCTCCGAGGCACTGCCCTATCCTGATCATCTCACACACAGAACAGGTCCTATGGGGAAGGCAGAATCAGGAAGAAGACACCTGATCATCTCACAGAAGACCTCCGAGGCACTGCCCCTATCCTGATCATCTCACACACAGAACAGGTCCTATGGGGGAAAGGGAGAATCAGGAAGAAGACACACAGAACAGGTCCTATGGAGACGGCAAGGAAGAAGACACCGGAAGACGCTGTCCTATCCTGATCATCTCAAGACCTCCAGGAAGAAGACACCGCAGCTGTCCTATCCTGATCATCTCACACACAGAACAGGTCCTATGTGGATGGCAGAATCAGGAAGAAGACACATCTCACACACAGAAGACCTCCAGAGGTGCTGCCCCGAGGCGCTGTCCTATCCTGATCATCTCACACACAGAACAGGTCCTATGGGACGGCAGAATCAGGAAGAAGACACCGCAGAAGACCTCCGAGGCACTGTCCTATCCTGATCATCTCACACACAGAACAGGTCCTATGGAGACGGCAGAATCAGGAAGAAGACACCGCAGAAGACCTCCGAGGCACTGTCCTATCCTGATCATCTCACACACAGAACAGGTCCTATGGGACGGCAGAATCAGGAAGAAGAAGACACCACAGAAGACCTCCGGAGGCGCTGTCCTATCCTGATCATCTCACACACAGAACAGGTCCTATGGAAGACACACCGCAGGCAGAATCAGGAATCCTGAAGACAGAACAGGTCCTATGGGGAGGCAAGAAGAAGACACTCCTCCGAGGCACTGTCCTATCCTGATCATCTCACACACAGAACAGGTCCTATGGGAAGGCAGAATCAGGAAGAAGACACCGCAGAAGACCTCCGAAGACCTCCGAGGCACTGCCCACCGCAGAAGACCTGATCATCTCACACACAGAACTGGTCCTATGGGGACGGCAAGGCAGAATCAGGAAGAAGAAGACACACACAGAAGACCTCCGAAGGCACTGCCCTATCCTGATCATCTCACACACAGAACAGGTCCTATGGGGAAGGACCTCCGAGAATCAGGAAGAAGACACACGCAGAAGGCCTCCTGATCATCTCACACACAGCAGCTGTCCACCGCATCCTGATCATCTCACACACAGAACAGGTCCTATGTGGAAGGCAGAATCAGGAAGAAGACACCGCAGAAGACCTCCGAGGCGCTGTCCTATCCTGATCATCTCACACACAGAACAGGTCCTATGGGGACGGCAGAATCAGGAAGAAGACACACTGTCCTAGAAGACCTCCTATGGCGAGGCGGCAGAATCAGGAAGAAGACACCGTCCTATCCTGATCATCTCACACACAGAACAGGTCCTATGGGGACGGCAGAATCAGGAAGAAGACACCGCAGAAGACCTCCGAGGCGCTGCCCTATCCTGTTAATCTCACATAAAGTCTGGAAGCCATCCTTGCCTCTGAATTCACCTGGTCCTCAGAAGGCATGCTAAACCAGGCTTGTATGTATGCTTCCTTGGGACAACCCTGGGGTGCAGGAGGCCCAGCCTCTCTCAGGCAGGGCTGGCTTATTTATTTGAAGAAACACTGCACTGTTAATCAAATTTGAATATTTAGCACACATTACTTGCAGTGTCATTTTAAACACATAGTCTAGGGCTGGAGAGATGGCTTAGCGGTTAACGCATTTGCCTGGAAGCTTAAGGACCCCCCTTTGATTCTCCAGGTCCCACGCAAACCAGATGTACATGTGGGCGCATGCATCTGGAGTTTGTTTACAGTGGCCTGAGACCTTGGCGTGCCCATTCTCCCTCTCCCTCTCTCTCTTTCCCTCTCTCTGTCTCTAATAAATAAATGAATAAAAAGACAATCTTGAAACACATAGTGTAAGTGACTGATGCGTGTTGGTCCAGCCCCAAAGAACTATAGCCTGGGCAGGTCTGGCCAATGACAGGCTCTGGCTAGGCAGCACTGACTTTCAGGTGAGTCCTGGAGGCCAAGCCTCCCCACTCCAGGGACTTGGAGGGCTCCTAGCAAGAGCACACCTTCGGTTAAGCCCTGCTCACAGACTCCTCCAGCCTACATGGCAGAGCAGCCCTCCCTAAGAGCAGTGGGGCCTCACATCTCGGGGCACACACACTGGGCTGCAGCACAGATAAAAATCCAGATGCATGGAAGTTAGAACTCTGGGAAGAGAGCCAGTGGCCCTGCCTGGTGGGAGTTGGAGACCTAAGACCAGCTTTTCTCCAGCAGGGAGAGAGGCAAGGAGATGGCACTGGTGGCCTGGGCCAGCTACCATGCTGCATCACAGACACAGCCAATCCCCATTTCCCACCCCCAGCACAGCCATGCAGCCTGAGCCCGAGGGTGCAAGCCCTCCCCTCGGAACACACTTGTCTTCAGATTCCAACCAACTCCGGCCTGGACAGAAGTCCCAGCCCGTTCTCCCAGGTCAGGCCTCAAAACAACTGCCCTCAGCCCCATTTCCCCAGGCAGCCACCCACCACAGCCGACTTCCCCATGCTGGCTCTACTCTGGGCCACCTGACCTCAGAATTCACATGGTGCTGGGTTTTGCGCTGGAGTGTTTGTTGCGCAACCTCTTCCAGGGGT
This sequence comes from Orientallactaga sibirica, assembly GCA_036365145.1. Taxonomy (NCBI): domain Eukaryota; kingdom Metazoa; phylum Chordata; class Mammalia; order Rodentia; family Dipodidae; genus Orientallactaga; species Orientallactaga sibirica. Next base: position 18,649,895 of record JAEOAD010000041.1, on the reverse strand, counting down.
TCTCGGCATTTGTTTTCTCTTCAGTCAGCAGTGGTGAGGCTCTGCCTTGGGGGGTCACAGCACTTGCCATTAACCCTTCCTTGTTACTTATGTCATACTATATATGGCTACTGACTGAAGGGATATTTACATATAACAGCACAGGAACACAAGCAGGGGTGAGGCTCAGTGCTGTGGTTGAGCCTGGACACATTTCAGCTCTCCACAAAAACCCAACATGAGGCCCTGGTCACTGGGCTCAGGCGGGCAACAGTGCAGAAGCTGGGGTCACTGGTCATGGGGAGCCAATGCTGTCAGCAGTCGCAGCCCTGCCCCGTCTTAATAAACTCAGCAGAAAGACCCTCTTCCTGACTAGGAAAGCAGACCTACAAGCCCCAGAAACAGTGGCTCCCAACACCGAGTCCTGGCTACTTGGAAAAGGTCTGTGATCTTGTGTCCAAGTGGGTCTTGGATGGCAGGTTATCTCTCACCCCACCGGACTGCAGAAGTGGCAACTCTATTGGACTAGGTCACTGGTCTGGCACAATGCCCTGGGCATCGTGGCCATCTCTGATGGACAGCTCCATCGGCAGCCATGGGCAGAGACATGTCACCGAAAGCAAACACAGGTTGGAACCTAAATCACATCAAAGGCCTCAGGAGTAGGGACGTGAAAGGCGTGGCCACGTCATCCTCCAGGATGCTGCTGGCACCCCAGGCACAGAGGCCACACAGGCAACAGGACGGCATGGGCCGACACCTCTACCTGGAACCTTGGATGGACTCCGTGCCTCCCCCACACCTGCCCCTTATTCCAAGCCTGGAAGCTGAAGCTCACGGGTGTTGCGGCCACTGGGATTCAGAGCCATGTGCAGAAGCCACTTGAGTTCTTCTGGAATTCTCGGGGTCTCGGTGTCAGGGCCCACCTGGAGTCATTGATAGCAAATCTGGAACCTAGGTCGGATGTGGAGTGGGGAAGCTGCGCTGCCTGAGGAGAAGCTCAGGACACGAGGATCCCGCGGCTGGTGCAGGGCTCACAACTGTTAGTGCACAGAGGGTGGGGCCAGATTCCCCAAGCCATACAGTTGGTGCAACTGGGCTGCAGGTCAGAGCCCGGCAGGGCCAGGTCCCTGTGGCTGCCTGGGCACACCTGGGACAGTGAGGGTGGATGAGCCTCAGGTGGCTGCCAGGGTGTGTCTAAAGGTCTATGCAGGAGGAAGTTTCGTGGGGGTGGCAGAAGGGAGGGCGAGGCCCAAGATTCCAGGCCCGCGGCACTGGCCTGTACAGACAGAAGCACAACAGCCAGCCTCATATTGGGCTTTGTGGGCGGGCAGCTGGGTGGGGGCTGTGGCTCGGAGCCTGGGTTCAGTCCTGCCTGGGCCTCTCAGACCTGTGTCCAAGGAAGGGAGGGTCAGGATGGACACTGGGAATTGGAAGGGGTTGAAGGATGGGAGCTGTGTGCTCACCGAGCTGTTGCCTCATGCAGAATGTTTCCTGTTATAGTAAACACCTGTGATCCATCAGAGGAATCCTGGGAAGTAGGTGCTGTTGGGCCCAGGCCAGTCCTGGTACACACAGAGGGGCACAAGAGATCGAAGGGGAGGGCAGGGGAGGAAGGGAGAGGCCGGGGGAAAGAAGACACCAGGCAGGAAGACAGAAGTCGGGGGGGGGGCATGGAGGCAGGGGCCCAGAAGGCAGGAGGGGAAAGAGGGGGAGAGGCAGGGGCAGGACTGGAGGATGGGGTTGGGGCACAGGAGAGTAGGGGCTGCTCCAACTCCACAGCTAGATGGAGTGCAGCATTTTAAAAAATTCCTTCTTAGCTGGGTGTGGTGGCGCCCACCTTTAATCGCAGCACTCGGGAGGCAGAGGTAGGAGGATCACCGTGAGTTTGAGGCCACCCTGAGACTACATAGTGAATTTCAGGTCAGCCTGGCCCAGAGTGAGACTCTACCTCGAAAAACAAAAAATCAAACAAACAAGCAAGCAAAATTCCTTCTTGGATGGGCTAGAGAAATGGCATAGTGGTTAAGGCGCTTGCCTGTAAAGCTTAAGGACACAGGTTTGATTCCTCAGATTTCACATAAGCCAGATGCACAAAGGTGGCATGTGCGTCTGGAGTTCTGTTGCAGTGGCTGGAGGCCCTGGCATGCCCACTGTCTCTCCCTCTCTCTCTCTCCAATAAATAAATAAATTATATTTTTTAAATTCCTTCTTGGAACCAGGCGTGGTGACACATGCCTTTAATCCCAGCACTCGGGAGGCAGAGGTAGGAGGATTGCCAGGGGTTCAAGGCCACCCTGAGACTACATAGTGAATTCCAGGTCAGCCTGGTTTAGAATGAGATCCTACCTTGAAAAAACAACAAGAAAAAAAAAAATCCCTTCTTGGCCTGGACAGATGGCTTAGCAGTTAAGGCACTTGCCTTCAAAGCCAAAGGATCCAGGTTTAATTCCCCAGGACCCATGTAAGTCAGATGCTCAAAGTGGCACATGCATCTGGAGTTCTTTTACAGCAGCTGGAGGCTCTGGTGCAACCATTTTTTTTTCTCTCTCTCAAATAAATAAGTAAAAATAAAATATATTTTAAAAATCCTTTCTTATTCTCCAAACCCTCTAAGCTAATGTGTTTTTCTTTCTGAAGCCATACACTTTTGCACGACAGAACAGTGCTGAATGTGAAAAACTCAACCACCCTAGGGATGAAAGTCTGGTGATTCTGGTAAAGGACAAGGCAGATGACTTTGGGCATCTGACTGGGCCATGGTAGGAGTTGGGGAGCATGGATCTGGTAAGATCACCCTGGCACCACATGCAGGAACCCTCCCACCTGTGCCATGAAACCTTGGGGAAAGAGATCAATAATGCCTCTGTGGCTCCTGTTGTTGTAACCACCAGGAAGCCGGTTCTTAGAGAACCCAGAACTGATGGGCAGCTGTATGCCTGCCCACTGCACTTCATAGTTGCCCTCACATCCACCCCCAAGGACAGGGCACAAGGGCTCAATGAGCACCAGAAACCTTACCTGCTCCCCCTGGTCCCCAGGGCAGGTCTGGCTGGCAGGACTCTGAAGGTCCTGGGGACCTCGTTCCCTCCCAATGTCCCACTGCTATAGCCCGCATGGGCCGCAGGCCAAAGTGTTACTTCCACAGGTGTTAACAAGCCAGCACTGACACTCAGGCTGAGCCAGGAGGGCAGACTGCCACCAGGGAGACACCTACAGTAGATCACAAGTGACAGAGCAGAAGGGAAGCCAGAGCTTGCAGAGGGCAGAATCCCAGACAGACAAAAACAGCTGTGACACTTAGAGAGCGCCTAGTGGGCGCCAAGCTCACACTGGGGGCCATCATAAGCTCGTCTGCATTGCATTTCACATTTGCCCCACCATGCACTCAGATGTGGTGGTCGTAAGCAAAGCCCAGGCTCTGCACCAGATGTCTGAGTCCCCATTTGTTGGGTAGCCTTCCACCTACTGTAAGGCTGATGGCCTGGGTTCGATTCCGCAGTACCCTCAGAACCACCTGGTGCTGATCAAATGGGCATGGGGGCTATGTCAGGTCTCCTGGGCTCATGTGTAGCTCAGACGCTACTTCCGGGAGGGATAGCACATGTCACTCAGGTTCTGCAGAGCAGCGGGTACTGCCATCACCAGCCAGGTGCAGGGCAGGGCCCGGTGTCAGCGGGAGCTGGCAACAGCATCCGGGAACAGAGCTTGTTTACCACCGATGGCTGTGTGGCAGGGGCAGGGAGGAAGAAGGCAGCCTTCTTCAGTTCACAGAAGGCTTCTTGCTATTCTGCTCCAAGTATGCTAACGTCCTGTCCCAGAAGTCGTAACTTCCCACGATTGTAGGATGCTTATTTTCTAGCACCTAAGCACAGGACCTGGTTTACAGGACGCACTCAGTGCATGCTCCTCAGGGAAAGGAACGAGTGAGGAAAGAAAAGCATTGCTTTAAAGTCTTCTGTTAATTTGCTCATTCTTAGCTCGACACAAGACCACTTGCGTCTCTGAAATTCTCTTCCTATTTGAATAGAAACAGCACAACCAGTGCGATGCAGTCCCCTTTAGACAGCCATGGAAATGGCAGTGCACTCACAGGCATCCTTTGAAGACTTGTAGGTGGGGTGGGCACCCACTTCCTTTCTGGAGTCTATTTCTCCAGGGAGGCACCTTACATAGGATTATCCCTTGTGCTGGTTTTATTGTGTGGCTCTTTATTTTGTGCTTGAAAAACCACACTTCCCTAGACACACAGCACAGCTCCCACCCTCAAGTCCACCCAGTGCTGCAGAGCTCAGTATAAATGTCCACCAGCGGGGTTCTCTGCAGCACAAGTCCTTGTGGTCTTCAAACACAAGAAGGACATGGGCTTGGCTGGTCCTGCTGCTTTGAGGCACGCATGGCTCCAGATGACTTATTTGCCAACAGTGAAAGGGGCAAACTGGGAGCAAGGATAGGACCCTGGATGTCCCTCATGTCCCACTCAGTAGAAACATGTCTTGCTGGGGTTAGGTGTGACACACACACACACACACACACAGAGCCATAATGGGGAAAGTCACACACCTCCAGTGCCTATAAGGAAGAGACCCAGCTCCACCCAGGATGCCAGAGTACACAATGGCCTCCCCGCCATTTGCTCCTGGGTCTTCCGCACATGGTACGTGTACATTTCTATGCTGGCAGGTTGGCACCAAAGACTAATCTTAACCGCCTTTTCTCACCATATATTAGAAAAACACTCAGCAAAGAGTGTAAACAATGCCCAGGAGCCACTGTGCCCACATGGCAAACAGCAAATGTTGCTTATCAGGCCCTGTCGCGCTTGCTATGAGTCAGATAGACACCCAGTGTCCACTTGGCCTAGAGAGCCACTGCTACACACTAGAAGGACGCTCCTACCGCCCAGTGTCCCCTTAGCTTTGCTGCAGACACAGATGCCTCAAACCACCTCCTGAGGCCAGCCCTGTCCACTTCTGCAGAGCAAAAACCCACAGCCAGGGCTGGAAAGATGGCTTAGCGGTTAAACGCTTGCCTGTGAAGCCTAAGGACCCTGGTTCAAGGCTCTATTCTCCAGGACCCACATAAGCCAGATGCACAAGGGGGCACATGCATCTGGAGTTTGTTTGCAGTGGCTGGAAGCCCTGGTGTGCCCATTCTCTCTCTCTCTCTCTCTCTCTCTCTCTCTCTCTCTCTCTCTACCTGCCTATTTCTGTTTCTCTCTCTCAAATAAATAAATAAAAATAAATATTAAAAAAAAACAACACACAGCCAGATTTCAACCAATTGTTCCATAGGGTTTGTGCTCTTCCGAGACCCTTTTCCCACGGTCGGCTGTGTTGTTTCAATCAGCTCTTTCTCTCAGGTCAGCTATGGTGGTTCAGTGACCAGAAACTGCTTGTGCAGTAACGGGGTTGGCAGGACACTTCGTGCTGGCCAGACACACTCACACACCCTGTCTCGTCTGCCCCTGTCAGCCCCTGGTTGGAACGGGAAGGGCAGGGGCAGGAATAGGTAGCCCAATACCCCCTCCACTGCCCCCGCACTGAGACCAGGATGTACAAGGTAGTTTTAAAGGTCTTACCTCTCATCGGCTACCATCAAAGTGAGAAGCCCAAAGGCAGCAGTTGGCGGGCAGGGTGGGCTCCAATGGTCCCACGGATGGGCTGGAACTACCTCCCCGTCCATAGATCCCCTTCCCAGTCTCCCACACTTTTAGATAGAGGAGCTAAATTGCTAAGGTTGAGGACGGACTCTGCCAGGCTGCAGAAGGGCAATTTCGGTTCCCATTTGGCCTCTGGCTCGGTCTTCATTTCCAGCGGCCCTTGGGGGAGGGCAAGCAGCCTTTGCCCCCTGCTCTGAGGCAGCACTTCTGTGGGCTTTGCTGTCATGTGAACAGCAGGTCCTGGGGAACCACGAGGGGAAGTTGGACCTTACATGAAGAACAAGAGAGAAGAAAGACTCAAACAGGAAGTGGCCCGTGTTAGCAGCACTAGGGTGGCTCTTGTGGCAGAGGCGCAGATGTGAGGGAACCTGTCCATGTCCTACAGCCCCCACTGCTCCAGGGGCTGCAGGCTGCCAGGTCCATGCAGTGTCAGTTTAGTCACAGCATTCTTTGAAAGCGCTGAAAGAATTCTGTATGCAATCAAATTTGGACATGGCATCAGGGACCCGGGGCCCAGAATGTTCCCCTCTGTGGGCAGCAGCAGGGCACTCACTGGGGCGCTTTTTCACTGTGATCTATGCATGGAGGGCAGTATCATGTTCACGGCCAACCCAGCTAGTGAAGGTGAACCATGGACGTGGACAAGCACAGCCTCTTTGCTTGGCACTCTGGGCCCTGGGGCCCCATCACACCCAGTGGCTTTCCTGGGACCCTGTTTGACAGGGATAGTGGGGAGTCAGGTGTCATGGACCTATGGGGCTCTCTGTTGAGGTACCTAACGAGGGTTTGTCCACCCAATAAACTACATAAGGAAAAAGTGTTCTTATTTTACAAACAGATAAATGAGGATTAATGATGTGGGTGGGTGAGGCAGGCTCCACCCATACAGCCACAGTGTACACTGTGCCAAGCTGGCCTCTTACAGCTGTCCCCTCAGGCCGCAGGACTGAATGTGAGAGCCCCACCTTCCACAGTCACTACCCTGCCCACCCCGCCAACTCTTTCTCTGCAGAATCAATTATCCAGGCTGATCTTGTCACCACCTCCTCCTCCTCCCCTACATGGGGCTTTCATGTCTCCAGAGCCCTCCCTACCATCACCAAGGCCATGTGCCCTGAGCTTGCACCCATAAGCAATGTGTTCTATGCCCGAGGGTCACACATGTCCTGGAGGATACGCCTGAGACTCTCCTGTGAGTTTAGGTATCTTAACTAACCCCTTTCGCATCCTCTTTGAAGAGGTGGCTGGAGGTGCACAGTGCACAGAGGGGGACTTGAGAGCGACTCAGGAGTGAACAGAGCTGGCAGGAGCCACCTTTGCTATGCCTTCTCCTGCACTGCCCATGCAGGTCTAAGCAAGTGTTTCTGGCAACCTCCTTCCCATACTCCTATCTGTCACATTGTGTGCTCAGGTGAGAGACAGGATGCAAAGTTCTGTCGACAGCAAAGCACTGACCTTGAAGTGGACTAGAATGCTAGGCCAGGTGAAATGCTACAGAACTCCAGGCATGGCCCGTCCTCCCAGCTTCAAATCACACCAGTAAGATGGGATCCAGCCAATGGAGGATTAAGGCCTCTCTGCCTTTCAGGAGATATTCTGCACCCAAGGCCGAAGGAAGGATCCTTCCCGACAGGAGACAGCCCTGCTCCTGGCCCAGGACGTGGAGGATTCTGTGACAGAGCTTCACAGGGTCATAGCTCCCTGGAGAGCTGACTACAGAAGCAGCTTGGTGCTGCTTGACCCAAATACAAGAGGAAACCCATCTTCACATTACCACTATCACTTTGTCACAGGGACAAGGACACCACTCAGCTAACAGTTCTGCACTGTTTTACATTTATCAGCAAGGCTGTATGGAGCCCTTAAGAGATAATGGCCTGAATTCTCATGGGCTAGGTGCCCGATGAACTGTCCCGTGGCATGAGGGGACCCCCTACGCTTGCCAACCAGGGTTTTTATTTACTTTTGGTAGCAAATGTCATGAAATAAATCAAGTGGCAATTGTGGTGTGAAGGCGTATTTCCTCCTGGTCCCCACCTCAGCAACTACAGAACTGAGGGGGACACAGAGGCCACAGGATTCTACAGAGACCACTTCCCTCGTTGACAAAGGACACAGCACAGAGCACCCAGGCTGTACAGTGTGCCCTCTGACCCAGGAGACTCCAGGACTTACCCTCAGCCACAGATTGCAGCCAGGAGCACCACTCGGAATAGATGTAGTAGCGTTTCATTTCCGCCACGGAAATCCAGATAGGTCGCCTGTGTGCCATGGCCCATGCACCGTGCTCCCCAGGATGCACCATGCTCCCCAGGCACCCGGAGCCCTGACTGCCCTCGCCCCACACTCGCAGGAGGACCTGCCTGGCTCTTGCTTTCATTTCGACATGAAGCAGGATGAAGCACTAAAAGGTAATTACTCTCCCAAGACTAACATCACTCCACCCTGCGTATTTACACACGACTCCAGGCGGAGGTAGCCTGCGAGCGGCTGCAGGAAAAGGAACAATCAGGCCATTCTTGGCAGCTCGGAGCATGGAGAGCTCATTGGGGATGAGGGTGACTTCCCTTCCCAGTGAGGCAGGCCAGGAAGCTGCCACTGGGAGGGCAGGGAAGCAGGTGGGGTGTCGGACGAGAGCGGCTCCTTGGATGTTTCCACCTGGCAGGCCCTGGCTGTAGGGGGGCTTGCATTCCTTGCAGGAAGGGCACAGGCAGAGGTGAGGGACCCACATCCTGGCTCCTTCCTTCTCCACTTTTCATTTGAGAACAAATAGTTTGGGGTACAAAGAATGTCCTGTACCCAGAGCTCACGAAACACTGGGGTCAGGGTACACGCACGCACACACATGCGCTGCGCGCACACACGTGCAGCTTGCATACACACTATGCAGTCTGGCTCTGAAAGGGCTTCATCGGCTAGAGGGGCAGTTGGAAGACTGAGCTCTTGGCCAGCAATCCAGGCAGGACTGAATCCTGAGCCTTCCCAGCAATACACAGTGAGGTCTCGCGCCAACTCTGGTGACTGCCTCACACCGCCTTTCCCATACACCCATCCTCACGGCTCCTTGGAAGGACGCCTGGGCTTTCCCGCTAAGACAATGGGGACATCCTGTTCTCCAAGGTGAACAAGGATTCACTGCGGGCCAGGCAGGACCCTGGGCAGGTGTGCTGCTACCTGAATGCTCCCTGGGGGTCAGAGATGCCACAGGTACCCCCAAAGAGACACTACAGGGTCCCGAGTTCACATGGGATGGGGATCTACAGCCTGGCACCTTCCTCAGCTTGAGCAGTGGTCCCAGGAAAAACAGCAATGATGCGGGTGGACACTAGAAACCGACTTCAATTAAGCTGCCTGAAACTTGAAAAAACGATTCTATTCCCAGACTTCCTTAGACCGGGGACCCTCTCTTCTTATAAACAAGTTCCAGGGGCGCAATGAGGAAATGTCTCTCATCAGTGTTTCCCCTGCAAACAAAAGCCCTATAAATCAGACAGCAAGCTCCTCCCACCTCAGTAGCCTCCCCAGCTCTCTGTGGTCTTTTAGTCAGAGAAACAGTGCTGAGGATAGCCCGTCCCTTCCACCGTGTGCAACTTCTGAAGCTTAGAATGCAGGTGTGCATATATAAACGCCTCGTGGGCAGGACCGTTGGACCCAGTGACCCAGCCTCACGGTGTATTCGCCCACATGCTAGCTCATAGTAAAAGCTACTTTGAAGAAAACACAGGGTTTTCCTTGGAGGTCCTCCCCAGACACGGTGACCCTTGGCCTGAGCCAGGAGGTCACTTAGGAACATCAGCTCTGCAGCCGGCGTGTCTGGTATGGGAAGCGGCCAGCACCACCTCTCGGGACAGCCGTCCTGGACACGGGTGATCCAGTCTACAGTGAGGGCCTTCTGAGACCAGTGGTGAAAACCACACCATGCCGGACCCTCAGTGCGACCTGACCTACTCAGGAAAGAATTCCACTGAAATCACAGGGTTTAACATTTCTAGGGGGCCAGCAAGAAACATCTGGCTAAGGAGCACTGATTTTCCAAAAGAAAGAAAAAAATTCCAAATATGCCATCCATTGAGAATTCTTACAACTCAAAGTTGCTATCTGAGATGGGTTTCCCCTAGAATTCTTTCAAGAACAGTTTTTCTTAGAACCTGATATTCAAACGTTTCCCTCTTTGCATCAACTACCAGTAGTGATGCTCAAAGGGAGGTGATGCTCAAAGGGAGGTGATGCTCAAAGGGAGGTGATGCTCAAAGGGAGCGATAAACTCTCCCAGTTACCTCAAAGATATTTTATCTGCTTCTTTTTTAAAAAATATTTTATTTAAGCTGGGTGTGGTGGCACACGCCTTTAATCCCAGCACTTAGGAGGCAGAGGTAGGAGGATCACCATGAGTTTGAGGCCACCCTGAGACTACATAGTGAATTCCAGGCCAGCCTGGACCAGGATGAGACCCTACCTCGAAAAACCAAATATATGTATATATATACACACATACATATATGTATATATATATATATATATGCATATATATTATTTATTTATTTATTGGAGAGAGAAAAAGAAAGAGAGAGAGAAAGGGCATGCCAGCGCCTCCAGCCACTGCAACCAAACTCCAGATGCATGCGTCTCCTTGTGCCTCTGGCTCACGTGGGTACTGGGGAATTGAATCTGGGTCCTTAAGCCTCGCTGGCAAGCACCTTAACCACTAAGCCATCTCTCCAGCCTTTAGCCACTTCTTTTAATGACTTCTGTCTCTAAACAGAACTTCTGAATTCTAAGTAAGACAGTTTGTCTTGGGTTTACTGACACAGTCTCAAATGTAATCGAGCAGAGCCAAGCAGAGACCCTCTCTGTGAGATGGGAGGTTGTCGATTTGTTCTGGATCCAGGCAGCTCTTCACGCTGTAGAAGAGAGCACAGCATGATGGCCACATCAACACCAGCTTCTCTTGGTTACACTGATGACATCCATTTCTGGTATCAGAAAATTGCCATTTTCAGCCACACCTTCTCTGACACCACCTATTCCTAGAGAAGAGGCATCTTTGCCATACGTCGTGGGAAATCTGACGGATGGTCTGTCTGGAACTGATTCTGTAAATGCTCAGCACAGGGAAGACTACTTGGGAGAGGCCTGTCCATGGCACACAGAGACCATCCTGGCCTGCATGGACAGTAGAGAAGACAGAGGGGCCTGGCAGTGCTGAGGGGCTGGCTGCAGGAGACTACACTCACCCAGGGCCACAAGGTGTCACAAGCACACAGTGTCCCCTGACCATGGTGTCCTGAAGAGACCACACACTCAGGTGGTCTTCCCTGAGTAGAGGCTCCTGACCTCGGCCACGGCCCAACACAGAGGAACAAAGCCCCACAGCCTGGGCTCACTCTATGCTTCCTTAGCTTGCTATGATCTTTGTGGGCTCATGAATGGCACAGCCACACGCATAGGAGGCCTCAAAAGGTAAATGAGGCTCTTCCCAAACCCTGAGGCCAGGCCCAGGGGCACATGCTGCCACAGTGCTGGGACAACCTAAGGTATCTTAATTTTCCATTATTCACGGGACTGAATCAACCACAAGTGATTCCCTAGCACTTCTCGTGGAGGTGCCCTGTACCCCCTTGCTCCCCCCACACACACTCCCATGCAGGTTCAGGAGGGAAGAAGTCTGCCCTGCCCACTTGTGCCCCAAGAGCAGCCAGCCCTGGAGTGACACATCCACAGGCAACCAGGGTTTGCACCTGTGCCTCCCGCTCTGCCCATGACCTTGCTCCTACCGTGGCTCAGAGGCGCCAACTGGAGGCCGTGCGCAAGGAAAACACTTTCCCCAACCTCCAACAAGCAGTCCGTTCACACCAGCACTTATGTGATGAGACTTCAGCTCTGCCAGAGTCCTTGGCCTGTTTGGACATGCCTCGGAACCCGTCACTGCCCTGCTCATGACATCGTGTCACTGTCTTCCTGTCATTCGCCATAGTTCCAAGTGTGTGACAACTCTAAACAAGCCTTCACTTCTGACCACAGACACATACACAGGCATCAACCCTGGGAACACTAAGTGTTCAAAAGCCCGACACTAGCCATGTCAAGCTGGTGCCGGGGCTGCATCTGCTGGAGCTGGTCCTGCCTGAGCTGCACCTGCCCTGAGACGCATCTGCCTGGGTGCATCTGTCTGAGCTGCAGCTACACAGAAGGGAATTCAGCAGTCTCCACTGAGCCCTAGATAGGGAGGCAGGGACAGGAGGGCACCCAAAAAGTGATTCTAATACCCCAGAGAGCACTAGAGGCCCCAGGGCAATGACGCAAGACTTACCAAACCCAGCTTAGGGTGTTCCATTTCATGCGAGAGCACTTTGGGGCCCTACCTTGGAGCTTCAGCCTACATTTATGTCTAGGGCCTGGAAAAGAGGGGAGGGCTGGGAACAGAGCACTGGGCACCCTGGCATGTGCTTAGCAGGTACCAGGACTGGCTCAGCCTCTGTCGTGCTCTGGCCCCGTCCTTCCCTGACAGTGTGCCGAGAAGATGTCAGAGGGTGTGGTAAGGAGGCTGCGGACGTAAGGTCTCAGCTCTGGTTATCTGTACCAACTCCGCTTGGCTCAGCCTGACCCACAGTGTTAGGGATACTGTCCACACAAATGGGAGGGGGAAGGGCCCTCTTCTGCCCTGATATGCCCACACTGGGTCATCAGGAACTCTGGACTACCCTCCAAGTTCTGCATTCTGGGGGTGAGGAAGGTGGTGAGCTGCAGCGGCTTTACAGCTGCCTCCCTTGACTCTCTGGGGTGCTAACAGATCAGCGCCTTGTAGGGTACTCACCATTTCCTAAAGACGATGGGCTTGAAAATGTCTCAAACCACCCTGAGAGCCAATCTAAGGAGTACTTGGGGTGGCACCGGCCCTTTATTTTTCCAGTATGTAGGTTACAGTGTCTGCTCAGAGAATTCCATCCTGACACACTAAGGATTACTGCATGAGCCTGAGGTCAGAGGCCATGGCTGCCCCACATTCCCTGGCAATCCCGCAGTTCTCAGGTCTTGGAGAGAGAGGGCAGTGCGTGCTCTGCCAGAACCACAAACCAGCCCCAAGGCCCTTCTCCAGCTCCTGCCACTGGAACGACCCTACTCCGCTTCTCTGCAAGTTAATTTGTAAAATATTATTCTGAGAGTTGTGAGAATTTAAACTTTACTGTCTGGTGGAGCAGGTATGCTGCTCTCCCCACCGAAAAGAAAAGAAAAGAAAAGAAAAGAAAAGAAAAGAAAAGAAAAGAAAAGAAAAGAAAAGAAAAGAAAAGAAAAGAAAAGAAAAGAAGCTGTGTTGTGGGGAAGACAGAAGAGTCAGGTACCCAGTGCAGTACCACATCTGGCCTATGTGTGTCCCCTTCCTCATCATCTATCTGGAACTCCAGTCACAGCAGCTCCTGAACCAAGTCCTGGGGCCAGAAGACACAGACCCTAAAAGAGGTAGATGAGACCAGATCCCACACCCCACATTCCCTTTGCTTTGAGCCCAGATGTCTAATAGGCCCCCATAGTTTTCAGAGTCCTGCAGATAAATGGCTCATAATATGTTCAAGTGCTTAAAAAATCATCCCCAGAAGGTGCCTGCCTATAAGGGACACCTGACCCCAGTCCCCAGTACCCCAGAGAGGCAACTTCCCTCCTGACTCACCTGGCTTGTGGCGCCCTGGGGCTCCCCGGCGCTTCCTTGGCAGCGACCAGAACCGCCGCCCGGCCCCCCGAGATGCGCCCTTCTCTGCCATCGAGTCGCCCTCCTGTGGGCTGTACTGCGGTGAAGCAGAAGTGCTGTGCCTGGGACACCAGGTCAACTGTCAGCCAAATGATCCCCACGGGTTCCACGCTTATGGGTCCCCACCGGGACAGGCAAAAGCTGTGCAGGTACCAGTGACCTGCAGTTGGCACCTGGGCACTGAGCTGTCACGAGAAATAGGTGTGACGTCCCTGGTGACCTTGGGCTTTACCAAGTCACAAGGGGAAGAGCGTCAAGCGGCCTTCCGGGGCTCCTAGCCTCCCCACAGTCCTCAGATCTTGTAAAGTCCCCCTGTAGCAGCCTGAGTCGTATCGCCTGCCTCTCGCCTCTCGGATGGCAAAGGAAAAGGTGGTGGTTCTGCGTCTGAAGTCTTGCAGAGTAGAGATGGCCACACCCACCCATCTGTGTGTGAATTCTCAATGCTTCCTTCCTTAGACGGGCCGTGTGGACAGAGCTCCAAACACCAAAAACACCTTCCAGGCCTCAGGAAGTCTCAAGTTCAAACAAACAACTACAAACCCGAAGGAAGGGAGGGACTGGCTGCTGCTTTTGAAATAAACTGGGAAGTTCCCCCGTCTGCTGTCCAGCTCTGGCAGAGGAAATGGTGAGGCGCCCAGCTTGGCGAGGACACTTTCCATGAGAGTGTTGAACCTCCCAGGCCAGCGGCTCCTGACCTCCACCTTGGTTGCCCAAGGAAGCTTCGAAGGGAAAGTGAAGGGATAATGCGAGGTGCCATCCTCTGACTCCATGTGCTCCCCATACCCCGGGATTCAGATCCCCACACCTGACGTTCCAGGCAGTTCTAATCACGCTATCACTGCGGGTGCCAAGGGCTCAAGTGTGCTCACTGTCTTTTCAGTACTGCTATCAGCTCTACACACTGTGGCAGGGGTCGGTGGTCAGGTGGGTTTCAGGAAGACCTGCCTGTCCAAGTCTGTGGGGGCACGTGTGTGAACATGCATGTGGAGGCCAGAGGTTGATGTGGGGTATCTTCCTCTGTTACTCTCGACCTTATTTTTTGAGATCGTCTCTCACTGAACCTTGAACACTGACTCAGCTAGACTAGCTGTCTAGCAAACCCTAGGAATCCCATTTCCACTTTCACAGCACTGGAATTACAGGTGTGCACTACCACACTCAGCTTTTTACATGGGTGCTGGGGATCCAAACTCAGGACCTCATGCCTATGCATCAAGCTCTTCACCCACTGAGCATCTCTCCAGCCTCCACCTTGTACCACTTATTGATAAGAATGTTTTAACAATAGCTGAAAGTCACACTATAAAATATACTCAGGAAAGGCTGGGAAGATGGCCAGTGGATAAAGTGCTTCTTGCTGTACAACTTTGTGTACCTGAATTCAGATCCTTAGAGCCCACAGGCACAGCCAAAAGCTGTGAAGGGTTCTATAATGTCACATCAACCCCTGGCCTCTACATGCATGTTCACACACATGCCCCCCCCCAGGCATGCCAACAGGCATGCCCACATGCATGCACACATGCAAAAAAGAAAGAAAAAAACTGGTATAAACTCTGGACCGTGAGTCTTAACTAATCATGTGTAGGGGCCACCCTACAGGCCTCACATCCAATGAGATGCAGATGGAGTACTCGCTCAGCTGGGGGCTGAGCCCAGGCAGTGGGGCTGCACAGCTGCAGGAGAACTGAAGTTGGGCATGCCTCAGATCAGAAAAGGGTTCTGCCCTCTTCAAACACTGCAAATAGAAGAGGATAGAGCATACGAAGAGGTGGGCAAATTTCCTCTGAGCAGCACCCCAAAAAGACCTGGGGCTACTACCACACAGATAATGGCTCCTCTGACTCAGGTGCCCCTGATCACATGGGCCTTCTGGGTTTTCCACTTCCCATGACCCACTTGAGGACATGTACACTCTCTTTTGTTTTTTAATATTTGTTTGAGACAGAACAGGCATGCCAGTCCTCCTGCCACTGCAATCGAACTCCAAATGCATGCTCCACTTTGTGCATCTGGCGTTCTGGGGGTATAGGGGAATCAAACCCAGGCTGTCAGACTTTGCAAGTTGAGCTCTCTTTCGGGCCCAAGATGTACATTCTTGCTGTAGTGTCCCATCACAGTGTTGGAGGAGCGCAGAATTCCACAGGAAGCCACATGCTTAACAGGCTTCCCTCACTCCGTTCCAGCCTGGGACCCCATAGCAAGGTTAGCGTTGGCCAAGAAGGAAGAACTAGGAAGGGTGAAGCCATGTCATCTGGTCACCAAGCTTGGCGTGTGCACACGGCCTCAGTCCTACCTTGCTGCCCCATAGGAAGTGACCACAGTCATGCCCTAGTCAGCATGTGCCCAGATGGAGTCCCTGCCAGTCACCTCTAACCACGCAGTTCTCACAGTCGGCTTCAGCTGGAGGCTGCCATAGTTACTTTCTTGTTGATGGAACAAAACACCTGACCAGAAGCAGCTTTATAGAGGGAAAGGGTCGGTTTCTGCTTACAGTTTCGAGCAGAAGTTTCATCAAAGTGGGGAAAGCAAGGCATGAGCAGATAGCCAGGGCACATCTTGTCACGTCAGCAGGGAGGAAGCAGTAAGAGTGTGCTCACCACAAATGTCCAAAAACCTCAAGCCTGCCTTCAGCAATACACCTCCTCCAACAAGGTTCCAGATCCTGAAGGCTCCACCAGCTGGAGATGAAGGGTGAGGCTTAATCACAAACACACGGGGCTACAGGGGACATTCGACATCCAAATCAACAGAGGTTCTCTGCCAGTTTTGACAACAATCTCTCCTCTAGCAGAGAAAGGTCTGTACCCAGAATCAAGGCAAGGAACCTGCAGCTCTCAGATCTCTGAGGTAATCCAGAGCCCAGAGACATCACAGACATCAGAGACATAGTCCAGAACTCGCTGCTCTCAAAATGGACATTTAAACTGATCTATTAAACTTTTTTTTTTTTTTTTTTTTTTTTTTTTGTTTTTTTGTTTTTGTTTTGCGAGGTAGGGTCTCACTCTGGTCCAGGCTGACCTGGAATTAACTATGTAGTCTCAGGGTGGCCTCGAACTCTCAGCGATCCTCCTACCTCTGCCTCCCGAGTGCTGGGATTAAAGGTGTGCGCCACCACGCCCAGCTCTATTAAACTTTTTAACATCTTTTATATTTTATTTTTTTATTTGAGAGAGAGAAAGAGGGAGAGAGAAAGAGAAAGAGAGAGAGAATGGGTGTGCCAGGGCCTCTAGCCACTGCAAACGAACTCCAGATGCATGTGCCCCCCTTGTGCATCGGCTTATGTGGGTCCTGGAAAGTCGAACCAGGATCTTTTGGCTTTGCAGGCAAACACCTTAACCACTAAGCCATGTCTCCAGTCCTGATCTATTAAAAAATTTAAAATAATGGTTACACCCAAATGTCCAACCATAATGGCATCTAGACCCCAAACCATGTAAGTGTACAACGTGCAGATATAGGGTCAGGCATGATGGCCTGCACCTGTAATCCCAGTACTCAGGAGGCAGAAGCAGGAGGATTGTCACAAGTCTGAGGCCAACTTGTTTTACGTATGGAGTTTTAGGCCAGCCAGGGGTATATAGTGAAACCCTGGCTCAAGAAGAAAGAAAGAAAGAAAGAAAGAAAGAAAGAAAGAAAGAAAGAAAGAAAGAAAGAAAGAAAGAAAGGAAGGGAGGGAGGGGAAGGGAGGGAGGGGGGAGGGGGAGGGGGGGGGAGGGAGGGAGGGAGGGAGAGGGGAAGGACAGAAGGAAGGAAGAGGAGTTCAGGGCACAGCACTTGCCTTGAATGTGTAAGGAGGTTCAGTCCTCCACACTGAAAAAAAACTATCTTCAAAGATCAATCATCCTTACAAAATGCAGCCCTATGTGGGACACTGGTTCCCGACCTCTAATACACTGCCAAAAATGTCATTAATGGAATTTAACACTGGTTCTTTCCTTTAGTAAGTTAAGTTGCACAGTGACTTGCCTCTGAAGCTGAGAAATTGGATTTTATGCTTTAGGAACTGGCCTCATTTCTTTAAAAGCATTATTAAGAGAGTAAAGGAAAACCCAGAGCATTGGCTGAAAACCCAATTTAGACACTCAAGAGCCGGCACATCTCTGTGACTTACAAAGAACAATCACTGCGTTTGTATTTTCCAACTTTCTTGAATGATTTTCCCCAGCCACTGTGAATCTCTTGGGTTTGGGTGGGGACAGAGGGTCCTCTGAGACAGACAGAAGCCCTTACTTTATGGCCTCTCTGTGTCAGGGGCCCTGGAATCCCTTCCACCAGAGGTGACGTCAGCAACATGACCAGCATCCAGATAGGGCCACACGCAGGCCAGGGAAAGGTGGCCAGAGCCACAGGGTGCAGCATGGCCAGAGGGACCCACTGCAGTCACACCACCTCCACATTTGACTGTTTTATTCAAGGACCAGAAGGAGCGCCCACCACCAAAGCACGGACGTGGTTGATGTCGACAGATGCAAACACAGGCCCTCTTTAGTGCACTGCCCAGGGAATCCTTCCGACACTCCTTTGAGGTGTCTATACCACAATGCACAGTTGTCCTTTAGTGTCCTCAGGGAGTGGCAGCCAGCACTCCAAACGTGCCTGCACCCACAATGCTCATGTCCCTTGTAAGAGTGTACCTGCATGCAGCTTGTACATGTCCCACTGGAGAGCTGGATCGGCCTCCACATGACATAGAGCACCTAATTTGTTGTTTTCCTTGGTCAAGATCAGTTTCTTTTCTTTCTTTCTTTTCTTCTTCTTCTTCTTCTTTTTTATTTTTTTAATTTTTTTGTTTTTCAAGGTAGGGTCTCACTCTGGCCCAGGCTGACCTGGAATTCACTATGTAGTCTCAGGGTGGCCTCAAACTCACGGCGATCCTCCAACCTCTGCCTCCCCGAGTGCTGGGATTAAAGGTGTGCGCCACCACGCCTGGCTCAATATCAGTTTCTTAATTCTCACCCTGGTGCTTTGCTGTGCTCCACTCTAGTTCTGGGGACGAGAAGACGCCTGCATTCCCGGCTAACGAGGACACTCAAAGGGCACGGCCCCTGCCTTGGGTCTCCTTTTCAACAACAAAGAGAACATTGCAATTTAATCCATGCTGGAGTGAGAAGGAAGGCGTCCCATGCGGCTGCCCAGTTGTTCAGCTGACCACTCAGGCCCTAGTGCTTGTGTCCGTCAGCTAATGCACAGCGACTCTGCTTCGGAGGGGAGGGACGCTTTACTTTAGCGCCTGGTTTGATGGGGACGGCATGGAGACAGGCGCTGAGGCTGCTGGTCACATTCGTCAAAGTAAGGCAGCAAAGGCTGATTAAGCAGCTCTCTCCTTTTTATTCAGTCCAGGACCTCGGCCCATGGCATGGTGCCACCTACCTCAAGGTAAGTCTTTCTACCTCAAGTAACCTGATCTAGAAAATCCCTCACAGGCTTGCCCAGAGACTAACCTAGTCTGGACTCTCACAAACCATCACAGTGATGTTGCCTAGCAAGCTGCCCACCCCAGCCAAACATGGAGCCACGTGTTCTCATGTTCCCTCTTGGGTGGCCAAGGGGTCTGCTCGGTGACTTATCAGGCTCAGGCTCCAGGACCCATGCAGGAAAATACAATACATATGGGGTTTGCTGAAGTCCATGGTTTTGAGCACTCACTGGGGTCTCCACACATACCCTTATCCTTCAAGGATAAGAGGGGGGCAACTTGGGTATTGCATTAAGCAGCTTTTTCATAGTTTTTTTCACTTCCACTACAGGGCATTGAAGACACTTCTGACCTCTTTTTTCTATATTAAAATGTTGTTCTTTCTCCATGTCCTCGTACTTACAACCTGTGACTTATCTTCTCAAACACAACAGTGGCATTGTGGTATTATTATTCTTTATTTATTTTGGTTTTTCGCGGTAGGGTTTCACTCTAGTCCAGGCTGACCTGGAATTCACTCTGTAGTCTCAGGCTTGTCTAAAACTCACATTGATCCTCCTACTTCTGCCTCCTGAGTGCTGGGAGTCAAGGCGTGCGCCACCGTGCCTGGCCTAATTGTTTTTCTACTTTCTTTGTATGCTACATACTTTCTGTCTATAGGCAGAGCGGCCCAATTCACGCTCACACAGTCAGTGTGGCATTGCATTACAAACATGAGCTTACACATGGATGGACAGAAAGACAGACACATGAATAGACATACATTATAGAAAATGTTGGCCCACTGGGGGAGGAGCAGGGACCAAGCTACCACCTAGTCAGCTGGGCACCTTTCTCACCTAGGACCCAGCGCCCTCCAGCACTGTGTCTACTCTGAAGGCAGGAAGACCAAAGCCTCCTCAAGAAGAATGGGATGAGCACAGCCTTTGACAGTCCCCCGGCCTGTGCCATCATGACGTCATCAGAAACTGGGCTAGCTGCCTCTTCTGGACCCTTAGAATAAGTCTCCAGAGAGGTGGAAAGATTCATTCAACTCCAAACCATGAAGCAGCCCAGTGGTGGACAAGTGGAGAGGAAGGAGGCAAAGCGGATAAAACGCCCTTTCCCAGGACCGCTTTCCTGGGCACCATCCATCCGTCTCATCACTGCGTAACAAGCTGTTTTAGCGGTCTTGAGTGGTGTGAGGTGACAAGAAGCCCTCGGAGCAAAGCTGCTGCCCTGGACACTGCTGCTATCAAAAAATTCCAGTTTGGGGCAAAGCTGAATGAGCTAGTTTCTTGCGGGCCTGGGCACGCACCCTGAGTGCTCACACTCCCACAGCTGACCAGCCTAAACCTCGGGACTGTCAGGAACCCAGGTCTGGATTCTGGTTTTGGAGGAATCCATCCACTCATCCACCTCTCGTCCACTCACTCACCCACCCATCTGCCTCTCACAGTCACCCAGCCACCACATATCCACTCATCTTTCAATCCATCATTCCACATATCTTTCATTCTTTCTATCCATCCTTCCACCCACTCACACATGCATCTACACATCCGTCCATTATCCATACAATCATTCATTCATCGATCAACTTATGTATCCAGATATCCACCTAGACAACCATCCATGCATCCACACATCTATTCATCCATTCACCCTCCATCCATTACCTGCCCACTCATCTATCTACATACAATGTGCCTGCCATCCATCTATTCAGCCACACATCCATCCACTCATCATCTAGCATTCATGCACCCACTTCGCCATCCATCCCATCCACACATCTATACATCCATTTATACGTTCACCCACCCACCCACCCACCCACTCATCCATTTACACACTTGTCCATCATCTATCTAGTCAACCATTCAAATATCCACTCATTCACACACTTAACCATCATCCAGGAAAAGAGTTGAAACTTCATTCTCTATCAGTCAGTGGAAAAGACGGAGTTGGACTTAAAAATTCCTCCATTAAAGTGGTTTATGAATTTGATTCTTAGGCCAGCATCATCTTCTTCAGCTAGGAATGGATAGTCTCAGAACTTTCCTCATGGACTTCCTGAGTCCAAAGTTCTGGGGTTGTCTGCATATATGTTAAAACCACCCTCCATGTGACTCAGAGGCACAGTCTATCTTGAGAATCACTGTTTAATTGACACCATTTCTCCTAGAAATATGTATTATTATTTGTTTGTGTGTATTGTGTGGGGGAATGGAGAGAGAGAGAATGAATGTAGGCACACCAGAGCCTCTTGCCACATTGTAAATGAACTTTGCACATCTGTCTTTACATGGGGACTGGGGAACTGAACCTGAGAAGACAGGCTTTGCAAGCACTGAGCACGCTCTCCAGCCCCCATTCCTCCTCTAAATGGTTGCTGGTTTTCACCAATTACTGCAAATCTAAAGAGAAACCTAAAGGTTACAGAGAACCCCACGCTAAATCAGACTGGGAACAGACCTGCCAAGGCTCAGGGACCATTGGGGGGAGGGCAGGAAGATTCTAAGAGCCACAGGCAGGGTAGAAATATCCCGAGGCACAGCCCCCGCCCCAAACACTGACCGAGACCTTATTCACCCCACAGTGAACACCAACAACCCTACTGTACTGAGGAGAGCCTCAGGGGAAGTGGAACCTGGGGAGAGGGGGGGTATAAGACCACAGCCTCTGTAAAAACAAATGAAAATAAGTTTAAAATACAAAAAAAGAGAAACCTAAGACAAAAATGTTAAAGAGCCTTAGGACCCAGAAGGCTCCTGCTATTGGAAAGAATGCCTGGCTATGGTCAGGTTCAGGAGCACACACAAAATCTAGATGCTCAAGGTCAAGGTTCGGGACAGCACATGACCGCCTCCTCTCCATGCAGGACAGCCCAGGCAAGAAGGCTCCGGCTCACAGGATACAACGTTTGGACATAAAGTTAGAACTCAGCAGCAGTATGTCCTGAACTGCAGACAGACTGACTGCCCGTGAGTTTAGGGCAGAGCCACAGCAGGGTCAGGCCACACACAGTTGTAAGGATGGTCATTGTGCCAACCATCCTCCAATGTTTGGGTCTTCAGTCCTGTATCAACTGCCACTCAAAGCTTCTGGAACCATCACTTTACACCCGCTGTGCTCCCAATATGACCCTGAGGCACGAACAACACTATGACCTTGAGGTATGCTTGGCTACAATGGGGAACTTTAGGGATGTGATTCAGTCAGATCGACCTATATTGCATTCCTACATTGGTGCAGCACATGCCTGTGCTGTGTGCATGGCTCCTGTCCCTACTGCATGACACATAGCCTCTAACCCTAATAACCCCTGGGGGGCACAACAGAAATAAGACTGGACTGTACTAGGAAGAGGCTAGCGTGAACAAGAGGCAGGGAGGGTGCAGGTGCAGGCCACATTCTTCCGACTGAACAATGGGATGGTCACAGCCTGGGCGCCTGTCGATTGGATCTGAGAGTCTGGATGAGGGCCTCAGCTCTGGTACTGCAGAAGTGCCAGAGGACTCCACTGGAGAACTGCTCATCCTCATGAGACAATGGTGACCACCAAGGGCTGGCTCAGGGTGGCCGGCCAAGCACACTCAGTCAGCGGCCAGTCTCTGTTCTGCTCCTCCGAGAGCCTATTTACAACTTAAAATGCACATGTGTCCTTCTGAGCCCGTGAGGAAACCTCAGAGCCTAAAACCCAGGGCTGACGTCACTGTTGGAGCCGTTCCCACTCTGTGATCCCAACACCAGCCAACCACAAAGGCAGGCAGGGCAGAGAGGTCCCACTCTTCCCTGAGGCATCCCCAGGAAGGCAGCCTCCACAGTCCCCCCACCCTCTCAGGCTCTGCTCAAGCAACGCCCGGCCCAAAATGCAGGAAAGTGAGCTGCATCTCGAAGAGGAAGAGGGCTGATGGCATGAATGGCTTCATTTTCTTTACACCTGTATATAATAAACAGTAGTTTCAATTGGAAAACCATCATTATGAAGTGGATGTTTTCAAACACGTGAGGTGGAGCACCCCATACAATGTTTATGCTGGTTTAATCCACTGAGGGGGTGCCACACCCAAGCCCCCCCCACAACAAAACTGTCAACACTTTAAGCCCTGGGCAAAAGTACTATTTAGACAACCTGATAATGCAAATATTACATATCATATGGCAATATCAGACAAAAATCAGCAACTTACTTTTAATAACATGGTGCTGTCTCCTCTTCATGTCAAGAAAGACTAGCCAATGGTGCCTGCTTCCTTCTGCCCAGAGCAGCATGAACCCTCAGGGTGACTGACTGAAGCCAACAGCAGGATGCATGCTGTCAGCTCTGTGGGGCTGAAACCTACAGGCGTCCTGAGCCGCCCTTCACATCTTACGTTAAGTACCCTGCCACTTAATACAGAAAGTCACTGTTCATTGTGCTGTCCTTCCTTTCTCTACTTCCCAACGTGTCTTGGGTTGGATGGTGTGTGCTGGGGGAAAAGAGCCAGCAGAGTGCTCAGAAGGGTTCTTTGAGTAAGTGAGCATCGTTGCCTCCCCATCCCCACCCCAGGCCTGCTCTCCACCTTCCCTGGTTCACAAGTTCATGGCCGCTGCAGCAGATGAAGCGAGGCTCACAAGCTCACTTCGGACTTCAACATGCGCAAATAGCGCTGCACACGAAACCTCATCTC
This sequence comes from Orientallactaga sibirica, assembly GCA_036365145.1. Taxonomy (NCBI): domain Eukaryota; kingdom Metazoa; phylum Chordata; class Mammalia; order Rodentia; family Dipodidae; genus Orientallactaga; species Orientallactaga sibirica. The sequence goes on along the minus strand of JAEOAD010000041.1, from coordinate 18,626,433 downwards.
CTAGAAAGCCTGTGTCACTGTCTGCAGTTCTCTCAACTATGCCAGGCAGAAGACAATCACACTGACAACCCATGCAAACGTATCGGCTACCAGAAAATGCCCGTCATGTCTGCTCTTTCCCATTATCAGGGCTAGGAGAGAGAAATGAAGGTTACACGGACATGAGATGCATTCCCTAAAATTGAACAAATAATGTCAAGCTTAAAAATACATAACCAAGGCTAGCAGCTCCTCCTACCCGTGTGCTTGGAAACCGCGTTTAATCTCTGCACCATGTCTTCCAGGGCCATCTCTTCATTTCTCAGCCAAAACCTCATCCTCCGAAGCAACAAAAAATCCGATCCCAGCAGATCTGCCTCTGCTGCGCCAGAGGTGCTGCGGGGCGGCGGGGAGGGGGCGCGGCGGGGCCCGAGGGGCTGCAGCGCTTTCCGCCTCTTTCCAGGATTGGCCTCTGCGCCACCGGGAGGGGGGCGCACCCTGCGCTGGCGGGGGGCGCTCGGCGGAAGCGGAAGCAGTGCGGCTGCCGGGCGTGCCACCACCCCGCACCTGAGAGTCACGCGTGGGCACCACCGGGGGCACCTGGAAGCCCCGCGCAGACGCACTGGGCCGCCCTCGCCCCTCCCCCGGGCCCTCGGGCTAGGAAGGAACCATGGAGGGGGGACAGGGACTCGAGCCCTAGGACCCGCCGAGCCCGGTGCCCCCGTTACCTCCCGCCGCCGCGGGGCAGGTGCAGAGGCCGCAGCAGCCGGGCGCGCGCTCTCCACGCGGCCGCATGCCTCCCGGGGCGGGGCGCGCAGAACGGTGGGCTGCTAGGTCCCTGCGCCGGGTCTGTGCGGGCCGGGGAGAACTCGACTCTCCCCGCATGGGCTCCGCCCTGCCCTCCTTAGGACACAGGTTTGCACGGAGGAAGCTCTGCTGCAGGCCCAGGCTCTCTCGCCATGCTTGGCAGAGAGCCACAAAGTGCATTTGACACCACCAGCGCCTGACGATTCCGGCTTGATGGTGCTCAGGGTACAGGCTGCCACATCCCTGCCTTTACATGCATAGCTGCTGGGCATCCTTTAGTGGTTTGGTAGTACAAATATAACATGGTTCCGAGAGCGAGCGAGCGAGCGAGCGTGAGAGAGAACTGGAGAGATGGCTTAGCAATTAAGGCGCTTGCCTGCAAAGCCAAAGAACCCAGGTTTGAGTCCCCAGGACCCATGTAAGCCAGATGTACAAGATGGCGTGTGTGTCTGGAGTTCGTTTGAAGTGGCCAAAGGACCTGGTGCGTCCATTCTCTACACCCCTCTCATAAATAAATAAATAAATAAATAAATAAATAAATAAATAAATAAAGATAAATAAAATAAATTTAAAGGAGAACTACAGGAAAAGTGTCCATTCCATGAGTGGCCAGGGCTGAGGTTCAAACTGCAGCTCACACAGACAGGATGAGTGTACCAGGACCGCCAGTGTCAGCACAGCGCACAACACATTGTGCACCAGCACCAGTGTCCAACAGCACATGTGTGCACCAGACCGCATGTCCAATTACACTGGCATATACCCACACTTCAGAGTCCAGCAGTATGTGTGTGCTAGCACCCCATGTGGCAATCTTCAGCAGTGAGCCATGGGGTGAAGAGATGCAGACCTCCACACATTTGCTTGACAGAACTCGGGCTGGAAGGCAAGAGAAATCTGTATGCAATCACCACATAAAGTCAAAAGCCGCTACATGTGCTAACCAGCCAAAGACACTATTGGCAAAACAGTAAGCAAGTGTTGCCTTGCTGAATTACCAGTGGCACCCCTGGGTTCTAGGTAATCTCATGGTGCCCAAGGAATGGTGGGCACATGCCTGTTTGCGAGGACAAGTGTCCTTGGATGATCGAGTGCTGAAATAACCCTTGCTGTGTCTGCAGTACCAGGGGCCAGATACACTTAGCACTTTAGCAGAAGAAAAGGTCCCCTGGAGGGGTAGCCCATCATCTCTGAAATCTTTGCCATCCACCCTCCCATGCCAAGCTAGGGCTTTAAGCTTCAGGCAGCCAGGTACCAGGAGGATGCACAGAAGTGCAGGCTTTGCCTTTCCTCCGGTGTCGGAGGCCTTGTTCTCCAGCTGTGCTGAAGGAACAAGCCTCTCACTCACTGCTCAGCCTGCTCCTGCACAGCCCAGGCTTCGCCTAGGGAGAACCCCGAGGTCTCGCTGCCCCACAGTGCAACAGCCCATATCTAGCTCTCAGAAAATGTGCATTCCCACAGGAGCCAGCTGGTCCCTCAGAGCCCCACTGCCTGTGTCATGCTCTCTTCCAAGCGACTGTAGGCCTCCTGCCCACGCTAACCTCCTGTCCCTCCCGAGGACACTTCCTCACCTTGCTTAGCCTCCCACTTCCACCCCACACTGTCTGCTGTGCCTGGAGCTCCTCTGGCTGGGCTATTTTGAGTGAATTAGGACTCCGTGCAGTGGCTTCAGGAGCCTGTTGGCCCCAGAGGCCTGGCTTCATGTGTCCACTTGGGCTACACGCCTGTGCACTTGGTCAGATTCTTGTGTCTAGATGCCACTGTGAAGGATTTTCTAGAAGTGTTGAACATTTTAATCAGGTCCTTTGAGTAAAGGGGTTGTCCCCCTAATGTGGTGGGCCTCGTCCAATCACTTGCTTTCTTGGGAGAGACTGAGGCCCTGTGTGGGAAGGATTCTGCCTGCGCATGGCCTTGGATGCCAGCCCCATCGGTGCTTTCCTGGTCTCCAGCCTGCCTGCCCTATGGATGGTGGATCTACCGCTGTGTGTCTCTCCCCCGAGCTGAATATTTCTATCTTGGTCAAGCCTTCCTTCTGAAGTGGTGCAAGCAATGCAACTCTGGAAAAATCACCCAGTCTTTGGCCAGTTCTAGCAACCTCTGGCTCAACCCCTACATTCCAGGCACCTTCTCAGCACTTCACATGGTATGGACTGACTGACCTGTCCTCTTGGTGACCTGCTTCACAGAGCAAGGGACAGAATCTTGGAGTGGTTCTTAGAAGGCAAAGCATCAACCTCACCTGGGCCCTCAACACAACAAAAAGCAGTCTGACGTCTCTGCCTTCACTTCGTGTCCTCTCTCTTTTACATTGGCCAAAGGCACAGAAATGTCACTGACTCTGACCTTGAGACATCTTGCATTCCCAGAACAGAAGAAGCTCACAGGACAGATACACCCCTCCCCGCCAGATGAGAACCAGACTGCAGCCTGGCGCTGGAGTCATCACCTCCTGAGAGCCAGTGTCCCCTCACACAATAAGGACTTCTTCAGACAGCCTTGCAGAACCAGAGACATCATGAGGCCACACCTTGACCAGTCCTACTTCGTGCATACCTCTGGCTCCCTGCTGCGATTACCCCTCTGTTTTCGGCTCACGTCAGGACTCCAGGATGGACTCGGGGGTCACTGGACCTCTTTATCTCTTCCTCTGCCCACTGTGGCCACACTAATTAAACCTGTGCTTTTCACCATCACTCATCTCTCTCTCTCTCTTTTTTTTTTTTTTTTTTTTTTTTCGAGGTAGGGTTTCACTCTGGTCTGGCTGACCTGGAATTAACTACTTAGTCTCAGGGTGGCCTCGAACTCATGGCGATCCTCCTACCTCCTACCTCTGCCTCCCACCACGCCCGGCTCACTCATCCTTTAACTGGTGAATCGGGCATGGGTGAACACGCCTCATGTGTTGGGGCTGCCAAAGCCCAGGCTCTTACCCTAAGAGCTCTGGTTTCTGTAACTTGGGAAAGGGAATGCAGCAGTGGATAGCTGGGGCAGGATTCAACACTCGGACCTAGAAACCAAGTGTTGGCCTCCAGAGACCTTGCAGAGGAGTCCGGGTTAGAAGGGCCTCAAGTCACAAGGTAAGCCCCACCCCCATAAGCGCTGTGATCAGTGGTGACCCCAGAAAGGTCTCTTTCCTTCTCACTTCCTGGCCTGCTCCAGAAGGGGCCCCAAGGGAGCAGCTCACTCCCAGGCCAGGCCCCAGAAGGAGGCAGATACTGTAAGGCTACACCTGGATACCAGCCTCTCCTTGGCAACGTTTCCGGATGATCAGCCACTAGGGGAGGGACAGGGACAAGGCAGTGGGTCGGGAGTGGGGCTGGCCTGAGAGAACCAGCTCTAGTCCCTGGTGGTGGAGCTGAGGGGAGGAGTGAGCTGGGAGCACGGAGCAGACCAGCATTTCCTGCAGCGAGGGGGGCTGCAAAAGTCCATGCTGGGGCGCAGCAGGGACCAGGGCCAGCTCAGGGGTCAGTGCTAGCAAGTGCACACATCCTAGAGTGGGAGATGTCACACCTGGACTGCACCAATCTCCGGGCCTAAGACCCGCGGATGCCACTTCCGGGAGCACAAGGAGAGTAGCTGCCAACGCTCTCTGGGCTTAGTCTGGACCCTACATGAGCTGGAAGGAAAGCATTCCTAAGGGAAGAGAGGCACGGTGTCCTGTGACGGAGGAGTCCCCCCTTGGTTCTCTTACAAGAGAGCATTATTTTCCTTTCTTCCTTCTTTTCTTTCTTTCTTTCTTTCTTTTTTCTTTTTTCTTTCTTTTTTTTTTTTTTTTTTTTTGAGGTAGGGTCTCACTCTAGCTCAGACTGACCTGGAATTCATTATGTAGTCTCAGGGTGGCCTCGAACTCACAGCAATCCTCCTACCTCTGCCTCCCGAGTGCTGGGATTAAAGGCGTGTGCCACCACACTCGGCCCTTCTTTCTTTTTCTGTGTGTGTGTGTGTGTGTGTGTGTGTACTTGTGTGCACTGCTAGAACCACAATGTCTCCATTTTGAACTCCAATTGCCATTTTACAGTACAAAATGCCCAATCAAAAGCTACTTAAGGAAAGAAGGGTTTATTTTGCTTCACAATCTGAGTGCAGTCCACCATGGTGGGGAAGTCACGGTGACAGGAGCATGAAGCAGCTGGTCACATCATGTCCACAGTTAGGAAGCCGGGAGAGATGAATGCTGGGACATGGAATGGTGCGACCCACACCTAAGGTAGGTTCGCCCACCTCAAATACCCTAATCTAGAAAATCCCTCACAGACATGGCCAGCGATTTGTTTCCATGGTGATTCTTAATCCTGTCAAGTTGACAAATGAGATTAACCATCACAGCCAGCTTGTGAATTTTTGTCATTCAATAAATTCGGACATTGTGGAGAAAGAAACGTGCTTGTCTATGTTTCCAGCACAGCACGCTTACACGAGCGAGTCCCAGCATGGGGGCAGTGCTGGGCTCATCCACCCCCAGCAACCCCAGCGCTGCTAAGAAGGACTGGCTGTGGGCAAGGAAAGACGTGACTGGCTCTCGGAAAGAACATTTGCCTAAATGGGTGAAGAAGCTGCTCACACCAGTCTGAGGTGACAGGAATCACATCTGAAACCCACACTGACACTGAGGTTGTGGGGCCACCTCCACAGTGTCTTGGCAGGTGAACTGGGTGGACACTTCACCTGGGTTCCTGACCATGGCTGAGGAAGAACTTGCTATCCCTAGGACTCACTGCATATACTCACAGCCACTGGCCCAGAGGCCGTAGCCCAGGCTACCCCACACTCAGCACCCCTGGGGAGGGAGTGATGACCTGGAAGCCATGAAGGCTAAGCCATGCAGCATGTGAGCACCTCAGAGCCCAGAGAGGGTTCTGCCCTCCTCTCTAGCGACCCTGAAGCTGTGCCGCCTCATCTGGGCACCTTGCCATTGAAGCCCTGGGTATCTCTTGCCTATGGGGCATCAGTCACTAGGCTAGCCTTCTGCCCTGTATGGCCACATCTTGCATCTGCCTTATTTCCCAGTGAAGTGACATTCACTGTTTTGGGCTTAGGACTCAGCACTGTTGCTAGGGACACTGTCCCACCCCGTCCAGCAGGTACAGAGCCAAGAAAGATCTTTTGGGGAGCTGGCTCAGTGGGTAATAGGGCTTGTTGCACATGCATAAGAACTTGTTTGATGTTCAGCACCACATAAAAATCTGGACATGGCTGTGCCTGCCTTGTAACCCTGGCAGTGGGAGTGGGTGGAGGCACGAGGATTACTGGGGGCCCTGGTGAGCCAGTCTAACTGAAAAAAACGACAAGCTCCAGATTCAGGGGGAGACTGCCTCAGGGAAGTAAGGCAGAAGAGTGCTGAAGAAGGACCCGTGACACTCTTGTCTGGCCTCTGCATGTGTGTGTATGGGGTGTGCACATCTACACATACACATGCATGATACATACTGCATACATGTGCCTAGAAGAACGAAGGAAGGAAGGAAGGAAGGAAGGAAGGAAGGAAGGAAGGAAGAATGGAAGGGGGGAGGGAGGGAAGGAAGGAAGTAAGAAAGGAAGGAAAGAGGGAAGGAGGGAAGGAAGGAAGAAAGGAAGGAAAGAGGGAGGGAAGGAAGGAAGGAAGGAAAGAGGGAGGGAAGGAAGGAAGAAAGGAAGGAAAGAGTGAGGGAGGGAAGGAAGGAAGAAAGGAAGAAAAGAGGGAGGGAAGGAAGGAAGGAAGGAAGGAAAGAGGGGAGGGAAGGAAGGAAGGAAGGAAGGGAGGGAAGGGAAAGACAATGCAGGACAGAGCTTTGGCACCTGGGACTGAGGCTGCCACAGAGCTGGAAGCCATTTCCCTGCTCCTGGGGATTCACTAACCTCCATGTGGTCTGTCCTCGTGTCCACCTGGGTGGGTGTGCAGACTCCTTGCACAAGTTTATTCCTGTCACATGGGAGGGGGGGCTGCAGTTTTGTCCTGGGGTTCCCATCCTTTTCATGTCATTGCCAAGTTAGTGAAGAGATGTTCCCCAAAGTGGTCACTATGCTGCGTCCCCACCCTCCCTCACTCAGTCTAGGGTCCCATCATGGGGCAGTCCTCAACACACTGGGATGTGGGGCGGCTGGATTTTCTGTCCTCCAGATTCTCGGCTGAGAGGCCCAGATTTTGAGTTCAGAAAATTGCTCTGTGTTGAGGGTGGCTGGCTGCCTGGGGGCTCGGAGTCCTACAAAGTGCCCTGCAAAGAGGGGCAGCACCTGGGAAGGGACCTATCTCTTTTCTACCCTCTCTGGGGAACCCATCCACACTCAGAGCAGCAGTCTTCAGCGAGGAAGTTTGGGCTCCGCCCAGTTAGATGTGTGCGAGCCTAGCAGCCCAGCAGCCCAGCAAGAAGGGGAGACCAGCCGGGTGTGGTGGCGCACGCCTTTAATCCCAGCACTCGGGAGGCAGTGGTAGGAGGATCGCCATGAGTTCGAGGCCACCCTGAGACTACATAGTTAATTCCAGGTCAGCCTGGGCCGGAGTGAGACCCTACCTCAAAAACAAACAAAAGAGGAGGAGGAGGGGAGGAGGAGGGAGGAGGGAGGGGAGGAAGAGAAGAAGAAGAAGAAGAAGAAGAAGAAGAAAAGAAGAAGAAGAAGAAGAAGAGGAGGAGGAGGAGGAGGAGGAGGAGGAGGAAGAAGAAGGAGAAGAAGAAGAAGAAGAAGAAGGGGAGACCACAGGACATCTGGGGAGAAGGCCTGTCCATGTATCTGGCCCTAGGCAGGGCTGGCTGAGTGCCAGGTCAAAGACAGTGATATAGCCACCCACCCCATCCCATCACAGAGGGTGACCCTGATTCAGGGACCCCATAACTGCAACCCTGGTCATGTCGTAGGAAGACAGCATCACCTTGTCCAGGTAGGTGCACAGGCTTATGCATATGTGTGCTTATGTGGATGAGTTTGTATCTCTGTGAGATCATGAGTGTGTAGAGACGCTGGGCGGGGAATAGCTGGGGAGAGGAAAGGTACACCCTCACTGACGGCCGTCCTCCAGCCCTATCCTGGGCAGGGGACACAGGCGGGTACTAGTTTTCTAGTAACCAGGACTGAACTTTAGGAACTAAACTGAAGGAGTTTCTATGACCCCAAATGGCAGGTAAGTTATGGGACCATTAAAAAAGCCACCATTTGGGACTGGAGGGATGGCTTAGTGGTTAAGGCACTTGCCTGCAAAGCCAAAGGACCCAGGATCGATTCCTCAGGTCCCACATAAGCCAGATGCACAAGGTGGTGTATGAATCTGGAGTTCATTTGCAGTGGCTGGAGGTCCTGGTGTGCCCATTCTATGTCTCTCTCTCCCCCTCAAATAAATAAATTAAATTAAGAACAGGAAAAAAAAATCACCACTCTCCCCAGTTTGGCAGGCAATGAAGGGTATGTGTTTGAGCATCACCGGAGGGGCAGAGGTACAGCCTCACCAGGCATCAGTGGTGGGCTCATGGCGCCTCTGCCAGCCCCTTGCTCACCAGCCCTGCTTGCCTGGCCTAGGAGCTCCTGGTTTCTGAGAAGCAATTATGGAACTCAGGAAATAGCCCAGGTCCCTTAATGTTGAGTGTGTGCGTTGGGGGGAGGGGATGGATAGGTAGGGGGTGGTGCTCCGAGTGGGCAAATGAATCCTGAGAGGATTGTAAGTGCCCTGGCTTTAGTCTTGATGTAGATTCTGTGGAGCAAGGTCACTTCAATGAGACACTTCATTGTTCCAAGAGACTTTTACAAGGTCACCTGGCAGGCTGTCTGAGACCTCCACTGCATTGGACTCCAAACTAGAAAAGGAGGCTGCTTGTTATGACAACGGAGTGCCACCTCAGGAAGGGGAAGCCACTGGCTCAGCCCTAGCCTCTAGGACCACCAGAAATAAGAGGTCAATGCCAGGACCACCAGACGTGTGCAGGCCAGGGGAGGTGGAGGGGCAGGCAGGGTCAGCCTCAGGATTGCACTCATACTCTGCGGATGAACCACAGTTCCTCCATATGGAATCATAAGAAAGGAGCTTTGGTGTGTGGGAGGGTGGGTGGCTGGAGAGATGGCTCAACGTTTAATGTGTTTGCCTGCAAAGCCAAAGGATCCCAGTTCGACTCTCCAGGACCCTCGTAAGCCAGATACACAAAGGGGTGCATGCATCTGGAGTTCATTTGCAGTGGCCGGAGGCCCTGGTGTGCCCATTTTCTTCCCCTCCCTCCCCCTCTCTCCCTCTTTCTCTCTCTCAAATAAATACATAAAATATATTTTAAAAAAAGAAAAGGAAAGAAAAAAGAAAGGAGCATAGGGGACCTGCTCCACCCCAGGGTGGCTGGTCATATCAGCCTGGTTTCCCTAGCACAAGCAGTCGGTGAATGGCAGGCTGCTGAGCGCTTTAGAGTTGGGTCTGATGTGTATTTCATTTCAACGACAACAGGCTCCTGACCGCGTCACTTCATCATTCTGAATTTATTTTAGAGTTGGGTCTGATGTGTATTTCATTTCAACGACAACAGGCTCCTGACCACGTCACTTCATCATTCTGAATTTATTTTAGAGTTGGGTCTGATGTGTATTTCATTTCAACGACAACAGGCTCCTGACCTGCGTCACTTCATCATTCTGAATTTATTGTCTGTGTGAGGTGCCTTACAGGCTCCACCTGCCTTCAGAAGGTTCCTTGGGAGTTTTGTGTTCCTCGCTAGAGAGAAGGCACATGCAGGCCAAACCAGAAGCCAGCAGGCAGAGACCTTGGCAGTTCACGTGCTGCTGGTGGGTCAGAAAGGGGAGCACAGAGGACTTAGTGTCCTTGCTAGTCCATGAAGCCCCACACACCTGGTCAGTCTTCCCCTTTGCAGCCCAAGGCCGATGGCCCTCAGGATGCCCTTAACTGGGGCACACCTGGCAGGCAAGGGAGAGCCACGACACAGCCTCCAGGTGCTGGAGAACCACAGGAGCACCTGAGGATGTCCTCTTGGAACGTGGGAGGTTCTCCTCAGGACTTTGCAAGTGGGGTTCAGTTACGAGGCCTTGTTGTGGGATGTCCTGGATTATACAGGGGTCTAATGTCATCTCTGTCCTAAGAGGGAGACAGGCAGTTAGCTCTGAGGCAGGGGAATGCAAGGATGGTAGCAGTCAGTGATGTGGCCTTGAGCCACAGGGAAAGCTAGACAAGGGGGGCAGGTTCCTCTCGTGGTGTAGGAGGGACCAGCTCTGCCCACCTCTGGGCTTAGGGATTCTGGCCATCAGAGCTTCCAGGTAACAAGAGGCATCGTTGTGACCACTGCCCAATGCCGTCACGGCAGAAATGAGAACTGGCACACCCATGGATTCTGACACCTGAGAATGGCCCTCTGCAGAAGAGGCTGTCCCACCCCAAGTTGAGAGCTGGACCAACATCATCCAAGGCTCAACAAGGCAGCCAGATTGGTTTGATGGAGGAAGTGGCCCGCTGCAGGACAGGGGATCAAGTTCAGGGTTGGCAGGGTTACAGAGTGCATTGCTGAGGAGGGCTAGCAGGCTCCTGACACCAGCCTCAGAGCGTGAGACAACCCTCCTCACGCCCTCAAGAAAACCAAAGCATCTGAGGGACCCACGTCCCCCAATGAAACGGCATAGCCATCTAGGGCACACTCGTCCTGAACAAAGGCCAGGATCTGTCCTGTGTGAGCAGTGTATAGGCTGTGAGGGATGGCTCTCATTTTAGAACTTGCCACCAGATATTCTGCTATTGTCCCAGGGATGGAATATCCACTTAGCAGTGGGAAAACAGAACCAAGAGGAAAAACCAGTCTACACTGGAGAGACCTCAACACGAGGAGCCACGGAACAATAAGCAGCTTCCTCATATTTTGTTGTTCTGGGCGCCTGCTTGGAAAACAAGCATTCCCTCAGGATGACTTGCCCACCTCATGAGGGACAAAGGACACTCTGTTCTCAAGACGGGACAGCCCCTGAGAGAGGAAGCCCCCAAGCATAAGAGGTGGTTCCCGGAGCAGGGAGAACGGGCTGTCTCCACAAAGGATGTGCTGATGTCACACCATGTCCAAGAAATTCTGATGAGGGCTCCAGATGGTGGGTGTGTATATTTAACCGACACTCCGACTGCCCAGGCACAGGAGAGCCACGTGGTGGGAATGAGGGGCGGGATGTGAGGAGGGCCATTCTAGCACAGTCCATCACCAGAGAACATGCTGGAGAGAAAGGCACAGAGGAACTTTCCCAATACACAAAACTGACAATTCAATTGGATTCAATTGTATTTGTTTCAGAAAGGTCTTTGTGCGGACCTGTACTGTAAGTCCTGCTGTGCAGAGATATGCACAGCGTATTTCCTGTCACTAAAGCCAAGTCCCTCAGGGATGTGTGGGGTATTCAAGGCTCCTGTGGGGTCCATCAAGATCCTGCAAGGACAAGGTCTTGGGGACAATCTCCATGGGCCTCCAGGTACCCTTGGGCCCAGAAGGGCAGATACAAAAATGTCCCCACAATAGCTTTGGTGAGGGTGGCATTTTAGGGCGGCATGGAGGTGCAACATGGAGAGTCCTGGGCCTTGAGATGCAGCCCGGGAGTGATAAAACCCCGGGGAGGCAGACAGTTCAGGTCAGGCCCGGAATGGCGAAGGTAGGGCAAACAGTAGGTAAGCTGGGGTTTGGTTGGCCTCCGCAGGCCAAGGAAGGGCTAATCCTCCCTCCCTGTCCAATGCTGGCTGGGCACTGTGCAGGCCTCTTGTAGATGTGGCTGAGGAACACATGCAATCAGTGGGCTCCCAGGCCAAAAGGCTGAAGTCTCCAAGGAAGAGGGAATTCTGCCTCTACGTGCCTCAGTTCCCTGACTTCAGACTTGCTGGGCCCTGTATTACATAAGCCGGTTCTAGGAACATCTCACAGGGCTGCAGGGTTTCTGCCCAGGCCCTGCTGTGCTTGTGGAATGCTGGCTAATGCAGAGTCCATGAGGTCATAAGTCTGTATTTGCTGGCTAAGGAGAGAAAAACATCAACACACTGGAATCTCAGGAGACTGGTGGCCACGTTCACAGGCATCCAGCCTGAGTGCGTTCGGAAGCCATGGATGATGGGAAGAAAGAGGGGAAAAGCCTAATCAACTTATAGTGCATGTGGACGTGCAAAATGAACGGCAAAATTCTGCCCAAGGAAGGGAAACAAGGTTTGTGTAAACACAAGGTAAAAACCCTAAGTAATAAGAAAAGCTAAGTCCAAATGCTGTAATTAGAAGGTGGACACAGGAAGACCAGCCTAGGTCATCCTCAGCTACATGGTAAGTTCAAGGCTAGCCTGGGCTACATAAGACCGTGTCTCAAAAAAAAAAAAAAAGGAAGAGAAAAGAGCCGGGCATGGTGGCATACGCCTTTAATCCTAGCACTTGGGAAGCAGGGGTAGGAGGGTCACCATGAGTTCAAGGCCACCCTGAGACTACAGAACGAATTCCAGGTCAGCCTATACTACAATGAGACTCTACCTCACAAAAACAAATTAAAAAAAAGAGGAGAAAAGAAGAAAAGAGCCTAATAAATGTATCCACTCGCTTTCTTTCTTTTTGTTTGTTTGGGTTTTTTTTGAGTGTGTGTTTGTTTTCCAGGAATTCACTATGTAGTCTCAGGGAATTCACTACGTAGTCTTCGAGTTGTTCCGAGCATTTTCCTAAATGAATGTTCATTAATTAATTCACAGCCTTCCACGGCCAGGCAATGTCTATGTTTAGTTAGAGAATCACAAACACAGGAGAGATACTGTCTGAGATAAAAACGCACACGCCAATGTTGCATGATACATAAACCGTGCATGTTACACTTCACGGGCCAAAAACAAATGCAGTAAGAAACGACCAGAGCAAGACCTTGAAATGACCCCACCACGTCTGTCCAGCTAGAGAAACCAGTGGACACAGCCAGTGTCGGTCTGCTTTGCTGTGCCAGGTCCCACCACCCAGAGCCCTGGCCTCAGCTCCCCCACTGCACAGAAAGACTGAAGCCAGATCTTGAAATGCCTATTGTTCTTCTGCTTCCTGTCCCCGGAGCTACTGGGCTGAGCTCCAGAGCGCTCATATTTCAGGCAGTTACTAAGAACTCTCCAGGGTGTCTGCATGAGAAGCCAGGGACCTTCACTTGAGTGGTCTAGGAGCCAGAAGCACAGGTGCCCCAGGGTGCATGCAGCTCTGCAGAGCCTAGAAGCACTGGCCAGCAGGGTGGTGCGGGTGTATTTCCTAACTATTTCCCCTAGGGCAGCACAAGAGCAGACCCACACAAGAACCTTCTGGGCTGTGAGCACAAAGGCACTGGCTACTTGATAAAACCCTAAGGTGTAATGTAGGATGGTGTCAAAACCAACACAATACAGGATCTTCCTAGTTCACTCGTAGCTGAATTACGTTCTTGGCCCAAGAAAAAGGGAGGCTTTAAACGCGGCCTGTGGCGTCCTAGAACTCCTGGATGAAATGTATATGCCACTGGAACTACAGAACTGGCCTAGCCAGGGCCTGTATCCCCTTGGTGGCTGCCTGTCCTTGGAAACAGACGCAGCCCACCAAAGAGAATGGTGACCGTGGGAAAACGTGGGTGTCCTCAAACCCCCCCCCAAGGGGCACACCAGAGCCACTGGCAGGGAGCTGCTTATTGCCCTTCACAGGATCGCCTCCACATGCCACCACCTCATCACCACAGGGATCAGATGCTCGGGCACAGCTCAGTGCGTTGTTGGCAGTGAATGGTGTGAGCGTGTGTAGTGGTGTCCCAGCACAGTAGAAATGGCCTTATTTAAAGAATGAGGTTTTAAGCCAGGCACGCCTTTAATCCCAGCACTCAGGAGGCAGAGGTAGGAGGACTGCTGTGAGTTCAAGGCCACCCTGAGACTACATAGTGAATTCCAGGTCAGCCTGGGCTAGACTGAGACCCTACCTTGAAAAAAAAACAAAAGAACGAGGTTTTAGAATTTCCTCACAACCTATTCCTGGGGAGTAGCATGGTCAAATGCCCTTTTCAAGTTAGACATCATGTTTGGCTCAGTACACCAGTGTATAAAATACAAGCAGGAGTCAAATACAGTAGGAATTAAAAAGCAAAATGTTTAAAGCTAACTCACGCTGTGACCTTTAGACTTTTCCTGGTGTTAACTGGTGCAGAACTGAGACTCAACTTCACTCTCATATACTCGATGCTTCCACAAGCCCAGGTCTAAAGGCACAGCCTGCAAACCTCACAGGATGTGTGTATGTGGGACCGCTTGTCAACTGCACCTCTGAATTAACAGTCTACGCCATCTCTGCACACAGACCCAGAGACAACACCTAATACCAGGCCTTGATGGACTCAGGCAACATCCAAACCCAACACTGACTCTCCAAAGCCCCTGCAGATCTGGCATCTTCCTCACAGGCTGTGCACTAAGGAAAACGCATGTGGTCACACCCAGCAGCAGGCTAGCCCGTGACCCTGGCTCACAGGGCAGTAATATCATACTGGGTGCTGTGTTTGGAAGGGTTCTCTCTGGGCATAGACATCCTTGGTGGTGTTGCCTTATAAAGTAGTGGCTGAGCCTGGGTCTCAAGACAACCCACAGGGTCCCATCCTAGCTTGGCCACTTACTAGCAGGCTAACTTGAGGAGGTTGCCTAATCTCTCTCAGCCTCAGGCGGCCCCATCTGCTCATCTTACAAGGATCTTGTGTGTGTGGTGTGTATGCATGTGTACATGTTTGTTTGTATGCACGAGGGAGTACATGCATGTGGACGCAGGGCTTGACATTGAGTGTCTTCTTATATTGCACAGCTGCACGAGCTAGCCAGCAAGCCCTGGAGACTATCTCCCCAGCGCTGAGATTACAGGCACGAGCCACCATGCCTGGCATTTTATGTGCACACTGGGGATCCGAACTCAGGTCCTCATGTTCGCACAGCAAGCACTTTACACACTGAGCCATCTCCCCAATGTGCTCATGGATCCTTTTGAGGGCTAAATACATATGATGACGTGTCAGTTTTCCATCCCTGTGACAGACACTTGAGAAGAGCAATTTAAGGGAAGAAAGGTTTGTTGTGGCTCGCGGTTTCAGAGGCTTCAAACCATGATCTCAGGACCCCATTACTGTGGACCTGTGGCAAGGAAGAAGACATGGCAGAGAGGACAAGGTGGAGGAAAGCTGCCCACCTCGTGGCAGCCAGGAAGGAAGGGGAGAGGAGTGAGGCTATCAGGGCCAAGGTGCAAAGCCCAAAGACTCGCTTCCTTCAAGCACATGCTTCCTCCAGGGCTCCCTTCCCAGTGAAGCCATCAATGAAGCAGCAGTGAGGCTGGAGCCCTCACAATCCAGGCCCGTCCCCAAAGCCCCACCTGAACACTGTTGCACTGGGAAGCACGCTTTCAACACACGAGCCTCTGGGGGACTTCAGCTCCAAACCATGAGGACAGCAGGCCAGCCACAGTGGACACCCAGCCAGCGTGTCAGCACTCCCACGTGGGAACGTGAAAACAGCCACAGAGATAAGCTAAGCTGTCAAACCTATGGACTAGATTTCTTGTCCGGTCTACTGGCCACTTTCTACAGGGCCCTGGAATTGACGCTTGAGACTCACTGTCTTGCTCTGCTGCCAAATTCATTTCCGCACCATTCGTGAGCAGCAACCATCAGGTATGACATGTGGAGGACACAACACTGAGCGAGTAGACACAGTCCCTCTCCCGGAAGCCACACCCCGAATAGAATCACCTTCTGTGTTCCCCCAGACACATACCCTCTGGACCACCTGACCATCACAACCTCCACAGGCCCCCCAGGTTGAGGTCTGAAGGAACGGAACGCGAGGTCACGCGTGGCACCACGACCAACTCACCCTGATGGTGTTGAGTGTCCGTGGCTTTGGAGTGGCCGAGGGAAGCAGCTCCCATGGTGGCCCAGGCCCCAGTCTCCTGAGACAGGTTCTTGTGCACGGCAGGATGAAGCAATAGGACCAGCTGTGAACATTTACGTCTGTTCCACTCTTTATGCAAAACAGAAGGTAGGTGCACCCGCTGTTTGCAGCACTGGTAACAAACTGCAGGGTCCATGGGAGCAGCAGAGGCTTAGGAAGGGCAGCTCCCGACACCCTTGCCACCCAAGGAAGGGTGGCCTCCAGCAGCAGGCAGAGCGGGGGCAGCCCCTGCAACCGTTACTAAGAGGAGTTTCTATGTGGACAGGAGCCCAGCCCCGCACGTCCAGTCTCCCTGGTGACAGGGATGGACGTGTCCACAGCTCCACGTGAGCGCAGACAGGAACAGCGCCTCCTCAAGGCGGAACTGCAGCTGACCACACACCAGGCAGCAGGCCGCACTAGCTCCATGCGGAGCCCTTGCGGGAGAGCTTTTCCACACAAGCTCTTCTGCTACCCTATGAATGCACAGGACCTGGGGAATGGAAGAGGAGACGCCTCCTTGGCTGGCCTCTGCCGGTTGCCCCAGCCCTCCCGGGGAGGCCGCAGGGCAGGAGGCAGAGGGCAGGTCTGAAAAGATCTAGGTGGCTCCCTTATCTGTTTTCTGACAGGAAGGCCCTGGGCAGCAGGTCTATGACACAGACGTGGGGGCAGCGGCTGCCTCAGGGTAGCTGGAATCCAGCAGAGCCAAGATGAGCTGGGCCCTTGGACAGCCAGTCTCCTGGACAGTCAAGCCTGCAGGGTGATCCTGCCCTCCGCTTTCGACTACTGACCTTTGTTACCGAGGCAGAGTGCACGCAGGCGCTTCTTCCTGTGACCTCACCGCCCACCACCCTTCGTGGGCTTGTGGCACAGGACACAGACTTAACTTGTCTTTCAGGGGGAGCGCAGACACTTATGTCCACTCAGTACACAGCCACAGCACCTGTACCATGGAGCCTAGAGGCTCTGGACACCCAGAGCCATCGCGTCTCTGGAATTTAGCTGTCAGACAACTGACCTTTCCCTAGATTCCCATAGAAAGTCCACTTGGAAACAGCCCTTCACATCCATTAAGCCATACGAGCCATGCTGAATGGGTAAATGGCTCAGGTCTGGAGGCAATGTTTACATCTTGAAGTGAGCACGCTCACACTACTTCTCCTGTGGGAAAGGCACCTCCAGGGGAGCGCCCCTTGGCCCGGGCACAGGACCTCCTAAGACCCCAGTCCTCCTCACAAAAGAAATGGATTCCCCAGGCCAGAGTGTCAAGGCCATCCTGATAAATGCTGTGTTCTCTCCAGCCAGTGGACAGGTTTTTATTTTTATTCTTTAAATATTTTATTTACTTATTTATTCGAGAGAGAGAAAGAAGCAGATAGAGAATGGGCACACCAGGGCCTCCAGCCACTGCAAATGAACTCCAGATGCATGTGCCACCTTGTGCATCTGGCTTATGTGGGTCCTGGGGAACTGAACCTGGGTCCTTAGGTTCCACAGGCAAGCACTACCCCAACCACTAAGCCATCTCTCCAGCCCTGCCAGTGGACATTTTTGAAGTCAGCCTGGGACATCCACACGTCAAATCCTGGCAGCCCAGCCCACAGGCCCTAGCTCCACACAGACTGAGGTAACCCCCCCCCCACACACACACACACACACGCCATGTGGTCAGGCTGCAGCAGTAAGTTCTGGAAAACACGCTGACTTCTACTTAGCAAGCTGTTGCTCATTGCTATCGAGAAAGGTGACACCAACACTTAAGTTTGACGTGACACTTGTTTCCAGGTTCTCCTCCCTGAGCCTTAAAAGTTCACAAGAGGGCTGGAGAAATAGCTTAGTGGTTAAGGCGTGTGCCTGCAAAGCCAAAGGATCCCAGTTCGATTCTCCAGGACCCACATAAGCCAGATGCGTGAGGGGCACATGCATCTGGAGTTCGTTTGCAGTGGCTAGAGGCCCTGGCATGCCCATTCTCTCTCTCTCTGCTTGCAAATAAATAAATAAATAAATAAAAAAAAGTTTAAAAATATTAAAAAAAAAAAAAAAGCTCACAAGATACGACAAAAGGGAAGGAAGAAGAAATTACTCGCCTAACCGCAGAGTGCTCATTTAGCCAAGAGGATGACTTCTTGATGTGTGGGCACGTGAGCATTTCTGAGAACGTACAGGTTCCCTCCCTCTCTGTTCTCAAAGGAAAGTGGCCAGCAGGAAAGGGCAGGGAAACTAGAGGGCTTTGGGGTCTCCAGAGAACAGCACCCAAGCGTGCTGCCTTCCACCACCCAGCGCTTGCTCAGCATGGTGCGGATAAGGATGAGTCTGCTTTCTCTGGACCTGGCTTGGAAGCTGGGAGCAGAAGGACCCTGGTCACTCCAGGGCCTAGAAGTCTCCATGCTATCTGTCACCTGCTACCTTCCTTTGTTTGACTCGGAATCGGTAAGTACCTGACGTAATCTTGGAATTTTATTTATCGAAGCCTTACGTTGGAGGAGATAGCTCCGAAGACTAACACTAAGGTCACTGCAGTTGAGTTAACCTGACGTCTGGAAGGAGCGTGCACTGTAAGCCAGGGGAGGGGATTGGCCACCTGGAAGAATAAGCCCTCTGTGGTGGCTCCATTGTAAATGTGGCCCCTACACTCATGCGTTTGAATACTTAACCTCCACTTAGTAACACTGCTCAGGAAGGACGTGGAACCTTTAGGAAGTGGAGCCTTACTGGAGGAAGTATGCCACTGGAGGCTGGCCTTGAGGTTCTCTATTTCCTCCATGACAATGACTCTAGCTTCCTGGAAATACTTCCCCTACCACGATGGACTCCATCCTCTGGAACTGTAAGCCACAGTGATCTCTTTTCCTCCTTCAGTTGCTGCTGGTCAGGTATTCTGTCCCAGCAACTAGAAAGTAACTGACACATCGCCCACCTCTTCCCACCACATGCTTCCCAGGCGGCACAGCCGGGCGACTTGCTCATTCAGTGCGTAGCGTGCATGCATTCTTTTGCAGATAATGATGGATTCACATGCGGTTGTACGAGAGATGCTCAAGAGAAAGATCCTCCAACAGTAATAGCTCCTCAAACCTCAGCACAACAGCTCAACACAGAACTGACGTGGAACTTGGATGCAGAATACTGGCTTCCTCAGGACCTTTGCACGGCCCTATGGAGACGCTCTCAGCCCTTCTCACACCCTCAGCTGCTGGGGAGCACGGGTCTGTTCTCCACCGCTGCACTGCACCACTGCCAGGATGCTGTGAATCAGGGTCCCGCAGCATGAACCCTTTGGGGGACAGGCTTTTCCCCTCTGTGTGATTCCTAGAGAGTCTCCAGTGGGGGGAGGGTCCTCACAGCTCCTTCCTCCTTGCGATTGAGTTATGCTCAGTGTTCCTGGTGCGGATGCTCCACCATCAAACCAGTCACCCACAGAAGGACATCTGGCTTCTTTTCAGGCTTGTTGGTGCAGGCGGGGCTGGCACATCTCACTCTTACCCAGGCTGGCCTCAAACG
The DNA here is from genome assembly GCA_036365145.1 of Orientallactaga sibirica. Classification (NCBI taxonomy): domain Eukaryota; kingdom Metazoa; phylum Chordata; class Mammalia; order Rodentia; family Dipodidae; genus Orientallactaga; species Orientallactaga sibirica. The sequence goes on along the minus strand of JAEOAD010000041.1, from coordinate 18,607,295 downwards.
CACAGCAATCCTCTTACACCAGCTTCTCAAGTGCCGGGATCAAAGGCATGAGCCACCACATCTGGACCCAGGTCCTCCTGCCTCAGCAAATAACTTATGTGCCATTCTGTGCATCTGGCTTTATGTGGGTGCTGGGGAGTCGAACCAGGGCTGTCAGGGTTTGCAAGCAAGCACATTTAACTGCTGAGACATCTCTCCAGTGGTTGGCTCCAGGTTTTCACTATTACAAATGAAGCTAATGTAAGCATCCATGTGCATGCATTTGAGTGAGGATGCATTTTCGTTTTCATTTCTCTAAGATAAATCCCCAGGAGTGAAGCTGTTGAGTCTACAAGACTTACACGTTTTCAAAGACATTGCAAAGTTATTATTATTCAAAATGGCTGAACCACTTGACGTTCCCATCAGCAACATACGAGTGACCCGGTTTCTTCAGCATTTGGCCATTCACTATCTTCAGTCCCAGCCCTTCTGCAGGGTGAGGACGGCCGAGCTGGTGTGGCTGGTCATCTGTGCACCTTCACCGTTGAAGTGGCCCATCCTGCTGGCTGCCACTGCCTTACCTCACAGGGCTGTCTGCTTTCGTCCTGGTGAGCTTGGGGCTACCAGTCCTTCATCACATATGTGATGTGCAAATCCCTCCTCTAAGCCTCTAGCTGTTTTATTGTAAGAAGATCAAATGTGTCAGTTTTTCCTCTTATGAACGTTTTGGGCATCTATTATAAGAATTCCATGTTCAGGGATGTAGAGATGGCTTAGCAGTTAAGGTGTTTGCCTACGAAGCCAAAGGACCCAGGTTCCATTCTCCAGGTCCCACGTAAGCCATGATGCCCAAGGTGGCACATGCATTTGGAGTTTGCAGTGGCTAGAGGCCCTAGCATGTCCATTCTCTCTCTCTCTCTCACTCTCTCTCTCTCTCTCTCAAGTAAAGATAAAATAAAATAAAAAGATTTCCATGTTCAGTCATAGGTCTCAAACATTACCTATTTTTTCTAAAGGTTTTATGGTTTTGCATTTTTTACATTTAAATATGAAATTCACTTGAGTTTTTTTTCCCAGACAGGGCTTAGTTCTTCCCCTGGCTCCTCACCCTTAGACATCCAGTTGCAGAAAGGTCAGATTCCCTGCACCACACTGATGCACCTGGGTCAAGGTCATACCTGGGGGATCTGATCCAAGTCCCCTGTCCTGCCAAGGACCTCTGCAGCCCACTGGCCCTGGCCATGCAGCAAAAGTCTTGGTTCTACAAGACGGAGTCCTCCACTTGACTCTTCCTTTCAGGATGGTTTTCCATGGAAGGGGGAGTCTTTATGGGCGCAGGGCCATGCACACTCGTCCTCCTCCTTTGCACTGGGATGAAGGCCCTGTAAAGAGGCTACCTCAGTGCCTGGTCCACTCCCCACTACCTCCCCTGAGTTCCAGGGTGCTGCACTAGCACCCTGGGACAGGAGCAGGTCTCCCTTCCATCTCGGAAGCCACGGCGAGCATCCTGGCAACTTTTCTGAGAGGGACTTTTTCAAAGGAACTTTCAAGGTAACAAAGGACCTTGTCCTGCTCCTTCCTCCATCTAAGAGGAAGCTGTGACCTCAGAGTGACCTCACTGTGCTTTCCTTACAGCACAGTCTCTTTGGCCTGGGGGACAGACACAGCACACTGTCTGCCTCTGGGCCCTTGGGATGGAGCAGGGACTCGCTGCACCAGTTTCTATTGCTATGACATGCTCACAGCATTCATCTTCGAGACAAAACCTGCAAAGGGATTGGAATGGGCTATAGCGGTGTACTGACTCACGGCTCCAGAGGGCGATGAGCTGCCTGTGGTTCCTGCAAGGATGGAGCTCTTTAGGGCACCTACGGGAGGGTCTTGGGATACACTGAGGGTCTCAGGTTTGGTTGGTATAATTTGGCCACGTAGCAAAATGAGGCCTGTATAGATTTTGGTCCTTTCCAATGAAACACAGACCGTGTTACTACTCAAACCTTCAAAACTCCATTATTACAGATGGACAAATAAAATCTGCAAATAAAAAATAAATAAAAGCTGTAAACATGGAAAAGTTTTTAAAAATCCAAAGAGAAACTCCCCAAAATGTGGTCACCCAGGTCCAGGTTTCCCTGAGGACAGGCGAAGGCCCTGGGTGGGGTAGGAGGGGTCCCTGAGACCTCTAGGGGCCACTCAGAATCCACCTGTGATGGGACCTCCACACCATTCACCTGAGTAGGAGTGCCCCGGACACACGATCTGACTCCTGAGCACACAACAAGGACACAGTGCTCGTCTTTTGATAGAATTGTCGTTGATGTGAAAGACCATTTCTAGTCTAATCAGTAGATTCGTCTCAGAAAAATCAGGCCCAGAAAATCATTGGATGCTTCAATTAGCCTGGCTGCCTGGGCCTGACACAGCCCTTCAGGCCACACCACCCTACTCAGATGTAGTCGTGGTGGCCCAAGCCTTCCTCACCTGGGGGCCATCAGTAAAATCCTGGAATCTGATAGAAAACTCAGTTTTGTCTATAATTTCACTGTCTTTAAGATGAAGGTTAGTTTTCCTTCAATCCCTAGACTGTGGCCGTGGACCCCATGACTTCCTCATGGCCCTATAGCTCTTAGCAGAGGACCTGAGCCCTCACCTCTACCACAGTGACCCTTCTCACAAGCTTCTTTCAAAGCCTGAGGAAACTTCTAGAAGGCTCATGCTGGCTCCTCACATGACTTATCTTTCATTTTTCTCCACAGAATCTTGTTGGAGAAGCCTGGGTTTGTTGTTCAAGCATGGAGTTTATCTTCAGAAACATGTGCACAGTCTCTCTCTCTCTCTCTCTCTCTCTCTCTCTCTCTCTCTCACACACACACACACACACACACACAGGGTTCCCATAGACGCACCATGGACGCTGCTGAAGCAGTGCTCACTGGAGCGATTCTGCCCTCTAGTGGACTTGTTGGATTATTGCTATCTGTGGGGCTGGATACTGTTGAACATCCCACAGCTCTCACCGACCTCCACAGAGCTCAGTTCAGCCCCAGATGTCACCCTGCTGTGGCTGAGAAACTCTAAGCAGAAGCTAAGGACGTACAAGTCCATCCATGTTGTCAGGGTGACACAGTGACCCTCCACAGGTCACGGAAGTCCACACCCATGTTTAGACATGGAGCTTTGCACGTCACCATCTGCCCCAAGCCTCTTCCCAGGTCTGACCCCTTCCATGCCTCGTCCCAGGAGTGACTCGAGATTGTATTCCCAGGACAATCACTGAAAATCATGTCCCTTGTCTGACTCTGGTTTAGCTGGTGGAACAGGTAGACTGTCTACAGACTGAATTTCAGAAGGCAGAGGGAGAAGAGGCCCGCCAGGGCTCCCGACTCCAGACAAAGAACTTTTCAGTGTCCCAGGCTCTGTAGACACTTCTCGGCTCCCTGGATTTCTTAAGGGGCCAGCCACATCTGTAGGCTGTTGCTGCTGCCTCCTCTTTGAAACTTCACCCAGCCTAGACAGTGAGAGACCCTTCTCTGTGGATGGAACCTTGGAGAAGAGTCTGGAAGAAAGAGATGCCACGAAAGACAAGCCAGCCTGTCAGGGAGGGTTCTAGAGTCTAGACTACCAGATGCCAGCCCTGCAGACAACTTTCCACAGCAGGTGAGTTTATGTTATGTGTTATGTCAGGTGGGCAGCCCAGGGACAGCAGGACAGGTCAGTGACATACCCAGGCCCCAGCATCCTCTAGCCTCCTCACTCAGGCCTCCCTGCCACAAGGTAGCATCTTCCCTTCCCCTGTGACACATATCTAAGCAGGAGGGAGGCTCCAAAGCCTCTCTATTTGGAGGTGTCTTCCTTCTCAGCAAGAGAGTCTCTAGAGGGACTTCTGCCTACATCACCTTCCCCATACCACCACCACCGGTCTGAGAGGCGAGCTGCTGGCAGGGTAGAGGGGTGGGTGTGCAATCCCGAGTAACGGGCTGACAGGATAGGAGCATGGACAGGAATCAACCGTCACACCTCTCTCCTGACATACCAAGGACTGGCCAACAGTGTTCACACCCTGACAATCACCTCAAGTGCCGGCTTCACATGATGGAGATCAGAGGCCTAGAAGAGCTCACCTGTAGCCAAGGTGACACACGGGAGGGGCCAGCTCTGTTCAAGGCACAGGCCACCAGCTTCCTGATGAGGCTTAGGAAGGACAGCAGCAGAGGCTACCAATACTGGCTAAGCCCCAGGTGACCTGTATAGTGAACAAGACCCAGTGCAGAAGCACTTCACAGGGGACCTAACACAGCAAAGGGACCAGACAGACTGCATTCTCAGGTGGACAAAGGCCTCTCTGGAATGTTAAAGGCTGTGGCTGTTATCATCTCTTTATTATTTTACTTATTTATTTATTTTTTGTTGTTGTTTTTTTCCTCTTAAACAAGATCTCACTCTCTAGCCAGGCCTGGCCTTGAACTTGAGGCAATCCTCCTGCCTCAGCCTCTAGAATGCTGGGATAACAGTGTAAATCACCACACCTGGCTTAAAATCTGTTTAGTCTAGAAAGGGGACATAAAGGGAATAGAAAGGGAGGGAGGGGGTACTTAATAGGATGGTATTGTGTATATGTGAGTAGAGGAACAGATTAATGGGGGCGGAGGGGCCTAAGTGAGGTGAGGGGAAGAGATTGAGTAAAGGAAAAGTGGAGGGAGGGCTAATCAAAATCTAAAAGGATATAAATAAGTCATATGGAAACCTACTTTTCTGGACAATGGAACACTCAGAAGCAATAGATTGTTACTAGAAAATTTTCAGTGCCAGGGATGGGATACCTTCCAGTGAGTTGTTGGCTTGGCAGGTCCCTGATACCCCCAAAACATTACGGGCCATTGCCAACACCCTTGGTTTCCCAGCAGGAATAGATGGTAAGACCCTATTGCTGAAGACTTCACATACTTGGGTGGCAAGGTCACTGAGAAATCCTGCTGGAGCTGAGCTGAAAGCCTCCTCCATGTGGACCAGCTGACAGAAAACTGCATGCAGTTCAATGGGAGAGAGAAAAAGCCAGTGAAGGTACTCAACAGTGAACACTGCAAGCTTTAAATTTGGCCAGCCAGGCCAAATGAGCCAATGGGTACAATAGTGGCATGTCTGTTATGGGGGAAACCAACTGCTCTCTAATTGGACTGGAGGCCTACTCCATGGGAGGGAATATATCCCTGATAATAAAAACCTAGGACAGGGGTAGTCATGAGCCCTAGGGGTGTAACGTCTGCTGGTGTCTGGCTAAATGTGTATACTATGCTCACCAAACTGCCAAGTAAGCACTTCTCTTAATGTTTACACTCATATATTAATGCTACTCTCACTTTTGGTTACAGAAGCCTCTCTTTGCAGATGGCGGTGACCTTGGGCTGACTCAGAAGGTACCATGGTGCTGAGAAGAAGGGTCAGAGGAGTGCTCAGCACTGAAATATCTCTAACACACCTTCCAAGGCTCAGGGTCCATTGTGGAAGAGGGGCAGAAAGAATGTAAGAGCCAAAGGAAGGATAGGACTCCTTACAACATGCTCCTCCAGACAAAAAATGGCCTGGATATCCATGACCTCACAGTGCCTGACACTACCTACACAAGACCATCATAATAGGAGGAAAAGATGATATCAAAATAAAAGAGAGACTGATTGAAAGGGGGAGGAGATATAATGGAGAGTGGAGTTTCAAAGGAAAGTGGGGGGAGGGAGGGAATTACAATGGGATATTGTCAACAACTAAAGAAGTTGTCAATAAAAATAAAAACCTGAGACCAGCACACAAACAAAAAAATCTATTTTGTTATGATGTCCCCAAGACTTCCCAGGACCTGCCAATGGGAAGTCAGAAACATGCACCCACATGGCACCACATGGGCAGGACTGCAGGTGGATGTCACTGCCACACCCCCATATGTATGGTTTGATAGGACCATGCCAGCATGGAACTTCACTGACTCTTGGGGACTGATGTTAAGGGGTAGATGGTCAAAAAACACAACCCAAAATAAATCTGTCTTTAAACTATAAGCTGCCTGATCTGGGGTCATCACCAGCCAAGCTGCCAACAGTACATCCACGGGGCACCAAGTACTCACGAGCCCATGACCACAGCACTGACGTCTGCCCCATATGTACAATGGGCACAAGGAGTAAATGACACCATTTTGCAGTTACATGTGTGTTAAAGCAATATACACTAAACCACACACACATCTGGCTCCAAAATAATACAGTCTTGCTGTAAACACTTCTTTGGAATTATGTGTATATTTAAGATAAGGTTGGTATTCACCTACTGGGTACAAGTTTCAGAATAGTGAAAGCCATCTATTTTCATGCAGTCCTGAGACCCACGGAGAGCTGACCCACATAGCCAATGGGCAGCAAATGGAACGAGACAGCCAGGGGCTCCTGAGCTGACCACAGGCAGTGGCCACCCGGAATGCCATCTGGCTTCACCTGGTGGAATTCCAGCAAAATTCCACGTTCAGCTCAGCTCATGTACTGGGCATCGGAGACACCATCATAAAAGACACCTCATGTCCCCAACAGGTACACAGGTAAAAGCCAGTCACAGTGCTTTTATCAGGCCAAAATAAGCCACTTACAAATTCCTACCATAAAACATGCCATGGCCTCAAGATTTACATAGAAAGTGTCAAGGTGATTTTGTAAATGTGTATGTGTGTCCAGTGTGTGCAAGTGTGTGGGCACATGTGTGCATGAGTGCACACGCAACCAGAGGTTGAAGCCACATGCCTTCCTCTATCGCTCTTTATTTACCGCGGCTAAGTCTCTCAGTTCGGCTAGACTGGTTACCCTGCTGACCCCAGGGATCTCGTTTCTGTCTCTTGAGTGCTGGGGTTATAGGCAGGTCACCATGTCCGCCTGGCATTTATGTGGGTGCTGGGACTCTGAACTCTGGTATTCACATTTATGTGAGAAGTTCTTTTTCCACTGAGCCATCTCCCCAGCCAAGATGTTCTTAAAGACCTAACAATTCAACGATGGAAACAATGAGAAGCGAGGGACACCTGAGAACTGTGGAGGCTCAGGTGCCCTGTTCAGATGGACTGAGGGGGACATCAGCAGAACCACACCCAGTGGGAGCCTCGCAGTACCGAAGCCCCGTGCCACCACCTCACCTGACCTGCTTTTCCTCGGTACAACTCCTCATCTGCTGTTCTATGAAGTGTTACAGGCAAAGGTGAACCTTGAAGTGTTACTGATAAAGGGAACCCTTGGTGACACCTAGAAACGGAAACCCAAAGGTGCTATTTTTTCTTTCTTCTCTGAATACTTTTGTCTTTCTCAAAAAGCAGTTCTGGGGCTGGAGGGATGACTTCGCGGTTAAGGTGCTTGCCTGCAAAGCCAAAGGACCCAGGTTCGATTCCCAGGACCTACGTAAGCCAGATGCACAAAGGGGCACACGTGTCTGGAGTTCATTTGCAGTGGCTAGAGGCCCTGGCGTGCCCATTCTCTCTCCCTCCCTCCCTCCCTCCCTCTTTCTCTGTCAAATAAATAAATAAATAAAAATAATTTTTTACAAAAACAGTTCTGGGGCTGAAAAGATGGCTTACTGGTTAAGGCTCTTGCCTGTGAAGCGTAAGGACCCATGTTTGACTCTTCAGATCCCACGTAAGCCAGATGCACAAGATGATGCGAGTGCTCAAGGTCACCCATGTGCACAAGGTAGCACACACGTGCAGGTCCTCCTGGAGCTGGGGAGCTGGTTCGGCTGGTGCCACGCTCGCCATGCTTGCATGATGGGCTGTGCTCAGATCCCAGCACCCAGGGAGGCGGGCGCAGCAGCACACGCCTGCAATCCCAGTGATAGGGAAGTGGAGACAGGAGAATCCCTGGGACTCGCTGACCAGACAGACACCCCGACTCACTTCCTCAGGTGCCATCCGTCCACTTTTTTTGAGATAAAGCACCTGAGGAACCACACTGGGGGTTGTCTGTCCTCTGGCCTCCACGAGCATACTCAGTTGAGCACTCACACACATACACACCTGCACACACACACAGAAGATCTGACAGCTTATGTTTATTTATTTATTTGAGAGAGAGAGAGGGAAAGAGAGAGAGAGAGAGAATGGGTGCACCAAGGCCTTTAGCCGCTGCAAACAAACTCCAGATGCATGCACCACTTTGTGCATCTGGTTTATGTGGGTCCTGAGGAATCGAGTCTGGGTCCTTTGGCTTTGCAGGCAAGTGCTTTAACTGCTAAGCCATCTCTCCAGTCCTTATTTTTTTAATAACAATTCCAGAATCAACAGTGACACAGTGTTATGAACTACAGAGCATATTCATTCATATTCATTTATTTTGTCTTTTCCTGTTCCAGGATCCCATGCAGCACACGTGTGACAGTCACTTTCTTGTTGCTGGGACAAAGCACCGGGCCAGAAGCAGCTTATGGAAGGAAAGGGTTTATTCAGTTCTAGGAAAGTTTCATCATGCTGGGGAAAGCGTTGCCGGGGCAGACAGCTGGGCATCACGTTTTTCATCAGCAGGCAGGAAGGAGAGAGGTGAGCTGGCTAGCACTGGTCAGCAGGGTTGGACGATAGTCCAGATCCCAAAACCTGCACCAGATCTTCCTCCAGCAAGGCTCCACTTTCCAAGGCTAAGTTTCAGGCTTACTCATAAACACATGAGGCCATGGCGACACTTAACATTCAAACCACTGCAACACGCAGGACAGGTGGCCGTCCCTGCTGCTTGGGCTCTCCTTGTCTGGTGACCTACATCGGTGTGAGGGCTGGTCAGGCCTGCTGTAGTCCCCAGCTGGACGACCAGAATCTCCTTGTGTCATATGGCGGCTGTGTTAGGGAGGACACAGAACAGCCTGTCTTGGTGACAGGCTCGCTGTGAGTGTGGCAGGGTCTCCACGGGAAGAGGCTTTCCTCCTTTGCACACTGCTCTCTCCTTTCTGGAGCCACTCAGCTCAGTGACCCACACTGAGGAAACAGGGACCAGGCCCCTGCTGGATGGTGACAGAGCCGCATCAACTACTCAGAATTCCTCTGCAAGGGACACTTGCCTCCTCTCCCCAGCAGTCACTGGTTAGTCAGTCGCTGATGTCAGCATGGACTCACAGCTATTAATCTAGACTTTGCATCATGATCCAATCTGACTTTTCTTTTTAAAATATTTTATTTTTATTTATTTATTTACTTGACAGAGAGAGGGGGAGAGAGGAAGAGAGAGAAAATGGGTGTGCCAAGGCCTCCAGCCACCACAAATGAACTCCAGACACATGTGCCCCCTTGTGCATCTGGCTAACGTGGGTCCGGGGAAATCGAACCTGGGTCCTTTGGCTTTGCAAGCAAAATCTGACTTTTTTTACTGCTCATTGTTCCAGGGTCTGCCAAGAGGCATGCAGCTGGGGGGAAGGTTCTTTCATTGGTGCCTGGGTCTCTCTGACATGCCCTGTCATTGTGGGTTTGGGTATTTTTTTAGCACTTCCTGACTCTGCCAGCACAGAGTGCTCTGTCATCGTCTATCTGTCCTGCTCTTGTCCTAGCATCAGCCGTCTCTCCGAGGAGCCTGCATCCTTTAAGCAAAGGTGGGCGTTAGACACCCAGATCCATGCTTGTTGGTAGTGGGGTGTTTTTGCTGTCTAGGCAAGAATCCAGTGTGTGTACTTGGGGTATGCATGTTTCTGCATGTGAATCCACACCTCACCTCTTCCCACCCCATCACCCTTGCTTCCCTGTCACCTCCTCCTTCACCAGTGAGAAAGCAGAGTGTGAACACCCCCCCTTGTCACCCACTCACTACCTAGCAGGTCAGTGTTAGCACATATGTGACAACGTCTGTATGTCTGTATGTGAACCTGTGTTCCTGAAGGACACTGCTTGCCCAGTGCATGGCTCATGAATGGCTCCTTCTGCCTCTGGTCTGCCCGGTTTCCTGTGTTGGCCCTGCCTGCCTCGTCCTCCAGTGGCAAGCCTGTCAAGTAGCTGATTTTCTTGTCACTCCTCCCACGCCCCCTTGGAACTCCCTCGTGATGTTTTAATTTGTAAGTGCTAAGACTCACTCCTGGGGCTGCAGAGATGGCTTAGCAGTCAAGGCACCTGCCTGCGAAGGCTAAGGACCCTAAGGTTCAACTCTCCAGATCCCATGGAAGCCACACACAAGGTGACACAAGCGCACAAAGTTGCACATGTGCAGAAGGAAGTGCACGTGCCTGGAGTTCGATTGCAGTGGCTGGAGGTCTGGCGTGCCAATTCTCTCTCTCTCTTTTGTTCTCTCTCACTCATAAAAAAATTACAATACACACACACACACACACACACACACACACACACACGGTGGAAAGTGATTGAAGACACCCAATATCAACCTCCTGCCTCCACATGCACAAGCACACATGTGCACCCACACATATATATATGCATATACACGTGCATGCATGCATACTATACACACAAATAAATAAATAGAATTTGATGGATTTTGATATTCACATAGCTTTGTCCATGTACCACTACAGTGTCATAGTTTCACTGCCTTAAAAATTCTCTAAGCTGGGGCTGGAGAGATGGCTCAGTGGTTAAGATACTTGCCTGCAAAGCCTAAGGACAAGGGTTTGATTCCCCAGTGCCCACATAAAGCCAGATATTCAAGGTGGCACATGCATCTGGAGTGTGTTTGCAACTTCTGAAGGCCCTGGCATGCCTATTCTATCTCTCATAAATAAAGAAACAAATAAATAAATAAAAATATTTTTAAATCCTCTAAGTTGGTATTGTGGTACACTTAAGAAGCTGAGGCAAGAGGTTGTGAGTTCAAGACCAGCTTGGTCAGGGCTGGGCATGGTGGTGCATGTCTTTAATCCCAGAACTCAGGAGGCAGAGTTAGGAGGATCACTGTGAGTTCAAGGCCAGCCTGAGATGAATTCCAAGTCAGCCTGCCTCAAAAACAACCAAAGAAAACAACAACAACAAAAACAAAACAAAACAAAACAAAACAAAACAACCCAAAGCCTGGAGAGACTCTGTCTCAAAAAACCAGCATTGGGGTGGCGAGATGGCTCAGCAGTTAAAGCACTTGCTTGTAAAACTTGGTGGCCTAGGTTCAACTCCCAGCACTTCTATAAAGCCAGATGCACATCTAAGGTTCTCCTGAAGTGGCAAAAGGCCTGGAGTGCCCATCCTCTCTGTTTCTCTCTCCCTCTCTTCCTCGCTCTCAAGTAAATAAAAATACCTTTTAAAAGCCAGTTCTGGCCTCTCTGGTATTTCGATTGCTTTCCTTCTCCACGCTGTCACAGAGCAGAGCTCTACAACAAGCCTTCCGGCTGGCCCGACACGTCACGGCGTGGAGTTCTACCACAATCACAATGGCTTCCCTCAGCAGCGTGGGTTTACGGTCGCCCCGCAATGTCTCCTGGCTCTGTGCTCGTTTCTTCTTATCCTTGAAGAACATTCATTCCCTTGTCCGTTTGACCAGTTTCTTCATTCCCGGCCTGCTTCCTCCAGGTTGGGACGTGCTGAGAGCCTCCATGTCTTCAGGGCTTGTGAGGGTGCTGCTCTAAGCACCCACATGCAGCTTCCTGTGGAGGTGAGTTCTCTCATCTTCGGGGTGAAGCCAAGAGGCAGGACTGCTGGCCATGTGTGTTTAGTCTCCACAGAAACTGCCCCATCTTTCCCCCTGTCCTACGTGACTCCATGTCCCCAGTGCGTGCTCTGGGTGGGACCCTGTTTCCATGTCTGGGTGGCAGATGACTAGTCACTTTCCAGGATTCGCCACAACAGGCATGGGGGGGGGCTTGTTCCTGTTTTAACGTACTTCTCTCATGACGTGAATCTGGGCACCTTTTCTGGCATCGAGGTTTGCTCAGCATTGTCCCAGCAGTGCGCTTCAATGACAAACAGGAAGGAAGAATGTCTGAGGGACTGTGTGAGGGAAGGAAGCGTCTGTCCAAACAGAAGAGAAGCAAGTGGCTCCTGGTGACAGTGACCGTGTCCATGGTCAGCGCCCTCCCAGCTGCAGCTTTGGCCAGAAGCCATCACCTCCATTGTCACAGAAGCAGGACGGAGGCCTACAAGTGTCCAGCAAGGCATTAGGTGGCCACGGCCAGGGCTGGGAGGGAGGGGGAGGAGCAGCGAGCGTGCTGTCGGCTGGTTCAGACACCCATACATCGGGCAGCTTTCCTGGGGAGCTGCAGGGGTCACCTGGAAATGAGCTTCAAATCCCCACAGAGCTGTTTACTGATGGCCGAAGAGATGGTGGGGAGGTAGCTCACACCCCTAGGGAAGGAAAATTGCTTCGTCTCATTTCTGAGCCTCTGAGTGGCACAGGGACACCAGAGCCCACTGCAACGTCTCTTACTGATAGGCAAGTTAGGCGGGAACATGCAGGCTGGCCGAGAAAAGTTCCAAGCAGGAGGAAGGACTGGGAAACAAGGAGAACGCAGGGCTGGCCTCCAGCAGCCGTCTTATGAACCAGGGCTTTTCGGATTTCAGTTCCCAGATGAGGGCTGTCTTCCAGCCTCGCCAGGGCAGGCTGGAGTTGGAAATTCTTTTGGGCCTGTGCTCCTAACTAGTTATCTAAAAATGTGAGACTACCTTGCTCCTGATCTCAATTAACTCTTTTTTTTTTAATTTATTTATTTATTTGCAAGCAAAGAGAGAGAGAGAGAGAGAAGAGTGGCAGACAGAGAGAGAATGGGCACGCCAGGGCCTCTAGCCACTGCAAATGAACTCCAGATGCATGTCCCTCCTTGTGCATCTAGCTTATGTGGGTCCTGGAGAATCGAACCGGGATTCTTTTACTTCGAAGGCAAATGCCTTAACCACTAAGCCATTTCTCCAGCCCCTCAATTAACTCTTAGTTCTCCTACTAAGCAGAACTAGGCCCAGTGGGCCTCCCCTGCTCTGTTCTACCTCTGGGGCTGAGGCATAGTGCTCCCCACCACTATGACTGGTGGGCATCCTCCAAACTGGCAGAGCAAAGTCACATGTACTCTCGCCCCCCTCAGCCTAGAAGGAGGCCTTCCTGCTCCTTCTTTGTAGAGCCCACTGTGCGCTCCACGTCCACAGGAGTCCTTATGCAGCCCCTCCCAGTGTCCCTTCCAGATGAACAGGCTGGACAGCTGTCTGTCCAGTCAGTTACGCGCCCTGTGCTGTTTCCTGTGGGTGGGCTCCTGGTCCCACTCCTCAGCCACACTGGGCACTCTAGTCTGTAACCACACTCCAGCACAGGACACACTGCATTCCTAGGGGTACTGGTAACCCACCACACTCACACCACACACTCCAGTGTACACACGCCACACACATGCTCATATACACACAGGCAGCACACAACACTACACACACATACAGACTTGACTGTCATGACTGCTCACCAGGATGAAGGCCACTTCTGCATTCTGTGCCAACAAAGGGAAGAAAACATTTTCCATTAGATAACTGTGGAATGGCGCTCTGAAGACGTTCCCTCCTTGTTAGGGACTGAGCCACAATCTGAACACTTGGCTCATGTCGGCGAGGTGACGTGGGCTTCTCTGCCAGGCTCAGTGCCCAACTCACAAAGTCCTGATCATCACTTCTCACCACAGACGTGGAGAAGGCCAAACTGCACAGGGACGGGAAGCAGTCCCAACAGAGGTCACTTCAAATGCTGGTGCACAGCACACGTCACGGGAGGCACGAAACCGCTCAGAGTCTGCGCACGGTAGCAAGAGAAGGAAAGGCAGCTGCACAGCACTTAACTCACCGGTCTTCAGACTGGAGCGAAGTGAAATCACAGAGAACCCCAATGGCCTTGGACCCTTCCAAGCATGCGGAACTTCAATATTGCAGCTCAAATACATTTCATGGCCCACTTGATTACAAATAAAAAATCGCATCTCAGAGCTCCAGAGGGTACTGATTAAATGAATACTGTTGCCAAGATCAGAACGGAAAAGTCTTCCAGGTGTACTGAGATCTAACTTTCACTGAGATAAGACTGGAAAACAAACATGGGAAAGCCCAGCTAGCAACAGTCACAATCGCAGGGCGGAGTTCACATCTTGCTATTTGTTCAAGGCGTTTCTAAGCTTCTTTTCAAAGCAAACGGTGACATCCAACATTGTATAGGAAAATGACATTAGATATTATAAATATTGTAAAATCTTACCTATCTCCTTATGGAAGAGATAATTAAAATAAAGACTAAAAGTTACATTTTCTATATTTCTCTATTTTACATGAATTTAAGTCAAAGAACATAACAAGAGGCCTTGAGTCCCATGGCCACAGGGAGAGCCCCTCAGGGTGCTTAGTGGTGGCCAGAGACCTAGAAGATCCATGTGCTCGGAACAGAGACAGCTTTGCTGGAAACACAGGAGGAGGACAGGAAATGCCAGGGAGACAGTGGCCAGCAGGGCCGAGGGACTCCTGCCTGGGACAGCCAATGCCTCTGCCCATCCTTGCCAAAGGCTCAGGCCAGGAAAGAGGAAGAAAAATGTCCACACGGTGGGAATGGTTCGAGGTGAAACGGGCAACCCAGACAACACCTTGGCATGCCTGGGGGAGCCAAGACAGACAGGCACCAACGGATGTGGTGACGCTTGGTGGCCAGCATGTCCCCTTGGGTGGTTCAATGTTATGCACACACTTCAGAGAACTGTGTGGCTTTTTCTAAATCTCACCTTAATCACAGAAAGTACCCCAAATCTGAGAATCTCAGGGAAAGGTCTACAGGGAACACAGTTGATGGAAAACCCATACATTACGAACGTGATACTAATCACTGTCTGGACCGACAGCTGTGCTCAGGTTGAGGCGCGCGCACAGACCTGGGACACCTGGGCACACGCTTTTATTCAGCTCCTGGGGAACTTCCTGCAGAGGCTTGGATTCACCCTTCCTGTTTCAGCTAATACGTCCTGTTCATTTTAATTAAAGGATGAAAAACACTGGCCACTTCTGTTTAGTCCATCTAGGAGCCAGGGTCACAGGAGGCTGGGGACCAGACAGGGCTCTGCAGGCCCCAGAGAGGAGCCCAGGACCGGCATTTCTGTACACTGTCCCCTCCCCGCACACCTGGGAGCAGATATAAGACTGGTAACCATTCTTCCAGTATCAACCAGTAACACACCAGCCAGTTTCCAGATGACTGTAAGCTCATGTTCACTAAAAATATTTTTCAACAAAACATCAGGAACTCCTGCCAGCTTCCTGAATGACAAGAGTCCCAAACACAGAAGACACTCAAGGATCATGAAGGTTAAAGTGAGAAGTTAGTCATTGGCATCTGAGCTGCTAGCACCATTTCCACAAGCCCTGCGGAGTGGATGGGCACCTACCCAGACAAGATTAGCAAAGAGAAGCACTTAAATGCTTGCTCACCATGTCCCTTGCCTTTAATTCAGCTGGCTAATGAAATCACCTCCCTTAGATGAGGTATTGTGTTAAATCCATACAGAGAAAAAGCAAGGAATCTCCCAGGAAAGGTACATGAACTTTGGGTGACACACAAAGAGCCCAGGAAGCTGCTCACAGCCCATGGGGTTATGGGAGAACATCTGGAAGGGCAATGAGAGAGGCCAGTGGTCCAGCATATATGTGACATGCTCCTATCCCAGCCACGAGAGCCAGGATCAACCCATCTGTAGCCATCCGGTACGGAGTGCACAACCCGAAAGACTACAATCGAGGCAGCTCATTCATTCTCTATCCAGCTGAGATCAGGATCTACTGGAAACACTAGAGATAATCAAAAAGCCAATTTCCTTCCAGCCACCAGTTCCTGGGGTCACTTTCCTTCCTGAAACTGCCCTGCTGCTGATTGCTTTCTGAACGCCATCAGCCATCGCTCTTCAAAGTGGGAGGGGGGGTCTTCTTCCCCAAGCTCTTGCCACTTCACCCCCAGCCCCTGCCCAGCAATCATACCACAAATGCCATCAAAGCATTACGTTCAGCTGCATGCAACCAAGGGCTGTAGAAGGTTGGAGCCAGGAAACAGCACTTGGTGATTAAGTCTATCAGACATTATCCAAGTGAACAAATGTATTTTACTTTCCCTTTTTGATTTATTTATTTATTAGAAAAAGAGGGAGAAAGAGAGAATGGGTGCATCAGGATCTCTAGCCACTGCAAATGAACTCCAGATGCATGCACCACCATGTGCATCTGGCTTACATGAGTTCTGGGGAACAGAGCCTTGAACTGGGGTCCTTCGGCTTCGCAGGCAAGTGTCTTAACTGCTAAGCCATCTCTCCAGTCCTTAACAGAGTACTGGTAACTGGTCATGGTCATGGTCAGTGTATTCTCGCCACCCTGCACACTCAAGAGTCAGGTGACAGAGGGTCATCTGGAAAGTTGGCCCATGTTCCCAGTCAGCGCTTGCTGCCTGGCCCACTGGGATCACAAGCTCAGTGCTTTCGTTTCCTAAAAGGTCTGGGCACTAGTGCTAATGTGGCCTTGGTTCTGGCAGTGTGACAGCAAGAGCCCTACAATACAGAAGATGGACAACATGCACTTGTGTGCGTACACGCTGTGTGTTCCTGGGCTTCCGCGTCCATGCCTGCACTGCATGTGTTCATGTGTGCATGTGCTTGCCTGTGTGCTCACTCCTGCCCCTGTGTACTCTCAGCTGTATGACAGCGAGAAGTTGTCAAGGGAGGAGCCTCCACCTGCACCCCAAAGATGCGCCATGCTCGGGAATGTGGCTCCCCAGCATCTTCGGCACACTGGAGTAAGTGTGCTGTTCCGTTGGTCTGTCTACCTGCCCAGAGATGAACTGCTTGGTAGGGAAGGCCCAGGCCTGGCTGGCATGCAGAGCACACTTGGAGCCTCCGGCAAGGGTAGGTCCGAGGCAGTGTCAAGCCTCTGCTCCAGCACTTCAGTTTGCCATATGTGGTGACTGTATGTAGGGGTGTGTGTGTGTGTGTGTGTGTGTGTGTGTGTGTACATGCACACATTGGCGTGAGATGGAAGCTCCCAGTCCTTTCCTGAGGGGCCATTCTAGGCTCAAAAGGCATCATGGCAAAGGTGGCAGAGTGTTTTGTTGTTGTTGTTTTTTGTTTTTGTTTTGAGACAGGGTCTCATAAGCCCAGACTGGCCCTCAACTCACTATGAAGCCAAGGATGACCTTGAACTTCTGATCCTCCTGCGCTGTCATTATAGGCAGACACCATCGTGTCTGGCTGGAGCTGTGGTTCTCAGCACCCTCTGGTGCACAGTGCAGTGACAGTGAGGTCCAGGGTCCAGGAAGAGATTTCAAGGAGTAGCCAAGCCAGAGACGAGACCTGTGAGGCTACCCACAGAGGCACATACTGTGGACATGCAGGTGAGGGGTACAAGGAACAGAGCACCCCAAAATCAGAAGAGCCAAACTGAGCATTCCATTGAGGAGCCCTAGAATCCAGGGAGCATTGAGGCCCTGGGAGCCAGGCACAGCTCAGGTGGCAGGCTGGTCAGAAGGGGGTATGCAGGGCCTCCTCAGAGCCATGCAGCCCCAGCAGCTGTCCAGCAAAGAAGGAAGTGGCTTTCACCTGGACGGCCAGCTCTGACTGAAAAGAAGATGGACTGCAGGAGTCCCTAGCCCAAAGGAATCAGGATAGAGATTCAGCAAGGACGGGGCTCAGGAGGAGCAAGGTCCACAGGCCACTGTGAGCTGACCTGGTGCCTTGTCTTCATCAAGAGTCCACCTGGCACAGGTGGCAGGCCTAAATGGCAGGCACCCAGCAGGCCAAATGGGATAAGCATTTCCACAGCTGATGATGAGATGGTTAAGCGCAAAGTTCTGGAACAACTTGGCCAAACACTGTTGTGGTAGCTGCTGAAATGAAGAAGGCTGAAGGAAAGCCAAAAACACAGAGAGGGCTGCAGACTGCAGCAAGCGAGCTGGAGAACAGCTTTACCCGTGTTTACCCAGTGAGGCCCAAGCCTCCGCGTGACCTCAGAGACAGGAGTGCGTTGGCAGAATGTGGGCATGGACTGGGAATGTGGCCTGTGCATATGGCTCCTGCTTAGCACATCAGGATGGCGGGCGGCTCTGGCAGAAATCTGGGTGTGCTGGCCTCCAGACTCACCAGCCACCCAGCCAGCCACCTCTGGAGACACACAAGGACAGAAAGCATGGGCCCAAGCACTTTGCACATCCCGTCCAAGGCATTGCTGTTCACGATGGCTAAGAGGCAGATGAAGCCCACAAGTCCATCGGCATGCGCGTGGCTCAGGTGTGACACTGAAGGGGACTCTGACACCAGCCAGGACACGGATGATCCTGATGCTGCGCTGAATGAAACTAGCTCGTCACAAAGGGACAAACACTCTGCGAGGACACCAAGGCCCATGGAATCGTCAGACTCGCCCAGACAGAAAGCAGAGTGGCGGCTGCCAGGGGCTGGGCCTGGAGTTCCCGCCAGGAGGATGAGCGCTCTGGAGAGGCGGGCAGTGTCCTCAGCGGAGTGTAGTTCGTGTGCTGAAAAGTTAAGGTGGTGACTTTTGTTATGGCTATTTTGTCACTATGAAATTAGTACTAATCTCAAAAAGATCCACTCTGGGGACTAAGGAGATGGCTCGGTTGGTAAAGAGCTTATCCCACAAGCACCAGGACCTGAGCTCCATCCCCAGTAGCCAAGCAACTGCTGGGTGTGGTAGTGTGTGAGTGGAGTCCCAGTGCTGGGAACTTGGGAGACCTGGGAGACCCCTGGGGCTTGCTGGCTTGTCACTCTAGCCTCACTGGTGAGCTGAGGATAAATGGGAGACCTTATCTCAAAGGAGGTAGACGGCGCTCCTGAAGATGAAACCTAAAAATATCCATATTTAGTTGTGACAGAAACAGTTTTCACATCTCAAAGGGCCTCCAGAATAAGCTGGGCTGAGCCCTTGTGTGGGGACCCAGGCAATAGGAGGACATGAGGCCAGGGAGCAGCTAAGCTTGGCTCGGGTCACAGGCTCTGAACGGCTGCCTCCTCTGTCTACAAGGAACAGGAGAGTGGACAGAGGGCTCTTCTCTTTTTTAAAATTTAATTAATTAATTAATTAATTTTTTTTGTTTTGGTTTTTTGAGGTAGGGTTTAACTTGGGTCCAGGCTGACCTGGAATTCACTATGTAGTCTCAGAGTGGCCTTGAACTCATGGCGATCCTCCTACCTCTGCCTCCCAAGTGCTGGGATTAAAGGCTTGTGCCACCATGCCTGGCTCAGAGAGGGCTCTTCTGCCCAAGCTTGCACACAGATCATCAAGCTGCCCACTGGAGTCCACGGTAAGGGACGGCATCTAAGGGCTTTACCAGATTAGCTACCCCCCTGGCCTCCAGGACTCTGGATCAGGAAGGCTCAGTGGGGACGAGGAGAAGGAAGGAGCCATCTGGTGAGGTTGTCCAGGGTCAAGACCTACACAGCGGTGCCCTGCAGCCTCGGCACCTCCTCAAGGGCTGGGGCAGCTGCCGCTGATGTCCCTTGTGGCGAGTGTAGGGTGTGCAAATAGGTGGCGAGGCATGGGTGACGTGATGGGCCACAGCTGGAACCCGGCTTTCTGCTCTACACCCCGTGTCTCTCATCAACAAAAAGGGCTGTTGGTCTTTCCAGAGCCCGAGGGAGCTGCAGATGAATTAAGAAGGGAATCAGAGGGCTCGTGTCAGCAGTCTGGGAATGGCACTGTGGGCTGCTCCTAGGATGGGTTCAGCTGATGCCCATGGGGCTTTCCTGGCAGCCTAGGGAAGGCCAGCCAACATCGGCTGGTGTCAACTGGCACCAGGCTTAAGCTACCAGCACAGCTCATCGGCACCACACTGAGCCATGAGGGACTGGTCGCCACCTAGCTAGTCAACAATGCCCAGGGGTTTCTGCCGAATGGGCCTCACAGGCCCCTTAGGGAGCTCCACTTCCCGACCTCCTTCTCCCCTCACTCTGGGGACAGCTGTCTCTTTCCCATGGAGAAGTGTGAGTACGCCTTGTTATCGTGAAAAGGCTTGGTCTCCCTGCCCCACCAGGGGTCCACCGCTAGTCTCCAGCTGCTCCTTTGGGACAAGACAGTCACTGGAGGGACAGAAACCAGGTCTCTAAATCTCAACATTAACCATCTAGCTGTGAGTGCCACACAAAACACAAGCCCACCCTTCAGCCAGGTTCACGTGACCCCTGTCTGCCCGAGCCGGGCCTTCACGGGAGGTGTGGTTCAGGACTTGGTTCTGGAACCCTGAGCCAGGGTCATCAGGTCAAGCATCCTCCCACAGAAGCAAAGCACACGTGCTCCACGCTGGTGCCTGGATAGTGAGGGTGTCACCACAGATGCTCTCAGAGGGACCTCAGACGGGGACTCAGCAAAGACTCTGCCCAACTGGCCCAGCTGGCTGGGATGATGGCCACAAACAGCAGTCTGGGCCAGGCTGGGAGAAACTGCAGGGATGAGCACGCAGTGAGAAGCCTTCATGTGGCCTGGGAGCCTCGCTGGGGCTTGTCAGCCAGGAGCAGAGGGGCGGGCCTCTCCAGAGAGCCGGCTGCACACCCCCCTTAGTGGAATGCACCCACCTGCTAAGCCTGCTTCCGTCTTTCCTTTGGGAGTTCAGTGGGAAGGCACAACATCAAATGGTTAAATGCAGGCAAACCCCACACCACTCAGCCCTTCCTCTAGTTAGAAAACTCACACAGGCTTACAGGCTGACCAGGGCCAGGCGAGAGCAGAAGTCTCCTATAGAAAGCCCAAGCCCCAGGAGTCTGGGGGTTCACACTTCCAGCCTCTCACGTGTCCTTTCTGGTAGGGAGACTGGTTTGCCGACCAGTAAGAACTTCACTGAGGGCTGGAGAGATGGCTAAGCACCTACGGCGCTTGACTGCAAAGCCAAAGCACCCAGGTTGGGTTTACCAGGACCCACATAAGCCAGATGCACAAGGTGGCGCAGGCATCTTGAGTTCGTTTTCAGTGGCTGGAGGCCCTGGCGCACCCATTCTCCCTCTCTCTCTCTCTCTCTGCTTCTTTCTCTCTCTCTCAAATAAATAAAAATAATTTTTTAAAAAAGAGAACGCCATTGAATGTTAAGATGACACCATATCAAATTCAAGGCACAGTCTTTGTTTTTTAAAAAAGGAAGCAGAGACTACAAATAGTTCCCCTTCTGCTACACTGTGGTTTCTTTAAACCCCAAGATCTATTTCTCTGAGCCCGAGCCAGAGCCAGCCTCTCTTCATCCTGCTCAGTGAAGTGGCCGTCAAGAAGGCAGTGACCACGCACCACAAGACACTCTGTGCCCAGAGCTGGGGGTAGGAAAAAGCGCATTAACCCCGTCGCGCGGGCCCCCGCACAGGTGGGGCGTTAATTGCTCATTGGGTGCCTAGAAGCTGAGCACAGGACTCTTGGGTTCAATCAGCAGTGAGACCTCAGGCATAAGTGGGAGGCTTGGAGGGCCAGCACCTACCTGGGGGTGTGGCCATGCCCTCCGGTTTGTCTGGAACAAGCCTGATGCCATCAGACACGTCCACTTGGTGGTCCACCTCTTCCTTTGAGGCTCCATGGGCAGGCTGTTGGGGAGAGCTGAGGCCTCTGAACTTCTTGCACAGGGTAAATGGCCAACAGTCAGACATGAGGCTGTGGTATCAAAAGAAAAGAAGGTCTGAGAACTGTTTCATTAGACAAAACCCACTAGGTTCAGTGGTTAGCATTTATTTATTCCAAGTGGATACGTCTCCTCCACTGTATTGGTATCCAGTTGAAAATCAGCTTTTTTTTTTTTTGGTTTTTCAAGGTAGGGTCTCACTCTAGCCCAGACTGACCTGGAATTCACTCTGTAGTCTCAGGATGGCCTCCAACTCACGGCAATCCTCCTACCTTTGCCTCCTGTTTGCCGGTCATGGTGGCACACACCTTTAATCCCAGCACTTGGGAGGTAGAGGTAGGAGGATTGCCATGAGTTTGAGGCCATCCTGAGACTACAGAGTGAATTCCAGGTCAGCCTGGGCTAGAGTGAGACCCTACCTTGAAAAAACAAACAAACAAACAAACAAAAAAGATTAAAGAAAAGAAAACCAACTTTCTCAGGGCTGGGCAAAAGTTCAGTGGTTAAAGGTCCAGGGTCAGATCCCCAGTACCTACATAAAACCAGATGCAGAAAGTAGCTCATGCATCTGGAGTTTGAAGTGGCAAGAAGCCCTGGCATGCACGCGTGCGCACACACACACACACACACTCACTCTCTCTCAATAAATAAATTTAATAAATACCAAATAAGTAAATTTAATAAATAAATATTTAAAATTTTTTAATCCTCTTTCTCTTATAAATACTGAAATAAGGGATTGCATAAAACTAGACTGACCTCTGCTGCTTCAGGGTGTGGAGAAAAGCCTAGACTTTCTCCTTGACATTCAAGCTCTTGTTCCAAGGGCATAAAGGCCTGGTTCTCCGGGTTTTGATGGCTAGTTCACTGGCCTGCCAAGTTTTCAAAGCCAAGCTGGTGGCTTATTCAGATTACCTCAAAACATTTTGAAATCATCGGAGCAAGAAGCCTGACCTCTAAGGTTCCAGAACAAACATTACTCTTCCTCCAGGGGAAGTCTGGCAAACACTGGGGTGATGCTTTGGGGGAAGTGATCTTGAATTTAAGGAGCACACTGCTCACTTTCTCAGGAGCCACAGAGAAGGTTCGGCTGCCCAGGGATGCCCTAACCCTCAACCAGGCTCTCTGGCCGACCCTAAGCATGTGTGACTCACTGGACTTTTCCCGCTAGCTTAATGCCTACAGGTCCTTCAGCGAGAAGGAAGAGTGAGCAGTCCCGCCTGCCATCGTGGTGGGTCCCCAGGAGACCCATCTTGTGTGCTGCTGCTCCCTCTTGCTGTGTCTTCCAGCTCTGCCACCCCTCCCTCGGACTACACCAACTCAGGACGGGGAGGGTTACAGCCCCGGCTTCAAAGTCCCTGCTTGGCCTCTGCAGAGGCCGCTTGGGGAACACCATCCTCCAAACCTGACCATCACCCTCTTCACCAGAACACAGCTGGTTCCGTGGGATTTCCTCAAGGAAGGGGGGGTTGGGAGGGCCGTCAGACTCTCACCTCTGCGCCACTCCTCCTGCGCTCCCCGCCAGATGCATGTAATGTATATGGTGTCATGTTCTCATACAGTGAGTGAGTGGAGGAGTAACTGCACCTGCATGGCTATGGGGAGTCACCATCCAGGTGGGGTTAGAACCCATGCGGTTGTAAGTGACCCCTTGCCCATGTCCTGTGAGTGACCCCTTGCCCGTGTCCTGTGAGTGACCCCTTGCCCATGTCCTGTGAGTGACCCTTTGCCCATGTCCTGAAAGTGGACTTTGATGAACTAGTGATTTTGGTCTTGTGGATGGCCTGTCTGTGGGGAACAGACATTTCTTTATAACTCCCAGGAGAAAGTTCCTGCAACACCCCTGCATTGCCACCACCTTCCTAGCACCTCCTTAGCGTTTCTTCAGCCAAGCCCACATCCCACCTGGGGTTAGAGGCCTTTCTCTGGCTCCTCTGCCCTTTGGGCAGCTCTTTGCAAGGCCATGTCTGGATCTAGGAAGATGACTGCAGGCCTTGGGCCTGAGAACGCCAGCCTCCAGGCCCTGAAGATTGCATTCGGATCTACTCATTTGTACAATCTCAAGCTTGGCGTAACCCCAGGCACCAGACAAGTGTCAATAGGCTGCAGGTTTTCTGTGTCCACTATGAAAGGCCAGCCTGGGTGGCCAGGTGGTGAGTCTGTGTCCTGGAGCCTCATGAGGTGCCTTGCACACAGGTTAGAGATAAACTTGTCTACAGCCATTAACAGTCACCCGGAAGCATGAAGGTGGCAAAGCACAATGACGATCCAAGGCAAAGTCACTTCACTGTCACTCATGTGCTCAACTGATGTCCACTACGTACTCACTTATGTCACCTGTCAGAGCAGCTTCTGCCCTTGTGCCAGTGGGCAGACCACAGCAGCAGGGAAAACCCAATGCCAACACGTGGGAAGGAGGGAAAACCCAAGGATGAGAGAGAGCAGCAGTCCAGGCCCCGACACCTCCTAGGCCTGCTGTCCACGCAGAGGGGAGAGAACGTGTGGGAGAAGTCCAGCGACGCCCCTCACTTCAATGCCCCAGGCTCCAGTCCACCACTCAGGGTCACTGACATGGCTGTCCCCAGCCGCTTCCCCTGTACACCACCTCTGCCCCACGCGCAGTGCCTCTCTCTGACAGGAGTCTGTCCTGTGACTGACACATACAGAAGTGACATGCAGACTTGCTGAAGGGAGGTGGTCACTTTCCTGTGTCTACACACAGTTCCCTAGATTTCTCTTTATTCCACCTTGGAAATTTCAGTAATGCTCTCTATTTTGTCAGTGGTCAGAGTCCCTGAGCCTGCTCAACTGCACACACACAGGCCGCTCTGCAGGACCTATGAGGACCTGTCCTTCCAGCTCCAACATGGCCCTCAGCATTCTTGGGAGGAGCAGGTTTCCTGTGAGTCCATTGAGCTGATGGTGGTGGCCGCAATGTGTGGCACAGCCACTTGTCATTCTGGGCTCTTGACACTTGGTCCAAGGAGATTGGCCCTCTCAGGTGTCTCAGGGTCTCTTGGTAGCCATGGAGTGTCCACTGTCTTATGGAGTTCTGAAATCTGCACTTGAAGAAGCCAGGAGGGATCATCACGGGGCTACAGTGGCCTGAAGCCACGTCATGTGCACAGGCACCACCAGTCTGGAGAGTGTCCCATCACACCCAGCCGGCCACACACAGTCAGCAGCCCAGAGGGGAGCAGTACACGCTGCCTGCTGCTCTAATATCTTGAGTGGGTTTTCTCACCTTTGTTTGGACCCTGAACGGTCCTGCCCGATGTGTGCTCCTGCATGCCAGGCACTACAGAGGAAGCCTTCTCAGGAACCATAGGATGCAGGCACCAGACCAGAACCTCCAGCTTCACACTGGGGCATTCAGGACGACTTCTCACCTGAGCCAGCCAAGCTAGGAAGGGCAAAGGCAGCGAGCAGCAAAGAACCAGCTGGGTGCACACAGCACGCTGAGTTCCTGTGCTCAGCGTGACACTTCTGATGGCCGCATGTCCAGGGGCCTCAGTTGGCCCCAGCCAGTTAACCTGTCTTACTCATTACTCCAGAATCCTCTTTGGTTTCTAGTTTCATCTTCCCATTTTTATACGTTATTTAAGTAACCTTCAAGGCAGTGGCCTCTCTTCTGAGGTGACCACCTTTACGATGTGGAGACGCCAGTCTTTGCGAGACAAAGTCTGCACTCAGGGATCCTCAGGTAGAAGACAGCTGAAACTGCAGGAAGGGTGCATTCCCCAGGAGCCTCAGTGGTAAGGGGGTACACATCCCGGTGTCCTTCAGGTTCCTCTGAGGCAGGGGTGCAGGGAGACAATAGTTCCTGGTGCTCTGGATAGCTGCCCCAGAAATAAGGGAGTCCTGGGCACCGAGACCTTGTGACCAGGCCAGCAGTGTGCCCGCACCATCTCTGACCTGCAGACGCTCCACTCTTTGCCAGGCTTAGACATACAGAAATCTGTGAAGTCGCTGCAGCAGGTCTCTCTCATCTTCCAGAAGGTGTGCTGGCTCTTGTCCACAGCCAGTCTTGGAGCTTGAGTGGCTGTCTCCCCAGGCTCGGCCCAGACACCGTGAGCAAGGCATGGGGGTAGGAGTGGAGCTAATGGGAGGTCTGAAAGAGCTTGGGCTCTTCTCGTACAGAGACTTAGGGGGCTCTGGAGGCTAGGAGAGGTGGAAGACAGAGTGGAAGTCCCTCTTCCCACAGCTGACAGAAACTAGGACAGAACTTGGAAAACATCCCTCTGAGACCAGCTTTGAGACAGTTAGCCCACAAAGTCTGTTTATGAGACGCCCTCCCCCCACCCAGGAACCCCTCCCCAGACAGGACAGCACCCCACCCCCACCTGGCCAAATGGGTGTCCTGCCTGCCAGGAGAGCACTGCACACTCCACCAGCAGTAACCCTGGGGAAGGGATGGCACTTTGTTTTGGTGGCCAGTCGCTGCCAGGGCCACACATCCTGGGGCCTCCCACACCTCCCCAGCACATCCTTTGGGTAACTAGGGACCTTAACCGTTTCCCATCCAGAGCCTGTGGCTGCCCTGGGTGCAGTTCTGTCATAGCCAGGCGCGGGGATGAACTTGCTGGTGCTCGGGGTCTGAGCAAGTCCCCAGCAGCAGCAACCCCAGGCAGGGGGCTGATTAAAAAGTAACTCATACTGGGAGACTTTGGAACCTCCCACTAGGGGCGTGCTTACTTCTAACCTGCACAGGCTCAGACTTCTTGGTACACAGGCAAAGTAGCCAGCTTGTCCCCCCACAACCTGGGCCATCGGAGAACTGGGTGCAGGGTTCAACCTTCCTGCCTTGTTGGGGGGGGGGGTTGGCACCTATCCTGGACAGTGGAAGGGATTAGAAACTGGCTTTAGGAAGCCCTGCCTCCAGCAAGTGACGCCTCTCTTGGGTTTATAGCATCCTCCTCCAGGCGACCCTGGGGGTGTGAGGAACCCCACTTTTAACAGTGGGGACACCGGTGAGAGATCCCCGCTCGGAGGCCTGGGTTCCCAAGCTTCCTGGGTCTTGTGAGGGGGCGCAGGAGAGACTCTACAGTCAGGAACCACTCTAGAGGGTCGGTATGGTCCAGAGCTGGGGGTTCTATTCCCATGCCCCCTTCTGGGTTACCATTACCCCCTCCGCCCCTCTCCATCCCACACCTATGCGGGCCCGCCCCGCCCCGCCCCGCCGCGCACACACCTGCCGGCCCGGGCCGTCCTCCGCGTGTCCCACCGCGCCCGCCGCCCGCCGCCGGGGCCTCTGCGCCGGGAAGGAGCTGAGAGCGCGGGGGGAAGGCGGGAGAGCGAGCCCGAGGCGCTGGGGGCGGGGACTGAGCGGGGCGCAGCGGGCGAGGGCGCGGTCTGAGGCCCTGGGCGGGGCTTGTGGTCCTGCCAGCGCCCCTCCCTGCCTTGCCCGGGCGCCCGGTGAAACAGATGCTCACCTGCTACCCCCCAACCCCAGGACCGAGGGGTCAGAACTGGCCAAGTGTGTCCACGCCGAAGCCCCTGCTCCCCCAGGGGTCTTCTCTGAGCTCAGGCAGCTGGGAACTCACACAGCTCCCAGCAAACGCTCGGCTCTGGCTTGTGGGATGGGCCCAAGAACATCCTCAGCTCTTATTTTCTTGTTGGGGTTCTGCAGGTTGGTACTCCCCAAAACCCCAAACTGCTGCCCCTAGCAGGCTGCCAGGAAGTGCCCCTAAACACAGGGGCACGCAGGGCCACCCCAAATATCCACAAAGCCAAGCTTGTTATTTTCTGGTCCCAAGGTTAAGCAAGGGTCAACACTGCGCCCTGCTCCCCGGTGTGGAGACTTCAACATGCACCCCTGGACAGGACTCCTGCTTTGTGTCTGAAGATGAAGTTCAAGTTTATCAGAAAACAGCCAAAGCTCTCATTATCTAATCTTATGTCTTCAAGGCTCAGGGTCGATAGAGGTGCATTCTTCATGGCAAACGTGGACATTTAAACTTGGGGTGTGTTAAAGTGTCCCCACTAAGCAGTAGAAGTGGGGAGTCTGAATAGACAAGCAAGGGAATAAACCAGGCGTGGAGAGGTGCAGCGAAGGCTGGAGCCACTTGAGGGTGATGATGGCTCTGTGTGTCAGCAGGGTGGACGCCCTCCTGGGAACTAGCAGCAGTGGCCACCACAGGATCTTCCTCTTGGATGGGCATATCACTCCTGGAGTGGATGCTTCTGGGCCAGGATCAGCTCTGGCCCCACCCAGACCTGGGCACTTGCCCTGCCCGGCCTTGCAGCAGATGTTCTGGGGGCAGGTGCTAATAGGAGGCAGAAGGGGTTGGGAAGCCCACAGAACCACAGGATGAGCAGGAAGAGGCTGGGCTGGGGGAGAAAGCGGCAGCTTGAGGATTGAAAAGTGAACCCCTGGAATCTTCTGCCCAGTGGAGGTTTCCTTAGTTAGCCAGGGAGGCAGGCGCCATTGCCCAGGCACTGGCTCACTGGGAGGTATTGAGGGGCAGATATGGTAATTTCTTCCTGCACGGCCCCACACCCAAAAAGGTCAGGGGTGGGGGGCGGCTTGAGGTTTATATATATATAATTTTCTTTTAGACAAACACCTCATTTCCCATCATGGCATCAAAGACCCTCTGATAGTGCATTTTCTATACCGGCAGTATTACTTGTTCCTTAGTGAAGCAATTAAAGTCCATGTAAGTGCAAGGGGAACCCGCCCCCACGTGAAGAGTTCCCGTAGGTTGTGCGCATCACTGGAGCAGAAACAAGCGGGCTGTGATCCCACACTGTGCAGGTGGCAGGGTCTCATCCTAAGGCACAGACAGACACCACACTAAAATGCACCCTGCCACCACACAAGAATTCCCTGACTCTCAAACTCCTCTCAACGGGCCAGAGCACAGACTGTGCAGACCTGGCCAACAGTCCACGGGTGGTAAGAACCAGTCTCTTCTGAGCGCTGCTTGCTCTGGGACCCGGCAAGCAAGCAGTTAAGAGTCAGAACAAAGCCCCGCGATTTCTGCCATTCTGCAAGGTTAGGCTGAGTCTAAAGTGAAATAACTCTGGAGGAACTTGGTATAGGCTAGAACAAAGCCGGCAAGCCCAGCATGCACGGTAGCAGTGCCCTGCTGGTGTCAGGCTTGTTAGCTGGGGAAGCCCTTTGTGCTCCAGCTGCTTCCAGATCCCCAGGATCCCACAGCAAGCACAGCAAATTAGCATCACAAAGGCTTCTGAGAGGCCCTGGGGAAGGGTTAGGAAGTTCAGAGAGCTCACTGTAGCAGTCCAGTGATCCTGCGTTAGGGAGTCCCCCCCACCACAGGAGTGTGTGTGTGTGTGTGTGTGTGTGTGTGTGTGCACACACACCAGCATGGGTTAACTTTGCAGACAAAAGCTAGTTGGGTTTTGCTCCTCTGAGAGGAAAGGGTTAGCTTGTGATCAGAGACCAATAAGCAGGGGAAGCAACAGCAGCTCCCTTAGGCAAACATGGAGCAAGTTCCAGGCTCCTGCACTGGTGCAGGGAGCAGCTGCAGCACCCCTGGTGAGGGATGTGCAGACAGGAAGATCCCCAGGGCTCACTGGTCAGCTGGTCTAGCCCTATTGGTGAACTCCAGATCAATGAACTCCCTGTCTCAAAGAAGGTAGACAGGGGCTGAAGCTATGGCTCAGAGGTTAGGAGCACTTCCCATTCAAGCGTGAGGGCCTGGGGGGGGGGCACACGGGATCACCTGAGTTTGACTCCACAGCACCCAACTGCACAGCTGGACCCATACAGTCACGCATGCCTGGAACCCCAGTCCTGTAGGAAGCAGACTGAAGAGTCGCTGGGGCTCACAAAAATGGCAAGCTCCAGAATCACGAAGAAAGCGATGGAGGAGGGACACCTGCATTCTCTATTGGCCTCCACAAACACTGCAACGGGTGCGTGCATCTTAACACATCCATGCATACACCACACACACACCCCACATGCAATGGGTGTGTGCATCTTAACACATCCATGCATACACCACACACACACACCACATGCAACGGGTGCGTGCATCTTAACACATCCATGCATACACCACACACACACCCCACATGCAATGGGTGTGTGCATGTGTCCATCCATGCATACACACATCCATGCATACACCATGCACACACCCCACATGCAATGGGTGTGTGCACGTTAACACATCCATGCAGACACCATGCACACACACCCCACATGCAATGGGTGCGTGCATCTTAACACATCCATGCATACACCACACACACACCCCACATGCAACGGGTGTGTGCATGTTAACACATCCATGCATACACCACACACACACCCCACATGCAACGGGTGCGTGCATCTTACACATCCATGCATACACCACACACACACCCACATGCAATGGGTGTGTGCATGCATCATCCATGCAACACACACCATGCAACGGGTGCGTGCATCTTAACACATCCATGCATACACCACACACACACCCCACATGCAACGGGTGCGTGCATCTTAACACATCCATGCATACACCACGCCCACACCCCACATGCAATGGGTGCGTGCATCTTAACACATCCATGCATACACCACGCCCACACCCCCACATGCAATGGGTGTGTGCATCTTAACACATCCATGCATACACCACGCCCACACCCCCCCCCACATGCAATGGGTGTGTGCATCTTAACACATCCATGCATACACCACACACACACCCCACATGCAACGGGTGCGTGCATCTTAACACATCCATGCATACACCACACACACACCCCACATGCAATGGGTGTGTGCATGTTAATACATCCATGCATACACCACACACACACACCACATGCAACGGGTGTGTGCATCTTAACACATCCATGCATACACCACACACACACCCCACATGCAACGGGTGCATGCATCTTAACACATCCATGCATACACCACACACACACACCCCACATGCAATGGGTGAACACATCCATGCATACACCACACACAACACATCCATGCATACACCATGCAGACACCATGCACACACACCCCACATGCAATGGGTGCATGCATCTTAACACATCCATGCATACACCACGCCCACACCCCCACATGCAATGGGTGCGTGCATCTTAACACATCCATGCATACAACATGCACACACCCCCCACACCATGCCATATCATACCACACCATACATACTTATATACACGCACAAATAAGCAATAAAAGATGCACAGCATTTGTGAGGAACATCTGAGGTTATCTTTTGGCTTCCACATGCAAGTATACACGTGTTCATGCACACCTAGACACAGGGACAAGCACACATGAGCACATGCACATACAAAAATTCTGATGGCATTTTCTGACTCAGCGAAAGTACTGAGAAATAATGCATTTGCAAGGTTTTTCTATGTCCGCTCCACCGGTCCACAGTGGTGATGAAGCTGGGCCAGCACAGGGAGGACCTTGCCTCTGAAGAGGCCTGTCTATATCCACATCTGCAGACCCTTACCAAGTATGAAGACGGGAGGGTGGGACCTGGGGCTTGCGAGATTTCTAACAGGTGGCCAGAACCCTGCAAGGCTGGCTGTGGGTTAGCCTTGTCCTGTCTCCTGGGCAGGGCTGCCTAACCCTCAACTGGGTGGTGAGTGCACTTGGGCTGGAGAGTACTCTGCTCAGCAAAGCACCTCTGGGTCCTCCTTCCAGTCTGCAAACATAGGTGCAGTCAAGTCACTGCCTCTCCTGCTCTAAATGGGAGACTTCCACAAGTTCAGGATCTTTAACTGCAAAGGAAAAGCAGCCAAAATACGCAAAATACGCACGAGCTGAGCCCGAAGGTCAGTTCCTCCTTGCAGAATGCGATTTGTGGAAGTGGACAAAAGAGGGCCCTGACTCTGAGCACCCCCTGCCCCTCAGGGCTCTTCTCTGAAGGCTCTGGAGCTAGAGGGTGGCAGAGCCATGCAGGGGAGGAGACAGATGCATCAAGTGGGCACAGGATCTGGGGACATTCTCAGGATTCTTCGCACAACACTGCAGAACCCTCCTATGTGGGAGAAGCAGGGACCAGTGGGCTAAGAGATGGTGCCTGAGTTTGGGGAGCCGGAATTTGGCTTAGAGGGCGGGAGAGGGCCGAGCGGTGAGGCAGAAGCCTGGCCTTGGCTCTGAGTAACCTACATATTCCCTAACCTCAGAGCAGGGCTGGCTTACTGTGGCTTCACACCCAGGCTTCTGACAGCTCCAAGGACTCAGGGTCACAGAAGGGAGGTGCTGGTCTCACCCATCACTGGCAGGCAGTCCTGCCCTCCTCTGTGAAGTTGCGCTCTGATTTACAGAGTACCCGTCCACTGCAACCCCAGAGAAGTGCTGAGAGCTTTACTCTGGTTTTTGGTTGGCAACAGTGCTTGCACCTTCTGTAATGGCGTGAGTTCATAAAGAAACCGAGACACATTCTCTTCGTTGTAAGTGGATAGAAGTCTCCTGTTTAGATGACCCACAGGAAGTCCAGCGTGACTCACACCGACTACAGCAATCAAAGTGCACACAACAAACTTCACGGAAGCGTTTCATCTGATTTAATTCACAATTTAATTTGTCAAAGCAGGTTATGAGTTAATCATTAGTGCTGGAGAATGACGTGTTAAGTGTATACCTACTCTAATAATTTAAAATAAATTCCAGTACTTATGATGATGACAACTACAGATAACCACTCATATTCAATACATTGTTGAAGATTCTCTTATCACATTACATAGTGGATGGACATTTTAAATGGTAATACAGACACATATCATGATTTTAAGTCAGAGACAATATATGCATATTAAAATTCTGTATATCTTGATAAAGTAAAAAATAAAGCTATATAAATTGATCTTTAGACATTTTTCTGCAAAATTAGTCACCCTTTCATAATACTTCCAACATCTTCATTAAAGCTTTGTTTACACTATATCAGAACCATTCTCATTTCCATTCACCCACCTTTTTTTTTTCTTTGAGACAGGGCCTCAGGCATCCCAGGCTGGCTTCAAGCTTGCTACATAGTTGAGGATGGCCTTGAACTTCTGATCCTCTCTCACTGGACAGCCCGGGTCACAGGTACTCATTCATTATCACCACACTCGGTGATAATGATCCTGGGCTATGTTCCTAGCCCTGCCCCCCGCCCCACAAATAGATTGCATTCGCCAACGGATGTATCTATTTTTAGTTGCAAACGGGTCACTTCCAAAAGAAATGCAGACGGCAAGAACCTGCTGTTCTATGAACAACAGTGAGTTCAGTACCAGTTACTGCAGAACATGCCAACTTGGTGGTTCACAGAACCAGGCTGGAGCTTTCTCTACACTGCACCTGACACCTAGCAGGTGCTTGTGACTGGAGTAACCATGTGACAGCATACTCATTCTGCAGTTACAGCTGGGAAGTGCACTCAGCAAGCAGTCACCTTGCCCAGTGCTGCTTCTGCTTGGTCACCTGCTCTTCCCACCTGCCTCAGCCTCCAGCACCAGCACCCCCTGCTGTCCAGGCCCTCCCGGGATGGGTCCTTTGGTCTGCTTGTACTCAGGAATGGATCATTGGATCTGGGAACAAGGATGCTTTTGTCCTAGCCGGCATGTGACTGGTGACCAGCCCATGCACCTAGTGATGATATGAAGCTTTGGTGGCCCCAATCCTGCTTGCTGGCCACCTCAGCTGGCCCGAGGGAAGGAGTGTGTGTGTCGGGGGAGGGGGGAGGTCCTGGCTAGGCGACAAGCTTCCTCAGGAGTAGGAAGCTCAGCCCAGGTGCTACTGTGCTGCTCAGAGCCCAAGTGCAAGTGCAGCCCACACATCGTCTCCAGTGCGTGTCAGGGAGCCTGGTCTTTCCCGGCCTGGGCGGCGCCTCCACTCAGGTTCCTCAGAAAGGAGGCTGGTGTGTGCGACATAAGGAGTGTGCATTCTTTTGTGCCCACATGTGTGTACACAACATCTACTTATGCTCACACATGTGCATGGTTGAGTGTGCTTGAGGCTGAAGGTAAGAAAACACACATGCAGCCAGGGCCCCTCATGCATGTGTGACTCAGGAGCTGTGTATTCTGACCAATGCAGTAACTCACAGGTTATCGTATAGCAAAGAAGAAAGAGTAAAGTTGGCGTTACTTGCTTTAATGTTAGCTTAAGGCAAGTAAGCGCCAGCCACCGTGAAGTGGAAAATTGTACTAACTCACATCTGAAAGGGCATTTCACTGGGGTTTTTCTGTCCTTGGGTTTTTTTTTTTTTTTTTTTTTTTTTGGTTTTTCGAGGTAGGGTCTCACTCTGGCCCAGGCTGACCTGGAATTCACTATGTAGTCTCAGGGTGGCCTTGAACTCACGGCGATTCTCCTACCTCTGCCTCCCGAGTGCTGGGATTAAAGGCGTGCGCCACCACACCCGGCCTGTCCTTGGGTTTTTACTGTGCCCCTTGTCTATTTCAAATTCTTAGGCATGTTCATTCAATCATTTCTCAGGTATGATTTTAAAAGACATTATGGCATGTGTCAAGTTCAGTCTTCCTGTATTATGCAGACTCAAACTACAGGCGATGAAAAAGTAATGTCTCCCCCGCCCCAGAACAGGGGAGGCGTGCCGGACCCGCAGAGAGAATCTTCTATGTTTAAGGCTGAAGGACGGAAATTTGAACAAAAGCAGAACAGAACACAACGATGAAATGCAAAGGACTATGACGAGAAAGCAGAGAATGATCCCATGCTCAGCTCGCCCTTCAGCGGATCGGCCACCAGAAGCACTCAGAAGCAAGAGGCACAGAGAAAATCTGAGTTCAGCCATCACACGCTGAAACAGGCAACCAAAAACTCCACCAGAATTTAAAGTGCCAAAGTTTCACAAACTTAAAAAGTGAAAGCTTGAAAAACATACTTTAAAAATCAGAAGACACATCAACAAATGAATAAGATATAAACAGCTATGAAAATACTTCAGTGCAAAGGCAGTTTTAAGATTCCTAAAAAAATACTTTACAAATAATTTGTTAACTAAACATACAGAGAATCTGTTCCCCCCTCCCCCCACAGGTATTACATTTGTACCTACTTGGGGTTCTTAAAAAGGGCTGTAAAAACACACACACCACTGTTTGAGGATTCATGTGGCCTGGGGCACCAGGTGTAGGCTGCCTTGCGCAGAGGGAGGTGACCCCAGCGACACCAAGAGGATACCAGGGATGTCTTGGTGCTGCAGACAGCCCTTGGCTTGGAGGCATGCGTCCTCCTGTCTATGCTCAGCCCAAGGCTGGTCCCCATCTTTGGTGTGGTGTTTGTGCTTCCCATCGCCCTGGCCAAGCTGCTGTGCCAGCACTCTGTTCACAGGTGAGCCGTAGCATTCGAGTCTCAACACTGCTTCCCGGATGCTGGCTCCTCTGCCTGCTACACAGGCCTGTCGCCACGACCTGAGGTCTGCTTCGGGACACTGTGCATACGGGCACTGCCTTCTCCAGTCTCTGAAAGGCCACCATGTGTGACCAAGGCCCAAACATCACCCTAAATGTCTTAATGAGCCAAGACCTTTTAAGGATCTGTCAGGTGCTCTCTAGGAAGAGCAACAGCAGTGCTGACAGCAACAGGAACTTCACAGTAGGCCCTTCTGGGGCCCGTCCACCCCAAATAAAGCCCGCCATAGAACCTTGGGCCAAACAGAGAGCCACAACCACGATGTATGGGAGTTGTCGGTGGGGGGGGGGGACTGAGCAGCAGACTGCTGGGGACCAATGGGCTTACCTCAACCCCATGTAACTTTGGGCATGGACCCACCTCAGGTGAGATAAATACCTGCCCAGGTACCCCCCAAACTGGTATCTTTCACTAGGACCCATGAGAACAAACATTTTCCAATAAGGTAAACTGGTATCAATCCTGGCATGTGACAGGTAGACACTGCAAGACTCCCAAGAGGCTTGGCTGACAATATGGCTGTCCACCCATGAAAATACCCTTTTCCACAGGACAGCCAGTAAGGAGAAGGGGATGTGGACGCCCTCCAAAGTGCCAGTGTGCAGGCTTAGCATCTCTTCAGTTCACACACAACCTGTCTGGTTAACGTGAGCACAGCCAAGATGCAGGTGCAGGGGGTGGATACACCATTTCCTGTCCGCTGTGGTCACGTCCGTCCACGACGACATGTGTAGATGGCTTCCACAGGAACAGCAGGACACAATGGGTGCAGTGCCCACAAGCAGGATATACGAGACGGCAGACCAATGGCAGGGCTTCTTTTTTCAAGTAACAGCAGAGGATGACAATGACAGGAGGGTGGATGCCCAGGCCTGCAGGGCCAGCCTCACAGCTGCCATGCACAAGACGGGGCCAAACACCGCGTCCTTTCCCTCAGTCTCGCTGCACGCAGTCCCCGGCCTGGGAACACATGCCTGGCATGCGCAGTCCAGACTGCAGCGCACCGTACTGGAGGGCACAGTCTATGACTCCATCCTCACCTCCTTGAGGACAAGGGGTGTGACAGGCACAGGCACTGAGAGTGGCTCTCAGAGGTGGGACGGAGCTGGCTGTCTGTCATGTGGGTGTCTCCAGTCTCACCTACAGCGGCTGTGCCTCACACTGGAACCAGGACGGCTGTGGGAAAGACCCGGGTGGGGTGGGAACACAACGTACTCTGTGCTCCTCCACTGTGTACACATCACCTTCCCTGGGGGGGAGCAGCATGGGATGACCAAGGGCCTGGAGCTCTCGGTGCCCCAGCTCTGCAGAGACCAGAGGGGTGAATTCTGAAATGCTGCCCCGAAGCTCACGTCCTGTCAGGAGAACAGAAGATGCAGCGTCAGTTGTGAGAACCTCCAGGGGTGCCCTCATGCTGATCTCTCTACCTCAGGCCACCATATCACCTGCAGGGACCCATCCAAGGGAACTGACCCAGGCAGACAGCAAGCCTCGCCCTAGCTAGGAACAAACACCCTCTGCTTTAGTTCTAACAGGGATCATCCCACATGCGAGGGAAGTATACAGCAGGCCAGGAATAAAGTGCTGGCTGGTGAACACACTGAACTTCTTCTGTCACCACTGGCACATACAATGAAAGCTCAAGGGCCCCGGGCACCCCTGAAAATAAGGTGCTAATAATCCTCACTCCATGGAGGAGAGAGGGGGAGGACACTCATCCAGGCCAGTGTGCCCTGCCCCACAGGGACTGGGGCCAATACCATGTCGGTCACACCCGAATCCTGCCCTCCACTTACTTTTACCTGAGGACAGAAGTGGCCTGTGCACTTCTTAAGAAAGCCATCAGGATGCAGGGCATGCATAAAGATCAGCAGGCAGCCAGGCAGGAGGGGACAGGGCTGCGCGGCTCGCGTTTGTTCCCATGGGAAGTAATCTCCAGGTAACACTGTTTATATAAGCACTACTGGGTGGTGACTACTCGGTGCCTGTGAGGCTGTGTCAGAAATACTGCCAGTGTGGGCATCTTATAGCTGTGTTCTTGTTAATGATGGTGGGTTCGGTTAGACACTGAACAGGCTCACGTCTGGTTCGCCCATGTGAGATTCCATCTCTGATCTCAAGGCAGGGTCATTCCCAGTGATTTTATTTTTTATTTATTTATTTTTCATTCCCAGTGATTTTTAAGTGAAATTTCCACAGGAGGAAGCCAGCCTGTCTGGCAGTGCTGGACGTGTGTCATGGTACTGGCCGTGTGTGTGCATAAACACACGATGTGGTCAGCTCACACTCAAGTGTGTCACTTACCTGGAATTGAAGGTGTGTGGTGTGTACAAAGGATATATTCTGTTTTTATCATGAACGGCTGTTATCAATAAAAGCACAACACAGCAAAACTTTGGAGGAAAAACGGACAGTCTGAAAGAGTCACAGCACACGGGCCGAGTGCCCAGTGGGCAGCGGCTGAATGGTTACCTAGCGTTGGGCTAATCACGCCTTGGCTGTGGTAAGAGGTCCTTCAGCAGTGGCCTGTCGCTGCGTAGTGCGGCATCGACTGGTGCTCTGTGTTGAGAGCGCTTCTGCAAGGCGAGGAAAGACACTGAACTGCCGCTGCTGCAACGGGAGGAGGTGGCCAGCACCGGCACCCGGGCTGCTGAGCCCACGGCCACTTCCACTCTGCCTTATGCCATTCCCACTGTCCACCAGGGCAGGCAACGAGCCCACAGGATCTATGTGGCAGGAGACAGCTCCTGGAGCTGCCCGTCCACAAGGGTGCACAGAGCCTTTGTTGAAGAAGCAGACACCTCTGAACAGGGTTTATGTGAAGAAACCTGCACCCAGGAGAGGAGCTGGTCACAGGGTCAAAGGACAGGCTGTAGCACCTACGGGAGCACCTACTGCAGGGACCCTGACAGGCCCCTGCTTCCAAGGCTGACAGACACAGGGAACATGTCTAGAACCCTAAAGCTAGCGCCCTGACATGCCACCACATGCACTTCACTTCCTCTGCAGAGCTGCCAGTGTGCAAGGAGCAACTTCCACACAACCTGCCCTGCGGATGGGCATTCGCTGGCTGTGTCCTGAAGGCTGCTGGCTCCGGGCCCAGCCAGGGTTTTCCAGTCCCATCCGTCTAGCGCCTCAGCAGTGAGGAACGAGGCAGCTTTCAGTGCTGAAGGAGCACAGAGTTGGATGGCAGAAGAGCAGGTGAAACTGGCAAGGGTCCAGTAAGGAGAACGAGCCAGAGGGTGGAGTTGACGCCCTTGTAGGTGCTGCAAGGGCGCAGGTGTGGAGACGAGGTGAGCACACTCGGTGTTATATATACAAGCTAGACATATAACACGCCCAGAGTCGGTGATGCTTGTCTTTTAAGAGAGAACAGGTTGAAATAAAACCCAGCTGTCTGCAGTGAAATCTGCCCACCTGAGGGCTCAGGATATGTTTATTCCTCCAAAGTTTTGCAGAACTGCTTGGCTGTCCAGCAACAGCATGTCAATGTCCATGTCCAGGTGTGCCTGGCTGCACGTGACGGCAGGACCTCTGCACAGGTGTGGCCTGAGAAGCCTGGCCCAGGAAGCACAGTGCCTCCTGCACAGCAGCTGGAGCCGAGCTTCTACAGCGCTAGGAGCAGCTCAATGTTAGCAGCTGCTTCGGTAGGGCAGGTACAATTTTAACTTGAGCTGACATATTTAACATTTTGTAAGCATCTTATGACTTTTTTAGTGTTCCTAACAATTTCCTCCAAAATGTTTTTAAGAATGTAAACAGTAAACTGACAACAATGTATCCTAATAAATTCTGATGGCAACAAGTTGGAAACATTTTTCCATTATTTGGCCTTAAAATGTGCTACTGTTAACAAAAGTAGTGTTTAAGATGGAAGATGAATGGCTATTGAAAGATAGCTCCTTTTCTGCTTTGG
Source organism: Orientallactaga sibirica (assembly GCA_036365145.1). NCBI lineage: Eukaryota > Metazoa > Chordata > Mammalia > Rodentia > Dipodidae > Orientallactaga > Orientallactaga sibirica. The sequence goes on along the minus strand of JAEOAD010000041.1, from coordinate 18,568,498 downwards.
ACGCTTCCTGTCAGACCAGCTGTGGTGGCAAGACAGGCAGCCTAACAAGTGTCCTCTGTGTCACTCATCTAGGTACAGGACCAATCAATCAAACCGCCAGGGTCAGTTGGCTTCCTGACACCCTGGTTGAGAGGCCGGTGCTGGCTGTGCACAGCTACCCTAGGAAAAGGCTTGGTATGTGGCTCTGCACAGCCACAATGGTCAGAGCACAGTAGAGGACTTCTCTAGAAACTGGTCATTTTTTTAAAAAGTGGAAGCCATCGTCAATTTGGCTTGACCTCAAGATGCCTGGGGGCCTGAGCAGACGATTCTCTTTGCCGTCCTCAGTTCCCTAGGGCAGAGGGAGCAAAGGGAGCCCCAGAGGTGCGTGTGTGGGAAGAGGTCTCACTATCCATCCCCACCGGCTGTGAGAGCAAGGCTGTGCTAAGATCGCCGCGCTCAAGCTGTAACAACTGTGTACGGCTGGCTGGCTGTGCTGAAGGATGGTGAGAGCTCCGGGCTGACCTGTGGACAGTGAGAGCTGCTGAGAGTCACTGCTGGAGGGAGACAGCCAGTGCGCTTCTCATGGGTTGTGTGCTGCCACTGTGTTTTCTGATGTGGTGATTACGACGAGGGACAACAGTAGAGGGCACCAGGTGGCCTCCACACTAGGTTCTCCCCACACTGTCCTGTGGCTGTCACCCTAACACACGAGCAGGCAGAGGTGGTCACCTGTTGGTCAGAAACTCAGACCGCTGGAGGTCTGTGAAAGCATAAAGACGGTGGGCTGCTCAACAGAAGGACACTTGTTCCTGGCCTGAAGGCCGCAGTCCGGAGCCCACGCGGAGCGTTTGAACAAGTAGTGGTTATTTAGGCAAAGCGGTGGAGCACAAGGGAGGCAGGAGGAAAGAGAGACAAGAGGTGAGTTGGTTACAGGAAAACACACTGCAGCATCCATTAACCCAGTTCCCTCTCATGGCCTGGGCGATGACAGCGGCAGGGCATGGAAAGAGTTCTCCCAGCACTTCTCACCCACTCTCACCACCACAGAGGTCTCTGCTCACGTGTACCTGACCAAGCACCCGAGGTCCACCAGCATCAGAACCAGGCCGTGTTGCTATGGCCATGGCTGGGGAAGCTAGCACACACCCTGAGCTGTACCTCTTTTGAGGTCAAAACCCTGTGCACAGTGTTGCCATGAACACAAACCCCTACATACAGGGAATTGTGAACAAGCACGGTCTCTGTCCACACGGTGTTGTGAACACGTGTCTACCAGGCACAGGGTGTGTCCACTGGATCCCTGGGCATGGTGCTGTCAGGAACACGTGTGGTAACCCTGGAGCTGAAGAGCTAAAGCAGGCCTTACACAGGGAAACATTGAGCAGCTGCTTCTGGGTCCACACAGGTTGGAGTGCTAGCTGGGGACGATAATGCTCCCATGGGCGTGGAGGTAACTAAGCTCTGACCACAGCTCCAGGGCTGTTCCCCAGGGTCCTTCAGTCAGGTACATGTCGCTCCTGCTCTGTCCTGCTGTAGCCTACCTGGCAGGACAGTGTTGGAAGGCACTTACTTTAGACTGCATGTAGTGACATGGAGTGGACATGTCCACTGCTCTGGGCAGAGTCCTGGCCACACTACGTGCTGAGCTAGTCCACAGTCCCATGGAACTGGCAGGATGGGGTGGCACCAGCACCCAGATAGGGCTACCTAGCTCCCACGCCAAATAGGGCCAGCTGGTCCCATTCTAACCTGGAGCTCCCTGCATCTGAATGGTGGCTGTGGTCAGCAGTGGGGGCAACCAGGCTGGGAGAGACATTCACTCCTGGCTGGCTGCATGCCAGTTCCCACCTTCCCCGAAGACACTGGAAGAACAGGCCCCGTCCTCTCTACACTGAGGACTTGCATCCCCAGAAGTCATGGGAAGCTGCAGGAAGTGCAGTGCCCATAATGCTGCCTCGCTTGAAGATCAGGACCCTGGTGGGAAAAGCTAAAAATCTGTTTTATGCTTTTAGTGAACTCCCAGCAACTTTGCCCCAAGCAGGCTAAAACTGAGAAGACCACACTGCCCAGGTGACGGGGTCCTGCTGAAAATTCAGCTTGCCAGCGAGTCTGGGTATAACTGGGAGTGCTGTCAACACCCACCATTCCTTCATGTAAAGGTGAATTCTGAGTGAAATTCACCATCTTTTAAAAGCAATATAATTTTTTTTTTAAACTGGGAACTGAGCCCTGGGCCTTGAACATGCTAAGCAAGTACTCTTACCACTGAGAACCACTCCAACCCATAATTTTTTTTTTTTTTTTTTTTTTTTTTTTTCGAGGTAGGGTCTCACTCTGGTCCAGGCTGACCTGGAATTAACTCTGTAGTCTCAGGGTGGCCTCGAACTCTCGGCGATCCTCCTACCTCTGCCTCCCGAGTGCTGGGATTAAAGGCGTGCGCCACCACGCCCGGCACCAACCCATAATTTAATATCAGTTCACTTTTTTGATAAATTTACAGAAAATCTCTTCTGCATTAATCTTTGCTCTATCACTCTCTTATTTCAGTTGTTGATCCCAAATCAAATTAAGTATTAGTTAACTTAGATTTTACCTAATTTAACTCTTAGAATCATGCATCGTTGTAGAATCCATTCTGTGACACTCAGACCCTTTGTGTCTCTTAATCACACCCCAATCTCAAGATGGTGCAAGGAAATGGCTGGGCAGCCTTCATACCTGGGTCCTCTCAGTTGCTGTGGGCCACAGCTGCCTGCACAAGACTTTCTTGAGGACATCTGGGAGGAGGCTGACGGTGACCAGCAAAGTGATGCCCAGCCACGCAGGCCCGCTGGACAACATGTGTATGAACACGTAGTACATCCGCTGATAGCTGAGGAATGGCCTGGGCAGGGAGATGGTGAACAGGTGAGAGCCCTGCCAGGTCAGAAGGGATGCCTATGCCCACATGCACACATTGCAAACCATTCCCAGAGGCCTCTGTGCTGGTTGGTGTCCACTCACGGCTGATGTTCCCTGGGCACAATCACCTTGCCTGCTTATGCTGCACCTGTCTCCGGGAGTCTTACAAGTGGGACAGGGAGGGGTGTGCAAGAACATCAACCCAAATGGAACAGGGCAGACAAGTGCCCCTTGTGTCTCCTGCAGTCTACTTGGGGCCCACCCAAGGAGACTGAGAAGCACTGATCATGGCTTCCCCATTCCATTCTCACCCGTTGGCCACCTTTTACCTGCAGGCACAGGAAAAGTTGAGGGGCAGAGTAAAGCCCCACCTCTGAGCACACAGAGGCTGGGAAAATCAGACTGTAGTATTGGGAGGCAAAGAGGCCTGAAGCTGCTGGAAAGGCCTGGGTTGGACAAGGCCTCTACTACTCACAGAGTAAGCTCAGAAAAGAGGATGCAGCAGCTACATGAGCCCCAGACCCAATGTCCCAGGCTCCAGATAGAGCTTTCCCTTCCCCATAGCCTTGATGCCTGTGGAAACCTCAGACCTGACTCTGACTCAGGGCAGGTTGCCTGGAGGCCATTCAGAGTTAATCTCTGAGCCTCTACAGGGCTCCAGGGGCCAGGCATGTATCTGTGGCCATGAAGGCTGACTGGGAAGAAGAGGGAGCAGGACAGAGGAGCCCCGTATCCACTGCTTGAGGCAGCACTTCACTGGGGACTGTCAATGTAGAGAACGCCATTACGTCGCTTTGGGTCTCCTAGTCTGGATGCCAGCTGTGCCCAAGGGAAGGGGCAATGTAAACAGGCCACAGTCCGCAGTAGCTGCCTTGGCCTAATACTCTTGGGGTCTGACTCTGTTTTCAGAGATGTCCCTCCACCCCAGGGTCTTTCCCTGTGTTGCTGCCTCAGCTGAAGGGACAATGTCTTCCTTGGGAGTTGAGGAGTCATGTGAGGTTGGGCTGCTGTGGCCCTTTGGGAATGTCACCCCAAAGGCTATGGACTGAAAGTGTCTTCAAACCTTCACACGAACAAAGGTGACCCTTGAAAATCCCTATCAATGGCATGTGGAGGTAGGGTGTTGGGATCAGAATAAGATGCAAATGGTTTCAAACGGTGAGGCCCAAATGGGAGCACCAGTGGTTCTATGAGAAGACGACAGGCTGTGGGTGCTTAGGGTGGTGACAGCCACATGGTATTTGCAAAGCCTTACCAGATAATTCCTCCCCAGAGGAGGGAGAAGACGACATAGAAGAGCAGCGACCCCCAGATGACGAAGTGGTTTATCCAAGTCCAGTAGTGTGTGTCCAATGCAAGCTACAAGGAAAAGAAGTATCAGCAGAGGCCAGAAAATAGCAGAACCTAGCTACTGAGTTGCCTGCACAAAGCTTTCCAGAGAAAAGCCACACCAAGCCAAACCCCACACTCTCATAGAGAAATAAGCTGGGCTGACCTGAGCCTTGTACGATGTCACCTGCAGATCCTCCTGGCCTTGGGGACTCCAAACTTGATTCCCCTATGCTGATTTAAGATGTCTAAGAAAACAACTCCAGGAGTTTGAACCACTTTGTAGGACCCAGTCTGATGGGTTTGGGGACTTACGTAATGAAATCGTCATAGAATCCAACTTGACTTTAAGAAGCTGAATTTTCCAAAACACACTAATTTGTTTCCAGAGGTATCCAACCTCCCTCCAACCTTCTGTCTTCTCTGGGCCACACTGGACACAAAGTGCTATCTTAAGCCACATGTTAACTACGGGACTGTTCTGACTATACTGGGATGGAGCTACCTGCCATTTAAAGAAGTCCACTCTGAATCATTCTGTAAAAGAAGAACCATCCCTTCACTTCCTTTTGCCTAAGTTTGGGAGTCCTGGGCACCCAGCATAGGGGCTGTGGGCGGGCTGGGCACATGTGTCCCTGGCAGTGACTCACCTTCAGTGTGACGGTGAACACCATCACAGTGAACACCAGCGTCCCGAAGGTCCAATTCCCAAACATCTGTGGGGGCGACAGTCCCAGTGAGCTCCTGTTGACACGCACCTCTCCTCCCTCACCCTGGCAGAGTGCACACCACGTTGTCCCTGCGTGTCAACACTACGGTACAAGACTGAATTTTCCTAAGCCAAGGAGACAGAGCTCAGGTGTCTCCTGACCAGTGCAGTGTCCAGAGGCCAGCTCAGGGCCAGCCACAATGGCTCTCAATACTAGCCTCATTCAGCACTTGCAAATGGCAGGAGGGGCCTAATGTCCCAAACTCAGGAGGAGGAGCTCACAGTGGGAGCTAATACACATGGACACGTAATACACACAGTGCACACACATCTAGATCGCACTCTGTCAAGAGAAGTCCCTGGCTGTGCTTTGCCTGTCAGGAGAGCAAACTAAGGACACTGAGTTGAAAGAAATGCCCGCAGCTGTAGGGACACAGCTGCTAGAACACTGCAGGAGACAGCCAGAAGGAGACACCAGGACAAAGGGGTGACAGCATCAGGTGGGTGCTCCTGGGAAGACCTCAAGACAGGTAGGAAGCAGGTAGATGGACAGAAATGAACAAAGACTGTTGCTCTAGCAGCCAGGGCCTTAAGACAGCCACTGACGCTAATGATCAAACCCGGGAAGAGAAGAAAACCAAGTGGATGTGGGCCATCCTCTTGGATGAGCAGGAGGCAGATATGCGTCACACCGTGAGAACAACACATCTCCTCACTACAGACCACTGCAGACAGACGTGCAATGTGAGACCCGACACTGAACCCCTCCCTCAGGAAAGCCAGTCCACAGGTATCACCTGCAAGAACGGTTCCCCAAGATGGCTATATTCCACAAGAGATGGCCACTCCCTTTGTTGGGCTCTGTGAACTTCTTTAAAACTTCTTTAAAACTGAAGTTCTATTTCACAAAGAATCAAAAAGCTGGGGCAGCAGTGCCTTTCCCTATGGTTAGTTTTTAATCAAAGAACTGCACTGTAACCACACCTTGAAAGTCATTCAGTGGCTGCATGGTCTGTGAGAGTCCTTGGTCATATCCAGTGCAGAAAGAACTTACTTACCTAGTTGAAAAGAAAGCACTAGTTCTTTTGAGGAAAACACTGATTTCTCAGGGACTCTCACATGTCCCACTTACCTCATCCTATCACAAAGCATGAAGAAGCAAAGCTTTCAGATGCTTCTAGCCAGGCATACCTGCACTGATAGACTGACACCGATGGATTGACTGACTCTCACCTCGGCAATACACCATCACTGGACTGACTGACTCTCACCTTGGCAATACAGCACCACTGACGGACTGACTGACTCTCACCTCAGCAATACACCATCACTGTTGGACTGACTGACTCTCACCTTGGCAATACATCATCACTGATGGACTGACTGACTCACACCTCAGCAATACACCATCACTGATGGACTGACTGACTCTCACCTCAGCAATACACCATCACTGATGGACTGACTGACTCTCACCTCAGCAATACACCATCACTGATGGACTGACTGACTCTCACCTCAGCAATACGCCATCATTGATGGACTGATTCTCACCTCAGCAACACAACGTCACTGATGGACTGACTGACTCACACCTCAGCAATACACCATCACTGATGGACTGACTGACTCTCACCTCAGCAATACGCCATCACTGATGGACTGACTGACTCTCACCTCGGCAATACACCACCACAGGTGGACTGACTGACTCACACCTCAGCAATACACCATCACAGGTGGACTGACTGACTCTCACCTCAGCAATACGCCATCACAGGTGGACTGACTGATTCTCACCTCAGCAATACACCATCACCGATGGACTGGCTGACTCACACCTCAGCAATACACCATCACCGATGGACTGGCTGACTCACACCTCAGCAATACACCATCACAGGTGGACTGACTGACTCACACCTCAGCAATACACCATCACTGATGGACTGACCGACTCTCACCTCAGCAATACACCATCACTGATGGACTGACTCTCACCTCGGCAATACGCCATCACCGATGGACTGACCGACTCTCACCTCGGCAATACGCCATCACCGATGGACTGACTGACTCTCACCTCAGCAGTTCGCCATCACCGATGGACCGACTGACTCCCACCTCAGCAGTACACCATCACCGATGGACTGACTCTCACCTCGGCAATACACCGTCACTGATGGACGACTGACTCACACCTCAGCAATACACCATCACTGATGGATGACTGACTCACACCTCAGCCTTACACCATCACTGATGGACTGACTCACACCTCAGCAATATACCTCCACTGATGAATTGACTTACAGTTCAATAATTCCCTCCATTGTTAAGTCTGACTCACACCTTAATATAACTTCACTAATGGATTGATTCACACCTCCATAATGCATCTCTGCAAGTGGATTAAATGACTCCCACTTCAGCAATATTTTTCTAGACATGAACTGACCACTTCACACTTAATGAATTTAACTGCACTGATGGACGGAGTTGTACCTCCACAACATACTGATAGTCTGAGTGACCCACTCTTCAGCAATACAACTCCACTAATGGCTTGGCTGACTGACAGCCTCAGCCCAGACATGACTTTCCACAGGATTGTCCTTCAGCCCGTTGCTTATGTCTGCCTGGCATCAGTTTAGTCCCGTCTCCTTGACACTCCTCTTGTTCTCATCTGAGGATAAGCATTCTCACAGAGTTTTCTGCTCACTAAAGCTCTGGAACCCAGGTGGATTTAATTTTTATGTGCAGAAATACTCCACATCTTGTGCTTTCCTAAGGCCCTAGCCTCACCACCTCTCCTCCCCCCAGGCCAGCTCCACACCCTGTCTGCAGCTCCATGCTATGATCATCTTCCGGCAATGCTCTGTCTTGGGGGTCCTCTAGGTGTCTCCAGACTTCTGTAATAATGGCCCCCACCCTGAGTGCTCCTCTAGGAATACTGCTCAGCAAGTTTGGTGATTATGGCCTCTGAAGAACCAAAGTGAGAATTATGGCTTTTGATGTCTATGCAGAAAGTGCGCTACAAGCACATCTTAAAAGAGTTACTATTCCATTGTTTTCCAGTGAGTGTGATCTATACATGTTCCTATCGAACGATTTGCAACAATCAATAGAGCAAGGTTTCTGAATGGACGCATCTATAAGATGCATCCTGGATCCCCAAGGAACACCAGGCATTGGGATCTCCCAACTGTGACTCAGATCCAAGAGGGTCACTATCCTCAGTCACCCATACTAAGCCCTGCAGATCTAGCACCCCCACACTCCCAAACATGCACCAGCTAAACACAGCCTGAGAAGGGCTTCCACCAGGGAGGAAACCAGCCATCTTCCTTGGCCTCTCCTGGCCTACAGAGTGTCGTGGTCCTCCTAACTGGTTCATTCCTTCCTCAGAGACAAGTGAACATGTCCACTTGATGCCACTTGTCACAGGGTGTCAGGGTGACTGACTTGAACATGCAGTTTTCCTTTCAGCTCCTCAGAGCTTGGGTGCCTCAGACTTGTTCTGGCATCAGTTTAGACTCTGGATGTACACATCTTGTGAATTAGTGTCACTTATCTGCACTGCTTCGTGTTGCCCCCACAGGGCACTTTGGAGTTCTAAAGTGATGATGTCTGCCTGCCTGCCTGTCACATACTGAGCTTCTGCTGACAGGCTGGTGCCCACAGCAGAAAGGCCACCAAAGCCCTCTGTGAGCAGCATGGTGCCTGTCATGCAGTTCTGGTGTGGCTCTGTCTCTGACTCTTTCTGTTCTCACTTCACGTCCTAATGGACACCTTGTCTAATAATGGTAATAGCAGGCATGTGGGTGATAGGTGGGAAACAGCAGAGCCATCAAGAAACACTCTCTCAGTACTTCATACAAGGCCTACGGAGGCTTGAAGGACCCAGTTTGGGGAGTGGAAGATAATGTTGGAGAGGAGAAGGCAGGAATCCTGGGATTCCAGAAAGGGCAGTAGAGATGTCGCTGTACCCATTGGCCAGCAGCAGTGTAGCCAGGCAGGAAACAAATCAGACAGGGCATGAAAAGAGTTTTCAAGGCGTCTCTGGAAAGGCCCGAGAAGCAAGCATGCCATTGTCTTTCTAACACGTAGCTGCTCAGTCTTGAGACCCCTGGGGAAGTGCCTGTCATAACCTTCGATGATAAGACCACAGCCACTACAGGCAGCATGAGACAAAACAGATGCCATGACATCTGGCACAAGTTGGGATCTGAGCTCTGGCCTATTTCTCACGATCATCTGGTCTTGCACAAATTTCCTTGCCTGTGTGAACAGCTTCCTCAACATCCCATGCCATCAACCTCTAGATGAAGGGGACTGCCAGGACGGGACAGACAGACAGTAAACTGGACAGCCAAGTGCTGAGAACCGAATGTTTAAGATGCATATGAATTGGTAAGAAGCTTATGTAAGGCCTGACCTGTGGGGAGATCACGTTAGCGCCAAGTTTAGACCCAGTTAAGAATCAAAAGACAGCTCTATTTAACTACATTTATGACCTAGTGGCATGCAGGCATTATTTAATTAAAATAGACAAAGACAACGGGTCACAGAAACACTTGGGTCTTTAGAACAGTGTAATCAATTTTAGTAAATCTTCTGAAACAATTTAGTGAAAATGGATTTATGGTATGATGAAAAATCCCAGTATCTTTTAGTAAGTAATGAGGATACACACAAATAAATGGATAAACACAACGCTAGGACACGTGGCCAGACTCTTGCGTTTAACCCAACAGCCTGAGGGATCAACATGGGAAGACAACATGGGGAGAAGAGAGGTGTTGGGATAAACAAGAAAAAAAGCATTTCTATTTACAGGCTCCCTGAAGGGAGGCCAGGGAGGAATTTTCTCTGATGACATTGCACTGTTCATTTGAAGAGCCAGCTCAGAACCTGGGACCATGAGTGGAAATAATGCTAAGCTTGGTGCTGGTGATCTTAGCTCCCCTCAAGTGGCAGAGGGGTTCCACCAAAGCAAGGTCTCCAGTAGGCCTCAAGTCCCTTTACTTATGGTGAAGGAAGTACAGACTAGTGAGCCAGTTAACAACCCTCGTCACTAAGGCCCCGACAGACTCAGGGAGAAGACACTATACGGGGACAGAAGGCTCTAATGCCAGTGTAGGGCAGGGGTGGCTAACAGCATTTCTACTGACAAAGCACACAGAAGAAGTCACGTTTGAAAATATTTTCAAGAAATATTTTATTTGTAATGCACTCCAAAACACATAGAGAGGACAAACCCACAGTGTCTTACCATGTTTATGTTGGTGGTCATTATCTGAGGGTGGGAAGGGAAGCAAGTGGCAAAAAGAAAAAAAGCAAGATACAAATAAAACAAACCCCAGAAAGTGCAAACAACCAGAGATGATGTCAGTTAGAAAACTAGAACTCTACTCACTGCAAGGGAAACATGCTTGCGTACTTGTGGGAGAAGTACTAGTGTGACTTAACACACACGTTCAAGGGTGACAGCTGAATGAAATAACTGAACCACTAGGGATTAGCTCGTGATGGGATATAATCTGTACAACAGTTGGAAAACCAAAGGAGCAGCCTTTCTTTAGAGCTGGCAGAGGCTCCCAGAGGACAGGGCTTGCTGGCCTCCTGCTGACATGACGTATCCTAATGCAAGCCACTGGAGAGAGCCACACATGTCCACCTAGCAGTGGACACACATGTCCACCTAGCAGTGGCCGAGCTGTTCTCACACAATGGCTGTGCAGGGTGGGGCTTATTCTTAAGCAGCAAAAGCAACAAGATCAAGTTTCGTACTGACCTGTCCATTGCTGGTCACAGTTGTGTTTTCAAACATGAAATAAGCACCAAAGAAAAATACCAAAGCGTCAAATACGCCAAGGAACGTCCAGTAAATGAACACCCGCCAGCGGAGCAGTGCATTCTTGGCAATGTCTCTGTAGGTGGGAAAAAGTGTCCTGACATTAGCACAAAGCCCACCCTGTCCACCCAATCACTCAGCAGGGTGTCCCTGTATCTCTGGATGGAACCATATCACGTATGACCAATAAACACCAAGTCTGTGCTCTCGAGTGATAGAAGCTACACAATCTTGAGACCTAACTACACACCAAAGTTACCCACTGGTTTTTGTTGGTTTTCTGCCTCATACTCAATGGTCGTGATGTTGTTACGCGCAGATGGCCAAATGCACTCTGCCTTCTGAAGTCAGCTCAGTGCCTGATGTCTACCAATCAATACAGACTGCTCCTGGGCCACGTGCCCTCCTAGACCTGGTGGTTAAACTAGGACGTCTGCTGCATTACCTCTGCTCTGTGCTGTGTCTGAATCAGCACACACTTCTAAACATGCCGATGAAGACTGAGAAGCATAAGGTGAGGTGTGGGCTCTTGCAGAACTGAACAGGACAAGGCAGTTTGTCTATGAGGTCGTGGAAGCTTCTGAAACTACACACTGAAGAAAACAGCACAGACCTAAATGCACATTCACAGGACAAGTGGCCCTGGGCAATGGGAATGAGGTGGAAGAGGGCATCACTGTGGACACCCTAACTGGCTGCTTCACTACTGCCTCCAGCCTGTTGCTGCCTAGAACTGTAAGAGGACAGCAATCGCCCTGTGTTGTGTCTCACAATGGAGAAGAACACAATGACAGGAGATCAGATCTGTCTATTAATTCTGGTGGCATGCCAGGAAACCAGACTTGCCTAAGAAATGAATTCCCTAGCGTCCGAGCAGGACAGAGACCATCCATGACTCTTCCACAGCTACCAAGCAGCACAGTGAAAAGCACCCTAGCTTGGCGTGTGCGTTCAGGATGGATTGAGTCTCTGTCACACGTGATGTACACTCCAGGACACTGGGTGACTTTCCGCATAAACACCCTCCTGGGGAAGCAAGCCCACAGCTGGAAGTGACGGGAGGAGTCAGTGCTGCTTCCTCGGTCTCCATGTGGCATGGAAGGGTCGCAGGGGGCACGCACCTGTACAGGGTTGGGTCTCTCTTGAGCACTTCGATGCTCACATGCTGCTCCATGAGGCTGTACAGGAGAATCGGGAGGGAGGTGAAGCTGATGTTGTAGAGAGTCAGATACGCAGTATCGTACAAAGTCTGCAGGAAGGAGAAGCAGGCTGAGCAACACCTCATGGCTGCTTTATGTCTGCTGATGCTCTCGTTAAGTATGTTCCCTCGTGAGTTACAAAGCAGCTTGACCATGCAGAAAATGCACCAAAAATGCATAAAGAGCTGCCCTTCTACAGACAGAAGGCCAGAGACGTCTTCACACACCACAAACTAAACTTGTCAGGATTAAAATTACAGCTGGCTCAGCTTGGATCCAAACCACCCACTGAAAACTTGCAAAAATAACAAAAGATGTCACATAAAAGGTTTGCAATTCTAATCACTCCAGCTTTGAGTTGCCTGGCCCTGGCTGCTCAAAGTAAAAGCCAGTGGCCACTGTCCATCTGAGCAGGCAGGTTGATACAGGTGACAGAAGGGGGTCTGCCCATGCAGGTGCTGCAAGCCCTCCTCTTCCCCAGATCATACCTGCCTGCACCTGGCCACACTTTAATGCCTAAGACTCTAAGGGGGACCCAGACATTCATGAGGGCTCAGGCATGGGTTGAACTTTCATTGCAGTCATATAGGCCAACTCAAGATTGCCTGAGCCAGGAGAGGCAGGCCTATCGGCTATCTTACCCACAGGCCTGAGTATAGGAACATGTTAGCTACAGGACACCCCTCCACAGCAGGTTCAGGGGACAGGCAATTGCTCAGCCCCATAGCCTAACTCTTCACCCCTCCCTCTAGACAGGCCCTGGGGGCAAAAGGATGGATGATGGCACCTGGGCCCCACTGGCACTCCATAGAGGGTATGTCTGCATGTTTCCAAAGTGTATTGCCCCCACATGCAGCAGCCACTCACCAGAGAAAGAAAAACAAGGCACTGGAAAGCTTCCAACTTAAGACATCAGACTGACCTGCTGTGAAAACCCGCAGAAGAACTGGTACAAAAACTGAGGGAAAATGAAGCAGACATTCTGAAAAACAAGCCACAAGCTGTTGCTCAAGGACCTTTTGGAGAGGTATATGCTTGTCTAGAATTCATAAATTGCTGTCAACATAACCCACTTTACATGGGGGACTGACTCACATGCACCCTACACATCCTACAGAGTGAGCATCAGAAATTCTCCTCTTAATGGCAACTGAGATACACATGCAACTGTGTTCTGGATGTGGTGATCGCAGACATGTAAGGGAGCTGTGTTATCTTGAGGAGGAGAGTAGCAATGGAGGCATGAGCATAACCAGGAAGAGCTGCCCAGTGGCGGGGAGTGAGAAGATGCACCTCCTCATACACCTGCCTCTGGTCATTAAGCTCTGGGGACCCCTTGTGGTAATAGGATCACCCCACCTTCTTTTTTTGTAATATTTATTTTCATTTTCATTTATTTATTTTAGAGAGAGAATGGGGTGCACCAGGGCCTCCAGCTACTGCAAGTGAACTCCAGATGTATGTGCCACCTGTGCATCTGGCTTATGTGGGCACTGGGGAATTGAACCTGGGTCTTTAGGCTTCATAGGTAAGTGTGTTAACTGCTAAACTCATCTCTCCAGCTGCGCCCCACCTTCTTGACGGTCATTTCTTCTTCTTTTTTTTTTTTTTTTTTTGGTTTTGCAAGGTAGGGTCTCACTCTGGTCCAGGCTGACCTGGAATTAACTATGTAGTCTCAGGGTGGCCTCGAACTCTCAGCGATCCTCCTACCTCTGCCTCCCGAGTGCTGGGATTAAAGGCGTGCGCCACCACACCCAGCTTCATTTCTTCTTATACATAAAGGACCCTCAAAACATTGAGTGAAATTCATGGGATTGTGAGGGTCATGAGCCATTGAAACGATGAGAAGAGCAAAGAAACGGTTCCTACCTTATAAAAGAAGTATTGCACAAGCTCTGATATTCTAATGTAATAAAAATGCCCATGAACAAGAAGCATCTTCTTTAAATGCTTAAACTTCGGGATTGCATAGTCGCTGTTCCTTGCAGCCTGGCGGCCCTCCTTCCCAATGACCCCTAAAGCCAGAACCAAGGAACGTGGGTTAGCTAAGCACAGGACACCACTACCAGACATATGCATGACTTACAGACGGAGGCCTACTGTCCCTCTGCATGCTATGACACTGCCTTAGTCTAGCCAAAATGACACACCTAGTCACCAGCAAGGGCGGACACCAGGCTAAAAGCAGCAGTGGCTCACCTATGCCCACATGGGCTTCCAGGATCATGCTGACGTCATTTGCACCGTCACCAATTGCTAATGTAATAGGGCGCTCTTTTGAAAATTTGATTAACTTAACAATCTGGAAAAGAAATAAGTGTAGTTTAGCTTCTGTTTTGTTAGTGGTGAACTAGGCAAAACCAAAAAAGATGTGAAGTTAGTGTCGAAAAGAGAAAATTGTTTATGGCTAATTTATAACTCTCAGTCTACATTCTCCATATATAATAATCATATTGAAAGAAAAAAGATCAAGGTAGATTACAAGACATGACTTGAAACAGGCAGGTAGACCAAGTTATGGTTATATTCGGGTACTTAAACAGACTGGGGAAAACCAAACACTGCTCTGGAAAAGGCACTGTGATTCAGTGCTATCTGCTACAAAGCAACTATTTTCTTAATAAGATATTCCAAATACTATTTTAAGTTTGTCATGTGTAAAAAAGGCAAATCTGGCAACTTAACATAGCGAATACTCCCCTAAAATTTTTTCCTTTATAACTTCCATGTCAATTTCTTCATAGATTCAGCCTTTCCCCTCTATGTGCCTAAGTGCAATGGTTTAGGATATTAAACTGAGAAAATTAAAATTGAGAGCTGTTTTCTTGTTTCAAGACAAGAAATCGGGGCTGGAAAGAAGACTTAGTGGTTAAAAGCACTTGCTTTGTCCTACGTTCACTCCCCCAGTGCCTACATAAAGCCAGATGCACTAAGTGGTGCATGAGTCTGGAGTTTATTTACAGTGGCAGGAGGCCCTGGTGCATCCTTCTCCCCTTTCTCTCTCTCAAGCAAATAATATTTTTAAAATCTTATTTATTCATTTATTTATTTGAGAGAGAGAGAATATATGGGTATGCCAGGGCCCCTAACTATTGCAGACGAACTCCAGACATGTGTCACCTTGTGCATCTGGCTTACATGGGTCCTGGGGAATTGAACCTGGGTCCTCAGGCTTCACAGGCAAGTGCCTTAACCATTAACCACTCTCCAGCCCTCAAATAAATAAATAAATAAATATATATATATATATTTTTTTTTTTTTTTCGAGGTAGGGCTTCACACTACCCCAGGCTGACCTGGAACTCACTATGTAGTCTCAGGGTGGCCTTGAATTTACAGCAATCCTCTTACCCCTGCCTCCCAAGTACTAGGATTAAAGGCAATATGCCACCATGCCCGGCAAATAATATTTTTTAAAAAGACAAGAAAATGAAGTACAAATTCATTTACATACAACTTTTCAAAACCAGTTGGTAGCCTAAAAATAGTACAGGAAACCCTAAGCTGCCATTCACGAATAACTGGAGACAGTTTATAGGGAGTCAAACACGTAAGAAGGAGGTCCTGAGTCTCAACCTGCCTTCTCTGAGAACTGTCAAGGGACCCTGGCGGTGCCTTTATTGTCACTGACAGACTGGAGTAGCACAAACTTTGTGCCTCCCCACACTGGTTCTCAGACTGTATACTGTGTGTTCTACCTTCTCGGAGGAACCTGTCTGACAAGCCCTGAATTTCCTTCATGAGCAATTCAAGGTCACTTGGCCTCTTGCACTTGAAACGTGCTACAATAAAGCAGGATCTTGGGCTGAACAGATGGCTCAGTGATTAATTACCTGCCTGCAAAACCTAGTGACCTGAGTTTGATTCCCCAGTACCCATGTATAGCCAGATGCACAAAGTGATGCAAGCATTTGGAGTTTGTTTGCAGTGGCTGGAAGTCTTGGCACACCCATTCTCTCTCTCCTCTGTATCTCTCTGATTGCAAATAAATAAATGAATATATATATATTTTTAAAGTAGGATCTTATCCAGTTTATGGACATTGAAAGGACACAGTGTTCAAGTATGCCTTTCATAATGCATTTAACATATTAAAAAGAAACAGTTTACTGTGTTTTCCCACAAGAACAAGGAGTGTGAAGATGATCTAGAGTCTAAAGACAGGAGAGTCCAAGTCTGGTTGTCAGTGGCACAGCACAGCTGCTCGTGAACATTAGCTCCCTTCTTTCCCTAAGTCCTCTCTGTAGATGGGAGCCTGGGAGGCCTGTGACAGCTGTATCTGGCAAGGAGGCCAAGGCATCTCTGGGACCCCTGAGAAGTAGCTAAGGTCCAGGTTTTGAATTTTTATTGTTTTTGCCTATTTCTAGAAGGTGGCACCTCTCTACATAATTTAGTAATTAGAGACTGAGGTCTAAGTGAAGGTTTTCAGAATGCAGTACACCCATCACACGCTATGTGCAGCACCTGGGCCTTCTGCAAGGGTGCCATGCGGCAGCACAGCACAGCACTGCAATTCCGGCAGATTTCCAGGAAGAGCTCTCTGTAGTTGCTGGAGGAGCTCCCGTCTTCTCGAGGCTTCATTATCAAAGACAGCGCAGCTCCATCAATGATCAAGCCATAGTCATGCATGTCTGTTGAAAGTCTGTTAGATCACACAAATGGGAAAGATTACCCAGTCACAGAATCTACAGTTCAGAACACATAAATGTATGTATGGAGCAGGCAGGTGCTACAGATGCTACAATACATGGGACGGAGAAGTCACTGTTTCTTGTTTCATCATACAGCGTGCACAACACTGGACAGAACACCTATGACCACTATGTACGATTGCGTTTTAATGAATCTGCAGCTTCCAGTGAGCTCAGGTCTAAGTTCCAGTACCGAGACACCACCAGAAAGCATCTTTATTCTTGACCACTCTCAGTCCATCTGTTTGGCTAATATCGCCTGGGGTTCAAAATGAGAAAGGAACACCTGTAATCTCTAAATACTCTGTAGATCAGGCACATCAGGCAGAGGGAAAGAATCTTCGAGCCGCTCATCAAGAGCATGACTTGCATTTGATGAGAGAGCTGATTTGCTTTGCTTCCATTAACAACAATCTGGAAGGCACCTATGCTAAACCCATACCACCACCGCCTCGTTCATGACAATCTGCATGCAAGTGCCTTTAGCAGCTGAGCCATCTCTCCAGCTCTCATTCATGTCAATCTAAAGACTCAAGACTGCTCTCAGACAATGACCCTAACACTAGCAAGGATAGGCATTCACCCTTGCATGAATAAACGGCTGAATATTCTTGGAAGAAATCACTCTGGCATACAACTCATCTCAGACCAACAGTCTGTGTTGCTACTACCTCTTGGGTTTGACTACAGTGCCCCAAGGCATCCAGAATGTACTCTGAGGCTCAGAAGCAGGTGAGAACTGGTCCAATAAAATGCCTTTCTGTATCCTCTACCTAATAGCTTGAAACTGCATGGACATGTGCAAACACACGCACGCACGCACGCACGCACGCAGCACGCATAAAGACACATCTCAATTGCATAGAGAGAGAGAGCCTGTCTCGTCCTCTACTTGGCACGCACGCACGCGCGCACGCACGCATAAAGACACATCTCAATTGCATAGAGAGCCCGTCTCGTCCTCTACTTGGCACTAGTGCTCAGGAGGAACCAGGTCCCTGTGAGGACACTGTGACACTGACTTGCAAACAGAACTGGGGGTGCGCCTACCCAGAGAAGGAGTCTCTGGTCAGGCTCCCACTGCAACGCAGCACCGTTTTGCTCAGCTCGAAGAGCACATCATGCAGGCTCTGCTCCTCAATCTTCTTGGTGGTCAGCTCCAGCAGCTGCGTGCTTCTGCGGAAGAGCTTGCAGGCATAGCAGGTGGCAGCAGCCGTTTCCATCTTGTCCCCAGTGAGCACCCACACTTTGATTCCTGCCTTCTGCAGTGCCTCGATTGTGTCTGCAGCTTTTTCCTGGAGCCTAGGAAGGTGGAACACAGAAAAACAGCGGGGATAGGGTTAAGAAAAGGTGTCAAAGAAGTAGTTCAGAAACATGAAGCCATTAAAATAGTTTGCAGGATCAGTGCAAGGCTGGTAACTGCTAGCTCACGATCTTAATGTAAAGACCTGAGCCTGTTCCCAAGTTATGAACACTTTACAATGACATGCTTCAGAGAATCCAACACATAAATATGGATGAAACATCTGAGAAATGAGGTGGCTGCTTGATGTGACCTCCAATGGCCAAGCATCTGTTTCCTGTCTAGCTGGTCTCGCTGCTCACAGACCCTATCAGCTGGGATGTTCCTCTAGAATCTAGCCAAACCATTCCAGTTATGAGCGAATTATCACAACCAACAACCAAAAAGAGCTATTCAGGGTACAATGGGGCCAGAACAGAGCCAGCCAGTGGCACTCCCTAACCTTTCCTTTGGTATAAGCTGTTACAACGTGGCCACTGATCAAACTGGAGAACAGTAGTAGCACGTGCTGGTGATGCCAGTCGTCCGACAGCCACATCCATTGCAGGCACAGCACGTGCCAATCAGCGCTTGCTCTGAGAAGCCTAGTGTGAACTCCCCACTGTGTGACACTGCAAGGTTAGACTTCATCTCTGTCATTATACGTGAAAACCCAAATCTCACAGTGATTCCGTCTGGATAGAAGGTGGAAAAATCTTAGCTTTAAAACCATGGACTTTGGCTGGTAAATCCCAGGCCTAGAATTGGGTTGTCCCCCATAGTGGTCATGAAGACTCATGAGGTCCCCAAAACATTGCAGGCCATTGCCAAAACACTTGATTCCCTGCCAGAGCTACAAGGTAAGACCCTATTGCTGAAGATCTCACAGGCTGCAGTCACAGGACCTCAGATTATCACGCTGGAACTGAAAGGGAAACTAGCTCCATCCTGGCTAACCCCATCGTGCTGGAAAGCCCTAAGGGAGCCACTGGAAGACAATGGTCACCAACAGCATGAATAAGCAGGGACCCTGCAGACCATGAACTCAACCAGCTGCACAAGAAATAGTGGCACACCTCTGTGGGTAACCAACCGTTCCCTGATTGACATGAGGCCTGCTCAGTGGGAAACGTGGTTTCTGGTATGAGAAACCAAGTCAGAATCCCATAGTCTGGAAACTCAGACTTCAGAAAGAAGCCCCCACTGCTCTCTAGAGAAGAAGAAAAACAAAACACAACAACAACAACAAAAAAACTCAAATAAATTTGCATGCTCCCTTTAACGCAAGCTGCTCTTACTTTTTTAAAAAAAGTTATTTATTTGCAATCAGAGAAATATAGAATGCACCTGGCTTTATGTGGGTACTGGGGAATCGAACCTGGGCCATTAGGTCTTGCAAGCAAGAGCCTTAACTGCTGAACCATGCCTCCAGGCCCTGCTTTCACCCTTGTTTGGAGAGTCTGCTTTATTTTACAGATGGCAGAGAAAACAGGGGAGAACCAAGATCCATCAGGTAAGACAAGAAGACAGCTGACTGCCCATCACAAGATGTGCCACCTCTTCCACATCTGCCAGGGCCCAGGAGAAATGACAGGAAGTGATGACTGAACACTGCTCTCACTGCTCACCTAGCCCAACACCCAGCCCCAGGGTAATGGTGAAAGCCACTGCGATCAATCAAAACTTCTCAAAACAGAAATCTAGAGGCTACAGAAAACTCCACACTAAATCAGACTGCCAACAGGCCTGCCACGGTTCAGGGAACATCGTGAAAGAGGGGGTGGAAAGACTGTAAGAGCCTCAGAGTGGGGAATACCCTGAGGCATGGTGCCCTGCTACCCCACAGGGACTGATGGAGGCCTTCATGACCCCACACTGATACCATGACCCCACTGAGGAGGGCACCCAGGGTAACAGGAACTGAGAGGAGGGGATAAAAGATGATTACCTGTTATATATGAAGTAACAAATCAAATTAAAAATCAAACAAAGACAGATTAAGGACAAACACTGTCCTGCCAAGCTGCAGAGTCCAGGTAAGGTTTGTCGTCACAGCCTTGCTGGCTCAGTGTGGCGCCTGTCCTTCTCTCGAAATTCTACAGTCTCAGAAAGGCCTAGAACAACCTTTCTTGTACCCAGAGTGCGGACTAAGAGCAGCAGTTGAATACTGGTTAGAAAGACTCTGGGAGGAACCTTGTGGCCAAGTGTCAAGATCATGGGTTCAGATCTAAAGATGGAAAAACCCTCCAGTTTTGTAACTTTTTAAACAATACATGGCGCCTGAGGCCTGGAGAATTTTGCAAATGCTGGCTCTGGGTTTCCTCGACAAGAAACAACAAAAATGATGAGTGTGTTGAGGATGGTAAGATGAAAAGGTCACAGCTGTGATCAGAACCATCAAGCAGCAGGGGAGGAATGAGTCAAGTACTGATTCCTTCGTACGGAAAAAAATAAGCCTGTGCGTCACTATTCATAACATGACGTGAAAACACCGTCTTCCTTGTTTTCTGAGAAATTATGACTTCAGACATGGGATTGGTGGGCGGTAAGCTCTCTATTATGTCCCAGGTCATCATTCTGTGTGTATGGAAAGACGGAAGAACCTGTTCCCCTTGAAGAACACATCAGCGCTGGATGTGAGAGTAATGGTCCTCCACCCCTGGCCCCACTTCAAGCCATCCCACCCTGCCATCATCTGTAACTGAACACAGATGATGGCATCATTACCGGTCCTCCACAGCTGTGGCACCAAGCAGGATGAGGTCTTTCTCTATCTGCTCATAGGCTTCTGCTAGCTTTTTTTCCCGATCTTGAAGTGCCACTTTCGCAGCCTGCAGCAGACTGCAAGCAGCTTCATACTCTTCTGGGATGAGCCTCTTGTAGGCAACACATAGTGTCCGTAGCCCCTCCTGTGGACGTAAGGCAATGCTTAACTAACACGAACCCAGCGTCACCTGCTAAACATAACCCCCGGGAACTTCTTCATACCCCTCTCTGAAGAGAAATGAGGATGGTGAGTCAGAACCTAGCCACCTTTGAGGGGACCAGTTGGTATCCCCCAAGACCATCCACACTGTATGAACAAACATGGATTACATATACAGCTTAGGGTGCCTGGGTACAACTCCTACAGGTCAGGGCTGCCACACCAAAAGGCAGACTTTGCTCCTTCATTTTCATAAACACAGCGTTCAATTTAATTTAGGACAGTGATTTGAAATGCTGTGGTGATGTCAAATAATACTGCTCAAGTGGGGTTCCTGTCAGGCAGTCTGACCTGACTGTGCCTTGGGGAGACCAGGAGTCACTGATGTGCAGGATGCCATCCTGGGCACTGACCAGGACACAAGTCCTGCCCGTGCTGTTCCATCACCTGGTCTGAGGGACAGCAGAGCAAGCGTCATGTGCTGCATCAGCATTTCAAATTCTTATTTTTAAGATCATAGATGTGCTTAATCATAATGAATGTACTGTGCACTTCTCTCTCAGGGAAAACAGGAGAACCTTCCAGAACAAAAGAAGCATGAACAATGTCAAGAGTACTCACTCACTAACCTGAAACCTGTCTCCAGTGAATCTCCTGGAGGTGCTTCTGGTGGGAGAAGGGGCAGAATCTCCCACATAGCCATGTGAGGTTATGGGTAACAGCAAGACTTCAACAATTTTGCCCTAGTAAGTTCAGGAAAGCCCAGGACATTCAGGGACACTCGTGGAGGGAACATAAATGGGACTGTATCTGGGATGCTGACACTAGGTTAGGTCCTTATGAACTAGAGCAAAAAGTCATCATTTTCCAGGGAAATCAGTCTCCCCGCTCCTCAGTGCTGAAGGCCACGAGGAGGTGAGCTGCCTCCACAGAACAGTCCTTGGATTTGGAGGATAAGCAGAAGGGAGTAAGGCCTCCCGTTACAGGTTCCTGGTAGGTAGGGAGCGGAAGCAACCCTTAATGTCAGAAAGCACCAGGACTGAATGAGAAGTCAGAAAACCACCAGGACTGAATGAGAGGCCAGAAAACAGGTCAGCATCTCACCACTGCGTTGCGCTCGACTCTGGATCGGACCTGGTCCACTTTGCCTTCTATCACTCGGGGAAATATTGAAGAATCTGCTCCTTTGCAAAACAGATAGATTTCTCCTGAACATGAGAGGAAAAAAAAAACCCACAATGTTGAGTGTAATTATAATGATAAGAGAAATTTACTTTTCAAATTGTTATTTAAGTAATGTAGGGCTCAGAGCCAGGCGTGGTGGCCCTTTATTTTTCCAGTATGTAGGTTACAGTGTCTGCTCAGAGAATTCCATCCTGACACACTAAGGATTACTGCATGAGCCTGAGGTCAGAGGCCATGGCTGCCCCACATTCCCTGGCAATCCTGCAGTTCTCAGGTCTTGGAGAGAGAGGGCAGTGCGTGCTCTGCCAGAACCACAAACCAGCCCCAAGGCCCTTCTCCAGCTCCTGCCACTGGAACGACCCTACTCCGCTTCTCTGCAAGTTAATTTGTAAAATATTATTCTGAGAGTTGTGAGAATTTAAACTTTACTGTCTGGTGGAGCAGGAATGCTGCTCTCCCCACCGAAAAGAAAAGAAAAAAGCCGGGCGTGGTGGCGCACACCTTTAATCCCAGCACTTGGGAGGCAAAGGTAAGAGGATCGAACAGAGTTCAAGGCCACCCTGAGACTACATAGTTAATTCCAGGTCAGCCTGGGCCACAGTGAGACCCTACCTCGAAAAAACAAATGTAGGGCTCAGGAAATGGCTCAGCAGTTAAGCCTGCCAGCTTGGGTTCAATTCCCCCAAGAACCCACATAAAGCAGACACACAAAGTGGAACATGCATTTGGAGTTTGTTTGAAGCAGCAAGAGGCCTTGGTGTACCCATACTCACTTTCCCTCCCTCTTTGCTCACAAATAAATAATAAAAATATGCATTTTTAGCTGGGCATGGTGGTGTATGCCTTTAATCCCAGAACTCGGGAGGCAGAGGTAGGAGGATCACCATGAGTTCGAGGCCACCCTGAGAATACATAGTAAATTCCAGGTCAGCTTGACCTAGAGTGAGATTCTACCTCAAAAAAAAAAAAAAAAAAAAAAAAAAAAGAAAAAAACAGCATTTTTAGTTATTTTTAATTTTTCCAATATGTTTTATTTATGTATTTGAGAGAGAGAAAGAGGCAGAGAGAGAGAGGGAGAGAGAGGGAGAGAGAGGGAGAATAGGCACTCCAGGGCATCCAGCCATTGCAAACAAACTCCAGATGCATGCACCCCCTTGTGGCTTAAGTGGGTCCTGGAGAATCAAACGGGGGTCCTTTGGCTTTGCAGGCAAATGCCTTAACCACTAAGCCATCTCTCCAGCCCAAAATATGTATTTTTTAAATGTAAACCGGGGCTGGGAAAATGGCTCAGTGGTTAAAGGTGCTTGTTTACAAAGTCAGCCAGCACAGGGTTCAATTCCCAAACCATCCACATAAGCTAGATGCAAAAAAGATCTGGTGTTCACTTGCAGTAGCTCGAGGCCCTGGTGTGTTTATGTAAACACATAAATAAATAACAAATAATAAATAAACAAATAAGTAAATAAATAAGTAAATTTGAAAAGAAAACCTGGGATGCCAATACTGAGACCATTTAAAAATTGCCAGGGATGGGCTGTTATGTTACAATCAGAAAAAAGCAATCTATAGCCTCAATTTATTCGCACAATATGGAGGTCTCAGGAAATTCACGAGTCTGAAGCAGAGTTAGCTGCAAGAGTAGAATGCTCCTGGGAACTGGGCTTGGTGGCGCATGCTTTTAAACCCAGTACTGGGGAGGCAGAAGTAGGAGGATCACCATGAGTTTGAGGCCACCCTGAGACTACATAGTGAATTCCCAGGTCAGTCTGAGCTAGAGTTAAACCCTACTACAAAAAAAAAAAAAAAAAAAAAAAAAAAGACTAAAATGCCCCTGGGCCTGGGTGGGTGAACGAAAACAAAAGCAGTGTGGTTGACCCACAGGAGGGTTAAGACTTGCTGAGACACGGGAAGGTGAACACAACCTTGCTCTGGCAGGGGAGCAGGTCTTGACATTAACTGGTCACCCTCTTTATCTCAGGTCACGGTAACCCATCTGCTCCTGTGTCCTGCCATGTCCCCCTGACCCTGAGCACCATCGTGTGGGCAGACACACTGCTTGCTCATCAGGATGAAAGGCAGTTCTCCTTCCGAGAACAAATGCTGGCAAACAGCAAAGCAGCAGCCAAGAAGAGAGACAACTCCTCTCAAGAGTTGAGACAACTCGTTCAGCCCTCTTCTCTGGGAGCACGGCCTCAGGCTGGATCACAACCCTCTCCTCTGTGAGCACGGCCTTAGGCTGGATCACAACCCCTGTTCTGGGAGCACAGCCTCATCTGGATCACAACCCTCTGTTCTGGGAGCACAGCCTCAGGCTGGATGACAACCCTCTGCTCTGGGAGCACAGCCTCAGGCTGGATCACAACCCTCTGCTCTGGGAGCACAGCCTCAGACTGGATCACAACCCTCTCCTCTGGGAGCACAGCCTCAGACTGGATCACAACCCCCTGTTCTGGGAGCACAGCCTCAGGCTGCATCACAACCCTCTCCTCTGGGAGCACGGCCTTAGGCTGGATCACAACCCTCTGTTCTGGGAGCACAGCCTCAGGCTGGATCACAACCCTCTGTTCTGGGAGCACAGCCTCGGGCTGGATCACAACCCCTGTTCTGGGAGCACAGCCTCAGGCTGGATCACAACCCCTGTTCTGGGAGCACAGCCTCAGGCTGGATCACAACCCTCTGTTCTGGGAAGCACAGCCTCAGGCTGGATCACAACCCTCTGTTCTGGGAGCACAGCCTCAGGCTGGATGACAACCCTCTCCTCTGGGAGCACGGCCTTAGGCTGGATCACAACCCCCTGTTCTGGGAGCACAGCCTCGGGCTGGATCACAACCCCCTGTTCTGGGAGCACAGCCTCAGGCTGGATCACAACCCTCTGTTCTGGGAGCACAGCCTCGGGCTGGATCTGGGGATCACAACCCTCTGTTCTGGGAGCACAGCCTCGGGCTGGATCACAACCCTCTGTTCTGGGAGCACAGCCTCAGGCTGGATCACAATCCTCTGTTCTGGGAGCACAGCCTCAGGCTGGATCACAACCCTCTGTTCTGGGAGCACAGCCTCGGGCTGGATCACAACCCTCTGTTCTGGGAGCACAGCCTCAGGCTGGATCACAACCCCCTGTTCTGGGAGCACAGCCTCAGGCTGGATCACAACCCTCTGCTCTGGGAGCACGGCCTTAGGCTGGATCACAACCCCCTGTTCTGGGAGCACAGCCTCGGGCTGGATCACAACCCTCTGTTCTGGGAGCACAGCCTCGGGCTGGATCACAACCCCTGTTCTGGGAGCACAGCCTCAGGCTGGATCACAACCCTCTCCTCTGGGAGCACAGCCTCGGCTGGATCACAACCCTCTGTTCTGGGAGCACAGCCTCGGGCTGGATCACAACCCCTGTTCTGGGAGCACAGCCTCACAACCCTCTGTTCTGGGAGCACAGCCTCGGGCTGGATCACAACCCCCTGTTCTGGGAGCACAGCCTCGGGCTGCATCACAACCCTCTGTTCTGGGAGCACAGCCTCGGGCTGGATCACAACCCTCTGTTCTGGGAGCACAGCCTCGGGCTGGATCACAACCCCCTGTTCTGGGAGCACAGCCTCAGGCTGGATCACAACCCTCTGTTCTGGGAGCACAGCCTCGGGCTGGATCACAACCCTCTGTTCTGGGAGCACAGCCTCGGGCTGGATCACAACCCTCTGTTCTGGGAGCACAGCCTCAGGCTGTCACAACCCTCTGTTCTGGGAGCACAGCCTCGGGCTGGATCACAACCCTCTGTTCTGGGAGCACAGCCTCGGGCTGGATCACAACCCTCTGTTCTGGGAGCACAGCCTCGGGCTGGATCACAACCCCTGTTCTGGGAGCACAGCCTCGGGCTGGATCACAACCCTCTGTTCTGGGAGCACAGCCTCGGGCTGGATCACAACCCTCTGTTCTGGGAGCACAGCCTCAGGCTGGATCACAATCCTCTGTTCTGGGAGCACAGCCTCAGGCTGGATCACAACCCTCTGTTCTGGGAGCACAGCCTCGGGCTGGATCACAACCCTCTGTTCTGGGAGCACAGCCTCGGGCTGGATCACAACCCTCTGTTCTGGGAGCACAGCCTCAGGCTGGATCACAACCCTCTGCTCTGGGAGCACAGCCTTAGGCTGGATCACAACCCCCTGTTCTGGGAGCACAGCCTCAGGCTGGATCACAATCCTCTGTTCTGGGAGCACAGCCTCGGCTGGATCACAACCCTCTGTTCTGGGAGCACAGCCTCAGGCTGGATCACAACCCTCTGTTCTGGGAGCACAGCCTCAGGCTGGATCACAACCCTCTGTTCTGGGAGCACAGCCTCAGGGCTGGATCACAACCCTCTGTTCTGGGAGCACAGCCTCAGGCTGGATCACAACCCTCTGTTCTGGGAGCACAGCCTCAGGCTGGATCACAACCCTCTGTTCTGGGAGCACAGCCTCAGGCTGGATCACAACCCCTGTTCTGGGAGCACAGCCTCGGCTGGATCACAACCCTCTGTTCTGGGAGCACAGCCTCGGGCTGGATCACAACCCTCTGTTCTGGGAGCACAGCCTCAGGCTGGATCACAACCCCCTGTTCTGGGAGCACAGCCTCAGGCTGGATCACAACCCTCTGTTCTGGGAGCACAGCCTCAGGCTGGATCACAACCCTCTGTTCTGGGAGCACAGCCTCAGGCTGGATCACAACCCTCTGTTCTGGGAGCACAGCCTCGGGCTGGATCACAACCCCCTGTTCTGGGAGCACAGCCTCGGGCTGGATCACAACCCCCTGTTCTGGGAGCACAGCCTCAGGCTGGATCACAACCCTCTGTTCTGGGAGCACAGCCTCGGGCTGGATCACAACCCCCTGTTCTGGGAGCACAGCCTCAGGCTGGATCACAACCCTCTGTTCTGGGAGCACAGCCTCGGGCTGGATCACAACCCTCTGTTCTGGGAGCACAGCCTCGGGCTGGATCACAACCCCTGTTCTGGGAGCACAGCCTCAGGCTGTCACAACCCTCTGTTCTGGGAGCACAGCCTCGGGCTGGATCACAACCCTCTGTTCTGGGAGCACAGCCTCAGGCTGGATCACAACCCCTCTGTTCTGGGAGCACAGCCTCGGGCTGGATCACAACCCTCTGTTCTGGGAGCACAGCCTCGGGCTGGATCACAACCCTCTGTTCTGGGAGCACAGCCTCGGGCTGGATCACAACCCTCTGTTCTGGGAGCACAGCCTCGGGCTGGATCACAACCCCCTGTTCTGGGAGCACAGCCTCGGGCTGGATCACAACCCTCTGTTCTGGGAGCACAGCCTCGGGCTGGATCACAACCCTCTGTTCTGGGAGCACAGCCTCGGGCTGGATCACAACCCCCTGTTCTGGGAGCACAGCCTCAGGCTGGATCACAACCTCTGTTCTGGGAGCACAGCCTCAGGCTGGATCACAACCCTCTGTTCTGGGAGCACAGCCTCGGGCTGGATCACAACCCCTGTTCTGGGAGCACAGCCTCTGGGCTGGATCACAACCCCCTCTGTTCTGGGAGCACAGCCTCGGGCTGGATCACAACCCTCTGTTCTGGGAGCACAGCCTCGGGCTGGATCACAACCCCCTGTTCTGGGAGCACAGCCTCGGGCTGGATCACAACCCTCTGTTCTGGGAGCACAGCCTCGGGCTGGATCACAACCCTCTGTTCTGGGAGCACAGCCTCAGGCTGGATCACAAACCCCTGTTCTGGGAGCACAGCCTCAGGCTGGATCACAACCCTCTGTTCTGGGAGCACAGCCTCGGGCTGGATCACAACCCTCTGTTCTGGGAGCACAGCCTCAGGCTGGATCACAACCCTCTGTTCTGGGAGCACAGCCTCAGGCTGGATCACAACCCTCTGTTCTGGGAGCACAGCCTCAGGCTGGATCACAACCCTCTGTTCTGGGAGCACAGCCTCAGGCTGGATCACAACCCTCTGTTCTGGGAGCACAGCCTCAGGCTGGATCACAACCCCTGTTCTGGGAGCACAGCCTCAGGCTGGATCACAACCCTCTGTTCTGGGAGCACAGCCTCAGGCTGGATCACAACCCTCTGTTCTGGGAGCACAGCCTCAGGCTGGATCACAACCCTCTGTTCTGGGAGCACAGCCTCAGGCTGGATCACAGCCTCTGTTCTGGGAGGCTGGATCACAACCCTCTGTTCTGGGAGCACAGCCTCAGGCTGGATCACAACCCTCTGTTCTGGGAGCACAGCCTCAGGCTGGATCACAACCCTCTGTTCTGGGAGCACAGCCTCAGGCTGGATCACAACCCTCTGTTCTGGGAGCACAGCCTCAGGCTGGATCACAACCCTCTGTTCTGGGAGCACAGCCTCAGGCTGGATCACAACCCTCTGTTCTGGGAGCACAGCCTCAGGCTGGATCACAACCCTCTGTTCTGGGAGCACAGCCTCAGGCTGGATCACAACCCTCTGTTCTGGGAGCACAGCCTCAGGCTGGATCACAACCCTCTGTTCTGGGAGCACAGCCTCAGGCTGGATCACAACCCTCTGTTCTGGGAGCACAGCCTCGGGCTGGATCACAACCCTCTGTTCTGGGAGCACAGCCTCGGGCTGGATCACAACCCTCTGTTCTGGGAGCACAGCCTCAGGCTGGATCACAACCTCTGTTCTGGGAGCACAGCCTCAGGCTGGATCACAACCCTCTGTTCTGGGAGCACAGCCTCGGGCTGGATCACAACCCTCTGTTCTGGGAGCACAGCCTCAGGCTGGATCACAACCCTGTTCTCTGTTCTGGGAGCACAGCCTCGGGCTGGATCACAACCCTCTGTTCTGGGAGCACAGCCTCGGGCTGGATCACAACCCTCTGTTCTGGGAGCACAGCCTCAGGCTGGATCACAACCCTCTGTTCTGGGAGCACAGCCTCAGGCTGGATCACAACCCTCTGTTCTGGGAGCACAGCCTCAGGCTGGATCACAACCCTCTGTTCTGGGAGCACAGCCTCAGGCTGGATCACAACCCTCTGTTCTGGGAGCACAGCCTCAGGCTGGATCACAACCCTCTGTTCTGGGAGCACAGCCTCAGGCTGGATCACAACCCCTGTTCTGGGAGCACAGCCTCAGGCTGGATCACAACCCTCTGTTCTGGGAGCACAGCCTCAGGCTGGATCACAACCCTCTGTTCTGGGAGCACAGCCTCAGGCTGGATCACAACCCCCTGTTCTGGGAGCACAGCCTCAGGCTGGATCACAACCCTCTGTTCTGGGAGCACAGCCTCAGGCTGGATCACAACCCTCTGTTCTGGGAGCACAGCCTCAGGCTGGATCACAACCCTCTGTTCTGGGAGCACAGCCTCAGGCTGGATCACAACCCTCTGTTCTGGGAGCACAGCCTCGGGCTGGATCACAACCCTCTGTTCTGGGAGCACAGCCTCAGGCTGGATCACAACCCTCTGTTCTGGGAGCACAGCCTCAGGCTGGATCACAACCCTCTGTTCTGGGAGCACAGCCTCAGGCTGGATCACAACCCTCTGTTCTGGGAGCACAGCCTCAGGCTGGATCACAACCCTCTGTTCTGGGAGCACAGCCTCGGGCTGGATCACAACCCTCTGTTCTGGGAGCACAGCCTCAGGCTGGATCACAACCCTCTGTTCTGGGAGCACAGCCTCAGGCTGGATCACAACCCTCTGTTCTGGGAGCACAGCCTCAGGCTGGATCACAACCCTCTGTTCTGGGAGCACAGCCTCAGGCTGGATCACAACCCTCTGTTCTGGGAGCACAGCCTCAGGCTGGATCACAACCCTCTGTTCTGGGAGCACAGCCTCAGGCTGGATCACAACCCTCTGTTCTGGGAGCACAGCCTCGGGCTGGATCACAACCCTCTGTTCTGGGAGCACAGCCTCGGCTGGATCACAACCCTCTGTTCTGGGAGCACAGCCTCAGGCTGGATCACAACCCTCTGTTCTGGGAGCACAGCCTCAGGCTGGATCACAACCCTCTGTTCTGGGAGCACAGCCTCAGGCTGGATCACAACCCTCTGTTCTGGGAGCACAGCCTCAGGCTGGATCACAACCCTCTGTTCTGGGAGCACAGCCTCAGGCTGGGCCTCTGTTCTGGGAGCACAGCCTCAGGCTGGATCACAACCTCTGTTCTGGGAGCACAGCCTCAGGCTGGATCACAACCCTCTGTTCTGGGAGCACAGCCTCAGGCTGGATCACAACCCCTGTTCTGGGAGCACAGCCTCAGGCTGGATCACAACCCTCTGTTCTGGGAGCACAGCCTCAGGCTGGATCACAACCCTCTGTTCTGGGAGCACAGCCTCAGGCTGGATCACAACCCCTGTTCTGGGAGCACAGCCTCAGGCTGGATCACAACCCTCTGTTCTGGGAGCACAGCCTCAGGCTGGATCACAACCCTCTGTTCTGGGAGCACAGCCTCAGGCTGGATCACAACCCTCTGTTCTGTTCTGGCTGATCACAACCCTCTGTTCTGGGAGCCAGCCTCAGGCTGGATCACAACCCTCTGTTCTGGGAGCACAGCCTCAGGCTGGATCACAACCCTCTGTTCTGGGAGCACAGCCTCGGGCTGGATCACAACCCTCTGTTCTGGGAGCACAGCCTCAGGCTGGATCACAACCCTCTGTTCTGGGAGCACAGCCTCGGGCTGGATCACAACCCTCTGTTCTGGGAGCACAGCCTCAGGCTGGATCACAACCCCTGTTCTGGGAGCACAGCCTCAGGCTGGATCACAACCCTCTGTTCTGGGAGCACAGCCTCAGGCTGGATCACAACCCCCTGTTCTGGGAGCACAGCCTCAGGCTGCATCACAACCCTCTGTTCTGGAAGCACAGCCTCGGGCTGGATCACAACCCTCTGTTCTGGGAGCACAGCCTCAGGGGATGGATCACAACCCTCTGTTCTGGGAGCACAGCCTCAGGCTGGATCACAACCCTCTGTTCTGGGAGCACAGCCTCAGGCTGGATCACAACCCCTCTGTTCTGGGAGCACAGCCTCAGGCTGGATCACAACCCCTGTTCTGGAAGCACAGCCTCGGGCTGCATCACAACCCTCTGTTCTGGGAGCACAGCCTCAGGCTGGATCACAACCCTCTGTTCTGGGAGCACAGCCTCAGGCTGGATCACAACCCCTCTGTTCTGGGAGCACAGCCTCAGGCTGGATCACAACCCTCTGTTCTGGGAGCACAGCCTCAGGCTGGATCACAACCCTCTGTTCTGGGAGCACAGCCTCGGGCTGGATCACAACCCCCTGTTCTGGGAGCACAGCCTCAGGCTGGATCACAACCCCCTGTTCTGGGAGCACAGCCTCAGGCTGCATCACAACCCCCTGTTCTGGAAGTACAGCCTCGGGCTGGATCACAACCCTCTGCTCTGGGAGCACATTCTCAGGCTGGATCACAACCCTCTGCTCTGGGAGCACAGCCTCAGGCTGTCACAACCCTCTCTGGAGCCTCTGGCCCATGGGGCTCTGCTACTTGTTACAGGGCAGCATGTTTGAGTGTAGCTGTGGCAACGCCACTGTGCTGCATCATGGTGGCTGCAGGACTGGGGAAGGGGCATGCCATGGCTTGTGTGACTTCCCACAATGGTGGGATGCCCAGCTTGCAGACAGGGGCAGGTCTGTAAACCCCATCATGCTGAGGGTCCTGGGCAGTGTGCAGGGACTCAATGCACAGGGCCGGAGAGGCCCACAGGTGACTAGCTTGGCCAGCTCTCCAGGACAGGGTAAGGAAGGGCAAGTCCTGGACTAGTGCCCAAGGCTCAGCCATGTCAGGAGCCCATCTTGCCCTATTTCCTAGTTGTGGGAAGTATTAACTACTCAGGTGCAGAGCCGAACCATGGAAAGAACTCACTGGTGGGACCTGCTCTCTCTCACTTAATGCTGTTGCAGGGGGATGCAGTGAGCAAGGGGAACTTGGCTGGAGACAGATGGAAGGCTCCCAGCAGCCATGGCATCTAAAGTGACTGCACACCCAACACAGCTCAGTCCAGGACAGAGACTTGGGGTGCTGCTCACAGGTCCGTGAGCACCCTCCAACCCCTTCTGTGATCTCTGAAGGTTCAGCTGGTCCCAACCCGAGGGACGTCAGAACAGCTCACTAGGAGACGCCTGCTTGTTTCATGCCAACACTGGGAAACCGGCTGACGGCCAGCTTGCGCTGCCGGGTCTCCTCCCCGGCAGCTCACCAAGCATCTTTGACAAGAGCGAGTGAACGTCACCTGGCACTGTGTCCCCTGTGTTATCACCTCGAATGTCACCTGGCACTCCGTGTCCCCTGTGTTATCACAAGGTCCCTCATCTTCTGACAGAATGTTTGACCCTTCATTGGTTAACTGGCAGAGTCTGAGTGCTCAGGAGTGGGCGGGGCTGAGTGAGCAGGTCACTCTAACTACAGGCTCTACATCCTTGCAGCCACAGGGACCAAAGGTGGACAGAGACCCAGAGAGGGCACATCCAGACCTGTCACTGCCCGT
Source organism: Orientallactaga sibirica (assembly GCA_036365145.1). Classification (NCBI taxonomy): domain Eukaryota; kingdom Metazoa; phylum Chordata; class Mammalia; order Rodentia; family Dipodidae; genus Orientallactaga; species Orientallactaga sibirica. Next base: position 18,535,985 of record JAEOAD010000041.1, on the reverse strand, counting down.
GGGGAGGTAGGTGACCTGACAGCTGCTAAGCTGTCCGTGGAAAGGTGGGTGGTATGGTGGAGCACCTGCATACATACTCCCAGGCAGAAGGACTGCTGTGGGAGCCTGGTCCAGGAGGGCATCACAGGGCCCCAGGGAGGGACCTGTGGAGCACCTCACATTGAGTCAGAAGTCGATGTACAGCTGTGAGACAGCAGCCCCAGGCAGTGGCAGGCAATGGAAGGCAATGGCACAGCCTCAGGATGGCTGGCCTGAGGGCAGGGAACCAGCAGCAACTGAGCCTCAGCAACAGGTGACTAATGCGCAGGGTGGGGAACAAGGCACACCACCCTCAGTCCACCTGTGTTAGATCCCTCTGGACAGGGTGAGGAAGACCTCATGGAACCTTCTGGACAACAAGGAGCTGACACAGGAGGTCACATGGAAGGAGCAAGTGGTAAATGCCAATCAGCACAGAGCTCACGTACAGACGTCGGCTGGAATCACCTTGTCAAGGGTGACACACGTCTGGGCCCCACTCACTTGTCCTCCCGTCCTCTAAATCACAGACTGGAGACTGGTTCTCGAGGACAGCCTCACGATCCCGGCAGCCAGCCAGCCAAGACAGCCCGGTGCATGTCGTGTTCTGAATGTGAGCACGGGAATACCCGCAAATCCACATTGTGTGTCCTTAAAGAGGGCAGTTTCAAAACACGTCCCATGCTCCTGAGATGTGTGTGCAGAGCGCAGCAGTGGGGCACTCTAGACGGGAATGGCATGCACATTGGAAGGACCCCAACTCAGCACCAAGGAGACATCCAAAGAATGAGCTGGATGCTCAGCCCAGGTCTCATTTCCTTCTGAAATCATTATTATAGGAGCATTTATTCATGATTTTAAAAAAGAATAAATGGTTCTTCTTCTTTTTTTTTGTTTTGTTTTGTTTTTCGAGGTAGGATCTCACTCTGGCCCAGGCTGACCTGGAATTCACTATGCACTCTCAGGCTGTCCTTGAACTAATGGTGATCCTCCTACTTCTGCCTCCCGAGTGCTGGGATTAAAGGCGTGTGCCACCATACCCAGCCTTAAATGGTTTTTTATTCCTAGTAAACATTTTGCCCGAGTAAGACTACCATCACGAACAAGGTAGAAGTCAAGGGAAAGGAAATTTTACCTGTAGCAGATTTTACCATTACACTCATTCTCCTCCGCACAGAGTCAAAACTCAAAACTTCTAGTAATTCAAATCTGAAAGAGAAAAATGGAAAGTTTTACACTCCCCTGGGTAGGAGTGCAGGCATTCACCAAATTCCACAGTGAGAAGGTGGCACCAACCCCCCTCCCTGCCTAACCAGTATGGGAAAACACTCTGAGTGGTGCAGACCTCACAGAATGTCCTGGCTCTGCGCGTGTGCTGGCACCAGCACTGGAGAGGTGTGACAGCTGAGTGTAGGTTCTGACACTCCAAAAGTCTCACAGTATTTGTGTGGCATTTGGAATATCAAAATTAGCTCCACGGCCCTCGTACTGAACTCCTTGGGCTTGAGACCAGCAGGGCTACAGCAGGGTGCCAGGGTGTGCTGTTCCCAGGAGCCTCTGCAGCACTGTGGGCACATTCTAGTTTGGGCAGACTCCTCTCCAGACCTTCCCAGCTGGAAGCCAGAAGCCCATCAGCAAGAAAGTCCCTGCCAGGTCCCAGGAGGCCCTGCTCTGCAGGGAGCAGCTGGCATCAACCCAGGGCCAGTTCCCAAGGCAAGGCACTCACCCATCCCCATTCACCCGGGAGCTTATGTTTTTAAGAACAAAAAATTTAAATTCAATTGTTTTGAGGCCATCACAACCACATCACGTGCTCTTTGCCCGCTGCTATGACTGCAACGTTGTGCTCGTTCATAAGGAGGCATGATACTCAACCCGAGTCAAGGTAAGCTTTGTCATTTATCTCAGGGACCAGTGATTCAACACTGGAGATGGTCCCTAAAAATTGAAGTTAATCACTCAGAACAACAGTGTGTACTGCTTTCAAAAGACACTGTGGCCAGGGGCTTGAAGTCACACCTGAGGGGAATTTCCACTTGCTCCCTTGCGAAGACTCAGGAGCTGGGAGGTCAGAACAGTCCATAATTCTTGAGAACGCTTGGAGTGTAACCCACTTTTAGGTGATCTAGCACCAAAATATATTTAATGATCTGACCCTTTTCACTTAACATCAATTTACATTTTTAAGGAAGACAGTTGGTAGAATCAACCCCATGACACCATCAATCCTCTTCTTCTTCCACTGTCCAGGAGTCTAGAAGATTCTGTGATGTTTTTGGTTTGCCACTGGAAAGGGAGTGAGCTGTGGGAGCAAGGTACAGATGGCTCCTCACCCTGAGCCAGCATGTGTGCATGTGTGTGGCACCCACCTCTCCATGTCATTGTCCCTGTTTAGGATCTCCATGTAATTGTCCTTCAACCTCAGGTAGGTGAAGCCAAGCCTGCAACAGAGAACATAAACCCAGGGCTTAATCTGAAACCCAAATCTTCCTCTTCTGTGGACTACTCATTTCACATCGAGGCAAGGGTTTGAAGAGAGAACATGTTTACTAAAAGGTTACATATATTGCCAAGTTAGGACATCAGAGTTCTTGTTTATTCACTATCTCAGAAAATGATCCAGGAACATTCTTCCACCCAGCCAGCCCTTCCTGCCTCTGAAGGCACACTCTTGTGGGTGCCAGTAGCCCACACAATGAGTAGGTCTGTGGATTGCAATTCTTGCTTCTAACTAAGCTGTCACTCACTGATGAAATGGGCTTAGCGGAGAACCACACAGCAAGAGAAGGACCTCAGGAGCTATCTTCTGAGGTCTAACGTTCCCAGCCCTTGACCCCCGTGCAACAAAGCCAAGAGGTGGCATCACCTTTATGAACTGACTGCTGTGGCCATCAAGGAAGAGGCTCCTCATACATCCCTCCTTCCCTCCTTCCCTCCTTCCCTCCTTCCCTCCCTCCCTCCCTCCCTCCATGATGCTATTGCCATTTTATGATTTCTCAAGACGCCCTCTTAGATGCCAGGCCCTTGATCCTGGATGTATCACCCTCAAGAATGGAGATAAAATCTGTTCTTTATAAATTACCTAAGTGTTCTATGTAAAGACACTGTTCCCAGACAACCCTGCCATCTGACTGATGGGATACAGGCCCAGGGTGGCTGTTTGCACAGTGCGTGTAGAATGTTCACGTGTTCTCCACAGTGGAAGGGCGAGCAGGGGCCTAGCGTATGGCCTTGAACTTACCAAAGGACAGGGGAAAGAACACCCCGCCCCAGTACAGCACCAGCAATCATGACAGGCAGGTAGTGGGAGGGTGGGTGATGGTGGCCACCTGCTCTAGTGGGAGCTGGCACTGAGGAAAAAGCCCCTGAGAAGTGACAAGTAGGAGGGATGACAAGACAGCCTGTCCTGATTTCTACTGTCTGTGGAAAAACACAGCTTCAATCTGCATGTACATCTCAAGAAGAGGTAAACTGAGCCTCAAGGGCCTTGACTGTGTGTGTGCTTGTACATCTAGTGAGGGCCAGATGTGCACATCTGTGCTAACACACAAACAGTACAGGAGAGAAATCTTAGTGTGAAGACATTCTTCCCGTCTCTCTGGCTGTCCTGGAGGCTGCACACATTTGGATAGTGGCACAAAGAGGGGCCACTGTGTGTCATTCCATGAGGATCGTGAGCTGGGAGAAATCCTGTATTTGAAACTGTGCTACATGTCTAGAATGGTTATTTTTCCATCTGTCTGCTTAACACACTGTGTCTTATCATCAGCAAGCACCTCCAATCAGACGCAAGAGACGCAGCTGGGGTATGGAGACATGGCACAGTGGTTAAAGGCCCTTGCTTGCAAATCCTAATGGCTCAGGTTCAATTTCCTAGTACCCACATAAAGCCAGATGTACAAAGTGGCACATATATCTGCATGCACATTCATTTGCACTGGCAGGAGGCCCTGGAATACCCACAATCTCTCTTAATAAACAGATATTTAAGAAAAAATACAGCTGGGGTGACCAGACACAAAGAAAAAGCAATTAACAGGCAGGGCCCCCCATCAGCTGCCCCTGGCTGTGTGATTGGAAACCCATGGCAGCCAGCCTCAGTGTTCTAGGATGAGGACGAAGACTGGTGCAGTGGGAACGTTCTCTACCTAGAAGCTCAAAGCTTCTGGAATGGCGTGCACTAGCTCACTGGTGATGGTAAGAGGGACCCCCTGAAAGCACAGCAACAAGGACTGCTGCTGGGAAGACTGACTGCTTCCACAGTGGGGATGGGAACTGAGGTCAGAGAAGCCTCGGCTCACTTGCCCAGCACAAAGGTCACAGGCAGGGCTTTCTAAAACGACCCTGATTTGGTTGGAGACCTTGGCTTGCCACCAAGCAGGCCACTGGTGACCCGACTCACCTCTGGACGCCTTCAACCAGTGCCACCTCATCAGGTGAAGATGATATATACACACAGGACTTTGAGTCTGGCGATTTCCGGGGGCCATCAGTAGTATCCCCAGGGTCGTCTTCCTTCACCTGGACAGTGTGGCATAGGCAGATGGCCCGGAAGAACAGCTCCTCTCGCTCCTGTCAAGAGAGTCAAGGGAGACCTGCAACACCTCCGCCTGAGACGGAAACACTGCTGGGTCTACAAAGCAGGGGTGGCCTCCTGAGGGTGAGCTGCTAGCTTTGCCTCAGTGGTTACAAAGGAGAAGTCACATGTACCCCAGCACTGCCATGGAAATTTGTGTTAGGATTAAAAGGCAGTGAAGATGAAAAGAAGGGACCTATGGATTGGGGGTGGCCCAGTGGGTAAAGTGTTTACTGCACAAATATGAGGACCTGAGTTTAAATCCCTGGTGCCCATATAAAAGGTCAGACGTGGCAGTATGTACATGTGACCCTTGTGAATCTGGAGATGGAGACAGATGGATCCCTAGGGTTTATTGGCTAGTCAGTCACCAAACTGGTGAGCTCCATGTTTAGTGAGAAACTGTCTCAAAAAAAATGGTAAAGAGTAGACTAAGGAAGACATCTGACATCAACCTCTGGCCTCCACATGTGCACGCACGTGCGCACACACACATGCACATCAAACACCTATGCAAAAAAAAAAAAAAAAAGGATCTCTGCTCAGAATGACATTTCCAGGAAACGGGCTTCCCTGCTCCAGCTTTAGACATTAGCATTCAGGAACAAGGAAGGATGTGTGAGAGGTCACAGAACACTGACCCAGACCAGAGCCCGAGCCTCCTCTGCACTGGCTGCATGGGGCAGCCCAGGGGCAGAAGAAGAGCTCTCCTGACAACCCGTGTGGAGCTGCTGCGGGGCAGGTCTCAGGACAGCCACAGGACACCCCGTCTCCCTCCTCTCTGTGACACCAACAGGGATGCCCTAGGTGTCACCCAGCATTACCAAGTCTACTCCTGGCTCTGGGAAAGTCCACAGGGCTCTGGCCTTGGCATGTTTCCTACCAGTCTTCCACACACCCAGTCCCAAGGATGTGAGCCTGCCCGGGGTGTACACCCAAGTGTTCATGTATCTGTCCAGGGTGCTGGGACCCAGAATACACCCAAGTGTACGTGTATCTGCCCAGGGTGCTGGGACCCAGAATACACCCAAGTGTACGTGTATCTGCCCAGGGTGCTGGGACCCAGAATACACCCAAGTGTACGTGTATCTGCCCAGGGTGCTGGGACCCAGAATACACCCAAGTGTACGTGTATCTGCCCAGGGTGTTGGGACCCAGAATACACCCAAGTGTACGTGTATCTGCCCAGGGTGCTGGGACCCAGAATACACCCAAGTGTATGTGTATCTGCCCGGGGTGCTGGGACCCAGAATACACCCAAGTGTACGTGTATCTGCCCAGGGTGCTGGGACCCAGAATACACCCAAGTGTACGTGTATCTGCCCAGGGTGCTGGGACCCAGAATACACCCAAGTGTATGTGTATCTGCCCAGGGTGCTGGGACCCAGAATACACCCAAGTGTACGTGTATCTGCCCAGGGTGCTGGGACCCAGAATACACCCAAGTGTATGTGTATCTGCCCAGGGTGCTGGGACCCGAATACACCCAAGTGCTGGGACCCGTATCTGTCCAGGGTGCTGGGACCCGGAATACACCCAAGTGTACGTATCTGTCCAGGGTGCTGGGACCCAGAATACACCCAAGTGTATGTGTATCTGCCCAGGGTGCTGGGACCCGGAATACACCCAAGTGTACGTGTATCTGTCCAGGGTGCTGGGACCCAGAATACACCCAAGTGTACGTATATCTGTCCAGGGTGCTGGGACCCAGAATACACCCAAGTGTATGTGTATCTGCCCAGGGTGCTGGGACCCGGAATACACCCAAGTGTACGTGTATCTGCCCAGGGTGCTGGGACCCAGAATACACCCAAGTGTACGTGTATCTGCCCAGGGTGCTGGGACCCAGAATACACCCAAGTGTACGTGTATCTGCCCAGGGTGCTGGGACCCGAATACACCCAAGTGTCCAGGTGCGTGTATCTGCCCAGGGTGCTGGGACCCAGAATACACCCAAGTGTACGTGTATCTGCCCTGGGTGCTGGGACCCGGAATACACCCAAGTGTACGTGTATCTGCCCGGGATGCTGGGACCCGGAATACACCCAAGTGTACGTGTATCTGCCCAGGGTGCTGGGACCCGGAATACACCCAAGTGTACGTGTATCTGCCCAGGGTGCTGGGACCCGAATACACCCAAGTGTACGTGTATCTGCCCAGGGTGCTGGGACCCGGAATACACCCAAGTGTACGTGTATCTGCCCAGGGTGCTGGGACCCAGAATACACCCAAGTGTACGTGTATCTGTCCAGGGTGCTGGGACCAGGAATACACCCAAGTGTACGTGTATCTGCCCAGGGTGCTGGGACCCAGAATACACCCAAGTGTACGTGTATCTGCCCGGGATGCTGGGACCCGGAATACACCCAAGTGTATGTGTATCTGCCCGGGATGCTGGGACCCGGAATACACCCAAGTGTACGTGTATCTGCCCGGGATGCTGGGACCCGGAATACACCCAAGTGTATGTGTATCTGCCCGGGGTGCTGGGACCCAGAATACACCCAAGTGTACGTGTATCTGTCCAGGGTGCTGGGACCCAGAATACACCCAAGTGTACATGTATCTGCCCAGGGTGCTGGGACCCGGAATACACCCAAGTGTACGTGTATCTGCCCAGGGTGCTGGGACCCAGAATACACCCAAGTGTACGTGTATCTGCCCGGGGTGCTGGGAATACACCCAAGTGTATGTGTATCTGCTCAGGGTGCTGGGACCCAGAATACACCCAAGTGTACGTGTATCTGCCCAGGGTGCTGGGACCCAGAATACACCCAAGTGTACGTGTATCTGCCCGGGGTGCTGGGACCCGGAATACACCCAAGTGTTCATGTATCTGTCCAGGGTGCTGGGAATACACCCAATTGTTCATGTATCTGTCCAGGGTGCTGGGACCCAGAATACACCCAAGTGTACGTGTATCAGTCCAGGGTGCTGGGACCCAGAATACACCCAAGTGTACGTGTATCAGTCCAGGGTGCTGGGACCCGAATACACCCAAGTGTGTGTATCTGCTCAGGTGCTGGGACCCGAATACACCCAAGTGTACGTGTATCTGCCCAGGGTGCTGGGACCCAGAATACACCCAAGTGTACGTGTATCTGCCCAGGGTGCTGGGACCCAGAATACACCCAAGTGTACGTGTATCTGCCCAGGGTGCTGGGACCCGGAATACACCCAAGTGTACGTGTATCTGCTCAGGGTGCTGGGACCCGGAATACACCCAAGTGTACGTGTATCTGCCCAGGGTGCTGGGACCCAGAATACACCCAAGTGTACGTGTATCTGCCCGGGGTGCTGGGACCCGGAATACACCCAAGTGTACGTGTATCTGCCCGAGGATGCTGGGACCCGGAATACACCCAAGTGTACGTGTATCTGCCCGGGTGCTGGGACCCGAATACACCCAAGTGTACGCGTGTATCTGCCCAGGGTGCTGGGACCCAGAATACACCCAAGTGTTCATGTATCTGTCCAGGGTGCTGGGACCCAGAATACACCCAAGTGTATGTGTATCTGCCCAGGGTGCTGGGACCCAGAATACACCCAAGTGTGGGTATCTGCCCAGGGTGCTGGGACCCAGAATACACCCAAGTGTACGTGTATCTGCCCGGGTGCTGGGACCCAGAATACACCCAAGTGTTCATGTATCTGTCCAGGGTGCTGGGAATACACCCAGAATACACCCGTGTATCTGCCCAGGGTGCTGAGACCCGGAATACACCCAAGTGTACGTGTATCTGCTCAGGTGCTGGGACCCGAATACACCCAAGTGTAGGGTATCTGCCCAGGGTGCTGGGACCCAGAATACACCCAAGTGTACGTGTATCTGCCCAGGTGCTGGGACCCGAATACACCCAAGTGTACGTGTATCTGCCCAGGGTGCTGGGACCCAGAATACACCCAAGTGTACGTGTATCTGCCCAGGGTGCTGGGACCCGAATACACCCAAGTGTACGCGTGTATCTGCCCGGGTGCTGGGACCCAGAATACACCCAAGTGTACCCAAGGGTATGTATCTGCCCGGGTGCTGGGACCCGGAATACACCCAAGTGTACGTGTATCTGCCCAGGGTGCTGGGAATACACCCAAGTGTACGTGTATCTGCCCAGGGTGCTGGGACCCGGAATACACCCAAGTGTACGTGTATCTGCCCGGGATGCTGGGACCCGGAATACACCCAAGTGTATGTGTATCTGCCCAGGGTGCTGGGACCCGGAATACACCCAAGTGTACGTGTATCTGCCCGGGGTGCTGGGACCCAGAATACACCCAAGTGTTCATGTATCTGTCCAGGGTGCTGGGAATACACCCAAGTGTTCATGTATCTGTCCAGGGTGCTGGGACCCGGAATACACCCAAGGGTACGTGTATCTGCCCGGGGTGCTGGGACCCAGAGCCACAGCACTCAGATGTGTGGGAGCACACGTGTACATGTATCTGTGCATAATGTGCGTGCCTGTGCACTGGGGGGGGGGCTCTGCCCATGCGTGTGCTCCAGTTATACTCAGCACACTGCCTGCCCATCTCATCCAGTACTTTCAAGTCAATTCTAAAGCAGGTGTCATGACCACCACCCCTTCAGGGGACACAGCACCATAGTGGTATGTGACCATAACCTAACTGAGTCCCAAAGAGGATTTCTGCCTCTGCCAGATGCCCTGAATGAATGGAGACACCTGTAAGTGAGAACCATGGGAACGACCTGTAAGTGGCACAGACATGCACTCCAAGCTAGGGGAGACAGATGAAGCCTAGGGGAGACAGATGAACCCACTGACGCCCGGGGAAGAGTCGATCATGTCAATGCCTGTGGAGTCGGGGAGGACCTGCCCATTGCAGATGACATGGGGCACGTAGACGTGGCCCTCAATGCAGCACTCCTTGAAGGCCATGTTGTTCTCTGTGAGGGTGCCTGTCTTGTCCGTGAAGATATATTCCACCTGTGGACATGGGACATGCAGGTTAGAACATGCACTCTTGGGCAGGTGACACCTCACCCCTTGACTGTCATGATTCTATGGGCCATGGACATCTGCCAGTCTGTTCCACCAATGCAGTGGCAAGAGTGGGTGCCCACTACACCTCAGCAACCTGGACAAGTGTGGCTCAAACAGGGTAGGCCCCACACTCCTCACATGGGTGATATTCCTCTGGGGAACCAGGGCTCCACCTGTCAGGGTGAAGGGAGGCCTGACTCTCATGAGTACAGAGAGCATGAACTTTCTCTCTGAGTCTTTGAAGTCAGGACTCATGAGACAACATGAGGCTTAGAAGAGAGAAGCCAAAAAATGGAAAGGATACATTTCAGCAAGAAAACTGGCGAAGAGTGAGGCTGCATCCAGTTTAAGTTACAAATGTTGGAGGTCCTAGTTACATATCCGCTGTTAAGAGCTGATGCAGGGGTGCAGCATGCCACCTTATCCTGAGGTGAATGCATCAGGTGAAAGGCACCCCAGCCCACATGGGTGTAAAGACACACAGCTCTGGAGCAGAAGGGGAAGCTGCAGTTTAGTGCAGGGATAAGCACCCTGGGAGGGGCTAGAGGTAAGTCAAGCCCTGTGCTTAGTCTTCCAGGAACATGACCTCACAAACCCACACAAAAAATGCAAAGAACTAACAAAGGGACCCCAAGTCCAGAGCAATGCTGCCCTGAGAGTGGGGCTGACAGACACTCTGAGCCCAGCACACAGCCCAGTGTGGTCTTCCCCAGGGTCACACAGTCAGGGCAGCGATGAGGGCTGCCTCCCTGAGGACCCGAGAGATGAGTGAGTGATTTCTTAGCTGGTGCCAGGCTGAGAATCAGCAACTACATGGGTATCACAGGTAGCCTCATTTGAAGCATGCCTCCACATACCAGCTCCTGCGGCAAAGTGATGCACAGACTCACCTGGGCCAGGTAAGACACTGCTTTTCGAATATAAGATTTGGTATAATTTAGAACAAAATGTTACAGCATTCTAAAACCACTCTAAAAGGGCAAAATGAGGAAAACAAATGAGAAGCGATTATCAAGTGCTCAGCCCTATTCGACAGGCATCTACTTCTTGAGACCAAGACAATGACAGAGTCGGCACAAGGGACACCTAACACACTGTACTTCTCCAGACTGGGACAATGACAGAGTCGGCACAAGGGACACCTAACACACTCCACTTCTCCATACTGGGACAATGACACAGCTGACAAGGGACACCTAACACACTGTACTTCTCCAGACTGGGACAATGACACAGTCAGTACAAGGGACACCTAACACACACACTGTACTTCTCCAGACTGGGACAATGACACAGTCAGCACAAGGGACACCTAACACACTGTACTTCTCCAGACTGGGACAATGACACAGTCAGTACAAGGACACCTAACACACTGTACTTCTCCAGACTGGGACAATGACACAGTCAGTACAAGGGACACCTAACACACTCCACTTCTCCAGACTGGGACAATGACACAGTCAGCACAAGGGACACCTAACACACTGTACTTCTCCAGACTGGGACAATGACACAGTCAGTACAAGGGACACCTAACACACTGTACTTCTCCAGACCGGGACAATGACACAGTCAGTACAAGGGACACCTAACACACTGTACTTCTCCAGACTGGGACAATGACACAGTCAGTACAAGGGACACCTAACACACTGTACTTCTCCAGACTGGGACAATGACAGTCAGTCAAGGGACAAACACACTGACACCTAACAATGACACAGTCAGCACAAGGGACACCTAACACACTTACTTCTCCAGACTGGGACAATGACACAGTCAATGTACAAGGGACACCTAACACACTGTACTTCTCCAGACTGGGACAATGACACAGTCAGTACAAGGGACACCTAACACACTGTGACAGTCAAGGGACACCTAACACACTGACTGACTGGGACAATGACACAGTCAGTACAAGGGACACCTAACACACTGTACTTCTCCAGACTGGGACAATGACACAGTCAGCACAAGGGACACCTAACACACTGTACTTCTCCAGACTGGGACAATGACACAGTCAGTACAAGGGACACCTAACACACTGTACTTCTCCAGACTGGGACAATGACACAGTCAGCACAAGGGACACCTAACACACTGTACTTCTCCAGACTGGGACAATGACACAGTCAGCACAAGGGACACCTAACACACTGTACTTCTCCAGACTGGGACAATGACACAGTCAGCACAAGGGACACCTAACACACTGTACTTCTCCAGACTGGGACAATGACACAGTCAGCACAAGGGACACCTAACACACTGTACTTCTCAGACTGGGACAATGACACAGTCAGTACAAGGGACACCTAACACACTGTACTTCTCCAGACTGGGACAATGACACAGTCAGTACAAGGGACACCTAACACACTGTACTTCTCCAGACTGGGACAATGACACAGTCAGTACAAGGGACACCTAACACACTCCACTTCTCCAGACTGGGACAATGACACAGTCAGCACAAGGGACACCTAACACACTGTACTTCTCAGACTGGGACAATGACACAGTCAGCACAAGGGACACCTAACACACTGTACTTCTCAGACTGGGACAATGACACAGTCAGCACAAGGGACACCTAACACACTGTACTTCTCCAGACTGGGACAATGACACAGTCAGCACAAGGGACACCTAACACACTGTACTTCTCCAGACTGGGACAATGACACAGTCAGTACAAGGGACACCTAACACACTGTACTTCTCCAGACTGGGACAATGACACAGTCAGTACAAGGGACACCTAACACACTGACCGGGACTTCTCCAGACTGGGACAATGACACAGTCAGTACAAGGGACACCTAACACACTGTACTTCTCCAGACTGGGACAATGACACAGTCAGTACAAGGGACACCTAACACACTCCACTTCTCCAGACTGGGACAATGACAGTCAGTACAAGGGACACCTAACACACTGTACTTCTCCAGACTGGGACAATGACACAGTCAGTACAAGGGACACCTAACACACTGTACTTCTCCAGACTGGGACAATGACACAGTCAGCACAAGGGACACCTAACACACTCCACTTCTCCAGACTGGGACAATGACACAGTCAGTACAAGGGACACCTAACACACTGTACTTCTCCAGACTGGGACAATGACACAGTCAGTACAAGGGACACCTAACACACTGTACTTCTCCAGACTGGGACAATGACACAGTCAGTACAAGGGACACCTAACACACTGTACTTCTCCAGACTGGGACAATGACACAGTCAGTACAAGGGACACCTAACACACTGTACTTCTCCAGACTGGGACAATGACACAGTCAGCACAAGGGACACCTAACACACTGTACTTCTCCAGACTGGGACAATGACACAGTCAGTACAAGGGACACCTAACACACTCCACTTCTCCAGACTGGGACAATGACACAGTCAGTACAAGGGACACCTAACACACTCCACTTCTCCAGACTGGGACAATGACACAGTCAGTACAAGGGACACCTAACACACTGTACTTCTCCAGACTGGGACAATGACACAGTCAGCACAAGGGACACCTAACACACTGTACTTCTCCAGACTGGGACAATGACACAGTCAGTACAAGGGACACCTAACACACTGGGACAATGACTTCTCAGACTGGGACAATGACACAGTCAGTACAAGGGACACCTAACACACTGTACTTCTCCAGACTGGGACAATGACACAGTCAGTACAAGGGACACCTAACACACTGTACTTCTCCAGACTGGGACAATGACACAGTCAGTACAAGGGACACCTAACACACTGTACTTCTCCAGACTGGGACAATGACACAGTCAGCACAAGGGACACCTAACACACTGTACTTCTCCAGACTGGGACAATGACACAGTCAGTACAAGGGACACCTAACACACTGTACTTCTCCAGACTGGGACAATGACACAGTCAACACACTGTACAAGGGACACCTAACACACTCCACTTCTCCAGACTGGGACAATGACACAGTCAGCACAAGGGACACCTAACACACTGTACTTCTCCAGACTGGGACAATGACACAGTCAGTACAAGGGACACCTAACACACCACTTCTCCAGACTGGGACAATGACACAGTCAGCACAAGGGACACCTAACACACTGTACTTCTCCAGACTGGGACAATGACACAGTCAGTACAAGGGACACCTAACACACTGTACTTCTCAGACTGGGACAATGACACAGTCAGCAAGGGACACCTAACACACTGTACTTCTCCAGACTGGGACAATGACACAGTCAGTACAAGGGACACCTAACACACTGTACTTCTCCAGACTGGGACAATGACACAGTCAGCACAAGGGACACCTAACACACTGGACTGGGACAATGAACACAGTCAGTACAAGGGACACCTAACACACTGACTGGGACAATGACACAGTCAGTACAAGGGACACCTAACACACTGTACTTCTCCAGACTGGGACAATGACACAGTCAGTACAAGGGACACCTAACACACTGTACTTCTCCAGACTGGGACAATGACACAGTCAGTACAAGGGACACCTAACACACTGTACTTCTCCAGACTGGGACAATGACAGAGTCAGTGACACCTAACACACTCAATGACAGTACAAGGGACACCTAACACACTGTACTTCTCCAGACTGGGACAATGACACAGTCAGGGACACCTAAGGGACACCTAACACACTCCACTTCTCCAGACTGGGACAATGACACAGTCAGTACAAGGGGACACCTAACACACTGTACTTCTCCAGACTGGGACAATGACACAGTCAGTACAAGGGACACCTAACTTACTTCCAGACTGGGACAATGACACAGTCAGTACAAGGGACACCTCCAGACTGGGACAATGACACAGTCAGTACAAGGGACACCTAACACACTGTACTTCTCCAGACTGGGACAATGACACAGTCAGCACAAGGGACACCTAACACACTGTACTTCTCCAGACTGGGACAATGACACAGTCAGTACAAGGGACACCTAACACACTGTACTTCTCCAGACTGGGACAATGACACAGTCAGTACAAGGGACACCTAACACACTGTACTTCTCCAGACTGGGACAATGACAGTCAGCACAAGGGACACCTAACACACTGTACTTCTCCAGACTGGGACAATGACAATGAGCACAAGGGACACCTAACACACTGTACTTCCAGACTGGGACAATGACACAGTCAGCACAAGGGACACCTAACACACTCCACTTCTCCAGACTGGGACAATGACACAGTCAGTACAAGGGGACACCTAACACACTGTACTTCTCCAGACTGGGACAATGACACAGTCAGCACAAGGGACACCTAACACACTGTACTTCTCCAGACTGGGACAATGACACAGTCAGTACAAGGGACACCTAACACACTGTACTTCTCCAGACTGGGACAATGACACAGTCAGTACAAGGGACACCTAACACACTCCACTTCTCCAGACTGGGACAATGACAGAGTCAGCACAAGGGACACCTAACACACTGTACTTCTCCAGACTGGGACAATGACACAGTCAGCACAAGGGACACCTAACACACTCCACTGACTGGGACAATGACACAGTCAGTACAAGGGACACCTAACACACTGACTGGGACAATGACACAGTCAGTACAAGGGACACCTAACACACTGTACTTCTCCAGACTGGGACAATGACACAGTCAGCACAAGGGACACCTAACACACTGTACTTCTCCAGACTGGGACAATGACACAGTCAGTACAAGGGACACCTAACACACTGTACTTCTCAGACTGGGACAATGACAGTCAGTACAAGGGACACCTAACACACTCCACTTCTCCAGATCGGGACAATGACACAGTCAGTACAAGGGACACCTAACACACTGTACTTCTCCAGACTGGGACAATGACAGAGTCAGCAAAAGGGACACCTAACACACTGTACTTCTCCAGACTGGGACAATGACACAATCAGTACAAGGGACACCTAACACACTCCACTTCTACAGACTGGGACAATGACAGAGTCAGCACAAGGGACACCTAACACACTGTACTTCTCCAGACTGGGACAATGACACAGTCAGTACAAGGGACACCTAACACACTGTACTTCTCCAGACTGGGACAATGACACAGTCAGCACAAGGACACCTAACACACTGTACTTCTCCAGACTGGGACAATGACACAGTCAGTACAAGGGACACCTAACACACTGTACTTCTCCAGACTGGGACAATGACACAGTCAGCACAAGGGACACCTAACACACTGTACTTCTCCAGACTGGGACAATGACACAGTCAGTACAAGGGACACCTAACACACTGTACTTCTCCAGACTGGGACAATGACACAGTCAGTACAAGGGACACCTAACACACTGTACTTCTCCAGACTGGGACAATGACACAGTCAGTACAAGGGACACCTAACACACTCCACTTCTCCAGACTGGGACAATGACACAGTCAGTACAAGGGACACCTAACACACTGTACTTCTCCAGACTGGGACAATGACACAGTCAGCACAAGGGACACCTAACACACTGTACTTCTCCAGACTGGGACAATGACACAGTCAGCACAAGGGACACCTAACACACTGTACTTCTCCAGACTGGGACAATGACACAGTCAGCACAAGGGACACCTAACACACTCCACTTCTCCAGACTGGGACAATGACACAGTCAGTACAAGGGACACCTAACACACTCCACTTCTCCAGACTGGGACAATGACACAGTCAGTACAAGGGACACCTAACACACTGTACTTCTCCAGACTGGGACAATGACAGCAGTCACCTAACACAAGGGGGACACCTAACACACTGTAACACACTTCTCCAGACTGGGACAATGACACAGTCAGCACAAGGGACACCTAACACACTGTACTTCTCCAGACTGGGACAATGACACAGTCAGTACAAGGGACACCTAACACACTGTACTTCTCCAGACTGGGACAATGACACAGTCAGTACAAGGGACACCTAACACACTGTACTTCTCCAGACTGGGACAATGACACAGTCAGTACAAGGGACACCTAACAATGACACAGTCAGTACACACCTAACACACTTCTCCAGACTGGGACAATGACACAGTCAGTACAAGGGACACCTAACACACTGTACTTCTCCAGACTGGGACAATGACACAGTCAGTACAAGGGACACCTAACACACTCCACTTCTCCAGACTGGGACAATGACACAGTCAGTACAAGGGACACCTAACACACTGTACTTCTCCAGACTGGGACAATGACACAGTCAGTACAAGGGACACCTAACACACTGTACTTCTCCAGACTGGGACAATGACACAGTCAGCACAAGGGACACCTAACACACTGTACTTCTCCAGACTGGGACAATGACACAGTCAGTACAAGGGACACCTAACACACTGTACTTCTCCAGACTGGGACAATGACACAGTCAGCACAAGGGACACCTAACACACTGTACTTCTCCAGACTGGGACAATGACACAGTCAGTACAAGGGACACCTAACACACTGCACTTCTCCAGACTGGGACAATGACACAGTCAGCACTTCTCCAGACTGGGACACCTAACACACCAGACTGGGACAATGACACAGTCAGCACAAGGACACCTAACACACTGACTGGGACAATGACACAGTCAGCACAAGGACACCTAACACACTGTACTTCTCCAGACTGGGACAATGACACAGTCAGCACAAGGGACACCTAACACACTGTACTTCTCCAGACTGGGACAATGACACAGTCAGCACAAGGGACACCTAACACACTGTACTTCTCCAGACTGGGACAATGACACAGTCAGTACAAGGGACACCTAACACACCACTTCTCAGACTGGGACAATGACACAGTCAGTACAAGGGACACCTAACACACTGTACTTCTCCAGACTGGGACAATGACACAGTCAGCACAAGGGACACCTAACACACTGTACTTCTCCAGACTGGGACAATGACACAGTCAGCACAAGGGACACCTAACACACTGTACCACTTCTCCAGACTGGGACAATGACACAGTCAGCACAAGGGACACCTAACACACTGTACTTCTCCAGACTGGGACAATGACACAGTCAGCACAAGGGACACCTAACACACTGTACTTCTCCAGACTGGGACAATGACACAGTCAGTACAAGGGACACCTAACACACTGTACTTCTCCAGACTGGGACAATGACACAGTCAGCACAAGGGACACCTAACACACTCCACTTCTCCAGACTGGGACAATGACACAGTCAGCACAAGGGACACCTAACACACTGTACTTCTCCAGACTGGGACAATGACACAGTCAGTACAAGGGACACCTAACACACTGTACTTCTCCAGACTGGGACAATGACACAGTCAGCACAAGGGACACCTAACACACTCCACTTCTTCAGACTGGGACAATGACACAGTCAGTACAAGGGACACCTAACACACTGTACTTCTCCAGACTGGGACAATGACACAGTCAGTACAAGGGACACCTAACACACTCCACTTCTCCAGACTGGGACAATGACACAGTCAGCACAAGGGACACCTAACACACTGTACTTCTCCAGACTGGGACAATGACACAGTCAGTACAAGGGACACCTAACACACCCCACTTCTCCAGACTGGGACAATGACACAGTCAGCACAAGGACACCTAACACACCTAACACACTGGACAATCCAGACTGGGACAATGACAACACACTCAGTCTCAACTGGGACACCTAACACCTAACACTCCACTTCTCCAGACTGGGACAAGTCAGACAAGGGACACCTAACACACTGTACTTCTCAGACTGGGACAATGACACAGTCAGTACAAGGGACACCTAACACACTGTACTTCTCCAGACTGGGACAATGACACAGTCAGTACAAGGGACACCTAACACACTGTACTTCTCCAGACTGGGACAATGACACAGTCAGCACAAGGGACACCTAACACACTGTACTTCTCCAGACTGGGACAATGACACAGTCAGTACAAGGGACACCTAACACACTGTACTTCTCCAGACTGGGACAATGACACAGTCAGTACAAGGGACACCTAACACACTGTACTTCTCCAGACTGGGACAATGACACAGTCAGCACAAGGGACACCTAACACACTGTAGACTCCAGACTGGGACAATGGAGTCACACAACAAGGACACCTAACACACTGTACTTCTCAGACTGGGACAATGACACAGTCAGTACAAGGGACACCTAACACACTGACAGACTGGGACAATGACTAACACACTGTAACACACTGTACTTCTCCAGACTGGGACAATGACACAGTCAGTACAAGGGACACCTAACACACTGTACTTCTCTCTGGGACAATGACACAGTCAGGGGGACACCTAACACACTGTACTTCTCCAGACTGGGACAATGACACAGTCAGCACAAGGACACCTAACACACTGTACTTCTCCAGACTGGGACAATGACACAGTCAGTACAAGGGACACCTAACACACTGTACTCCTGGGACAATGACTGGGACAATGACTTCTCCAGACTGGGACAAGTACAAGGGACAAATGGGACACCTAACACACTCCACTTCTCCAGACTGGGACAATGACAGAGTCAGTGCAAGGACACACCTAACACACTGTACTTCTCCAGACTGGGACAATGACACAGTCAGTACAAGGGACACCTAACACACTGTACTTCTCCAGACTGGGACAATGACACAGTCAGCACAAGGGACACCTAACACTGGGAGACTGGGACAATGACACAGTCAGTACAAGGGACACCTAACACACTGTCTCCAGACTGGGACAATGACACAGTCAGTACAAGGGACACCTAACACACTGTACTTCTCCAGACTGGGACAATGACACACAAGGGACACCTAACAAACTTCTCAGACTGGGACAATGACACAGTCAGCACAAGGGACACCTAACACACTGTACTTCTCCAGACTGGGACAATGACACAGTCAGCACAAGGGACACCTAACACACTGTACTTCTCCAGACTGGGACAATGACAGACTGGGACAATGACACAGTCAGAAGGGGACACCTAACACACTGTACTTCTCCAGACTGGGACAATGACACAGTCAGTGACTTCTCCAGACTGGGACAATGACACAGTCAGTGCAAGGGACACCTAACACACTGCACTTCTCAGACTGGGACAATGACACAGTCAGTACAAGGGACACCTAACACACTGTACTTCTCCAGACTGGGACAATGACACAGTGACACAACAAGGGACACCTAACACACTGTACTTCTACAGACCGGGACAATGACACAGTCAGTACAAGGGACACCTAACACACTGTACTTCTCCAGACTGGGACAATGACACAGTCAGCACAAGGGACACCTAACACACTGTACTTCTCCAGACTGGGACAATGACACAGTCAGTACAAGGGACACCTAACACACTGTACTTCTCCAGACTGGGACAATGACACAGTCAGTACAAGGGACACCTAACACACTCCACTTCTCCAGACTGGGACAATGACACAGTCAGCACAAGGGACACCTAACACACTGTACTTCTCCAGACTGGGACAATGACACAGTCAGTACAAGGGACACCTAACACACTGTACTTCTCCAGACTGGGACAATGACACAGTCAGTACAAGGGACACCTAACACACTGTACTTCTCCAGACTGGGACAATGACACAGTCAGCACAAGGGACACCTAACACACTCTACTTCTCGAGACCGGGACAATGACACAGTCAGTACAAGGGACACCTAACACACTCCACTTCTACAGACCGGGACAATGACACAGTCAGTACAAGGGACACCTAACACACTCCACTTCTCCAGACTGGGACAATGACACAGTCAGCACAAGGGACACCTAACACACTGTACTTCTCCAGACTGGGACAATGACACAGTCAGAACAAGGGACACCTAACACACTCCACTTCTCCAGACTGGGACAATGACACAGTCAGCACAAGGGACACCTAACACACTGTACTTCTCCAGACTGGGACAATGACACAGTCAGTACAAGGGACACCTAACACACTCCACTTCTCCAGACTGGGACAATGACACAGTCAGCACAAGGGACACCTAACACACTGTACTTCTCCAGACTGGGACAATGACACAGTCAGCACAAGGGACACCTAACACACTGTACTTCTCCAGACTGGGACAATGACACAGTCAGTACAAGGGACACCTAACACACTCCACTTCTCAGACTGGGACAATGACAGACACCTAACACACTGGACTGGGACAATGACACAGTCAGTACAAGGGACACCTAACACACTCCACTTCTCCAGACTGGGACAATGACACAGTCAGCACAAGGGACACCTAACACACTGTACTTCTCCAGACTGGGACAATGACACAGTCAGTACAAGGGACACCTAACACACTGTACTTCTCCAGACTGGGACAATGACACAGTCAGCACAAGGGACACCTAACACACTCCACTTCTCCAGACTGGGACAATGACAGAGTCAGCACAAGGGACACCTAACACACTGTACTTCTCCAGACTGGGACAATGACACAGTCAGTACAAGGGACACCTAACACACTCCACTTCTCCAGACTGGGACAATGACACAGTCAGTACAAGGGACACCTAACACACTGTACTTCTCCAGACTGGGACAATGACACAGTCAGCACAAGGGACACCTAACACACTCCACTTCTCCAGACTGGGACAATGACACAGTCAGCACAAGGGACACCTAACACACTGTACTTCTCCAGACTGGGACAATGACACAGTCAGCACAAGGGACACCTAACACACTGTACTTCTCCAGACTGGGACAATGACACAGTCAGTCAAGGGACACCAGTCAGCACAAGGGACACCTAACACACTGTACTTCTCCAGACTGGGACAATGACACAGTCAGCACAAGGGACACCTAACACACTGTACTTCTCCAGACTGGGACAATGACACAGTCAGCACAAGGGACACCTAACACACTGTACTTCTCCAGACTGGGACAATGACACAGTCAGCACAAGGGACACCTAACACACTGTACTTCTCCAGACTGGGACAATGACACAGTCAGTACAAGGGACACCTAACACACTGTACTTCTCCAGACTGGGACAATGACACAGTCAGTACAAGGGACACCTAACACACTCCACTTCTCCAGACTGGGACAATGACACAGTCAGCACAAGGGACACCTAACACACTGTACTTCTCCAGACTGGGACAATGACACAGTCAGCACAAGGGACACCTAACACACTGTACTTCTCCAGACTGGGACAATGACACAGTCAGTACAAGGGACACCTAACACACTGTACTTCTCCAGACTGGGACAATGACACAGTCAGTACAAGGGACACCTAACACACTGTACTTCTCCAGACTGGGACAATGACACAGTCAGTACAAGGGACACCTAACACACTCCACTTCTCCAGACTGGGACAATGACACAGTCAGCACAAGGGACACCTAACACACTGTACTTCTCCAGACTGGGACAATGACACAGTCAGTACAAGGGACACCTAACACACTCCACTTCTCCAGACTGGGACAATGACACAGTCAGTACAAGGGACACCTAACACACTGTACTTCTCCAGACTGGGACAATGACACAGTCAGTACAAGGGACACCTAACACACTCCACTTCTCCAGACTGGGACAATGACACAGTCAGTACAAGGGACACCTAACACACTCCACTTCTCCAGACTGGGACAATGACACAGTCAGCACAAGGGACACCTAACACACTGTACTTCTCCAGACTGGGACAATGACACAGTCAGCACAAGGGACACCTAACACACTGTACTTCTCCAGACTGGGACAATGACACAGTCAGCACAAGGGACACCTAACACACTGTACTTCTCCAGACTGGGACAATGACACAGTCAGCACAAGGGACACCTAACACACTCCACTTCTCGAGACTGGGACAATGACACAGTCAGTACAAGGGACACCTAACACACTCCACTTCTCCAGACTGGGACAATGACACAGTCAGTACAAGGGACACCTAACACACTCCACTTCTCCAGACTGGGACAATGACACAGTCAGCACAAGGGACACCTAACACACTGTACTTCTCCAGACTGGGACAATGACACAGTCAGCACAAGGGACACCTAACACACTCTGTACTTCTCCAGACTGGGACAATGACACAGTCAGCACAAGGGACACCTAACACACTGTACTTCTCCAGACTGGGACAATGACACAGTCAGTACAAGGGACACCTAACACACTCCACTTCTCCAGACTGGGACAATGACACAGTCAGTACAAGGGACACCTAACACACTCTACTTCTCCAGACTGGGACAATGACACAGTCAGTACAAGGGACACCTAACACACTGTACTTCTCCAGACTGGGACAATGACACAGTCAGTACAAGGGACACCTAACACACTGTACTTCTCCAGACTGGGACAATGACACAGTCAGCACAAGGGACACCTAGCACACTGTACTTCTCCAGACTGGGACAATGACACAGTCAGTACAAGGGACACCTAACACACTCCACTTCTCCAGACTGGGAAATGACAGAGTCAGCACAAGGGACACCTAACACACTGTACTTCTCCAGACTGGGACAATGACACAGTCAGTACAAGGGACACCTAACACACTGTACTTCTCCAGACTGGGACAATGACACAGTCAGTACAAGGGACACCTAACACACTCCACTTCTCGAGACCGGGACTGCAACAAGGACAAAGACAGTACCCCGGACACCTAACACACTCTATGCCAGACACAGGGCATTGCCTCGGTTAATCCTCAGATCCAGTATGTTACTGCCTGTTTTACAAGCAAAGACTTAAAACACTGGGCACATCCCATTGGCTCTGCCAGCCAAGGACACCAAGAGGACAGTCCTTCGTTATCATCAGGTAGGTCTTGGGTCTTTATTTAGTTATGTGGTTGTTTGACATGAATGCTTAGAAAGACTACTGACTAAGTATGCTGATTTTATATCCTTCAACTTCACAGAATCTGTTAGTTCTAACCACTTTCTGGTGGTGTTTAGGATTTTATTCAGCTAAGATCATGTGGTCTGCAAATTGGACAATTTACCTTCCTCCTTCCCTATTGGGTGTCCCTGCCTTCTCTGCAGCACTGTGGTGAAAATCAAGGACAGAGATGGAGTTGTTGGTTGCTCCTCATCTTAGAGGAAGTTCCTCATACTTCTGCTTTTGCATGCGTGCAACAATGGAGCAGTACAACATGGCATTTTTACTTAATAAACTGCAATATACCAACTGGACTTTCCTGCAACATAAAGGCAGAGGAAGGCCCAATCTCATCTGATCTCAAAAGTTAAGCAGGGTCGGGCATGGTTAGTGTTTGGGTGGGAGGCCACCCCTGAGCAGCATGACAAGAAAGGAACTGCACTTTCTGTGGGGATCTTTTTCTATGCAGTCAACTCGGGCTTTGCAGGAGGTAGGTATGGGTACACATCAGCCCTGTGCTCAAGTAGTCGGGACCCTGGTGGCCTCAGACACGGAGCAAGGGGCAGGTATAGGTGGCCATTCTAGATGTGGTGATGGGTGCCTCACATTCACTAGCTCATCACACTGCTCTAGTCTGGCAGGGGAGGCCCCTGCTACCATCCTCACTCCAGAGCAGGAAACCCCAACCCTGACCTGCAGGGAACTAAGGTCACACTGCAGAGCAGGGTTTAAATGCCTGTGTTCTGAACTCTACAACATACCACATCACAGAAGTTGACTCAAGTCTCTCTCCCTCTCTTTTTAATTACTTTATTTATTTGAGAGAGAGAAAGAGAGAGAGAAAGAGAAAGAGAGAGAGAATGGGCACACCAGGACCACCAGCTGCTGCTAATGAACTCCATACATGCACCATCTTGTGCATCTGGCTTACATGGGTCCTGCAAAATCAAACCTGGGTCCTTTGGCTTTGCAGGAAAGTGCTTTAACCACTAAGCCATCTGTCCAACTCTCAAGTCGCCTCTTTAATGAGAAGTCATGCAGCTTGCCATTAGGAATAAATATCACCTGTATAAGAAGAGGGCAACACCTCCAACACAGGTGCTCTGGAGAGTGTGCTCACTGCTCTTTGCCCTCCTTTAACTCGTCACTGTAAACCCCAGAATGAGTAACATTTATATCATGTTACAAATAGAGTATTCTCAGTTCCCACGCAAACCAATTCCCGTGCTGTCGACTAAAGGTGTATCTAAATGTGAAATATGCAAACTACAAAGGAAAAGTTTCATCCGAGTGGGAAGATTTAACTGTGTGATGTGTGAGAGTGACCACAGAGAAGCCACGTGCCTAAGACACAGAGGGCTGGTACAGGGCAAATCAATACTGACCTGTCCCAGCTCCTCATTTAGATCAGATGTGTTGACCAGAGGCCCTTCTCCTGTCTCCTCATCAAACATGTCTTCATCCCAGGAGATGAAGTAGGAGCCAAGGAACTTCTGCATCTCGACCGTGACATACATGGACACTGGGATGATGTAGTTGAAGAGGACCATGAAGGCCAAGAAGTCGGTGAATGCCCTGAGGAACTGAGAGCAACGGCAACGTCAGCAATCTGCACTCAGTCACTCAGCAAGAACCGAAAACCTCCGACTGGGCTGTGAGTTATACCTGAACCACTTGCAAATAAAAATGTTCTACAATCCAAAGATAAGAATCCACTGGGGACAGTGCAGTCACTTGTCTGCCATGTCCTGTCCAGGACAGGTAAGCTGGATGGGCGCACTGCCAGAGTGGTGAGGCTATAAACCTCACCATGGGGGAGCAGAGGCCACACTAGCAAGGGGCCAATTTTCAGGATTCATGATGTCCCTCTGAAACTAAGAATCATTAAACTTACTAAGAAATAATCTGTAAGTTATTAAGATAAAACAAGTCTAGCAAAAAAATGTTATTTTTATTTTCGAGTCAGGATCTCACTAAATAAACAAGATTGGCCTCAAACTCTTCATCCTCCTGCCTTAGCCTCCTGGGTTCTGGGATCACCACTGTGCAAGATCAGCTCAAAATGACTTTTCTGTCCAATTTATTTTTATCTATGAATGCATTTTAATGTTAGGGAGAGACAAGCTGATATGGAACACAGTCTCAGGACAAGATCTGAGCTCACACACAACCTGGCTCTGTCCTTGGTGCATGCAAGGCCTAGGTCTGGACACAGCCTGGCTCTGTCCTCGGTGCGTGCAGACCTAGGTCAGGACACAGCCTGGCTCTGGACAGAACCTGGCTTTGTCTTTGGTGCATGCAGGCCTAGGCTGGGACACAGCCTGGCTCTGTCCTCGGTGCATGCAGGCCTAGGCTTGGACACAGCCTGGCTCTGTCCTCGGTGCATGCAGGCCTAGGCTTAGACACAGCCTGGCTCTGTCCTCGGTGCATGCAGGCCTAGGCTTAGACACAGCCTGGCTCTGTCCTCGGTGCATGCAGGCCTAGGCTGGGACACAGCCTGGCTCTGTCCTCGGTGCATGCAGGCCTAGGCTTAGACACAGCCTGGCTCTGTCCTCGGTGCATGCAGGCCTAGGCCTAGACACAGCCTGGCTCTGTCCTCGGTGCATGCAGGCCTAGGTCAGGACACAGCCTGGCTCTGTCCTTGGTGCATGCAGGCCTAGGCCTAAACACAGCCTGGCTCTGTCCTCGGTGCATGCAGGCCTAGGTCAGGACACAGCCTGGCTCTGTCCTCGGTGCATGCAGGCCTAGGTCAGGACACAGCCTGGCTTTGCCCCAAGTGCATGCAGGCCTAGGCTTAGACACAGCCTGGCTCTGTCCTCGGTGCATGCAGGCCTAGGTCAGGACACAGCCTGGCTCTGTCCTCGGTGCATGCAGGCCTAGGCTGGGACACAGCCTGGCTCTGTCCTTGGTGCATGCAGGCCTAGGCTGGGACACAGCCTGGCTCTGTCCTTGGTGCATGCAGGCCTAGGCTGGGACACAGCCTGGCTCTGTCCCAAGTGCACACCATCCTGGGTTCACACACCGTCCTGCTAAGGTTACCACACTACACACCATTTATCTCAATGGTGCTATACTGGGTTTTGAAGACACCAAGACAATTCTGGACATGTGGTCCTGGTATTTTCCTGTAGGAACAAATCCTTTGCAGACTTGTCCACTTCAGTATGTAAAGGAGGGGGGCAGCTGGAGCCTGACACCAAGTGCCAATGAGGTCATGTGTTTTGTGCTTTGTCAAGGAATTTGCCTTCATGTTTTCTGCTGCCATGGCCCAGGGGTCATTACTGCTCACTCAAGGGAGACCTTCCATACCAGGTTCCTCTGCCGCTCTGACTCCGTCTTCTGGTTGTACCATGGCTCATCTCGGAAGGGTTCACTCTGCCACACGTACTTGAGCACCGTGTTGATCAGGGCCTTGCTGATCAGGATGCAGAGGTACACGATGAGAAACACGTTCATCGACCTACAGCAGAGACAGTGGTGGCCATCAAAAGCCACCCATGGGAACAGGCTCTACCCATCTTTCCTATGGATGGCAGGGCGACATAGTACAGAAGGGTAGTAAGGGCAATGTGCCTCGGAGGCAGTGCCTGGCCTGAGCTAGTGGAACAAAACTCCAGCTCACTGGTAGCCAGGTGCCCTCACCAGTGGTCACTGGTAGTTGGGTCACAGGCTGTGAGAATGAGCCATGTGAAAGGAGAGGAGACTGACTACTGTAGTGGAGTGGCTGAGCAGGCTGTCTGTGCCCCAGAACTTTCCCATTTAAATCTCAAGTAGAGCCAGAGCCAATTTCTTCTATGGTCAGGCACCAATACATGAGCTCTCACCGCAGAGGGAGAGAGAGAAAGGTGAGCACCCCAAAAAGTGCCCATGCTTGGAAGAATGCCCCTGCTGAATCAAGGTGTGGTAGGTTTGGGAAGAGGTTGTGTTTGCGTGGTCTTTTTTTTTTTTTTTTTTGCCTGACCTGGAATTCACTCTGTATTCTCAGGGTGGTCTTGAACTCATGGGAATCCTCCTACCTCTGCCTCCAAGTGCTGGGGTTAAAGGTGTGCACCACCACACTCAGCCTTGCATGGTCTATTTCTGAACACCATTTGTCACATGCAGACATCTGCAGTTAGAACATTCTGACTTATGAAAAGCCAGCCTTCATTCTCAAATTAATCAGTCACAGACGGACAGGCCCAGGGACAATATCTCTGGTCATTTAGAAGATGCAGGCAAGTGTATCCACGAGCCTGTGGCACATCAGAGACAGTGCTTCCTCGGCAGCATGGGAAGCCTCAGCTGTCCACATCAAGCCAGACAACTAGCAAGAGGTAAAGAAGACACACCCTCTAAACCCCATTTTCTTACAAGTCTAACCATTGCCCCAACACAATCATCAGGACTTGGCTGTGATTAAAAAAATGACTGTTAACTCAGGTAGACTACCAAAACCGTATCAGAAAATGTGGGGTTCATGACATCAAATTAAAAGAGAGACTAATGGAGAGAGGGAGGGGATATGATGGAGACTTGAGTTCTAAAGGGGAATGGGGGGAGGGAAGGGAAATATCACGTGGGTTTTTTCTTTGTATGTGAGTATAAAAGTCAATAAAAAACAATAAAAAAAAAAAAGAAAGAAAATGTGGGGTTCCTACAAAGTACCCAGGAAAACGGATTAGATATTTACCCTCATCTGAGGTTTATATGGGAACAGAACTCAGGAACTGGGTCACAGGCAGCATGTTAGACCAAGATAGGAGGGCTGTGGCAGTTTACCACACCAGGAACAAAGAAAGTTCTCTGAGTACCAACCAAGACACTCCCTGGACCTGGAAGGAGCAGTCAGCTTTAAGGCAGAGGCAGGGAAGAGCCTTACTTTTCCACAGCAGATCGCTTCTGGGACTTTGATTGATAGTTCAAGGCCATCTTGGTCTCCATGCCTGTGTAGATAGCCACACCTGGAAGCAGAAGAGTCGGTGTGATGTCGGCACCAGATATGCCTGCTCTCCTGCTCAGGCCGAGCTCCATGGCTCTGGAGAAGACAGATTCTTACACAGACAGATGGCGTTTCCAATGCCACCAGAAAACAAATCCCCAAGGACCACACAAATGGTTTCTTCACACTAAGGGTGTTTTTTCCTATATACAAACTAATCTATACATTATTTTAGTTCAGATTTTAATACATTGGCTTTTCTGGCAGCAGGGCACAATGTTTATTTTAAAAAGTGGTTTGGGGATGGAGAGATGGCTTAGTGGTTAAGGCATTTGCCTGTGAAGCTTAAGGACCCGTGTTCTACTCCCCATATTCTATGTAAGCAAGATACACAAGGTGATACATGCGCAAGCTCGTGCATGTGCACAAGGTGGTACATGCATCTGAAGTTTGACTGCAATGGCTGGAGGCCCTGGTGCTCCAATTCTCTATCTCTCATATAAAAAGTGGTTTTGTTAAATTAAAATGGGAACTAGCATACCAGTAACAGGAAGTGCTAACAATGACATGCAGACTAAGAGGAACTTCCTACTTCATGGTAGTTTGTGAATGCCTTCATGGATAGAATTTCATGTTTCTGTGTTACAAATTATAGTCCCTTAGTAAGTAAGCCATGTTTTCTGACGTCATCAGTCTATAGCTCTGGGCTACATGTCACTTAGTTATTTTCCCCGCCAGTCGGAAGTTCTCAAGGTGTGCAGCAACATTCTTGAGGTAAGGTGGCAAATGTTAACTTGGCCATTGTGTCCTTAACGTTAGAAGCTATTATCACTGATTAAATATTTACCAAAGATCTTCTCAGTGTTCTTGAGTGTGGCTCCTCTGAGAAGCAAGTTTTCTGATCCTAATGGCCTGAGAAGACAAGAAGACCAGAGGCAAATGTGAGCAAGAGGTGGGCATGAGATGAAAATCAATTCAGCTGTCTCACAGACAGTCTTGAGAGGAAGCACACTTGCTCTCACGGGTTACAAAGCTCAACCAGTCTCAGCACTGGCTCAGTCGGTTGGCATGCTATCGCGCTGTTTCCTTGGTCTGTCACTCCGAGGGGTCTGAAACTGCGTGACAGTGTCTAAGAGGCCAGAGGAGGGCAGGAGAGTAGCCTCCGCCCCACTGACCCAGACATTTCCACCACAGTGTCACCAGCAGCACCTGGGTACATTCAGAAACATCCAGACTTGCCACCAGAGAGCCTATGGTGAGGCAACCAACCTTCTCCCAACAGGTCTCAAATTTGAAGACGCTGTGCTTAGGGGCCCCAGAATGTTCAAGAAAGGCTTAAAAGCCTGAGTTTCACTCATCCTTCAGCTACTTCTCTCCCATACTCATGACCTGGGGACTCCCACTTAATGCAAGTTTACTTCTAAGGATGAAGGAAGGCTGGGACCCTATGATCTCTAAGCCTGGAAGATGAACTGCAGGCTATCTGCATGGGTGGCTATAACTGTGCCTGGCTGCCTGGGAACAAGCAACAGAGGATGATATCTTCCTTGATGGATAATATTTACTAAGGCAGAGCCTCTTACTTGAACCCAGAGCTCTTCTAGCTAGCTAGCCGGCTGCCACACCCATCTGGCATTTATGCATGTGCTGTGCCAGGGATCCAAACTCTGGTCCTCATGCTTTGTGCAGCAAGCTTGCTTTTCTTCCATCAAGCCATCTCCCCAGCTTCTTGCATGGCTTTTAAAGGCTGTTCTAGGTTTGGCAGGGGCTTTATGGTAAAGAAAACTTTGTTGACAGATACAGTTTCTTTTTTCAAAATTTATTTGCAAGCTGGGGGGGGGGTGGGAGAGAAGAGAGACACAATAGGCACACCAGGGCTTCCAGTTGCTGCAAATGAACTCCAGATGAATGCACCACTTTGTGGGGTTTATGGGGTTTTATGGCTTTATGAGGGTACTAGGGGATCAAACCCAGGTCATTGGGTTTTGCTGGGAAGCACCTTAACCACTAAGCCATTTCTTTAGCCCCATATATTTTTTTCTAAGCAGCAAAGAAAAATTCAAAGTATCAGGATAATCATGCTATTGCTGTACAACCACTGTGGAGGGTGGTGTGGTTGTCTGAATATGAGAATGTAAATGTGTGACCCCACAGACTTAGATGTTTTATTAAAATTGAGTTTGCAGACTGGAGAGATTGCTCAGTGGTTAAGGTGCTTGCTTGCAAAGCATAATGACCCAGGTTTGATTCCCTAGTACCCACATAAAGCCAGATGTGCAAAGTGGTGCATGAGTCTAGAGTTTGTTTGCAGTGGCTAGAGGCCCTGGCATGCCCACTCTCTCTGTCTCTCTTCTTTCTCCTTGAAATAAATAAAATAAATACATATATACTTTTAAGCAACTGAGTTTGGGGCATGTTATGGGGGCGGATCTGATTCCAGCCCAGAGGTGTGTGGAGAGCACTCGGAGCTCAAGGTTCCAGCTTGCCTGCTTTTGGCATTTGCCTTTTTTTTCCTTTTTTCTTTTTCTCTCTCTGCTTGGATCTGTAAAAGGGAGCCAGCTTCTTCCACCATTGATGGAACTCCCCTGAATCTGTAAGCTTGAAATAAACACCTTTCACCCATAAACTGTGTTTGGCTGGATGTTCAGCCCAGCAACTACAACAGGTAGGAAGCTTGTTTGCCTTTAATTAATTAGCATATTTAACTCTCCTTTATTGCTTACAGCTGAGCACCTACTACCTTTTACACCCTACCCAACACCACACAGCGCACCCAGCTGGAGGCCAGGGAGGAGGCAACTGCAGGCTGCCTAGTCGCCACACTGAGACAGCCTGCAGGTGGCTGCAGCTCCCCAGGCTCCTCCCTCACCCTGGCCTGACAGCCACCAACGACGACGACAAGGCTGCATAGGGCTGTCAGCTTCTGTTAGCACCAGGCTTCACATTACAAAACACTAATGAAAACAAACAGCCCATTTAAAACGGGTCTCCAGGAAATCTAAAAATAACTTACTTGACAAAGGACTTTGCTTCTAGTGTGGACAAAGCACTGTTCTAAGTTGAATGGGAATCTGGGCAGGTAATGTGACAGCAGCATTTCACCTTCCCACTTATATACTTCTACGGCTTGTGCATGTTTAGAAGCCCCAAAAGTAAGTCTGCTAAGCAGCATGAAGGATAAAAGTAAAACTAAAGCTAATATCAAAATACAACCTAGCCGTAGTGGCGCACACCTTTATTCCCAGCACTGGGGAGGCAGAGGTAGGAGGATCGCCATGAGTTCGAGGCCAGCCTGAGACTACACAGTGAATTCCAGATCAGCCTGGGTCTGGGCCTAAAGTGAGAACCTACCTCAAAAAACAGAAAACAAACAAAGAAACAAAATACAGAATGGGTTAGGAATGGGATCCCTGGCCAGAGGCAGCAAACCTCACCTCAGCATGAAGCGCAAGGTCTGCTCACTCAGCTTTAGCCTCTCCCGTTCAGTCATCCCAATACAAGCTGGCTCTCACCACATGTACACTGGCCCCTCTCCAAAGCAACTAGGAACTGGCCTTTGAATAATGTGTATTTACACCAAAAGGATGATTCCACACAGCCAGAGAAGCTAATGCTCTCTAGCCTGCTGACACGCGATGATTATGGTAAAAACGGCTAACACCTGGCATGCTGGCACTAGCCTGTCACTTCAGCACTCAAGAGTGAGACAGGAGGATCATGATGAGTTCAAGGCCTGACTGGGTTACATCACAAGACCCAGTCTAAACAAACAAACAAACTAACAAACAAACAAAAAACTCCTAAGAAATCTAAGAAGCAGGGCTGGAGAGATGGCTTAGCGGTTAAGCACTTGCCTTCGAAACCTAAGGACCCTGGTTCAAGGCTTGATTCCCCAAGACCCATGTAAGCCAGATGCCAGATGCACAAGGTGGTGCACGCATCTGGAGATCATTTGCAATGGCTAGAGGCCCTGGTGTGCCCATTCTCTCCCTCTCTCCCTCTTTCTCTCTTTCTCTCTCTGATCGTTGCTCTCAAATAAATAAAAATAAACAAAAATAATTTAAAAAAAAAAAAGTCTAAGAAGTATACAGATTCTTCTTTTTTTGGTTTTTCGAGGTAGGGTCTCACTCTAGCTCAGGCTGACCTAGAATTCACTATGTAGTCTCAGGGTGGCCTTGAACTCATTGCAATCCTCCTCCCAAGTGCTGGGATTAAAGGCATGCATCACCACACCCAGCTTCAGATTGTTTTTTTCTTTTTTCTTTTTTTTTTTTTTTTGGTTTTCCGAGGTAGGATCTCACTCTGGCCCAGGTTGACCTGGAATTCACTATGTAGTCTCAGGCTGGCCTCAAACTCACGGTGATCCTCCTACCTCTGCCTCCCGAGTGCTGGGGTTAAAGGCGTGCGCCACCACGCCCGGCTCAGATTGTTTCTTAAAGCAGAAGTTTCCCAAGTTTCCTGAGAGGTCAGACACTGGTGTTTCAGCTGTTCATTCTGTAGTAATTCTCCACTAACTTTATCTCAACTTCTGGGTAGATGTTTCCTAAAGCACAGTTTAAATTATAGGAAGAGATAATCTCTCTACCATGTTGAGGATGTAGAAAAGGAGCAACTTTCAAACCTAATGAAAGGCAGTTTGCTGTGCAGAAAAACTCGAATACTTCCTCGGCAAACAACTGCCAGATCCTCCAAGACCAGAAAAAACAAACCCAGACTGAAGGAGGGGTTCTCAGACAGGGACATTCAGGGGGCAGCCAGGGCTAGCATCAAGCTGTCTCTCAGGCTCATTAGGGCCAAACTGGGCGCCTGACAGCTGTGCTCTGCTGATGGATGCACAGTGTGACCACAGGTGCAGCGACAGCGATGAAGAAGCATCCAGGCGCACTCAACTTATCGTGCCTCCGCACAGGCAGCAGGTTCCTCCTTCCCACTGGGGCCTCAGAGAGTCCCTGCAAAGTCCTGTGCTGACAACCGCCACAGCTGATGACAAACTGGAAACGTCTGTCCTCCACGTCCGAGGACATCAGCTCACACATTGTCTCTCCGGGGGAAGCAGGCCCTACTTTCCTCCTGGATCCGGACACGGTCCAGCCTGGGAGGGCACCCTCTGGCAGTCTCAAGAGCAAGGATCGCAAGAACCTCCTTACGTCACAAGCACAGAAGTGTCCCCAGGGAAGCCAGGGGAGAATGGAACCTGTGCTTTTGTGAGGTGGACTCCCATTTTCACAACCAAGTCAAGTGGCAACGATGGACACCTCTTACCAATGAAAATAAAATGTGTAACAGTGTTAACAGTGGAGAAGAAATGGACTCACCTCACCACGGGGTCGTTCAGATCATTGTAAACATTGATGCGCCCCACAAACCTGCCAACAGCAAAGTCCAGTCAATGAACCACAGCAGCAGTGGGTCCCTTCTGACGTGTGTGCCTGCCAGCCGCCCTGCTCAGCTCATCCTCCTCTTCACTTTCTTCCTGTGCCTCCTTACCTACAGCTTAGAGGAGTTTTCTTCACCCACAATTTACAAATTACTTCCTCAAAATAAAGAACCACTTGGGATTTCTCTAATAAATTTAATTCCATGAAGCTACTGCAATTATTTGTGGAAGAAGCTACAGGTCTGAATGCTGCTGGTCTGTGGAAACATAAGACCTACATATGACTTGGTCTGAAACAGCATTTCCCAGCTCAGCTTACTTGTAGAGATCAGGCTGTGGCTGTTCACACTCAATGGTGGCGTGAAGCCCATCAACATCTTCCTCTGTGTGGAAGCCCTTGGTGTCCTGTACCGCATAGTGAGTCTGCAGACAGAGAGGAGACAGGAACTGTTCCCAAATCTCAATGCACCTGGCCATTCGCGCTCACTCAGGGCAGCACGGGAGCCTTGTCTGGGGCATTGATGTAACTCATTAATAGTCTTCCACACGCTGTGCAGCAGGAATTCTAATTCCACAGTTAACCAGCATTTTCAACTTAGAGCTAGCAGGACACAGGCCAAACTTAGGAATTCTTCAAAACCAGACACTTCTGTGTGTGTCCTAGGAACAACTATTAATCAGGAAACAGATTGAGGGCTGAAGTAGTCCCTTCTTAAGAAAAAAAAATTACTTATATATTTGTAAGGAAAGGAGAGAAGAGAAGAGGAGAGGAGAGGGAGGGGAGATGAATGAGTGCGCCAGGGCCTCCAACTGCTGCAAATGAACTCCAGATGCATGTGCCAACCTTGAACATCTGGCTTTAAGTGGGTACTGGGAAACTGAACCTGGGTCATTAGGCACTGCAGGCAAGCACCTTAACTACTGAGTAATCTCCCCAGCCCCTTCCTCCCTCTCTCTCTTTTCCTTTCTCTTTCGTTTCTTTGCCTTCTTTCCTTCCTTTTTAAAAAATTTTTTCATTATTTATTTATTTGACAGGTAAAGAGGGAGAGAGAAAAACAGAGAATGGGTCTCCAGCCACTGCAAATGAACTCTAGATGCATGCGCCCCCTGTGCATCTGGCTAATGTGGGTCCTAGAGACTCAAACCTAGGTCCTCTGCTTTGCAGGCAAATGCCTTACCTGTTAAGCCATCCCTCCAGCCCTCTCTCTCTTTTCTTTCTTTTTCATGATAGTGTCTCCCTCTAGCCCAGGTTGGCCTGGACTTCACTATGATGTAGTTTTAGGGTGGCCTCTGCCTCCTGAGTGCTGAGATAAGAGACACGTGCCCTACCACACCCAGACAGTTCCTTTAGTTCCCTGAGGATTGCTTGATCTCATTTTCCCAACTTGGCCTCCAAAGGTCTTCTTGGCACTGTTCTAGCTGGCATGGGCCAGAGGGTCCCTCAAGAATGGACTAAATATGAATCACAATCCCGGGGAGGCTGACAGGCCCCTGGTGCCCGGCCAACTTTCCCCATTTCAATGTGGGGCCAGGTGGGCCCAAGATCTGCATTTCTAAGTATATCTCATTTAACGCTGCACTGCTGCCCAGGGCCACATGATGGCGCCAGCGCGTCTAGCCAGTATTGTCTGACATACAGGTGGCATGGGTGGCACCTGCACTGCCTGGGGAGAGGAGAGGCAAGCAGGGGAGTGCTAGTGGAGGAAGTGTGCGCTTCATCTCTGCTTGCACTTCTTTCTGTGATAAGCAATGGACAGATGAACAGTGGAGATTTGGAACAAGAGGACAGACGTGATTATCACTTCACCGTCACCACTTATGGCATTTGAGTGCTGACTATGCATCCAGCATTGGGGAGTTTTCTAATCACATCCTCCTCAGAGCCCCTGAAACATAGCTTTGTCCCTGTTACACATGTACAAAGTCCAGAGTGTAAAAAGCCGACCTGAGATCTGTGAGCGTGGTGGGGCTCCCGGACCTCACTGCTGTCACGGGAAGGGTTCATGGAACTCCAGTTCCCAGAGCCAAACTAAATGCACAGAAGTGACAACAGTCACTATAATGAAAATACAAGGTGCAAACATGCAAAAGGCCAGTGCCATGGTGGCACCTCCCAGCCCTGTATGAGGGAGGCTGCCATAGCCTACTGCCCACAGGCCTGTCCCCTCCAGAGCAGCCGTGGCCTAAGGTGGGGACCCTTCCTGGGATGGAGTCACACAAAGACCTCTGTCTGAAGTATGGGTGACTTGTCAGGCTGCAGGGTAGTCAAGCCTGTGAGCACTGTCCAGGCTTACAATAACCCCTGAATCAACCAGGCCTCCACTCCCTGTACTTTTGCTTACAAGTGCATAAGGCAGAATGTCAATTCTCTTGGGATTTGTTCCTTAGAAACTGTGGAGGTAAATGCTGAAAATGCACATGACTTATACTGTGACATCATGAATGAAAGCATAAAGACCAGCATGCCCTTTGCTGACTAAAGAAAGTCTCCTAACACTATCACAACACAAGGCTCAGGGACCACTGTGGAAGAGGTGACAGAAATAGCTGGGTTGGAGAGATGGCTTAGCAGTTAAGGTACTTGCCTGTGAAGCCAAAGGACACAGTTTTGATGCCCCAGTACCCACGGAAGCCAAATGCACAAGGTGGTGCATGCATCTGGAGTTTGTATGCAGCGGCTAGAGGGCCCTGGTGTGCCCATTCTCATTCTCTTTCTCAAATAAATCAACAAACATGATAAAGAATGTAAAGGACAAAGAGGAAGACGTTCTTCGCAATAGTACGTTCTAGACACTAAGTGAGCTCACAGTGGCTGCTGCTACCTACACAAGAAGTGCATGATAGGAGGGGAGAAAAGATAACAAAATCAAACTGGAAGAGGGACTCCTCGGAAAGAAGGGATTCAGTGAATGGGGGGATTCAGAAAGGGGAAAATGGAAGGTGGTGGGAGGGGATCATAATGATGGTGTATTGTCTATATGTACAGAGGCTGTCAATAAAAAAGTTAAAAGAAAAAGAAGATGTCTTCTTCCCAAGGCAGAGGCCCCTTACATCAGGTGCTGTTTTAGAGCTGGGATTTGTGAGCTAGTCTTAGCGAGCAGGTTGACTCCACTGAGCTATGTTGAACTTAATAGGTTCATAAAAGTTCCTCCTTCCAGATTTTTAAAGTAAAAAAAAAAAAAACCTGTAAATCAACAGTGCTATAAACGTTCTCTTTAAAAAAATTTTTGTGGAGTGTCTGTGTTGTGTGATATGTGGCAGGCTTGTGTCGATGTGCACGTGCACACACTGTGCGCTTGCGTGTGGAGTGTGTGTTGTGTGATATGTGGCAGACTCGTGTCGATGTGCACGTGCACACACTGTGCGCTTGCGTGTGGAGTGTGTGTTGTGTGATATGTGGCAGACTCGTGTCGATGTGCACGTGCACACACTGTGCGCTTGCGTGTGGAGTGTGTGTTGTGTGATATGTGGCAGACTCGTGTCGATGTGCACGTGCACACACATTGTGCGCTGCGTGTGGAGTGTGTGTTGTGTGATATGTGGCAGACTTCGTGTCGATGTGCACGTACACACTGTGTGCTTGCGTGTGGAGTGTGTGTTGTGTGATATGTGGCAGACTGCGTCGATGTGGAGGAGTGTGTGTTGTGTGATATGTGGCAGACTCGTGTCGATGTGCACGTGCACACATTGTGCGCTTGCGTGTGGAGTGTGTGTTGTGTGATATGTGGCAGACTCGTGTCCATGTGCACATACACACATTGTCCACTTGCGTGTGGAGTGTGTGATATGTGGCAGACTTGTGTTGATGTGCACGTGCACACATTGTGCGCTTGCGTGTGGAGTGTGTGTTGTGTGATATGTGGCAGACTTGTGTTGATGTGCGTGCACACACTGTGCGCTGCGTGTGGAGTGTGTGTTGTTGTGTGATATGTGGCGTGACACACTGTGCGCTTGTGGATGTGTGTGTGATATGTGCACACTGTGTTGATGTGCGCGCACACACTGTGCGTGTGGGTGTGTGTTGTTGTGATATGTGGCAGACTCGTGTCGATGTGCACGTGCACACATTGTGTGCTTGCGTGTGGAGTGTGTGTGTTGTGTGATATGTGGCAGACTCGTGTCGATGTGCACGTACACACATTGTGTGCTTGCGTGTGGAGTGTGTGTTGTGTGATATGTGGCAGACTCGACTGTCGATGCGTGCACACACTGTACGTGTGGGTGTGTGTGATATGTGTGTGTTGATGTGCGTGCACACACTGTGTGTGGAGTGTGTGTGTTGTGTGATATGTGGCAGACTTCGTTGTCGATGTGCACGTACACACATTGTGTGCTTGGCGTGTGGAGTGTGTGTTGTGTGACTTGTATGTGGCAGACTTGTGTTGATGTGCACGTTGTGTGATATGTGGCAGACTGCGCACGATGTGCGCGCGTGCACACACTGCGCGCTGCGTGTGTGGAGTGTGTGTTGTGTGATATGTGGCAGACTCGTGTCGATGTGCACGTGCACACATTGTGCGCGCGCGTGTGGAGTGTGTGTTGTGTGATATGTGGCAGACTTCGTGTCGATCGATGTGCGTGCACACATTGTGCGCTTGCGTGTGGAGTGTGTGTTGTGTGATATGTGGCAGACTCGTGTCGATGTGCACGTGCACACATTGTGCGCTTGCGTGTGGAGTGTGTGTTGTGTGATATGTGGCAGACTCGTGTCGATGTGCACGTGCACACATTGTGCGCTTGCGTGTGGAGTGTGTGTTGTGTGATATGTGGCAGACTTCGATGTGCACGATGTGCGTGCACACATTGTGCGCTTGCGTGTGGTGTGGTGTGTGTGTTGTGTGATATGTGGCAGACTCGTGTCGATGTGCACGTGCACACATTGTGTGCTTGCGTGTGGAGTGTGTGTTGTGTGATATGTGGCAGACTCGTGTTGATGTGCACGTGCACACATTGTGCGCTTGCGTGTGGAGTGTGTGTTGTGTGATATGTGGCAGACTCGTGTCGATGTGCACGTGCACACACTGTGCGCTTGCGTGTGGAGTGTGTGTGTTGTGTGATATGTGGCAGACTCGTGTCGATGTGCACGCACACATTGTGCCCTGCGTGTGGAGTGTGTGTGTGTGTGATATTGGCAGACTCGTGTCGATGTGCACGTGCACACATTGTGCGCTGCGTGTGGAGTGTGTGTTGTGTGATATGTGGCAGGCTGCGTGTCGATGTGCGTGCACACATTGTGCGCTTGCGTGTGGAGTGTGTGTGTGTGTGATATGTGGCAGACTCGTGTTGATGTGCACGTGCACACATTGTGCGCTTGCGTGTGGAGTGTGTGTTGTGTGATATGTGGCAGACTCGTGTTGATGTGCACGTGCACACATTGTGCGCTTGCGTGTGGAGTGTGTGTTGTGTGATATGTGGCAGACTTCGTGTTGATGTGCGTGCACACATTGTGCGCTTGCGTGTGTGTGTGATATGTGTGTTGTGTGATATGTGCACACTGTGCGCTGCGTGTGGAGTGTGTGTTGTGTGATATGTGGCAGACTTGTGTGCACGTGCACACACTGTGCACTTGCGTGTGGAGTGTGTGTTGTGTGATATGTGGCAGACTCGTGTCGATGTGCACGTGCACACATTGTGTGCTTGCGTGTGGAGTGTGTGTTGTGTGATATGTGGCAGACTTCGTGTTGATGTGCACGTGCACACATTGTGCGCTTTGCGTGTGGAGTGTGTGTTGTGTGATATGTGGCAGACTGTGGCGTGCACATTGTGTGCGATGTGGATTGTGTGTGATATGCACACACTGTGTGCGCAGACTGTGTGATGTGTGGGTGTGTGTTGTGTGATATGTGGCAGACTTCGTGTTGATGTGCACGTGCACACATTGTGTGTGCTTGCGTGTGGAGTGTGTGTGTTGTGTGATATGTGGCAGACTGTGTGTCGATGTGCACGTGCACACATTGTGCGCGTGTGGAGTGTGTGTTGTGTCTGTGTTGTGTGGTATGTGGCAGACTGTGCGCGCGTGTGGAGGAGTGTGTTGTGTGCATGTGCACACATTGTGTGCTTGCGTGCGTGGGAGTGTGTGTTGTGTGATATGTGGCAGGCTCGTGTCGATGTGCACGTGCACACATTGTGTGCTTGCGTGTGGAGTGTGTGTGTTGTGTGATATGTGGCAGGCTCGTGTCGATGTGCACGTGCACACATTGTGCGCTTGCGTGTGGAGTGTGTGTGTGTGTATGTGTTGTGTGATATGTGGCAGACTGTTGTGTGATATGAGACTGTGCGATGTGCACACTGTGCGCTGCGTGTGGAGTGTGTGTTGTGAGATATGTGGCAGGCTCGTGTCGATGTGCACGTGCACACATTGTGCGCTTGCGTGTGGAGTGTGTGTTGTGTGATATGTGGCAGACTCGTGTCGATGTGCACGTGCACACACTGTGCGCTTGCGTGTGGAGTGTGTGTTGTGTGATATGTGGCAGACTCGTGTCGATGTGCACGTGCACACATTGTGTGCTTGCGTGTGGTGTGTGTTGTGTGTTGTGTGATATGCTGACTCATTGTGCGCGATGTGGAGTGTGTGTTGTTGATATGTGGCAGACTCGCGTGTTGTGTGTGTGTGTTGTGTGATATGTAGCAGACTTGTGTCGATGTGCACGTGCACACATTGTCCACTTGCATGTGGTAGCTAGACGAGAAGTTCAGGTGCCTTTTCCCATGCTTCTTGAGATAACACTCTCTCCCTCAACCTGGGCCACTATCTTTGGTCAGTAATTCTCTAGTCCCCACCTTCCATGGGCTGGGGTTATTGATGTGTGTGATCACACCCCAACTTTTTATGGGGGTTCTGGGAGAATTGAACAAGGAGTCTCAGGCCCTCATGCAGCTTGAACCACCTCCCCAGCCCTATTTTTTTCTTACTGCCAAACTTTTATAGCCAGTGTAGAATTTCATACAAAATTAAATTATAATTTCAAAAAAAAATTTTAAGATATTTTAACAAGAAGAGGACACTCACTGGTGTAATAGACAGTATCTGTAATTCTCTGTGACTTTACAAAGTTCTAGGCTAGGAAAGATACTAGTTCTAATCAAGAAAGTGAAAAAAGTTTAAAATTCCTACTGCCTACTGGTTAAGGCCTTCATTTGGCAAACCAGATAAATGACCCAGAAGAACCTGTATATGCCTGCTTACATCAGATGGTGGTTGCCACAGGCACTTAGGGGCAAAAATAGGGAAAAGCAAAAGGGGAACATTTGGGGGCTATGAGCCCGGGAATCCCAGAGACCACAGAAATGTTGAATGTGCACCCAGGTCATCAGATCTCGTGCCAATAGTCAAATCTGGTTGAGACCCTGAGCCGCATGCAAACACAGGCACCTTACTTTATGGCTCGACTCTCCATCTAAGCTGGCAGTGGTGACGTGGCAGGTGCCATCTGCCCGGTTGCTGGAGAGGAAGATCAGATCACAGGGAAAGGTCTCATCCTCTTTTACCATGACAATGTCCCCGACCTGTAGAACAGAGAGAGGGTGGTCACCAAAAGAATACAGCCTCCTCCATGTGACAGTTCACCCTGAGTTGGAATTTGCTCTCCTGCTTGTCCAGTCTATCTTTAGACACTGTTGCAGTGCTTTACTGGCTGGCATGGGGATGCTAATGTGCTCCTAGGAAGAAGGGCCCTTCCTAGTCTTTCTGTGGAAGAAGGAAGCTAGGCAGGGTTTCTGTGGGCCACTGCAGACCATCCAGAAAAGCCCCAGAGCACACTGGGACAGACTTTGCTGTGAGATCAAAACACAGACAAACCTCTCTAATCCAGACTACTGCTGGTTTACACCAAGCAGAGTGAGCTATAATGGTTCTAGTGACTGAGTGGGAAGTGTCTCTTGGGAGGGCTCAGATGTGACCTGGTGTTCCATAAGTCCTGCCTCAATATGGCTGGGTCACAAGGCAGCCCTGCTATCCAAGCAACAGGATGGAAGCAACTGTAGGCTGGTTCTCATGTAACTTCTAACTAAGATGTACACTCACCTCGTTTTTAGTTTTTCCAGTAAGGTCTCACTGTAGCCCAGGCTGACCTGGAATTCACCACGTAGTCTCGGGTGGCCTCAAACTCACAGTGATCCTTCTACCCCTACCTCCCAAGTGCTGTGATTAAAGGCGTGCTCCACCACTCCTGGCTTATATCTGTGTTTTATTTCCTTACTAACATGTCATCTCCATAACTAAGGAAGACCCTTCGCCAACTGTGGCATGAGCTGCAAGGCCTCCCTGTGGCTTAGACGGCCTTTCTGGCCCTTTGCAGGGTGCTCCCAGAGCAAGGACATCCAAGCCCATCTATACATACCATGATCTGACTCCCAATGATTTCTAAGAATTCTAAAACCTGTTATTCTGTACACAGAATGTCTGGGTTTAGTAAGAACCATTCCACACTACAGCAGGGATGCTGAGAGACAGCCTGCACGTTGTAAAATGGGGCAGAGGCAGGCCCCAGGGGAGCTAGAAGCCTTAAAGCAGACTACAAGAACCAGCCCAATCACGGATGGCTGAGAGCATAGCAGTGTGGGGCTCAGGCTCCAATCCCAATCACTGAACCCCACTCACCCACTTGGCTGAGCTACAGAGGAGGGATGCCTGTCCCATACAATGAGAAACTGAAGGCCAGAGATGATCTCTGACCTGAAATACATGCCTATTAAAAAAAAAAAACCTCAAAATGAATAGAGGGGGTAAATTTAAAATATTAAACTAAAATAGTTAATAAAAAAAAACATAGGAGCAAAGGTTTGGGCTCCACAGCAGGTAAAGAGTTGCTTAATCAAGACATCAAAGAGCAAGATCCTTCCACGGTGCAATCAGGAGGGTGGACTTCTTCCGTCACAAACTCCTGTGTGGGGATGACCTTGTGAGGAGTGTGAGAAATCCCCTCCCCACAGCGCTAACTACTCTCTAGGGTGCTGCAACTCAATACTAAGAAGCCCCTCAACTAACCCCCTGGAACAACTGATATAATAAAATAGAAGCAAACACAAAGACGGATTTCAGATGGAAAATAAGAAAATAGAGAGTGACTTGCTGGCCTGAAGGGGAAGCGAACTTAACTGTGAAATGACAGAGCAGCTGAAGGAGAAACAGCTGTATCCCAAGCTTGGGGTGAGGGAGGTTCTGGAGGGACTCAAGAACCAACAGCCACTCTGGAAGGCTTCTGGCAGCCCTTCCTGAACCTCACATGCTCCATGACCTGACCAGCAGTTGAGCTTTTAGAGCATAGACGTTCCACAGAGGAAAGCTCTCTTGCAAGCAGGGACAGACTTAGAGAGGGTTGTTTACAGACCAAAACTGCTTAACATCATAAACATGCATACAGTGAGGTGTTATATCAATAAGCGGAGCAGGGGTAGTGAACACTAGCCATGTGTTAAGGACAGTCGTGTGTCGGGACCCTTGGGAGGAAGTACTATCCCAGTGCACAGGGGTGGAGGCTGTGGTCACATTCCGACACACCATCTGACCCCCATCAAGATGGAGCAGCTGGCTGGTATCAGGAGAGAAGCTATCCTACACCAGGGCTGGCCTTGCCTAACTGGGGCAGACCACTCTGTCAGGGAAGCGCCAGGATAGATGGTGGAGCTGCCAGGAAAGGGAGAAAAATAGAAGGACGGAGGTGGGGTAGGGCAAGGCCTAGGCAGATGACAGGTCCCAGGAGGGAGGTGGAAGCAGCTGGGGCTGGAATCCGAGTTCACAATCTGAGCCTTGCTATGATCCAGGGACAGGGACAAGCTGGACAATCAAGCTTGGTTTCTACATTTATAGGTACTCCTCAACAGTCAAATACAGACGGAAGGGTAAGCACTTTAGGAACTTAAACACCGTAGGAACTTAG
Source organism: Orientallactaga sibirica (assembly GCA_036365145.1). Classification (NCBI taxonomy): domain Eukaryota; kingdom Metazoa; phylum Chordata; class Mammalia; order Rodentia; family Dipodidae; genus Orientallactaga; species Orientallactaga sibirica. The sequence continues at coordinate 18,492,175 of JAEOAD010000041.1, read as the reverse complement.
GATGTGCTAGCTACACTAATAACTTGTTTTAAAAAGTTACTTACAAAGTGATTTTAAGAAACTGGTTAAGCCAGGCACCACTTACTCTCAACTTTCGACTCTGCTTCCGGACCAGCTTGCCGTGCTGGATGAAGTGCACAGGACACTGGTTCATGGCATTGTCAGCCTTGTGGCGAAGCCAGTCTTCATAACCCTGAAGCAGGAGGCGGAAGAACAGGCATGTTTCATTCGGCCTACACACAGCTTAGCCTGGGGAGCATCTGAGTGCTCGGTCCTCATGCCTAGAAATTGTCCTGTCATGATTGGGCTGTGTGAAGTTTCTGCAGCTGTCACTGATAGTAGAGTAGAGTAGAGTAGTAACCAAAATGAACATATCAAGACCTAGACTCAGGACAAATTCCTCTACAAGAAATGTATCAGTCAAAAGATGACATGGGAGCCAGGCGTGGTGCACACCTTTAATCCCAGCCCTCGGGAGGCAGAGGTAGAAGGATTGCCGTGAGTTCAAGGCCACCCTGAGCTAGAGTGAAACCTTACCTTGAAAAAAAAATGGCATGGGCTTTTTTAGACTTCTGCTGTGACACTCCAAGTCCCCACAGTGGCTCTGTAGACCCTGTGGACACAGGTGGCGCCTGCCAACCACTCACTCACTCACTTGCCCTGCAGACTTAAAGCTGACCCAGTGGGTCTGAGACAGAGGCATCTTGTTTTCAAACCTGAACTTCCAGGTGACTGTTGAGTGAGAAATCAAACTCAAAATAAAAGAAGCAAGTCTTAAACATGCCGCAGTTTTACATTTAAAACCCTCAGTCTCGCTGGGCGTGGTGGTACACGCTTTTAATCCCAGCACTCGGGAGGCAGAGGTAGGAGGATCACCGTGAGTTCAAGGCCACCCTGAGACTACATAGTGAATTCCAGGTCAGCCTGGAGCCAGAGTGAGACCCTACCTCGAAAAACCAAAAAAAACAAAACAAAACAAACAAACAAACAAACAAACAAACAAAAAAAACCCTCAGTCTCACGGCTGGGCTGCTGGGGGAAAATCCAAGGCCTCCTAACTCCGCCCCACCTGCCACCTGCACAGGCAGCTATGCGCTGTGTCTGAACCCTGCTGCTCTGGATGGCTCAGGAGGTGGAGACCCTTTTTCTTCTCAAAGGCTCCAACGAACATATGACTTTGATCTAAGTTGTTTCAACCTTAGGTAACTGCCAAACCAACTCTTCCCAGCTTTCCTGACTTTCTATGAATGAGCTGAACAAACCGGACAGCCGGCTTTCAGTGCAAGGAGACCCAGCACTGGTGTTCCCTTCTGGCCTGTGAGTCTTACCTGTTTGATGGCCGTGACAGTGATAACAAAGAAGAGTGGGAGCCCGCTGGTCACTGGACTTGTGGGGGTGTCGATAATCAACTGCAGTGAAGAGAGAGCTATGGAATCATCTTTGAAAACACCTGCTAGTGACCTCAGAGAGCAGCTGACCCAGAACCACCACACCTTGTGCCAGCTTCAAGGTATTTGAAGCACTGTGCTGGTTCCCCTTTGGCCTTGCCCCAGCTTGTCCTACTGATGGAACCCCAAGGGAGGCTCCATTAATCCAGGGCATGCTAAAGGAAACCATGTTTAGAATGTGGCACAGACACAAGTCTGATGCTGGTAGACTTTGATTATGTGCTTTTGATGTCACCCTTTGATTACTATTGACAGTGAGTGCTGTGACATAAAACCGTCATTAGAATGGTTTAGGGGAAAACTGGATTGCTGTTTTTAAGGCACATCTGACACAACGCTCTCCAGCCTACACCCTTGCTGGGTTCTCTGCCCTTTATATCTGTCCTTGGATTCTTTTTGGAGCAGCAGAAGAGAACAAGCATGTGGAGCTGTGTAAGGTGTGGCTGGAGAACCTGCCCAGTGTCTCCTCAGGGCTGGGAAGTGCTCACAGGAAGGTTGGCTTGATACAAAGTGCATTCCAGATGAGCAACCAATGAGCCAATGGGGGACAAGGGGCCCCAAGTCTTGTTCTTTTTAGTAACTGCAGGTTGCTTAGTTGAGATAAAACGTCTTTTCTTTTTTACTTACATTAAAGCTGGGAATGTCCTTACCTGTACCAGAAATATGATGAGAAAATAAAAGTTGGCTATTCTTCTGAACTGTTCAAATAAATTCTTGGGTATGAAGTTCCAAAATGTGTACTGTGTGGGAGAAAAGCAAAAGTAAGTCACTTTGATCAGATTCTACTTTCCGTGGTGTTCCACTACATAACCAGGAGGGCTGTGCGTGGGTACAGGGTTTAGTTTTAGGACCAACTAATTCACTTTTCAAAACTGACAGTAACTGCTGACATGGTGTCAACTTTTGAACCCAAGACAAAATGCCAAGACAGAACATGTTTTCCAAAGCCAGATGCAGAAACTACTCAAGCCCGGCAGATGCCAGCCCAGTGGTGACATCATCAACGTGGGGTCGGTCCTCATCACATTAGAGCCTGGTGGTTCAGCACACGTGTCCAGTGTGCCTGCCTGCTGGGTCTTCTCCTATCCCCTCTGCTGTACAGTATAGCTCAACGACTCAGTGGATGGATGGAGTCCGACGTACCCACAGGTGTGTCCACGTGACAGGGAGTTACATCTGCAGTCACACACAAGGGCTCTCTGCTTTATTTAGAGGGCAAGAAGACAGGATGGAGCTGCACACCATGTAATTCTCCAAACTTACTATTCAACACTTGTACTGAGAATGACATAAGTCAGATGATGTCATTAATCAACTTTGAACACTGAGTTTGAAACTGTATTCACTCAATTTTTTTAAATTTATTTTTTATTTTTTATTTATTTTTGGAGAGAAAGACAGAGAGAGACAGACAGAGAGGGACAGGGAGACAGAGATGGGCGCGCCAGCAGTCTCTCAGCTGCTGTGAACGAAATCCAGATGTGTGTGCCCCCTTGTGGGCAAGTGCGGCATTGCGCCCTTGCCTCACTTTCCATCTAGCTAAACGTGGGACCTGGAGATTGGAACCGCTGGACATTGGAACCAGCGTTCTTAGGCTTAGCAGGCAGGAGCCTTAGCCGCTAAGCCATCTCTCCAGCCTTCACTCAATTTTTAATATTTATTTTTGAGAGAGAGGATGGGAAGAGAGAGAATGAGCATGCCAGGGTCTCCTGCCACATTGCAAACAAGTTCCAGATATGAGCTATTTTGTGCAACTGGCTGTACATAGGTGCTGAGGAATTGAACCCATACTGTCAGACTCTGTGAAGTGTCTTCAGCCCTGAAACTACATTTGAATTTCTGTTTGACCCCTCTTTGTCTCTGATGAAGACAGTCCAAGGACCACCTATCCTGTCCTTGACACAGAATTTCACTCTCGCTCCCAGAGGGCGTGCGGCATTGGCAGCCATAGGTTACTATCACTCTCACAAGACTTCCTCTGGAGCCAGGGTCACAAACCCCAGTTCTTTACAACTCATCCGAATAAGAGACCAGCCTGCCCCAAGCCACCCAGGAAGTCCATGTAGCCTTTACAAAGGCTTTGCTGCCTTAAGTTTGCAACTGCTGAAGAGTATACAACATTTCCACCTTCTGTTCTAACGCACATCAGCAATCACACTGCTGTTCCTTGGCGAGAAATACAGTAGTGATTCCCATCCTGTGACAACTGTAAGCCCAGGTTCAGTTCCCTCCATCAGTGGCCCAACACATGGGGTCAGAGACTCTCCAGGGGCTCCCCAGATTGGAAATCAGCTTTTGAGATCCTCCCAGCTCACCCTCCAGCCCTCTAAGCATTTGTGGACTTTGATGCTCATCTTTCAACAGGAGGGTGTTTGGCAGACATCTTCTTCTGTTCTGGGCTCATCTATCTCTCCACAGGTCTGCTGTAGAGTGGGACTTTTCTATTTTCCTTTCATAGACAGTTTTATTATTATTTATTTTGAGAGAGAGAGAGAGAATTGGTGCACCAGGGCCTTCAGCCACTGCAAACAAGCTCCAGACACGTGCATCCCTTTGTGCACACATGTGACATTACATGCTTGTGTCACTGTGCATTTGGCTATGTGGGACCTGGAGATTCGAACATGAGTTTTTGGGCTTAACAGGCAAGTGCCTTAACCACTAAGCCATCTGTCTAGCTCCATAAACAGATATTAATGTTATACCTGAAAACTTGCTGGCAAGACCAAGGTCACTTAGATCTTCCCTGACATTCCCTTTCAGGACTTAGTCTAAGATCACTATGAATTAATTTTTGCGAGAGGCATAAGATCAGTTCTAGATTCATTTCTTTTTGTTTACATATCTGGTTTTTTCGCCACTGTTTGCAAATATTGTGCTTTCTGCTCTGGATACCTTTGTCACCCCTTTAACAAAGGTTGGTGGACCTTTCTATTTCTGCTCCTTATGTTACTCAATCTATTTTTAAATGCATTTCTTTATTTAAGGGACACCGGCAGTCAGAGACAGGATAGGTGTGCTATGGCCTCTTGCCCCTGCAAACAAACTCCAGGAGCATGTGCCACATTGTGTATCTGGCTTTACGTGGGTACTGCAAAATCAAACCAAGGCTTTCAGGCTTTGCAAGCAAGTGCCTTTAACCACTGAGGCATCCCCCCAGCCCCCATTCTGCTCAGTTTTGTCTGTCTTTTCAGCAACACCACAACTTCATTACTGTTGGGGTTGAACAGTGCTGTCTTCCACATGTCCTGAGTATCATGTTGTTAAGACCTTAAAGTACTCTGCTGGGACGTGGCCAGGACTGCACAGCCCAAGCTGGCTGGAACTGATGTCTTAATGACAAGCCTCTCTCCACTCAGGGCAGCTTTAACTTCTTTCATTTTCTTCATGACTCTGAGCTTTAGTGCCCTTGCCTATGAAAGACGGTGGTGAGGCCCGGAGTCCTGGTGAACACAAGTACTCAAATATGACAGAGACTAACATTCTAGAACTCAATAAGCATCACACACTCAATCACTTCAAATCTTAACAAAACACACATTTCCTCTTAAATGGGCCATAAAGAAAAAGCTTATTACTTTCCAAGAATTTTCTAAAGGAGGCATTAGATGTAAAAAACATAATGACAGCATTTATGTCTTCTCATTTTCTCTTGCTGGGAGCAACTCAGAATGGAGTCTTCTGTTCCTATACCTTTTCTAAGAAAGATCAATCCCCGAGTGGAATTCTTTTCAGGCACCACTTTATGAAGCCAATCTTATTTAAACCCTGCAGCCAGTCCAACAATTTATTACCTACACATTAACTAATCAAAAGAGTGTCCCTAATTTCTGTAACACATTACTCAACAACAAAGTCACACTGATGGAAAAGTTCCTACTGGGCATAACGTTTTCCATCTACTGAAATATTTACAGACAGTCATCTGGTACCCAGGATTCCTTTCAAAATGGTCTTGTGGGTGAAGAGAAGTGATGCAATAGGTGGCCATGTGTTCCAGTATAAGGAACCAAACCGCTAGCCGGGAGTGATGAGAGGTTTATGATACATTTCTAGTTCCGTAAAGTTTTAAGATTTGGGGGGCTGAGGGTATATCCCAGTGGTACAGTACATGCCTACCATGTGCATGGTCCTAGATTCAATCCTTAGCACTGCAAAAATACAGATACATAGATAGATAAAATAAGCACACTGTTTCATTAACTCATCCAAGTCAAAACGAAAGGACAGAGATGACCTTCCAAACAAGAAAGGTTCCTTGGAAATACAGGTGAGGACTGCCATCTAGGAGACACAGGCACAGGCTGGGAGGTCTCTGGTGGGTCTGGAGAACAAAGGAAAGTTGGGGTTTTATGAGGGCAGGGAAATCTGTGCCTGCCACTGTGGAAGGAAGCTCACTGGCACTTTTGGTGTGGGAGTCAGTGAGCTCTGCTGCTTGAGCCACAGCAGAGACTGCGTGTAGCCAGAGTTAAGGTCACAGATGAGTTCTGTTGTCAGTGGCTGACATGGAACTGCTGTGTGGTTGGTTTGGCCCTGTGAGGCAAGTGAAAGTGACCCCTCAGGGTACACAGTCCATTTCCACACAGAGGGCTGCATACACATCTGACCTCGTGCTGCCTGAGTGTCATTGTTCCAACACCTTTAAATTCTACTACTTACGGGCTGGAGAGATAGCTTAGCGGTTAAGGTGCCTGCCTCCTAAGCCTAAGAATGCTGGTTCCAATCTCCAGGTCCCACGTTTAGCCAGATGCAGTGACGCAAGGGCGCAATGCCGCACTTGACCACAAGGGGGCGCACACATCTGGATTTCGTTCGCAGCTGAGAGACTGCTGGCACGCCCATCTCTATATGTCTCCCTCTCCCTGTCTGTCTCTCTCTCTCCCCCCAAAAAACAAAAATTCTACTACTTACTATAAAGAACCAGGATCTCTGTGAAATCATTAACCATTAAACCATCACTGTTCTGATCAGGCCCTGAAGGTCCCTTCACAGCTAAGACCCATTCATTCCGTAATCCATAGATCACAGAATAAGTTACTGCTACCAGTTATTACTGGTGACTAGTTGTCTGAAAGTTTACTCCTGATGATGTATGTAAGGGAAAACATTTAAACTTCCATGAACTCACTGATACATCAGCAACACCAATAAAACCAAGCAAGCTAGGTGTGATGGCATAGGCCTATAATCCCAACATTTTGGAAGTAGGACAGGAAGATCAAGAAGAGTTCAAGGCCAGATTATGTTACATGAGACTCCATCACCAAACTGACAAAAAAAAAAAAAGGACTTTTATCACACATGTAAGAGCTGACAGAGACTGTGTGGGTCAACCACGTATTTTTCATCCTTGCTGAACAAGCTACATATTTGCTCATGTGAGACACGACACAATGTCTCACTGTGACCCACACTCAGGTATCAAGTCCTAATTCCACCACTTTGATACCATCAGTGGAAACATCTAGCTCTGGAAAATTCTGGTATCTAAGTCAAGGGAGGGAGTGGAATACAAGAACCTCATCCTTTGTGGGGAAGACCGAGGAGACCAGAGAGTTTCTTCCTATAGTGTAGGCATTCTGAGGCAAACTGGGTCACATGAGACTCTTTACACGCGCACACTTTGGGTCCACAGGGTTATATATTCTCATGTTGAGTGGAGAGTACTTGCTGGCATTTGAACTTCATGTCCTCCAAAAGCCAATCTCAGGTTTTATGTTACTGGCCCAGAATGTGATTCATGGAAGCCCCACCTGTTTTACCTGTCATCACACAGCAATGAGTACGCTGAGAGGAACCCAGACGCTCTTTTGCTCTGCCAGTAGCCAGGATGTAAGAAGAAGCCTCTGGAAACTGTGCTAAAGCCTGGCCATTATTTACCTGAAGTAGATCCAGCCCGACAGTGTCCATGAACTGTGTGACTGTCCAACAAAGGCACCGAAGCCTGGACAATGGTCCTTAATCAACTCACATGGAGTCAAGTTGTCTCTTTCCTTTGTGACTCGGAAAGAAGTTGTAAAGGGTGGGAAGTCTTGATGGGGTGGCTGATGCTGGGCAGCGAGGGCATGTTAGGAAAGGTCTAGGCGGGAGTATTGGGGAGGAACTCCAGGCTCGGGAAACAGTGGTGAAGGACACTTATCACCTCCTGTGGCCTTAGGTGGGTTCCTGTTTCTAAGTCTCAGTTTCTCCACAAGTAAGTTGAGAATAATATGCAGCTGAGTCCTGGGAGGGGAGGATTACTCGGGGCTTAGAGGACATGGTAAATGCAGAAGTCATTTATACAATTATCTATGAATAGGTAGAGGTGATTTCCATTTCCTAATAAACAAAAGTAGCCGGGCGTAGTGGTGCATGCCTTTAATCCCAGCACTCAGGAGGCAAAGGTAGGAGGATCACCATGAGTTCAAGGCCACCCTGAGACTACATAGTGAATTCCAGGTCAGCCTAAACTAGAGTGAGACCCTACCATGAAAAACCACCCCCCACACACATACACAAAAGCAGACTAGCTGTCCTGAAGGTATGGAGCAAGTGGTCAATCCCACAGTCTCCTGAGGGCATAGCCAAGAGCTGCAGAAATGTCATGTCCTGAAGTGCCATCTTATACAAGGCGACAGGCACCACTCCTAAGTCCAGGGTCTCCCAAGTCACTAGGTCATGGGGAGTGTTCTGTGTGGCAGAAGGCCAAGTCAGGCCACACAGGCAGTCATTTTTTATCTTTTTCTTCCATGAAAACACTGCTTCCTACAAATGGAACTCGAGCTGATAACTGACTACAAGTGACTACACCTCTGCCACAAAGGCCAGCTTCTAATCCAATGACCAGCACATTCGGCTTGTGGCTTTTCACGAGACCAATGTTTCCACAGCCCTTTGGTTTAGACAAAAGTGCCAGGTCAAGTCTCTGTGGGAGTCTTACTTTTTAAGGTGGAAACAAACATTTCCTTTCAAGAAAACAAATCCATTACCACAGGTGTTTCCTATGGAATCTGCCCTAAACTAAGGTTTTATAAATGACGTAGTACTTTCCTCATACCCTGACCTGTTACTTAAGCAAAATTGCCTTTGTATTTGGTCATGTATATTTCCACCTCAGTTTGCATAAGCTCAAGGCTAGCTGAGTCTTGGATCCACCTAGTCTCCAAGGGTCTGCCCTTCCTTCCGCGATCTACCCAGCACAAGGGCCAGGCTGAGCCCTTTTCCTCTAAAACTTAACAATGCTAGATACTTGGCACTGAGATAAGCCGCTGACCCTCACCTCCTCAAGTGGCCCCCGGGAGACTGAGATAAAAGGCTGACCAGTACTCAAGTGGCCCTACTGGTTCCTGGCTGCCCACACAAGGCAAGAGGGGCGGCATCCTCAGTCAAATGTGTTGACTCAAGTCTGCTGGTTTCTGCTCAAGAGCTTCCTGGTATGGAAGGGCCTCACTGGGAGAAATTACTTCAAACAGAAGTAGAACTGCTTTGTGGGTTTCCTTTATCAGAAACCATGGGGGTTCTTGTTCCCCAGAGGAAAGACACATGATAAGTCATAGGTCTAAATGACTCAGAGCAAAGGGTCAGATGGAGGGAATATAGAAATTACTGCTTTCCTATCTCCACCAACCACTGCTGGGGCTCTAATAAGCAACAAAGCAGCTCACCTCCTGGGAGCTCGGCTGGGCAGTTCTGTATTTCACAGAGACAACCCATGCGGCTTGGGCAGTGCTAGAACCACCTCCTGGGGCTATCAAGGCTGGAGCTCAATGGCCAGTATGAAGATGCCAGGGGTGCATGCACAGGGTGCGTGGCCAGTGGGTGGGCTTCAGAAAGGGCTTCCCTGCAGTTTGTTTCTTTCTTCATTTATCATGCGTCACTACAGAGACATTGGCTGGGTGGGAATTTTGTACGCTGTTTCTAGAGTAAAGCTATTATAACCTTTTACTGCTGTTACAAATTAACCTTTCTTGTCTTCTTAACAAATGTAGAATTCTTGAATTTATGAAAGAATTTAGCAAGTCTGCCACAGGGCCACACATGAGACACCATCTGTGACTTACCGTGAGGCCTCCAGGGAGGTACAAGTGGTGGGACACCCACATGTGACTTAAGGCCTTCCACATGGGTCTACATTATCAGGACATCTGGGTGTGCATTATGTATCTGTCACCTGAGTCTGCCCCTCAGGATATGCACAACATACACACAGCAACACACACGCAGTACATGTATGTTCCACACATACATGCATGTTCAGATATGCTGGTTCATAAACCTGAGGAAAGGTGCTCCCCTATCTGAAAGCCACCGTTCACCCTCTTATTTGAAGTCAGTACTGCACCCTTCAGACCCTTTCCCTCCATGTGGACTATGTTTGCATGACCATGTCCCACTGATGGAAGGGACTCGAGTGATGAGACCCAGGGCACTTCTCTGTGTCTGCTGTACCATCAGGCTTTGTGCCTCACTCTCTGGGAGTTTGGCAAACCTGGTCTTTTACTGGGCAGGTGCTCTGGTTTCTTTATCACTCTGGCCAGGATGGTCAACGACAAACACAAAGCAAGCACCAGATGCGTAAGCTGCAGCAGGAAGATGTGACATCCTATGTCTTCAAGTCTGACCTTCTACCCAAGTTGTGACTGAAGAGAACCAAAGACCAGCTGGAGTGTAGGCGGGAGAGTGGACAAGGCAAAGACCACCTGCAGGGCCTCATCGTATGTCCCACAGGAGTGGAGTGGCGCTGCGATGACACAGGGACCGTAGTACCAGAGCACTGAGACTGCTCAGAGAGAAGGGACAGCTGCCAGCAGACACCAAACTGCCCAGAAAGCACTGCCCCCCGGCAGAAGCCTCCCTCAGGCAACAGTGAGCCCGCAGATTAGAGGATAAAGCTACCTTGGAGGAGACAATTCTGTTGTCCGGGTATCTCTGTGGAATATAGGCTTCTGCACCCGGAGGGGGCTCCTTGTGTCCCACGTAGATGGTCCGACTGTCCACCCAGTTCTCCTCTCCTGCACACTGTGAAGAGAAGGCCATTGTCAGAGGGTGCCTTGAGCCTGCAGTGCCAAGTCTTCCACCGATGTGCACACATCAGAACAGAACCTGTCTCACTCACAGAGGGTCACGGGGATCTCCTAGGTCTCTCCCATAGCCAGGGCACCTGACGAGCATAGCCCCATAGGCAAGGGGCTTCAGCTTTTGAGCCACCTTCCAAGGTAAACTGTGGGCACTGGGGAGTTGTCAACAGTGCCTATGGAGAAGCCCTGAGTCCTATAAAGCTGGCTACTGATAGAAATACCATGGAACAGAACTGTGCATTCCAAATAGTACCAACAACAAAATCTTGAGACTTCTGGAAGAGGGGACAAAAAGAAAAAGATAATTTGGGGAAGGTTGCCAATGAAGTAAGAAAACTGAACTTGATGCAAGATGTAAGAACTCCTAGACCACTTCAAGCATCCATGCTCAGTAAGGCTCTGCAGGAAAGAGAAGGTAAAGCTGTTGATCACACTGTATGATTTGGGGGGGGCCGCAGGAAGAAAGCGCCTCGGGACAAGAGTCTCATAAATCCTATGAAGAGCCACATGCCACGCACACCGAGCTGATGATGATGCCAGGCCTGAGCCTTGCATCCCACTCTTTCACAGGAGTGCCAAGATAACTTGACAGTGTCAGTGAGCGGCCCTCCTGGCAGCCAGCCTCTCAGCCCTTGAGAGGATATGGGAACCTCACTCAGTTCCACACTCGCACTGTGGCTGTGACGGGTTAGCAAGACGTGAGCTGAGCTGAGGGCACACTCCAGGGAAGGGTGAACGACAGGGCGATGTGGGATGAGGCATGGGGGCTAGAGAAGTGCTCGCAAGTGCTAAAGCAGACAGTTAAATATTAATTCCTGCTCTGTCCAATCTCTAAGGCCGACAGCCAGAATTGCTCCTACTGACTTGACTGCCTGGCTCACAAAACAGAATCTTGAACCTTGCCTCTGACAGGGGCCAAGCTAGACAGACCAAGGAGGTCAAGGGTTAGCAGAGAGCCTGTTAGGGTTCGCCCTCAACCAGCACAGGGAGACACTTACTAGCGACAGCACCCGTCTAGACTGGCCACGGAACCTTGCCTACATGACTAATTAATAAAGTACTAAAAGGAACAGATCAATAATTCTGAGAAGACAGTGAGGCAGACAGCACTTCGATGGATGAGGTGAAGGACCCAGGCTCTGTTTGTGCAGCATCAGGACAACACAGGGAAGTGACAAGTTGGCAGGAGTCACGCTTTAATACAGATTACTATGGAATCAGGCAAAGGCTCTAGGATAGGCAGTAGCAGGTAATGGATGCGGGGCCCGCAGAGGATCAAGCAGCACTGTGCAGGCCTCAGAGAGAGGCTGCTACAACTGCAGCTGGGGAAGCCATGGGCCCCAGAAGCACAATGGCCTGGGGTGGGCCTGAAGGGAGCATCGAGTTAGAAGCAGGGACCCAACCCAGATGTGCCTGGACCATCCCTGCCCAGTGCAGAGATACTGTGAGCTGGTGTCCTGCTGCGAGGCCTAGCCACTGTCATTGTCCCTAAGGACTGTCCACACTCCACTTGGATTGCAGGAGGGGGCATGAAACAATTCCAGCACACAGAACCCTGGAGGGTTGAAGTAACAACTCCTCTTTCACTGATAAACACTTTTGTCATTTTTATGCCAGATGATTTTTTAAGGAAACATAATTTCTTTTAAAAGCCTTTTGAAGCCTCCTCCCTCTATTAAAAACTATGAACAGTATATGAGTAGGAGAGGGCAAACTGAAGGGGAAGGACACTCCTGGACACTTAACTCCTGTTGCAGTCAGGTTCCCGTTGCTGGCAGAAATCACCTGACCAAGAGCAGCTTTTGGGGGAAAAAAAAAGGTGGGGAGGTGTTATTTTGGCTTACAGGCTCGAGAGGGAGGCTCCATGATAGCAGGGGAAATGATGGCATGAGCAGAGGGTGGACATCACCCCCTGGCCAACATAAGGTGGACAACAGGAATAGGGGAGTTTGCCAAACACTGGCAAGGGGCCACTGGCTATAACACCCATAAGTCTGCCCTCAACAATACACTGCCTCTGAGAGGCATTAATTCCCAGATCTCCATCAGCTGGGAACCTAGCATTCAGAACACCTAAGTTTATGGAGGACACCTGAATCAAACCCCCACAACTGCCAAGAACACAAAGGTTTAATAGAACTCTGCTGGGCAATGTGCTCTGAGTATCAGGAGTAGACCCCCGCTGTTCACTCCAACCAACCAAGGGAACCAAGCCATGTCACTCCACACGTGCTGCCTCTTCTCTTCTCAACATCCACCCACAGGACCACAGCGGAGACGCCTCCTTCCTTTGTGCATAGTATGGCTGCTAATGCTCACTACCTGTGGTGGGGACAGATCCACAGACCTGCACTTGTTCACTGCTCCCCCATTGGAGGATCCTGTTCTAACCAACATTCCTTCACACCACAGGAATCCAATCCACACCTCCTCACATTTCCTCCGTGATGGCTGTCAACTTGATTTAGAATTGCTATGGAGACAAATCTCTGGGCATGTCTATGAGGAATTTTCTAGATGAGGTTAACTGAGGTGGGAGTCTTGGATTGCATAAAAAGGAAAAGGCTAGCTGAGCACCAGTGTTCATCCTCTGCTTTCTCCCTGTGGACTGAATGTCGTCAGCTACTTCACGCTCCTGCCACCACACTCCTGTAGGTAACCCCTCGCTCATGCTTTGAAAGCCCAATAGGGCCAGGCGTGGTGGTGCACGCCTTTAATCCCAGCACTCGGGAGACAGAGGTAGGAGGATGGCCATGAGTTCAAGGACACCCTGAGACTACAGAGTGAATACCAGGACAGCCTGGGCTACAGTGAGACCCTACCTGGAGAAACCAAAAAGAAAAAAGAAAGCCCAACAAATTCATTGGTTCACCAGGATGAATTCTGGTGGAATTGGACTTTAGTCTGTTAGGGGTTCTCTGCATATATGGATCAAGTGCTCACTGGTGTCTCCCCAAAAGAATCATGCCTTATTTCCCTTCCTGTCACTGTGTCTTCCTTCTGGGAGGAAGCCTACAGCTGTTTGGCTGGGCTCAGCCCACAGTAGCTGTGGTGGTCTCACCTCCAGGCCAGTCCCCCAGCTAACTAGGGGCTGAGCCCACTTTTAGTCACACTGACAGAAAAGCTGGAGAGTGTGGCTGCAAACACCTAACTTTCCCAGTGCATGGAATGGCTGCCCTTTGGGTGGGGGGGAGTTCATTTGGTGATACTTTTGACTTCCTCCACCAAAGACCCTGGGCAGTCCCTCTATCAGTCGGGTGAAGGCTGGAGAAAGCAGATTTCATTCAGATTAATCTTTCTCCCAGGTAGTGCGTTGTTCAAACAAGGATCCAAAATGTATGTTTAAGTCAACAGTGTCCCAGTGCTAAATTCCTACACAAATGGACTTCTGCCCCGCTGCATTTTATGAGGTTGAACAATAAAGATGATTTCTCGTCAATCTTTTGCCTGCTGTGGAGGGTACTAAGACCTACTTTGCTCCATTAGTCCACTCACAACTTGAGTGTTCCTGGCACATGATGAGTTGGGCCTGACTCAAAAGGTCCCCGTGAACCTCTTCCTCAGGCTCCAACACTGGGTGAGACAAAGTGAGTGCTGTATGCACACGCCCTTCCATGCCCTTATTCCAGAATTCTGATAATTTCAGTAATTTGCGGCGAATTCCCTGCCAGGCTTGTTTCTCTTGGGAACGCAATTCTCTACCAAGCGCCCAGGGTGGGAAGAGCAAGGAGACCTGTGTGGCCACCGTGGAGCCAGTCCTCACGGGCCAGTGACGGCTCAGCACCACACAAGCCTCTCTGTGCTAGCAGGGGGGTTCACACCTTTCCCTGACCCACAGGGCTGGGTGTACACTTGTGAACACTGCTGGGGGAAACTTCTGATGACCTCTGAGCGGAGGTCAGTGTCCTTCAGCCCTTTGGTCAAACCGTAAATTAGCAAGAATAAGACAACAAAAACACTGATTCAATGAGTAACACGCTTTCTCAGCAATGTCAGTCCATGAGGGTGAGCTGTATGAACCCTGTTGAAAAAGAAAACTAGGAGCCACGTGCCTTGGCCAAGCACTTGTAGAATCTAGCACCAGCAGTGGCAAGTCTGAGGAGTGAGACACTAAGTCACATAGTAAACAGATTCCAGGCCCAATGGACACCCCCTCCCTCAGGTGAAGGGGAACCCAAGTGATAAATGGCCAATCTTTGGTGACTCACTGAGAAGACAAAAATGTCGTCCCTCACCTGCAGCCTCCTGCATGGCACACATCACCCCCCTCTCAGCGGCTGCAGTGCACCTTACTGTGGCTGCCCGGCCAGTCTGACAGGAAGAACATTCATGCAAACTTTACCCAGAAGCACATGCTTTTTTCACACTTTATTACTGTGGCCTAAGGTAAAGAACGCACGTTAGCCAGGCAAGGTGGCAAACACCTTTAATCCCAGCTCTTAGGAGACAGAGGTAGGAGGATCGCTGTGAGTTCGAGGCCACACTGAGACTCCATAGTGAATTCCATGTCAGCCTGGGCTAGAGCGAGACCCTACCTCAAAAAACCAAACTAAAGAAATAAAAACCTCACTGTAATAGTGGCACAGTCTCCATAGACACAGCAACTTGGGCCTCACAATGTTTCTGCCTCAGTTTCCCAGGCTGTTTTGCGTTTAGTCACTTGGTTTTCCATTAAGTGACCAGCAAGTATCCTGTAACTGGGAGACATACTGCCTGCTGTGCCCGCTGGAGGGTTTGTTTGGGGAAGTGAGGAACAGAACTTCCTTATGCTTCAAATTTGTAGGCCAAAGTCTCAGCCTCATTTGAGAGCACTGAAGTGTCTGGAGGGGTTGCTCTCCTCCCCAGATAGTCTCTCCATGTCTCTAGACCTAACAGCAGAGCAAAATTTCCACAGTGTCTCAGGGCAGCTCACCACAGGGCCACTTGCCTCTGAGTGTGAAGACAGACAAAAGGAAACCAGACACTGGACGTAGTGAAAATTAAACAGAGCCCTCAAAGCGACGAGGCGTACAGAAGTCCCATTAGAAGACTAAAACCAGGGCTGGGAGATGGCTCAGTGCTTAAGTGTGCTTCCTACCAAGCATGAGGGCCTGAGGAAGCCTCCAGAAAACATGGAACAGCTGGGGGTGGCCACACCCATCTGTAATCCCAGTATAATGGCTTAGCCACAGGTCCTCTGCTCTCATGAGGCATTAAGTTCAAGTGGAGTTACGGGTCACAACTCTGAATCAGAAGGATGGACGATGACATGTCCACTGTTGGTCATCTTACTGGGGGGTGGCTTTCTGGCTAGGCAGATCAGAGAAGGGGCCCTGGTGGGCACAGTGACTTCTCCTTCCTCCTGGCCTGGACACATTTTCCTGCTATGCTTCCTCAGACCTGCAAAGTACTGGATGCACCAAAACCAATCAGCGCCTCTCACTTCATTCAAGCCAACCAATCACACTCGGGATGCGTGGACTTTCCATTCAATAAAAGTTCAGTTTCCACAGAAACTGGGGATTTTCCAAGTATGGAGGCCTTGTCCTCTATGCGAAGCTTGCTTTCTTTTCCTCTTACTCTACCTAAAATGAACTTTATTCTTTTAAGATTCTTTCCTGTCTCTTAATGCCTTGATTGGCAGAGCACATGGATCCAAGCACCCCTAGGTGGTATCAGTTACAGTTAAGTGGAGCTGGCACAGTAGTAGGAAGACCCACCTCAGCAGAACGTCCTGGGGGGAGGAAGAAGTAGCTGGACCAGCCACATGTCCCAGATCAGCATGCCAGGTGCTCTCTCTGGGTCAGGGTCTGCCTGAGTCACAGATGGCAGCAGGTCAAGACTGCACGAGCAGCACGGATACAGCCAAAGCTCTCAGGGGTCCACAGTGGAGCTCTTCAAGGGCATCTGCTACATGTGAAGAACTATCTCAACTCACAAATGAAGACTAGGGGATGGGAAGATGGCTCAGTGATTAAATTAAGGTGCTTGCTTGCACAAGAAGCCTGCCAGCCTTGGTTCAATCCCTAAGCCATCCACATAAGCTGGATGTAAAAAGTGGTGTAAGCATCTGATATGCATTCGCAGTGGCCAGAGGCCGCAGTGCACCCATTCTCATTCTCTCTCTCTCTCTGCACACACACACACTTTTTTTTTTTTTAAATATTTTATTATTTATTTATTTATTTGAGAGAGAGAGAGATACAGAAATAGGCAGGCAGAGACGGGTGTGCCAGGGCCTCCAGCCACTTTAATGAAGGCTAACAACCTTAGGCTTCATAGGCAAGCGTTTAACCGCTAAGCCATCTCTCCAGCCCCACACACGTTTTTTAATGAAGGCTAACAACAAGGGTTTGAAGAGCAATCTCCTTAAGACCTATAAATGGCCAACCGGCACATGGAGGGAGCTGCAGTATCATCACCCACAGAGAAGCATAAACCAGGTGTGAGTTGTGTGGCTCCACTTACAGGACACATAGTGAGGTGAATGTAAGGTTTTTTTGTTTGTTTGTTTTCGTGGAGGGGTTGAAAATGCTTTCAGTTTGATGATGGTGATGGCTGTATAACTCAGCTAATACACAAATATCACTGAATTATACTCTTTAGATAGTCGAGGTGGGAGGGCTCTTCTGAGATGTCCATCCTCCCTTAACAAAGCTTCCCATAAGGTCACACAGCATTCTGACCATGACCACAATTTTGCTTCTGAGTCAGTACAGCCTCCACAGTCCCAGCATGGCCAGCTTTTGCCACACTGCCCCAGCACACCTTCACCTTCCTAAGCAACCCTTCGGTGACAGGAGGCATGACTTTCACTAGCAGGGGGGTTCTCTCAGTTCCAGGGTAACCAAGTAACATTTTTCCTTTTGTTTTTAATTTTTTTTTTTTTTTTTTTTTTTTTTTTTTTTTTTGGTTTCTCGGTTTCACAAGTCCAGGCTGACCTGGAATTCACTGAGATGGAACTCTCGATCCTCCTACCTCTGCCTCCCGGCTGGGATTAAAGTGAACCACAGGCCCCTTTGTTTTTAATGAAGTATTTCATCCAGCAGGGAAGTGAAGCCAGGCCCTAGTCCATCAAATCCTCAGGCCCCTCTGAGCGCACGGCTGTTGCCCTCACTGCTACAGGAGGGACAAGGGGCTTCTGAACTCAAATCCAACCAGAAAATGGCCAGTCACAAAGCCAAAAGTCTCCACAGCAGCCCCGTCCTGCTTCCACCAGCTGACTAGGTTCTAGGCTGTGCTGCTCCAGTCCAGTCAGAGCTAGGAAGAAGCACTAGAGGCAGAGGGAGCTTTAAATAATACGCAGGAAGCAAGCTTGGCTAGGGTCAGTCACCTAATGGAAGTGTCAAATTTCAGCTCAAACAAGCAGAGCCCACTAACCAAATTACACTGTGGGGACAGGACAGACATGTCTGTCACTGAGCATCAGTTACAGTCACTCCTTCCAGCGTAGTCCCTCCTGAGGACCTTGTTCCAGTTCACAGGTGTCTGATGACAAAGTCCTCGCAGTGGCACCTGTGCACGCTGTAATTGGCAAAATCCCTGTACAAGGGGCCAGGAGGCAGCATGCGCGTAGGTGTTTCCAAAGACAGGTGCTCTGCCTGCAGTCCCATTTGATGAAGCGTGCTGTGTGTCATCTCCCCGGCCCAGGCTAGTGCCCATGAGCACCTCCCACTGCATTCTACACTGTGCTGTACTAAGTGAAAAGCACGTGCCCCCCACATGGACACAACGCTCAGGAAGCACCTCCTGGGAGACCTGGTCCAGCCTTTCCAGGCCCAACAAGCCTGGCTCCTTGCTTCTCTGCACCACTCAGGACTGAACTGTGGGGAGCAGGACTGAAAACTCAGCCTTCTTACCATGTCTCACCATCACCAGCAGAACCTTCTAGGTCCTGTGAGGCTCCTAGTGTTGTTAAGCTGTGAGCATGTTTTTAAACACAACATTGATCATCCCGATTTGGAAACAATCAATCTGGAGGCCATTAAACACTCACTGCCCAAGTCATGACTTCCCGGATCCAGAACTGAAATAGAAGTAGAAATTGTAACCACAAATGACTTTTGCTCATCCTCCACCTGCCTCACTGAGTGCAGACGCAGGACGAGGCAGAGAACATCTGAGGGTTCAGTACTGGTGCACACTGGAGGTGGTGAGTGGGTGGGTGGGGAAGATGCCCGTGTTGGAAGTAGCATTTCTAGTGACAGCCCAGCACATGGGAGACTTCTAGAGATCCAACCACATGCTGACAGAGTGAGCTTCCTACACCACACTCAATGTGCAGAACGGCGCACAGCTTCCCTCTAACCTCAAGTGAGAAACAGGTAGAGGTAGCGGACAGGGGACAAGCAAGACTGGCTTTCATGCTGGCCTCCCACCATGGCCCAAGTGACTTCCAGTAAAGCACCACGAGCTTGATCAGGATAATGATTGTGCCCCCTGTAGAACAGGGACAGAACTCCGGCCACTGTAGGCCTCTACAGTCACTGCAAAGCGCCTGGGCACAGGGAGCGGTGCTCTCACCATGCAATGATCGTGCCCCCTGTAGAACAGGGACAGAACTCCGGCCACTGTAGACCTCTACAGTCAGTCACTGCAAAGTGCCTGGGCACAGGGAGCGGTGCTCTCACCATGCAATGATCGTGCCCCTGTAGAACAGGGACAGAACTCCGGCCACTGTAGGCCTCTACAGTCACTGCAAAGCGCCTGGGCACAGGGAGCTGTGCTCTCACTATGCAAGTGAGCATTCTTGGCCACATGCTCAACAGACACGACACAGATCATGTTACATGCATGTCTCTGCTCAGAGATCCATTCTCTCCCATTCCACAGACACTGAGTGGGCAGCAGCAGAAGGCAACACTGAAGAGTTGCCAACAGGTGTCAGTTCAGAGGCCACGCTCTGCCCTCCAGCATCAGGAGAGATTGGATTGACACTGGCCAAGCAGGAAGGCACTGCATGGAAGCCACAATGCTTGACTAGCTGCAGATGCCAAGGATGCTGGTCCTGCTGCCTGCTCCTTCAGCTCACCCAAAGTGCATCCCAAGGCCTAAGTCCACCTGGGCTTGTAGCCCTGGGAACATGATACCTCGGCCTTTGCGTATTCCACCCTTAGCACAGAGAAGGGGTTGGAGACCAGAAGGCCAGTGCTGGTGGTGTCCTGTGCCTCACGGCCAGCAGCACAGGGTACAGTACATCACCTGGCAGGCATGGATGGTGGAGCTGCTTCACAGGGGAGAGGAATGTCAGAGTGGAGGGTGAGGCTCAGGGAAGGCTAAGGAGCTGCCAGCACCCTGCCTGCCCTGCTCACACACCTGCACTTAAAAGCTTACACTACCTGCCCATATACCCACCCATCACAGTAAGCCTGGTGTCCCCAGTTAGTAAAACCGCAGCACACCTCAAGTCACCTCTCAACAGCACACCAGGGATGAATGCAACAGAACCCAGTGCCTACAAGAGCTCGGCACATGGGCTGGCAGAACATGCAACAGCAAGCGTGGAAAACCTGGTCAACTGTAAGGCAAATGCTCGAACAGCAGGAATCCAACTCTACTTAAAAACTATCACTAAGATAGCCGGGCGTGGTGGCGCACGCCTTTAATCCCAGCACTCGGGAGGCAGAGGTAGGAGGATGGCCATGAGTTCGAGGCCACCCTGAGACTACAGAGTGAATTCCAGATCAGCCTGGGCTAGAGTGAGACCCTACCTTGAAAAACAAAACAAACAACAAAATGCTATCACTAAGAGCTGGGCACCAAAAAAAAAAGTGATTTCTGAATTTATCTCCCATGACTGAACCAGAAACTCACCACACGTATTCAAACTTCACAAACAAAAACCTAAGTCTACATGTGAGTTTTTAATTTTCAATGTGGTAGTTGTTTCATTACAATTGAGCATACAGCTTCAGCCCCTAGCAGGCAATCTCCTGCCAACGATGGGGGGGGGGTCAATGGGGGCGGATCTGAGTTCCAGCCTAAAGGTGTGCAGAGAGGTTTGAGCTCTGGCTGTGCTGGCTGCTTGGTGGGGCCTCTCTGTCCGCTTGGATTTCTGAATGGGCGCCAGCTTCTTCCACCATTTGATGCAACTTCCCCTGGATTTATAAACTTGAAATCAATCTCTTCCTCCCATAAACTGTGTCTGGTTTGGATATTCATCCCAGCAGTGTGGAACTGACTACACCTTCCAGTTGCACTGTAGGCACATTTGCAAAATACTGAATATATATCTAATGAAGACAAGTGCTGGGCTCTGAGTCAGTAATTACGAAACGCTATTTAGTGAAAACACTGACAATTTGGAAAACATACACAGAACTTCAGAAACCACAGTTCAGCTGGCTATGGACTAGAAAATAAGCTGCTTATGGTCAATGCAAAACCTTGAGACCCCAACTCTGAGATCCTTCTGTGGGGACAACCATTACATTCCAGAGCTGGGGCAGAGCATCAGCTGTGAGGGTTGCCAGCAAGCAGATTTGATATCTGTGCTGTGGGCCATAGGCCAGGCCGAGATGATAGGCGTCTTGCTGTGTTCGTACAGCTGGCATATAACAGGAGCAAGAATCAAGGAAGCACAAGCATTGAGGCTGCAGGCTGGAGGTGGGCAGGGAAACCCCACAAAGCAAACAGCGCTTGAGGAAACCGCAGAGGAAAGAAGTTGCACAGTAGATCTGAGCAGAGAAGGGGCTGCTTTGGGGAACAAAAGCCTGGAAGTTCAGGCAAACCCCGTAGCCACTGTGCAGGCTTCATTCCTCACAGTGATGCCCTAAAGAAGAGCCCAGAACTGTCTTTAGCCATGTACTCCACTGATGTCTGACAGACAACACCTAAGTGCTCCCTGGTCCCATTCACCTCCAGATCAGTTCCCAACACTCATTCTGGAGTATACCCCACACGTGGGTCACTGCACCTGATGCCTCTCATCCATGCAGTTTAACTTTCCCTCCTTCAAAGTCTGAACTGAGCCAGGCGTGGTGGCACACGCTTTTAATCCCAGCACTCAGGAGGCAGGGGTAGAAGGATCGCTCTGAGTCTGGGGCCAGCCTGAAAATAGAGTATGAATTCCAGGCCAACCTGGCCGAGACTGAGACCCCTTCTCGAAAAACCAAAAGAGAACTGACCCTGTACCTCAGGACAAGAGAGATGCCTGCTGCTTATGGGGACATGAGGTCTCTGCTGGGTCCCTAGTGGAGGAGCTGTAGGAGATTCCCAGCCCTCCAAGTCCAGAGCCCAAGACAAGGGGTGAAAGGTGACTGAGCGTGCAGGCACATACACACACGGAGCCATGTACAGAACATATGCATACGTGTTCACAAACAAATGAACAGTCATGCACAGAACATGTGCATGCACCTGTGCACATTGTGCATGCACACATGCAGCCTCCTAACAGTTGTTAAGAAGGCTTAACAAAGATATCCTCTATGGCTGGTTTCCGTAGTGCTCTGTTGTTGACACTGGGCCAAGTGGGGGGATGTGAGGTCCTAGCTTTTTATTATGCAGTCTGATGTAAGGAGAAACAGTTTTCTCAGAGTAAGAAACTCATCTGTGCATTTTCTATGGATGAAGTAGAGATGATTAGAATAGGACCTTGTAAATTCCACATTTAGGGAAACAGCCATGACAGGACTCATTTGACCTCTTAAAGATTAGCCCAAAACTACAAGTGGCAGAACTTCAGCCAGGGCGGGGCATCCAATTCCACAGCCTCACAGTAAGCAGCGCTCTGCCTAGAACCATCTGCCACTGTACACAGCTCTGAAGGAGTTCGGAGCCATGTCCTAGGTGAAGCCCGTGTCACTCCCTTGCTCATCTCTCAGTCGTGTTGTCCTCTTCCCCACAGCTCCATAGGGGGACGAAGACAACATATCTGCTGAGTCAGGTCCAGGCACCTCATGCTTGTGGGGGATACAGAGCGGCACCACAGGGCACCCGGTGTAGAAACCAGTGCCATTAAGCAAACAATCATTTAAAGACCCTCCCCAAATCTACACGGCACGACAAATCTGGTGTTCGAGCACGGAAGAAGCCAGGGTATTGGAAGGAGAGATGGTAGCTGACACTAAGCTGCGTGTTGTCCACTGGAACCCAAGGCCTGTATAGTGGACAGCTGTCTATGTGAGAACCATGCTGGACTTGGATTCTTGTCAAGAACATAAGAGTGTAAGAGGTGGGGAGATGGCTCAGCAGTTAAAGGTGCTTGCTTATATTATAAAGCCTGTTGGTCCAGGTTCACTTCCCCAGTACCCCATGCAAAATCAGATGCACTAAGTGGCACATGTGTCTGGAGTTTATTTGCAGCAGCAAGAGGGTTCTCTCTCTCTCTCTCTCTCTCCCTCTCTCTCTCTCCCTCTCTCTGCAACTAAATAAAAATATTTTAAAAACAAAAGAGTATGAAGGAAAATGGAATATGTCCCCTGATAATAACTTGTGCTGACTGCAGACTGCAATAACGGGAATGTGAGCATTCATTCCTACTGTAATTATGGTGGGAGGACATTTAAAGAAATAAGACTGTGCGGTAGGTAGTTCACAGAACAGGGAAGGTCCCCATGGCTCCCAGTATCCTACATGGGATACTGTGGATGTCACAGGCTCATTGTGAGGTTCTTTCTAGACCCTTCAAAGGGTCAGCTTGTTCACAGTTACACATCCTCTCTATGGGAACCCAAGTAGAAACATCCATCAATGGAGGGGTCTGAAAGGTAGACCCCTGGCTTTGATTTGGGCCTTTGTGGTGACAACTTTACTACCGAAAAGACCTTTCACTTCCTAGCAGAGGCTCCCAAGCAGCACAACCTGCTTGCACACACACCTCTGCCCCATCTCTCCCACACTCTGGGGGAGTCAGTGCCTGCAGAAGGAAGGCAGAAGGCAGAGGCCTTAGATGGTCTATGTGGGGGAGGGAAATAGGTGCATGTTGTCACTCCTTCCTCTCCTTCCCTAAGGAGAGACTGGTGAGAAGCCTGTGTCCCCACGGCCTGACCTCAGGGCATGTTGCCAGGGCAGCCATTTACCCCCTATGCTGCTGTGATGTTTCAGATTGACAACCCTCTGGAAGCTGCCTGTGGGAGGAGCCTACGCACAAGCCACCAGGAAGGCCTAACAGCAAAGTGCAGAGTCTCCCTCTAAAGAGACTTGGAGGGCGCTGGGAGGTTCTGGATGGAAGGGAAGGGACAGCCACATCTGAACAGCATAGCCATCAGAAGACGCATCACTGTCTAAAAACTCTAATGGGGTGCGTGTCCACATTCAGGCTGAGGACCTTCAGTCTGAGGGCCAACACTGGATCACTTGTCAAGTTCATTAAACACAGGAGCTGGTGTACCTGGTACCAAAGAAGGAACAAAGCTCTCCGCCCTGTCACTTCTGGTGTTTCTCTCATCCGCCTGGAATCTGGCAGGTCTCGGATGAGATGATTGCCTGGGCCTTTTCTGAAGCGAGTCCATGTTTCAGAACAAGTGGTTCTTTGCTCTTAAGGCCTACAATTCACCATGAAAATATGATGAAATGTTTCTTTGTGTGTTTGAAGTTCACTTAAGAAATTCCAGGATTTTCCTACTCACTCTCTAGGCTTTCTTACTCTTGACTATTTCACACAAACACATTCTGAGATAAGCCAATTAGACAAAGAAAGGGGCCAAATGGAGTGGGTGAAGGGGAATGAAAAAGAGGCAGGGGGCAAAAGGAAGGGAACCCTGGTGCTCCCACCCAGGAGCACCACACCCACCGCAGCTTACCCTCTTCTACCTCTCCACGGTAGCAATGCCCCTCAAGCAAGGCCAGTGCATGTGACTCTGGCCAGCTCTGCCAGGTGAGGTCCAGACTAGTGAGAGGAGCTGCTGAGGGAGAAGCTTGCAGAGCAGGAAACACTCCCAGCACAAACAGAAAGAAAGCCAAAGGTGACCATAGGAAGACAAGCACGTCTGCAGACCTTCCACACAAACCTCCTTGGAGGGGGGCCAAGGTCAGCTCCTCCACCCCATGTCTGTTTGCTCTTTCTGGTGATGGGCGCGTGGTGGCCTGCTGGACTGAAACCCACATGAGGTGAACCGGGCCTCTCCCCCAGTGTGTTTTCCTACAGATGTTTTCACATCTGTTACAGTAAGAGAAATAGTAACAGCTTTTCTGCAGCGATGAACACAATGAGGCCATTCCTTCCACCCTCTGCCCAGCATTCACAGGATGACTGTGATATTCACTTATAACCAGAGGAACCTTTCCCCTGGTTTTGGGTTTATTTTACACTGACAAATGCAACATGTGTATATAGAGTCCCTGAGTTTCACCCTGCAGCAGAATGGTGGTTGTAACTACCTTGAGTATGGTGAGTTACACGTTGAGTAAGAGGTTCTCCAAGCAGGCCATTGGTCACTATGCTGCCCTGCAGAGCCCGGGCCTGTATCCCACAAGCACCATTAGACTTTCCATCTTTCCCCCTTGATCCTGGACGCAAGCCTTGCTGCTGCTCTTCCTGCCTAGCGCTGTGCTCTTTCTGGCCATCTCACCGACTTGACGAGATCTCGTGAACGGTGGGCTTCCTTCCATCCGCCAACTTGTCCTATGAGGGGTCCTTTCCTCACAGGGGCAAAGAGGATCTTTACAGGTGATGGGCCCTAATAACTAACACGAGGCATGGCACACTGTGCAGAGCTCAGCAATCAGTTCACCACCTCATCACATGAATTTCAAGTTCTGGTGCTGTGCAATTACTGGTTTTTCTGACAACCTTTTCTTTTTGTACGTGTGGTGTGGCGTGGTGTGTACGTGTGGTGTGGCGTGGTGTGTACATGTGGTGTGGTATGTATGTGTGGTGTGGTGTGTGTGTGGTGTGGTGTGTACGTTTGGTGTGGCGTGGTGTGTACATGTGGTGTGGTGTATGTGTGGTGTGGTGTGTACGTGTGGCGTGGTGTGTACGTGTGGTGTGGTGTGTACGTGTGGTGTGGCGTGGTGTGTACGTGTGGTGTGGCGTGGTGTGTACGTGTGGTGTGGTGTGTATGTTTGGTGTGGCATGGTGTGTACGTGTGGCGTGGTGTGTACGTGTGGCGTGGTGTGTATGTGTGGCGTGGTGTGTACGTGTGGTGTGGTGTGGTATGTACGTGTGGTGTGGTGTGTATGTTTGGTGTGGCATGGTGTGTACGTGTGGTGTGGTGTGTACGTGTGGCGTGGTGTGTATGTGTGGCGTGGTGTGTACGTGTGGTGTGGTGTGTATGTGTGGTGTGGTGTGTACGTGTGGTGTGGTGTGTACATGTGGTGTGGTGTGTGTACGTGGCGTGGTGTGTATGTGTGGCGTGGTGTGTGTGTGTGTGTGGTGTATGTGTGGTGTGGTGTGTACGTGTGATGTGGTGTGTACATGTGGTGTGGTGTGGTGTGGTGTGTATGTGTGGTGTGGTGTGTATGTGTGGTGTGGTGTGTATGTGTGTGGTGTGTGTGTGGTGTGGTGTGGTGTGTGTGTGTGTGTGGTGTGGTGTGTACATGGGTGTGGTGTGGTGGTGTGGTGTGGTGTGTATGTGTGGTGTGGTGTGTACATGTGGTGTGGTGTGGTGTGTACGTGTGGTGTGGTGTGTATGTGTGGTGTGGTGTGTACATGTGGTGTGGTGTGGTGTGTATGTGTGGTGTGGTGTGTATGTGTGGTGTGGTGTGGTGTGTACATGTGGTGTATAATGTGCACATGCAAATGTGCTCACCGGGGCGCAGTGGCTGGGGAAGAACCTGTGTCCTCTCCTGTTTGCCTGGTTATTTCCTGGAGACAGAGTCTCTGTTTTCCCAAGTCCCAGCGATTCTCTGGTCCCCCTCTCAACATACTTGGGGTTACAGACATGCAGCCATGCCCAGCTGCTGTGTGGGTCCTGGGGAATGGAGGATAGGCAGTCCTGGGCCATACTCAGGTCCGTATGCTTGTGGTAAGCACTTTTACCTGCAGAGTCATCTCTTCACCCTGAAAACACTTCTTATATCTGAATACTTGTGAAACAAACACTACCTAACAGAAGCTCCAGCTTCCCATTCAGGAATTCAGGAATGACGGATGAAGAAGGCTCCATGTGGTAAGCTGAAGTGACCTGTGAGCACTGGGGTCTGTGTATATCTGGGGTTCAGGCTCCCGATCCTGTTCTGCACAGCCCAGACCATCAGAACTATGAAGTGGACAGGGGTGTCACTCCAGTGACCAGACCAAGAAGTCAAGATCCAACTCACAGGGCTGAGAAATGAGTTTTCATGGCCTTGAAGATCCTGGGTAACAGGGAACATATTCATTGGGCTCGCCTCCTTCTGTCAGGGTCATGGCCACCACAGCAGGACAGGTAGGTCACTGCAGTGATGACATAGGGCAGCAGGTCACCTTACAGCTCTGAGCCATCCACAGGGGCAGCTGCCGCCAGCCCAGTTAAACTCTTACAAGGGCTTTACTAAAAACACCCTGCACAGGACTGGAAAGAAGACTCGGCACAGTAAAGGTGCTTGCCTGCAAAGCTGAACGACCTAGGTTTGATTCCCCAGTACACACATAAAGCCAGATGCACAAAGTGGCACGTGCATCTGAAGTTCCTTTGCAGTGGTGGGAGGAGGCCCTGGTGCTCCCATTCTCTTTCTCTCTCTGCTGTCTCTCTTTGCTTGGGAATAAATGAATAAAGCTTCAAAAAAACACACTTAGCCAGGCATGGTGGCATACGCCTTTGATTCCAGCACTCGGGAGACAGAGGTAGGAGGATCGCCGAGAGTTTGAGGCCAACTTGAGACTACATAGTGAATTCCAGGTCAGCCTGGGCTAGAGTGAGACACTATGTTGGGGGGGGGACCCACACATAACAGGCCACAATGCTAGGCTGTAGCCACATCTGTTAGATGGGAATGATGGCTGCCCAAGGTCTACACCATCCCCTCAGTAACTGAAAAAGATCTGCAGAATGAACAATTTAAAACCTGCTCTATGGAAAAGTACCTCTCATCCTCCCCAAGCCATAGGGTTTCAAATCTCAGCTGGGTTTTACCAGACTCTGGTCAAATGTTTATTGGCAGACTGTGAGTACATTCAACCATATTTGCACAAACAAGATGTGTGGGGTCTAGTCTCTGAGCAAGAGAAAATGATCCAGGTCACGAACATGTATTAGTCAGGGTCTGTGAGACTTGGCTGAACATGTCTGAGCTGAGATAGCAGCACCCTTTGTATCAACGTTGAGAACTTTAATAACGTGGTGGCCCTGCTGAAGCCACTCCAGCACACTGTCCTCTTCCTGAATTCCCCTTTACTGGTGCTTCTGTGCCTAGCCCCCGCCAGCTCCAGCCCTTCCCCTGGATTATACACCCATGGGGGGCCTTAGATCATCAGAAACAAGAAGGCTCGGGTTTGGTGGTGACATGTTTGCGGGGTCCAGCTGGGAAGGAAACACCTCATTCCAGGAAGTGCAGAAGGCTGTGACATTCCCTACTCAGTCAACAGTGACAGGAATTAGCACAGCGCATCAGTAGGATAAGGCTGAGTTTTTCATCATTTTTAAAGTGAAAAGCAACCACATAAAAATGCATAACCTGTTACCAAGTAGGTCACAGCAGTTAGTTCTCTGAGAAGAACTGCACAAGGGCCTTTTAACTTGAAATTCTACTGTTCACTTAAACTGTCCTTTCACAACTGCATTCCTTCTGTTTGCATGGAAGAACAAGAGAAAGGAAAGGCCTATTTAAAAAACAAAGAGAAGTTCACAAAAGAGTTACTGCAAAGAGTTCCAGATAATCTTGGAAACATCTTTAACATGGAACATGAGTGTCTCATTTTCCCTCAGGAAGTGAAAGTAAACTTGCTGAACCATTGGTGACGGAGAATTCTACTGTGTGTGAGCTGGAAAACCTCCTTGCCAGGTGACGGGCAGCATCACACCATGGCCTCCTGGCACAGAGTAGACATCAGGTGGTCTGTCCTCAGTGGCTGTTAGCTGCCCACAGTACAATCCAAAATCTCCAAACACCACCCAAGCATCCTGGAAGAGGGAGAGGCAGGACAGAATCCCCCCAGCTGAAAACTTCTGATCCGGAGCAAGACAGACCCAAGTTTAAATGCTGACACCCAAGATGGATGACAACTCACCAGGTGGGGCTACAGGGCGTGGCTGTCCTCTCCCAGCTCCTCACTAGTCCCCCTCCAGGATGACCTAGACAAGAGCTCTAGCTCCTGAAGGTCGGTTGAGGCTCCTTCTCCCTGCTAGCCCACCCAGTCCTCTTCCACAAGCCTGAGACAGGGGCAGGACAGCTGAACGGAAACCCCTCATCTTGTGAGCTTCCTGACAGCTGCTCCATGTTCTTAGCCAAGTGCGCCACTGGTGATAAAGCTTCACGCAGGTCAGCTCTGCCTGTGGGCAGCTCCTATGTGGCTACAGGAACTTGCCCATTGTCTCTCTACCACCACTAATCTCCCAGTCAGTCTTTAACTGGACTAGTGGACTAGAACAGGCCTGGGTTTGCACAGCTCCACACAGCAACAGCTCACACACTCAGCTCTAAGCATGTGTCATGAGTTAGTGCCATTCATACCCCCATTTCACCACTGAGGAAACTGAGGCACTGAGAAGAGGACTTGGCTCTACACTGTAGCCTCCTTTCTGACCCCAGTGCTCCAGAGTCACAGGCCCCTGTCCACACGAGGTGAAGGTGCCTCACAGGCATGGTACTTGCGCTACATGTAGGTCTGCGGTTCACATACTGTGTGTTCTACAGGGAAACGGACTAACAGAGACAGCTTTGGAGACATGAAAATGCTCCAACATCAGGTGAAGGTGACCTTTGTACAGTTGTCAATGTCCTAACCCAGCAGCCTGACATGAACTGGAAAGGGCAAACACATAACCAGAACACAGCAGAGGACTCCTGTTTCCTGCTATCCATGCAAATCTAACACATGCAAACTTTTCACCTCTTCCTTTAAAACTATATATGGCCCCCAAAGACCTGGACATCGAGGGAGTCAAAGCAGCTCTTTCTACGTCACAGTCACAGCCTCTCGGGTGGGAGAGATCCCTTCATCACTCAACTTCAGGCACCTGCCTCAAAGCTGCCCACATCCCAGTTTGGGCTTCATGGGTCTTACTGCCTTTACATAGCCTCTCTCTATGCTGCCAACTCTGCCACCCAGCACTGAGCCACCCTGTTGGCTTTGTTCCAGGTCAGCCACATGTGCAGCATCCTCTGGGTCGACTTCTTCTGGGACAAACCCTCAGCTCTGTCACAGGGAGAGACACAAACACTCAGAAAGGGCTGGGGTCATTGTGTGCCTTGCCATTTTCACAAGGAAGGGAAGGACCAGCTCTCATTTACTCATGAAATTAAAAGCAGAGACGTCCAATATTTTTTTATCAAACGAATATTGCATGTTTAACATTGTAGCTCAAAATGTAAGCTACAAACTGAAAACCAAAAGCAAATTTCTTCTCCAGCTGTTGCACCTGAGTCATTGTAGATGTGTGTAAATCAGACAACCTAACTAAGGGGCACACAGCACAGGGTCCCTCAGCACCCAACCGGGTGGGCTCCAGGAATGTTCAAGGGGACCAGAATCTGTGGTGCTTGGTCCTCTAAGTGAAACGACACAGTATTTGCACTTAGCCTACACATCCTCCTGGAGACTTTGAAACGTGCTCTGTAAGCAGCTGTCATGTGGAACTGCTTACGGACTACAGCAAGGAGAAGCCTATCCAAGTCAGCCAGTGTGCGATGTCTTTTCACCGTCCGGCTGACTGTGAAGTGGAGATTGGGAAAGGTTATTAAGCTGCTCTCTGATGCCAGGTACAAGAGGAGCTAGCACAGCGGAAGAGCAAGTGTGCAACGTGTGCTCTTTATTTCAGGCGTCTTTGGCATAATGTAAAGCTGAAATCAGAATGAATGCCAAGTGGCATGGACTGCGCTGATCCAGCTCCCATCAGAGCATGATGTGCACTGGGGAGATCCTTCTATAGACGCGTGCTAGGCTGCTCTGGGAGGGCTTCACACTGGGTTTCTAGCTTCCAGGACAGGAAGTGAGTGGACACATGCAGCAGTATACCAAACAGCATGGACATGAAAGGTATCTTCCAAGGCAGAGAAACGTGAAAGCGCTGGGTCTTTCTTACCTTTGCTCAACAATTTCCTTTTCCTTAATTTTGCATATGTAACTTAATTTTGAGTAATGGTTCTAAGACTGCTGGACATTTGGTAACTGGCTGTGTATCACCACAAGTTCCAGAGCATGACTGGCTATTTCCCACATCAAGACACTGGGGATAGGAGAAGGGGGTCCATTCTAGGGTTGTGAGATTGCTCTGGTGTGGCACTGAAAGGGAATGTCCCTTCAAGGCCCAGGTGTTGAAGGCTTAGACCCAAGTCTGTGGCCTAGTGGAAGGAGGCAGTTCACTGAGAATGCATCCTTGAAGGGAGTCCTGGGACTCCAGCCTGTCTTATCCCTCTCTGCTTCTCAGACACCAAAAAGCACACAGCCTCCTCTACCACACATCCCTACTGCGATGGTCTGCCTTGCCAAAGGCCCAAAGCAACAAGGTTAACCAACTATAGACTGAAACCTCTGAGACCATGAGCCATGAGACCATGAGTCTCAGGATTTTCGTCACAGTGACAGAAAACTTAGACTAACACAGGGACCCTCTCAAGGAAGGTGCAGGGTACCTTCCAGCTCTACCTGGGGACTCGTGACTTTCCCGGAGACCAAGTCTCCTCTGAGGGCTCTAAAGAGTCACAGCTGGATTGTGGACTGTGGGACTCAAGCACAGCTAGATGAAAGTGGGAAAGAGCAGAGGAACTGGTTTTGATCAGGATGCACCTTCTAGTCTTCACAAAGACTGCTGCAGATGGCTAAGAGAGGCAAGTGCACGCAGCACACTCAGCTGAGAGAGAGAGAAGTTCATGTAGCACACTCAGCTGAGAGAGAGGGAAGTTCATGTAGCACACTCAGCTGAGAGAGAGAGAAGTTCATGTAGCACACTCCGAAATGTTCTCATGCAGAACTGGCAAAGGGCATCAGGAGCTCTCCAGCTTGTTTACTCCCTGAAAGGGAGCATGTCCTCTGACTGTCACTACTCGCAGGACACAGAGAACACACTGGCTCCTTTGTTTTGTGTGACTCCCTGCCCTGCTTCTGCGATGGACAGGAGCTTGGGGGTGCTGGATGACCTAAGCCCCTTAGGCTTCTAACATTTCAAATAACCAGTGGTAACTTCTGCCTGAATAAACAGCAGGTCCTTGGCATTTTGCATATAGTAGATGCTCACATATCCACATGAAACTAAGTTTCAAATGTGACTGTTTTCTAAAACTTGCAACCAGCATGTAATTAATAATTTAAGCTAGCAAACTGCTTTAT
Organism: Orientallactaga sibirica; assembly: GCA_036365145.1. Taxonomy (NCBI): domain Eukaryota; kingdom Metazoa; phylum Chordata; class Mammalia; order Rodentia; family Dipodidae; genus Orientallactaga; species Orientallactaga sibirica. The sequence goes on along the minus strand of JAEOAD010000041.1, from coordinate 18,460,343 downwards.
GTCAACAGTGCTAAAACTGACAACACATTTAAATTTTCACTTTTCCTTTAAAGAGACTCAGTTTTCATTCTCACGGCTCACCAGAGAGGACTGTGCCACCATCAGATAAATGTCCTCACCTGTCACTTCATCCACACACAGACTTGTAACTCGGGCAACCAGTACCAATTTCAGGGGCATCTCTTCACCTCTAGAAAACCTCTCCTCTTCTCTACTATTTTGACATCGAGATGGAAAAAGCCCTAGTCCCCCAATTCCCTCTGGGCTCTAGACTTCAATGGACTGTGGCCATCACAGGCCACTATGCACTGCCAAGGTTGAGCTAGTGCATGAAGACAGAGCAGCTGCTGAGCAGCAGCCCAGGCAGCGATGCAGAGGGAGCTCAGCAGCACACTGAAGGGCAGAGGTTCTGCACGTTCCCAACACTGGGGTAAGCAGCTCACGTCTTCACTCCAGAAGAAAGGCATGTGGCTTTACATGATGCTTTTTCTTATTTTCACTAGTATACCCTCAGTGCACACACCTGATGGCTGAGGTCTAGTACACACTCAGGGCACACACCTGATGGCTGAGGTCTACAGCCAAGGCCTGTGTCTTCACTCCAGAAGAAATGTTTGTGTTTAAATGACACATTTTCCCTATTCCACCCTCAGCAGCGGGCAGCTGTTCCTGCACATTACAGAACCATCAGAGTCCATGCTCCCGCAGCCTAACACCTGGGACTGGGTGCCACACAGCTTACACAGTGAGGGTCTGACAACCACTACAGACTCCCGCATACCAGCTAGAGAAAAGCCAGCAGGGCATGAAGGGACCTCAGCCAGGGTGGCCATGCATGTTTCACATCAAAGCCAGCCGGCCACCGGATGGCATAATTAGCACAAGGATCACAGAAAAAAAAGCCCCAAGAAGGTGGTATGGTCACATTTTCTGATAAACCAATGACCAGCCAGTCCCGAGGAAAGGCTTGCAACTAAATAGGGGCAGATAGTCCTTTAAAACACCACCCCAACCCAGGCGTGGTGGCTCACACCTGTAATCTCAACACGAAGAAAGTGGAGGCAAGAGAACTGTTGTGAGTTCCAGGCCAGCCTGGACTATGCACGAAGTTTCAGGTCAACCTGGGACACAGAATGGGACCCTGTCTAAAAGAAACAAAGACTTCCTCAGAGGCCACAGAGGAGGAATAACTTGGTCATATAATTAGTTTTCTGACACATACATGCACATGGTTATATATATATCCTATATATATATATATCCACACATACACAATATGTATATTGGAGAAATATTTACAACATGTGTGTTATTCAAGGACCCAACTTTTAACACATAAGGACCTCTGGCAGGTTGGGAAGATGGTTCAGCAGATGAGGTGCTTGCTGCCTGAACTCAGATCCCCAGAGTCCACGTCAAGCCAACATGGTGACTAGAAGCATCTGCAGTCCAGTGCTCCCGCGAGGTGGGAAGGAGAGACGGGAGAATCCCTGCAAGTCTGTGGGCCAGGGAGCCTGGCAAACACAGCAGCAAGCAAGAGACCCTCCTTTAACAAGATGGAAAGGTGAGGACTGACCTGAGGCTGGCCCTCACACACATTATGGTACACATGCACCTAAACCCACCCCACACACAGAGATTTTAAAAAGTCTTTCGCCAATCAAGCCCACACATAAGTGCGAGTCACACTCATAGCCATTCACATAGACAAAGCAAAGCCAGAAACTTAACCTGCTCATAACCAGACACTCTACATCTCAGTAACATGACACCACATGCTGCCTAAAGAGACCAGTGAGAGAAAGGCAAGGCCTGATGCAATGCATGGCTACACAGGACAGTGGGGCAACCTAGCCTGAGCCCTGGGGGTATACAAACAAACCAGCACAGCCTGAGGCCGGCAGTGAACAACAACAAAGTACATGCCTTCTGGTGCAGTAGGTCCACCCCTGGGTCCCTGGGCACCCTAGGTTGAAGTGTCCATGGAAAGATCTGACTGGCCCCCAGGCAGGTGTTGGTTTTGCTGGGGGAGGCGCTGACCTTCGCAGCAGGTGGGCTGAGGTCAGACTGGGAGGGGCCAGGTCCAGGGCCTCTGCTGAGGGCAGCTTTCCACTTTGGTGGCTTGACCCCTCACCTGCCGGGAGGGAGGGAGGGAGGGAAGCTGTAGAGCTGAAGTGCAGAAACTCTGGCTCGGAACGAACAGCTCTGCGAGTGTTCCGCAGATGATGGTGTTGTAGGAGGGGAAGTTGCAGCCTACAGAAGGCAGACAGGCACTTCCTCTTCCACCACCCTCCATTTCCAGGAGAACCTCCCGCTGAGGATGAGCTGGAAAAGTTGGCTGAGATGCTGAGGTCACAGGAGGGGTGTGACCCCTATACTGTCTAACTCACATGCCACACCAGCCCTCACTTTCATTCACTTGGGCAGATGCAGTCAACCCTTTCCCTGTTAATTCAAGAATAGTCTTCAAGCCAGGCATGGTGGCGCACGCCTTTAATCCCAGCACTCGGGAAGCAGAGGTAGGAGGATCACCGTGAGTTCGAGGCCAGCCTAAAACTACAAAGTGAATTCTAGGTCAGCCTGGGCTAGAGTGAGACTCTATCTCAAAAAACCAAAAAGAAAAGAAAAAGTCTTCAGTAGTAAAAGATGTTTAAAATAAATGTTAAGGGCTGGAGAGATGGCTTAGCGGTTAAGCACTTGACTGTGAAGCCTAAGGACCCAGGTTTGAGGCTTGATTCCCCAGTAAGCTTACCCACGTAAGCCACATGCACAAGGGGGCGTATGCATCTGGAGTTCGTCTGCAGTGGCTGGAAGCCCTGGTGCGCCCATTCTCTCTATCTGCCTCTTTCTCTCTGAATGTCTCTCTTAAATAAATGAATAAATAAGATATTTTTAAAAACATAAAATAAAATAAATGTTAAGAATGATGCAAAGCCGAGAGCTCAACACTAAAGGATATTTTTAATATCCTCTCCAAGACTCAAAGAACATGGCAGAAGAGGGGGTGGAAAGAACTTAAGAGCCACAGGGTGGGAAAGTGTATTGAGGCAATGCTCCCCTGAGCACGCATGCACACACTGACTGGTGTATTCATGGCTCCGCAGTGATTACCAATACCCCGAGGAGGGCCCTCCGTGGAGTGAGGGGGAACGTAAGAGCTTAGAACCTGATGGGAATATGACCACTGTGCTCTCTGTTCACATAGTAAGTTTTCAATAAAACAATGCAAAAGCCTCCTTGAGAAGTCAACAGTACAAAATAAAACACCACAGCACCACAGATAGAGTCTGGGGTGGAGGTCCTCCCACCATGCCCAGCTAGCGCTCCTGCATGTAAATACCGAGCCTGCGTTTGGAGGACTGGACAGGACCCACAGGTGCCCTAGGCCTTCATGAGTGTAGAAGGAGCCTGGGTGGCATGCCCAGAGGGCACCAGGGGTGCTGTGGCCAGCAGCCCCTCGGGGAAGGAGCAGCTGGGTCTGCACAGCCCCAAGCACCTGCACATGCTGCTGTACCGGTTACCTTCTCACTGCTGAGATGACGCACCTAACCAGAAGCATTTCGTGGAAGGAAAGCGTTTGTTTCAGCTCAGAGTTTTGAGGGGAAGTTTCATGGTGGTAAGGAAAGCATGGCATGAACAGACAGCCAGGAGTCACGTCAGCAGGGAGCAAGAGTGAGCTGTCCAGTGGGCTGGACTAATAACCCTCAAGGCCCGCCCCCAGTGACACACCTCCTCCAGCAAGCCTCTACCTCCCAAAAGCTCCACCCACTCAGGACTATGAGGCTTCATCACAAACCCAGGAGACCATGAGCAACACTCCACAGCAAACCACGCTGACAGGAGGCATTTCTACAACAGAGCAGCTAACACCAAGGACACAGAGGAAAGCAGTGGCCCAGGGCTGAAGGGAGGACAGACTGTTTGTGGAGCACAGTTTCAACTCTGTAAGAGGGAAGAGTTCTGGAACTCCAGCACAATGTAAACGTACTTTACAGAACCTTAAAAATGGTTATAATGGGGCTGGAGAGATAGCTTAGTGGTTAGGTGCTTGCCTATGAAGCCTAAGGACCCCAGTTTGAGGCTCGATTCCCCAGGACTCACATAAGCCAGATGCACAAGATGGTGCATGCAGCTGGAGTTCATTTGCAACGGCTGGAAGCCCTAGCATGCCCATTCTCTCCCTCCCTCCCTCTCTCTCTCTCTCTCTCTTTTTCTCTCTTGTCTGTTGCTAATAAATAAATAAAAATAAACAAAAATCACAAAAAGAAAAAGGAAAACATGGTTATAATGATAGGTTTTATGTTATGGGTTTGTTTTACAATTCTAAATTTTAAAAAATTATTAAAAACAAAACAAAAGCAGAGCTTGGGCTTGACCTTTAGGTGATTACATTTACATGAAATGGAACTAGCCACCTTTTCTTTTTTTTTTTTTTGGTCAGGGAGTATACGTGTGTGTGTGTGTGTGTGTGTGTGTGTGTGTGTGTGTGTATGTTGTATACTCAACCATGTAGTTCCTTAAGTTAGGAAAACCCCCAACCTGGAGTGATTATCCAGTCTCTGCCACCCCACAGATATGTGTGACCATGCCCAACTTTTTAACTGGGTTCTGGGGAATTAAGTTTGATAGTTTCAGGCCTGAAAGGTCCTCATGCTTAAGCAGTAAGTGCTTAACCGTTTGAGGCATTCCCCCTCCCTTCCCTTTTTAACATTCTCATATCATTCCCATGTATAGCTACAACTAGGAATGTCTACAAAGTACAAGATAACCTCATTTGAAATGTCTGTTATGTAGGAACACACAATACTGTGTGTCACTTTACCCTGTCCACTGGGCACACAGTAAGCGCCCAGCACTCATGAAACCCGCACCCGATGCTAACTGAGTGAGAGGATGAAGAACAGGGCACTAACGACACACAGAGTGAATTTTAAAATGGTGGGCTGAAACCATCAGTAGCTAAATTCTACTTTTGATTCAGCTACTGTTACCTCAAAACTAATTCTTTGGCTATACGCCTTCCCTCTGGTAGAGTGCAGTGACAACCACTCGCATTTACAGATCTACTCGGGGGCCAGGCCCTGTTTTAGGTCTCGCAGGTGACATCTCATGTTTAATGCATCAGTGAAAGGGCCCCAGGGGAGCACGGACACTGTGTCATATTCCCTTAACTCAGAGCCACACAACAGCCCCAGAAAACAGAGGGGTGACAATACAGTCAAAGCACAAGTGACATGGAGGCTCATCTTGTTTCCTTTTGGTTATGGCCCTGCAGGACACAATTAAGCTGTCACAATGGGGTGGATAGTGAAGACTACAGACAGCCACACTTGCTATGAGCTGGGTGGGCACAGAGTGTGGTGGGAGGACCATGTGTGGAGCTGTTGACACACGGTGGAGGAGGGGCAAGGGCCTCTCAGGCCTGAGACCATCAACTTCCAGTCCTTGGCCTGGACCTCCAGGTGCAGGCTGGGGACTGACCACCTACAGCTGCTGGGTTCAGGGGGGTGATACAGCGAGGAGGATTCAAGGATTCATTCCCTTAAGGATACAGGTGGCTAGATATCAGGTGCAAAATCTACCTACAAATTCATGATGCCAACTTCAAGGTTAGTATTTCTCCTGGGCAAGCTCATATTTCCCCGTCTTTGGTAGAGTAGCTCTATGTCTAAACAAAATATCAAAGATAAGACACCTTCTCAAAGCTTTTCCACACAGTGAGTCCATTAACAGTGTGAGCATGGGAAGGCAGAAAAAAAGGGTGGGTGGGCAAGAAATTACATGATGAAATTTCTCACCCTAACATTTCCTCTTGTTTATTGACATGGAACTAGAATGAAACTAGGAAAAGGAAGAAATAGGAAGAAGGGGAGGAGGGGCTACACAACCAGAAAGTCAAGTGACAGACAGATGGACGGAAGGGAGGAAACGGGATAGAAAGGTCTTGGGGGGGGGATCACACAGACTAATGACAACGTGAACCAGGACATGGAACCTTCCTCCTGGACCGCATTGTGCAAGATATGCCCCTCAGTGGGCGAGGACTCAGACCAAAGTGCCCTGCAGAAGGTGGAGAAAGCTTAACTCTAAAACCATGGGCTTTGGCTGGTAAATCCCATGGCCAGAACTGGGTTACTACCCACAGTGAGCTGTTGGTCAGGGAGATGTATGAGGTCCTCCAAAGAATGCAGGCCATTGCCAAAGCACTTGGTTACCTGCCACAGCTAAAAGATAAGACCCCACTGCTGAAGATGCCACAGGCTGCTGACACGGGACATTAAGAGACCATGCTGGAACTGAGAGGGAAGCCAGTTCTCTCCTGACTACCCTCATAATGCTGCAAGCTACAAAATCAACCACCCAGGCAAGAAGTACACACTTGTGCAACAGTGGCACACAGCCTTTGCAGGTAACTAACTTCTCTGATTGAACAAGAGTCCCACTCAATGGGAGAGAACTCATACATGGTACTGGAAATCAAGTCAGAATCCATGGCCAGGAAACTCACATACTCCAGAGAGAAGCCCCCACTGCTCTCTGGAGAAAAGCAGGCACACACATCAAAAAGTCTCTCAAATGACTATGCACATCCCCCTTAATCCAAGCTGCTCTCAATTTTGTTTGGAAAATCCGTTTTAGTTTAGAGATGACAGCGAGTACTGGGGAGATCCAGGGTCATGTATATAACAAGAAGAGAGAGCCGAGTTCAGAGATGACAGTGAGTACTGGGGAGATCCAGGGCCATGTATATAACAAGACAAGAGAGCTGAGTTTAGAGATGACAGCGAGTACTGGGGAGATCCAGGGTCATGTATATAACAAGAAGAGAGAGCCGAGTTCAGAGATGACAGTGAGTACTGGGGAGATCCAGGGCCATGTATATAACAGGAAAAGAGAGCCGACTGCCTACCTAGAGTCAAGTCGCACTTGCCCCATGTGCTGGGGTCCAGGAGACACCGCAGAGAAAGCAGCGACATGAGAACTGCCCTCACGGCTAGCCTGAAAACCAGCTCCTGGTAGGTGGTGACAGACATGTGGTCACTCAGATCTCATCAAACTAGAAACCGATAGAGAATTCAGCACTCAACCAGACTTCAAATATACCCACCAAGGCTCAGGACCCTTTGAGAAAGAAGGAGTGGAAAGATTCTAAGAGCCATGGGTGGGCAGGACTAGCCTGAGGCATGGTCTCTACTCCACAGAGACTGCCTGAGGCCTTCAGGACCTCACAGTCAATACCAATAACCCCTCGGAGGAGGAATGGGGGTGACTGAGAGGGGATATAAAATATAACCTTTTAAAAAAATAAAATTTGAGCCAGGCATGATGGTGCACGCCTTTGATTTCCAGCACTCGGGAGGCAGAGGTAGGAGGACTTCTGTGAGCTCGAGACCACCCTGAGACTCCATAGTGAATTCCAGGTCATCCTGAGCGAGAGCAGGAATCTATCTCCAAAACAAAATAAGTAAAATTTAATTTGCAAAAAAGAGAGAAAGGATTCCTTTACATGAGGCCATGTGGCTTATAAATCAATCAGCGAACAAGCCCGAAACTGTGTAACTCCAGGTAGACAGACTGTGTAACTCCAGGTAGACAGACTGTGTAACTCCAGGTAGACTCCACAGCCTCAAACAACTGTAATTAATGATGGATCATGTGAAGGTGAATCTTCATTGTCAATTGACTGGATTTGTAGTCACCTGGGGTGGGAGTATGTCTGTCTGTCTGTCTGTCTGTCTAGAGAGCATTTCTGGAGAGGTTTAAGTGAGGAGGGAAGGTGGGAAACCTCCCCACTATCATGTGGGCAGCACCTTCTCATGAACTGGGAGTGGAGACTGAAGAAAATGGGAAACGAAGGCGAAAGTGAGGACCAGCTGTCTAATGCCTTCCCCTCCCCTCTCCTCCTTCCCCCTATGGGCAGTCACCTTGGGTTTCGGCTACTGTTTTCTTGATTATGATGGACTGAATCCCCTTAAATGGGAAAACTCAAAGAAACCCTTCTTTACTTAAAAAGAAAAACAAAAACCTGGTGCCTACTTCCCTGAACCTTAAACTTTCCAGAGGTAAAATTAAAACTAACATGGCTTTCACTTTGTTTGAACTACTGTAATCAGGGTGGCCCTTTTGGACATATTTTTGTTCACTTTAGTTATTTTAATTTACCCTCTCCCCTGAACTGAAGCTGATTCTACACTGGTATTAGACTTAAAGCAAATCAGAGACGCTGCAGGTTCTGTGGAAGGGAGCACTCACAGCTCTGCGCTGTCAGGAAGTCAGAGACTGCGGAAACTCACGGCCCTGTGCAGGAAGTCAGAGACTGCAGGTTCTGTGGCCCTGTGCTGTCAGGAAGTCAGAGACGCTGCAGGTTCTGCGGAAGGGAGCACTCACGGCCCTGCGCTGTCAGGAAGTCAGAGACGCTGCAGGTTCTGCGGAAGGGAGCACTCACGGCCCTGCGCTGTCAGGAAGTCAGAGACGCTGCAGGTTCTGCGGAAGGGAGCACTCACGGCCCTGCGCTGTCAGGAAGTCAGAGACGCTGCAGGTTCTGCACCACTGGCCCTGCGCTGTCAGGAAGTCAGAGACGCTGCAGGTTCTGCGGAAGGGAGCACTCACGGCCCTGTGCTGTCAGGAAGTCAGAGACGCTGCAGGTTCTGTGGAAGGGAGCACTCACGGCCCTGTGCTGTCAGGAAGTCAGAGACGCTGCAGGTTCTGCGGAAGGGAGCACTCACGGCCCTGTGCTGTCAGGAAGTCAGAGACGCTGCAGGTTCTGCGGAAGGGAGCACTCACGGCCCTGTGCTGTCCGTCAGAGTTGATGTAAACTAACATGGTTCCCAAGTGTCTCTTGCCTGCAGCTAAGAGGAATGTCACACATGGTCTCCCCTCACAGAGGAATGCTGAGTGGGCCAGCTGGAAAAGCACAGAGGAAGGCACGGCCTGGCAGTGTAACTAACCTTCCTAGCAGCGAGCTGGACCTGAGAAGGCAGCAAGTACTGGAGCGGGGTTGGGGACAGGAGCTAGGTGGGGTGCTAAAATGAAAAGAGCATGCATAAGGCCCCACCGCCATACCGTAAGAAATATGCAACGGTCAGCAGGTGAGACTGAAGTCCTCTTGTTTGTTATGAAATAGACAAGACAGCATCTCTGAAATCCATTTAGGCTTATAAGTCAGTACACAGGGAAGTTACTCAAATAAGAGCATACTGGGCCACTTTTAATCGGGCTGCAAAAGGGTCAAAAAGATCAGCCAGTTTACTGAGATTCACAAAGTACCCAAGGAGGTGTGACTTCTCATAGAAAAGACAGGTGGAGGACCCCGACCAGTAGGAACTGGGCTGAGCTGGGTGGGACTGCTAACAAAAAAGACTGCTTTCCATCTGCAGAAATATTTTAACATGAAATGTGCTTAACTTATAACCCACCCCACAGAAAGAATCACAACCAAACACCACATGCATTTGCCTTGTGTATTGTGTTTGGTTGTGTAGCCCCTCCTCCCCTTCTTCCTATTTCTTCCTTCTCCTAGCTTCATTCTAGTTCCATGTCAATAAGCAAGAGGAAATGTTAGGGTGAGAAATTTCATGATGTGATTTCTTGCAATTGTGCAGGCCCTAGACAAAACCCACAAATCAAAACAAACCTCTGGATGAGTGATGGGCCCATTTTTAAGGCCCAGATGAGGTCATGCTGAGACCACAGGAAGTAAACAATTATTTTTCCTTAAACCATAAAAATTAAATTAAGTTTACTTTCCGAGAATCCTTGGCTAAAAGGAAAACACATCTGCAGAGACACCAACCCCACACACTCCAAGGAACCTACAGTATCTGCATAGACCAACCCCCCCATGCTTCAGGGAACCCAGAACATCTGCGGAGTCCCTCACACTGCAGGGAGCATACAACATCTGTAGAGTTCCTCACTGCAGGGAACTTACACCATCCGTACAGTTCCTCACACTGCAGGATAGCATATCTGTACAGTCCTTCATACTTCAGGGAACCTACACCATCTGTAGAGTTCCTCACTGCAGGGAACTTACAACATCCATACAGTTCCCCACACTGCACCTACAACATCTGCAGACTCCCCACACTGTACAGTCCTTCACACTTCAGGGAACCTACACCATCTGTAGAGTCCCTTACACTGTAGGGACCTACATCTGCATAGACCCTCCCACTACAAGGAACCTCCAACACCCACAGAGATCCTCCCAGTCTTCAGAACACCTGCCACTGCATGACAGTGGGTCTCCAGGCGGCTGGGCAGCCTGAAGTACTGCGGCAGAGGCAGTGGGCAGCCTGACAAGGCTTCACAAACCAACGCCATGCTCTGAACATGGGCACAGAGGACTCCTGAGGGAAGGGGCCTCAGCTCAGGTTCAGAAGGGGAAAGGGAACCTGACAGGGTCTATGTAGTGTGCATGAGTGTGCAACAGCACTGGAGTGTGCAGGTGAGTGTAGGAGAACAGTGGGTAGGAAGGGAGCAGGGAGACAGGAGGTACAGGTTCTGGCTCAGCCTTCTAATGGGGACAACTGCAGGAGAGGACACCCCTACCACCCACACCTGGGTCCCTTCACCTGTCCTGCTCTGTGCTGCTTGTTTACATGACCTCCTTCCGCCTTTTCCAGCTGAGCCAAGTCACCCTAGTTGGCCTGCTCTGCCTGGCTCAAGAAAGGACTTGCATGTAGAGGCTCTGACCACTTGTCTCACGAAGGACCAGGCTCTTCTTCCTCCCTCACACTTCACAGGTGTGGTAGTTTGAATGTATGCCCCCAACAGACTCAGGCATTTTATTAAAACTTGGATGCCCAGCCACCTGGCTGGAGAAGGTGTCATTGGGGCAGAGCTGATTTACAAGCCAAAGGTATGTGGAATAGTCTAAGCTTGCCTGGGTCCCTGCTGCTGGCTGCCCGAGTGCGGTCACTTTTGGTGTGGGCTGGCTGGTGGTGGCCTCCCTGCTTGGATTTATGAATGGAAGCCAGCTTCTTCCACCATTTGATAGAACCCTGACTCTGTAAGTGTGAAATAAATCCTGTTCCTCCCATAAACTGTGTCTGCTCAGCTTATCCCAGCAACTTCGAGCTGACTATAACACCAGGAAAGCACCACTGTAAGGCCAGACCACCAGACGACCCTCAGCTGGCAGAAGCTGGCCACTAGAGGTTTTTAGAGGGAGGATCAATGACAAGGAAAGATTTGATCCTGTCCTGGAAGTATGCCTCAGTACACACATTATGAGCTACTCAGTTCAAGTCACTCCACACTTAACATCAACAGAGTTTCAATGTTCTACTGACACCCCCACCTTTAAAAAAAATTAAGATATAATCCACATGCTATAACATTCATCCTTCAGAATATACAATTCACTGGTTTCTAGTATAGTACAGGTGTTCAACCATCACCATTGTGTAATTCCAGAATACTCATTACCCAAAGAGGCACACAATACCCACAATTCTGAGTACATAGCGTTAACTGCCCTGGCCAGAAGTCACTAGACTTCTTCTCTCTATGGGTTTGCATCTTCTGGACATTTCTTGCATGTGGAATCATACAGCAGGTAGAATCATTTCCAGTTTCTTTCACTTAGCATAACGTTCCAGGTATATCCTTGGATGTACTTGAATGAATGCTATATTCCTTCCAGCACTGCATGATGCTCCACCACGACAAGACAAACCAAAACACAGTGGGCTTCACTCCTTGTGGACATCTGCAAGGGGTCCACTTTTGGGGCCATGAATGGTGAGCTGTGAACATTTGTGTGTGATTTTAATATGGGCATATGCATTCAATTATTTTGGGGACACACAGTAAAACTCCTGGGTCATATTCCTATCAGCTCTTCCAAAGAGCTTTCTAGAGAAACAGCACAACTTCTTAAATTTGTTTATGAAGCTAAGCACACTCTACAAAGGCTGGGTGAGAAAGGGGGGACAGAGGCTAACTGAACAGTCAGAACCCTGGTGACCTCCCATCAGAAGAGCAGGCCTGGTCCTCCTCAGGGACTCTGTATGCGCTCACTGCTCCTCTGTCTGGTTGCCTGCCTCAAACACGCCAGGACCCAGCCCTTGCTAAAATGCTGATGGCTAATCTACAACCCTTCACCCTTTCTGAAAGCCATGATCCCCTAGGGACTTCTCTGTAACATATGGCTTATGAACAGCCTAGAGAATGGGAAGAGTAATTATTACTGTAACCAAGTATCTCATAAGAAGAAATGAAGAAAGAAAGGTCTCATCGCAGCTCATGGTGTGAGGGGTACAGTCCATCCTGATGGAGGAGGCATGACAGAATTCATAGAGGTGGGGCCATGCAGTTGGGACTCCTTACATCTTCACAGATTAGAAAACAGAGATGGGACAGGAAGTAGGGCTACCCCTGAGTGACATACTTCCTCAAGCTAGCCCTACTGCCCAGCAGTTCTACCACCAATGTGCAAACCCATGAGCCCACGGGGAACGTTTCACATTTAAACCACAGCATGAACCTTAAGTAAGAAAGGATCTGTCCTAGTGTGCAGGTCTGCCTTTACCTGGGTGACCAGCTGTGCGAGCCAGAGGATCCCCTCCCACCCACCAAGTTGTCATCCACTTTTTAAAAAAAATTATTTGAGCCGGGCGTGGTGGCACACGCCTTTAATCCCAGCACTCGGGAGGCAGAGGTAGGAGGATCTCCGAGAGTTCAAGGCCACCCTGAGACTACATAGTGAATTCCAGGTCAGCCTGGACCAGAGTGAGACCCTACCTTGCAAAACCAAAAAAAAAAAAAAAAAAAAAAAAAAAAATTATTTGACAGTGAGCAAGTGAGAGAGAGAAATAGACTGTGTATGGATACGCCAGGGCCTCCTGCCCCTGCAAAAGAACTCCAGATACCAGCACCATGTTACGCATCTGGCTTTCCAAGCAAGCACCTTTAACCGCTGAGCCACCTCTCCAGGCTCCTGTCATCATCCACCTTTTAAAACTCTGACAATGGACTTTCAAAGCCACCCTGTGACAACGTACTACTTTCAAATCACTCCCAGTGAGTAGTTCAGTTCCCGCTACCACCTGACCCACGTGCCAGGGCACATCAGTGGTTTTTACTGTGTCCTGGCATTGAGGCCGACTTGACTGTTGGGGCATGCCATCTCAGCAGGAAGTTCTGTGTATAGCAATCTGATAGCATTTTCTCTAGAAAATTAACCAAGTTTTGTTGTGTTCTCACTACATATTAACAGTACCTGGATGCTTTCTGTCTCTTTTGCAATAATCCCCATAGGATTCCCATGAAAAAGGCTCTATTTTAATCCTTATTTGTAGATGAGAAAACTCAGGAGAAATTAAATAACTTGCCCATGCCCCAGTCCTGTCTAAATGAGAGCATCACATTCAAACCAGGGTGGTTAGGATGGATCTCCAGGTCAGACCTGCTGTCCCACTGCTCTCTACAGTATCCCAGGCCACAGCGATCTGGCTTCTTCCTGACGTCACACTGCCCTGCTGTGGGCTTGTTCAAGAAGGCACAGGGCAAATGTGGAGAGCGAGTGTACACACAAGGACACAACCACTCATGGGCTCTAATTCTAGCCCTAAAAGAATTCCAACAGCCAGCCAACTGTGTCCATCCACTTCCCACAGCTGAACAGCTGAACTACATGGGATGCCAGATTTGGGGGAAATTCAGAGAAATCAACTTGCTACTTAAAGAAAAGTGTCAACTTAAACCTGTGAAACATTAATATAAAACCATAGCTTGTGGTACCTGGATTTCCAGCATCCTTTTATGATTAATTATTCCTTGAATGAAAAAGTTATTTCCCCAGACAAATATATGGAATGCCTTTTAATTAGTCAGATGGGATTTTTTTTCCATTTTAACTGGCAGAAAACAAGGAGCTAAATTTATCACAAAGGTCTAACACTTTTGTCTCTTTTTTTTTTAAAAAAAAAACCCTCTTATGTTACATTTAATTGCATAAGCAACTTTAAATCCTTCCTGAAAAAGGTGGGCCAGGCCTCCAGTTAGAAGTTCTCCTGCCTGTCCTCAGTTGGGGACTGAGCCATGAAGTACTTGTGGCTCCGGCTTAACCCGGGATTCTAGGGCCAAGCGCATTTAGAATGGTGCTTATTGGTCCAGTGTGCCGCCTCGGAAGGATGCTCTGTGCTGTCCACTCTCCCCAATGACTCTGTGGATGTTCCTGTGATCGTGTGGTCAGGGCAAACAAAGAGCAGGAGGGAGACAGACTTCAAGTCATGGAAGTTAAAGTATCACTAAGCAAAGCCCAAACTCACATCACTGAGTCCTGCGTCTACAAGGAAGGCGTCTTGTGGCCTGTGGCATCTATACCCAGCACTACAGGCACCAGCAGACACACACCAGCCACTAGGCTGTACCTTCAGAGTTTGCATGGAGGTGCAAGGACATGGAGACACATAAACAGCTATCTTCTGAACTGTCACTTATATGTCGCTGTGATAATACTTGACAGAAACCACTGAAGGGAGGAAAGATTTACTCATGAATCTAACCCACTGCCTGGCCTTCTGGCCTTCCTTTAAAATCTTGCTGTAAGCCTCTATGGCCTGGTAGCTTTTTGCTTCCTCCATGCCTGTAAAACCAGCACAGGGACCATGCCAAGTTCTGCCGCCAGCTCACAAAGTGCTGAAAACCTGTGGTCATGGTTACAGTAGCCTGAGTGCTGGCAGGGCAGAAACCTACAGTGGAAGCACTTTCCTAGGCAGCCCTTTTCCAGCAGCATTTTATTTTATTTTTAATATTTATTTATTTGAGAGCAGAGGGTGAAGATGGATGGGCATACCAGGGTCTCCTGCAAGCGAACTCCAAACATTTGTGCCATTTTGTGCATATGGCTTTACATGGTATGGTAGTTTGAATGTGTGGCCCCAGAGACTCAGGTGTTTCATTAAAACTGAGTTTGCAGCTTCAGCCCCTAGGAGGCAGGCTTCTGCTGTGAGGGGTGTGTCACAGCAGCAGATCTGAATTCTAGCCCAAAGGTATGTAGAGAGATTTTGAGCTCTGGTTGGTTCCCTGGCTTTTGCTTTTTGGTGCTTGCTAACTGGTGGTGTTTTTTCTCTGTTTGGATCTGTGAAGGGAGCCAGCTTCTTCCAACATTGAAGGAACTTCCCCTGGATCTATAACCTTGAAATAAATCCCTTCCTCCCATAATCACCCCAGCAACATGGAACTGTCTACTACATGTGATCACTGGAGAATCGAACCCAGGCCAACAGGCTTTGCAAGCAAGTGCCGTTAACTGTTGAGTCATCTCTCCAGCCTACATTTTCTTTTCGATTACTAAAACTTTCTTGGTGTATGCACATGTCTGTGTGCACACTCGCATATGTGAGCATGTGAGTGCCATGGTGCACACGTGGATATCAGAATCTTCCGGGTAGGTCCTCAGCTCACCGTAAGGCAGGTTTCTAGCTCTAGCACTGCTATTCCTTGCTGTGCCCCCACGAGCTGCCAAGCTTCTGGGAAAGTCTCCTGTCTCCATCTCCCAGCTCACCATCAAAATCTAGGTGCTTGGACTCACAGAAGCCCAGTAGGCTTTTTGTGGGGAGCCCAGGGGTCAACCCCAGGTGCTCTAGCCTGAGTGGTGGGTGTTCTCCCCACTGAGCCATCTCCCTCGCCCAGTGTTCTCTTTTGAAAGAAACGTCTTTCAAATGTTTTACATTTTTACCCTACAGCCTCTGACAATGGGTACAGCTCACCTCAAACCCATATAAGCTGGAGTGACTCTCCAGTCTACCTCTTTGGGAAATGCTGGAGTGTCCACTCAGCTTCCTGTCCTTCTGGGCAGCCTGGGTGTATTGTTATGCATGGGTCTGTCATCAACCTCACACTGAACCTGTAGCACTACGGAGTCTCCCCGTGGTGTGTGCTGGCCTGGGTCTTACTCAGAGAAGACACAGCCCTCCACCAGGAATTGGCTGTCCTCATTTCTAATCAGCTTCAGGGAGCACCTTCCAGTCAAGGGCGGGACTGCCCAAGCTGCTGACAATGCAGATGATCCATCCAGACTGGCTCTGGGCAGCACCTGTCAGTTACCATATGACACCCCCCGCCTTAGGGTAGTTGGCCAAGGACCTGCATGGCCCACTATCTGTTTACTGACACCAAAGCTGCCCACTCCACAGCCATCAGGAATACTCAGAAGGAAGGATACAGGTTGAGAATGAGATAACCTTCAGACCCCTCTAGCCCATAATCGAGAAGCAAGGACTGTGTTTGCAGTTTCCTAAGTATAAACTGTTTGTCTAAAACAGTTACTATGGATCCCTGAAAGTAATCAGTTCCCCAATCTGCTTCCTATCAGTTTCATAGTTAACCAACATAGTGGTGTGCAATGTCCCCAGGCAGCAGTGCGTGTTTCTCTGCTGCCTGTGGAAGGGGCAAGGCCATTTCCTTAGGCCGCACATAATGCATGGCAGATGACAGCAGTATCAGGCAATGTCAGCTAAAGATAGCAGCGTCACTAAGAATAGCAGAGCATGAGGCAGCCCCTCCTGGTATGGCTTCCACATGGACATGCTACCTACTCCGAGTGGATGCAGAAGAAAGAGCTGACTGGACCTGCGTGTCTTCAGTGAGCAGGGGAAAGAGCTGGGCAGCCATGGGGGGTCATCTCAATGGAGAGTCATAAAGCACCTGGTCAGGTGGTCATCACAGACAGTGAAGCCCAAACAGAGACCAAGATGGTCCAGCAGATGCACCAGAGAGTCCTGGATGCTGTGCCAACAAGGTGTCTTCCAGCCTCAAGATTTGTCCCTTGAGCTCTGAAGAGGCCTGGGCCCACTGGACTGACGTAAGCAGGAAAGAACACTTTCACTCTGTGCTCATCACCAGGAGAGCGCCCAGCACTGCGGGCATGAAGACCCTGTCCAACCAAGCCGTGGTCACTGTGTATACTGGCCATACACAGCACATAGATGGCCACCCTGGAGCTCACAGGGGAGGCAGGCTGGGGGAAGAGGGCAAGCAAGACCTTACTGAAGGTCCATATTTGCCTCAATTTCAAGTGTTTACACATTTGCTAAACCCATTCATTCAATTCACCAACTCATTAAGGTAGAGATAGGTAAAAAGGAATGCAAGAAACAGCAACCAACAAACTGTAGTGACAGCTGGATGGGGACTGATGTGATACAAGGTGACACACAGCCCCTTAGGGCTCGATCCAAGAGCCACACTGGTCCTCTGGACAGTCTGTGAACTGTTTTGTCAACAAAGCAGAGTGGCTCTGAGCCACATTCCTCACATCTGTGTGTGGCCACTTCCTGCATGGGCCCCTCAGACAAGAGGACTTCACTTTCAGAAGAGAGCTGCCCAGGCTCCAGCTAAGGGCCCTTCTAGAGCAGAAGGACTCCTGACTGGACCACTCCCCAAGGAGCAAGAGGCCTGTGGACACACCCTTTAACCAAATGCCCACTACTGCAGCCACTAAGCTCTGAGAACAACCAGCAGTGTCACTCTGGAAGCATGTATGGCCGAATTGCTTTGATCTAAAGTCAGGGGAAAGCCAGGCGTGGTGGTGCACACCTTTAATTCCAGCACTCGGGAGGCAGAGGTAGGAGGATTGCCGAGAGTTCGAGGCCACCCTGAGACTACATTGTGAATTCCAGGTCAGCCTGAGCCGGAGTGAGATCCTACCTTGAAAAACCAAATAATAATAATAATAATAATAATAATAATAATAATAATAATAATAAAAATAAAAATAAAGTCAGGGGATTCTCCGAAACCAGTGGCTCACAGGAAGCCAGTGGCTCACAGCAGGTCTCCCAGCAGGCCCGGTGTACAGATGGGTGAACTGCAAGAGATCTTTTCACGAAGGTGCCCAAGCCTTCCACAAGTAGAGGCAGGGGTCTGTACTGTTTATCAGTGTCTGAAGGCAGCATGTGATGCCACAACCAGATTTAAATGCTAGCAGGAAGAGACCTAGTCTTCTGCGATTTTGTTTTCTGTATTCCCAGCAGCTGGCATGACATTTGACCCCAAGAGGATGTTGGAGAAAAGCACTGAATACAGACAGTCAAGCCTGCCAAAACCAGAGCAGCCAGAATGTACTCACACCTCCAACTCCAAGCTACTATAAGACACTCCAGAACATATGCGGAGTCCTAGAGCTGGAATTAAACAAGGTTTACAATGTCCCACAAGCATTCTCATATTCCCTTATTAGCCTGGTCTGAGGAAGATGCTGTTATAATTTGCTAGTTAAAGAAACACAATGGAGCTGGGCGTGGTGGCGCACGCCTTTAATCCCAGCACTCGGGAGGCAGAGGTAGGAGGATCGCCGAGAGTTTGAGGCCACCCTGAGACTACATAGTCAATTCCAGGTCAGCCTGGGCCAGAGTGAGACCCTACCTCAAAAACCAAAAAAAAAAAAAAAAAAAAAAAAAAAAGAAAAAAAGAAAAAAAAGAAACACAATGGAGTTGGGGATCTTCACTCATGGCATGAACTCAGAAACCTGAGTCAACACTCAAGATATTTTCTAATTTTAACACTCTGCCCCACAGATACCTTCCCCTCTTAGCCTTTCAAAATTGCCCAAATAAATGGATGTTTCTTCCAATTTGCTGGCTTTCTCTGTTCTCTGCAGTCCCAGCATAGGCAGCATTGCCAAAGGGTGGCTGGTTAGTATGGACACACAGACAAAGCAAACTGTTGGTAAAGCGCATGGGCAGGGTCAGGCTATGACCACTGAGCTCACTCACTGGGCAGACCTGCAATCTGCTGGGAAGAGCTCACAAGTCAACTATCATCAGGCAACAGGTTCCCTCCTGCAGAGCCAGCCGCCTTCTCATAGGTGAGCAGCCCCAGCCTCTCCCTGCACACAGCCTGAGCAGCCCCAGCCCCCAGCCTCCCTGCACACAGCCTGAGCCCCTTTCTGTACACAGATGGATCCCCAGCCTCTCCTCCAGCCTGCCCTTTTCTGTAAACAGATGGATCCCCAGTCTGCACACAGCCCCTAGCCCTTTTCTGTACACAGATGGATCCCTCAGCCTCTCCCTGCACACAGCCTGAGCCCTTTTCTGTACACAGATGGATCCCCAACCTCTCCCTGCAGATGGCCTGAGACCCTCCCTTTTCTGTAAACAGATGGATCCCCAGCCTCTCCCTGCACACAGCCTGAGCCCTTTTCTGTACACAGATGGATCCCTCAGCCTCTCCCTGCACACAGCCTGAGCCCTTTTCTGTACACAGATGGATCCCCCAACCTCTCCCTGCAGACAGCCTGAGCCCCTAGCCCTTTCTGCCACAAATGGATCCCCAACCTCTCCCTGCACACAGCCTGAGCCCTTTTCTGTACACAGATGGATCCCCCAACCTCTCCCTGCAGACAGCCTGAGCCCCTAGCCCTTTTCTGTAGACAGATGGATCCCCCAGTCTCTCCCTGCAGACAGCCTCAGCCCCTAGCCCTTTTCTGTACACAAATGGATCCCCAACCTCTCCCTGCACACAACCTGAGCCCCTAGCCCTTTTCTGTACACAGATGGATCCCCCAGCCTCTCCCTGCACACAGCCTGAGCCCCCAACCTCTCTCTCCCTACAGGCAGACAGTGCCTCCAGACCCTTTCCTGGAGTCAGACAGCTCCCCCACCTGCTGTGACAGATGCCCTGGGGCTCCGGAAGCACACACACAGATTAGAGACATGCAAATAAAAAGGCACAGAGCTCAAGGAGTCCTCAGTCAGGGCGCCCTGCATCTCTGCTGACTCCCTAACCGCATCTTCAGCTTCCTCACTGCTGGACTCCAACAACCCTCCCCAGAACTTAGACTCTGGCAACCAGGCACCTCTGTCATGCAGCCCTCTGTGCTCGTCTAAGAGGGTCTCTGAGGATGGGACCGTCACCATAGCTGTACCTGTGCCCCACCTGCACCTCATTTAGGAGCTGTTCTGTGCCTTCAAAGCTCACGTGCAGGGAAAGCACTGCGCTTGTCCTGAGTCTCTAAGCAGTGGCCGTATACCCACTCCCAGGCACTTTACCCTGCAAGGCACCTATGTGGGCTCAGGTACCTAGAATCATAGTCATAGGCAAGTAACACAGGGCTATAATGAAGGGCCTGAATGAGAGGCACCAAGGCAAAGGTGGCTGGGACAGAGCAGGAACCCTTGAGCTAAACAAGGAGGTCTGTTTGCAGGAGTGGAGTGCTGGGAGGCTACCCAGTGGGGGGTGAGAGGAACAGGCTACATCCTGTGTTCCCAAAGCTCTCCGACCATTTGATCATGAAAGTTCCATGACACACTGTAATTACAAATGTACCTGTCAGTCAGCTCCTGCAAGCAGACTGACACCCTGGGATGACCATCCTGAGAAAGGAAAGATATATATAGGGGACAAGTAGGAGGGAGGTCCCAATTGTTGCCC
This sequence comes from Orientallactaga sibirica, assembly GCA_036365145.1. NCBI lineage: Eukaryota > Metazoa > Chordata > Mammalia > Rodentia > Dipodidae > Orientallactaga > Orientallactaga sibirica. Next base: position 18,439,957 of record JAEOAD010000041.1, on the reverse strand, counting down.
ACAGCAGGACACAGGTGCCCACCCCCAGAGGGTGTGGAGAAATAGGGTCTAAATGGCCACAGGGAGAATTTACTGAAGCAAAGGAAACTAAAAACCCTCTTCAAAAGAGCTAACTGGCCAGGTGTGGTGGTGCACACCTTTAATCCCAGCACTTGGGAGGCAGAGGTAGGAGGATCGCCATTAGTTTGGGACCACCCTGAAACTACATAGTGAATTCCAGGTCAGCCTGGGCTAGAGCGAGACTTTACCTAAGGACCTGCCTGGTCCTGCAAAGCTCCAAAGGCCCTCAGAATTCCCGAGCCACGAGTGTGTCTCCTTCACTGTGCCTCTTTCCAACACCCTGAGCTTGTGCTAATGATGAACGTGAGGAGGGCTGGAGGTGAGCTCCATCACCAGAAACTCTGGATACACAGAAGACTGGTTGTTGGTAGGAAGTAACTGGAGCCAACTCCAGGGACAAGTTCTCCCTCTCCACCCACTATCCCTTTGGTAAGGCCACCTGGTTTGGGCCCTTCCCATCAGTACAGGGCTTCCCTGAGTTTTTCCAACTCTTCTAGAAGACCAGGCAGTGAAGTTATGGGAACAACTACAATTCATAGCTGGGGTTAGAAACACAGAGGCCAAGGCCTGTGCGTAAGAGATAGTGTGGGCACCATACCTGAGGGCCTTCACAGACTGGCAATCCATGTCACCACAGGCCTGATGGGACCTGGTGGACATCCATCAAAGCTGGGGTTGGGAATCAGTGTCAGAACATAGGATAGAAGACAGAACTTCCTCAAAACCCTGAGTTCACCTATGAGGTCACACCACCTTAAGAGCAGACCCCACAGAACACAGCAACATGTAAGGGGAGACCCTGGAATGCATGGGGCTGGAATGCATGTGGGTCGGGATCACCAGGGGTGCCTGAGAGGTATTCCCGTAAACAGTCTTATCAGTTGGCCCATGTCACAGCCTGGACCCCACCACTGCTCCAGATTGTGGGGCCAAATCTTCCCAAGACGCTTGAGCTAAAACGACTTGCACGTGGTACGAGATGGAGGCCCTCCCCACACGACTAGGCAAGCATCATGCTCACAGACTGCCTGCCCCTACATGGGCTAGACAAGAGCCATGTTTACTAGCTGCCTGCAGCTGGGACTGCATGTCTTGTCTCTCACTGTCATCTCCCTTTCTCTCCATGTAACCTCAACTAGGAGAGAAGCCCTGTCCTCCAAGCTTCATGCAACACAACTCCTCGGGCCACGGAGGAGCAGGCAGTGCAAGGACTACAGCCTGCCGCCCACAGCAGAAGACGGAGGGCCCCACTACCAGTTTCACCTGGACACCACCATCTTGGGAGGTCCTCCCCTACTCTACTCCCACACAGCCCCTTGGCCTTCACTTGAAGCTAAATCCCCACCCTGTCTGTGACATCAAGGCCAAGCACAGGGAAGACAGCTCTCCTGTTACTCAGCAGAGAGACTGTTGTGGAGGGCTTGGGCTGGACACTACCCTGGTAAAGCCTTTCATGGGCTTCACGCCAGTGTGTGCAGAGATACACACCAAGAAAGCAAGCTGCATCTCTACCTAAGTAACAGGAAGGAGTTTTAGGCAAACCTTGAGAAGCAAGTGAGCGTCGCCATCAATCAGCTCAAAATTCTCAGACCACAGGTGGTGAGGAGCAGGCGTGGAGGGCTGGCCAGGCGTGGAGAGACTAGCCACTGAGAGGGCACTAGCCAAGAGTGGGAGTCTGGCTAGGTAGGTGGGGTTTAGCCAGGTGTGGGGAAATCAGTTTGGTCCTTTAAAAGCTAACCATGGACATAGGCCAGGCCACAGATTGACAGACACGGAGATATATATGCTAACACACTGTCCTGTGGTGCAGTGGGGGCACCCTAAGGACACTGGGCCTTCCTGGAGGTTTTGGTCAGCGAAAGCTGCTGCAGGAAACTCTCACATCCACCCTGGGGGTCAGATAAACAACTTGTGGTGTTTCCCAACAGCTGAATACTATTCAGCTTTAGAAGGGAAGGGAGTTCTGATGCGCACAGGAAAACAAGAACAAACCCTGGGTAAGCCTGAGACCAATCACAGGAGCTCCCTGGAGTCCTCACCACCAATCACAGGAGCTCACTGGGGTCCTCACCACCAATCACAGGAGCTCACTGGGGTCCTCACCACCAATCACAGGAGCTCACTGGGGTCCTCACCTAGAGATAGTGAACAGAATGGCAGGTGCCCACGAAGGCATGGGGGTAGGGTTTGTCTGTCAGCATGGACAGACTTGCAGGTCTGAACAATGCCAAGTTCCGGAGGCAAATGATGGTGATGGCTGCCAGACAGTACGAGTGCACTCTGTGCCCCTGAACTGTACACTGGGTAATGACAGAGGTGGCAAATTCTGTTACCCATATTTTATCACAATACAAATGCCTGCTGATCATTATCTCCAACCCTCAGAAACCAAGGACAGTGATGGCTGATGGGGCCCCAACCGTGCTAATGGCAGGAGATGCACCTCCCACTGGCATTCCTAGATTCTCAGCACAGAGTATGCAGTCCCCTATGAGCAGGGGACATGGAACTGGAAAGACCAAAAAGCAGCAATACCACCAAGTGCCCAGTCTCCCCCTCTCCTCCTCTGGCCAGGGCAGGTCGGGGTGGGACACTGGGAGAGTATGCCTCCACTCCTCTCCTGACAAGAACCAAGCGAGTCAAAGCAGATGTGAGATGTGATGTCCTCTCTGGAGGTTCCCAGTGGGTCCTGCTGACACTCAAGCCAAGAGACACTTCCCAAGGCAATGGGGGACAGGCAGGAGAGGCTACATTAAGTATGCAGGAAGAAAATGAGCAGAGAGCCCCAGTCACAGGACAACAGGCAGCAGGTGCACTTCCTGGTGGCCAGACCACATATAGCTCACTCCTCCTCAGCCTCCAGGAGTCCCTAACTGGAAGCTCACAAACTGACATCCAACTCACTTTGTCCCATCACCAGTCCATCATCTGTCAGCAGGGCTAAATGGCCAGGCGGGTTTTCCTGCACACTAAAAGGACAAAGCTCCCATTCTGCTTGGAGCATGGAGGCTCCCCTGCCACAGTTCTCAATGACGGCCCTTAAAGAACACACAAGGTCACCAGGCATTCATTTTAATTTAAACACATCTAATAATAATTTTAATGAATTCTCACATACACAAGAACCATAAAACCCTGAAAATTCACCTCACTTCAAGATTACCCACACTGCTTTTCTAATTAGTTTTAGGGGGAAAGCCCAGCAGGCGAGGTTCACCTCAATATGGCAGTTACAGAGGTGATTAAGGAGCCAGGTGTCGTGTGCATACCTGTCATCCCAGCACTCAAGAGGCAGAAGGCGAGAAGACTATATCAAGTTCAAGGCAAACCTGGTGTCACCAAGAGTTCCAGACCAGCCAGGACTACAGAGTGAGATCTTGTCTCAAGAACACAACATTGAGAGATGACGAATGAAGGAAAGCACAGAAAGGAAATCTAACCAGTGCGTTGGGAAGAATGACAGACAGAGGGATCCGGTGACCTGAGGGTGCTGTGGGGTTAACACAGGATGAGCAGACGGGCACTGGGTGTGCATAATTAACAGTGCGGTCCCGCCCACCACTATCTCAGCTCCTTTCATGCAAGATGGTTGGTAAATTAAGTTTGCGCATGCCTCCATCATGAGATGGGTAAGTCTGGTTCCGACCAGATGAGCCGCTCCAGGGTTAGCCTCGCCCTCCTCGGGGGTGGTCTCTGCACTCATCCTGGAATGTAAGGTGACAGGTTTAAGAGGAAGACTTGCTCTGTGCCTTCAACCTTGCAGGGGGTGAGGTAAGTGAGGCAGGCAGATCCTCCCCAATGATTATTGGAATCTATACAGAGCTGGCAAAGGTGCCAGGCCTTCCCATGTGTTTGGTGACCCGTGGGCCAAAGGGATGAGCCCATGCTTTTCAGCACAAGCAGCTTCTAAGTGCCTGGGACATCTTGTGGCCTGGTGATGGTTTATGTAGTGGCAGCTCAAGGGTCTAGCCGCTACTTCCTCCTCCATGTGATGGAGCTGTCTGCCCCAAGTTCTGCACTTCCATCTCAGGACCTTTAATGATACCAGTCAGAGAGGGCTTTAGAAAGCAAGCCTTCACTCCCTATCACCGGGACATCAGCTATGAAGGGAGCATCTGTTACTCAGGGAAAGGACATATAACCACGTTGCTCTTTACCTGTGGCACTACTACACTGTTTACACCAAGGAAACCCCACTGGCCAAACCCTACAGAAGCACAAAGCAACTACAGTATCTTCAGAGAGCGCCACTGTGGCCAGGAGGAGCGTGCAGGACACACCTGGAGCAGGCCTGTGGCCTGAGCGGCACCAGCTTTGTGAGTCTCAAAATCCTCCATTGAGGAGAAGGGATTGCACCTCCCAGGCCGTAGTCAGAAGTGCACAGAGCCACACCCACTAAGGTTCCCTCCTCCCTCCTCATCCACCCAGTGCCCGTGAAACATGAACTTTTTTGTCTATCCAGAAGCAGAAGTGGGAGGGAGGGGTTTCACCCTCAAACTGTTCATATCAGATCAGTCACTGTTAAATTCACCTCATTGGCTGGGCTGCCTTGGTCCTAAAGAGCAGACTGGGAGCTGGGAGCTGGAGTTCCGAGCCAGTACAGCCAGTCTGCAATCTGAAAGTTCCAGGATCCCCCCAGTCAGAGCACGGCAGCCAAGAAGGTGCCGCAGGGCCACAGCTTTCTCTTCCCGGTCCTTCTTTTCTCACCAGGGAATCAAAACTTGACTTGACACAGGCTCCCTCCGCTCTGAGATTGTTTTAGAGAGAGTGTGCATGTGTGTGTACTTGCCAGTGCTCCACTGCTATGGTGCACGTATACATGGAGGAGTTCAGAGGACAACTTTTGAGTTGGTCTTCTCCTGTCTGCCGCATTTGAGGCACGGTCTCGTGCTCTGCTGCTCTTTGCTGTTTACCTTGAGACTCCAGGAATTTTCCGTCTCAGCCTCCCATCACGAGGTCAGTGTCAGTATGCCGAAAGCTTCCAGCTTTTTATGTGGGGTCTGGGGATTGAACCTGGGTACTCCAGCTTGTGCTGAAAGTACTTCATCCACTGAGCCATCTCTCCAGCTGCCCTCTGAATTTTTATTAATAATCAGTAACATGGAAGTTATCTCTGATTACTCCAATTCATGGTTTCACTTTTTAACATATTTATGTATTAATTTATGAGCAGAGAGAGAGAGAATAGGCACACCAGGGCCTCTCACGGCTGTGAAGGAACTCCAGATGCATGTGCCACTTTCTGTCCAGCTGTATGTGGTACTGAGGAAGAGAAGCTGGACTGGCAGGCTTTACAAGCAAGTACCTTTAACTGCTGAGCCATCTCTCTAGCCCCAATTCATGTTTTTGAATACTACATTAACTTCTGAATTTCAACAACCAAAGTGTTAAGTAGCTCTGGTGCAGGAAATAGGAGAGTCAGAGTGCCCCCATGACCTCTGACATCTGCTGTGAAAGCCTCAAGGCTATCTGTACCACCAGGTCGGAGTTCTACCCACAGGCCAGGCACACAATCTCTCCCTTCCCTTAGATGTGCAGGGCCCTCAGAGTCCATCGTGGAGCCTTGCCGCACAGAGACAGAAGCTAGCTCTCTGGAGAGCTTTGAAGGCCCTATTTTAAATCATTTTCATTATTTTCAGCACTTGCCCAATGCTGGAACTGGCCTTGTTCCCTTCACTGCCTTCCTCACCACACCTGTGTGTAATAGTGAACACCTGGCTGCTCTAGTTGGCACAGAAGACACTACAAACTGAACGTGTCAGAGCCATGGCTCCCTGAGACCAGAAGGCAGCCCAGCTTCCGGTCAGAGGAAGCCTGCCACTTGGAGTTCTGCTGGCCCTTCCTGCTAGGCTTTCTCCCAGCCCACGCTGACCACAAAGGGTCTCGCCCCCCCCCCCCCGTTCCTTCCTCATTGCTAAAGTGACAATGAGGAGCCTCTTGCAGCATGGGAACCTCCCACAGCCTGGGGAGGAGATAGGAAAATCCCAGGGGGTAGTTTTCCAGGAGTGGCTGGGTCATGCCTCATCCAAATTCATTACATCCTGTTGGGAAAAAGCCAATTTTGCACCAGCCAGACATAGGGGTGACGACTCTGTTGGGAGTCGGGTTCGTGCTGCATTCAGACTAAACTTCAGAAGCGAGCGTGCGTGAGCCTAACATTGTGAGATACGGAGGGTGACTCCACCAGTCAGGCAAGCGGACACACTGCTTCTGGGGCTCACTGACATCTAGAGGGTGTGCCTGAGGCCATCTGGTGTCACACAAAATTGTGACGAGCAGACGTCTTTTCAGAAGGGCCCATGAGGCCTGCGGGTGCAGCTTAGAGGACATGGTCCTGCCATACGTCTGCAAAGAAAACTTCAGAAGACACCTGCAGATTGACCAGTCCTGGTGCCAGCACGCAGCTGGTCACCCCATCTTGTCAAGGGGCTGATGGAAGCTGTATGAGTGACCCCTCAGAGGTTCAGTTGCCAGGTCTTCCAGGCCTGTCCCGGAACTCTGATCTCAGCCCCAGGGAACCGTGACCCAGGTGAGCAGAAGAGCCAGGCGTGCACCAATTACAGTCCGTACCTAGTTGGCTCAGCTGAGACAGTGACCAGACACAGCCTCGGCGGTCAGTTTCAGCAAGGGCTGGTCAGCACAGAGCCCTGGGGTCATCTATAGTCTCAACCCTCAGAGGTAGCAGCTCCCCTGTTGTGAAGGAGCCAGGAAGGCAAGCAGTCTACATGGGCCCTGTGATAGGACATGCTTGTTCTCTGTAGGGCTCATGATGATCCTGAGCTCCTTCTGCTCTGTCCTGTTTCCTGTCACTTTCCTTCACAAACTGGACCCCTGAAAAACACCTGGTCTTGCCCCTCTGGAGTTGGGAAGCCTGGCCTCCACCACAGGCCTTCATGCCAAGACAGGAACCAAACTCTGTGCTTAACCTTCTGAAATGAAAGGAGATACATAAACTCACCCTCAAGGTGTCTAGCACACAGGCAAGAGGCAGTTACTCACTGATCACAGTGGTCACACTGCTGGTGGCAGGGTAGGATCCAATTCTCAGAATCAGCCCTACAGTAAGAAAGCCATGTGTTGCAGTCAGGTTCACATTGCTGGTAAAAATTAACCAATCAAGAGCAGCTTGTGGGGAAAAAAGAGGTTCATTTTGGCTTACAGGCTTGAGGGGAAGCTCCCTGATGGCAGGGAAAACAATGGCATGAGTAGAGGGTGGACATCACCTCCTGGCCAACATCAGGTGGAGCAACAGGAACAGGAGAGTGTGCCCAACACTAGCAAGGGGACACTGGCTATAAAACCCCTAAGCCCGCCCCCAACAATACACCACCTCCAGGAGGCCTGAATTTCCAATTGTCATCAGCTGGGGAGACTAGCATTCAGCACACCTAAGCTTATGGGGGACACCAGAATCAAAGCACCACACCATGTCTGAATGATAGTCTTCTTGGCTACTATGAAAACTGTCCATCAGACTCACATCACTTCTGAACGGACAAGATGATCACTCTAACCCATGGCATAATGAGCTAACATCATGGACCTTCCCTCTTCTGTCAGCTCCAAAGACCAGTGACCACACCGCATCTGACCAACCTAATGTTACAATGGGGCAACTGTTACTCAAATTGACAATGACAGCTTTCATTTTCAAAGCAAGTACAAGGAGAGGCCTTAGCACTCTGAAACCCACAGAGCAAGTTAAGAAATCAGAGCAACTAGACGGGGAGATGGTCAGTGAACTTGCTGCTTAAGCAGGAGGGCCTTCTATCCTACCAAGTGTGACTCCCACACAGATATGGCCACTCCCATCCGTAACCCCAGTCCACAGGAGCAAGAGGGTGGAGACTGGAGAACCGTGAGGGCTCGCTGATGGACAGCAGCGCCAGGATCAGGGAGAAACTGTCTCTCAAGGAGATCAATGCATATGTGATAAGAGGGCACTCAGTGTTCTCCTCTGGCCTAGATGCTCACACATGCCATACACACACACACACACACACACATCTGAACACATATGTGCACATACTATGTATCACATACCACACCATACACTCTACACACGAGTGCAAAAAAAATTTATTTCAACTTAAGAACAAAAAAAGTCTCATTATTACCTCTTGAGAAGAGATTCTCACAGAATCATCAATGTTGCAGAAAAACAATTTAATTTTAGATGTAATCCATTTCTTCATCATTTGGGAATAATGAAAGAATCCATGTGCTAGATGTGAAATGTACCTTTAATCCCAGCACTCGGGAGGCAGAGGTAAGATCACCATAAGTTCAAGGCCACCCTGAGACTACATAGTGAATTCCAGGTCAGCCTGGGCCAAAGCGAAACCCTACCTGGAAAAACCAAAAAAAAAAAAAAAAAAAAAAAAAAAGGTTGTGGGGAGGGAGGGAAGTACCATGGGATATTGTCTACAATGAAAGAAGTTGTCAAAAAAAAATATATATATATATATATATGAAAATATTAAAAAATACAAAAAAAACCAAATAAATAAAAGGGCCACATCGGTTTAGGTGTGGAGTGCAGTTGCTCTGGAAAGAGAGGTTACAAATACAAAGTGTGCACACTGCCATGGGACACCGACGATAAACGGAGGGTTTTTAAATCATAGGTACACCTCTACTACAACAGAACCACTCATAATCAGCCTATCATTCATTCACTCAATAAATTAACACATCCCTCTAATGTTAAAAATAATCTTTAGGGGGCTAGAGAGATGGCTTAGTGCTGCAAAGCCAATGGACCCAGGTTTGATTCCACAGGACTCACATCGGCCAGATGCACAACGTAGCACATGCATCTGGAGTTCATTTGCAATGGCTGAAGGCCCTGGTGTGCCCATTCTTCTCTCTCTCTCTTCCTCTTTCTCAAATAAATTAAATAAATAAATAAGCTGGGCGTGGTGGCACACACCTTTAATCCCAGCACTTGGGAGGCAGAGGTAGGAGGATCACCATGATTTCAAGGCCAGCCTGAAACTACATAGTGAATCCTAGGTCAGCCTGGACTACAGTGAGATCCTACTTCAGAAAACCAAAAAAAAAAAAAAAGTACCCCATCAACACGCAATTACTATGTCACCTAGAAATATTAGTAAAAATAGACTAATAACTTTTAGATCCTAATTTTTCTATGATGTAATTTTATTTATTGGCCAGATTATTTTTCAAGACAAATTTAAATTTTATTAAGAACTGGTGATAAGGGTACAAGCTTGTAACACCAGCACTCAGGAGGTCAAGGCAGGTGGAGTGTGAGGTCAAAAGCGGCTTGGGCTACACACTGACACTCCATCTCCACCCCTCTCCCAAAGAAAAACCAACAGAGATCCAAGGCAACCTAAGGACTCTGCACATCTGAGGCATTTCTTCTGCAAGGGACAGACCTGGGTCCAATCTGCCCTCAAATCACATCTCCCGCACCAATGAGCATCGATTCTTCATCTTCACATGTTGGGTCAACTGCTGAGACCTTGAAAAACTACACAAAAACATACATGTGCTCCTCATGGCAGCTCGCTGTCCTTAATCCTTTGCTGGAAATAGGCTGAGGAAATCCTCTTTGCTCTGAGGCACAGAGATTATTTAACCTGTTAAGCACTGTGTACTCCCAGAAGGAACGTCCACAAAGGATGAAGGTCGTGGACACACCCCCAGGACATGGAGAAGGGCAGGGGTGGGGACACTAAGCCCACTCACACCTCTGAGCAGCCAATGACTTGAAGGTTAGCGGTTCTCGGGCTGGCCAAAGCCACACACTGCTGAAGTCCCATGGATCTTCAGGCAGCACATGAAGTCTTTGGGGACTGGACTTCAGTGTGAAAGCTGGTCAGGGTTGTGGTTTAACATGGGCCCTCATCCCTTATGTTCAGTGAAAAGAGTAAAAAAATTCCCAAATTCAGCAACCACAGAGCTGTCTAGAAGATGGTCATGACTGATGGCCAGTTCTGATCAAACAGCTACAGAAAGTGAGCTCAGACGAGGAGGCTCTGGTTATTTAAAACACCGCCCACTGAAAGGTGGACAAGAGCCAGCCCGGGGACCCACAGCTGAGGACCCACAAGAGCAGTGATGTGCACGCAGACAGCAGCATGCCCTGCAGTCCCCCTTCACACCTCAACTGCACCTCCCAATAGCCGTGTCCCAGTTTTGCCGCAGGAGAGACATCCCTGAGCCTGGCACAGCAATTCCATTTACTAGAAATCTGGACCAGTGGCTAATGGCTCCACCCCACTACGCAGATGTGCCTAATCCACTTTGTGACGTAAATGGCAGCATCTGTCTCAGTCAGTAAGCCAGATGCTAAGGATTTGGACAACACAAAAGCCAAAACAAGGCGTGACAGCATTCCTCATGCCAACCACCACACCTCTGCCAGTCCCTCTAGGAAGAGGACCAAACCATCTGATCACATCTGGATATGGGCAAATCACCTTGTTTCACTGCTTTTTAAAAATATCTCCTGAGCATTCAAGCCGTGCAGTCTTCTCAAATTCTGTAGAACATGTTACATTATTTCATAGTGTAGCCAGCAAACAAAGTGCTTTTCCTGTGAAATTCCTCAGTTGTCTGACTATTCAGTGGGAACAGGCAGAACTGTGTCCTGTATCTGAAGATTGGGGTGTTAGCACATGAACTGGTCTGAAGCCAAGGACACAAGAAGGGACTCACACCCCTGAGGTGACAGCCCCACATATCTGAAGATTGGGGTGTTAGCAGCTAAGACCTAATTAGCCACAGGGTAGAACTGGTCTCTCAGGCAGGCAAGGACACAAGAAGGGACTCACGTCACAACCTGCTGAGGTGACCTGTGTGTGTGCAGCCCACGTCACAACCTGCTGAGTGAGGTGAATGTGTGTGTGAAGCCCAGTCACAACCTGCTGAGGTGACCTGTGTGTGTGAAGCCCACGTCACAACCTGCTGAGTGAGGGGAATGTGTGTGTGAAGCCGTCACAACCTGCTGATTGAGGTAACCTGTGTGTGTGAAGCCCACGTCACAACCTGCTGAGTGAGGGGAATGTGTGTGTGAAGCCCACGTCACAACCTGCTGAGTGAGGTGACCTGTGTGTGTGAAGCCCACGTCACAACCTGCTGAGTGAGGTGAATGTGTGTGTGAAGCCCACGTCACAACCTGCTGAGGTGACCTGTGTGTGTGAAGCCCACGTCACAACCTGCTGAGTGAGGGGAATGTGTGTGTGAAGCCCACGTCACAACCTGCTGAGTGAGGGGAATGTGTGTGTGAAGCCCACGTCACAACCTGCTGAGGTGACCTGTGTGTGTGAAGCCCACGTCACAACCTGCTGAGTGAGGTGAATGTGTGTGTGAAGCCCACGTCACAACCTGCTGAGGTGAGGTGACCTGTGTGTGTGAAGCCCACGTCACAACCTGCTGAGTGAGGTGAATGTGTGTGCTGAGGTGACCTGTGTGTGTGAGCCCACGTCACAACCTGCTGAGTGAGGGGAATGTGTGTGTGAAGCCCACGTCACAACCTGCTGAGTGAGGTGAATGTGTGTGAGTGAGGTGAATGTGTGTGTGAGCCCACGTCACAACCTGCTGAGTGAGGTGAATGCTGAGGTGACCTGTGTGTGTGTGAAGCCCACGTCACAACCTGCTGAGTGAGGTGACCTGCCCACGTCACAACCTGCTGAGTGAGGTGACCTGTGTGTGTGAAGCCCACGTCACAACCTGCTGAGGTGACCTGTGTGTGTGAAGCCCATGTCACAACCTGCTGAGGTGACCTGTGTGTGTGAAGCCCACGTCACAACCTGCTGAGTGAGGTGAATGTGTGTGTGAAGCCCAGTCACAACCTGCTGAGTGAGGGTGAGGTGACTGTGTGACCTGTGTGTGAAGCCCACGTCACAACCTGCTGAGTGAGGTGACCTGTGTGTGTGAAGCCCACGTCACAACCTGCTGAGGTGACCTGTGTGTGTGAAGCCCACGTCACAACCTGCTGAGTGAGGTGACCTGTGTGTGTGAAGCCCACGTCACAACCTGCTGAACCTGTGTGAAGCCCACGTCACAACCTGCTGAGTGAGGGGAATGTGTGTGTGAAGCCCACGTCACAACCTGCTGAGTGACCTGCCCACGTCACAACCTGCTGAGTGAGGTGACCTGTGTGTGTGACCCACGTGTGACCCCACGTGCTGAGTGAGGTGAATGTGTGTGAAGCCCACGTCACAACCTGCTGAGTGAGGGGAATGTGTGTGAAGCCCACGTCACAACCTGCTGAGTGAGGTGAATGTGTGTGTGAAGCCCACGTCACAACCTGCTGAGTGAGGTGACCTGTGTGTGTGAAGCCCACGTCACAACCTGCTGAGGTGACCTGTGTGTGTGAAGCCCACGTCACAACCTGCTGAGGTGACCTGTGTGTGTGACCAACCTGCTGAGTGAGGAGTGAATGTGCCCATGTCACAACCTGCTGAGTGAGGGGAATGTGTGTGTGAAGCCCACGTCACAACCTACTGAGGTGACCAAGCAACCTGCTGAGTGAGGTGAATGTGTGTGTGAAGCCCACGTCACAACCTGCTGAGTGAGGTGACCTGTGTGAAGCCCACGTGTGAAGCCCAAGCCCACGTCACAACCTGCTGAGGAGACCTGTGTGTGTGAAGCCCACGTCACAACCTGCTGAGTGCCCACGTCACAACCTGTGACCTGTGTGTGTGAAGCCCACGTAAACCTGCTGAGTGAGGGGAATGTGTGTGTGAAGCCCACGTCACACAACCTGCTGAGGTGACCTGTGTGTGTGAAGCCCACGTGACAACCTGTGACCTGTGTGTGAAGCCCACGTCACAACCTGCTGAGGTGACCTGTGTGTGTGAAGCCCACGTCACAACCTGCTGAGTGAGGTGACCTGTGTGTGTGAAGCCCACGTCACAACCTGCTGAGTGAGGTGAATGTGTGTGTGAAGCCCACGTCACAACCTGCTGAGTGAGGGGAATGTGTGTGTGAAGCCCACGTCACAACCTGCTGAGTGAGGTGACCTGTGTGTGTGAAGCCCACGTCACAACCTGCTGAGTGAGGTGACCTGTGTGTGTGAAGCCCACGTCACAACCTGCTGAGTGAGGTGAATGTGTGTGTGAAGCCCACGTCACAACCTGCTGAGTGAGGGGAATGCTGTGAGGGGAATGTGTGTGTGAAGCCCACGTCACAACCTGCTGAGTGAGGGGAATGTGTGTGTGAAGCCCACGTCACAACCTGCTGAGGTGACCTGTGTGTGTGAAGCCCACGTCACAACCTGCTGAGTGAGGTGAAGCCCACGTGAGTGAGGTGACCCACGTCACAACCTGCTGTGTGAAGCCCACGTCACAACCTGCTGAGTGAGGTGAATGTGTGTGTGTGTGAAGCCCACGTCACAACCTGCTGAGTGAGGGGAATGTGTGTGTGAAGCCCACGTCACAACCTGCTGAGGTGACCTGTGTGTGTGAAGCCCACGTCACAACCTGCTGAGTGAGGTGACCTGTCACAACCTGCTGAGTGAGGGGAATGTGTGTGTGAAGCCCACGTCACAACCTGCTGAGTGAGTGTGTGTGAAGCCCACGGCTGAATGTGTGACCTGTGTGTGTGAAGCCCACGTCAACAACCTGAATGTGTGTGTGAAGCCACGAACCTGGAGTGACCTGTGTGTGTGAAGCCCACGTCACAACCTGCTGAGTGAGTGAATGGTAACCTGTGTGTGTGTGTGTGAAGCCCACGTCACAACCTGCTGAGTGAGGTGAGGTGACCCACGTGTGCTGAGTGAGGTGAATGTGTGTGTGAAGCCCACGCTGAGTGACCTGCTAAGGTGACCTGTGTGTGTGCAGTCCACGTCACAACCTGCTGAGTGAGGGGAATGTGTGTGTGAAGCCCACGTCACAACCTGCTGAGGTGACCTGTGTGTGTGAAGCCCACGTCACAACCTGCTGAGGTGACCTGTGTGTGTGAAGCCCACGTCACAACCTGCTGAGTGAGGGGAATGTGTGTGTGAAGCCCACGTCACAACCTGCGGGGAGGTGACCTGTGTGTGTGTGTGTGTGAAGCCCACGCTGAGTGAGGGGAATGTGTGTGTGAAGCACAACCTGCTGAGGTGACCTGTGTGTGTGAAGCCCACGTCACAACCTGCTGAGGTGACCTGTGTGTGTGAAGCCCACGTCACAACCTGCTGAGGTGAGGTGACTGAGTGTGTGTGACCTGTGTGTGAGGGGAATGTGTGTGAAGCCCACGTCACAACCTGCTGAGGTGACAACGTCACAACCTGCTGAGGTGACCTGTGTGTGTGAAGCCCACGTCACAACCTGCTGAGGTGACCTGTGTGTGTGAAGCCCACGTCACAACCTGCTGAGGTGACCTGTGTGTGTGAAGCCCACGTCACAACCTGCTGAGGTGACCTGTGTGTGTGAAGCCCACGAGGTGAACCTGCTGAGGTGACCTGTGTGTGTGAAGCCCACGTCACAACCTGCTGAGGTGACCTGTGTGTGTGAAGCCCACGTCACAACCTGCTGAGTGAGGTGAATGTGTGTGTGTGAAGCCCACGTCACAACCTGCTGAGTGAGGTGAATGTGTGTGTGAAGCCCACGTCACAACCTGCTGAGTGAGGGGAATGTGTGTGTGAAGCCCACGTCACAACCTGCTGAGGTGACCTGTGTGTGTGTGAAGCCCAAGCTCACTGGGCCACTCATGGTATCCATTTCAGCTCTGCCTGTGAGATGCCAGGGCGCTGACAAGCATGGCCTTTAATTTTTTTTTTAGTATTTTATTTTTATTTATTTATTTGATAGAGGGTGTGGGGGAGAGAGAGAGAATAGGTGCACCAGGGCCTCCTGCCACTGCAAACGAACTTCAGACGTGTGCACCCCCTTATGAATCTGGCTAAGCCATCCCTCCAGCCCAAGCACGGCCTTTTACATTTACAGAATAACACTGTCAGCCCTGGGCAGTTCCTCACGAGGATTACTCATCCCTTAGCCCATTCTTAGTACTTGTGTTCTCAACCACCCAGTTTGGAAGCTCGCCAGTTTCAGGTCAGGAACCTTGGGTGCAAATCTCACCTGGGAAGACACAGGACAGTGTCTGAAGCAGAAGTGGCCATGCCTGGCCCAGGCGAGGCCACTGCCCACTACCCACCCCCCTCCACACACACACAAGTACCAAGGGAGCAAAGTCCTCGGACACAGTACACCTAGCACGCCTGCTCCGACCCTGTCCAGAGTGGACGTTTAGTTAGCTAACAAGAGCGGGGACAGATACAGCCAGAAGCCCACTAGGAAAGGAGCTCAAACACACACTCAGAGGCCCAAGGGTTCCCATCCTGGAGGGACAGGACAGGAGCTCCAGAGTCTTCTGGCAGACTCAGTCCTTGCTGAGTGTGTGAACACACAGCTGAGGGATGAGATGCCACAACGTGTGTGTGTGTGTGTGTATATGCATGCATAAATTGCTGCAAACATGGCAGAGGGATGTAGCAGGGACAGGGATGGCTCTGCAAGGCTTACATGTTGCTCCACGGAGAGAGGAGTGGCTTCCAGAAGACTGCTGTCATTATAGATGCAAGGTGTGACGTTGCCTCAGCCAGAGGACGTCAGGTCGTGTCAGCAGCCCACCAGGCTCTGAACTTGGACAAGCACAGGACACACGGAGAAGTGGTACTTCAGGCACCGCCACCACAGCGACACTGCTCTGAGCCTTAGACACAAATCAGTGGCTCTGTCCTCTACCTCAGCTATCCACTGCCTCCTTCACCCCCTCTGTAGCTCTCACTGGCTTGTCCAGGCAAACTCAGAGCTTTCTCTCTCAAAGGTCTGCCCTGGCTCCCTGTCTATGGCGTGCTTCAGGGACCAAGCACCAGAACGCCCCTTAGGCACTCAAATGCAACACCAAACATGAGTAGATATACTTCCACATGTCCAGCATCAGCATTTAACATGTTTGTAATGTCTGCACAGTACACGTGGCTTCTCCCAGATGGGGCAGGTTTCATTACAGAGGACCACAGAGACAGGTATAGCAATCTCTCTGTACCTCACATACGTGGAGCCATCCTGAGCCCTGCCCCCCTCCCCGTGCACACTCCTGGGGACACTGCGGTACCCATGGGCCAGTGCCCTCAGCAGCCAAGATGCCTGACCCCCTCCTCCAGACACAGCACTGGGGTCACCTGACTTCCCACGGAGGCTCGTGGGGGAGGAAGGCGGTTTCTCCAATAGACGGTGTTGCACTGGACTTGAGGCATGGCTGGTCCTTGTACGGTCACAAGGCTCTGTGTGGCAAGGTAGGAAGCAGTGGAAGCCACCAGTTTCTGGGGTCTCACTCCACCTAGGAAAGGGCCTCAAACTTACCACCCAAGCGGAGACGCTTCTAAGATAGGGCTACGACTGCCCGAGGGCTACAGGCCTGCCTGGGGCTGTGCAGGGGTAAGTAGGCCTGTGACCCTTGCCGGAGAACCTTTGAAGGGGGAAAGCCACGTGGCAGCAGGCCCACTGAGCCGACTGTAGGCTCTCTCTGTAGAAGATCACAGTGCTCCTTCCTAAGAGGTGTAAACACTAAATGGGAAACAAGCCTTAGGGGAGGGCTCTGCCCATGAGATAGCCATGAGGGTCCCCTTTGTGAAATGCCACCAACATGTCCCAGGACACTGTGGAGGTACCTGGGGCTCAGGACCATCCACTTTTCTCTACCTATCTGTGGGGTGGGGGACAATAGGACCAAGAAGGGAGCACCATCCCTGGACTGGACAGCTTTGTGGAATGCACAATTCACTGGCTTTTGATCAAATGCTGTTGAAAGAGCAAAACTCCTTAAAATCTTTTCTTATTCTCCAGCCAAAAAAAAGTTATTCTCATTCCCTTTTCAAGTTAAAAAAGAAAGACTTATGACATGAAATATACAAGCATTTGACATCTTGTCACCCAGGGAAGGAGACACTGATGCCACGTGCCTCTTCTGACCTCACGGGAGGTACAGAATGCTCCATGACCACCTAGACCCACCTGAGGACCACAGAGAGTGGGACTCATACAGGGTTGGGCAAGCTAGGTACCATGACATCATGTTCCAGACACGTGAGGTCTTGGCACCTACAAACATAGTATGTGCACGCCTTGCCAATGACAACCTAATTTCAAGTAAACTTTCTGCACTATGACCTAAAAATCTCAGCACTCAGGAGGTGCAGGCAAGAGGATCAGGAATTCAAGGTCAGCCTGGGCTATATAAGATCCTATCTCAAAATTTAGGCCAGCCACTCAGTGGACACCAGTCCCGAGTATGGCCAGCTGATTGTGCCCGCTGCTCCCCTGAGCCAGTGTGTGATTTTGCAACACGAAGCAAGGTGAGCGCCGTCCACCTCCCCAGAGCGTGGCTCACCGTAGAGCGTCACCCTGGGAGCGCGGCTCACTCCAACGTCCAACGTGAACGGCTATCAACGTAACGTGCGCGCCACAGAGGTCTAGTTCTGACACCCAAAAGTAAAAACACAGACACACAGGGAGCATTTGGCAACAAAAACATCAGTAGGTGGGCAGTGATTACTAGACACCTTTAAAACAAGAATTTGGAAATGCACCCATCTAAATCACCTTCATTCTCAAGAACAACATTCCGAGTGAGGAAATGACGAGAACAGGCTTACAGTAAGAAAAACATGTCACTAAATTCCTGCACGTGCATGCGGAGGGAGAAGCACACATCTATGACTTACAAGAAATCAGATGCTCCCTGCTTCACTAGAAAACGGTTGAAAAACATCTGCAGGCCTGGCAAGAAGAAATGGTGAATACCTCAGTGTTCACACGCCACGTCCAGCAGCCTAGGCCACCGAGGTGGGGGGACTGAAGGCCCCAATTGCTGCCTGCTAACTCCCCAGCATGAGTCAGACAAGCTGCCTCACTGGACGCCCTCCTCTGTACATGCAGGACCCTCCCCGCTGCTCTGGTCACAGTGCTAAAGTTCACACAGGCCAAAGGCAACAGGAGCAAGACCCATTTAAGAACCTGAAAAACAGCCTGCAGACAATTTGCTTCACATTCCTCCTGTGTGGGCCCAAACCAGAAAAGCCTGAATCCTTGGGAGGGGGAGAGGTCACATGCCAGACACAGGCCAGACAGCTCAGAGCAATCCCAAGCCAGCACTGGACACACCTGAACAGCTGCTCCCTCCACTGCTGGAGGGTCTTCATGGAAAAGATACCACCAGTGCTCTGGAAAAAGGCAGGAGGTGGGGACATGTGGGCGCATTTGCTTGGATTTAAGTGTTGGCAAGACATTCCACAGTGTTCCAGCTAGAGTGGCCCAAAGAACCTGACCAGGTCCAGTTCCCTGACTGCTGTGGTCTGACCCTGAGAGCAGGAAACAGGGAAACCCCTGCCCAGAGAACAAGCGTACCAAGGGTCTCAGAGGTTAGCTCTTAAGAACTTTAAAACAGCTTTAAAATGATGATTTTTAAACGGCTACCAAACCTTAAGAGCTTTGCCCTGGACAACAGGCTCTGCAGAGGGTGCTGCTGCTGCTGCTCCATCCCAGGGCCTGAAGAAAATCAGAAGCAAAGCCCCCCCAACAGCCCAGTTCTGGCAGGGTCAGCAGGGTCACGTGGGTAGCAGAGGGAGCCCTGGAGGTGCCACCAGAGTCATTTTGAAACTCAATCTTCCCCCTCTCCCCTTCCTGGCCATCATTAGGTAAGCCACGTTTTCTTCCACGCCCTTTCGTGGTGATGTTCACCTCACCATGGCCTGGAACTTCTGAAACCATGAGCCAGAATAAATTTCCTTTTTCAACTGTTTCTCTCCAGTGTTTGTCACAGCAACAAAATAAACTAACACACCTGATCCCCACACTTGCTTATCAATTTGTTGGGACTTCCTTCTTGTCTGAGGTGGCTGCACCAGGGATGGGATCTGAGGATTTGTCCTATCTGGCCCGCTAGTATGACAGGCACACGGGATCCTCACGGAGGCAAGGTGTGAGTGTGTGAACTACACTGTGGGCTGTTGAGGTCAAGTGTGAGGCACAGCCTGTCAAGGACACTACTGGAGGTCACAGAGATCTTGGGAAGAGCACCCTTAGGATAAAGACAAGATGGAAAGAAAGGCAGGTCTTGAGATAAAAGGCGACAGGCAGGAAGGCATGATTGTGTGCTATGGGGCAGATGATGTCACCTAAACAGGAAGAGGCTGGGAGCAGGGACCCAGAGCACAAGGCAGGACTGGCCTCTAGGAGAACAAAATCATCTGCCCCAAAGAGAGCAAGGCCGAGACAGAAACAACAGGGTTGTGCGTCGTCATAGCGCATGCTGTCTGACTGCGTTCCCCTCGTGGGAACACAAAGGTGTGGGTGGCCACATGGCATCCAGTCCACAGTGGCAACAGCGGTCTCACTCACCCAGCACCTACCATATGCAAGGACTATGCCCAGCCAGACGTTGCTGGCACCAGAATGGATACTATTAACAGTCCCTGCCTTATGGAAGACAAAATGAGCTTGAGGAAGCCAACCACTTCCCCAAGGTGCACTGTCCGTGGCAAAGACAAGGATGTGATCACAGATCCGTGAGACTGATGCCTCAACTCCGAATCCCTACTGTCTCCTCTGCTTCTTACTGTCAGCACCCTAGTGAAAGCAAAAATAGTCCCTATTCAATTTTGCTGAATTTCCAGTGCTGAAAAAACTGCTTTCTATTGATCTGTATTGCAAATAAATAACACTCTTACCTGCGTTTAACCTGGTTAAAAGAGCATTTGTAAGTCTGAGACTTAGGAATCATCCATCCACCTTGTTTTGGTACAACATACAATACATGCCAGGCACCCAAGAACAGTCTGAAGTTTCAGTTTTGGAGCCCAGCACATCTGCAAACAGAGGAATTCCTGTGCACGTGTGCATGTGAGTACAGCTGACGCAACCTCAGCTAACTATAAACTGAGGATAGTGCTCTCATTTCTAGAAATTCAGCTGACTGTGATAACACAAGCCTCTCCCCTGGGTCATTACATCCAGCCTCTGGCATGAAATAAAAGCATCTGAGGATCACTTGTCCCTAATGGGCAGACATCCAATAGGGTTCCACAGAACAACGGGATGGATTTAACGCAGTGTCTAGAACAAAAAGGTTAAATTATACAGCTGGGCAGACGGCTCCAAAATGGCCAATTGGAACCCATGAACCCCTGGAGACAGGCAGGCACTGGGCAAACCTGTCCAACTGCTGTCTTGTTAAACATGTGTTTATTAGAAACTTTATAGATCCACTCTGCAGCCTGCTATCACCCAGCTTGAGACAGACCATCCATTAGCCTGGGATTTTATGCCTCAGGATCCACTTATTCAAGTACTAGAAGGCTTTGGTGGTTAAGTGGTTTCACTTTGTGTAGAGGAATTTAAACTCTGGATGCTTAACGGGAAGGCCATACGTGTCCTAATGCAAGACTAGGAGAGGCAACTCCAAAACTGAGCATGTTTAAAACAAGGACTGGCAGAAGTACATCAAGCGAGTACTCTAAAAAAACAGGCACGCTCATAGTGAACACATGCATCATGAAACAATTTAATTAATAATTTTTAAAAAGCTGGGCGAGGTGGCGCACACCTTTAATCCCAGCACTCGGGAGGCAGAGATAGGAGGATCGTTGTAAGTACAAGGCCACCCTGAGACTACATAGAGAATTCCAGGTCAACCTGGGTTAGAGTGAGACCCTACCTTGAGGGAAAAAAAAAAAAAACACACATACATAGGTATGCTTACAAAAGACTAAGCCTTTGGGGAGGCGTTAGGCACTCCTATACAGCAGTATTTGGAGTCTTTAGGAGCCAAACTGTTTGTTTGGTTTTATCTCCTATCATCTAAAATATTTTTTATTTTTCAAAATTTATTTATGTAAATCAGTCCAGGTAGTCCAGACTTGTAATCCCAGACACTCTCTGATGGCTGAGGTGGGGGATCATAAGCGCAAGACTTGCCTGGGCTACAGAATGAGTTCAAATCAGCCTGGACAACTTATCCAGACCTTGCTGCACAATAAAGGTAACAAGAGGATTGGAGAGGCAGCTCAGACTTGCCTAGCATGCATAAAGCCCTGGGCTTCACCAAGGATTCCACCAAGAGGAAGAAATTACATGAGAATGCCCACCTTCCTTAGAAAATAAACTCCTGTTGTCAGCAAGGAAAGCCTTCATATTTTTCAGTTTGCTATCTTAGAACATGAGGTATGTGCTGGAACACAAAACTCAAAAGGCAGAAGTAGGGCTGGAGAGATGGCTTAGAGGTTAAGGCCTTTGCCTGGAAAGCCAAAGGATCCCGGTTCGATTATCCAGGACCCACATAACCCAGATGCACAAGGTGGTGTGTGTATCTGGAGTTTGTTTGCAGTGGCTGGAGGCCCTGGCACACCTATTCTCTCCCTCTGTCTCTCTGCCGCTTTCTCTCAAATAAATATATATATAAGGCAAAAGTACAAAGCTTTTAAAAGTAGCAAAACCTATCTTAACACACTGAATCACAGAAACCAGTTGTACAGACATGACAAAGTGAAGCTCTTGACCTGCAAGAATGTAAGGAAAAATCAGATCCCCTCAGCTTGAACCGGGAGGGCAACAAGGTGACCAAGCCAGCCAGAGGCTGGCCGAGGAGCTGCCCCTGAATACCCTCTATGACCACGGGCAGATAGCACAGTTCCTGTTTGGCCTGCAGTGGTTCCCACACCTTTCAAGTTTTTGCCCTCCACACTGCTCTGGATGCTCAGCTGACCTCTCAGAGGGAGCTGGTAGTGTGTCTTCTCTTTCCCTGGGGCCTGGCCCACCCTAGAAGCAAGTGATGGTGAGTGCTTGAGTAGTGAGTCCTTCCTCAGAGCCAGGCCCCATTCTTAGTCCTTTCCTGGACTCACCTATTGGGTCGTCTGGTAACTCCATACCCAAGTGCCCATTACCCTCAGACAAAAGCAATGGGACAGGATAAAATTAAGCCTCCTGTTCCAGTTACACCACCAGCAGCGGGAGAGGCAGCCTCCCACAGCTTCACAGGTAACCCATGAGACTATGAAACTCCTTTCACAAGGTCAACTACAGGAACCCTCACTATCCACCTCCACCTCACATCTCTAAGAGGGTACGGCCATTAGCTCAACACCCATACCCTTTAAAATGATTCTTAGAGGCTGGAGTGATGGGTCAGGGGGTAACGGTGCTTGCTTGCAAAGCCTGATGGCCCAAGTTTGAGTCTGCAGTACCCATGTAAAGCCAGACACAAAAAGTTGCACATATATATGGAGTTCATTTGCAGCACCAGAAGGCCCTGCTATGCCCATATTCACTTTTTTTTCCCCCTTTCCCTCAAATAAGTAAAAAAATAAAAAAGAAATAAACACAAATTTTTTTAAATTTTTATTTGAGACAGAGAAAGAGGCAGAGAGAAAGGGAGAGAGAGATTGGGTGCAACAGGGCCTTCAGCCTCTGCAAACAAATTCCAGAAGCAAACAAATTCCAGACACATGTACCATCTCGTGCATCTGGCTTACGTGGGTCCTGGTGAATTGAACCTGGGTCCTTTGGCTTTGCAGGCAACTGCCTTAACTGCTAAATCATCTATCCAGCTCCCCAAAAATTTATTTTTAAGGTACAATGTGTGATTCTACCTCATTGCACATGGTGCATGAACACTGTAGCCCTAATGAGCACCTCTGTATTGTCATGACGGCCCAATGTCCAGTGACATGTAATGTCAGAGAGTTCTGTCATCCACCTGCCTGTGCTGGCTGTCTACAACTGATCCAGAACAAAATATGCAATGTTTTCTAAGTCCTGTCAGCTTCCTCTTTGCAACCTCGGGCCTCAGAGGAAGCTGGGATGTTCTCTGGATCCCAGGAATCCTGACCGTGAAGAGGACGGGAAGCAGACACATGGGCTCATTTTTGTAGAACAAGTTGCATGAGGAAACCATGAAAAGACATAAGTATTCAATCTTAAAGACCTTTTTCTCTAACACATGGGAATATAATTTCATTCCACATATTAAAAGACTACCAAATTATAAGATAGATCATGACTGTTTCTGGAAAAGTCTAATTCGTGTCATTCCACAGACATGAGCTGAAACCATAGATAATGAATGTGTGTACGGGAATATGGTAGAGTCAAATCAGTGCACTACAAACAGCATAGGGAAAAATGACAGAACCCCATAACTTACATTCCAGACACAAATAGCTTAAATAGTAGAAAACTTCACTAAAGACTACTTGCCTCCTTGATTTGAAAGAAAATGTAATTTTAAACTGGGTAGGTGTGGTGGTGCATGCCTTTAATCCCAACATTCCAGAGACAGAGGTAGGAGGATCTCTGTGAGTTCAAGGCCATCCTGAAAGT
Organism: Orientallactaga sibirica; assembly: GCA_036365145.1. Taxonomy (NCBI): domain Eukaryota; kingdom Metazoa; phylum Chordata; class Mammalia; order Rodentia; family Dipodidae; genus Orientallactaga; species Orientallactaga sibirica. The sequence continues at coordinate 18,416,558 of JAEOAD010000041.1, read as the reverse complement.
ACATAGTGAATTCCAGGTGAGATGGGGATAGATCAAGACCCTACCTTAAACATCCACCGCCCCTCACACCAAGAAGGAAGGAAGGAAGGAAGGAAGGAAGGAAGGAAGGAAGGAAGGAGGGAGGGAGGGAAGGAAGGAAGGAAGGAAGGAAGGAAGGAAGGAAGGAAGGAAGATGTAATTTCAAAGGCATAGTAATATAATGAAGAGGAACTTTAAAAGGAAATGCCAATTTTTTTTTTTAACCTAGGTTGAGTGGAAGGCCTGGGAAGCAGAAGGCAGTTAAGGAAGTAAAAGCATCTGTTTGGGACAGAGGTGTGCCCTCTGCAGGACTGGGGAGTCAAAACCTCTGGGAAGGTAGCAGGCCTGGAGAGGGTCTGGACATAATGGCTTTCACTTCCCGTGGCGTCTGGCTGCACAATCCCCCAGCTTTGTCCTCTAATCAAAATATGAGTTGGAAAGTTACTGAATTGACTAGAGGAAAAAAAAAAAAAAAAACAGTGCGCACATCTTTATCAAAGGCTAGCTCCGAGTCCCCTTTCTCATTTCCCTCCCAGGAAATTGAAGCAGGAAAATTACCCTATCCACCTGGGAGGCACAGCTATACACAGAAGGTCCTTTTTTTACCCATGGAATCTCCTACAGTCACTGGGTCTCCAATAACCTATGGCTGTGAGGGTGCCACCAAAGTTCACTCACATTGCACAGTGGCAAGGCTGCCCAGGCTCTTGAGGCCACTAAATGGAAAGCACACATGTGGCATTCCCCTCGTGGTTTAAAAATAAAATCCACATTTCCCGCCAAAATCTCCCACTCAGAGGAGTCGGAGAAGCGGGCCTTGGGGCTCGCCCCTCGGTCTCTAACTCGCGCCCGGCACGCGCTCCCAGCCCTGTGACCGCCCGGAGCCAGCTGCGGGACAATGGGGCCTTGTGCAGGGCGCCGGGGAAGACGACACTCGGTCCGGGGCCACGAGATAATCGCTCCCTGCGCTGCACATCCCTCTACCACGTCCAGCCCGACGGCCACCAGTCCCAGGCTCGTCCCGTGGCGCGCTCGGTCGCTCCCCGGCGCGGTGGTGTCCAGGGGAACCGCGGCCGGCACACTCGGGTCACGGCGGCTACTTGGAGGGAGCAAACTCCACTCGGGGCTCGCAGCGAGCCGTGCGCGCACCTCCCCAACCGGTCCCTCCCCGGGCGCCGCTGAGCGCATGGCCCCGGGGATGCCCTCGGCACCTCCACCGCCCGACGGAGCGCACAGGGGACCCGGGACCCGACCGCGGACCCGACCGGGGCGGCACTCACGTATCTGCGCACGAGCGTCCGCACCAGGCTGCAGTCCATGGCTGCTCCGCTCCGCTCCGCGCCCGGCTCCGCACGCCCCCGGGGCGACGCGCGCCCAGGGCAGCCGCCCCCCGCCCGGTCACGGCCTGGGCGGCGCGGGGGGCGGCCGCGGCCCCTCCGCGCTCATGCCCGGCTACGGGCGGCCTGGGGACGCGGCCCGCGCGCAGGCCGAGGCTCGGCGGCGCCCGGCGATGCTCCCGTCGGGCCCGCGCGGCCTGCGCTCGCTGCTCGGCGCCTGCTCGCCCGTCCCGCGGCCGCCGCGCCTCTGGAGCCGGCTCTTCCCTGCCCGCGGCGCCCGGCGCGTCACGGGCGCGAGGGAGCATGCGCGCGCCGCTGCCCCGCCCCTGCCCGGCCCCGCCCGGCCCGGCCCCGCGCGCTCCCGCCGGGCGCTCCTCGAGCGCGCGGCCCGAGGCCCTCTTCCCCCCTCATCCCCTCCTCCTCCCTTCCCCTCCTCCCTCCTTCTCCCTTCCCCTCCTCCCTCCTTCTCCCCTCTTTCCCCTCTCCTCCTCCTCTTTGCCCCCTCCCTCTTCCCCCCCCCCTCCCTCCTCCCCCTTCCCTTCCTCCTGCTCCTCCCCCCTCCTTCCCCCTCCCCTCTTCTCCCTCCCCCCTCTTCCCCCCCCCCCTCCCTCCCTCCTCCTCCTCCTCCCCTTGCCCCCCCCCCTCCCCCCCTCCCCCCCCCTCCTCCCCCTCCTCCTCTCCTCCCCTCCCTCCTCCTCCTCCCCCCCCTCCCCTCCCCTCCTCCCCCCTCCCTCCCCCCCCCTCCCCCCCCCCCCCCCCCCCCTCCTCCCTCCCCCTCCCCCCCCCCCTCCCTCCCCCCCCCCCTCCCCTCCCCTCCCTCCCCCCCCCCCTCCTCCCCCCCTCCCCCCCCCTCCTCCCTCCCCTCCCTCCCCCCCCCCCCCTCCCCCCCCCCCTCCCCTCCTCCCCCCCCCCTCCCCCTCCTCCCCCCCCCTCCCCCCCCCCTCCTCCCCCTCCCCCTCCTCCCCCTCCTCCCCCCCTCCCCCCTCCCCCCTCCCTCCCTTGCCCACCCCCTCCTCCCCTCCCCCCCCCTCCCCGCTCGCCCCTGGCTCGGCGCCAATGCCGCCCTGTTGCTTCCGCCTCCCGCAGGGCGCGTGGTGCGCGGTTCTGACCCCGGCCGCCCCCGCGAGCCTCCCTAGCTCCCTGGGTCTTGCTCGGGGCGGGAAGCTTGGCCGTGCGCCCCTCGAACCCGACGACGGCTGCCCTGGCTCCCCCCACCCCCGGCGGGCGCTGGGCAGACCCACAGGACGCCTTCTGCTTTGGACCCTCTTGCAGGTGGCTGTCCCTTCCCAGGGGACCGGGAGCGGGAGGGTGCCCCCCTGCAGGTCTGTCTTCCTGTCCGGGGGGGCCCCCGGGCCACCCTGCCATCCGGCAGCGGGCTCCTTGGCCTCGAGACTTCGCCCAGTGGTCACTTGCGTGCTAGCTTTCTTCTGCACTGAACTTAGCCACCATAGGCAGCATCCCCCCCCCCTTCTTCCCTCTCCTCGCCCCCATTCCGGGGCAGGTCTCTGCGGTCGGTCCAGAGGTGAAACTTGCACAGTGTACACGTTCCACGGTCCCCGTTTCTGCCTCGGATGTTGACTGTGAAAACTAGAGAGAACTAAACCCAGCAGCAGGCGATCCGAAGCTAACCAGGGGGATCAGGAACCTGATCAATTGGGAACATCCCGACTGGGTGTGGAGGAGAAATGGTGCTGCCCCGTTTGGTTTTGGATTACACGGACTCGTAGTGAGTGCTAGTGAACAGGAAAAGAGACGAAACAAAGTCCCCCTCTGGATCAGCTGACTCACTGATCACCCATTTTTACCCAATCTTTCCTCCTCCCTCCCCCCTTCCTTGCTCTGTGCTGGGAAGTGTAGGGCTTAGAACCTGCAGAGCAGACGCTGGGCCACGTGGAGGAAGGTGCTTCCCCGCAGGCTTTGACGTGGGCCTAGTGGTGCTCTATTCCACAGGGACAGTTGCTCTTGTTGGCCAAACCCTTGCTGTTGCATAGACTCCTGCGGGGCTCTAGAACTGTCAGTGTCAGATCCCGGGTGACTGGAACCTTCCTGTCCTGCTGGTTCCCATTGTGCACCTTTTCATGGTCCTGGGGCTGTGACCACATTGCAGTGCACCGTTCCTTCAGCAAACTCTAGCACAGGCCCCTGGTGATGCTGTCGAACGTTTCCTACCAAGGCCCTGGCTGCTACCCAGATTTTAGGCTTCCATCTGGCAAATGACATTTGGAGTGCTGGGGCCTGAGCAGACCTGCACAGGCACTGGATAAAAGCTGTCTGTCTAGTGGAAATGTCTTTTAGTCAGAGGCAAGTACTTGTTTTATCTCTCTCTCTCTCTTTAAATAGGATCTCATTCTTTACCCTAGGCTGGCCTCAAACTCCCAGCAATTCTGCCTCAGTCTCTGAAGTACTAGGATTATAGGCATGAGCCACAGTGCCCAGCTGGTGGAAGTGCAGCAGGAAGGACTTCCTATCCTCTTCCTCCAAGTCACCTCCTTCTTCCAGGCTACAGAACTCTGGGTTCCTGGAGCTGATCTCTGAAACTCCAGTCTTCTATCCAGTAGCTGGCTTATTCCAAGAGAGGAAATGTGCTAGATATTTGGGAAAGAGTCCTCGTACTTTTATTTTTACTTTTTTTTTTTGAGGCAGAGTCTCACTCTAGCCCAGGCTAGAACTTGGCTTTGAACTCATGGCAATCCTTCTACTTCAGCCTCCCAAGTGTTTGGATTAAAGGCATAGGCCACCATGTCTGACTCTCCCTTACTTTTACAAAGGACTAAAAGCAGGAATGTGTCCCTTTCCCTGAGGGATGCTATTGTTTGGAGGGAATGTCGTGCTTCATGCTGGGGCCGGAAGCGTGTGTCCTTGATGATTTCACAGCCCCGTTGGCACCCTGCTGCTGCCCTAACCAGGAACTGCTTGTTAAGAGTTTGTGCTGCCTGTTTAAGACAGATGAGTTGGATTTTCTATTACCAACAGATGTCAGCACTTTAACTTTAAACCTCTGAAAACAAATCAGTTAGGACTTTTAATTAAAATAACAGAAGCCTCAACTCGCCCTGTGAACCAGTTAGTCATCACCGTGGGACAAACCAGCACCTATGAAGGAGCTTAGACAGCAGGAAGTGAGCCTGAGCCAGGGATCCAGTGCTTGGCCGGTGGTTTGTCTGCTAGACATGGAGTTGGCTAGGAGTTTCCAGGCTGCTGCATTCTTCTGGGGCTCAGCCAGGACTGGCAGGTCCCCATGGCTCTGGTCACATGCTCAGCATCTTCATCTGTAGGTGGGAGCTGGGAGCAGGTTGCTCCGCTCTTCAGATGGTTTCTCACAACTCGGTGGTCTGGCTAGGTGTGGTGGCTTGAATGTAAAATGTTCCTCCATAACCTCATGTGTATGACTAGGCCTTCTACTTAATCCTCAGCTGGTGGATCCTTTGGGAGGTGGAGGCTTGTGGGAGGCCAGAATTGAGCTTTATTATTCCATCTCCACAGGGTGTTCCTAGCTCAGCTCGCTCCTGCTGCTTCCTCCCTGCTGGTAAAATGTGATGCCTGGCTGTCTGCTCCTGCTAGGCTTCTCTCCTCTGCCCTCCCCCACCACCCCTTGAAACTGTAAGCCAAAATAAACTCTGCTCTTGGTCAGCTGCTTTGTCCCACCAACAAAAATGTAACTGCGAGCTGGGGAAATGGCTTAGCGATTAAGGCGTTTGCCTCTGAAGCCTAAGGACCCCAGTTCAATTCCCCAGGACCCACATAAGCCAGATGCCCAAGGTGGTGCATGGATCTAGAGTTAGTTTGCAGTGGCTAGAGGCCCTGGCTTGCCCATTCTCTCTATCTTCCTATCTCTCTCAAATAAACAAATAAATAAAATATTTTTTTAAATGTAACTGCGGGCCTGGAGAGATGGCTTAGTGGTTAAGCACTTTCCTGTGAAGCCTAAGGACCCCAGTTCGAGGCTCAATTCCCCAGGACCCAGATAAGCCAGATGCACAAGGTGGCGCATGCATCTGGAGTTCGTTTGCAGTGGCTGGAGGCCCTGGTGTGCCCATTCTCTATCTGCCTCTTTCTCTCTATCTGTCTGTCACTTTCACATAAATAAATAATAAAAAAAATTTAATATAACTGCTACACTGAACTTCTTCACACAGCAATTTCACCCCACAAGGATTAAAGTGGACACTACATAGCCTCTAATGACTAGGTTCACAGCCCCAGAACAGTCCACCTGCCACACCTGCTGGAAAAAGTGAGATCCAAGGTCAAGCCTCATTCAAGATTAAGTTTCACTTCCCAATGGAAGGAGAGACAGTATGAAAACTTGGAGAGTCTTGGGTTTAGTCCTGGAAATGATCTACCCAGGCTGGCTTAAATAATCTTGGAATGTGTTGGCACTTGCCACAACAAGTCCAAAAGCAAAATGATGGCCAGAAACTCCAGGCTACATGTTTCTAGGTGTTCTGGAAGAAAGAAAAGCTTTACTCTGGGCCAGCCAAGTCTTTGAGCTATTTCCTTGCCAATGCGTCAAAAGGTAGCAAAACCAGGAGTCTGATGATAGGCCTGAGCCATGTGGAAAATGCTAGTAAGTACCTAAAGAGAATGGATATCTTAATCAGCCTCAGGTGGTGAGGACCCACCCAGGCCACTTTCAGATCACACCGGCAGTATGTTCGTGAATGAGGAGGCTAACCCCAAAACAAACCAAACTGTGGGTTTGTAGCTGAGGCTTCCTGCTGCCCCCTTGCCCACACCCCTACTTCCACACAACCTCGCAGGAGGCAAGGCAGATGAAAACAAACACTTCAGCTTATTGTCTCCTAAGTGAAAAAGACTAGAAAGAGTCAGGAAAAAAAAAAAAACAGGGTCTTGGACTGGGAGATAGCTCAGTCAGTAAAGTGCTTGCCTCACAAGCACGAGGACCTGTTCGATCCCCAGAACCCATGTAAAATTGCCAAGTGGGGTGGAGCACTCTTGTAACCCCAGCGCTGGGGAAGGTGGACATAGGAGGAACTGGGGGGTTTGCTAACCAGTGCCAGTCCAGCCTAAACAGGGACTTTCAGGCCAGTGAAGAATCTGTCTCAGAGGTAGATGGCTGTTGCAGTCAGGTTCGCACTGCTGGCAGAAATCACCCTACCAAGAGCAGCTTCTGGGAAAAAGGGGTTTATTTTGGCTTACAGGCTCGAGGGGAAGCTCCATGATGGCAGGTGAACACGATGGCATGAACAGAGGATGGACATCACCTCCTCACCAACATCGGGTGGGCAACAGCAATAGGAGAGTGTGCCAAACACTGGCAAGGGGACACTGGCTATAACACCCATAAGCCCGCGCCCAGGAGTTCGCAAGTCTCCATCAGCTAGGAACCTAGTATTCAGAACACCTAAGTTTATGGGGGACACCTGAATCAAGCCACCATATCGGCATTCCTGTGGGTGACCCTTGAGGTTTTCCTCTGGCCGCGTGCACACACTCACATGAACATACATACACGTGCAAAAAACCCAAAGTCTTCCAGCAAAGATGGTTCCAATTATTGTCATTGAGACTGTAATGAACTACAAGCTAAACTGCTGAGGAAAGGAGGTGTGAATTATTAACTGGTGGCAGGAAGGGCTGTCACTGGATAGGCAGGAGCTTGAGGCAGTAGCTTGCTTACTGCCCCAAGCTGCTGGGACATTCTGTGCACACCTCCCTGGGCTCTCTCTTCCCACAGGCCAAAAATTACCGAGACAGCCATGATCCCTTGGATTGGTCTCAGTATCCTGGAACTCTTCAGTGAGACAGTGCCCGTGACCCCCCCCTCCAAGTGTCATAAAGAGACTTCTATTCACCTCAGATATAATGCCCATGAGCAGATCAAAGTGAAGATCCCATCTAAATCTGCCTTGGTGTGTGTCAGAGTTTACTGTGGTGTGAACTGAAGTGCAAAAATACACAAATAAATAAATAACCCTGCACCTACTCTACAAGATTATGCACTATGGAGAGAATGGAATGTTGCAAGTCCAGAGCCAAATTATGTTGGGCTATCTTTAGCCTCCTTAACAGCCATTTATTGCCCATCTTGATGTCTGACCTAACATCCTGGTGACTATCAGATGATTAGGTAAAGCCATTTTGGAACGTGTTAACAGACCACCAGCTTTAGAATGTCATCAAGCTGGGCGTGGTGGCACATGCCTTTAATCCAAGCACTCAGGAGGCAGGAGGATCGCCATGAGTTTGAGGCCACCCTGAGACTACATAGTTGTGGTGGTCTGATTCAGTGTTCCCCATAAACTTCGGTGTTCTGAATGCTAGGTTCCCAGCTGATGGAGATTTGGGAATTAAAGCCTCTTGGAGGCAGTGTATTGTTGGAGGCAGACTTACGGGTGTTATAACCAGTTTCCCCTTGCCAGTGTTTGGTACACTCTCCTGTTGCTATTGTCCACCTTATGTTGGTCAGGGGGTGATGTTCACCCTCTGCTCCTGCCATCATTTTCCCTGCCATTATGAAGCTTCCCCTTGAGTCTGTAAGCCAAAATAAACCTTTTCCCCCAAAGCTCCTTGTGGTCGGGTGATTTCTACCAGCAATGGAAACCTGACTGCAACAGTATAGTTGGTACCAAGGAGTGGGATTGCTACTAGACACCTGACTGTGTGGCTTTGGCCTTTTGGAGCTGATTTTCAAGAGGAATGTGGAAGAATTTGAAACCTTGGCCTAAGAGATGCCTTGCAGTGCTATAAATACAGCTTGATGGACTATTCTGGTCGGAGTTGAAAGACCTGAATGCTGTAAGAACTAAGGACTGTGAGGTTTGGCTTGTGAGGGTAAGAAAGAGCTTTACCTGGACTGGGCTAGAAGCAGTTTGTGTGAGAGGCTTGCTGTTATGACAGTGTCCTGTGAATTTGTGCAGGGTTGCTTTGTGTAGAAATGGACTGGTGTGAGCAGAGGGATATGGCACAGAAAGAAATCTTTAGGTCAAAACTTCCACCTGTTCAGCTGCAATGGTTTGAGAGATTACAACCATTGAGATTGGGCCAGCTGACCTGCATTGGGACAACAGAATGTAGACTCTCTTGAAGGGGCCTGAATGCTCAAGGAGTGTCCTGTTCTTCAAAATCTGCATTATTCCCCCCAGATTAACAAATTGACACCTCACCTGGGATTATGGAGTATAAGAAATGCAGGAAAGAGAGGGTCATTGAATTTGAAACATGGTCTTATGTTTTGGAAACGGCCATGGGCAGTGTGAAGCAGGTTTGCTGGATGCCTGCATGGAGACCCAATGGAGTTGTGAGTATGGACTGTGGGTTGCAGTGGAGACCCAGTGGGGATGCCAGGACCATAAGATGGCTGCCAAGAAGAGCTGCTGGCCCAGGATGAAGTTTTCCAGGACTGTGAGTAGCCTATCTGGGAGGCATGGAATTGGAACTCCAGAGACTTGTAGCTGGTTAGAATGATCAGACTTAGAGACTTGTCACTGACTAGAGTTGTTGGTCTTGGAACAACTGAGTTTGATGTTTGCCCTGGTTGTTTTAAATCTTGTATTGGTTGAATATTTCTTTGCTATGCCCAATGCCATAGTTTGCAGTATGAATGTTTATTCTGTGCCACTATGGTTTTTTTTTTTTTTTTGAGGATTTTTTGGGGGTTATGGCTCAATTAAAAGATCTTGGACTGGGCTGGAGAGATGGCTTAGCGGTTAAGGCACCTGCCTGCTAAGCCTAAGAAGCCGGTTCCAATCTCCAGGTCCCACATTTAGCCAGATGCAAAGTGGTGCAAGGGCACAATGTCACGCTTGACCACAAGGGGGCGCACACATATGGATTTTGCTCACAGCAGCTGAGAGACTGCTGGCGCGCCCATCTCTATCTGTCCTCCTAACCCTCTCTCTCTGTCTGTCTCTCTCTGTGTCTCTCCAAAAATAAAATAAAATAATTTAAAAGAAAAAGATCTTGGACTATGGAATGTTTGAACATCATTAGGACTGGTGAAAACTATAGAAACTTTTAAAGGTGGATTGGATGCATTGCATTTTACATCATGGATGGGTTACCAGTTTATGGGGGCCAGGGATGGAATGTGGTAATTCGATTCAGGTGTCTTCCATAAACTTAAGTGTTCTGAATGCTAGGTTCCCAGTTGATGGAGTTTTGGGAATTAACACCTCCTGGAGGCAGTGTATTGTTGGGGGTGAGCTTATGGATATTATAGCCATTTTCCCCTTGCCAGTGTTTGGCACACTCTTCTGTTGCTGTTCTCCACCTGATGTTGTCCAGGGGTGATGACCATCCTCTGCTCATGCCATTGTTTTCCCTGCCATCATGGAGCTTCCCCTCGAGCCTGTAAGCCAAAATAAACCTTTTCTCCCACAAGCTGCTCTTGGTTGGGTGATTTCTGCCATCAGTGTGAACCTGACTGCAACAGTATAGTGAATTCCAGGTCAACCTGAGGTAGAATGAGACCCTATCTTTAAACTTTTTATTTTATCTTATTTTTTTGGACAGAGACACAGAGAGAGAGAGAGAGAGAGAGAGGAGGGAGGAAGACAGAGATGGGCGCGCGAGCAGTGTCTCAGCTGCTGAGAACGAAATCCAGATGTGTGCGCCCCCTTGTGGCTAAGTGCGTCATTGCACCCTTGCGTCACTTTGCATCTGGCTAAACGTGGGACCTGGAGATTGGAACCGCTGGAGATTGGAACCAGTGTTCCTAGGGTTAGGAGGCAGGCGCCTTAACCCCTAAGCCATCTCTCCAGCCCAAGACCCTATCTTAAAAAAAAAAAAAAAAAAAAAAAAAAAAAAAGACTGTCATCAGATGACATCTGAATCCTGTAGCCGAAATGTTCCCACTTTGCAGAACCCACCTACCTGAGGTTTCCACTAAGGCACTTCAAAAGTGCCTTGGTTTATGACTTCCTTCTGTCCTAATACATCAGAACACAGTGTTAGAGACAGGCCCAGTTTTAGCTTGAAGGGAGCAGAGCTGTGAGACTTTTCCCCCTGAGGCAGGGTCTCGCTCTAGCCCAGGCCGACCTGGAATTCACTCTGTAGTGTCAGACTATGAGACTTTTTAACCTACAGCAACAGATATCTTAGCTGGTCATAGAGAGATGTCAGGCCATATATGGAAAAACAATAAGTTAGCTATTAAAAAGGCTATTCAGGACTGCAGAGGTGGCTTAGTGATTAAGGTGCTTGCCTGTGAAGCCTAAGGATCCAGGTTCAATTCCCTAGTACTCACGTAAGCCAGATGCACAAGGTGGTACATGCGTTTGGAGTTTGTTTGCAGCACCTGGAGGCCCTGGTGCACCCATTCTCAAATAAATAAATTAATAGAAAAAAAAGGCTATTCAGATAATTGTTAACACATTGGAACACAGAATAACCCAAATCTTGGCTCTAGAATAAACTATCTCTTATTTCCTGAGGTGAGAGCTGTGTTTTTTCCGTTGACAAAGGCTACTTGCAGGAGCATGGCTAACTCACAGGCACCTACACCACTGGGAGGACCCCTGGGCAGCTTACAGGGCAACTACACCTCTAGCCAACAGCCCACTTTCCAGCAGTGCCAGTGGGAATCCAGGAGAGGGGAAGGATATTACCAGGGTCTTGGAGCCTCTCTTCCCTCCATGAAGGAGCACCCATAGGCCCATCTCTGTGAGCATCTCCTGCATTGCCTTTGGCAGCTCTGCCCCAGGACAGTCATGTCCAACCCAAATCTCCAGGGAGAAACTATTTCCAGTGCCTCCTATGGTTCCCTCTCCAGTCCTTCTGTCTGGAATCTTCTCCACAGTTTGTCTAAGCGATCTTATTCATTCTTTTTGCCAACTGTGAAAGCCTCTTCTCAGTTCCAGTCAGTTCCAGTTAATGACTTCCTCCCTTAGCACTTAATCGCACCAATGAGTAACAATTTGGTTGTTCAAAGCAGCGCTTCTAACCCTGGTTGGAGATTATGATCACCTAGGGAACATTTTCTAAGTAGTGCTTCCCCAGGAATGGGATTGATCATCAAAGCTTTCCAAACTAACAGGTGGGGCAGATGGAGGTGCACTAGCCAGGACTCTGTCCCCACAGGTGAGGAAGAATTGCTGACAGTGGCTGCATTCATTGATCCTTCTACTCCTCAGGCTGGTACACACAAGTGTTCAACAAATAGTGGACGAATTAAATTACACGCAGACTGCAATTCCAGCCACTGACCATCAACAGAAGAGAAAAAAGGGAGGGTGTGAAGTGTGGGCACACAGAGTGGAAAAGCTTGCAGGCTGTTGCATGCCATCTGGGATGGGTTCCTGTAGCTACACAGCAATGCTATGGTGTGAAGTCCTGGACTTGCAATGTCCCTGAGATTGCCATAGCAGCCATACTCTGTCACACCAGTTTGAAGTCCTGAACTGTGATGTCGATGCAAGGCGTGGTGGTGCACGCCTTTAATCCCAGCACTCGGGAGGCAGAGGTAGGAGGATCGCTGTGAGTTCGAGACCAGCATGGACTACATAGTGAATTCTAGGTCCGCCTGGGCAAGAGCCAGACTCTACCTCGAAAAACCAAAAGAAGAAGGAAGGAAGGAAGGAAGGAAGGAAGGAAGGAAGGAAGGAAGGAAGGAAGGAAGGAAGGAAGGAAGGATTCTGTCTGGGAGGCATTTGTGTAGCAGTACCACCAAGTAAATTACTAGTTATTTTGAGACGGTTTCTCACCATGTAGTCCTGACTGGCCCTGAACTTGTGGTCCTCCTGCCTCACCCTTTCAAGTGCTGGGATTATAGGTGTGCACCACCATGCCCATACCCATACCCAACCTGCTTCCCCCCCGTCCTTTTTGGTTTTTTGAGGTAGGGTCTTACGCTAGCTCAGGCTGACATGGAATTCACTATGGAGTCTCAGGGGGGCCTTGAACTCACATCGATTCTCCTACATCTGTCTCCCAAGTGCTGCGATTAAAGGCATACACCAACCGTACCCAGCCAATTTACTTTTGAAAATCTAGTTTGACTTGATAATTACATAGAAAATTTTAAACGTTCTATTTCATTATAATTCTACAATAATATATAGTTTATATATTTATGTAATAATATTATATGAAATATGTGATAGAATGAATGTTATCTCAAATAGCAAGATTGTGAGCTGCAACGTGAAAATGGTCACCAGGTCCTGAGCTTCCTGGTCATGCCTGGGTTTGTCTGTCAAGGATATAGGCTAGCTACTTTAAGATCGCCTCTCAGAGCACACAAGTGGTCTGATTCATCTCCGAAACTTTGCCTCCTCTGTGCATTGGTCCTTTCTTTCCTATAATTCTTCACTCAGGTGTTCAGATGAGGTCAGGAGTAAGTACCAGGAACTCACTCCTGTTCCATAAACAGGCCTAAGCTCGGGGCTTGCTCCCTCCCAAGGCTCCATTTCACACATGACAATGGGAGGCCTGGCTTACTGTCGCCAGTGAACCTAATCAGGATTAATGTGCTTCTCAGTATCTCATTTTCTCTTATTGTTCAGGAAGACTACATGAAAGGGAAAAATGCTAAGAATACCTTTATCTTCTATATTCCCTTCTCCCTTATTTTATCTCTTTAAAGGATCAGTAATTTTAAGCCCAGTTTTCTTTCTTGCAGAAAATAAAAACAAACCAAGCTCTATGGTGCTTAAAATTACCAATAAACTAACTTATTTGAACAGTAACTTTAATATAGACTATTAGTACTCCTATGACAAAGTAAAGAAATGGTAATCTATCTGAAATATGAGTTAGACAGTAACTAGCAATCCATCATTATTCAAGGCAATTTGCCTCTTTGCTTGAGCAAGCCACTTGGATATTCCAAAACAAGACTTTAAAGGTCTTCTATTTACGGGAACTTTTCAGAAAACTAAGAGATGGTTTCTCTTGTCCCTTTGCTTTTATAACTATAAAGATAAAACGGTTTTGCTTAAAATATCTTTCATCTATTGTAATTTGTAAGAATATTTTATCAGTTTTAACTGGAAATTACCTTAGTGTACTCAAAAAACTAGAACACGCTTGGTGTGATGGTACATATCAAGAGTCATAGCACTCCAGAGACTAATGCAGGAGGGTCAAGTGTTCAAAGCCAGCTTGGGCTATAACATGAGACCCTGTCTCAAAACAAAACAAAAGAGCCACAAATATGTTTAAAAGTGTACTAAAGCCGGGCGTGATGGCGCACACCTTGAATCCCAGCACTCGGGAGGCAGAGGTAGGAGGATCACCTTGAGTTCAAGGACACAGCCTGGACCAGAGTGAGACCCTCATTGAAAACCAAAAAAAAAAAAAAAAAAAAAAAAAAAGTTCCAGGTCAGCCTGATGGCTCCCAGCACTCGGGAGGCAGAGTGGAGGATCTCTAGTTCAAAAAAAAAAAAAAAAAAAAAAAAAAAAAAGGGTATTAAAAGCTGAATGGGGTGGTCGGTGCCTGTCATCCAGCACTTGGGAGGTTGAGGCAGGAAGATGAGGAATTCAAGGCCGTCTTCAGCTATGTAGCCAGTTCAAAGGCAGTAGTGAGACCTCGTCTCAGAAAGAGAGGTAGGGGCATTGTAGACATTATGCTAAGTGAAGTAAGTACTATAGGATCCCACTTTTATGGAGTCTCTAAGCCATCAACTTCAGACGACAAAGTGAATTGGTGAGTTGTAGGGGATGTAGGTAGATGGGCAGTTAGTGTTTAATGGAGCCAGAGTTTCCATGAGGGAGATTTAATGTCTTGGAGATGGATGGTGGTGAAGTGTACAGTGTGATGTGCCTAATGACACTGAAATTACAAATGGCTGAAAGGATTCATCCTATGTTATGGGTTTTTTTGTTGTTGTTGTTTGTTTGTTTTTCGAGGTAGGATCTCGCTCTAGTCCAGGCTGACCTGGAATTCACTATGTAGTCTTAGGGTGGCCTGGAACTCACAGTGATTCTCCTACCTCTGCCTCCCGAATGCTGGGATTAAAGGCGTGCACCACCACGCCCAGAATGTTATGTAATTTTTTTGACACATTAAAAAAATTAGGTCTCGAGGCCAGGCATGGTGGCACACGCCTTTAATCCCAGCACTCAGGAGGCAAAGGTTAGAGGCTTGCCTTGAATTCAAGGCCATCTTGAGACTACATAGTAAATTCCAGGTCAGCCTGAGCTAGAGTGAGACCCTACCTCGAAACCCCCACCCCCCAAAAAAAAAATTAGGACTGGAGAGATGGCTTAGTGGTCAAGGTGCTTGCATATGAAGCCTAAGGACCCATGTTTGATTCCCCAGTACCCAGGTAAGCCCATGGTGGCACATGCATCTGGAGTTCATTTCCAGTGGCTAGAGGCCCTGGTTTGCCCATTCTCTCTCTCTCTCTCTCTCTCTCTCTCTCTCATTCTCTAATAAATAAATTAATAAAATACTTTTAAAGGGCTGGAGAGATGGCTTAGCAGTTAAGGTGCTTGCCTGCGAAGCTTAAGAACCTATGTGGGACTCTCCAGGTCCCATGTAAGCCAGACACACAAGGTAACACAAGCACACAAGGTTGCACATGCACACAGGGTGGCGCATGTGTCTGGGGTTTGATTGCAGTGGCTGGAGACCCTAGTGTGCCAGTTCTCTCGCTCACTTATTCTTGCTTTCTCTCTCCTAAAATCAATAAAATTAAAAATTAAAAAAAAATGAGTACTCTAAACCAGAGATAATTTTGTGTTAATACTCCATTATCCTGACTTCAGTTTCAGAAGAAGCAGCCCATGAGGAACAGTTTTTTTTTGTTGTTTTGTTTTTGTTTGTTTGTTTGTTTTGGTAACAGGTAGTAATTGGAAATTCTACGCACCCATGCAGTGTGCATGAGTCAATTCCAACCTCCCCTTTTCCAACCCTCTACCCTGCACCCTTCCCCATCTCTAGTCATCACTATTCCTTCAGCTCTGCTTCTTTGAGTTTCCACCCATGAAAAAACATGGGGAATTTATCTTCCTGTGTCTGGCTTATTTCGTTAGGCACAGTGTGCTCCCGCCCCATCCATTGTCCTGCAAGTGACAGGGTCGCATTCTTCCTTGCACTTGAATAATACTCATTGTGTGTAGGTACTGCATTTCTTCATCCTTTCATCTCTCCTAGGGCACTAGGCTGGATCCATGTGTCAGCCATTGTGAAGAATGCTGATTCTCAAACCCAAACTGTCATGAGACAGGTGTTTTGCTGGACACAGGGAGGAGGGAAACTCATGATCCTGCTGGCAGCCTTCCATGCCTCTGCTCCCACCCCCACTCCCTCGAACCCACTTGTATCCCTTCCTTCCATTTTCCACCCACTTGTATCCCTTCCGCTTTCTGCCTGCTGAGTCTCTGCTCAGCACCACCTGCTGGAAGGCTGCCCAGCCACTCCCACCAGCACCCTGCCTGCTTCCTGTAGCCCTGTCTCTCTACTGCGGGACCACTCCCTTCTTACTCCTTCAGGAAGCCTTCTCTATTAGTTTTTGCCTTGTTCCTTCTCACTCAGAGTCTGGGAGGGAAACGTGTGTGACCAGCATTTTAGCTGCGATCAGACTATGGATGAGCTGCTTCCTCCATCTCTTCCCGCCCCCTCTCTCTTCCCTCACTTTTTCTCTCCTCCCTCCCTCTCTCCATTCCATTGTTTTTGTTTTTTTTTTCAAGGTAGGGTCTCACTCTAGCCCAGGCTGACTTGGAATTCACTATGTAGTCTCAGGCTGGCCTCGAACTCGTAGTGATCCTCCTACCTCTGCCTCCCAAGTGCTGGGATTAAAGGCATGCACCACCATGCCCGGCTTTCCATTCCATTGTTTTGTTTTTATTTTTTTCTTCAGTCAGGGTTTCCCTACATAGCCTGGGCTGATCGCAAACTCATGGAAACTCCTCCTGCCTCAGTTTTCTGGGTGCTGGGACTATAGGCATGGGCCACCATGCCCAGTCCCCTTTTCTCAAGAGTGCCTGACAGCTGGGGTTCATTTGCCTAAGTTCTTAGCTGAGAGGACGCAGTGTGGGAGAGCGGGGGCAGGTGGTCCCTGGAGCCTTGCTGGGGGAGGTGGCTTGCCCTTTCTGCACAGAGACTGAGACATGGAACGAGAGGATATGATGATATGATGAACTCTCCTGTTGCAGCCACTGTTGTCTTGGCTGCGGACTTTCACCCAGTCTAAGCACACCAGTGCTCTCCTGATGCCCACACTGCTTGCAGTGCAGGCTGCGCGTAGCACAGCGCGCACATTCTGACCATTTTTCTTGTCGCGCAGCCTGCTTGGGAGGCAGATGACCCTTAGTGCATTATTAACTCACCAGCAGACTGCACGAAGCACACATGGCTGCCAGGTTAATGACTGTGCATTAATTATGAAGCATCTTTGGTCTCTCGTCACTCAGTCACATAATGACAGTTCTTTTGGGTTTTGCCTGGCAAATTCATCAATATATTGCAAATGAGGTAAGTCCTCAATAAGTAAGCCTTGAAATCCAAATCAATTTGGCCAAGTAAAACAATGAATGAAGGTGTTTTTAAGTTTCTAATCAATGTCTTGAGAAGGAAGGATCCTTGGGTAAGGGGCCACTTTAATAAACAAATCCATAAATACAAAATTATGTAAAGTATAAATTTAAATTATATAAATATAAAACCTTATATAAATGATATAAAAAGAACTTAAGGTGTCCTAGCTGAAGTTCTACTTTGACAAAAAGGTGAAATGACAAAAAAAGATGAACCTTTCAAAGTATACTGAAGATTGTAAATGGGTCATAAACCAACGAGGTGGATTGAAGTGAACTTTGTAAAGGTAGTAGAAATCACTGAAAAGGGGGACATTTTCTAGTTTTTTAAATATTACAAAGTCTAACATAAAGAGTGGCTAGGTACCTTTCAGCCACAGTATCTAATCCATCCTTATTATCCACTCCACAGTTGGGTGGTTAGCACCCACTGTGTGGACTGGGTCAGGTCCTGGGTCAGGGTAAGGACAGAGACCATCCTGTACCCGTTGACCATCTGGGGAAGCCCCTCACCTTAGAACTAATTACACTAACCCAAGAGAGGAGACCGTGGAGGGAAATGACATTGTCCCCCACATATCAGAGGGCCACCCAGACTGGAGAGCCAGAAGCTGACCCTTAGGAGATGGTTTATAAACTGGGTTTCTAGAGATTTAATTAGGCTGAGTACAGTACCAATTACGTAAAAGTAGAGAGAATGAATTGAACTGCTCATATTTCACAAGGTAGAATGACCTGGAACAAAGTAGGAATAAATTAGACCTT
The DNA here is from genome assembly GCA_036365145.1 of Orientallactaga sibirica. NCBI lineage: Eukaryota > Metazoa > Chordata > Mammalia > Rodentia > Dipodidae > Orientallactaga > Orientallactaga sibirica. Next base: position 18,398,997 of record JAEOAD010000041.1, on the reverse strand, counting down.
TACAAATAAATATATTTACTGCAATAAAAAATATAGACGTCAGCCAGGCATGGTGGCGCACGCCTTTAATCCCAACACTTGGAAGGCAGAGGTAGGAGGATCACTGTGAGTTCAAGGCCACCCTGAGACTACATAGTGAATTCCAGGTCAGCCTGGGCTACAGTGAAACCCTACCTTGAAAAAAAATACAGATTGTTTAATTATGGACTATTGAGTCTTTTCTCTTCTGGTAAAAGAAATCAGTAATTATTCCAGTATCTATCTTGTGACAGAATCAGGTTAAAGAAGAAATTAGTGGGTATTGATGTGTGTAAAGTTAATGGGTCTCTTTCAGTCATGAAAGTACAGTGGTAAACTGTCACTGATAGCCTAACGTGGTGGCACAGGCCTTTAATCCCAGCACTCGGGAGGCAGAGGTAGGAGGATCGCCGAGAGTTCAAGGCCACCCTGAGACTACATAGTGAATTCCAGGTCATCCTGAACTAGAGTGAGACCCTACCTCGAAACCCCCCCCCCCAAAAAAAAAAAAACCTGTCACCGAGGGCTAACCTGCCTTGGAGACAGCAAGGTTAGGTGGGACCCATCACTGTTCACTTTTCCTTTGGATTTATAAATGTCTAAACTTTCTGGGAGTGTTTATCTTCATTTCTTTTAAAATATTTTTATTTTTATTTGTTTATTTGAGAGAGAGAGAGAGAGAAAAAAAAAAATAGGTGCGCCAGGGCCTATAGCCACTGCAAACAAACTTCAGATGCATGTACCACCATGTGCAACTGGCTTACATGGGTCCTGGGGAATTGAACTGGGGTCCTTAGGCATCACAGGGAAGCACCTGAAATGCTAAGTCATCTCTCTAGTGCCTAAATCTTTCGATGTTAGTCATGATTGTTTAAAACTAAAACTATACAAAGTTTCAAACGTAAAAAATTACAGAAATAAGTATTCACCAGCCAGTGCCAACAGGTGTCAACGCATGCCCAAGCCTGTTCTACCCACGTCTCCACCACCCTACAGTGTGAACTACTCTCAAGAAATTCCAAGCATCAATCTACTTTTTTGTTTGTTTGTTTGTTTGTTTGTTTGTTTTTTTATTTGAGACAAGGTCTTGCTTTAGTCCAGGTTGACCCGGAATTCGCTATGTAGTCTCAGGGTGGCCTCGAACTCATGGTGATCCTCCTACCTCTACCTCCCGAGTGCTGGGATAAAAGGGATACACCACCACGCCCAGCTCTTAGAGCTACTTTTGCTTCTTTATTTACAGTGTGGTTCCTTTTATTTTCTCTAGTCTCTGTCTTTCTCACATACATCCATGTTATAATGATAAATAGAATTGTCAAGAATAGACATCCCTGTCTTGTTTGTAGTCTTGCTTTTTCTTTTTGTTTTTGCAGGGGGTGGGACAGTATTGGGGACTGAACCCAGGGCCTCATGCATGCTAGACAAGTAATCTACCACTGAGCCATAACCCCAGGACCCCCTCCTTTCCTTTTTTAAAACTTTTTATTTTGAGACAAAGTCTCATAAGTTGCCAAGGTTCTCTTTGAACTCCCTCTGTAACCCAGGGAGGCCATGAACTTGAGATTCTCCTGCATCAGTCTCCTGAGTAGCTGGGATTCCCTTTGTCACCAGGCCCAGATCTGTTCCTGATCTGCGGGACTTTCCACCCAAAGAATGGTGCTGCTCCGGGTAACCTTATGTTGGAACTGTTTAGGTGCTTTTTTAACAAAAATATTTTATTTATTTATTTGAGAGAGAGAGAGAGAGAGAAAGAGGCAGACAGAGAGAAAGAGAGAATGGGCATGCCAGGGCCTCTAGCCATTGCAAACGAACTCCAGATGCATGTGCTCCCCTGTGCATCTGGCTTATGTGGGTCCTGGGAAATTGATCCTGGGTCCTTAGGCTTCACAGGCAAATGCCTTAACCATTAAGCCATTTCCTCAGCCCTGTTTAGGTGCTTTTTATTTATTTTTTATTTATTTATTTATTTTTGGTTTTTCTGGTTTTTTTGTTTTTTTTTGAGATAGGGTCTCACTCTGGCCCAGGCTGACCTGGAATTAACTATGCAGTCTCAGGGTGGCCTTGAACTCACGGCAATCCTCCTACCTCTGCCTCCCGAGTGCTGGGATTAAAGGCATGCGCCACCACGCCCGGCTTAGATGCTTTTTAATACCTGTTAAGATGACTATTTTTTTTTCAAGGTAGGGTCTCACTCTAGCCCAGGCTGACCTGGAGTTCTCTATGTTGTCTCAGGGTAGCCTTGAACTCATGGTGATCCTCCTACCTCTGCCTCCCGAGTGCTGGGATTAAAGGTGTGCGTCACCACGCCCTGCATGACTGTGTTGTTTTATCTTTGATTCTACAATAGTGTTCTATCATGCTCATTTTGATGTTCAACAGTACTTGAATTTTTGATATAAATCCCACTTGCTCATAGTTATATGATCCTTTTATGTTCCTGGGTTGAGTTTGCTAGTATTTTGCTTTTGGTAAAATTTGGATAATTTGTGTATACACACACACACACACACACACATATGGTGGCTTTAAGAGGTTTTTCATTTACATTATTAATTAAAGATATGAATCTGTGAGTTTTATTTTCTTTGAACATAAATCTGCCTGGTATATAGGAAAGAGTTGGAAAATGTCTTATATGCACACACACATATATGTATGTATGTATAGACATTATAAAGAGTGTGTGAGAGTTGGTTATTATCAAATGTTTTATAGAATTCACCAACGAAGCCATCCGAGCCTGGACTTTGCTTTGTAGGGAAATTTCAATACTAATCGAATCTCTTTATTTGTTCAAATTCATGCAGGTTTTCTATTTATTTTTAAGTCCCTTTTAGTAGTTTCTGTTTTTCTGGGATTCTGCAGGTTCATCAAGGTTTTCTTCCTGGTTCCGCCTCACGCTGCTTCTGTATTCACAGCGTGGAGATTCACGGAGCTTCGGCTCTTCTCCCTGGAGACGTGCTCTGTTCAGGAGGGCCTCTCCCCCAGTCTGCAAGGACACCCAGGTCCCTAAGACGGTCCTCTGGCCCCACGATGTCACCTGAGGACAGAGACCTGCCGCACCAAACCTGACTAGACTCTATTGTTCAGCTGGGCCTTCAGTTCGTGCCCTCCAGCCACTTCAGGAGTCTCGTATTCTCAAGCCGTTAGGTGCCCCCTGTGCCCTCTCTACTCAGATGTGGCTCTAGGAGGGTTTCTAATTGCTGATTGGCATTCCCATCTGCGCACATCTTAGGATACAGGAAATGCCTTGTTATGTGGGTTTGTTGTACACGTCTGTGGATTTTGAAGCAGATCACCTCACTTTTGTCCCTCAGCTTCCTTCTGGTCAAATGGGCTAATCCTTAAAAATAAGGTGGCTCTGAGAAATGCCTAGCACAGGGCTGGGGATGTGGCTCTGTTGGCCGAGGGCTTGCCTGGCATGCACAAAAGCTCAATCCCTAGGGACCACATAAACCAGGCACAGTAGCACGCGCTTGTAATGTTAGCACTAGGGAGACGAAGGCTGCAGGGTCAGAGGTTCAAAGTCATCCTCAGCTATGTTTGAAGCCAGTCTGGGATGTTCAAAACAGAAAAAAACTGCTAAGCACATGAAATGCACTTAGAAAATACAATTTCACTAAGTTCTCCTTTCATATGAAATGCCACAGCTGCAGGATGGTATAAACTCTTCATTTATAAGTTAAGTGTGAGCTAAGGTGTTTTTGAGTAAAGAAAATATGTATATGTACAAATTATGTTTAAAATTTTAAAGTAGCAATAAAACTAGGAAAACAAGGATCTAACCATCACTGTGCTAGCAAGCATGTGGATATTTTCTGGAACAATGTGAGAAAACATTAAATCCACCTATGTGCTTAGTTTTAGAGTATAAAAAGTAGAGAGCAAGTTTTTAAAACCGAAACTATAAATATTTAAGTCTGACAAATTATCTGTTCATTTGGCAGTAACAAATGTGAATTAATTAAATTTGTATTGCATAGGCTGGTGATTACTTTTCTGCAATAAGTTTTGTTTATACTGAGTACCTGCCTGGTGATGATAAATTATTCTAATAGTTTCTCAAGGAACCAAAAAACACACTTTAGTCCTCATTAGAACGGTATTGATCAAACCTGATTCTGAGAGTTTTCTGGCCTTAGCCTTAGATGTGATACATACAATGCAATTACTATTTCAAAGGGGCCTTATGTCACGTGAAATGATTTTTTAAAATTTTTATTTATTTATTTTTGTTTGAGAGAGAGAGAGAGAGAGAGAGAGAGGCAGAGAGAAAGGGCACACCAGGACCTTCAGCCACTGTAAAGAACTCCAGACTCATGCGCCACCTGTGCATCTGCCTGATGTGGGTCCTGGGGAATCGAACCTGGGTCCTTTGGCTTGGCAGGCAAATGCCATAACCACTAAGTCATCTCTCCAGCCCTTGAAATGAGTTTTTAAAGGATTAGCTTTAAAATTACCAATACACTAATAGCTAATATTAAGTAAGCTCATACACAAAGCCATTGTGGTCTTCGCTGGAATAAAGAAATTAAAAATAAGCAATTTTGGGCTGGAGAGATGGCTTAGCGGTTAAGGTGCCTGCCTGCTAAGCCTAAGAACCTGGTTCCAATCTCCAGGTCCCACATTTAGCCAGATGCAAAGTGACGCAAGGGTGCAATGCTGCACTTGCCCACAAGGGGGTGCACACATCTGGATTTTGTTCACAGCAGCTGAGAGACTGCTGGCACGCCCATCTCTATCTGTCTCCCTCTCCCTCTGTCTGTCTCTCTCCAAAAATAAATAAAATAATAGAAATTTTTTTTTTAAAAATAAGTACTTTTCCTTGGTCAGTTTTCTTTTAAAAATGTTTTTATTGGCTTTTGTTTTGTTGGCCTTTTGAGACAAGGTCTCATTCTGTAGCCCAGGCTGGCCTGGAACTTACTATGTAGCTCTAAGACTGTTGGAAGACCTTGACCCACTGCATTCCTCTTTTGGAAAAAAAAAACCAAAAAACACTTATCTCTTCAGGATTTCTCTTCTTCACTTATGTCTTATAGTAATAAATTACACTTGTTTGTATTTATGGGGCACAAAGTGGTGTTACGAGTTTTAATACAGTAATTCAAGCTAATGAACATATCTACCACCTCCAGCATTTTTGTGACGGGAGCATTTGAAATCCACCAGCAATACTGGAATGCATAGCCCTATGTTATTACCTGCATTTATCACTGGTCAAAACTGGGTCAGGAACAGAAAGATGTCACAGCCAAACTGGGTGATTTGCAGAAAGTAAAAGGGATAGATGATCAAGGTGGAGGCCGAATTCAAGGGAAAGTGGAGGAAAGCTGCTTGACCCTGGCTGGGAGGGCAGTGTGAACCTTCTGGCTGGCACAGTTGGGTAGAGGCCCTGAGAGTTTGTGTTGGTTTGGGGAGAGAGGTGACTACTGATCTGGGGTCCACATACTGGCCCTTGTGGCTGAAATCCCATGTGACAGTGGCCCTCATGGAAAGCAGGAAATAAAACCCACAGAGCAGATCTGCAGGGATAGGACGAGAGGAGCTGATTGCTCACCTCCCACAGCAGAAGAACCCAACGAGACTTCATACGACTCGACACTTCCTTATAACTCTTTGCTCCCATCGTACACGTCACAGACAAATAGCAGGTAAACAGAGCCTGCGTCGTTCTCTCTGCCTCCAAACATAAAATGTGCTGTCTCACACCAGCGAATCTTGCCCCACGTTGGGTTTCAATATCTCCTATATATTTCTGCTCACTCACTCTCTCCCCCTCCCCCCACTCCAATATGACTTCAGGTATCAAATATCCCCTTTATTTTCTGTAACTAACCTCAATCAGTTTCCTTCAAGTCATCTGAGGAAAAAAAAAAAAAAAAAAAACTGGGGCAAGAAGCCTGGACGGTCATGTTTTTAAACTCCATTCTTTCAAACCCAAGTGTGATAAAAAAGGTAAATGAAAACATCAGCATTTGCAAACATACGGTCTTGATCTGCTCGCCAGTGCCATAAATTATTTATCACGTGAAATGAAGCCTTACACAGAGCTGGGGAGCTCTGGTCACCCAAGCACCAGTAAGTAACAGCGAGGTTGTGTGGTGTGTGGGACCCACCGGCTAATGCACATTCCAAGAAGCACTTACTGCTAAAAATACCCCAATGACAGCAGCATTTGAAGCTGAACCCTTCCAGGCAAATGACAGGAATTCGGTGGTGGCACAGGAAAGAGGGCCCAATGGACACCCAAGGAAGCAAAGGGCAGTCAGGAATGCTCCCCTCACACTAGCTTGTCCAGAAGCCCCTGGTGAGACTTGGGGGACACAGAGCTAGACCCTAGGACCCTGGATGAGCAGCCTGTCCCTGCTTCCTGGGGACATGCCTGTCCTAGACTACCGTGGTATTGCCATTACCTTCACGTTGCTGGGACAGAACACCCAGTCAGAAACAGCTCACGAAGGAAGGGTTTATTGCAGGTTATAGACTCCGAGAGGAAGTTTCATTGTAGTGAAGAAAGTGTGGCGTGAGCAGGAAGCCTGGGTCACATGTCCACAGCTGCAGGAAGGAAGTCAAGTCAGTTCGTTATGAACACCCACCAGGGCTGACCTAAAACACTAGTGACACACCTCCTCCAGCAAGGCTTCGCATCCCAAAAGTCCCACCAGCTGGGGACAGAGTATGAGGTTCAATCACAAACAAGTGAAGCCCTGGGGGACATTTTGCATTTAAACCACCACACTTGCTTTGGATCAAATAGGGAAGGTTGGTCCCTGGGCCTGATATGCAAGTACCTTTTATCTCTTGGCAGACAGACCCCTACCCCGGGCTGTTGAGGCCTTTTCCAGCCCTTCTGTGTCCCACAGAGTCCTTTTCCTGTGTACTCCAGTGCACTGTACAAACAAGAGTGCCCTGATCTGCAACACTCGTCACCCTGTGAGGACACCTGGGTCCTGGTGAACAGGTTGAGTCTGTGCCTTAGGAGAAAATTATGGAGACGGGAGAATGGAGTGAACACATGGTGTGGAGGTGTGGGGTCTGGCAAGGCCTAAGGGTCTCTGAGCACCTCTCTTCCCTGCAAGACACCTCTGAGGACATTACTAGCCAGTCACAATTGTTTCTTCCTTCATGTGCTGAAGGCCCATGGGGTGCTACAATGATGATCAGAATTCATATATGGAAAGCACTTTTCATAGCAACCAGCCCATCGCAGGCATCTATAAAAGCCACTTGGAAAACTCCCGCTGTGTGCTCAGGTAGGGCCACCAGCCACTGGATGTGGCCCTCAGGGAATTCATCTGCTGCTCCTGCCATGTCTGAAACGTCTGGAAGACCTCTTCCTACTTTCCTTGTTGGCAAGAACCAACAGCTCCAGGTTTGGAGTGGAGTACAGATGTACTCATTTGCTCTTAATCAAGTGTGGTATTTAAATGGGACTACTTGAATGTATGGCCCCATAGACTCAGGTGTTTTGTTAAAACTGAGCTTGCAACTTCAACCCCCAGCAGGCAGATTGCTGCTAGAGGAGGCATGTCATGGGGGCAGATCCTGGAGTCCAGCCCTAAGGTGTGTCACGGGGGGGGGGGTCTGAATTGCAGCCCAGAGTTGAGGAGGGCATTTGAGCTCTGGGGATTCATGCTTGCTGCTTGGTGGTGGTGGCTCGCAGCAGTTGTTGCTCTCTGCCTGCATGTAGGGAAGCATTCCTCTTCTTCCGCCATTGGTGGAACTTCCCCTGGATCTGTAAGCTTGAAATAAACCCGTTCCTCCCAGAAACTGTGGCTGGTTGGATGCTTGTTCCAGCAATGTGGCGCTGACTACACCGCCAAGGAAACCCCTGCAGTCAGGCCCTTGCATCCCGTGTTAACTGGGGTATAGGTGGAGGAAGGAACCATGACACAAACAAGGCCAGAATCCCACAGCCAACACTCTTCTTTGAAGGCTTCCACATCATGGGAGTCAGATTCTCAGAAACAGAGGTCTCTTGTTCTCTAGCCAGGCAGGAGTCCCTCGTTCAACAAACTTTTATGGGTCACTCTCAAAGCAGACTCCCTGGTGGCTGGTCTTAAGAGCTGTATAAAGCCGGTGTTTGTAGAAACCCAAGTATAATATTTACATCATTTACACCAGCAAAGCAAAAACAGTCTTGTTCTCTAGGCATGTGGGCAAGCATATCACCCCAAACATACCTGTATGCACCCCAATCCCCAAACATACATTTATGTAACCAGCCCCAAATATGGCATTATGCAGGGTAATAAGTCAGTCTTCTTTTAGACATCCACAGTAAGTGACATCGGGAAGCAGTGTTTGATTTCAGCAGATGCTTTACTTTTTCTGGAGTTGACCCCATGTAGTGCTACCTCCTAGCTTCAAGCCCAAGCCTTGCAAACAGCAAGCAGCCTGATGCATACATAGTACCCACAAGTCCCTTCACACTAGGCTTCCAACATCACACTGTGGCTTCAGAGTCCTGGGAGACTGGCTTGAGTACACTGGCCATCTCTCATTGTGAGAATCAAAGTCTGAGGAACTCTTGGCCTGATAAGGGAATGAATACAAAGGTAGGCCTGCTTTTCCTCTCTTCCTCGTTCTTTCTTGGGACAGTGTGATGATTAATCTTCACTGTGAACTTGACTGGATTTAGAATCACCATGGATGGACTGGAGAGATGGCTTAGTGGTTAAGGCGCTTGCCTGCAAAGCCTAAGAACTCACGTTCTAATCTCCAGGTCCCACATAGCCAGATACACAGTAACACAAGTGCACAATGCTGCACATGCTCACAAGGGGGCACACGTGTCTGGACTTTGTTTGCAGAGGCTGAAGGCCCTGGTGTGCTCATTCTCTCTCTCTCTCCCTCTTTCTCTCTCAAATAATTAATAATAATAATAATAATGCCATGTTTAGAATCACCATGGAAACATACCTCTGGGTATCTATGAGGATGTTTCCACAGAGGTTTAACAGAGGAGGGAAGACCCACCCTGAATGTGGGCAGCATTTTCCTACAGGCTGGGTTCCTGGCCTGAATAAAAAGGAGAAAGCAGGAGTGGGGTCTGGACAGATGCTCAGTGGGTAATGTGCTTGCTGAATTTGGATCCCCAGCACCCACATCAAAATGCCAAGTGTGGCAGGTCTCACGTCCAGCACTGGGGAGGCAGAGACAAGATATCCTTAGGGCTCACTGGCTAACTGGTCTAGACAAACTTGTGAGCTGTAGGTTCAGCATGAGACCCTTCCTCAAAAGAATAAGGTATAACACACAAACCACAACCCCATGGGGAATACCTGCACCCCCACTGAGGAGGGTCCCCAGCAGAATGGGGGCAGGGACAAGGGAAAAGAGGTTACTAACACATGATGTATCCATATGAAATAAGTTGTTAATAAAAAAAAAAAAAAGAAGGGCTGGAGAAAACAGCTTAGCGGTTAAGGCATTTGCCTGCAAAGTCAAAGGACCCTGGTTCAATTCCCCAGGACCCACATAAGCCAAATGCACAAGGAGGCGCATGCATCTGGAGTTCGTTTGTAGTGGCTGGAGGCCCTGGCATGCCCGTTTTCTCTCTCTCTCTCTCTCTTCCTCTATCTCCACCTCTTTCTCTATCTTAAATAAATAAATAAAATATATTAAAAAAAAGAATAAGGGGGCTGGAGAGATGGCTTAGCAGTTAAGGCGCCTGCCTGCGAAGCCTAAGAACACCCGTTCCATTTTCCAGGATCCATGTTTAGCCAGACGCAAAAGTGATGCAAGCATGCAATGTCACACATGCACACAAGGAGGCACACACGTCTGGAGTTCCTTCACAGTGGCTGAGATGCCCTGGCGTGCTCATTCTTTATCTACCTCTCTACCTCTCTGTCTCTCTCAAATTTAAAAAAAAAAAGAGTAAGGGCCAGGCATGGTGGCAGACACCTTTAATCCCAGTACTCAGGAGGCAGAGGTAGGAGGATCACTGTAAATTCGAAGCCAGCTTGAGACTACCTAGTGAATTCCAGGTCAGTCTGGGCCAGAGTGAAACCCTACCTTGAAAAAAAATTAAAAAAAAAAAGTGAGGTAAAGGCAAAGTGACTAAGGAAGAGCCCCAGTGTTGACCTCTGGCCTCCATACACATATATGAACATGCATGCACACCGTGCACACACACGCCACATATGCCAAAGAGAGAGAGAGAGGAGCGAGAAAGCAATTGAGCACACCAGCCTTCACCTCTTTCTGCTTCCTGACTGCAAATACTATGTGATCAGCCACCTCACATTCCTGCCACCATGCCTTCTTCCTCATGAGGGACGACAGACTGTAAGCCAGAAGCCCTTCCTCCCTTACGTCACCCTTGTCAGATAATTAGTCACAGCAATGTGAAAGTGACTAATGTAGGGCTGGAGAGATGGCTTAGCAGTTGAGGCTTTCACCTGCAAAGCCAAAGGACCCAGGTTCCACTCCCCAGGACCCACGTAAGTCAGATGCACAGGGGGGTGCATGCATCTGGAGTTCGTTTGCAGTGGCCAGAAGCCCTGAAACTCCCATTCTCTCTCTCTACCTGCCTATTTTTCTCTCTCTCTCAAATAAATAAATAAAATTAAAGTAATTAATGTAGCCAAGAACCTCAGAGACAAATCACAGTGCTTGAATGAGGACCGGGCAGTGGGCATCTTTCCTTCTAGGTGAGACTTGGCGGGGCCTGTGTGTTTTTCCACCCTTACATTGACTCTGCAGAGCCATGTAAATTCTTCTGCCTTCCCATCCTGGAAGGATAAGGCCCCACGGAGCTTAGGGAGGTAGCAAACAAGGAATCCAGGAACATTCTGGTTCTGTGGAGATGACACCTCACATCGCCAACCCAGAAACAGGCTACAGTGAAGAACATCCAGGAAGCTGATTAGAAAAATGTGAATTTGGCAAATGTAAAGGGCTTAGCAATAGAATCTATAGACAGAGTTTTGTTTTATGTACAGGGAATGGGCATAAATCTATGAACTATACAAGTCAACAACATTCTGAGATCGGCTTCTATTCTAAGTTGCTAGATATCCATGATGCTACCACTTTGAAGATGAAAATGGAACTGGGGGAGGGGGAGCTGGAGAGATGGCTTAGCAGTTAAGGCACTTGCCATCAAAGTCAAAGGACCCAGGTTCGATTCCCCAGTACCCACAGAAAAAGCCAGATGAGCTGGGCGTGGTGGCGCACGCCTTTAATCCCAGTACTCGGGAGGCAGAGGTAGGAGTATCGCCGTGAGTTCAAGGCCACTCTGAGACTACATAGTTAATTCCAGGTCAGCCTGGACCAGAGTGAGACCCTACCTTGCAAAAAACCAAAAAACCAAAAAAAAAAAAAAAAAAAAAAAAAAAAGCCAGATGCACAAGATGGCGTTTGTTTGCAGTGGCCGGCCCTAGCACGTCCATTCTCTCCCCCCCCTTCTCTCTCAAATAATAAATAAATAAATAATAAATAATAAATAAATAAATAATAAATAAATAAATAAAAGGTGTGTGCCACCACACCAACTCTACTCTAAAATAATAATAAAAAGAGAACCGGACACCCCTTGTTCTGCTCAGCATCTTCCATTTTCACAAACTGAATTTAACAATTCAAGCTGGTTATGGGGTACATGCCAGTAATCAGTGAGCCTAAGAGAACGAGGCAGGTGGATCTCAAGTTTGAGGCCAGCCTGAGTGACTCTTTCACTGGTAGAGTGCTTGGCTAGCCTGTGCAGAGCCCTGGGTTTGATCCCCAACACCACCAGAAAAAACAAAACAAACTTTTTTTTTCTTTTGTTTTTTCAGGGTTGGGTCTCACTCTAGCCCAGGCTGACCTAGAATTCACTATGTAGTCTCCCAAGTGCTGAGATTAAAGGTGTGTGCCACCATCCCTGGCCAAACATTTTGATGAAGAAAACTTTTCAGTTATACTGGTTCACCCTTATGTAAGACTCAGTTTGGCTGAATCGTCTCTAAATCAATGAAAATGTTCTCATTTTTTTTTCCTGAAAAGCTCAAAAGAGTCACTCAGTGTGCTCATGAAGAGGCTGTCTATCCTGCATCCAGAACTCTGTCTGTCTGCAGATACAACAGTACCCCAAGAGCCACCTGGGCTCATCCTAAAGTAGAGGTGGCTTATTTGGGGGACTTTTGTGTTCATTTTCCCTCCTCATAATAAAAATAGTCTACATTTAGAGCTGGAGAGATGGCTTAGCAGCTAAGGCGCCTGCCTCCTAAGCCTAAGAACGCTGGTTCCAATGTCCAGCGGTTCCAATCTCCAGGTCCCACGTTTAGCCATATGCAAAGTGAGGCAAGGACGCAATGCTGCACTTGACCACAAGGGGGCGCACACATCTGGATTTCGTTCACAGCAGCTGAGAGACTGCTGGTGCACCCATTTCTGTCTTCCTCTCCCTCTCTATCTCTCCAAAAATAAATAAAAAATAATTTAAAAAATTAAAAAAAAATAGTCTACATTTAGCTGAGATTGTAAAAATTATGAAAGAGCAAGAAATAGAAAATAATTAAAACAATTTATCCTGTCAGGTAAAAGGAAAGTTGACACCAAAAAAGAATTTGTTTCTGTTTTAGACGTGGGTGTGTGCTGATGGTGTTTAAACATGTGTGTGTGCTGAAGGGGAGGCTTACGTCCCAAAGACCTCAAATAAGAACAAGCAAGAGAAATGCATGCTATGTCACTTGTGGCATGGCCACAAGTCTGCTAACAGCAGCTGCCTCTCTCAGTGTCCTAGAGTACCAATTCATCTGTGTCACACTGCCCATGGTCTTGACCTGTCTAAAGGCAGCTCCAGAGGGATGAGGCCTCATGAGCTTAAGAATGCACTAAGCAAGGAGCCAGTCACAAGGAAGGAAGGTGGGTAACTCCTTGTCTCTGCATCGGTGAGCCTTTGCCATGCGCATCTTGAAGGACTTCACAGGACTCAGTGATCTCCGTCCACTCTCTCTGGGCAGCTTTGCTCATTCTGGGCTTCCATCATCATCTACAGCCCATGGACAAGCCCCACAGAGGCACCTGCCCTACACCTACTTGTGCCCCTCTAGGGAAACACATCTGCACACGCCCCACTGGGACACTCAGCCTCTAAGGGCACATGCAGGGAATAGAACGCCATCCGGACTACATCCACATTTCAGTAGATGGGGCTGGACACAGGACTTCTGGTGGGCTGCTTTCACAGGAGAGCTGGGAAACAGGATTTCTTAACTGGTTTCTTATTACATATTTCTAAGCCTGAAAAGAATACAGATGAAAAGAAAATGAAAGTTGAAGGTCCTTCTGTCCATTGCTTGCTTGTCTCAAATCCCTGAGCTTTTTTTTTTTTTTTTTTTTTTTTTTTTTTTTTTTTTTGCGAGGTAGGGTCTCACACTGGTCCAGGCTGACCTGGAATTAACTATGTAGTCTCAGGGTGGCCTCGAACTCTTGGCGATCCTCCTACCTCTGCCTCCCGAGTGCTGGGATTAAAGGCGTGCGCCACCACGCTCGGCTATCCCTGAGCTTTTTTATGAGAGAGAGAATTGGCATGCCAGAACCTCTAGCCACTGCAATTTAACTCCAGACGCACATGCCACCTTGTGCACATGTGCAACCTTGCACACTTGTGTCACCTTGTGCATCTGGCTTATGTGGGATGTGAAGAGGCGAACATAGGTTCTTAGACTTTGCAGGCAAGGGTCTTAACCACTAAGCCATCTCTCCGGCCCTCAAATCCCTAATCTTATGCCTCAAACGTGAACATGTGTGTGTGTGTGTGTGTGTGTGCGCGCGCGCACGTGCATGCATGTGTATGTGTACCTTTTGTCTGTATAATATTCTGTAACTTGCTTTTTCTATTAATAAAATGTCTTGGGGGGCTGGAAAGATGGCTTAGTGGTTAAACGCTTGCCTGTGAAGCCTAAGGATCCCGGTTCCAGGCTCGATTTTCCAGGACCCACGTAAGCCAGATGCATAAGGGGGCGCATGCATCTGGAGTTCGTTTGCAGTGGCTAGAGGCCCTGGCGCACCCATTCTCTCTCTCTCTCTCTCTCTCTACCTGCCTTTTTCTGTATCTCTCTCTCAAATTAATAAATAAATAAAGATAAAATATTTTTTAAAAAAATGTCTTGGGCAAAATCTATGTTTAGATCTACATTTTTTCTAAAATCAATGAATTGAATTTCATTCTACATCCATGTCATAATTTTTTTATCTAGTCTTCTTGCAATAGTTACTCATGTTGGATTCATATTTTATTATGAAAATACTAATCTCTGTGCTCACTTGAGGATAAAATCTTATGTAAAATCTCCAAGATTGGGATTTTTAAATTTTGGTTCATCTTGTTGAACCAGCCTACACTCCTACCAGCAGCGGGTTAGCGCATCTGAATCCCATTAGGCTTTCACTGCAGGAGGTCTGAGTTAATAGGCCAAACACCATTCAATTGTATTTTTATTGATATTTCTCTAACTCACTGTGACATTGATTAGCTGGCCTTTTTTTTTTTTTTTTTTGAACTGCTTGTTCAGAGTTTCTTTTGTATCAGTTAATTCGCCTCTTGTCATGTGCTGCAAGTGATTTTACATTTTACTTAAGTTTTTTGTGATTGAATTTAGTAATCCTTTTTCTATGTGATTTTTTTTTTTTTGGTGGGGGGAAGGGTTTACCTTATCCTTAAATGGCTTCTCCAGTTCAAAATAACATATCCTCTTTTCTCCTGACATTCTTAGGGTTCTTGTAAATCTTGTGTCAATTGGGCCTGATTGTCCCAGATGAATTATTGACCAGCCAAGCTCATTCTCCGTGGATTTCTTTTTCTTTCTTTGTGCTTCTGGCCACATGTGGGTAGTGAGGTATTGAACCCAGACTGTCAGACTTTTATAATCAAATGCCTTACACACTGAGCCATCTCTCCAGCCCCCAACTATTATTATTATTTTATTGATTTACTTATTTGTAAAGAGAGAGAGAGAGAGAGAGAAATGGGTACACCAGGTTCTCGTGCCACTGCAACCAAACACCAGATGCATGCACCACTCTGCATCTGGCTTTAGGTGTATACTGGGGAATCGAACCTGGGGCCATTAGGCCTGGCAAGCAAGGGCCCTTAATCACTGAGCCATCTCCAGCCTCACCTCCCGCCCTCCACCATCACCAAGCTCTTCCTGACAGGTTGCTGGTTAGTAGCTGTCCCTGACATCTGTGCTGCCATAAAGCAGTCTGGGTCTCTGTAGACTTTCTGTCAGAATTTTGCTAACAGTTGCCTTGGTAGCTCAGTTTGTGACTTGCTGAGGGTGTCCTGAGCTGATGTTGGAGGACAGATGAGATATCAAATCTGTCTAGGAAAAAAAGCAGAGAGAGCACCCAGTCCTGGGTCCTGCAGGCCCCAGGAATGAAGTTTTACTAGCCCAGGGGGTGTGCCCAGCCAGCAGGGTCACCTGTAGAGAAGGCATGTCCAGGGTGAAGATCTGCTTCCTCCTTACCTGGGGCTGCCTGCTCTGCCTCTGCACCTCACAGCTCACCTTTGAGATAACCACCAGAGCTCAACCAGCTGTGTGGGACCCTGCCTTATTCCCAACGTAATTGTACTCAAATACATCATGTCATTAGTCTAGAAGAAAGAAAAAACAAATCAGATTGTGTGTTTTCTCAACGTGCTATTGTTGGGGCCCTCCCTCTGCCCCTTCTGTCATTGGCTCTTTCTCTCTCTCTCTCTTTTTTTTTTTTTTGAGGTAGAGTCTCCCTCTAGCCCAGGCTAACCTGGAATTCACTATGTAGTCTCAGGCTGGCCTCAAACTCATTGCAGACTCCTACCTCTGCCTCTGAGTCTGGGATTAAAGGTGTGCGCCACCACGCCCGGCCAGTCTCTCCTGATGCTCCTCTCCATCTTCCAGTTTGAACCCCCTGTTCTCTCATTCCCAGGTACTTTGGGGAGCACTTGAGGTGCCCACAGAGTTTCTGAGGAGTGCTGGGTTGAACTCAGGTCTGAGCGCATCGCAGGGTGGGTGAGCTGGAGCTCAACGTCCCAATAACCGATTGAGAGCCAGTGCTCTGTGCACGCGTGAGAGACATGCGTCTACTCCCTCCAGATATGGCAAACAACAGACCAAAGCACGATTGCACCACAACCAGTTGATTTTAATTGTATTTATTTATTTGAGAGTGAGAGAGAGAATGGGCATGCCAGGGCCTGCAGCCATTGCAAACGAACTCCAGAAGGATGCACCTTGTGCATCTGGCTTACGTGGGTCCTGGGGAACCGGGAATCAAACTGAGGTCCTTTGGCTTTGCAGGCAAACATCTTAACTGCTAAGCCATGTCTCCAGCCCCAAGTTTTGATGAACCAATGAGTTTATTGAGGTTCCTTATAGGAGCACGGATGACTCAAAGGCAGCTGCATCACTGGAAAGCCCACCCCAGTGCAGGTGACAACGCATGGCAGCTGAATCTCTTGCTCACTCAACACATGCAGACAGCTCAGCTGGTAGGAGATCCTCCCCACAGGGAGTTGCTCATCCTTTCTGCAACCTCTTGAAGCTTTTGTTTGTTTGTTTTTCGAGGTAGGGTCTCACTCTAGACCAGACTGACCTGGAATTCACTATGTAGTCTCAGAGTGGCCTGGAACTCACAGTGTTCCTCCTATCTTGGCCTTACCAGTGCTGGGGTTAAAGGCATGTGCCACCATACCCAGGAGAGACAGAGAGAGAGAGAAATAGAAAAGGCTCACCGACTCCAGCTATTGCAAATGCAAGACGCATGGCTCGCCTTGTGCATCTGGCATTACATGGGTACTGAGGAATCAAACTTGGGTCATTAGGCTTTGTAGGCAAGTGCCTTAACAGGCTGAGCCATCTCTCCAGCCCCTTGCAAGCTTTTACGTTTCAACTTTCCCCGAGTTGTTGATCTCCTGAGTCCCCTGAACCTTCCTACTTCCTCCAGGAGGGAGTATTTCAATTCAGAGAAAATTGCAATACAACACTGGTGTGATGGTTTAAATCAGATTTCCCCCCATAAATTATGTGTTCGGAATGCTTGGTCCCCAGATAATGACAATTCCTGTGGTGGAAGCTTGCAGGAGGAGATGTGTTGTTGGGGGCAGACTTTTTGGGTGTGATAGCCAGCTCCCCCTTGCCAGAGTTTGGCTCACTCTCCTGCTGATGCCCAGCCTCTACTCATACCATGCTGTTCTCTGCCCTCACGGAGCTTCCCCTCAAGACTGTAAGCCAGAGTAAAGCCTTCCTCTCATCAGCTGCATTTGAACAGCAGCTTGACCAGCAAAAGAGCCGGTAACTACAATCGGTCAGAGTCTGTCCCCAAAAGTCGTTTACTGCTATTACCTTGGGGAGCGGTCATGTGACTTTGTAAGTTTCTGCTCTCCTGGACTTGACCTCCTGAGGCTCCTGAGCCTCCCTTTTCCGTCCAACTGGGAATATTTCACTTCGGATGAATTTGCTGACAACATTAGACTCTAATCTTTCCCACAGGGGCGTCCCAAATCCCCTTTAATTCTAATAGAATTTCAGATCTTTGTTTTATGACGCAGAATGTTGGTCTTCCAGATTCATAAGTTTCCTCTCTCTCTCTCTCTCTCTCCCTCTCTCTATCTCTCTCTCTCTCTCTCTGTGGTGTATGGGGCAGGTGCACTTGTGCCATGGCACACATATGGGCTCAGAAGATAGCTTCACGTGTTGATCTTAACCTGTCATCTTGTTTGAGGCAGGCTCTCTATAGTTAGCTGCCGCATTTGCCCAGCTAGCTGGCCCACAGCTTCTGGAAGACTCTGCTATCTCTGACCTCCATCTTGCTATGGGGTATTAGGATTACAGACACCAGCTATAGCATCCGGCATTTTTATGTATGTTCTGGGGATCTGAACTCAGGTCATCATCCTTGCGTGGCAAGTATTTCACGCACTGAGTGATTTCCCCAAAAGTTCTCTCTTTCTGTTATAAAGCAGGTTCTCTCGAGCCAGGTTGACCTGGAGCTCACTCTGTAGTCCCATTCTGGCCTCGAACTCATAGCTCTCCTCCTACATCAGTCTCCTGAGGGTTGGGATTAAAGATGTGAGCCACCATGCCCAGCTGTTCTCTGTGTCTTAAAGGAGAATTTTATCAGACAGCTGGAAAAGAAGCTAGCCCCCAGGGAATCTGACATCAGGAAGAAATTGTATTTTTATTTTGGTGATGGGCAGAGAATAAGTGGATGCTCCATACATAGCCAACATCATTGAATGACATTCTTCATCTGTGTTAGCGTCGCTACACACATACACGCATACTAGATAACCAAGGTCAGAAATTCCTGTAGGTGATTTTTTTTTTTTTTTTTTTTTTTTTTTGGTGCTTGTACTATTTTGTTGTTTTGAATCTCAAGAACTTGAATGGTTTGCAGCTTCTTTGCTTTTTATTTCGCTAAATTTACTTTCTCATTTTCCCAGTCAAACTTGATAAGCATCTTGGATAGCACAGGATGCATTATTCATCGAGCTGGTAAAAGGAAGAAATTTTAAGTTAGCCATTTTCTCTAGGATTTCTACTTAGAGTACAAATTTCCTTGTGGTCTAAATGCTGACGAGGTGTGCTCATGAATAAGACATGAATATCAAGGAGGATACTTTGCAGCCATTCTCATATTCACTTTTGCTCCTCTGATCCTCTTTCCATAAAAGCCGAGCTGCTCCTGTCCACCCTGTCAAGTCCCAGGTTGGAGCAGACAGACAGGAACGCTTGACAGTTAGAGGCTGCGTGATCTTGACCCTCAAAGCTGATGTCTTCTAAATGGATTTGCTTAAGGTGTTGCATGGCAAGATGCCAATCATTGTTCTAATTTTTCTGCGGGCTTTTATATGTTTAGCAAGTGTTAACATCAGGACTGCCTGATGTGCTGTGTAGCAGTTTACACAGAGACTCTGACTGTCTCTAAGCATCTCATAACCTTTAGTACTCAAGACAGGCCAGTGGAGAGAGGGTCAATTTTATCATCCCAGCCTTCTCTTCCAGCACATCGCCTCTGCCTCCAGGTTTTGGGGAACGTAGCTTTCTGAGCTTCTGCTTCCTGTGAGGTAGGAAATTAGCACATGGTTCCTCTCCCGTGATCTCACACCCCTCCCTCCTGAGAGACCCCAAGTGGCTCTGTAGTGCTTCCTGTGCCTGCCCAACACACTTTGGGTACTTTGAATTCTGTGCTCACCTGGTTATTGAATCCCACAGTCTTCTGATTTGCTGGGCAGGTACCTGTTCTGGCTGTGCCCCAGACAGTCTACACAGAAGCTCTGGTGCAGCTGAGTGTTGTTCATGCCCTTGATCTGGTCCAACTCTGAGTCCCAAACCTCTGCAACCTCCAGCAGAGACAAGCAAGAGGAGCCCCACCCCTGGGCATTAGGTGACAGGAGAAAAGGAAAAGCTACAGTTCCATGTAGAGAGGACAGAGAGCTGGTCATGAACTTCAGGGAAATCAAGGCTCTTGGTGGGAACAGTGAGTGTGCTCAGCCACCAGTTCAGTGGTCCCTTTGGTTCTGACACAGGACAGAACTCTTTGTCCAGAAGATGGAGCCTTGGAGACCCACTCTACTAATGTGTATGCTCAAATGGGCTCACGGCCCCCTGGGAGGCTATGGCGCTGTGTGTAAGTGTAAATTTCCTCTGTGTCCCTCCCTGGCTGCTCAGAGCTGGACAGAAGGAGATGTTACCGGCCTTGCTCTTTCCTTTACAGGTGGAGTACCAGTGGCCAGGGAGGGTGAAGTCGCCAAGCAGGGACTTGGCCAGCCCCAGCAGTAAGGAGAGCTTTTATCCAGCCTGAGAGTGGAGAAGATGGTTCCCTAGCAACAGCGTTCCTCCGAGACATTTTCTCCCCTACTGCCTCCCCTCCCCGCCCAGAATTAGAGATGGAACCTAGGGCTTCAGGAAGGCTATGCAAGAGCTCTACCATGGAGATAGATTCCTTGCCCCCATTTTACCTTAAAAATATTTTTAGGGGCTGGAGAGATGGTTTAGTGGTTAAGCGCTTGCCTGTGAAGCCTAAGGACCCCAGTTCGAGGTTCAATTCTCCAGGACCCGCATAAGCCAGATGCACAAGGTGGCGCATGTGTCTGGAGTTCGTTTGCAGTGGCTGGAGGCCCTGGTGTGCCCATTCTCTCCCTCTCTCTCTCTCTCTCTCTGTCTCTAATAAGTAAATAAATAAAAATTAAAAAAATATTTTTAAAAAATATTTTATTTATTTATTAGAGACAGAGAGAAAGGAGAATGGGTGTGCCAGGGCCTCCAGCCACTGCAAACAAACTCCAGACATATGCACCACCTTGTGCATCTGGCTTACGTGGGACCTGGAGAATCAAACTGGGACCTTAGGCTTCACATGCAAGTGCCTTACCTACTAAGCCATCTCTCCAGTCCTTTACTTTTAATTTTAAGACAAGGTTTCTCACTAAGTTGCCCAGGTAGGTCTTGAACTTGGCAATCCTCCTGCCTCAGCTCTTCAAGTATCTAGGATTACAGGTCTGTACTAGCAGGCCCATCTCACCTTGGGCACATTCATCTGCAGTTTTTAATCTGTTAAGAACCCTTTCCATAGTCTCAGGATGGGATGGGTGAGGGGTGGAGCCTGTTGCCATGGAGAGGCACACTGAGGTAGGTAGTCACAGGTATTGGTAGGGCTTTGGCTAATGGGCACCGATGATGTAAGTAGAGATGGTTGTCATGACACCAGGGGGAGGCAGGGGCTTGGGGCAGGTGTGGTGGGGAGGGAGGATCATGGGAGAATACACTTGTGAGGGAATCATTGGAAGTTTCTGTCTGACAGGGAGTGCGCAGACTCTCTCTGTAGATGTAACTGTTTCTCTGGTGAGCGTGATGCTGGGTGCATGGATGGGGAGGCACCTGTGCAGAGGGTGGCTATGGTCTCTCCACAAGGAAGAGAACAGGACAAGCAAGTGCCGCTGGAGCACCTGGATTGCAGGTAGAAAGCAGCAATGCCTGCCCACATGTCTCATTCCATGGTGAGGCCCGAGAGGACCTGGAGAAATGTCCAGTCCACATCAAAAATTAATTTCGGTTATGTGGAAGAGGCAATGTCTCTGTGCATAATGACCCAACTTGTGGATCTAACAATTTTTCCACCCCCCCTCTTCTCCGAATTTCCCTGAGCCATGTTGGGTTCGTTTTAGATCTACTTCAGTGATGAGGTCTTGGGAGCCTCTGTGTCTCTGGATCTCTGGTTTAGTAGGAGTTGAGCGTTCTCTGTGTCGCTCTCCTTCAGCCTTGTGCTGCCTCTTCCCCATAACTGATGGCTACCCCACAATGCACGGCCCACATTCCCCAATGAGGAGGGTCCTTTCAGAGGGGGGAGGACAGGGAAGAGGCTATCGAAGGCACCAACATGAATATATTCACATTATGAGCATAACTAATAAAATAAATAATAAATAAATAAATTCATTTCAGTAGCAAATCAGAGGCATTGCACGGTAGTGAGGACCCCCACCTCCATCCTTACAGAGGGAAGGGAGCACTTCCAGACCACACCAGCGACACTTCACCTACAGAGTGCAGGAACTTGACGGTTCCGTGGGTGAGAGAAGTTCTCACCTTGGATGAGGACAATGAGGCAGTCTCCTGTACCCATAGCCTGCACTGTGCTTCAGTCCCTAACTCACGGGAAATCCCTCCCCTCAGAAACCCAACGCAGTAGCTCTTGAGGCGGCGCTAACAAGCCCCAAGCCTTAGTGAGCAGAACCAGATGCTTTGCGCCTCACGAGCACTGCGCGCGCACCTCTGTACTCCAGTGCCTAACCCAGCCCTGGCCTTGGGTGGATGCTGGAGAAATGCACCCTAAGTGGAAGGATCATAAGCTGTTGCATTCCTTAGTCTCCTGGCCTGATGTAAACTGAATTCTGTATTCCAGTGTGTTAAAGTCCCATGCAACATGGAGAACCAAAACTTAATATTTCGATTACTTAAGGCCTGAAATTTATGCAGGTAAGAGTAAGAGCAGAGTTTTTTTTTTAATATAAATTTTTTATTTCTATTATTCTGATTTTATATTCATAGTATTGGTTCCATTGTCCTCCTCCCCGTCCTCCCACTTTCAAAGGGACCCTCATCAATGGGGAATGTGGGTCATGCATTGTGAGGTTAGTCAAGAGTTCTGGAGGGTAGGCCCCAGTCTCTGTGCTTAATGCCCCAACTTGTGACTCTAACAATCTTTCCGCCCCCTCTTCCGCGAGTTTCCCTGAGCCACATTGGGGTCATTTTAGTTCTGCTTCAGTGATGAGGTTTTGGGAGCCTCTGTGTCTCTGGATATCTGGCTTAGTTGGAGTTGGATGTTCTCTGTGTTTATCTCCTTCAGCCTTTTTCTGGTGTCGTGATTGCCATGAACGCTGAACTCTTGCCCTTCCCCTGTGTTGTTCTATGGTTTCAGCTGGGGCCCTGGGGAGGTGTGGTTAGCTGATCCTCCCTTCAGGTTCATTGTCCACCTGAAAAAGATAAGCAAATTCTCCAACGGACAGAGAAGTTAGTACTAGATAGAATGGATGACCATCTATGTTTTGGAGGGGAACAGCACAGTTTTTTAAAAATATTTTTTATTGACAACTTCTATACTTACAATCAACCATGATATTTCCTTCCCCTCCCCCCATTTCCCCCTTACAATGCAACTGTCCACACAGCGGCTCAACCAGCCCAGTTAACACTGCCATGTCTGGCTTTGCTTCTTGGGGGTCCTGATAGTCACCTTCACCCATCACCCCTTGCCCACGAACCTTTACCCCATTCCCATGCTCCTTGATTCATCCAAGTCATGTGAGAAGACTCTCAGGTGTGCCAAGGCCCCAGTGTCTTTTATTGAGCGTGCTGTGTCCCCAGGAAGTCCCTGAAATGGATCCAGTCTCTGAGTCCCTGCTCTTAGTGGAGGTAGAGCTGCCTTGAGGCCTTGAGCCTCCCCCACCTAGGGAATGAGAAAGCTGCTTACATCTTTGTCCCACACGAGGAAACAAAACAAAAACATGGCGTGAATAAGCAGAGCCTTCCTGTTGGCAAAGCCCTCTAGTGAGATCATTTTCACTGGCTCAGCTGAGCAATTTGAAACGCAATCAGGCATTGAAGAATTAAGTACACGGGAGACACACTAGAGAGACAAGGCCTCTGCCTGGTGTTCTGGGACTCCTCCCTCAAGACAGGGCTGGTATGTCTTGGGGCATCTGCTCTGGAGGTCCAAGGGCTGCCCACGGTGATATTCTGGTGGGGTGTAGGATGGGGCCACTTCTCCACAGACAGGAACTGTGGGAGTAGGACCAGCATTTCTGGGTTTGGCACCTGTGGCACCTTCTGATCAAGGGAGGAGACTCAGCATTACTGTGGCCAAGGGCCCGAGAGCCAGGCTCCCCTCACTGGCACTAAAACTCCAACTGGTAGCTCAAGATCCCATCAAATCAGCTACGCCCAGGAATCCACCCGTGCTCCAGCTGGCGGAAAGGACACTTTCAGCCCCTTTCCGGGGTCATCCAGGGGGTGAGGGGCACACAGAGGGCAAAGCTGCCTTGATGTTTGAGTTGCTTCCCAGAGAGTGAAGGTGTGGTGTTCTGGCCGGCTTCCTATGACATGTAGACAGACACACAAAGGTGGCTCTCCTTTCTCCCCAGGACAGCACCCTGCTGAACAGTGCAAGCACCAGCTGGGGTTTGAGCTGCAAGCCCCTTTCTAGGCTGTCTTTGGTGCTGAGGAGTAAACAGCACATTCAAATGCCCAGGTGGGCAAATCAATTATTAAACAGCTTGGCACAGTGGCTGCAATATTGCCGGCATGTTTCCCTTCAGATCTTTCTGGAGTTTGCTTTCAATATTTAATCCAGCTCAAAAGGGGAGGTCATTAGGAAATGGATATTCCAGGCTCCACAAGCTGTGGTTTGTGTTATGTGGTCACCCAACAGAGGTCGGACATCCTGGGTGCCGTGCTGGGGTTTGACCGGCTCTAATTGAACCAGGCCTGCTCCTATAGGAAAGGTTAACAAGGAGACATGTCTCACTTGCTAGGGTTAACTAAGGGCCATTTTCTCCTTTAAAAAAGGAAATAAGGACAAAAATACTTGCTGCTTAAAGCTTTTGAAACATTTTGCCACATGGCTTGAGAGAGCTTGCCTCTTCTGGGGCCAGGCCTCTGCTTTATGGAGGGGGATGGAGGACAGCCAAGGATAAAGAGAGACAGAGGAGGTCATGTGAACTTCCCACGTGGCCACTTCCAACAATTGTTCACAATAATGACATCGAAATGTTTGTGCAGGCCTAGAGAGATGGCTTAGCAGTTAAGCACTTGCCTGTGAAGCCTAAGGACCCCAGTTCGAGGCTCGATTCTCCAGGACCCACATAAGCAGATGCACAAGGCAGCGCATGCATCTGGAGTTCGTTTGCAATGGCTGGGGCCCTGGTGTACCCATTCTCTCTCTCTCTCTCTATCTTCCTCTTTCTCTCTCTGTCTGTCACTTTCAAATAAATTTTTAATTGTTTTTTTTTTTTTTTTTTTTTTTTTTTTTGGTTTTGCAAGGTAGGGTCTCACTCTTGCGCAGGCTGACCTGGAATTCCCTATGTAGTCTCAGGGTGGCCTCGAACTCTCGGCGATCCTCCTACCTCTGTCTCCCGAGTGCTGGGATTAAAGGCATGCGCCACCACGCCCGGCCTTCAAATAAATTTTTTTTTTTTTTTGTTTTTTTGGTAGGGTCTCACTCTGGCCCAGGCTGACCTGGAGTTAACTAGGTAGTCTCAGGGTGGCCTTGAACTCACGGCGATTCTCCTACCTCTGCCTCCCGAGTGCTGGGATTAAAGGCATGCGCCACCACGCCCGGCTCAAATAAGTTTTTTAAAAAATGTTTGTGCCTCTGAGATATCAAGCTGGAGGTGAGCCGGAAGCCTTCTCCCTGTTGACTAGCTGCCACGATGCTAGAAAGACCTGTGCAGCCTATCATGGGGAGAAAAGTCACCGGTGGTCTAAGAGTGGCTCCTGCAAGTTCTGTGTGTGGCCAGCCAGGTCAAATTTTCCAAATGGTGCAATGGTGGCATGTCTGGTATGGGGGAAACCAACTGCTCTCTGATTAGATTTGAAGCCTACTTCTCTGGAGAGAGTTCCTGCCTGGTACTGAAAAACCTATGGTTGGGGAGGTCATAAGCCTTAGCAGAGAAACTGCTACTGTTGTGTGGGTAAATGGATATACTGTTGCCATCAAACCGCCCTCGAAGTATGTATGGCACAATACAGGCCTGGTCCTAGCCAGACCGCATGGCAAAAGACAACAGGAAGTGGCTTCTGTAAAAGTGGCGTTTTGCGCAGGCTTGATGTGACAACAGTTACAGCCCCATGCTCGCGAGAAGCCTACTACGAGATGTCCTGTCCAGAGACAAGCTGTCATTGGTCACCAAAAGGGGACCGCCCCATACAAGGATTAACAGCCCCTTAAAACCCATGTACACTTCCTGAATAAACGAGTTTGTGGATTCTCGCTTCCACTTTCACCCAACTCCCGGAGTCTGTGTCGTGACTCCGCGCTGCTCACCCCAATTCGGCAGAGACCCTATCGTCCCTCCTGAGCTGGCCTTGGGGGGGACCCCAACAGAAGTACTTAAGTTAATGCCCGCATATTAATGCCATTCTCTCTTTGGTTAGAGAAGCTCCTCTTTCCAGATGGTGGTGACCACTTGGGCGACCCAGAACTCATTGTTGCAGTCAGGTTTGCATTGCTGGCAGAAATCACCTGACCAAGAGCAGCTTTGGGGGGGGGGGAAGGGTTTATTTTGGCTTATAGACTCAAGGGGAAGCTCCATCATGGCAGGGGAAAATGATAGCATGAGCAGAGGGTGGACATCACCCTCTGGCCAACATCTGGTGGACAACAGGAACAGGAGAGTGTGCCAAACACTGGCAAGGGGACACTGGCTATAAAACCAATAAGTCCACCCCCAACAATACTCTGCCTCCAGGAGGCTTTAATTTCCAATTGCCATCAGCTGGGGAGACTAGCATTCAGACTACCTAAGTGTGTGGGGGACACCTGAATCAAAGCACCACATTCACTAAAGTGCTGAGAAGAACTGACAGTGGAGTGTTCAGCACTAACTGAGACGACGTTTCTATCACCCCTCCCCCCAAGGCTCAGGGACCATTGCAGAAGACTTGAAAGAAAGAATGTAAGAACCAAAGGAAGGGGAGGAGTGCTGTGTAATACTGTCTTCTAGACACAAAGTGGCCAATGGTATTCATGACTCACAGTGGCTCACAGTGCCTACACAAGCCCTTCATCATAGGGGGAAATAATGAAATCAAAACAGAGGGACCAAGCCAGGTGTGGTGGCACACTCCTTTAATCCCAGCACTTGGGAGGCAGAGGTAGGTGGATCTCTATGAGTTCGAGGCCACCCTGAGACTACATAATGAATTCCAGGTCAGCCTGGACTAGAGCAAGACCCTACCTCGGAAAAAAAAAAAGAGGGACCCAGTTGGAAAGAAGAGGGGATTCTGTGGAGGGGGGATAGGGAATGGGAAAGAGAGGTGGTGGGAGGAGACTATTATCATGGTACATTTTCTCTATGTATGGAGATTGTCAATAAAAAGTTAGTTAAAATGCCTGGGCCTGCTTCAAATATGCACATTGAACAGCTTTCTCAAGTGTTCCTCCGGAGCGCACACCTCCTCCTAGGACATCTCCATGCAGAGCCAGTGTCCTGCTTTGACACTTTTGAGAGGGCGCCATGACTTATCACTCAGACCTCCTGTGCTGGTTCCCTGGGGCCCTTAACAGAGGCCCACAGACAGAGAGTTTAAGCAACAAACGTTTATTAAATAACAGGTCTGGAGGCTGATGCTCAAAAGCAAGTCGCAAAAGAAAAGGCTGCCTTTCTGAAGGTACAAAGCAGACGTTTTCTCAGTCCTTTCAGCTTCTGGTAGCTGCTGCCCATCCTTGGCATTCTTAGCTTGTGGGCATAGTGCTCCAGCCTCTGCCTCCTGGTAGGTACGATTAAGAAGTAAAGTATTCTGCCAGGCGTGCTGGCGCATGCGCGCCTTTAATCCCAGCATGCGGGAGGCAGAGGTAGGAGGATCGCCGTGAGTTCAAGGCCACCCTGAGACTACATAGGGAATTCCAGGTCAGCCTGCGCAAGAGTGAGACCTACCTCAAAAAACAAAACAAAGGAAAAGAGGAAAAGAAGTCTGGTCTGAGAAAGGAACTGGGATTGACTGGCCCTTTTAGAAGTGAAGCTGTGTGTGTGTGGCGGGGGGCGGGTGGTATTAGCACCATGACATAGGCAGCATGATGGGATCCTGAAGCCAAAGAGCAGTGCTTTAATTCTGAAGAACAAAGCGAGATAATTATTGTTATCGGTTTTTGGGGTACGTCTGGGCATACACTGTGCGAGAGAAGACATGGAGGCAATGGACCAGAGAGGGAGATGAAGCAGGACCTTGATCCTCCCAGGTCTCTAATGGAGAGGGGCTGTTCGGTTCCTGCTTGCGCTTGGGGAGGGGACTTGAGGGAGGCAGGAAGACAGGTAAGAAAGCAACGTTATAATTCAAGAGTGCTTCAGCCCAGCAATAGCCCACACGTGTGTTCTAACACCTCAGCCTCTGTGTGGACATCTTGCCCTTGACAATGACCTCATGTGACCTCATCCTGACCATGACATCTGCAGAGACCACAGCCATGGGTTCTGGGTGGACAGGACTTCGGACTGGGGGCACCGTCTCACTCTGTACCTGGTCTTTCCCGTGTAAAGCCAGGGTCATGATCACAGTGATTCTGCAGGGGGGTCAGGGTCCTGGACTGTGCTTGGATAAGCTGAAGGCCTTTCTCTGGGGCATCACTGGAGGTGCAAGGGGCCGGGAGATGCTGAGAGGAGATGGAAACTCCACCCAGATTGCTTTGGCCATAGCTGGTGAGATCTGTTCCCCCTTGTAGCTTCACCCTGAGCTGACTGGCAAGGAGGGAGCTGCTGGGGTCTGGAACATTGGCACCTGCCACACACATGCTCAGGGTGTGGGGCCTGATTGGCAGCTGTTCCTGGCCACTGGAGAGGGATCAAGGCTCTAGTCCTTAGTCACGCCTTCTAGGCTGTGCACACTTAATAGGATTATGTTTGCTAGGTTTAGATAGGATTACCTCTTAAATGAAGACCATGCTTATATAATGAAAGGCAAATCCAGATTGTCAGAAAGGTCACTGTAGTATTTAGATAACTTGTTAAATTGTGACTGGCAACGCTCTGTGTAAAATTCCTAAACAAGACACATGAGGGGGCATTGAGAATCTGTGAATAAAGTCTCATCACATCTCAAGAGCGAGTCACATTGTCAATGATGGGAATTGTGGGAAAGCCTCTGACTTGGGAAGTGGCTGATCTGTCACTTAAGCTCCATGGCTTTCAAGTTCATGTGAACCTTCCTCTCTTAGTTGTCTTAAAGGCCTAGAGTCAGTCAGAAAGAATGAGGAAGAAGAAACAGCAAAAGAAAGATCTCTGTTAGGGAAGAAATGTTCTGGAATGTTCCTTTTCATCTGAAGACAAAGTGGGTCTTGTGTTTATTAATGTGTCATACCTCTGGCCACAGAAGAAATTTTTGGTGGGATAAGGGAGGTCACACTTGTTTAGATAAGGCTAGGTGTGGGGGTGGAGGGATAACTTGAGTTCCAACTTCTGTAAACAGATAAATGTCCTGACTTTTCTCACAAGGAAAAAAAAAAGAACTTTAATTAAAAAAAAAAAAGTGTATTCTTATAGTGAACCCTAGAAGTGAGTGCCAAGAAAATACTTCTGGTTCACAGAAGTACAGGGAAGAAAGCAGGAGCAGACATTCAGGCAAGACCAGAATGCTAGATGCTAGATAGACTGCAGGAGACAGGGCCTGTCTCTCCAAATGCCAACTCAGCGAAAACAAGGAAGAGAGAAGGTCAGGAGAAGTCTAGATGTGAAGAGCCCCAGAGATGGGAAAATCTGGCCTTGGCTGCATTCTATAAGGAAGAGCCCTGGTGAGCAGAGATGGAGTTGTCTGAGCTTGGACAGGACAGAAGGTGGTGTGAGGGACCTGCTTCTTTGCTGCTGAGGGGTGACGATGAGCGTGGCCTGCACAGAGACTTTTGTTTGCTGTGCTGAGGCTGTCTGCGGTGAAGTGCACGGTGTCAATGCGAAACGGACCTGACACACGTAGCAAATGGATGAGGTTAGGCGGTGGGCTGTTTTTCCAACCTTCTCCGAGTTTGAGACTGCGGATGATAAAACATCTAGGAAAGAAAATCGTCAGCAGATGACTTGACCAGGAAGCGGCTCCTACCTTCCTGCACTGTGTGTCACTGCAGGAGCAGTCAGCCTGCCTGGGGCTCCGAGGGCTATGCCTCCTGAATGCAGGTCCTGGACATGGCCATTTAGTGACAGTACTCGGGCATGTGGGGACTGTAGGGGAGTCACCTACCAGCCATGTAGCAGGCAGGAGGCACATGTCTGTAAAAATGAGAGCAGGAAGGAGGCATGGGCAGGCAGCATCACACACCTGGTATAGAGAGGGAGGCAGGCAGCTTTAAGAACCTGCATTTTCCAGAGAACAAAGGCTGACCTGACTTCTTATCTCCTGCCTAGTTCCCTAGACCTGTTTTTCCAAACCTGAGCCCCTCCCGGGAGGGAGGTCTTTTTCTAGAATTCAAAGTGAAACCTGACCTTGTGGGTGGTCAAGCTTAGACCCCAGAATTTGGTGTCACAGCCAGCCTCTTCCTGAGCCAGCCTCTAGCCCAGACCAATCAGCTGTCTGGCTTACCTGCGCCAGAAGGTGAACTCCACACAATAAGGTTATAAATAGATGCAGGAGAGGGCCACACCTCTCTCTGGGCTGCCTGACCACTCATGAACCTCCAAGTTCTGATGAATTTCCCCTCGCCTTACTGTAACTACCCCTAACCCCGACCCTCAGTTCCCACGTGGGCTCTCTGCCTTCTCCTGCCCTCCACATGGCAGGAGCTCTTTTTACTTTCTTTCCTTTCCTCTCAAACTTTCTTTTTATGGTTTTTCCAGGCCCGCTGCGTGGGTTCTCAGACCACATGGGTATATTCATTTTCCTTCCCTTGATTCCGTACTTCCCTCAATAAACATAGTAATTTAATAATTACCCTTCTCAGACTTACTTTATTCAATTCTTTGGTTAAAGTAGACGTGAACATAGGGTTTGGGGTTCAAGAACTTTCCTGAACTCCTAGCACCCCATTACACTATGGTGCAGAAAGGATGCAAAGAGGGGTGTGCCATGCCTGAAGGACATTTTGATGGAACACGGTGACTGCTGAGCACAGGATCGCACAGATGGGTGGACGTGCATGAAACACTGATTGCGTAGCTGGGCAGGGGGGTGTGTGGGTGCTCACTGAACAATTCTTTCCACGTCTTGGCTTGTGCTGAAAAGTTGAGGGGTGGTCATGGATATGAAAACAGTGAAAAACTGAGGGAACCAAGGCAGCCTATTCTAGGGTTCCTGACCACCATGTGCCAGTGCCTCTCACAGGATTTACCTCAAAGCTCATGCTGCCCAAACATAAGAAACCTCCGTGGAAACCAATATGTCACTTGATCAAACACCCCTGTCTGCCATGTGACAGGGCCCAGGGCAGGGGTAGCACGGGTCCCTGGCTACTCAATGTGGGATGCATCTGCTGTGCTAGGCTCCAGGTCTCCTTATAGAAGCAGCCACGGAGGCTTTGTGTGACCCTGCCTCTCCTGCATGTGACCCCAAGGCCTTCGTATCAGCAGCTGTCGTCAGACTCCACAGTGGCATCCTTTGGATGGCCCACAGATGCTGCACTACCCACCTTCCCCCCTTAGAGTCGTGTCTTTCACCTTCAGGTGTGCCCCACGCTCCTCTCCGAATACAGTTTATTGAGCGGCACAGGAAACTGTTCCCGAGTTTGAACGTCTTCTGGTTTCACTTCTATTTTAATCCTTGATCCATGTTTCCTCTGATGGCGCAAGGCACTTCCCGTCCTCTCGTGAATCCTCTCAGCGTGGTGGGCGCAGAGGCCACAGAGGACAATGGACACCTGGGACAGGCTTGAGTGACTTGTGTGTGGTCACTAGGACATGAGATGGAGGACAGGAAGGTGTTAGTCAACATCTAAAGTCACTTCTTAGAGTCTTTATCTTCTGATTCCTCTTTTTGAAACCCAGGAGATGGATGGAAACATGCCATGCTGAAACACAGAGCTGTATCACTTTGACGTTCCGAGTGGTTTCTGTGGTCGTGGTCACCCCCAAACCTTACAGGCACTACAGGCACTACGGGGTAGCACTCGTGATCAAGGCAGTGCCCTTGACGAGTGCCATGGGACCCTGGCCCTTTTCTCATACAGTCTTTTGCTTCCTGGCTGTGAAGTGAGCAGCTTTGCTCCACCACACACTCCATCTTACCATAGGTCCAAACCAGAACCATGAACCAAATTAATCGTTTCTTCTTTATAAATCAATTATCACCAGCATTTAGTTACAGTGATAGAAAGTTATCAGGGCTGGAGAGATGGCTTAGCAGTTAATATGCTTGCGTGCAAAGCCAAAGGACCCAGGTTCAATTCCCCAGTATCCACGCATAGCAGACAGCTTCTGGTTCACTGAGATGAACTTCCAGACCAGGCACAGTTTTAGAGGAAGGGATATTTATTGAAGCTTACAGATCCAGGGGATGTTCCATAATGGCAGAAGAAGCTGGCCTGCTCTTACAGGACCAGGCAAGAGAGAGAGAAAGCCAAAGGCCTCACAGCACAGCACAGCACAGCACAGCACAGCACACCTCAGAAACTCCAGCTAGGCATGCTTTGCATATCTTTAGATTGAAATCTCAAACCCACCACCACACCTTAAGATCCGCCCAGCCCAGTGACACTGCCTCCAGCCAGGTGGCTGCAGTTGCAAACTGCAAACTAATAAAACACTGAATATATTGGGGGGGCATCTATTCAAATACCACACCACATAAGCCAGGTGCACAAAATGGTGTATACATCTGGAGGCTGTTTGCAGTGGCTACAGTCCCTGGCATACCCATTCTCTATATCTGCCTCTCTCTCAAATAAATAAATGTATGTTTTTTTTTTTTTAAAGGAAGCTACCAACATGGTGACAATCCCGCAGCAAAGTCCTGGATTGCTTGGATCTTGAACATTTTATTTTTTGCCTCAAGCTTCTGGAGTTTGTTTGCAGTGCTAAGAGGCCCTGGCACATCCATGCTTGCTCTCTCTCTCAAACAAACAAATAAAATTAATTAATTAATTAAGGGCTGGGGGGGTTGCTCAGTGGTTAAAGGTGCTTGCTTGCAAAGACTGCCAACTTAAATTCACTTCCTCAGCCCCACAGAAAGCCAGAGGCAGAAAGTGGCAAGCGGTGCAAGCATCTGGCATTTGCAGTGGCAGAGACCCTGGTGCACCTGTGGACACATGCAGAGACCCTGGTGCACCTGCGGACACATGCAGAGACCCTGGTGCACCTGCGGACACATGCAGAGACCCTGGTGCACCTGTACACACATGCAGAGACCCTGGTGCACCTGAGGACACATGCAGAGACCCTGGCGCACCTGCGGACACATGCAGAGACCCTGGCGCACCTGTACACACATGCAGAGACCCTGGTGCACCTGTACACACATGCAGAGACCCTGGTGCACCTGTACACACATGCAGAGACCCTGGTGCACCTGCAGACACATGCAGAGACCCTGGTGCACCTGCGGACACATGCAGAGACCCTGGTGCACCTGCGGACACATGAAGAGACCCTGGCGCACCTGTGGACACATGCAGAGACCCTGGTGCACCTGTACACACATGCAGAGACCCTGGTGCACCTGCGGACACATGCAGAGACCCTGGTGCACCTGCGTGACATGCAGAGACCCTGACGCACCTGTACACACATGCAGAGCACCTGCGGACCATGAAGAGACATTTGTGCACACATGCAGAAGAGACCCTGGTGCACCTGTACCACATGCAGACCCTGGCGCACAGCAGAGACCCTGGTGCACCTGCGTGGCAGAGACCCTGGTACACCTGCGGACACATGCAGAGACCCTGGTGCACCTGCGGACACATGAAGAGACCCTGGCGCACCTGAGGACACATGCAGAGACCCTGGCGCACCTGCGGTGGACACATGCAGAGACCTTGGCGCACCTGCGACACATGCAGAGACCCTGGCGCACCTGCAGACACATGCAGAGACCCTGGCGCACCTGTACACATGCAGAGACCCTGATGCACCTGACACACATGCAGACGCACCTGGCAGAGACCCTGATGCACCTGCGGACACACATGCAGAGACCCTGGCGCACCCTGGCGCACATGCAGAGACCCTGGCACCTGCGGACACATGAAGAGACCCTGGCGCACCTGCGGACACATGCAGAGACCCTGGCGCACCTGCGTGGCGCACCTGCGTGGACACATGCAGAGACCCTGGTGCACCTGTACACACATGCAGAGACCTGCGGGACACATGCAGAGACCCTGGCGCACCTGTGGACACATGCAGAGACCCTGGCGCACCTGTGGACACATGCAGAGACCCTGGCGCACCTGAGGACACATGCAGAGACCTGTACACACATGCAGAGACCCTGGCGCACCTGCGGTTACATGCAGAGACCCAGGCACACCTGTACACACATGCAGAGACGCTGGCGCACCTGGACACAT
The DNA here is from genome assembly GCA_036365145.1 of Orientallactaga sibirica. Lineage (NCBI taxonomy): Eukaryota > Metazoa > Chordata > Mammalia > Rodentia > Dipodidae > Orientallactaga > Orientallactaga sibirica. Next base: position 18,365,310 of record JAEOAD010000041.1, on the reverse strand, counting down.
GCAGAGACCCTTTGTACACACATGCAGAGACCCTGGCGCACCTGTACACACATGCAGAGACCATGCAGAGACCCTGGCGCACCTGTGGACACATGCAGAGACCCTGGCGCACCTGTGGACACATGCAGAGACCCTGGCGCACCTGTACACACATGCAGAGACCCTGGCGCACCTGTACACACATGCAGAGACCCTGGCGCACCTGTACTGGCAGAGACCCTGCGCACCTGTACACCTGTACACACCTGCACACATGCAGAGACCCTGGCGCACCTGTATGCAGAGACCCTGGCGCACCTGTACAGCAGAGACCCTGGCGCACCTGCAGACACATGCAGAGACCCTGGCGCACCTGTGGACACATGCAGAGACCTGGTGCACCTGTACACACATGCAGAGACCCTGGTGCACCTGCGGTGCATGCAGAGACCCTGGCGCACCTGCGCACCTGTACCTGTACACATGCAGAGACCTGGCGCACCTGAGGACACATGCAGAGACCCTGGTGCACCTGTACACACATGCAGAGACCCTGGTGCACCTGAGGACACATGCAGAGACCCTGGTGCACCTGTGCAGAGACCCTGGCGCACCTGAGGACACATGCAGAGACCCTGGCGCACCTGTGGGCAGAGACATGCACCTGAGACCACATGCAGAGACCTGGGCGCACCTGTGCAGAGACCCTGGCGCACCTGCGGACACATGAAGAGACCCTGGCGCACCTGCGGACACATGCAGAGACCCTGGCGCACCTGCGGACACATGCAGAGACCCTGGCGCACCTGCGGACACATGCAGAGACCCTGGCACACCTGTACACACATGCAGAGACCCTGGTGCACCAGTACACACATGCAGAGACCCTGGTGCACCTGCGGACACATGCAGAGACCCTGGCGCACCTGCGGACACATGCAGAGACCCTGGCGCACCTGTACACACATGCAGAGACCCTGGCGCACCTGAGGACACATGCAGAGACCCAGGCACACCTGTACACACATGCAGAGACCCTGGCGCACCTGCGGACACATGCAGAGACCCAGGCACACCTGTACACACATGCAGAGACGCTGGCGCACCTGCGGACGCATGCAGAGACCCTGGCGCACCTGCGGACACATGCAGAGACCCTGGCGCACCTGCGGACACATGCAGAGACCCTGGCGCACCTGTACCACATGCAGAGACATGCAGAGACCCTGGCGCACCTGTACACACATGCAGAGACCCTGGTGCACCTGTACACACATGCAGAGACCTGGTGCACCTGGACACATGCAGAGACCCTGGCGCACCTGTACACACATGCAGAGACCCTGGCGCACCTGAGGACACATGCAGAGACCCTGGTGCACCTGCGGACACATGCAGAGACCCTGGCGCACCTGTACACACATGCAGAGACCCTGGCACACCTGCGGACACATGCAGAGACCCTGGCGCACCTGCGGACACATGCAGAGACCCTGGCGCACCTGTACACACATGCAGAGACCCTGGCGCACCTGCGGACACATGCAGAGACCCTGGCGCACCTGTGGACACATGCAGAGACCCTGGCGCACCTGTGGACACATGCAGAGACCCTGGTGCACCTGTACACACATGCAGAGACCCTGGTGCACCTGCGGACACATGCAGAGACCCTGGCGCACCTGCGGACACATGCAGAGACCCTGGCGCACCTGTACACACATGCAGAGACCCTGGCGCACCTGAGGACACATGCAGAGACCCTGGTGCACCTGTACACACATGCAGAGACCCTGGTGCACCTGAGGACACATGCAGAGACCTGGTGCACCTGTACACACATGCAGAGACCCTGAGGACACATGCAGAGACCCTGCGCACCTGTGCAGAGACCTGATGCACCTGCACACATGCAGAGACCCTGGCGCACCTGGGACACATGCAGAGACCCTGGCGCACCTGCGGACACATGCAGAGACCCTGGCGCACCTGTGGACACATGCAGAGACCCTGGCGCACCTGTACACACATGCAGAGACCCTGGCGCACCTGTGGACACATGCAGAGACCCTGGCGCACCTGTACACACATGCAGAGACCCTGGTGCACCTGTACACACATGCAGAGACCCTGGTGCACCTGCGGACACATGCAGAGACCCTGGCGCACCTGTACACACATGCAGAGACCCGCACCTGAGGACACATGCAGAGACCTGTACACACATGCAGAGACCCTGGCGCACCTGTACACCTGTACACATGCAGAGACCCTGGCGCACCTGCAGAGACCCTGGCGTACCTGCACATGCAGACCCTGGCGCACCTGCGGTTTATGCAGAGACCCTGGCGCACCTGTGGACACATGCAGAGACCCTGCACCTGTACACACATGCAGAGACCCTGGCGCACCTGGCGCACCAGAGACCCTGGCGCACCTGTACACACATGCAGAGACCCTGGTGCACCTGTACACACATGCAGAGACCCTGGTGCACCTGTGGACACATGCAGAGACCCTGGCGCACCTGCGGACACATGCAGAGACCCTGGCGCACCTGTACACATGCATGCACCTGGCGCACCTGAGGACACATGCAGAGACCCTGGTGCACCTGTGCAGAGACCCGCACCTGTACACACATGCAGAGACCCTGGCGCACCTGCGGACACATGCAGAGACCCTGGCGCACCTGCGGACACATGCAGAGACCCTGGCGCACCTGTACACACATGCAGAGACCCTGGCCCTGGCATGCAGAGACCTGGCGCACCTGTGGACACATGCAGAGACCCTGGCGCACCTGTGGACACATGCAGAGACCCTGGTGCACCTGTACACACATGCAGAGACCCTGGTGCACCTGACACATGCAGAGACCCTGGCGCACCTGCCTGCAGAGACCCTGGCGCACCTGTACACACATGCAGAGACCCTGGCGCACCTGAGGACACATGCAGAGACCCTGGTGCACCTGCGGACACATGCAGAGACCCTGGCGCACCTGTACACACATGCAGAGACCTGGCGCACCTGTACACACATGCAGAGACCCGCACCTGGGTGAAGAGACCCTGGCGCACCTGTACACACATGCAGAGACCCTGGCGCACCTGTACACACATGCAGAGACCCTGGCGCACCTGTACACACATGCAGAGACCCGCACCTGTGGACATATGCAGAGACCCTGGTGCACCTGTACACATGCAGAGACCCTGGTGCACCTGTTTACATGAAGAGACCCTGGCACCTGCAGCAGAGACCCTGGAGCATTTGTACACACATGCAGAGACCCTGGCGCACCTGTACACACATGCAGAGACCCTGGCGCACCTGTACACACATGCAGAGACCCTGGCGCACCTGTACACACATGCAGAGACCCTGGTGCACCTGTACACACATGCAGAGACCCTGGCGCACCTGCGGACACATGCAGAGACCCTGGCGCACCTGTGGACACATGCAGAGACCCTGGTGCACCTGTACACACATGCAGAGACCCTGGCGCACCTGTACACACATGCAGAGACCCTGGCGCACCTGCAGACACATGCAGAGACCCTGGCGCACCTGTGGACACATGCAGAGACCCTGGCGCACCTGTACACACATGCAGAGACCCTGGCACACCTGTACACACATGCACACACACATGTGCAGATAAACAAATATATTTTAAAAATTCAGTAAGGAATTTTTTTTCCAAGATAGGGTCTCACTCTAGCTCAGGCTGATCTGAAATTCACTCTGTAGTCTCAGGGTGGCCTTGAACTCATGGCGATCCTCCTACCTCTGCCTCCCAAGTGCTGGGATTAAAGGTGTGCGCCACCACGCCCGGCTAAGGAAGATTTTTTGAACCAGCTTTTTTACATGATTTATTTATTCATTCCTCCATCCATTTGCAGATTTGTTTATTTTATCTGTTCTCATGTGCCCCCATCCAACTATTGTTCTCCAGATGTGTAAGCTAGTCTGACCATTACCCTTGGTGGACAGAACCCTCTTGTCATTGGCCCATGCACAGTATGAGCTGCTAGTTATTTTAAACAGTAGATTGAGCATTTATAAATTTACCACCACAAACAGAAGTGAGGGACATAACCTCCTTTAACTACATGATTCCATCCTATCTCAGCTGCCATCCAGGTCGCTGCTTCTTCTCTTCTCCAGGTGACAACGCAGTGGTTATTCTCTTGCTTACGCTTGTAAATGGTTTGACACTTGTACATATTCCTAACCGATGCATGTGGGGGTCTGGTATATTTAATCCCTTTAAGTGGTATTGCATTTTCTATGCAATGTTAGGTTTTCTTTCTCACTTATTAAGTTGCTAAGTTAAATTGCTGTCCCATCAAGCATTATTTTGTTCACTATATAACAGCCTGTTATATGGACAGGCTCCAGGAACTGTGAGATGACTAAGGCTTTATCTACTTGCAAGCCAGCCTGCCACAGTTTCTTAGAAGCTAGTGGGAGTCCCAGAGCCCTGGGTCATAGGCCTCAGACTGTATTGTTTTCATGGCACAGTAGGTAGCATGGCCTTTGGCTTCAATGTCCCCAAGTCCCTCAGGGATGTGGATAGGCTGGGTGGAAGTCTGCACACGTATACCCTGCAGTCTTGGAGACCTGAGCTTTGGATCTTTTATGATAGGCAGGGAGCCAGGCCACCTTTTAGCTCCGGGCACCATCTCTGTCGTTCAACACTATTTACTATGTACACATTTTGGAAAGATCTGTTTAGAATAAAAGGATAGCTAGTGCCTGGCTTACAAGAATGCAGAAATATGAGGACCCTGTGGGGAGTTCTTTCTCAATGTACCCCAGGGTCATCCAAGCTTGTACTAAAGCCAATGGGATCAGAAACAGCCATAACCTTGTTAATCCATTTATAGCTCAAGGGAATTAATTTATCTGAGTTTTAACAGCTCACGAGTTAACTGAGGTAAGCTTTGACCTGGGCAACAGGAAAGGAGCAGGGCTCTAGGCTTCCAAATTGCAGGATGAAGGCACAGATGGGTGACAGCTGATGGGCTTCGCTTCACTTAATGCTCTCCCATGGGCGGCGTTGTCCTGAGTGACCATGGCCATGTAAGGGATGGAGGCCATTGCCCACTCACGTGGCCACACAGTCAAGAAGCAATTAATTGATCTGATAGCATTTTTATGTTGTGCGGACTCAGCAAACAAGTGGGAACCAGCAAGAGGGACTCTGGTTCTGAGAAAGAGAATGGCTGGCACAGCTGGGATAGAGCTGGGCTTGCACCAGCATGGAGATGCCAGCTGTGCCTGTTAAACTCTCCCCGTGAAAGTTCTCTCTTCATTGAACTGAGTGCTTCACCTCTGGGCTGGCTGAAGAAGCAGATGCCCCTCTACAGGAGCCCCTTGAGGAAAGAGATGGGCTGTTTCTCCCTGGCACAGTGGCTCTTGGAGGTGGTGTTTGGAATTTTGCAGGGAACCACCACACAGGGATGGTGGGATTGACGTGGGGCACTGCACCCGGGTCGTGGGGTTGATGCTTCTGCCCCACACTGCAGGACAGAGGTCTAGAGCTCAGCTACGCCCCCGGGTCCCTGGCACTGGTCTGGGCAGCTTGTCGCAAAGACACCAGTCATTCCCCAAGCAAGATCAGCAGCCCTTGAGAGAGGTTCTTGTGAGGCTTGCTTTGAAAGCCCCTCGGGTGAGGACTGCAGCTGCGGGGTAAAGAAGCGACTCCCTTGCTCTCTCATTCTTTCTAAAACCATAAAAATAAAAACACAGGGCTGAAGGGATGACTTAGAGGTTAAGGCACTTGTCTACAAAGCCAAAGGACCCAGGTTTGCTTCCCCAGGGCCTATGTAAGCCAGATGCACAAGATGGCACATGTGTCTGGAATTCATTTGCAGTGGCTAGAAGCCCTGGTGGGCCCATTCTCTCTCCCTCTCTGTTCTGATTCTCTCTCTCAAATAAATAAATAAATGAAACAGTTGGAGAGATAGCTTAGTGGTTAAGGTGCTTGCCTGTGAAGCCTAAGGACCAATGTTCTACTCTTCAGATCCCATGTAAGCCAGATGCACAAAGGTGAGGCAAGCACAAGGTCACACATGTGCACTAGGTGGCACAAGCATCTGGAATTCGATTGCAGTGGCTGAGGCCCTGGAGTGCCAATTCTCTGTCTCTCGCTCGCTATTTCTTAAAAAAATAAAATAAAGCCAGGCGTGGTGGTGCACGCCTTTAATCCCAGCACTCTGGAGCAGAGGTAGGAGGATCGCTGTGAGTTCGAGGCCATCCTGAGACTACATAGTGAATTCCAGGTCAGCCTGAGTTAGAGTGAGACCCTACCTCGAAATACAAACAAAAATAATAAAATAAAATAAAATAAAAAAGAAACACAGATCTGGCTATTCCTCAGGTCAGCACAGGTCATCAAGCCACCTGTGGCAGGGGATGGCTACAACAAAGATGAAGTATGGGGGCCTTCAGGGAGCCAGCCACGGACCAGAGGGCACTACCCACCAATAGCTACAGTCAGCTCAGTTCACATACCTGAAAATTAATAGTTGAATGAAGCTAAATGGATAATAGAGTAAAAAGTGTCTAGATAGAGGGATAGACAAACATAATGTGAAAAGGTAGGACAAAAAAGTCTTCCTCAGTGAAGAAGTCTCTGGCTCAGGCTCCTCATTTCAGTGCTGAGCAAACACCAAGTCCACCATCCTACAGAGTGAACACCAGTCTGTGCAGCTCTGAGCCGCTGGGCTGGCAGGGACAGGAGGCCCACCATGAGATGGTGTGCGCTGCGCCAAGGAAGTTTAGCCAAAGCTCCCAGAACTATCCTGGGAGCGGGGCGCTGAGGCTCCTCAGGGTCCTATCTCGAGCCTTTCCAGATGTCAAGGCAGGAAGAAGAAAAGCCAGGGTCACAGCCCATCCCTGGCTCTGCTCCTCCTTCCTGCACCATGGCCTCTTCCTGCGACATCCCGCCATGCCTCCGTTGCTCCATGGCTGACAAAAGGAACGGGTGCCTCTTGTTGACTGCTCTTCCGCCAGCCCATCCTCACACCTCCACCATCTTCTCGAGGCAAAGCTGCTCACTGAGTGAGTCCTGCAAGGAGCACCCCTCAGCTCAGGGGTGAACCTGTGCAGCTCTCACCTGCTGTGGCCAGCTCAATGCTAGCTGCTTCAGAATGGCAACAGCTCTGAGCTGCTAGGTGAGGCCTCAGGAGGGGGCACCTGGGAGATACAGCAGTGGGCTTTAGCCTCCCAGTGTCTCCCAAAGGAACGGGGAGCCATGGGAGATATTGACAGGGCTCAGAGAACTGGCACACGGCAGTGATTGACATGACTATATACCAGCCTGTGTCACACAGGGCACTGCATGTCACTGTCTAAGTGTGTGGAAGCAGGGCACCAACTGTGAGGTGCAGACAGCAAGGGCTGTTGGCAAAGCCAGTGACCCAGGTTGCTGTGAGTGCATACCCAACCCATGCCCACCCCATACCAGCTGTGGGTTCCCCGGACTTTCCTCTGTCACACAAGATTCAGTGACTCCACATCTGGTGGGACTGTCCGAGGAAGTGGGCTTTTGGAGCAGCATCTGGTTCTATCTCCATCCTGCCCGGGACTCACAGTGTGTCCATGAGGGGTTCACTCAGTCCCAAAGGTGCTGGGGGGAACTGCAGAACCGAGGTGCTCTCTGTCTGCACTCCCCTGGGGTGGAGAGCCAGAGTCAGAGCAGAGAGACATGAGGAGCGGGGTGGGGTCTGTAATCACCGAGTGACCCTCCCCCCAGTGCCTGTGGCACCTGAGACAGCGTCTCCTCCCACAGCCCAAGCTTCCCTGGTGGGGGAGAGCGTGCTGACAGCTGGCTTCCTCTGCACTCCATCATCTCCAGATCACAGGGAGACCCAGATTTTCCAGCTCTGCACTGGCAGCTTGGCTCATTTGCATAAGTAATTGCGAACCCTTGCACGGAGCTTGACAGGAGCAGCTAGCATAGTAGACAGGAGAGGGTCCTGCCTGCTGGTGGAGAAGACAGGAAGAGGACCGGTTTGGAAGAACAGGAATTTAAATGCTAAACGAAGACCCACAACAAGACCTGCTCTGTGGTGCTGCTCTTTTCACCATAGAAGTGTGAGAGCAGACTAGACTCTGGGACCCTCCAGAAGTGAGCAACTGGTGCCGCCTACATCACGTCTCCTTTCAAGGGCTCTCTCCTGCACGGTCTTGCTGTAACGTTCCATCACGCCTGCCAGGTCTACAGGTTTTCCTCTGAAGATCTTTAAATTCTATATTAAGTATTTACTTTTTTTACTTGAAAGAAGAGAGAGAGAGAGAAAATGGGCATGCCAGGGCCTCTTGCTACAATAAACAAACTCCAGATGCACACATCATCTTTGTGCATCTGGCTTTACATAGGTACCAGGGGAATCAAATCCAGGCCATCAGGCTTTGTAAACAAGCACTTTTAACTGCTGAGTCATCTCCTCAGCCCCAAATTCTGTATTAACTGGGTCTAGCCTAGACTTCAGGTAGCCTGAAATAACTAAAATGTCCCCTGCACATTTTCTGAATGCCTCCCTCTTGCGACCACCTGCAGTTCTGCCTGGCTCTTCCTGATCAGCAAGGTGCTGCTCTGCACCCCTCGTGTCATGAGCCCAGGTGGCGACAGGACACAGAGAGCACAGTGCAAGGCCCACCTCCGTCCCCCCCCCCCCGTATTTCTCTGTGACACTTGGTACATCTTGGCGAAGGTAGGACACCGCTGGGTCTTGCCTTTTCTCAGACTGGGGTTGGGGAATTTGGGGTCCCTGCAACCTATTTTCTTTCCCTCCCTACTCTGTCCACCAAGACAGAAAAGGGAGGCAGGAGAATGGATGTGAAGGCCATGAGATGAGTCCTGTGATTTGAGGCCAGGTTTCTGTGGTTCCGGGATGGGAACTGAGAGGAGATGTTTGGCAAGGAGTGAAGGAAGAGGCAGGCAGGATAGTGCCACATAGGGTGGCCTCTGGAGCGGGTGGGCCCGTCCCACAGCTGGCTCATGTTGTCCCTAAATCCCCGAGGCCTGTGACGACAGTCCTCACCCTCTCTCAGCTCCGGTTGCAGTGTTACAAATGCGTTTGTTACGGTCAAGGTAAGCATTCTGTCATTGTCATCAAAGGCAGAGGGAAGCTGAGGAGCCTGAAGCAAGGCAGGGGCCTAGAATAGATCCTGCGCTGGAGGAGGAAGTGCAAAATACAATCAAGTATGCCAGGGGACAGGGAGAAAGCGGAATGCAGACAGTAGATGAGATGAAAACACTGTGTCAATGGTAAATTTACTGAAATTGATAGCCGTGCTGTGGTTTTATTAGTGAATATCTGAGGTCTGGGGAAAGACATGAAATGTTGAGAAGGCAAATGTTTAGAGGGTCAGTGAAGTGCGCAGAGGACCCTGGTGCACAGTTTACTGTCAGTCTGGGGAAATTCACTTGAGAAAGAAAATAAAGAGCAGAGTGGAGAGGCCACAGGGGACTCGGGTGAGGGTATTTGGGCATTCTTGCTTTTTTCTTTCAAGTCTTTTTTTTGGGGGGGTGGGTAGGGTCTCACTCTAGCCCAGGCTGACCTGGAATTCACTCTGTTGTCTCAGGTTGGCATTGAACTCACGGTGATCCTCCTACCCCTGCCTCCCAAGTGCTGGGATTAAAGGTGTGCGCCACCACGCCCAGCTTTCTTTCAAGTCTTCTATGACTTCTATAAGTTTCCATATAACAAAGTTTGCAGTTCTTGGACTGACTGGGGCTTGTCAGTTTCCCCATCCTCTTTTGGAGACATGCCGCGCATGGAATTTCTCCTTCCAGGTTTTATGATTCACGATTCTTTCTCCCTTTCTTTCTTTCTTTCTCTCTCTCTCTCTCTCTTTCTTTCTTTCTTTCTTTCTTTCTTTCTTTCTTTCTTTCTTTCTTTCTTTCTTTCTTTCTTTCTTTTTTTTGGAGACAGGGTCTTATTTTGTAATCAAGGCTGGCCTTGAAATTATGATGCTCCTGCCTCAGCCTCCCTGTGCTGGGATCATTGGCGAGTACCACCACACTTGGTTTAGGATGATCTCATTTGCAAAGCTAGTTGGAGATCTGAGACAATGAAATATTGTGTATTTGGTTTCTGAGCCTGGTTCCTGACCCAGCACAGAGCTATACTCGTGGGAATCTCCTGGGCGACAGAGCATACTTTCTATAGTCGTGCAGTTATATCATTTGCCTGCTGAAGCACGTCATAGCTGCTTCATGACTTGTCTGCAGATACTACACTGGGGCACTGATGACAGACCAAAACAACCATGGGGGAGGGGTTAGGCTAAACCACTGAAGTTTCTCCCTCAGCAATTTTTAACCACATATATATCCTTAGGGAAGGGCAAGGCCTAGGAAAGTCCCTTGTGCCACCTCCCCCAGTCTTATGAGGGTCTCTCACAGCCTCTGATTTCAAGATGGAAGCAGCCAGCCAGGCGTGGTGGTGCACGCCTTTAATCCCAGCACTCAGGGAGGCAGAGGTAGGAGGATCACCATGAGTTTGAGGCCACCCTGAGACTACAGAGTGAATTCCAGGTCAGCCTGGGCTAGAGTGAGACCCTACCTTGAAAAACTGAAAAATGAAAAAACAAAACAAAACAAAAAAGATGGCAGCAGCCCTGCCCTGCCCAGGGGACAGAGTTCCATAGCAGGGTGGTTATAAGATTGTTACTGGCGAGCCCGACAACCTGAGCCAGGATGATGTAGACAGACATGGAGGATACTCAAAATGCACCAAAGCAGAAATCCAGAAGCTGCTGGGAGCTCAACACTAAAGCCGAATTAAAGCACACCCAACAAATCTCGGGTAATTTTGCAGAAGAGAGGGCAGAAAGAACAGAAGAGCTGCAGGGTGGTGGGGAATATCCAGAGGCTTCCCCCCCATCACTCGACCAATGACTGACCGTTCTCACAACTCCTAACCCACAACCCCACGGTGAGTACCAGCAATCCCACTAAGGGGGGCATCAGTGGAATGGGGCAGAGAAGAGGGGAATGATGGTACCAACACTTGGTGTATCCATACAAAGTTTCCACTTAATAAAAAATGATAGAAAAATAAAGTTGCTATAATGATCAGTGTGGTCTTTTGTGTAGCTATCGTTTTTGGCTTGATTGGCCAAGTCCCTATGAGCGGTTGTTGGGTCAAAAAGGCAAGGCTACTTTTAGCTTTGTAAGAAGCGATCAAGCTGTCTTCCAAAGTGACTGCGCCCGTTTGCATTCCCTCCAGCAGTGACGGAACGCTTCTATTCCTCCATTCCCAGCAATCAGTTGTCTCCTTGGGTTTCTGCCATTCTGTGTAGCTTTGTCTTGCTGATGGTTTTAATTTGTAATTTCCCAGTAAGACATGACATCCAGCATCCTTCCGTGCTAACTTGCCATCTGTGTTTCTTATTCGATGATGTGGTGACTGTGAGGGGCAGCGCCAGTCCCTCATGTGTCTGTCCTCCTCCCTCTACTTCCTCCTTAACTTCATACCTTGGGTCTATTTTTCCTAAAAACATACAGCCACTATAATTTGGAGTTATCTTTTTCCTGGCAAACTTTATTTTTTAAAAAATATATTTATCAATCTGGGCGTGGTGGTGCATGCCTTTCAACCCAGCACTTGGGAGGCAGAGGTAGGAGGATCACCATGAGTTCGAGGCCACCCTGAGACTACAGAGTGAATTCCAGGTCAGCCTGGGCTAGAGTAGACCCTACCTTGAAAAATCAAAAAAAAAAAAATTTATATATATACAAGGGAGCAAGTGGGGGGGGTGGAGAATGAGTGCACCAGAGCCTCTTGCTGTTGCAAATGAATTCCAGATGCATGTGCCACTTTGGGAACTGGGAAATGGAAGCCAGCCTGGCAGATTTTGTAAACAAGCACTTTTAACTGCTGAGCCATCTCCCTAGCCACAATCTTTATTTTTCACTTGGCATGGTTAGCTAGTTTACATTCAGAGTACTGAGATGTTATTGGGCTTAAAGCTCCCAATTTAAGAGCTGGGTGTGGTTGTGCATGCCTTTAGTCTAGCACCTGGGTGATGCAGGTAGGAGGGTCATGAGTTTGAAGCCAGCCTGGGCTACATGAGACCTTATTTCAAAACTAATCTACTAATTTACTCTTTATTACTTCTCATATTTCTTTTTTTCAAAATTTTTATTTATTTGAAAGAGAGAGAGAGAGAGAAGTAGATAGAATGGGCATACCTCAAGCCACCGCTAGTGAACTCCAAATGCATGCGCCTTGTGCATCTGTCTGTACGTGGGTACTGAGGAACTGAACCTGGGTCCTTCGGCTTTCCAGGCAAGCACCTTAACCACTAAGCCATCTTCTCCAGCTTCATACTTCTTTATTGTTATTGGCTTTTGAGATAGGGCCTCACTATGTAGCCCCGGTTAGCCTGGAACTTGCTATACACACACACAAGGCTGGACTTGAACTTGTGGCAATTCTCTTCCCTCTGCCTCCTGAGGGCTGGGACAAGTGGTGTGTGCCAGCACGCCTGGCTTTATACTTGGGATTGACTTCCACATCATTCCAGTAGCTGTACTTTTTTTTTTTTTTTTTTTTACTATTACTTTAGTGTTTACCGTGAAGCCCTTGGAACGCACCCCCAACTCACAAAACTCCAATGTGGATGAGCCCTGCTGCCCATCCCAGGTGTACAAGGACTTCACAATGCCCCTTCCTGGCCTGACCTAGGAGACATTATTTTCAGGAATTTTAACTTTCTGTATTTTTAAAAGTTAACAGCAGGCTGGAGAGATGGCTTAGTGGTCAAGGCGCTTACCTGCGAAACCTAAGGACCCATGTTCGACTCTGCAGATCCCATGTGAGCCAGACACACAAAGGTGAGGCAAGCACAAGGTCTCAAATGCCCGCTAGGTGGCACAAGCATCTGGAGTTTGAGTGCAATAGCTGAAGCCCTGGCGGGCTAGTTCTCTCTCTCTCTCTTTTGCTATCTTTTTTGCTATTTTATACAAAATCATCCTTAGTTGAGTTTCCCACTTCCTGTTTCCGTGATTCCCTCACCTCCAATGTGTCTGTGGCTCCCCACCCTTTAGTATTTACTTCCTTTTGTGGTTTTTTTTTAATTTTTAAAATTATTTTATTTATTTTTTGGAGAGAGACACAGAGAGAGAGAGACAGAGAGGGAGAGGGAGACAGAGATGGGCGCGCCAGCAGTCTCTCAGCTGCTGTGAATGAAATCCAGATGTGTGCGCCCCCTTGTGGCCAAGTGCGCCATTGGGCCCTTGCGTCACTTTGCATCTGGCTAAACGTGGGACCTGGAGATTGGAACCAGCGTTCTTAGGCTTAGGAGGCAGGCGCCTTAACCGCTAAGCCATCTCTCCAGCCCCCGTTTGTGGTTTTTAAAGTTTTAAAAACATTTTTATTGGGCTGGAGAGATGGCTTAGTGGTTAAGGCATTTGCCTGCAAAACCAAAGGATCCCAGTTCAACTCTCCAGGACCCATGTAAGCCACATGCACAGGGTGGTGGATGCATCCGGAGTTCATTTGCAGTGGGTGGAGGCCCTGGTGTGCCCATTCTCTCTCTCCTTGCCTCTTTCTCAAATAAATAAAATATACTTAAAAACATTTTTATCTATGTGTTTATGAGAAAAAGAGAGAGAGAGAGAGAGAGAGACTGAGAATGGGCCAGGGCTTCTTGCTGCTGCAAATTCCAGATGCATGCACCACTTTGTGCATATGGCTTTATGTGGGTCCTGGGGAATAGAACCAGCAGGTTTTGCAAGCAAGCACTTTTCACCACTGAGCCATCTCCCCAGGCCCTATTTTGTATTTTTAATGTGGGACCTGGTGGTGACTACTTCTGTTTTCATTGAGTTGAACAGCCAACTGTTCTGGTGTGAACATTCACCAATGTCACCCAGGGACATTGGTTCATGATGGTCTCTTCTTTATTTTAAATATATTTTATTTTTCTTTACTTATTTGAGACAGAGAGAGAGAGAGAGAGAGAGAGAGAGAGAGAGAGAGAGAGAAATAGAGAGAGATAGAATGTGTGTGCCAGGGCCTCTAGCCATTGCAAACAAACTCCAGATGCATGCGCCACCAAGTGCATCTGGCTTCTGTGGGTTCTGGGGAATGGAACCTGGGTCCTTAGGTTTCTCAGACAAGCACCTTAACTGCTAACCCCTCTCTCCAGTCCCATGCTGGCCTCTTCTGAAGTGAGCACTATGAGATGAGACTTCTCTTGGGCCTGTGTCCCTAAGTTGGGACTGCAAGAGCTCTCAGCCAGAGAGGGTGAGTTCCCATCCTTGGGGAGTCGGCTCTGGTCAGAAGTAGCTGCTGTCCTTTCTGGGGTGAGCCACACACTAAACCACAGTTGACTTCTCAAGGCAGGCACAGCAGAGGGTGAGTGTTGGCCTCTGCTACTAATGGTTGGCATCCACCTGGAACAGAATCAGGACCAGACAGGGAGAGGGAGCTCCGGCTGCCAGGCCTGCACATGGCCTCTTTGTTGCCACCATGGTTGGCTATTTACATGCCTACTGGGCACTGAGAGGAGCCTGGCTGGCACCCACAGCTGCCATTTTGTCTTCCTGGTGTCTGTTCATGTGGACTGTTGTAAAACAAGAACCTTAGACGAGGTGATTTGTAGACGAGAAACGCCCTCTGCTTTCAGTGTGGGAGGCTGCCAGCCTGAAATTAAGGGGTCAGCAGATTTGGTGTCTAGTGCCCTCTGCTCACAGATGGCACCTTCTTATGGAGTCCTCACATAGTGGAGAGGGAGAAGAAGTTCTCTGAGAACCCACCTTTTTTGTAAGCAACTGCCTCTAATCACTGGCCCGTGAGGTTTCGAGTCTCGTGGCTCCACCTCCCCACTGCTGTAGGCATGCAGGGATTACAGAGGTTTGAGCCACTTTGCAGCCAGCTTGGGGACTGGGGAATCAAATCTGGGCCGACAGGATTTGCAAGCAAGCACCTTTCACAGCTGAGCCATCTCCCCAGCCCAAGAGCCCTTTAAAAAAATATTTTGTTTTATTTATTTATGAGAGAGAGAGAGAGAGAGAGAATGGGCATGCCAGGACCTCCAGCCCTGCAAATGAACTCCAGACATATGTACTGCCTTGTACATCTGGCTTATGTGAGTCCTGGGGAATTGAACCTGGGTCCTTTGGTTTAGCAGGCAAACGCCTTAACTGCTAAGCCATCTCTCCAGCCCCCAAGAACCCTTTTATAAAGGCATTGGGCCCATGACCTAATCACCTTCCAGAAGCCCTACCTCCTATCACATTTGCAGGGACTGTGGCAGGCGGTCTGCGGTATGTTGTCATGACTCATGGGTTTTGGAGCCTGGGCTCCCTCCCCTGGGCCCTTCATATATCTCTAGCGTAGAGGAGTCATTCCGTCCAGCCGGGAGGTTCAGGGGCATCTGAAACACTAATCTCAGTGAATTCTTAGAGGCCTTTCCCATGTTCAGGCTGGTCTCACATGGGAGACCCATCAAGGTTAAAACTCGTGTTCATGGGCTCTTTGCCCTTGACCCGGTGCCTGATCTCCTGCACAGTTTGGCCTGTAGCTGCAGGAAACAAACCCCTTTTCACACACTGTGCAGGCACCTCCTGACTTTTGTGGTGGCCTTGAGTGGAGGTTGTCTAATTTCAGCCCATTGTTTCCTTTTTTAGGGCTTCTAAAACCCAACAACTGCACGCCCTCCTGATGCCATTTCCTTTCTGTTCAAAACCACAGTGGCCGCAGATGCTAATGCATTTCTGCCACTCCACCCTCACCCTGTGCAGCTCTGGGGGAGCTGCGGTACGTACTGCAGCTGCACTCCAGTACGTGGCACCACCACTCATGTCCTCCCCACCCCAAATCACAGTGGAGACCTCGTACGTAGTGGTGCAGCATGTGCACGTAGTGGGGCATCATGTGCATGCAGAGCCTTTGGGAGGGACTAGATGAGTTGTGATGGTGGGACACATATGAGAGGGTCAGCATTCTGTGGGCAAAGCAATTAGTTCTCTCTCCCCATCCTTCTTCTATCTCTCTGTCTCTCTCTCTGTATCTCCACGTTCATCTCTGTCTCACTTTTTCTCTTCATTTCTGTATCTCCAACCCCATCTATCTCCATCTCTCATCTCTACTTCTTTCCAAGCATGGCTGTCTGTTCATGCACCTACCAGGCACCAGTGATCCAGTGATTTAGGAAGTATGGAAGACAGCAATCTCCATCCACTTCCATTACTCTTTCTTTCTTTCTTTCTTTCTTTCTTTCTTTCTTTCTTTCTCAACTTTTAAATGTTTTATTTATTTATTTGAGAGAGAGAAAGAGGCACACAGAGAGAGAGAATGGGTATGCCAGGGCCTCCAGCCACTGCAAATGAACTCCAGATGCATGTGCCACCTTGTGCATCTGGCTTATGTGGATCCTGGAGAGTCGAACCAGGATCCTTTGGCTTCACAGGCAAATGCCTTAACTGTTAATCCATCTCTCTGGCCCTCCCTCTCTTCCTTCCTTTCTTTCTTTCTTTCTTTCTTTCTTTCTTTCTTTCTTTCTTTCTTTCTTTCTTTCTTTCTTTCTCAACTTTTAAATGTTTTATTTATTTATTTGAGAGAGAGAAAGAGGCACACACAGAGAGAGAATGGGTATGCCAGGGCCTCCAGCCACTGCAAATGAACTCCAGATGCATGTGCCACCTTGTGCATCTGGCTTATGTGGATCCTGGAGAGTCGAACCAGGATCCTTTGGCTTCACAGGCAAATGCCTTAACTGTTAATCCATCTCTCTGGCCCTCCCTTTCTCTCTCTCTCTCTCTCTTTCTTTCTTTCTTTCTTTCTTTCTTTCTTTCTTTCTTTCTTTCTCTCTCTCTCTTTCTTTCTTCTCTCTTTCTTTCTCTTCCTTCCTTCCTTTCTTTCCCTCTTTCTTTCTCTCTCTCCCTTTCTTTCTTTCTTCCTTTCTTTCTTTCTCTCTCTCTCTCTCTCTCTCTCTTTCTTTCTTTCTTTTGAGAGACAGACAGACAGAAGGAGAGAGAGAAAATTGGCATGCCAGGGCCTCAGCCACTGCAATCAGACTCCAGACGCTTGTGCCACCTAGTGGGCATGTGCTACCTTGTGCTTGCCTCACCTTTGTGTGTCTGGCTTACGTGGGATCTGGAGAGTCGAATACAGGTCCTTAGGCTTTGCAGGCAAGCTCCTTAACTGCTAGGCCATCTCTCCAGCCCTCCATCACCATTTTTTTTATTTGAGAGAGAGAGAGAGAGACAGAGACAGATAGAGAATGGGCACGCCAGTGGCCTCTCAGTTGCTGTGAACAAACTCCAGATGTGTGCGCCCTCTTGTGGGCAAGTGCAGCCTTGCACCCTTGCATCACTTTGCGTCTGGCTAAATGTGGGACCTGGAGATTGAATGGGTGTTCTTAGGCTTAGCGGGCAGGTGCCTTAGCCGCTAAGCCATCTCTCCAGCCCTCCATCACCGTTTCTATCTCCACCTCTCTCTCCATCTCTGTCTCTCTGGCATGTGAAGATGCAGAGAGCAAGTGCTGCCTACAAGCCAAGAAGAGGTCTCAACATGAAGGCTGGCACCTTGTTCTTGCACTACCAGCCTCCAGAATAGTGGATAATGAAACCAGCCACCTAGGCTGTGATTTTTTTTTCTTTTTTTCTTTTTTTCTTTTTTTTTTTGGTTTTGCAAGGTAGGGTCTCACTCTGGTCCAGGCTGACCTGGAATTAACTATGTAGTCTCAGGGTGGCCTCGAACTCTCGGTGATCCTCCTACCTCTGCCTCCCGAGTGCTGGGATTAAAGGCGTGCGCCACCACGCCCGGCATGGCTGTGATTTTTTTTTTAACAGCCTGAGCTGGTTAGACACTTCTTCACTCACACAGGCAGTGGGTCCCTCAATCCCAACCTGAGGGTGCACTTTCCAAGACCACCTATGGCCTGGGATCTGCCAGGGAGCAGATCTGGAGACAAGGGCTCCCAGGAATGCAGTTTCTTTGGGAACAGAGAGGGAAGTGGGGGATGATGCAAGAGAGCAGACGAGGAAAGGATGAGTTTCTGAGGTGGCCACTCTAGGGTGGAGCAAGAGGGCGGTGGGTGTGCTGGTGCCTTCATGGTGCAGGCTGGCATTCTGTGGCTGTGTGTCAGGAGCTACACAAGAAAGATGGAGACACAGGGTGGCTAGACAATCAGGGCGTCTGTGTAACACTGACCACAGAGCCAGGACAAAATCCTGACGGGAGATGAGGGCAGCAGAGGGGACTGTCCACCTACAGTGGCCGTTTAGGATGTGTGACTTGGCTGGCTTCCCATGGGTCCTGGGATTCTTCTTTGAACATTTTCTGTTTCCCAGTTCCCAGAACTTGAAACTCCGTATCAGTTGGCTGGTTTACTGACTGACTGCTTCCTTGTTCCTCAAGGTAAGCAGCTAGATCCACTTATTGTGGATTGTTCTGTTTACCATTCTATGTGTCTGACTTGGGTCCCATAAGGAAGTGGCATCTGCATCATGTCTCCCAGGTCCCCCTGTGGCCACCACGTGTTGCTACTGCCCGCTCTCCTCCCCATTGCCACTGGAATGGTACCGAAAATGTTCTCCCCTCTGCGGAGCCACGGTGTTCCCACCCTCAGCGAGAACCTGGCTCCACCATCCACCACCAGCAGCTTGCTCAGTTCCAGGGCAGCGTGGAGCAGTTTTAGAGTGCTCAGTCCCAGCCCATGACACACCAACCTAGCAACGGCTACACAGCCTTTACACAGGCTTGCTTTCCGCACCAAACCCTGGCCTGCACAGAGGCTTGCTCACTCCTCCCATCGCGTACACGTCATTCTCCATGCAGCCAGGCTCTGTGTACCACTGTATGACATCCTGGGAACGTAGCATCTGCTTGAACTTCCCCCTCGTGTTACTGACTTGAAAGCCTGCTCTCAATGCACAGTACACTGACTTCTGTTCACATTCTCACCGTATAAAGAGCAGCGAACTCTCACACCGTGGTCTGGCTGACCTTCGTCCCTCCTCCAAGTGGGCAGGTGGGTGACGTGTTTTCACTTCCCACAGGATGTTTGGAAACATAAATAGCACGCTCCGAACCACACAGGAAAGAACAGCCAGGACTAAGTCCTTTTCCCTGAATTTTCCTACCTCTCAAGTTGCCCTCTTTTTTCTGATTTATTTTTATTGATTTATTAGCGAGAGAGAGAGAGAGAGACAGAGAGAGAGAGTGAGAGTGAGAATGGGCGTGCCAGGGCCTCTAGCCACTGCAAATCAACTCCAGACGCATGCGCCACCATGTGCATCTGGCTTACATGGGACCTGGAGAATTGAACAGGGGTCCTTAGGCTTCTCAGGCATGGGCCTTAACCGCTAAGCCATCTCTCCAGCCCTCCATCATTTCTTTTGATTTTTAAACTCTAAGTGTTCCCAGTCTTCTCTGCTCTCCTGGACATCGTATTCATGGTCCTCAGGGTCCTTAGGCTTTGCAGGCTAGCGCCTTAACTGCTAAACCCTTCAGCTTTTGATGCCCGTGACCAGGTAGAAGAAGTGTGCCGAGAACACACTTGAGCACTTGCTGGTGCTAACTGTGCTCGCTGGGAAGGGCTGTGCTTTCCCACCCAACTCCTTCATTAATGTTGGGGTTTCACAATCACTTTTCTGTGACAGATCATGATAGACATAGATTGTAGTGGGTTTTTGTTTGTTTGTTTGTTTGGTTTTGGTTTTTTCAAGGTCTCACTCTAGCCCAGGCTGACCTGGAATTCACTTTGTATTCTCAGGGTGGCCTCGAACTCATGGTGATCCTCCTACCTCTGCCTCCCGAGTGCTGGGATTAGAGGTGCGCACCACCACGCCCAGCTGATTATAGTGTTTTTAAGTGTTGGGGTTTTTGTAAAATTGTCAAAAGTACTGTATCAATCCCCCCACCAGATTATCCACATTACACTGTTCCTTAGATCCAGCATTCTGGACACCCTGACCCTCTGACCTGTGGCTGAACTGAGTTTGATCCTCCCCAGCACCCGGACACAAAGTGCTGTATGCTTCTGTGTTCCTGTATCAGGACTCTTGAGATGAACAGAACTGCTATACCACCTGTGTGTTATGAAGCAGATTTGTTAGATTAGCTTTCAGGAGATGGCTGGGCAGTCCATCCATGGCTGTCTGTGGGCTGGAGAGTCAGAGAGCCTAGCAGCTGCTCGGTCCTGAGGCTGGACACATCAGCAGTCCTGTGGTGGTGCTGAGGGCCTGAAAAAGCCACTGGTTTTCAGTACACAGTGGAAAGCTGATGAAGCTGGGTTCCAGCGTCTGTGAAGGAGAGCCGCAGCGGGGTAGATGAACGCACCAGCAAGCTGCACAGGCAGCCAGGCAGCGGCACTGTGTTCGCTCAGAGCTTCTTCACAGATACAGCTCACCACCAGAAGAGCCACCCACTCTGGGGAGAGCCTTCCTCCCTCCACCAGTCCTTCCTGGAAAAGCCCTCACAGACCCACCAAGAGGTGTACTCTTACCTGATTCCTAATCTCATCAAGGTGACAATCAAACTAACTGCCACAGATTCCCGCACATGGAGCTAGGAGAATCTGAAGGTTGCAGGCCTGTGTTTGGCACATGCTCAGCACAAAAGACCCTGTCACAAAGAAGGTGGGAGAAGAGCACAGATTCCCTGAGATTGTCCTCTGACCTCTACACACATACATGCACACACACATACACATAAATGCATACATAAACTACTTATCCTGGGGGCTGGAGAGATGGCTTAGTGGTTAAGGCACTTGCCTGTGAAGTCTAAGGACCCAGGTTCAATTCCCCAGGTCCCTCGTAAGCCAGATGCACAAGGTGGTGCATGTGTCTGGAGTTCGTTGCAGTGGCTAGAGGCCCTTGAGCACCTATTCTCTTCCTCTCTCTCTCTCTTTCTCTCCCTCTCTCTGTCTCTAATAAATAAATAAAAATAAATTAAATTTAAAAAATATTTAGGGCTGGGAAAATGACTCAGTGGTTAAGAGCACTTGCTATGCAAGTATGGGGACCTGAGAGGACCCGAGACCACCCAAGTTTTCTTCCTCAACACCCACATAAATAGCTGCACATGGACACACACGTCTGTGACCCTAGTCTTGAGGGGTGAGACTGAAGAAGTACTAGGGCTTGCTGACCAAAACATGACGATAATAGTAACTCTGGGGTGACAGGTTCCATCTCACGTAAACAAAGGGATAAGCAAAAAGAGGAAGACTCGCAACGGTCTCTTCTGACCTCCGCACACATCTGCACGCATGCACGTGTACACTACACATACATCCCCCACAACACCACACCATATATACTCTACACACACATATACTTGACAAATATATATGCAAATATATACTTGTATATGTAACATAGTATTATATATATATTTTTTCCCTGCCTTGTACTTGTTTATTTATTCCATTTCTTATACTGCCAGACACCTGTCATTCTCTGGCACTCAAACACCTCCATTTCTGAAAGCCAACTCCCCAGCACTTCCTGTTGCCACCCTGTATATTCCTAACCCACATTTCTTGATCCTTAAACCCAGGCCAATTCTTAGGCCTTAGCATCCCACCCACTCAGACTTGTGCCTTACCAAATCCAGCATCTAAATTATAAATTGAAGAAGGTTCCAAGAGAGGGAGAAGGGAGGTTTCACTGAGTGCTTGGTCTGTCTGGCCAGTGCCATTCACTGATCAAACCATTCCCAGAGGAACATCCAGTAGAGCCCTGACCACTCTCAGAGTGAACCCATGCACCAGTGGGGCACCTAGGATGCCCTCCTCACCCATGAAGGCGTGTCCACCATGTCTGCTCGCTTTGTCTGGTTTCTGTCCAGTGGATGTCTGGTTTGGGACCAGTCTGCTCTTTGCAAAGGCTTTCTTTTGGGGTGATGTACCAGCTGCCCTTGGACACATTTTCCTTCTTCTGTGCCTCATCTGAATAAAGAAGGTGGATGCTCTAGTCCTCGTAAAAGGCGTGACTGAGGCTGAGCATGGTGGCTGATGCCTTTGTTCCCAGGGTTCTTGGGAGACTGAGATAGCAGGGATGCTTTGAGGCCACCTAAGCAACAGAGTGAGTGCCAAGTCAGCCTGGGTGTGGT
Organism: Orientallactaga sibirica; assembly: GCA_036365145.1. Taxonomy (NCBI): domain Eukaryota; kingdom Metazoa; phylum Chordata; class Mammalia; order Rodentia; family Dipodidae; genus Orientallactaga; species Orientallactaga sibirica. The sequence goes on along the minus strand of JAEOAD010000041.1, from coordinate 18,343,231 downwards.
GCTTTGATTCCGGTGTCCCCCAGAAACTTAAGTGTTCTGGACAGTAGGTTCCCCAGCTGATGGCAATTGGAAGTTAAAGCCTCCTGGAGGTGGTGTATTATTGGGGGCGGACTTAGGGGTTTTATAGCCAGTATCCCTTGCCAGTTTTTGGCACACTCTTCTGTTGCAATTGTCCACCTTATGTTGGCCAGGGGGTGATGTCCACCCTCTGCTCATGCCATCATTTTCCTGCCATCATGGAGCTTTCGCCTTGAACCTGTAAGCCAAAATAACCCCCACACACACACAAGCTGCTCTTGGTTGGGTGATTTCTACCAGAATGCGAACCTGACTGCAACACTGGGCTTCAGTGACCGTGCCTCAAAACGCACAACACGACGGGCGTGACTGGCACATTGCAGGGCGCGGGCTAATCCCAAGCCCACAAAGCAAATAGACTGTGATGCTAAGGGTCTGGGTGGTCACCTTGGCTGTTCCTGGCATAGGAGAAGGGTGCTCTCAGCTCTCAGAAGCTGGTCTGTAGAAAGGTGAGCGGTATCCCACCCCGGGCTGGCTTCCCCTCTGTCCACCTCTAGGGAGCAGCCATATTCCATTCAGAGGAGCAGGAGCGCTGCCACTCAGGATGCTGCAGTCCGGTTCTAACCCTCACAGGCATGCTGTGAGCAGTGGCTGCGAGTATGTGGGGTGGAGCAGATGCCCAGCAGAGCTTCCCCAGGTAGGACATGCACATACAGCGCATTAGCTGCAGAGCTCTGAGAGTAACTAGGAACCTGTCTGGATTTCTATGAAGCTGTTCTCACTCTAAACATGGGACGTAGCACTGCTTCCAACTCCAGAGGCCGGTTCCATAGAAGGCTTAGCTCATCAATCAACAATAAACATCTGCCTTCTGGGGGCGGGACTAAGGCTTGCAGCTGCAGTAACAGACAAGTCAGGAGTGTGGCTGACACAGCCCTGTCTTCTCATCTTCCCATCTCTTATTCCTCTCTCAGGTCCTGGGCTATCCTCCCATCCCCACCCCCCAACAGTTACCCATCAGCTAAGCTGCCTGTCCCTTCAGGTCAGATCCAAGTCCCTGAAACCCACTTCATCTACTAAAAAAGTGCTTCTTCCCTGTTTAGCTTCTGCTGTTGGTCAGTTACCTCTTCATTTCCCAACACAAGGAAAGTGGCTGTGGTGTGGTCCTTGGTGTAGGAACTGGTGTAGGATTTGGCATGGGTCTGGACATAGGACCTGGTAGAGGGGTTCCTCTGTGACTGTCCATGCAGCAATTTCTGCCCTGCCTCACCTAGGTAGCAGGGCCCTGGAGTCACCCCTAGATCTAAGAAGAGGGAAACTTGTTGCATTAAGATCCTCAGGGTGGGTGTCACTTTCATTAAAAATTAGTAAAAGCCCCTCAAGAGAAGGCTGGGTGTAGCAGTCATTTAAACATGGGTATTTAAATTAATGCCCAGAAATTGATAATAGGAAAGCAGACATTAGTTAGAAATTGGTTACCAAAAATTAGTTCAAGGAAAAATTTAGCATAAACTTTAAAAAATATTTTATTTATTTGCAATGAGAGAGAGAGAGAGAAAACAGGTGTGCCAGAGCTTCTTGCCACTGTGTACATCTGGCTTTATGTGGGCACTAAGGAATGGAGCCTAATCCATCTGGTTTTACAGGTAAGTGCTTTAATTACTGAGCTATCTCTCCAGCCTAATATAAATTTTTTTTTTTTTTTTTTTTTTTCGAGGTGGGGTCTCACTCTGGTCCAGGCTGACCTGGAATTCAGTATGTAGTCCAGGGTGGCCTAATCTGCCTCCCGATAAATTTTTAACACACCCGGAGGACTTCCTAATATAAATTTTTAACTTCATTGGAGGACCTCTTATTGTTTAAAAATATTTTTATTTATCTGTCAGCAGAGAGAGATAGAAAGAAGAGAAACAGAGAGAATGGGCACCCCAGGACCTCCAGCCACTGCAGACAAATTCCAGATGCATGTGCCACTCTGTGAATCTGGCTTTATGTGGGTAATGGGGAATCGAACCTGGGTTGTTAGGCTTTGCAGACAAGTGCCTTAACTGCTGATCCATTTCTCCAGTCCATGAAAGCATCTTGACTTCACACATTAAACCACATGAGCTCTCTTGGTAAGCTGGTCTGACTTTCAACGAGACTTAAAGCCTGAGGTACCAGCATTGTGGAGGGCACAGAGCAGACGAGAGAGGAGGTTTGGTGACAGCAAGGGGAACTCTAACCTGTCAGCAGCCAGGCATCTAGACAAGTGACACAGGAGAGGGATGCGAGTGCTCCTCCTCTTCCAGAGGGACTGCATCAGAAAGACTGCCTGCCGTTTTAGCTAACGCCTCAGGATGCCCAAAATACTTCTTGTCGCCGCAACTGGGTTTGTTCTTGTCCAAGCTGATGAGTATGAAATAAATGCAGTGGCGAGCAGGCTGGCTGCCAGCCTCCTTTATCCTTGCCCTCCTTTGTCTGGTTCTTTGTTGGCCAAGCTCCTTTGGCCACATAAAAGTGACATGTGTCAGTCCATGAAGAATAAGTTAACGGTCTTGCTGTGTTGAAGTTTTCTTACAATGTATTGTTGGCACCCTTGACATCAGCAATGAGTTCCTGCCCACCCTCGTTTCCTTTTGCAGCCAATGATATTAATTCTTCACAGAATGCAGGACACTTGTCTTCCTCAGTGAAGGGACTTCCCCACCAGTGGGTTCCTTCCTTAGCTCATTCCTTTACTTCTCTTTGCTGAGGTGCCCAGAATGCCTACTCTCCCAGATCCATCCAGGAGGCAAGTCTGTCCTTCCCCATGAGAAGTGTGAGCCAGAAAACATGCGCAGCACACATGGGGAAAAGGCTACCCAGGGTGGGTGCTGTCAATCTATTTGCAGCAGTGGAAGAAAATGAGACAGACTATTTTGTAAGGTTGACCTCAGGGCAGATACACTGAAAGCCTGCCCCACGCTATTTAAACTTCCATTGTACTCTACTCTTTCCTGTGGGATTGTGTGTTCCCGGCCATGATTTGTGAGGGTCATGGAAGGTGACATCTGGGTGACAAACAGGATACCTGTGTCCAGAAAGTCTCTCATAGCACTCACGCATTCAAAGCTGGCCTGAGGACAGGAGGCATCCACAGTGGATGGCTTGGTCTGTTGGTGCCAGGACACTGGACCCTGAGGTCATCAGGGTGCATAGTCCTTGACTTTTCATGTTAAAGCAAGATCAAAGCTGGGCGTGGTGGTGCACACTTTTAATCCCAGCACTCGGGAGGCAAAGGTAAGAGGATCGCCATGAGTTCAAGGCCACCCTGAAACTACATAGTTAATTCCAGGTCAGGCTGGACCAGAGTGAGACCCTACCTCAAAAAACAAAAAAAAAAAAAAAAAAAAAAAAAAAAAAGAAAAAGAAAAAGAAAAAAAGAAAGAAAGATCAGTTGGCGAACATCATTAGTTTATATTAAATTAATAACTTCATTTATTATCACTCAGCTCTAACTAAGGCAGACATGTCTGTAGTCCTGAATCAACCGTGCCATGTGGCCTTCTAGGCCCTTCTAGAGAGCTCATCACCTCAGGGGCTACTTCCTGGGTGTTGCTATAGCGCAGCCCAGTGAACACTGCTCTGTCTGCAGGACATTTTCACTTTGCTTCGTTTTATGTCTAAAGAGCCAGGATGCAACAGTGCCTCCTTCCTTTTGCTGGCTGGAAACGCTCCAATGTGTGGCTGGCTTTCTGTGTGTCCAGACTACAGGGTCTTTCCTCCAAGCTCACGAGAGCAAGATAGCAGAAGAGGTGCCCAAACCTAACCAGATGCCTCCTATCCAAAAGCAGAGAAGAGTCGGGTGTAGTGGTGCACAGCTTTAATCCCAGCACTCTGGAGGCTGAGTTAGGAGGATCATTGTGAGTTTGAAGCCAGCCTGAGACTACCATAGTGAATTTCAGGTCAGCCTGGGCTAGAGTGAGACCCTACCTCAAAAAGCAAAAATAGGGCTGGAGGGATGGCTTAGTGGTTAAGGTGCTTGCCTACAAAGGTAAAGGACCCAGGTTTGATTCCCCAGCACCCACGTAAGCCAGATGTACAAGGTGGGGCATACATTTGGAGTTTGTTTGCAGCAGCTGAAGGCCCTGGTGTGCCTATTCTCTCTCTCTCTCTGCCTCTTTCTCTTTGTCAAATAAATAAATAAAAATAAAAATGTATTTAAAAATCTTTTTAAAAGCCAGGCATGGTGGTGCACACCTTTAATCCCAGCATTTGGGAAGCAGAGATAGGAGGATCACCATGAGTTTGAGGTCAGCCTGAGTCTACATAGTGAGTTCCAGGTCAGCCTGGGCTAAAGTGAGACCCTACCTTGAAAAACAAACAAACAACAACAACAACAAACAAAAACCACAGAGAAGAGATATGGATAGCCTGCGGGGATTTGCCCTGATTGGAGTTCTTGCTGGGCCTCCAAGACAGCCCAAGAGAAGAAGAGAGGGGAAGAAGAGAGGTGGATTCTGAGCGAAGGTGGAGGCACCATGGTTGGATTGTTGGAAGGCATATGGGTATGGCCAAGGTTGCTGAGAGCCTCGCTGAATGCCTGGCCTGGCTTCCTTCAGCATCCAGCATGGTCATCACTCACTCGCGTTCTGTGTGCAACGCTGTCTCCTGCAGTCCCTGACTTCAGGGTGAGAGGCGGGGCACTGTCGTGTTCTCTGCACCTCTCAGCATGCCCTGGACTTTAGGAACGAGCTGAGCGCCACCTTCCTTCTTTTTTTTTTTTTTTAAACTTTTATTTTTATTTATTTATTAGAGACAGAGACAGAGAGACAGAGAGAGAAAGGCAGGGAGTGAGAATGGGCACACCAGGGCCTCTAGCCACTGCAAACGAACTCCAGATGCATATGACAGCATGTGCATCTGGCTTACGTGGGACCTGGAGAATCGAACCTGGGTCCTTAGGCTTCGCAGGCAAACGCCTTAACCGCTAAGCCATCTCTCCAGCCCCACCTTCCTTCTTTAAGCATGCACCCCACATCCCTCGGCAGGGATCAAGGCCGGGTGGACATTTGAAGCGTCCTCTCCTCAGCATTGTGGACTCCCTGTCTGGTGCAGGCATCCATAAGGGTGGTGACACCTGTTCCAACTGTCTTTGTGAGGCTGGGGTCTGGGGACGGGAGAAGACGGCTTGGCCAAGGGCTGCCAAGAAAACTTTGCATAAAGAGTTCTCTGGGGGTTGGAGAGATGGCTTAGCGGTTAAGGCATTTGCCTGCAAAGCCCAAGGATCCCGGTTTGACTCTCCAGGACCCACATTAGCCAGATGAACTTGGTGGTGAATATGTCTAGAGTTTGTTTGCAGTGGCTGGAGGCCCTGGCATACCCATTCTCCCCCTCTCCCTCTCTCTCATAAATAAATAAAAATAAATTGGAAAAAAGAAAAGGATGGATAAACTGGGTGATGAGAGTTGGACAAGAAGGCGCAAAGGCGGCCCATGTGCTCTGTCCTGGGGAAAGGACGCAGGGCAGGAAAGCAAGTGCCAGGGCCGAGGTCTCTTCCAGAGAGGCCAGGCCAAGGTCAGGAGAAGCCTCTGTGTGGTGACGGCTCCCTGAGAAATCGAAAGTGGCGGGCTGCTGTGGTCAGCAAAAGGCCGTAGAACATTGCTGATGATTCTGGGACAGCAGAGGATAGCTTCTGGCTTGCTTCTGCACCCGAAATTGACCTCTTCTGAATGCTGAGAAAAATAAATAATGAAACTAAGAAAAGTCAGGAAGCAGGCTCTTCTCAAGCTTGCATACAGATCTTGCATAAAAAGATTAATGAAGAAAAGTTTGTTTTTTAAAAAAATTATTTTAATTTATTTTATTTTATTTTATTTTATTTTATTTTATTTTATTATTATTATTATTGGTTTTTCGAGGTAGGGTTTCACTCTAGCCCAGGCTGACCTGGAATTCACTATGTAGTCTCAGGGTGGCCTCACACTCACAGTGATCCTCCTACCTCTGCCTCCTGAGTGCTGGGATTAAAGGCGTGCACCACCATGCCTGGCTGTTTTTCAATTTTTTTGAGACCAGGTCTTACAAAGCCTAGGCAGGCCTTGAACTTTGTAGAAGATGGTCATCTTAAACTCCTGACTCTCTCCAGTATTGCCATTAGAGTGCATGCCATCACACCAAGCCTTGACCTGGAATTAACTATGTAGTCTCAGGGTGAATAGACAAAAGAAAATGTGTATCTTAGAAAAGTGTAAGGATTACTAGAGGAGCTTGCTTACGTGATTCTGTGTAGCTAGGGAAGCCAGAGTCTGTGGCTAGGCTCAGTGGGACTGAGTGCAAGAAAAGAGACACACGTGTGCCCACAGGGTGGAGATCACATCATGTTGGGGGGTCTCAGGGGCCCACATTCCCATACATCATATTTGAAGTGTTCACAGCTTTCCCATGTGGGACATTCCTGTCTCAGTTTTCCTCATGATAGACAGAAGAATCCTAGAGAGATTAAGTTGCACTAGTCACCCCGTTAGTGGCAGGAAGAACTTTGGAAACAAAAGTACAACTTCATAATTGAGTAAAAAAGCTTTGAAATTTATAAACCCTCTGGACATGGTGGTACACGCCTTTAATCCCAGCACTTGGGAGGTAGAGGTAGGAGGATCACTGTGAGTTCGAGGCTACCTGAGAATAGAGAGTGAATTCCAGGTCAGCCTGAGCTAGAGTGAGACCCTACCTTGGAAAACAAACAAACAACAAAAATTAGAAACCTCTGGTTAGATTAGAATCAAGAGTTCAAGCATATATCATGTGCATGTGTATTTTGAACTGTCTTCTGTCACGTAAGAAATAAATGGGAGCACAGCTCACTCTCTCTGCTACTTCTATGACAGTGTGGGCCAGCTTCTTGCTTGTGCTATGCTTTTTCTGCCGTCATGAAACTCCCCCTCAAGACTGTAAACTGAAAATAAAACCCATTCCACTCATAAGCTGCTTTTGGTCAGGTGTTTTCCCAGCAATGAGAAGATAACTGCTACAAAAACACTGGTACCAAGAAGTAGGACCATTGCTGCTATGAACCTGAGCATGTGGCTTTTGGTCTTTTGGAATTGATTTGCAGTAGGAATATGGAAGGATCTGGACTTTGGACTAGAGAAGCAGAGCTTAATGGGCCATTCTGTTGAGAGTTTGAAAAGCCAAAATGTGTCCCACCAAAAAAAAAAAAAAAACAACAACAACAAAAACAAAAAAACAGCCAACTAGGGACTGGGACCAGGATGGAGGCAGTTTGTATAATGTCCTGGCAGAGAGGGTGGCTGCTCTGCCCTGTCCTGAGAATTTGAACAGGGTTGAATTTAGAAGAAATGGCCTGGTGTGTTTGGTAGAGAAAAGCAGAGCAGAAGCTGGGTGCACACCTTTAATGCCAGTACTCGGGAGGCAGAGGTAAGAGGATCACTGTGAGTTCGAGGCCAGCCTGAGACTACATAGTGAATTCCAGGTCAGCCTGGGCTAGAGTGAGACTCTACCTCGAAAAACAAACAAAAAAATCAGAGCAGAAAGCTAGGAAGTTTGACACTGAGCACAGAGGAGTCTGAGCAGAGTTAGATCCGGGCTCAGAAGCAGCTCCAGCTGAAGTTGTCTGGAAGATGGTCGCTACTGAAGGTGGAGCATCTGCTCCTCATTAGGACAACAGAAGAAACACATTTTTTTTGAAAGGATAGGGACATGAGGCCTGCAGGAAGAATGCTGGAGTTTTTTGCTCTTCCAGGTCTGGCTTTATCCCCTCTGGAGTTACAAGTTTGACAATGTTGCCCACCTGATACTAATTTTAGATGCATTAAGATGCTGGAAAGCAGGCTGGAGAGATGGCTCAGCAGTTAAGGAACTTGCCTGCAAAGCCTAATAACCTCAGTTCAATTTCCCAGTACCTATGTAAAACCAGATGCACAAAGCACATGCATCTGGAGTTTGTATGCAACGGCAGCAGGCCCTGGGGTACCTCTTGTCCCTCTCCCTCTCTCTTTCTCCCTTTCAAATGAATATGTATAAGAAATTCCAAGCCTCCACAATAAGTTTTCATTGTGCTGTTCCTTAAATATATCTATCAGTGAAAACCTGTGAGCTCCTTGTAGATGTAACCTATCAAATAGAAAATATATGACAACAAAATCCTAATGAGTGACAGCTTCAGAACAAGGCAGTTGCTTTGGTCTGTCTGAAATGCTGCTTGTTTTGCTCCTCACTGGTCCAATTTCTTCTTCCTTCCTTCCTTCCTTCCTTCCTTCCTTCCTTCCTTCCTTCCTTCCTTCCTTCTTTCTCTCTCTCTTTCTTTCTTTCAGTAGAGCTGGGCATGGTGGTGCATACCTTTAATATATTTTATTTATTTATTTATTTGAGAAAGAGAAAGAGGCAGAAAGAGAGAGAGAGAGAGAAAAAATGGGCATGCCAGGGCCCCCAGCCACTGCAAACGAACTCCAGATGCCTGTGCTCCCTTGCGCATCTGGCTTATGTGGGTCCTGGAGAATTGAACCTGGGTCCTTTGGCTGTACAGTCAAGTGCCTTAACCAGTAAGCCATCTCTCCAGCCCCATCAAACCAACATTTATTTTTTTTATTATTTATTTATTTATTAGCAACAGACAGAGAGAAAAGAGGCAGAGAGAGAGAGAGAGAGAATGGGCATACCAGGGCCTCCAGCCATTGCAAATGAACTCCAGATGCATGTGCCCCCTTGTGCATCTGGCTTACATGGGTCCTGGAGAATTGAACCAGGATCCTTTGGCTTTGCAGGCAAGCGCCTTAACCACTAAGTCATCTCCTCAGCCCCAATTTCTTCTTCTTTTTTTTTTTTTTTTTTTTTTTTTTCAAGGTAGGGTCTCACTCTGGTCCAGGCTGACCTAGAATTAACTATGTAGTCTCAGGGTGGCCTTGAACTCACGGTGATCCTCCTACCTCTGCCTCCCGAGTTCTGGGATTAAAGGCGTGAGCCACCACACCCAGCTTCAATTTCTTCTTTTGAGTGTGAGTATACTGCACCATAATTTCAGCCATCATGAGCATATTTTTTTTGTTTTCCACAAATTCATATTATCCACTGATTCATTATTTAATGGGCTAATCAATTGAATAATTACCATCAAAGTGCAGAATTTTGAAAAACAAAAACAACTGGCTCCACGAATGTCAGCACAAGGGAAGAAAACATCCATAAACAATCTGCTTACAAGATGCCTATGCTACAGGAACAGACACGGATTAAAAACGCTGATGCTCTTTTCTACCTGAACAACATGACATCACTCTCCCTTTCCTTCCTGGTGAGCCATCTTTACTATAATGTGCTTTCAAATCTTTTCCCTGTATTGTAGCCTGTCTCATTGCAGGTTAAGTTTTATCACTATTTTTATCCTATCTCTAACACGTAGAGGCATATTATTATGATGATAACACAATTTTGTCTTCATGGTGTCAAGTCAAAATTGCATAATCAATGAGGATAGAGTCTTAGATCTAGGAAAATGTCTTTCACCAGCAAAAAAGAAGTTTTAACTGTATACTAGTCAAAGACGTTCCTGAACCCTCATTGGAGATGGGTAATTGCCACCTGAGTTCAGGATACGCTGCAGCAGAATAGGAAAGACATGCATACTCCTAGAGACAGGACCCGCTCTCGCTGGGTGCTCCCTGCAGCGTGCCTAACATAAGCACCGTCCTGGGGACAGGCAGGGCTGTGTGGACAGAGGGCAGGAAGCCCTGGGGTAGATGTGCGCTCCAGCCTTTGGACTGGATGAAGCAGGTGAGAGAGCGAGCCCTCCCCACCCCCCAAACCTTGACTTAGCAAACAGGAAGAGAAAACACACAGGTGAGATCTGGGCTGCAGGTGGGGAGAAATCTCCCAGCAACAATGATTCTTCCAGATAGACTTGATGGATTCAGGTTGTGTGAAGGAGTCACTCTGGTAAGAATCAACTACTAGGGAAGGACGGAAATCACCTTCCCTGAAGGCTTTTTTTTTTTTTTTTGGTTTTGCAAGGTAGGGTCTCACTCTGGCCCAGGCTGACCTGGAATTCACTATGTAGTCTCAGGGTGTCCTCGAACTCTCGGCGATCTTCCTACCTCTGCCTCCCGAGTGCTGGGATTAAAGGCGTGCGCCACCACGTCTGGCCCCTGAAGGCTTTTAAGAACAGGATTAACTTCTGCCTGCCTGAGGTCAGTGAAGTAGGTCCAGAGGAAGAAAACACATCAACACGGTGGTCAAGGCCCTGAGAAGCTCTACTCAGAATGTATTTTGGAGACTTGGAGGTATGGATGGGCTTTGCTGAGCTCCTGGGTGACCTGTCTGCTTGTCATAGGGTAGGAGGTAGTTCTGATAGTAGAAAGAATCTGTAGTTTGGTCTGCTGTAAGGCCAGTTTATAAGAAAAGCAGATGAGAAAAGCGCTACAGCAAACACACAGCCTCAGCCCACAGCAGAAATGACCCTAAGCCCACTGCAAGGCATCAGGCAGTTTCAGACAGCTGTCCAACAGGCAGGGAAGAGTTTCCACGACATCCATGGAGAAGACCCAGGCACAGCACTTTACAGAAGGGAGGGCAGAAAGGCCGAGGTCCCAGGCTAGAGCAGGGAGCCTTCCAGGCAGGCCTGAGCTCCGTCAACACAAAAGGAACCCAGGCAGAGTTAGCCCAGAGCATTTGCTCAGCTCAGGATCCCAGCAGGTTCAGGTCCTTCCTTCAATGTAGAAGAGTCAAATTGACCACTTTTCAAAGAAGGCATTCATTGTTTTATAATAAACAAGTTGAGGGAGCGCCTCCTTCCTTAATGAACAGCACAGTTAAAAGACAGAATGAATGAGTTGGCGGTTAACATGAATTGGAGCCAGGATTTTAGCACTCTGTCAGCAGTGAGAGCAATCATGCTGCCCAAAGCATATGGTGCTCTGCTCACATCCCTATCCTTCTTATTTGTTTTTCTCACTCTGTAGCCCAGGCCAGCCTTGAACTCAAGATGATTGCCTATGTCTGTCTCCTGAGTCCTGGGATTACAGACATGAGCCACTACACCTGGTTCATGCCCCTATTTTAATAAGTAGAACCCCCGGTTGGCTGAACCCTGGGTCACTGCAGGACTCACCTGAAACTTTGCAAACAGGCTGCTTCAGTCTCCATGGAAACAGTGCTTTCAGACAGGTTGAAGTCCTTTCCAATATGAAGACAATATAACCATTTACAAGTTAGTGGTTTTGTACCAAACAAATGAATATCACACACCACGTATACTATGCTACAAGGCCAAAATCCAGGGGTAAAAATATCTTTTCTTAGCCTTGTAAAGTGCTTCAGTATTGACCATTCTGCTAAATATTTATAATTCTCCAAAAGTCCTACCCTTAAGTGCTTTTTGAATCAGGTTTACTGAGCCTTCGCTTCCTTATTCATAGCAAACACTGATTGAATGGCAATTTGGTATTGCTATTGAGACACAGGTTTTAATAAGATGTGGCCTCTGCCCTCAGGGAGCTGACAGTCAAGTGAATGACACTGAATGTCTGGAGCTCCATGTGGGGTGGTGTGTGTGCCTGCTTCACAGCAGTGGGGCACTGCTCACTCCCAGTGCTGCGGGCTCCTTCCTGGGGGTGCTCTGGCTGCCACCGCCACTCAGTTTCCTAGAGCAGCCTGCATAGTGGGTGGCGATTACCCAGGGGCTCATCCCTCAACAGACCAGCATGAAAACCTGAGAAGTCCCACTGTTGCAGTCAGGTTTGCATTGCTGGTAGAAATCACCTGACCAAGAGCAGCTTGTGGGGAAAAAAAAACAAAGAGGTTTAATTTGGCTTGCAGACCCGAGGGGAAGCTCCATGAAGGCAGGGAAAAAATGACATGAGCAGAGGGTGGACATCACCTCCTGGCCAACATCAGATGGACAATAACAACAGGGGAGTGTGCCAAACTCTGGCAAGGGGACACTGGCTATAACACCCATAAGCCCACCCCCAACAACACACTGCCTCCAGGAGGCCTTAATTCCCAAATCGCCATCAGCTGGGGACCTAGCGTTCAGAACACCTAAGTTTATGGGGGACACCTGAATCAAACTATGACATTCTGCCCCAGCCCCCATAAACTGATAATCATCCATGATGTAAAATGCAATGCATTCAGTATGACTTTAAGAGTCCCCATAGTTTTTATCAATCCTAATGCTATTCAAACATGCCCATAGTCCAAGGTCTTTTTTTTATTATTTCATTTTTTATTGACAACTTCTATACTTACAGACAATAAACCATGCTATTTTCCTCCCCTCCTTACTTCTAACTGAGCCATAATACCAAAAAAATCCCCAAGAAATTCATAATGATACAGAATACACATTCACACTGCAAAAGATGGCATTGGGCATAGCAAAGAAATATTCAACCAATAAAAGATTTAAAACAACCAGGGCAAACATCAAAGTCTGTAACTACAAGTTCAACAACTCTAGTCAGTGACAAATCTCCAAGTTCAATAATTCTAACCAGCAACAAGTCTCTGGAGTTCCAATTCCTCCCCTCCAGCTAGGCTACTCACAGTCCTGGAAAACTTCATCGGGGCCGGCAGCTCTCCTAAGCAGCTGTATCTTGGTCTCAGCATCTCCACTGGGTCTCCACTGCAACCCACGGTCCATCCTCACAACTCCATCAGGTGTCCATGCAGGCATCCAGCAAACCTGCTTCACACTGCCCATGGCCATTTCCAAAACACAAGACTGTATTGCAAACTCAATGACCCTCTCTTTCCTGCACTTCTTATACTCCACAATAGCAGGTAGGGTGCCAATTTGTTAATCCAGGAGGGAATAAAGCAGACTTTGAAGAACAGGACACTCCTTGAGCACTCAGGCCCCTTCAAAAGAGTCTACATTCTTCCTGTTGCCCCAGTGCAGGTCAGCTGACCCAATCTCAATGGTTGTAATCTCTCAATTGTAGCTGAACAGGCAGCAGTTTTGGTCTAAAGATTTCTTTCTGTGTCATATCCCTCTGCACACACCTGTCCATTTCCACACAAAGAAACCCTGCACAAGTTCTCAGGACACGGGCACAACAGCAAGCCTCTCACACAAACTACCTCTAGCCAGGTCCAGGAAAAGCTCTTTCTCACCCTCACAAGCCAGACTTCGTAGTCCATAGTTCCTAGTGCATTCAAGTCTTTCAACTCCGACCAGAACAGTCCATCAAGCTGTACTTAGAGCACTGCAAGGTATCCCCCAGGCCAAGGTTTCAAATCCTTCCACATTCCTCTTGAAAATCAGCTCTGAAAGGCCAAAGCCACACAGTCAGCTGTCTAGCAGCAATGCCACTCTCAGTACCAACATTACTGTTGCAGTCAGGTTCGCATTGCTGGCAGAAATCACCCAACGAAGAGCAGCTTGTGGAAAAAGAGGTTTATTTTGGCTTACAGGCTCAAGGGGGAAGCTCCACAAGGGCAGGGAAAACACTGGCATGAGCAGAGGATGGACATCACCCCTTGCCCAACATCAGGTGGACAACAGGAACACTAGCAAGGGTAGCTGGCTATAACACCCATAAGCCCACCCACAATGACACACTGCCTCCAGGAGGAGTTAATTTCCAAATCTCCATCAGCTGGGAACCTAGCATTCAGAACACCTGAGTTTATGGGGGACGCCTGAATTGAACCACCATACCCACCTTCAGAGATGATTGATGGAAGAAGGAATCATTAGCCTGTTGGTTTCATAGAACCCGGAAAGATGATTCTGGACATCAAGAACTAAGAGAGACTGGGTGGTCACATGTGGTCCAGGACTGAGGGGCACTTGACTTGGACTCTGACCTGGACCATTAGGAGCTCGTGGTGACCTGACGTAAGGCCAAACGGCTGACTGAGAAGATGAAGAAAGAATGAGGAGTGCGTGATGCACAGAGTGTGTAGACCAGTCTGCTCAGGACTGCGGTGTTGCGGCTCGACCCTCGGCATCCTTGTACTCACAGAACATCTGAAAATGCTCTGCCACTCAAGAGGAGATGAGGGTGCTCCAACCACCCAGGTCTCAGAGAAAGACTGCTGACTCTCATCTCGGCTGCGCTTGTTTCTCTTGTTGAGATCCATGATCTACTAGCCTATTTTCCGGTGACATGCTACAAATTGGTGCCACGTATGACATTCCTCTGGAGTGACTTCAGGAAGGGTGGACAAAAAGGGCCAGGACAAGAACTAGAAAGAGTCAGAGTTACAGGGACCAGGCACCTAGGGTCAGTAGCAGGATTTAGGTTCTTCAAGGAAACCTGAGTCAGAGGTCAGAGAGAGTAGAGAGACAGGACCTCTAACCCAGTTCCTGATAGAGTCCTTGTTCCCCTCTGAAACCTCATGAGCTGGGCCTCCACCATCTGCATTTCACTTACCATTCTGGTCTTCCAAACTGCAACTCACAGGATGGTTCATTAAGTTCTGTGTTATAGCATTCCAGGCATTTTATAGCCCACAGTTCTTACCTTCCTCCTACAAGCCAGTTCCAGAGGCCCGCAAACCATGTGGTCAGGTTTATCAGAGCCTTGTTTCTCAATACAAATTTCCTATATTAGTTTACTTTTCTTGTGGCTGTGTCAGAATACCTGGCAAAGGCAACTCAAGGAAGGAAAGAGCTTACCTTGGCTCACAGTTTAAGGTTACAGTCCACCATGGAAAGAAAGACATGGCAGCGAGACCTCCCAGTAGATAGTCACCTTGATTCTATAGCCAGGAAGCAGAGAGAGAATGAGAGAGAGAGAGAGGGAGAAAGAGAGAGGCTGGTGCTCACCTATCTTTCTCTTTTTCTGACACACAGTTAACGAACCCCAGTTCATGGATGGTTCCACCCGTATTTAGGATGTGTCTTTCCCATCTCCTTTAACGTAATCTAGAAACTTTCTCACAGACAAGCCCAGCTGTCTATTTCTATTGTGATTTTAAATTCCATCAAGATTAACCACCACAGGTCAGGTGGGGGTGATTTCGCACTGCCGCAAGAAACGAACCTTGAGTGCACAGTAAAATCCACTGGGGGATTTCAAAAATGACCAGCCTGAGCCCAGGTACTGTAAGGAATCTAAGGAGAGCCACACAGCCAGATTGGAACTGCTGGACCAATGCTTGAACCAGCTTAGTCCCTAGCACTGCCTGGAGGTGACACATGTGACCTGCCTAGCTCTTAGTAGGCCTCCTGTGAATTTCTGTTCCTTCTCTACGTTCTTCGTAGCCTTCTACATTATTGAAAACCATTATAATGACATTTCTTTTCAACTATCTCCCCCAAATTCTATAAACCTTGCAAAAACGTTGTCCTTGTTCCTTGATATTGTGCCCTATGAGATCATTGTACAAGAAAATCATTTTTAAACCATCATTTTATTTATTTTGCCAAAATTGCACTTTTGAGTCTATTGTTGGCAGCATCGTGTAAGCATAATCGCATACTTGACATTGGCGTTGTGGAGACCTAATATAAACGGCTTTCCATCCTGCCTGGATATTGATTTAATATCAGAGGACCATTTTCTCTTCATCCCAACCAGATGCTAAAAGGAGCTGAGGTGGATGGCAAGGACACGTCCTGAACAGCCGTCCCTCACCTAATCCAACGTTTCCCTCCTTGGAGATGACTTGCAGCAGTTTTTCATATCCATACGTGGAAAAGAGTGTGTAACTGTGCACTAAGTGACAGCAGTAAATCCAAAGGGCACTTTTCATCCCCCTGCTTGATTCATGAGGACCTCCATTTTGCTTGTTTGGGTCAGCTGCAAAGGGCCAAGGCCATTGTGCCATCATCAGTAGACCCCTGCAGGCCCTGGTCCAGGTGAGCCCCTTCTGGGAAAGCACCAATAACCACAGACTTATTAGTACTTTTATTTCCTTCATTCCTTTCTTACTTTCTCTTCCTGGAGCCTTCTAAGGCTTCCAGTATCATGTTAAGCAGTAGCAGTGATGGGGAACATTCTATCCTGAATAATGAAAGGAGTATCTCCGTCAGCACTCTACCTAAGCATTCCCTGTGAGGAGGTGTTCATCCAACCAAATGTTAGAGCTGAGTCCATCTACTTTATTTTTGTGTGTATGTCTGTGTGGTGTGTTCACATATGTATGGGTGCATGAATATGCAAGTGCACATGTGCATGTGTATGTGGCTGTGGAGGCCCAAGGTTGACATCAGGTATCTTTCTTGATTGCTCTCCATTTATTTAGTGAGTCAGGGTCTTTCACTTGAACTCAGAGCTCAATGATTTGCCTGGACTAGCTAAGGGGATCCTGTGGCTCAGCCTGGGATTGCAGGTGGGCTGCAGGTGAGTCCAGAATTTATATGGATGCTGGGACTCTGACCTCTGGCCTCATGTGTGCAAGGCAAGTGCTGTGTCCGCTGAGCTGTATCTCAAGAGTCAGACCCACTCTATCCCCAGAGAAGCCCCTCTCACTTCTTTGGGTCAAAACCCAGTCCTCAGGCTGGATGGATTGCTTAGTGGTTAAGACACTTGCCCGCAAAGCCAAAGGACCCAGGTTAGATTCCCCAGGACCCACGTAAGCCAGATGCACAAGGTGGTGCATGAGCCTGGAGTTCATCTGCGGCAGCTAGAGGCCCTGGTGTGCCCATTCCTTTTCTCTCTCACTCTCTTTCTCTGCCTCTTTCTCTCTGTCAAATAAATAAATAAATAAATAAATATAAAATATATTAAAAAAAAAAACAGGGCTGGGGGGATGGCTTAGCAGTTAAGACATTTGCCTGCCAAGCCAAAGGACCCAGGTTTGATTCCCCAGGACCCACGTTAACCAGATGCACAAAGGGGAGCACACATCTGGAGTTCATTTGCAGTGGCTGGAGGCCCTGGCGTGCCCATTCTCTCCCTCCCTCCCTCCCTCTCTCTCTGTCAAATAAATAAATAATAAAAAAAAACAAGTCTTCATGGGCACCAAGGTTCTCATCTTGTCATCATTGATTAAATTCTGCTGTCTCCAGTGTTAGGTGAAAGTAACATACATTATAGTGTTTAGCTTCTTTGGCTCCATATAACGATTTTGAGACTTGTTACCACACTGTGTTCTCGAGTTCTATTTCAGTGGCTAAGCAGAATTCTGTTGTGATCACGGCGCTTTGTTCTCCCCCTGGTGCCAGTCAGTATCATTTGCAGTTTGGGGTTGTTGTGGATTAAACTGCACTGACTGCTGCTTCTTGGTCACTGTGTACACGTTTTCATTTCTCTGTGAGCGGTGGGGGTTCTGCCTTATGCAAACTGTGACCCATTTCCAGGTAGCTGCACCATGTTACAGTCCTAACACAAGACAGAATTCCTGCTGCTCCACAGACTTTCCAGCAGGTGATGCTCTCAGACATTGTGGCCATTCTAGTGAGCATAATGCAGTATAATATTTCAGTCTTTAAAAAATATTTTCTTGTGCTGGGGAGATGACTTAGCGGTTAAGGCATTTGCCTGCCAAGCCAAAGGATCCCGGTTCAACTCTCCAGGACTCACATAAGCCAGATGCACAAGGGGCACATGCATCTGGAGTTCCTTTGCAGTGGCTGGAGGTCCTGGCACACCCATTCTCTCTCCCTTCTCTCTCTCTCTGCCTCTTTCTCTCTCTCAAATAAATAAATAAAATATATTTTAAAATATGTTTCTTTCTTTATGAGAGAGAGAGAGAGAGAATGAGTGTTCCAGGCCCTCTTGCTGCTGCAAAGGAACTCCAGACACATGTTATTTGTTTTTTTATTGACAACTTCCATAATTATAGACAATAAATCATGGTAATTTCCTCCCTCTCCTCCCTCCACTTTCCCCTTTGCAACTCCACTCTCCATCCTATCCCCTCCCCATCTTAATCAGTCTTTTATTTTGATGTCATGATTTTTTTCCCTCCTATTATGATGGTCTTGTGTAGGTAGCGTCAGGCACTGTGAGGTCATGGATATCCAGGCCATTTTGTGTCTGAAGGAGCATGTTGTAAAGAGTCCTACCCTTCCTTTGGCTCTTACATTCTTTCTGCCCCCTCTTCCACAATGGACCCTGAGCCTTGGAAGGTGTGTTAGAGATGTTTCAATGCTGAGCACTCCTCTGTCACTTCTTCTCAGCACCATGGTGCCTTCTGAGTCATCCCAAGGCCACCATCATCTGAAAAGAGAAGCTTCTCTAACCAAAGTGAGAGTGGCATTAATATATGGGTATGAACATTAAGAGAAGTGCTTACTGGGCAGTTTGGTGACAAGAGCAGATGTTACACCCCTAGGGCTCACGACTTCCCCTGTCATATCTTCTCTCTCTCTCTCTCTCTTTTTTTTTTTTTTTTTTTGGTTTTCTGAGATAGGGTCTCACTGTAGCTCAGGCTGACCTGGAATTACTATGTAGTCTTAGGGTGGCCTTGAACTCTCAGCGATCCTCCTACCTCTGCCTCCCCAGTGCTGGGATTAAAGGCGTGCACCTCCACGCCCAGTGCTTCTCCTTTTCTTAAAGGACTCTGAGGATAGGAATGTTAGATTGTTTGTAAATGTTCTTTTTTGTCAGCCTACTGTCTCTTGCTGTTGAGATGGGGTAAATACCATTGATTGTGGTCATGTTCCCTGTCTGTCCTCTTTTGCTCTCACTCCACTAGGGAGCTTGTTCAGCAAATTTTCACCTCTGATACTATTCTTTTCAATTTTGTGATTTGTCTGATTTCTGAGGGTGCTGGGGATGGAACCCAGGGCCTTGTGCATGCTAGATATACACTCTACTACTGAGCTATGTCCCCAGGCTCCATTTTATAGTTCACACTTAGTCCTTTTTAAAATAATTCCCTGGCTATGCCTGGTGGTACATGTCTTCAATCCCAGCACTCAGAAGGCAGAGGTGGGAAGATTGCTATGAATTCAAGGCCAGCCTGGGGCTATAGAGTGAGTTCCAGGTCAGCCTGGGCTACAGTGAAACCCTGCCTTAGAAAAAAATTAAAATAACACAACTTCTCTATTTGCTAAATCTTTCTGTTTTTGTCATTTGTTTTAACAGAATTCATAATTCCTTGTTGAAGCATTGTTGCTGCCTTGAGATGGGGTCTCACTCTGTGCCCCAGGCTGATCTTCCCGCCTCACCTCCTGAGTGCTGGGAACACACGTTGACCACTGCATCCAGCTTATTGTGCCTTTTGTTGTTGTTGTTTTTCAAGGTAGGGTCTCACTCTAGCCCAGGCTGACCTGGAACTTACTTTGTGGTTCTAGGCTGGCCTCAAACTCACAGCGATCCTGCTACCTCTGCCTCCTGAGTGCTGGGATTAAAGGTGTGCCCAGCTATCGTGGCATTTAGAAAACATTTTTATTCATTTATTTGCAGAGAGAGAGAGAGAGGGAGGGAGGGAGGGAGAGAGGGAGGGGGAATAAATGGGTCCACCAGGGCCTCTAGCTGCTGCAGACAAACTCCAGATACATGTGCCATTTTGTGCATCTGGCTTTAATATGGGTACTGGAAGATCGAACCCAGGTCATTAGGCCTTGCAGGCAAGTGTCTTAACCATTGAGCCATCTCTCCAGCCCCTGTTGTGGCATTTATTAAATGGTTGCTTTAAACATATCATCAGATAATTTTACCAAAAGGTTTATTCTGTTGTTTATGTTAATTATTCGTATGAATGTTGTTTTCCTGCCTTTTGCCGTGACACATGACTTTCACTACTGTCTTGACTGTTTTTGGATCTTATGCAATTATTGGTTTTATTCTTCTATTTTAGGAAGCGATGGCTCTCTTTTCCTTTCCCCTTCCCTTCCCATTTTTCCCTCTTTCTTCTCTGCTGAGGACTGCCCCAGACCCTTACACATTTGGGCACAGTGGCAAGCACTCCATCACTGGGCTACATCCCAGCCCCTCTGTCTAACATAAGTTTGTAGGGTTTGGTCTTTTGTGGGTAACTATAATTGCAATTCTTCTCTCTATGGCTGCGGATCTCACCAGGCTTTCCCGACATTAATATGAAGTTGCTAGGGTCAAGAGCTTGGCCACTTGTCCTCAGAACACCCATTAGAGAAAGCTAATAGCGAAGAGGAAGGAGACTTATTCAACATGGCTGCACCGAGTACAGGAACAAAGAGGTCCAGTGTCTCCTCTCCCCTCAAGTCCATCCCCAGGGTCCTGCAATGAAGGTCATGTTGCAATAGAGGGCAAGAGGTATGCCCGACTGAGCAGTCCTGGTCAGGGCGTGGTCCCAACCCTCGTTGTCTCTGCTGCAGTCTGTCCTGCAAGGAAGTCTGACAAGTTGTCAGCACTGAATGACATCTCTTCCTGGGAGACAAGTTCCTCCTCTGGCTGGCACAGGTTTCAGCCTTTTCTTTCTCCCACACGGGCTTCCTGGAGAAATTTTAATTCTTTATGGTCTATTGTTCCATGGTCTGATAGCCAAGGAAAAGGGCACAGAGTTTATTTTTGGAAGATCTCCTTTACTAACAAGACAGTTAAAATTCCATGAGAATCAAGTATCAAGTAGATTTATCATGTTGAGTCCATCTAAAAATGAAATGTACGGCTGAAGAGATGGCTTACCAGTTAAAGTGCTTGCCTGCAAAGCCAAAGGACCCCAGTTCAATTCCCAGGGACCCAGGACATAAGCCAGATGCACAAGGTGGCACATGTGTCTGGAGTTTGTTTGTAGCAGTTGGATGTCCTGGCATGCCCATTCTTTCTCTCAAATAAATAAATAAAAACAAAACATTTAAAAAATATAACAATGAAATCTAATTTGTCATTACGCGCATATTTCATAGATATTAAAATGGATCTGGGCTTGAGAGATGGGCTCACACAGAAGAGAGTCATTCACAGATGAGACCCCTCAGTGATCTCATTCTTGCTGGGTTTATTCTCTCAAAGAAATTGCTGGGCTCCAATTTCAGGTCCATGTCTTAGGGTAGCAATTCAGACTTGCTGGCCGGCAGAGGGCAGCACAGGCTGGCTAACGGATGGGCCAGACACGTGGGTGAATCTGGTGCCCAGAAACACCCACCCGCTGAACCTCACCAGGCTGGGATGGGCCCAGGTGCTACAGCTCAGCTTCAGGAAGAGGGCAGCCCTTCCTCTCCTCCCGCACCCCCTGGTGATAAGAGAATCGAAGCAAATTCTGCACCACAGACAGTTTTTCTTGGGCAGTGCGTCCATCTCCCACTGAAGCTGTCATTTACAGGAATGTGGGGTTTTCCTGGCATCAGATGTATCAAGAGCATCTTCCAAAATAGTTCTAACTGTGGCAAGAACTCAGATGGCTTCCTGGGAGCTAGGGAAAGAGCTACAGGGAACTTCTATTTCCTTGCAGTGCACTGGGGACTTGGGGACGATCACATACTGCTTTTTATAGAAGCAAAAGCAATATAAATAGATTTGGGTCATGGTAGAAGTGATCTGGCAAGGAGTTTGTAGAAAAAAGTTGGATTTATATTGATTTTTAAGTCCTGATTTATTGATGAAGTATTGAAATATGAAGTACTAGTGCAACACATAGTCCATCATGATTTAGATGCAGGTTTTAAAATGAAACTCCTCTCCGTGAGTTTGATTTCCGTGACACAGTCCCGCTGGGTGGGGAGCTGCAGTGATCGCATCAGCCTGGCCATCGTGGGACATCTAGTTCTGCAGCCATCTGCTGCTGCATGGGTTTCTGCAAAGCTCAGGCATCCTGGACCCAGCCCACGGTCGTGAGGCCTGTGTCACAGTTCCTGATGAAGCAGATGGTCCTGCCTGTTGCTTTTCCTTAGGGAATGAATGCGTTCAAAGGTGGATGCTCAGGGTTGTCATGAGCCTTTTCAAAACCTAGTTTTCACCTTCATAGCACTGGTGCCATTCACTTTATTGCTACATTAGCCATGCTTTGGGAATTTGTGGCAGTCACATGGAAGGCCCATGGCACAGGAGGATGAAGACTGACCTGTTTTTGCATCCTGCCCCTCCTCCCAGTATTCCCTGGCAATGCTTGTACAGGGCAGGAGACTGCACACAGCCCTAACATTGGGCGGAGCCGTCCCCTGCCGTCCCAGCTGCTACACCTCCTGGTAGCTTCATCCTCAGAGAGACTGTCCTAACCAAGACCCAGAGTCCTCGAGGAGACCAATGCTGCAGACTCAGGACTCTCAAGTGGACTTCAGGGCTAGAGAGGTGGTTCAGGGGTTAAGGCATCTTTCTGCAAAGCCTAGGGACCCAGGTTCAGGGTCTCACTATAGCAAGGCTGACCTGGAACTTACTCTGTAGCCCAGGCTGGCGTTGACTTATCAGGGTCCTCCTACCTCAACCTTGCAAGTGCTGGGATTATAGGCATGAGTGACCATGCTCAGCTTCAGATAATTTAATATGGTTTTCCAAACTCAAAGATGCCAAGAGAGCGTTTTGTAAATATAAAAAGAATGCATAAATTGAAAATGAAAGACACGACATTAAAGAAGATGGTGTTGAACACAGTAAGGACATGTGTGTGTGAGACATGCGTGTGAGATCAGACAGAGCTTCCAATTTGATTGAATCGGTTTTCATGCAGGAAACTGGATCCTATTGGCTTATCACTAACATACTTTCCGAAGCTCTGGAAATAATCTTAGGCAGGTGTCTTTTTGTCTGGACATCTGCTATGAGGTGAGGGGGCTGATCTGCATGGGGCAATGCATGGTTTGCAACTGAAATAAAGGAGCCAATGTGTCCACTGGGAACAGAAGGAAAAGGAGCCCCCAGTATCAGTGAGCAAAACTATCACTGGACTCCTCTCCCCTTTTCCTTCTCCATTTTCTCCCTCTTACCTGTTTCTTGCTGTTGGTTTCCTGTCATTCTACACCTGTGATCGTTGGCCCCCGCCCTAAGTCGAAGACAGAAGAGCTAGTCAGTCATGGTAATTTGGGGTGTCATTCACACTTAGGATTGTCATAATAAATTCTTCATTTCTTTTGAGTTTTGGCAGAAAAACCTACCAAACACTATAGAATTGGCAATTAACAAAGCTATTAGGAAAGAGTAGAGACTTTCCCATCATTGGGCAGAATAGTTCTCTGTGAAACCACTCACACGTAACCAAAGGAAGCAGGGGACCAGTCCTTGGCTGCAAATCCAGGGTGCCTGATGAGTATAACAGGAAGTGAGACCACATTTTGAGTCTTCCTATAAGAAGCTGAAATTAGGGGCTGGAGAGATGGCTTAGTGTTTAAGGTGCTTGCCTGCAAAGCCAAAGGATCTAGGTTCAATTCCCAGGACCCACATAAGCCAGATGCACAAGGCAGCTCATGTGTCTGGAGTTTGTTTATAGTGGCTGGAGGCCCTGGTGCCCCATTTCTCATCTTGTCATCATTGATTAAATTCTACTGTCTCCAGTGTTAGGTGAAAGTAACATACATTATAGTGTTTAGCTTCTTTGGGCTCCATATAACGATTTTGAGACTTGTTACCACACTGTGTTCTCGAGTTCTATTTCAGTGGCTAAGCAGAATTCTGTTGTGATCACGGCGCTTTGTTCTCCCCCTGGTGCCAGTCAGTATCATTTGCAGTTTGGGGTTGTTGTGGATTAAACTGCACTGACTGCTGCTTCTTGGTCACTGTGTACACGTTTTCATTTCTCTGTGAGCGGTGGGGGTTCTGCCTTATGCAAACTGTGACCCATTTCCAGGTAGCTGCACCATGTTACAGTCCTAACACAAGACAGAATTCCTGCTGCTCCACAGACTTTCCAGCAGGTGATGCTCTCAGACATTGTGGCCATTCTAGTGAGCATAATGCAGTATAATATTTCAGTCTTTAAAAAATATTTTCTTGTGCTGGGGAGATGACTTAGCGGTTAAGGCATTTGCCTGCCAAGCCAAAGGATCCCGGTTCAACTCTCCAGGACTCACATAAGCCAGATGCACAAGGGGCGCATGCATCTGGAGTTCCTTTGCAGTGGCTGGAGGTCCTGGCACACCCATTCTCTCTCCCTTCTCTCTCTCTCTGCCTCTTTCTCTCTCTCAAATAAATAAATAAAATATATTTTAAAATATGTTTCTTTCTTTATGAGAGAGAGAAAGAGAGAATGAGTGTTCCAGGCCCTCTTGCTGCTGCAAAGGAACTCCAGACACATGTTATTTGTTTTTTTTATTGACAACTTCCATAATTATAGACAATAAATCATGGTAATTTCCTCCCTCTCCTCCCTCCACTTTCCCCTTTGCAACTCCACTCTCCATCCTATCCCCTCCCCATCTTAATCAGTCTTTTATTTTGATGTCATGATTTTTTTCCCTCCTATTATGATGGTCTTGTAGAAGGCACTGTGAGGTCATGGATATCCAGGCCATTTTGTGTCTGAAGGAGCATGTTGTAAAGAGTCCTACCCTTCCTTTGGCTCTTACATTCTTTCCGCCCCCTCTTCCACGATGGACCCTGAGCCTTGGAAGGTGTGTTAGAGATGTTTCAATGCTGAGCACTCCTCTGTCACTTCTTCTCAGCACCATGGTGCCTTCTGAGTCATCCCAAGGCCACCATCATCTGAAAAGAGAAGCTTCTCTAACCAAAGTGAGAGTGGCATTAATATATGGGTATGAACATTAAGAGAAGTGCTTACTGGGCAGTTTGGTGACAAGAGCAGATGTTACACCCCTAGGGCTCACGACTTCCCCTGTCATATCTTCTCTCTCTCTCTCTCTTTTTTTTTTTTTTTTTTTTGGTTTTCTGAGGTAGGGTCTCACTGTAGCTCAGGCTGACCTGGAATTACTATGTAGTCTTAGGGTGGCCTTGAACTCTCAGCGATCCTCCTACCTCTGCCTCCCCAGTGCTGGGATTAAAGGCGTGCACCTCCACGCCCAGTGCTTCTCCTTTTCTTAAAGGACTCTGAGGATAGGAATGTTAGATTGTTTGTAAATGTTCTTTTTTGTCAGCCTACTGTCTCTTGCTGTTGAGATGGGGTAAATACCATTGATTGTGGTCATGTTCCCTGTCTGTCCTCTTTGCTCTCACTCCACTAGGAGCTTGTTCAGCAAATTTTCACCTCTGATACTATTCTTTTCAATTTTGTGATTTGTCTGATTTCTGAGGGTGCTGGGGATGGAACCCAGGGCCTTGTGCATGCTAGATATACACTCTACTACTGAGCTATGTCCCCAGGCTCCATTTTATAGTTCACACTTAGTCCTTTTAAAATAATTCCCTGGCTATGCCTGGTGGTACATGTCTTCAATCCCAGCACTCAGAAGGCAGAGGTGGGAAGATTGCTATGAATTCAAGGCCAGCCTGGGGCTATAGAGTGAGTTCCAGGTCAGCCTGGGCTACAGTGAAACCCTGCCTTAGAAAAAAATTAAAATAACACAACTTCTCTATTTGCTAAATCTTTCTGTTTTTGTCATTTGTTTTAACAGAATTCATAATTCCTTGTTGAAGCATTGTTGCTGCCTTGAGATGGGGTCTCACTCTGTGCCCCAGGCTGATCTTCCCCGCCTCACCTCCTGAGTGCTGGGAACACACGTTGACCACTGCATCCAGCTTATTGTGCCTTTTGTTGTTGTTGTTTTTCAAGGTAGGGTCTCACTCTAGCCCAGGCTGACCTGGAACTTACTTTGTGGTTCTAGGCTGGCCTCAAACTCACAGCGATCCTGCTACCTCTGCCTCCTGAGTGCTGGGATTAAAGGTGTGCCCAGCTATCGTGGCATTTAGAAAACATTTTTATTCATTTATTTGCAGAGAGAGAGGGAGGGAGGGAGGGAGGGGAGAGAGGGAGGGGGAATAAATGGGTCCACCAGGGCCTCTAGCTGCTGCAGACAAACTCCAGATACATGTGCCATTTTGTGCATCTGGCTTTAATATGGGTACTGGAAGATCGAACCCAGGTCATTAGGCCTTGCAGGCAAGTGTCTTAACCATTGAGCCATCTCTCCAGCCCCTGTTGTGGCATTTATTAAATGGTTGCTTTAAACATATCATCAGATAATTTTACCAAAAGGTTTATTCTGTTGTTTATGTTAATTATTCATGAATGTTGTTTTCCTGCCTTTTGCCGTGACACATGACTTTCACTACTGTCTTGACTGTTTTTGGATCTTATGCAATTATTGGTTTTATTCTTCTATTTTAGGAAGCGATGGCTCTCTTTTCCTTTCCCCTTCCCTTCCCATTTTTCCCTCTTTCTTCTCTGCTGAGGACTGCCCCAGACCCTTACACATTTGGGCACAGTGGCAAGCACTCCATCACTGGGCTACATCCCAGCCCCTCTGTCTAACATAAGTTTGTAGGGTTTGGTCTTTTGTGGGTAACTATAATTGCAATTCTTCTCTCTATGGCTGCGGATCTCACCAGGCTTTCCCGACATTAATATGAAGTTGCTAGGGTCAAGAGCTTGGCCACTTGTCCTCAGAACACCCATTAGAGAAAGCTAATAGCGAAGAGGAAGGAGACTTATTCAACATGGCTGCACCGAGTACAGGAACAAAGAGGTCCAGTGTCTCCTCTCCCCTCAAGTCCATCCCCAGGGTCCTGCAATGAAGGTCATGTTGCAATAGAGGGCAAGAGGTATGCCCGACTGAGCAGTCCTGGTCAGGGCGTGGTCCCAACCCTCGTTGTCTCTGCTGCAGTCTGTCCTGCAAGGAAGTCTGACAAGTTGTCAGCACTGAATGACATCTCTTCCTGGGAGACAAGTTCCTCCTCTGGCTGGCACAGGTTTCAGCCTTTTCTTTCTCCCACACGGGCTTCCTGGAGAAATTTTAATTCTTTATGGTCTATTGTTCCATGGTCTGATAGCCAAGGGAAAAGGGCACAGAGTTTATTTTTGGAAGATCTCCTTTACTAACAAGACAGTTAAAATTCCATGAGAATCAAGTATCAAGTAGATTTATCATGTTGAGTCCATCTAAAAATGAAATGTACGGCTGAAGAGATGGCTTACCAGTTAAAGTGCTTGCCTGCAAAGCCAAAGGACCCCAGTTCAATTCCCCAGGACCCAGGACATAAGCCAGATGCACAAGGTGGCACATGTGTCTGGAGTTTGTTTGTAGCAGTTGGATGTCCTGGCATGCCCATTCTTTCTCTCAAATAAATAAATAAAAACAAAACATTTAAAAAATATAACAATGAAATCTAATTTGTCATTACGCGCATATTTCATAGATATTAAAATGGATCTGGGCTTGAGAGATGGGCTCACACAGAAGAGAGTCATTCACAGATGAGACCCCTCAGTGATCTCATTCTTGCTGGGTTTATTCTCTCAAAGAAATTGCTGGGCTCCAATTTCAGGTCCATGTCTTAGGGTAGCAATTCAGACTTGCTGGCCGGCAGAGGGCAGCACAGGCTGGCTAACGGATGGGCCAGACACGTGGGTGAATCTGGTGCCCAGAAACACCCACCCGCTGAACCTCACCAGGCTGGGATGGGCCCAGGTGCTACAGCTCAGCTTCAGGAAGAGGGCAGCCCTTCCTCTCCTCCCGCACCCCCTGGTGATAAGAGAATCGAAGCAAATTCTGCACCACAGACAGTTTTTCTTGGGCAGTGCGTCCATCTCCCACTGAAGCTGTCATTTACAGGAATGTGGGGTTTTCCTGGCATCAGATGTATCAAGAGCATCTTCCAAAATAGTTCTAACTGTGGCAAGAACTCAGATGGCTTCCT
Source organism: Orientallactaga sibirica (assembly GCA_036365145.1). Classification (NCBI taxonomy): domain Eukaryota; kingdom Metazoa; phylum Chordata; class Mammalia; order Rodentia; family Dipodidae; genus Orientallactaga; species Orientallactaga sibirica. Next base: position 18,315,677 of record JAEOAD010000041.1, on the reverse strand, counting down.
GGGAGCTAGGGAAAGAGCTACAGGGAACTTCTATTTCCTTGCAGTGCACTGGGGACTTGGGGACGATCACATACTGCTTTTTATAGAAGCAAAAGCAATATAAATAGATTTGGGTCATGGTAGAAGTGATCTGGCAAGGAGTTTGTAGAAAAAAGTTGGATTTATATTGATTTTTAAGTCCTGATTTATTGATGAAGTATTGAAATATGAAGTACTAGTGCAACACATAGTCCATCATGATTTAGATGCAGGTTTTAAAATGAAACTCCTCTCCGTGAGTTTGATTTCCGTGACACAGTCCCCGCTGGGTGGGGAGCTGCAGTGATCGCATCAGCCTGGCCATCGTGGGACATCTAGTTCTGCAGCCATCTGCTGCTGCATGGGTTTCTGCAAAGCTCAGGCATCCTGGACCCAGCCCACGGTCGTGAGGCCTGTGTCACAGTTCCTGATGAAGCAGATGGTCCTGCCTGTTGCTTTTCCTTAGGGAATGAATGCGTTCAAAGGTGGATGCTCAGGGTTGTCATGAGCCTTTTCAAAAACCTAGTTTTCACCTTCATAGCACTGGTGCCATTCACTTTATTGCTACATTAGCCATGCTTTGGGGAATTTGTGGCAGTCACATGGAAGGCCCATGGCACAGGAGGATGAAGACTGACCTGTTTTTGCATCCTGCCCCTCCTCCCAGTATTCCCTGGCAATGCTTGTACAGGGCAGGGAGACTGCACACAGCCCTAACATTGGGCGGAGCCGTCCCCTGCCGTCCCAGCTGCTACACCTCCTGGTAGCTTCATCCTCAGAGAGACTGTCCTAACCAAGACCCAGAGTCCTCGAGGAGACCAATGCTGCAGACTCAGGACTCTCAAGTGGACTTCAGGGCTAGAGAGGTGGTTCAGGGGTTAAGGCATCTTTCTGCAAAGCCTAGGGACCCAGGTTCAGGGTCTCACTATAGCAAGGCTGACCTGGAACTTACTCTGTAGCCCAGGCTGGCGTTGACTTATCAGGGTCCTCCTACCTCAACCTTGCAAGTGCTGGGATTATAGGCATGAGTGACCATGCTCAGCTTCAGATAATTTAATATGGTTTTCCAAACTCAAAGATGCCAAGAGAGCGTTTTGTAAATATAAAAAGAATGCATAAATTGAAAATGAAAGACACGACATTAAAGAAGATGGTGTTGAACACAGTAAGGACATGTGTGTGTGAGACATGCGTGTGAGATCAGACAGAGCTTCCAATTTGATTGAATCGGTTTTTCATGCAGGAAACTGGATCCTATTGGCTTATCACTAACATACTTTCCGAAGCTCTGGAAATAATCTTAGGCAGGTGTCTTTTTGTCTGGACATCTGCTATGAGGTGAGGGGGCTGATCTGCATGGGGCAATGCATGGTTTGCAACTGAAATAAAGGAGCCAATGTGTCCACTGGGAACAGAAGGGAAAAGGAGCCCCCAGTATCAGTGAGCAAAACTATCACTGGACTCCTCTCCCCTTTTCCTTCTCCATTTTCTCCCTCTTACCTGTTTCTTGCTGTTGGTTTCCTGTCATTCTACACCTGTGATCGTTGGCCCCCGCCCCTAAGTCGAAGACAGAAGAGCTAGTCAGTCATGGTAATTTGGGGGTGTCATTCACACTTAGGATTGTCATAATAAATTCTTCATTTCTTTTGAGTTTTGGCAGAGAAAAACCTACCAAACACTATAGAATTGGCAATTAACAAAGCTATTAGGAAAGAGTAGAGACTTTCCCATCATTGGGCAGAATAGTTCTCTGTGAAACCACTCACACGTAACCAAAGGAAGCAGGGGACCAGTCCTTGGCTGCAAATCCAGGGTGCCTGATGAGTATAACAGGGAAGTGAGACCACATTTTGAGTCTTCCTATAAGAAGCTGAAATTAGGGGCTGGAGAGATGGCTTAGTGTTTAAGGTGCTTGCCTGCAAAGCCAAAGGATCTAGGTTCAATTCCCCAGGACCCACATAAGCCAGATGCACAAGGCAGCTCATGTGTCTGGAGTTTGTTTATAGTGGCTGGAGGCCCTGGTGCCCCATTCTCTATCTGCCTCTCTCTTTGCTTCTCTCTCTCTCTCAAATAAATAAATGAGAAAACTAAAATACTGAAATAAAATATTTTTAAAAATCTGAAATTAATAACAGTCCCCGAGTCTCAGTGGAGGCAACCCTGGGAGCTGCAGAGAAGCTGGGCCGGGAGAAGCTGTGCACTTTCTGTGTCTTACTAAATTTGATGCTTTTGCACTGATCAGAGACTCCCACTGCCAGATGCTACCTGGGGGAACTTGCAGTGATCTGATAGTCACTTTAGACAGTAAATGTCAGTGTTAGCCTGGAGTGACTTAGTGACTGTGTGAGACACATGGTAGGAATGTCACCTTGGTCCTGACTCTGCCCCCTCGATCCAGACTCCCCTGAACCTCCAGCTGAATCTTTAAATGCACACCCAGCCAGCTTTGAGAAGTCTGAGCCAGCGGCAGTGGTGGTGCAGGGCGGTTGCTGGGCTGCTCCATTGTTCTGTGAGACACGGCAGAGCGAACGCTTTCCTCTCGTCTTCAGTCATGAATTGAAACTTGGTGCTGCCAAGCGAGTTTATAATATATATTTATAGAAAGAAATATCCATCGAGTCATTCATGTGCTCCAAATCAATCACCGAGGACAATGCTGCGGAAAGAGGCATTCAGAAGGTTCTGTGCAGGGGAGACGAGGCACCCCACCTTCCTTTATTAACTCCAGGAAAGCGGTTGTTCAAGTGGATGGGGAATATACACTCCAGTCATCCGGAAAACGAATTAACTTCTATTTTCAAATGCCTTATCAGATTTCTCCTTGGAAGTGTTCCTTGCTTAGGAACCTCAGGGCTTCGGACACCTGAGAGTGTTATCAGAACATATTAAGCAAGCAGGTGTCAGAGAATGAGAGGCCTTGCTGACTAGTTAAAAGACGCAGGTCTGAGGGCTTGACATGTGGTTTGAACCTGGATCGTTCTCTGTGAACTTGGATATATATTTGTGACTTGTGTTTTCCACCTCTGTAAAATGGAGAGGACGAGGCTGACTCTCTAAAGCTGACGTGAAGACCCCAGATGTAACTGTAACCCAGACAGCACTGCACAGTCCTCTGTGGTCTTACGTTCGGGATTGCTGCAACACTGGAAGGGTATTAGGGATTTTCTGACTTCAAGCGGGCACTTTCCACGCAGCTGAGGATGGGCGAGGTCTGGCTCCCAAGGCCTTAGAGACTGAGTGGTATCAACGAAAAACACAGCTCTCACCTCAAAGGGGACAAGATAGTGTTGCGAGTGCTAAATTCAGTAGTCAAGAGGAAGATTATGTTAATTCAGTTGCCAAACTTTATTCACTCTTCACACATGTTAATTAAGCCAAGTCCCTTTTTTCCTTTGTTCTCTCAACTACCTTGACCTGTCCCTAACCCCCTAGAGGCACTCACAAGCGACTCACTTGGTTCTTGGGCAGTGTCGGGGTCCGGTCTTGTTCCTCTCCGTGCCGGGCTGCCGAGGGGTCCCAAGGGCTGCTTGTATCAACACACAGAGAGATGTGGAGCCTGTCTCTCTGAGTTGAGTGACAATTTTCTGAGCTTTTGCTGAGGTTCTTATACCCATTTTCCCCTCAGTCATCCAGGCTGCTGATAGCCACCTTAGGGTTGACTCATTTGCATATCAGCTTGCAGGGGGTCTCTGGTCCTGGCTCCTGGTTGCCATGGTGACCTTGTCACTGCTGGGTGAGTTCCCCATTTTACTTCTAACCGTTGCTTCTAATATTCCCCATTGCTTCTAATGATTCTATCAGCCCCCATTTTTACTTCTAACTATTGCTCCTAACAGTTTATTCTTGAGCCAAATATAAGTGGCCAATGGCCATTTGGAGCACAAATTCAGGTTACCTGCAATAACATGTTCCAATGAGGAAACAGTTTCCTAAAGATTTGATAGTTTGGACTTGGAAGATTGCTCAGTGGATGATGTGCTTTCCACACAAGAGTGACAACCTGAACTCGGTCCCCCAAAGCCATGCCAGAAGCAGGAGGTAACATGCACACCTATCATCCCTGTGCTCCTTGGCGAGATGGGAAGTAAGCCAGACGCAGGAGGTAACATGCACACCTATCATCCCAGTGCTCCTTGGTGAGATGGAAAGTAAGCCAGACGCAGGAGGTAACATGCACACCTATCATCCCAGTGCTCCTTGGCGAGATGGAAAGTAAGCCAGACGCAGGAGGTAACATGCACACCTATCATCCCAGTGCTCCTTGGCGAGATGGGAAGTAGAGGCAGGACAAGGTCCGCAAGTTCATCATTTCTACAGGAATCTGAATGGCTATGTCCAGCCTATGACTTTTGGTTTGTTTTGAGACATTGTAGCCCAGGCTGGCCTGGAACTAACAGTAGTCTTCCTGTTTCAGCCTTCTCAGTGCTGGGATTACAAGCGTACACCACCACACCCAGCTGAACCTTTAGGCTTTGAACTTCAAGTACATGTGTTCAGTTCTAGTTTTCATTGTTCCTTTTGATTTTTAAACTCTAAGTGTTCCCAGTCTTCTCTGCTCTCCTGGGCATCATATTCATGATGCATGACCTGCAGTACAGCCCATTTACCCTTTTTATGTCGCTTCTCTTGGGGTCAATGAATGGAGATTTCTGTTGTGTGAATGAGGCTGGATGTGAGAGTTAACAGAGGTACTCCGAGGCATCAAGGAAGGCCTCTGGGCTTGTGTGGATTTGTATTTGCTTCTCTCAAGTACCAGGAACTCTCACATCCTGCACCTGACCTTGATCCAGGCTGGGGCTGAGATGAAGCAAAGCAGAGCAAGAGCTACCAAAGAGGCCCGTCTGTTTGCAGATTTCTTTATCCCCAGCTTTGGTCTTTAGGTGTAGACCCAAATTTTCATGCAGCACTGAAGCCATTAGCTGCAGATACAGCCACACTGCTCTCTGCCTAGTCACCACCCCAGAGTTTGTCCTTGTAGAGTCAGAAGGCAGTTAAAACAGTGTTAGGCTAATATCTCAACCATTTCTTTTCAGGAAGTTGGAAGTAGCCCTTAGGAGGAAAGTACTCAGGGACGGCAACTGCATCCGATGTGTCTTGACGCTTGCCCCACCTGCCTGCACTGTCTCACTTCTTGTCCATGTTCAATGCCTGCAAACACTGGTGTTTGTATCCTTTGTTTGCAATGGGAGAGTTGATCCTTCACACCCAAACTGGAAGTCTGGAAATGCTAGAATGTGAACAACAAAGAAAACAGACAAAAGAAACGAAGAAGGTTGTGGGCTGCAACAAAAGAATTCACCATCATCAGGTCCAAATGGAAAGTAACTTCAAGGTCTGGTTAGGGAGGGTGGGACTTCCCCTGAGTTAACCGAGGTGGGGTATAGACCAGGTGAGGGATCCAACCGCTAGTCCATAAGTGACACGTGAACAGAGCCTGCACTCCTTGAAGATGCCAAGGACTTGGAGGAAAATTCCCAAATACAAACTTGATTCTCTTTTACAGTTAGCGGCAACCCCGGTGGGACCCTTCCCTACTCCCGAGGCAGCTTTTATTCAACTCTCACTTCACTGCATCTGTCTTCTTCTCTCTCAATTTCTTATAAGATGGTGAAGAACCCATCTGCTAGATGGTAACAAGACCATGGGCTGAAACCATGACCCCAAATCAACCATTCCTCCTTTTCAATGGTTTCTTTTAGGGATTTTTGTCAGAGTGATGGAAAAATAACCTATCCACTAATTCAAATGTTAATGGCACCCAGAGACACACACCTAGAATAACAGTGAGCAAGTTGGGTATAGTGCCTTTAATCCCAGCTTTTGGGAGGCAGGGGTAGGAGGATCATGGTCATGAGTTCAAGGTCACCCTGAGACTACATAGTGAATTTCAGGTCAGTCTGGACAAGAGTGAAATCCTACCCCGAGAAAACAAACAAACAAAAACCATTGAGCAGGTATCTGGGCATGTGGCTCAGTGGAGTTGACCCACAGACTATACCATCATGGCAGAAGCTTCTTCTGGACTCTCACTGGTTCAAAATAGCCCAAACTATGGGCTGGAGCATCTGCTGTCTGTTTCCTAACAAGCCCCTCTTCTTTGACAGAGCCATAGCTTTGAACCACTGGGACCTTATGCTGCTCCCTCACTGTGGGCTGTGTTTGATGGCTTGAGAATACTGTAATTCTCACTGGCTGGGCCTCTGGCTGGGGCTGAAACACCTGGCAAGAGGGCTACTGGTGCATGCTCACTCTTGGCTTGAGGGCTTTTATTGCCAACTATCTGATTGACTTATCGTGCCCTGACTTGATTAGCTTTGACACTTTCACACTATTTTTGGTTTTCTACTTGTGTGCAGAAGTGAGTCTTCATTCACTATGACTCAAAGCACCTCTTGCTTCATTAGCTTTGAAGCTTTGTTACTAGGTGCATGCAAATGTATTGTTGTTTTCCTGAATTGACCTGTCATTATGATATGTGCTTCTTTGTTTTCAATGATTCCTTATCTTCAGGCCTGTTATCTCTTATTAATGTACCTCTTCAGCATCACAATACTTGTTCATTTACATGCTATATTTTTACTCGACTTTCAATCTACTTGTAGTCTTTTTTTGTTTTAGAATTTATTTTGGTAATATGCTTTTACTTGGCGTGTATCATCTACTGACAGTTGTAGCTTTGGCTATGGCTGGAGTTAAGTGTATCATTTTGAAAACTGGCTTTCTGCTTCTCTACTTTGGATTTTGATTGCCCATCCTCTCTCCCTTTTTGGACATTTCTCTGGAATTCTACTTTGTGTTGAGGACAGCCACATGGTTGCCCTTGGCAATCAAGGAAAGGCCAGACTCTGTGCACAGAGGAGGGATAGTTGTGTGAGACAATGAGGGTAGTTTAGATGACTTTGGACCTGGTGTTTTGCCCAGTCTCCAAGCCTCAGGGTCCCATTTCCTAGTTAATGATCTACCTCAATATAAAAGCCATTACCAGATAAATGTTCAGCCTGCTTCATCAGTGAGATCTGGGTGTGGTCTTTCCCAGACTACTTTGTAGGCATTGTGATTTGCATATAAAATGTCCCCATAGGACATGTGTTTGAATAGTTGGTCTGCAGCTGGTAGCACTGTTTGAGAAAGTTGTTCAACTTTTAGGAGGAGGTGTTTGGTTGCAAGAAGGGGATCACTGGGGAGGGGGTCTTGAGGTTTGAGAGTCTGATCCCAGTTCGTTCATTCTATGCTTCCTGCTTGCAGATGTGACCAGCTTCACCTCCTGCTGCTATGCCTTCTGCAGCAATGAAATTGCTGGGGTTAGAATTTTTTTTTTTTTTTTTTTTCGAGGTAGGGTCTCACTCTGACCCAGGCTGACCTGGAATTCACTATGTAGTCTCAGGGTGGCCTTGAACTCATGGTGATCCTCCTACCTCTGCCTCCCGAGTGCTGGGATTAAAGGCGTGCGCCACCACGCCTGGCTCGGGGTTAGAATTTTAGAGCTGCTCGGGGAGCTCCCTGCCACAGAAGCCTTTCTGTGAAGCCGGACCCACCCTCATCATCTGAATGATGATGTACTCCAGTACAGTTATGCGCACCAACAGGTTTTTTTTTTTTTTTTTTTTTTTTTGGTTTTCCGAGATAGGGTCTCACTCTGGCTCAGGCTGACCTGGAATTCACTATGTAGTCTCAGGGTGGCCTTGAACTCTCGGTGTTCCTCCTGCCTCTGCCTCCCAAGTGCTGGGATTAAAGGCGTGTGCCACCACGCCCGGCCACACCAACAGTTTTTATGGCCACGTGACTTCTCAAACCCTTGGCTGGAGCAGCTGCTTAACATTTCCAGTGTTGCTGTCAGGTAGCACTTTGTACCAAGAAGCCACGTGTAGTAACAAAACCCATTCTTGGTTCTCTCCCTGCCATGGGGTTGTCAACACATCTGAGGTAGATGTAAGAGCCATTCAGTCCAGAATGCCATCCTGAGGCTTCTTGCCCAGGTCACTCCAGAGATCAAGGACAGCGCTGAGGACCCGTCAGCAAAGCAGGGTGAGCCACACAGGGACTTTACACACAGGGAGCTGGCGACTTGGGTGGTAGTGGGGGGAGAAAGCAGGACGAGCTGATGTTAGTCCCTGTGGTCATATTCTGGAACTTTCCAGTGGCACATCATCCACGAGGGTGAAACAGCAGGTTGGAGTCATGACAAGGGGCTGAGTGAGGGCAGAGGCCTGTCGACTTCCATCACAGACACACAGGCAGAATGTTGGGGACTGAGGCTCCTCTTCCGTGCGGTCTTCCACTGGCTGAGCTGGGCAGGGTACCGGTGGTTCAAGACCCTCGTCCACGGTCTGTGTAGACCCTGAGCAGGCCGGGTGAGGGTGGCTAAAGAGTGTGAGCGACAAGGAGAATGAGAAGCGCTGCTTCGCACCCCGGAGCCTCCCAGGCAGCACAGCTCGGTTTGCACAGCTACCTGACGCCACCTGGCGGGCCTGGGCGCACGGACAGTTCTTCCATTGACTCTCGGGAGCTCTCCCCTCGACGCTCTTCCATCACGAGCTTTCGGGCCGCACGGGTTCGTCTTGGGCTGTTCTCCCCCGTGTCGTCTCGGTTACCAGGGACCGAGGTTCCCCGCTGGTGAGCGGAGCCCCCCATTCTGCTTACTGCAGGGCGCACCGCTGCAAATGCCACCAGAACGCCGCTCCCGTGTCGTCCAGCTCTGCGCATCAAAATGTGAAGCAAGCCCGTGCTGTTTACGAGCTGCACCCGGCCGCGCGCGGCGCAGGTGCACCGCCGCCAGGCTGCGGCGGGTCCGCGCTCCCGCCCATCACCGCGACCCGCCGGCGCAGCGCGCCGCTCGGAACCTTTCTGGCGCCGCCCGCAACTCTTCTGGCGCGTTCGAAGGGGGGGGGGAGCTAGCGCGGCAAAGCGTTGAGGACGCGCATGCGCACCGCGCGCCGGAGCGGTGCATTGTGGTAGGCGCGCGCTTTCGCCGCTTCCGCGAACATGGCGGCGTCGTAGCTTGGGCGCGGGAGCAGGGGAGGGTGCGGGGGAGGCTGCGGTGCGCAGTCCCGGGCAGGCGATGGCGACCCCGGATCAAAAGTCGCCTAACGTTCTACTGCAGAATCTGTGCTGCCGGATCCTGGGCCGCAGCGAAGGTGCGCGGGCGCGGGACGCGACTCGGGGACCCCGGGGCTGGCCAGGGCGGAGGCCCGGGCCGCGCTGTGGTTCGGGGCGCGCGGGAGCGCGGAGGCCGCCGGCTTGCAGGCCCGCGTTCCCGCCCAGAGCGCGCCTGCGGCTCTGCAGCCTTTGCCTGTGTTGCGAGGGGTCAGGGTGGGGTGCAGTGGGGTGGGGTACGAGCCCCGTGTTCAGGGCAAGTTCGCGAGGCGGATATTGCTGCATCCAAGCCAAGCATAGAGGCCGTTCTGCACCCATCCTGTAGCTTTGGTAGTTCCAAAAAAAAAAAAAAAAAAAAAAAAAAGGCTGGGGGATGTCATCTCTTGATAACTTGTTTTAAGCCGAGAACGTGGGGACGCATTGTTAACGGAATTCCCTAGTAAAGTGAGTTATTTGCTACTTAAGCCCCAAAGCCTGGAAACTATATGATGGAAATTTTGAAGGAAGACTTTAAACAATATTACATTTAAAGTAGGGAGAGGATTTTGACATTTCCTTCGTAACATTTGCCATTTCTTACAACGTATGGAAACTTTTTGCATGTTCTATGATGACCTTAGGGGCAGAGGGAAATGGTTGGCCACTATTAAAGGGCTGACCTCGCACAGTTCTGCCTACCCTTTGAAGCCTTGCACAGTGTTCTTTATGTATCTAAGAAATAAGGCCGAGCCTCCTGCTCTGGTTATGACAGGTGCTGGTGACTCTCTTATGTTCTGGTGCACGGGAACATGTCTAGCACATTGGTGAACATAGAGTGATCCTAGGCGATTAGGAATTTGGGGAGGAAAGTGATGGGGGGTGGAATTAGTCAGGAGAGGGCCGGAAAGAAGGAATGAAAGAAATGAAGAAGGAATTGAAGCTGTGACCTGAAAGGAGTGATGGAGACATGCTGCCTGGAGAGGGTGTAGGTGGAGGGGACTGCAGGAGGTCCAAGGTGGGTGTCAGCTTGTCTTGGCTTGCTTCTGTTCTTTCAGACTAGCACACTGATTTCGTGTTGCAGTCATAGGAGAAACCAGGTAATGAAGATGGTTAGTTTTCACGTACATTTCCTCTAATATCAGTGAGGCCCGATTTCTTTTCCTCCTGGAAGAAGCATATTTTCATAAGTCTCCACAGCCACAAGTGGACTTGGAAGTCAGTCATCATGAACTTGAACCGTGATTCTTAATTTGATATAGTTGTTACATTAAGTCTGCTTCTGATTGACCTCAGTTTCACCCTTCCCAGATGGTCAAAGTGCTTCTCTTCAGCAAAATTCTGCGTCCTCCCACCTCCCATTTAGAATGGTGTCTAAGCTGAGAGTCTGTAGGCTCTCACCAAGATTCAGAATACAGTAATTTGGGCTGGAGAGATGGCTTAGTGGTTAAGGCGTTTGCCTGCAAAGCCAAAGGACCTTGGTTTGATACCCAAGGACCCACATAAGCCAGATGTACAAGGTGGTGCATGCGTCTGGAGTTCGTTTGCAATGGCTGGAGGCCCTGGCGCGCCCATTCTCTCTCTCTGCCTCTTTCTTTCTTGCTCTCTCAAATAAATAAATAAATAAATTAAAAAAAAAAAAAAAATAAAGTATTTCATAATGTCCATTAAAGACCATGGTAAATACCAGCAATTCCACTGAGGAGGGCCTTTGGTGGAGTGGAGACAGGGAGGAGGGAAATGATGGTACCAACATATGATGTGTCCACACAAAGTTTCTACTTAATTAAAAAAAAAGGTGATGTTCTCTTTGCTGTGTTCTGGACAGCTAGGATTGCCTAATATTTATGGTATTATGGTTTCAAGTTATGGTACTTATTGAACAATTTGTGAACACCATGTTCGTGTGTTGGTTATGTTAACTGCCTTTAGAACATTTGACATTTAAGACTTTATTACTGGCATTTTCTCTGATAATTTCATAGAATATTTGATTAGTCCAACTTGTCAATGTTTTACAATGTTGATTGTGGTTTGGTGCCATGTGAAGAACTCTGCCAAACCCAGAGTCATAGAGATTTCTTTTTCCCCAGGAGCCATGTCATTTTATTCTGTGTGTAGTTTGGGGAAATTTTGAAAAGAAACAATATAGTGTGTTATAAGTGGAGATTCAATTTTGAGTTTCCCAAAGAATCTTACTTTTTGTTTTTTCGCTATTTAAGTTGTTTTCTTGTGTTAAGGACTGAAGATGTTAAAACGGGGCTTTAATGGGTATTGATATCACACCAGACCACTTACAACCAGAATTTGTGTAAGATAGGTCCTCACATCCCAGCGTGTGTATTCATACGTGTATTTAAAACACCTTCCAATGTGTAATGTGGAGTGTGAGAGGTCTAAACCCTTGTGCGCTCCTTGTTCTCTCAGCTGGGCAGAGATTGCTAGCCTGGAACATTTGACATCCTGCTCCATTGCTTTTCTGCCTAGTCTTGTTTTGAGTTCTTCTTTTACTGACTCTGGAGCTTGCAGGGCTCAACAGATTTTTGGGTCTGCGCTCCCCTGAGGGACTGGGTTATAGGATGCATGGCCATGCCCAGTTGTTTGTCATGGGACTGGAGTTTTGAACTTGGGCAGTGTCAGGTCTCCTGAGGCCCTTATGCTTGCTCTGGAAGTGCACGGAAGCAGGAAACATGCTTAACTACTGATCCATCTCTCCAGGCTCCAAACACCTTTGATTTTAGATTGGTTGGATTTGAATTTAAAGAAAGATAGCAAGTGCTCATTTTTCATATGCACTCCCATTTCTTTTGTTATTGACATCTTACATTACCATGGTGTGGCCTTAGAATCAGTCATTAATGATGTATTGACATTATCAAAACAAAACAAAACAAACAAACAAAAAAAAAAACCCCACCACAGCTCTTAACCTCAGAGAGGTTAGAATAGAAGACTATTTCTTCTGGAGCCAAGTATGAGGTGACCATGGCCTGGGAACAGACTGAGGTGTTCAAACCAAATGCCATGTTCCTAAGTGGTAATGGTTTGTTTTTTTTTTTTTTTTTTTTTTTTTTTTTTTTAATTTGAGAGAGAGACAGAGAGGCGGGAAGGGGCAGAGAGAGGGAGAGAATGGGTGCACCAGTGGCCTCTCAGCTGCTGTGAAGAATTCCAGACGTGTGAGCCTTCTTGCCACGCCTGCGTCACTTTACATCTGGCTAAACGTGGGACCTGGAGATCAAATCGCTGTTCTTAGGCTTGGCAGGCAGACACCTTAACCGCTAAGCCATCTCTCCAGCCCTTGATGAATTTTTTTAGTAACAGAAGAAAGAAAGTCATAATTCAAAGTGCTTTTCAGATACATTGGTGGTTATCAGGTAGGTGGGTTACAGCAAGGCAGAGCATCTGATGACATTCTTAGCTTTTGGATGGATGGAGACTAATGGTCTGTTTGTGTATTCCAAAGTATTTACCTAATAGTAAGTCTGTCTTATGGAATGCTTCAGTTCAGACTTGACTGATATTTTCCTCATGAGTGGAGGGGTGGAAACCACAGGGCTGAAGTACCATTCTCATCACTGTGTGGCTGCAGACACCATCAGTCTGTCCCTGTTGGTGTTGGCCTTTGTTGTAGACACCTCCTTGATGCTGGGACGGACATCCAACCAAACACAGATTTATGGTAGGAGGGGATTTATTTCAAGTTTACAGATCCAGGAGAAGTTCCATCTGTGGTAGGACAAGCTGGCTCCCATTCATAAATCCAAGCAGAGAGAGAAACCACCACCAGCCAGCAAATGCCAAAAACTAGCCAGCACAAACCTGCAGCAGCAGGACCCCAGAACTCAAACCTCCCTGCACACCTTTGGTCTGGAATCAGATCTGCCAGGAGTCTGCCTGCGAAGGGCTGAAGCTGCAGACTCAATTTTAGTAAAACATCTGAGTCTATGGAGCCATACATTCAAACTACACAGCCTTGACTGCTTGGCTTGAGCTTTTGTGGGGTTTCTCCTTACCCTCCACAGCCCACACTGGGAGTGCAGAGAGCTGGGCTTGACCACCTTAACAGTGTTCTCTCCACGTAAATTATTTGGTCCTTGCTTCCTTTTAAGATTCTGTAAATCTGTGCAATATCCTCTCCCTCCCTAGTGCTTCCCTTCCTCAGCTTTTGCCTTCATTGACCCTCCCTCTTTAGAATCCATTGATTTTTTTTCTCTTAATTTCACTCTTCCTTTTTATATTTTTATGTATTTATTTGAGAGAGGGAAAGAGGGAGAGAGAGAGAGAGAGAGAGAGAGAGAGAATGAATGGGTGTGCCAGTGCTTCCAGACACTGCAAAGAACTCCAGATGCATGTGTCACCTTGTGTATCTGGCTTATGTGGGTCCTGGGGAATCAAACCAAGGTCTTTTGGCTTTGCAGGCAAGCGCCTTAACCGCTAAGCCATCTCTCCAGCACAGTTTCACTATTTCTAATATATCTTTGACTTTAGATTGTTCTTTTTCTGGATTTTATTGTGTAAATTGAGGTTATTGACTTCATGTCTTTCTAATAAAGCATTTTCATTCCATTGATTTTCACACTTCCCTTGATAGGTTCTTTTGGCCTATGTATTATGAATTAAATGGACTCCAAATATTTGGAGCTTGTTCACATTTTTGTTCCTGATTTCTAGTTCAATTCTGCTAATGCTGAGAACATAATTGCCTAGTTTTAGCTATCTCATGTTCAGTGTGGTTTTCAGACTGTCAGTCTGTTAAGGTGGATGTCCCTGGGCATTTGTTGGGTAACAGAGTCCTTCATCCCCTACATTGCTCTAGTCACCTAGTAGGGCCATTCATGTCTCCAGGTCTACCTCAGGGCTTACTTAAGGAAACAACTACGTATGTGTGTATGTGTGTGTGTATGTATGTATATTTATTTATATTGTAAACATTATTCACAAAGGGACAGAGAGAAAATATAGGTATGAGAGATTTGTGTGTGCCAGGGTCTCTTGCCCTTGCAAACAAACTCCAGATGCATGGCCGCTTTGTGAATCTGGCTTTATATGGGTACTGGGGAATTGAATCTGGGCCACAGGCTTTGCAAGTAAGCGCCTTTGTGTTTTATGTTGCTTTTATATTGCCTTTATATTGCTGATCCATCTCCCCAGGCCAGGACCTTCTCATTTATTCTCTCCTTTGTTCTGTTAGTGTCTGCCTTGAGGGAGTGCACATCAGGATGGTTTTGCGGGATTGGTCTTTCTGTCAGTGCAGGGCTCTTGGCGCTCCTTAGTTTACTTTCTTTCTTTGGCGTGGATGCAGCCAGTGCATGTTCATTTCAATAGCACCTGCACACTGTCTTTTCTCATTGTTCATTTTCAGCCTACCTCATCATGTCCTTGTGCTCCAGGTAGCATTTGGATGTAATGGATCCCCTTTTCCAGCTCTCTCCTCTGTGCTCCTCCCTTCCCTCTAGTCACACGCACTGCCAGTGTTTTGACTGGAATGCCTGAGTGTTGTGCACTGAGGGGTTTTGTTTTGTCCCTTGTTGTGGTGTGGGCCTGCGCAGCACACCACAGGCTGCTGTTGGGTCCATGGGTAGAGGGCCTCTGTGGCGCTCTTTCTGTTTTTGCCTCTTAGGGTTTGGGTTTGGGTGGTTATTCAGCCCCAGCTAGAATGTATGCCCAAACAAAGAAACAAACAAGCAAGCAAACAAACCAACAGCATCAAAGGTCTCCTGAACTCTGAGTTCCACGCCCAGGCTGCTGCTCTATCTGCTGCTCAGTCTCTGGAGTCTGAGTTGTCATCCATGTCCTCTCCTGCTTACTTAGACAACTAGTGTCTTTAAAGTCAAGCCTGTCTTTCCACCTTCCAGGGATCCCTCATAGTTGCTGTTTCACAAGGAGCTCGCATTCTCCATGCAGTTTCCTGTCTATTTGAGAGAGAGAGCATGAGAATGGACAAGCCAGGGCCTTCAGCAGGTGTAAATGAACATCAGATGCATGCACCACCTTGTGCATCTGGCTTACATGGTTCCTAAGGAATTGAACCTGGGTTCTTTGGCTTCACAGGCAAATGCCTTAACTACTAAGCTATCTCTCGAGCCCTTTACATTCTTTTTTCTGAGTCTTAGAGTCTGTATGAAGTAGGGCAGGGAATCACAGAACGAGATCTCCTTAAAGGTTGTATTTATGAATCCAGGACAGTGCTGATTTTGGCTGGTAGCTGTAGCAAGGGATGTCTCTTACCATGATGCCACCCCACTGCTGCGTGACACTCCCCACAGTGAGTGGATTCATGGCTGTCCACAGGCTTTGCTTTGGGTACACAGAAGGGGGCCCAGTGCCACCTAGTCCTCTTGGTGAGGTGATGGTGTTTTTGAATGGTGATAGATGGAATACATCCTCCTGACTTGTGCTGTCCTCTTACTGTTGACCATGTCCTGGGCCTGCTCTCCTTGTCCCCTGGGAGGAGGTCCTCCACTGCTACTGCTGTGGAGATGGGATCTTGTCTTAGTCTGGGCTGGAATAGTTGCTGTCACCAGGAACTGGTAATCCAGCTCCCTTCTCCCTCCCTCCCCCTCCCTCCCTCCCTCCCTCCCCTTTGCTGCATAGAGATGCCCTTGTCTTTCATTGACCTGTTCTCTTGAATTCTTTCCTTGAAAAATGTTCTATTTCCTTCGTGTTCCATCCCTCCTCTTTTCTTTTTGATTTTAATTTATTTGAGAGGGAGGGAGGGAAGGAGAGAGGGAGGGAGAGAGGGAGGGACAGAGGGGGACAGAGGGAGAGAGAGAGAGAGAGAGGGAGAGAAAGAGAGAGAGAGAGAGAATGGCACTCCAGGGCTTCCAGCTACTGCAAATGAACTCTGGATGCATGTGCCACCTTGTGCATCTGGCTTATGTGGGTCCTGCGGAATGGAGCTGAGGTTCTTTGGCTTTGCAGGCAAGCACCTTAACTGCTAAGCCATCTCTTCAGCCCTCATCCCTCCTCTTTTCTGTCTTCCCTGATGTTACACTTTTCTTATCTTTTTTGCACATTTGTTTTAGTATTTAAGAGAGTTCTTCACCTAATTGTTATCAGCGCGTTACTGTGCAGGTTCATGAGCCTGGCTGGTAATAATGTGGGCCTTTCTCTCCTTTCAGCTGATGTAGCCCAGCAGTTTCAGTTTGCTGTGCGAGTTATTGGCAGCAACTTTGCCCCAACGGTTGAAAGAGATGAATTTCTAGTTGCTGAAAAAATCAAGAAAGAACGTATGTATTTTTCTTAAATATTATGTGTGGGCTTTGGAAATTTATCAAAACCTAAGCACCTACATATCACGTGTATATGTGAATATGCATGTATATGTGTGCATATAGATAATATACTATTCTCAGGCATGCTTTAATTATAGGTATTATTAAAAGTAAGGATAGCTTATTTTATTTTATTTTATTTTTTTTTGAGATAGGGTCTCACTCTAAACCAGGCTGACCTGGAATTCACTCTGTAGTCTCAGGGTGTCCCTGAACTCATGGCGATCCTCCTACCTCTGCCTACTGAGTGCTGGGATTAAAGGTGTGTGCCATCATGCCTGGCTGATAGCTTAAGTTTTAAAAAAATTTATCTTATTTTTTTGCTTGTGTGTGTATATGTGTGCACGCACATGTGCATGTGTGATGAGGTATGTGTGGTGTGTGCATGTATATGTGCTCTTATGGCGCCCAGTATGCTCCTTTGTGATGGGGCCACTCACCTGCTGTGGCCAGGGTGAAACAATGGGTGTCCCAGTCCACTGCTCTTGCACTTGGGATTGTTTTGTGCTGGAGTCTCCTTTTATTGATTCCGGAGCTCGTAGAACTCCAAACATCCTTGGGTTTCTGCTCCTCTGAGGGAGGAGGCTTAAAGGTGCACATGGCATGCCCAGCTGTCTTACCTGGTATTTGGAGATTTGAACTTGGGCCGTTTCAGGCTCCCCTCAAGCTCTCATGCTTGCTCAGGCACACTTAATCATGGGGCCATTTCTCCAACCCTTAACTTTTTGTCTTGGAATTAAAACTGTTAGAACACAGTGGAGGAGGTTTGTTTTAAACATTATCATAACAATGCAGTGTGGTTTTAGAATGCAGAACCTGAAAGGCCTTATTGTCACTTCCTGCCTCCTTATGAATCCCAGTTTTTTTTTTTTTTTTTTTTTTCAAGGTAGGGTCTCACTCTAGCCCAGGCTGACCTGGAATTCACTATGTAGTCTCAGGGTGGCCTCCAATGCATGGCGATCCTACTACCTCTGCCTCCCAAGTGTTGGGAGTAAAGGTGTGTGCCACCACGGCCTGCTTGAATCCTATTTAAATAGTCCGAGCTTTTTGACCAGAGAACCTGGAGCCCAGCCTTGTAGTAAGCAGCTGTTGGTGAATCCACCATTGCTTCTGTCTATTGTCATAACTGGACCTACAGTACTTAGAGTTGTGTGAGTGTTTTAAATCTGAGATGGTACTTCAGGTTCGCCTAAGTAGTGGCGCCTTGGAGAAGAAGGTGATCCACTTAGTGGCACTTGGTTTGTTAATGGTTGTTGGGTCATATGTCTTACCACCCCTTTCTGCCTCTGGAGTGCAGTGTGGAAGCTCGACGCTGAGCGGCAGGCAGCCTGCACCAGTATGCAGAGAGCTATTGTAGTCCTTGCTGAAGCTGGTTCTTGATCTGTGAGCATGTTTCCGTGGCTTTCAATGGCACTAAAAAGGTTTCTTTCCTTCAAATTGGCACCTTCCACCTGCTGGGGCTGCCCCGTTAAGCTGCATTCGTGGAGTGGGCTTGGGCTAGGTTTCTGCGTTTGCATGGCATGGTTTACTGCCTCAAGCTGCTGCATTAGGAAATACTTCGGGCCACTGGTCTGTGTGGATGTTGTGTCAGAGTGTAGGAGAGTTGACCAGTGACAGAGCTGAGGCTGTGGCCCTGAGTCATTAGATCTAGTGTTTTTACCTGTTTGGGGCTTGAGCAGTGTGAGCCTGCCTTAGGATCTACTTGGAATAGATAATAACAATTAATTAATAAAATGAAAATTAATAAACTTTTGATTTTTATTTTGAAGTAATTGATGATGATTTTATACTAAAGCAAGATGAAACACTACTGCCTCTCTTAACAAAATGTTGCATATAACTTCTTTATTCAGATGAGCTAGAGCATGAATATTGATAATTTTTATTGCCTTTGATTTTAGGACTCCAAAGGTAATTTTACTGTACATTCATTCTGTTCAAGTAGCCATTACTAACTAGTTAAATTGATGATAATTTGTAATTGACTCTTAAGTGATCCTGTTGTTTCTATTACATTGTTAACTTCCACGTACTAATTTGATTCCAGCCTAATATCTCATGTCAGAGCGGTAGATGGGTTGGCCAAATCCACAGAACTAAAGGTGACTCACTGCTGGTCACGTTCTTAGTACTCTTAGGCTCAGGGCTCCCTTTAGTTTAGCTCTTCTTGGTCATGTGTTAACATAGGCAAAATGGTATCCTACAAAAGAATCTTGTTGTATGTGATTTCTTTTCTAATTTTTCAGTTATTCGACAAAGGAGAGAGGCAGATGCTGCGTTATTTTCAGAGCTCCACAGAAAGCTTCATTCGCAGGTATGCATAGGCACTCTGAGCCAGTCCATGAACTAGAAAGGGTGTTCCTTGTGGATTTGAAATGTTTGAATGTCTCTGGGTTCCATCCTGTTAAACTCATCTTTGATCTTTAATGTCTTTGTTGTAGGCAGTGTTTCCATTTAAGAGCTTCAGGTTAGAAGGAAGTTTGAAGTGCTTCTGAGATGAGTGGAGCCAGGTTGGACAGGAATCAGACTCCTGCAGTCTCCTTGGTGACATTGCTGGGAGGGTGCACATTGGTGGCAGTCTGAACATGTTCACACGGCACAGGAGAAGCTCACCTCCATGAATGCCTCGTTTATACTGCTGTGATGAGTAACCCAAACAAAGACAACAACAGAACCAGTCTCGAACCTTGTGTGATTGGACGCTGGTGCTCCAGGATGAATGGTTTCCCTGCGTCACACGGGGAGAGCTGCATTACGCTGTAGCCTTCTCCCTCCTTCTGTAGAGAAGAAAAGGAACCCAGGGGGTTAATGCCTTGTTCACCACATGTTGTCAGCCTTGCTGCAGGGAGGGTGTGTGAACTGTGAGGGCACAGTCCTGCAGGTGATGAAGCTCATGCCCTTCCAGTCTAAGCTTTGATTTACTGTGTTAAGTGCAGTTTTCTGCCTTGGAAATTACTGTTAAAAGTAAGAAATATGAGTTTTTATATATGGTACATCCATTTCCAGGCAGATGGTTTAAAACTGTGATATCAGTTTTTTGATTCTTCTCCCTCCCCCATTTTTTGTTTGTACGGTAGGGTCTTGCTGTATGTAACCCAGGCAGACCTGGAATTCACTATGTAGTTTGAGGCTGGCCTCTAACTCACAGCAGTCTTCTTGCCTCAGTCTCCCGAGGGCTGGGATTAAAGGTGTATGCCACCACGCCTAGTTGGAAGTGATTTTAAAGGGCAGTGCGAAGAGCCTGTGCTGTGAGTGTCCTGCATCTATTGCTTCCATGTCAGAGCCTGGGCTGCAATGCTATGCTGTGGTTTGTTACCATTGGGGGAACTGGTGACGGGTCTGACAGAGAGAGGAGAGAAAGAGAGACTATTTAGTAGCAGTAGACAGACAGAGAGAGAACGGGGCACCAGGGCCTCCAGCTACTGCAGATGAACTTCAGATGCATGTGCCACCTTGTGCATTTGGCTTATGTGCATCCTGGGGAATTGAGCCTTGAACTGGGGTCCTTAGGTTTCGCAGGCAAGCACTTAACTGCTAAGCCATCTCTCCAGCCCATATTTAATTTTTTGAGAGAGAGAGGTGGGTGCACCAGGCCCCCCTGCTGCTGCACATGAACTCCAGATGCATGCACCACTTTGTGCATCTGGCTTGATGTGGATTTTGGGGAACGGAACCCAGGGTTATTAGTCAGGGTTCTCTAGAGGAACAGAACCGATAGAATGAATTGTATTAAAAGGAAATTTATCAGGTTAGCTTGCAGCAGTCAAACAATAGCAGTTTGCAGGCCTGAGAGTTGAGGAACCTGGTAGCTGCCCAGTTCATGAGTCTGGATGCCTCAGCAGTCCCAGTCAGGCACTGAAGGCCCGGAGGCTTCTTGGAGGGCTGCTGGTCTTCAGTCCACACTGGAAAGCAGCAAGCTTCCTTAGATAAAGCCCCCCCCAACCAGAGGGGCCGCCCACTCTGGGGGAGGGGCTCACCCTGGAAGAAGGATTCCTTCTTTAGTAAATCCTTCTTTTTTTTTTTTTTTTTTTTAAGTATATTTTATTTATTTATTTGAGAGAGAAAGAGGCAGGGAGAGAGAGAAAGAGGCAGGGAAAGAGAGAATGGGCACACCAGGGTAGCCACTGCAAACGAACTCCAGAGGATTCCCCCTTTAGTAAATCCTTCTCCTGGAGAATCAACTTTGGCTTTGTAGGCAAATGAGATCTCTCCAGCCCCTAGTAAATCCTTCTTGAAAGCAACCTCAGAGACTCACTTATGGGTAAGGTCTGTGGATTTCTAAACAGATCAAGTTGACACAAACTTAACCATCACAGCACCTTTAACCACTGAGCATCTCTCCAGCCCCATTTTTGATTTTCTTGTTTGAATTTGTAAACATGGTTAGATGTTACAGAGATGTATTTATCATGTGTTGTGGTTCCCAGAATGCTTAGCCTTGCCAGGATTCCCAGAGATAGCTTAGACCAGACTTGTATGTCTGTTTCTGTGGGCCATTTGGATGGCAATATATTTGGAATCTTTGTAAAATGGCTATTTTCTAAAAATTTTAAAAAATATTTATTAGTTTATTTGAGAGAGAGAGACAGAGAGACAGAGCGAGACAATGGATGTGCCAGGTCCTCTAGCCACTGCAAATGAACTGCAGATGCATGCGCCACATTGTGCATCTGTCTTTACATGGGTGCTGGGGGATTGAACTGGGCCCTTAGGCTTCACAGGAAAGCACTTAACCACTAAGCCATTTCTTCAGCCCTGTTTTCTAAAATTTTGTTTGGAAGTTTGAATGTTTTGTTATTCCTATGCATTGTTATTCATTTATTATTTATTTATTTATTTTGAGGGAAGCCCAACAGACTGGCCTTTTTTTTATGAGAGTGAGGGTGAGAGAGAGAGAGGAGAGAGAGAATTGGCATGCCAGGGCCTCCAGCCACTGTAATCGAACTCCAGACATGTGCCACCTTGTGCACATATGCAGCCTTGCATATGTGTCACCTTGTGTGTCAGACTTATGTAGGATCTGGGGAGTAGAACATGGGTCCTTAGGCTTCATAGGCAAGCGCCTTAACCACTAAGTCATCTCTCCAGCCCTTTTTTAGTGCTGTTGAGGTGGGATATGAGTCTGGAACCCAGACTATCCTGGAATTTACTGTATAACCCAGGTGAGCTTCACCCTATGTCAATCCTTATGCTTCAGCCTCCTGAGTGCTGGTGTTACAGTTATTAGTCACCACTCCTGGCTCCTAAGCATTATTATTATTTTGTTTTTTCAAGGTAGGGTTTCACTCTAGCCCAGGCTGACCTGGAATTCATTATGTAGTCTCAGGCTGGCCTCGAACTCACAGTAATCCTCCTACCTCTGCCACCATTATTTTAAATGGTAACTAGCTGCCTAGGCCTAGCCCAGAAAAGTAACTGGTTGGTTTTTTCATTCTGGAGGAAACATAATAAAACAGTGGTATGAAGCCAGGTGTGTTGGCTCATGCCTATAATCCCAGACTGACCTCTGACAGCATCCTTCTGAGTGCTGGGGTTAAAGGTGTGTGTCATGCCTGTGTCCTCAGAAACTTTGTTCTGATGCCTCTCCCTGTCATTGTGTCCCGTTTCTTTATTTACAATCCAGTTTTCACGCTGCCCTGCTTACAGCTGCAAGTCTGGGTGGAGGCTCTTTTCTGTTGAGAATCAAAGGCAGCTTGTTCTGCGGCTTGGAGAGCTGTTGGAGCTGATGGTCTCTTTGCTCCCCTTGGTCACTGGAACTGGTTGGAGCAAGTGGGTGGGCCTGCGTGATGGGGAGGATGGAGGCTGAGCTAGGGTTCTTGGCTGCCCTGTGTCAGGCCTAGTGATGCCTCCAGTTACGTCCTCCTTGGCTGTGGGAGGCCATCTCCCTTCTGTTCCCGTGCCCTGGGGGGTACTCATGGCTCCTGGCTGGTGGTGTCCCTGGTTTCCTTGCTCTTGCCTGTTTTTTAGCATACACTGAAGGCTCACTAAGCTCCCTTAATTTAAGCAGTCAGTTAAACATGCTCTTGCTTGATAGAAGAAGCTGCCTCCAAGCTGGGCATAGTGTCACCTGCCTGTAGTTCAGTACTGGGGTTGGGGGCAGAAGCTGGGTCGCAGGAGTTCGAGGGAAGCTTGGGCTATATACAGTGAGACCTTGTCTTAAACAAACAGCAACAACAATCTTTTCTTCAAATGTCATTTGTCACCTGCTAGTTTTCGTGTGAAGTTTTGTTTATTATTTTTGGTGTTCTCCCCCTCTTCTTTTTGAGGTGAGCGCTTTGGAGTCGTATGTATGGCAGGTGCAAGATTGCTAGTGTTGTCCCTCAGTTCTCAGGGGACCCTCAGGAGCAGCAGCAGGTGTCCTCTGAGCCAAAGGGAGCCTTCCTCCTCTTCCTAGTCACCTTCCGGGGGTTCATTTTTAGGCCCACAGGTAGCATGCCTTTACTTCTCTGTTACCTGTTGCCATCTCTACTCCCAAGTCCTATGGACAGTCCTCCTAAATATACCCCTCTACTGACCTCACTGGAGTTTGGCAGGTGGGGTTGAGTCCTGGCACACAGCATCAGGATTTCAGCTTGCTCTCATTTCTCTCCTTTGTGAATATAGAAGATTAGTCCTGCCATGGCGTTGTGGTTTTCCTGGAGGTGGTGAATGGAGAGCACTGGGCCCATGGCCGTCTCTGACTGCCAGCTGTTGTGACATGAAACTTAGAGAAATGGGATTCAGAGAGAGCATCTGTGTGCGGCAGGCAGATTGAGGCTTGAATGCTGGCCAGGGTCAGAGCAGGACATTGAGCCTGAGGCCTGGCTCCTGCTCACAGGTGGAGCCTAACTCTGCAGTGAATTTTTCCTCCAAGTGGCTGCAGTCTTCTGCAGAGCCTGCTGCCCACCCACTGCCCTTGTTGAGGTCATGGTAAGGTCTTGGTACTGCTCCTTGCAGGAGTCCTGCAAACGCTTCCAGCCCAGAGGTCCCTTCGTTGCACTGCATGTGTTCTTGCATTCCCAGCTCATGGCTCCACACGCCTGGCTCATCTTTCTGGAGACTCCCCAGGTGTGGTGAAGAGGCAGTGATCCCTTTGATTGACTTGCTTTCTGTTTCACTAGACTGATGCTCATCAGAATTGGGGCTCTCTGCATCCTTGTCCCAGCAAGGGAACCAGTTGAGTTTCTGGGAAATGTCAGTGTTAGAAGTTTTAGACAAGTGTAAATACCTAGGGTTAGCTTCCTCTTCAGTACACTCAGCACTGTAACCCTGAAGGAGTTTATTCTATGAATTAAAGTATTTGCATACTCTGACTGCTAGTCAGTG
Organism: Orientallactaga sibirica; assembly: GCA_036365145.1. NCBI lineage: Eukaryota > Metazoa > Chordata > Mammalia > Rodentia > Dipodidae > Orientallactaga > Orientallactaga sibirica. The sequence continues at coordinate 18,292,011 of JAEOAD010000041.1, read as the reverse complement.
AGGGACTACTACAAAGAGTAAGATGCCTCAGGATTCTAGGTAGGATGGTGTGAGGCTTGGCTGCTGTTGAGATGGTGTCTGACAGATAGAGAAGTGAAGTCAGTGGGCAGCCCTGCTAAGAAGCCTGTGGGTCACAGCCTGGTGCCTTCCTTAGAACTAGTCTTGAGTTTAGGTCTCCATAGTGCCCCCCCACACTACTCTAGAACCTTAGAGTTCCTTCCCATAATGCTAATATTATCTGCCTAAGTAGGACTGTAATCAAGAAAAACAGCTCACATGTCTTTGATAATATTTATCATAAGAACTGTTTGAGAAGTCTTAGAATTTCTTCAGGGGGAATAATACTGCTATTTAAAACTAGGGTAACTTTGGGGTTTGCTTATGGACTTGGGGATTGATTGCAGAACATCAGCTCAACCTCATGGGCAGTGCCATTTAGAATTTGTGGCATGAGCTCAGATTAAATGCCCACCATCTGAATCTAAAATGTAGTTCTATTTTGGAAATTAGAGGAGACGAAAATGAGAGGGTTGCATCCAGTAGTTCTCTTGATATATATATTTTTATTCTAAACAGGGAGTTTTGAAAAATAAATGGTCAATCCTCTACCTCTTGCTGAACCTTAGTGAGGATCCTCGCAAACAAACCAACAAGGTGGGTAAATGTCTCTGTGGCAGGAGCGTGTCTGTGGGACAAGTACATTTTGGTAGGAAGGAAAATAACAGGAGAAAAGCAAAGAGAGTGTCTAGTGTGGAAAGTCAAAGAATTTCATTTTCTTAGGACATTTTTGGTGCGTGGTTTCTTGATATGTTTCAGAATTGTTGTTTTGCTGTAACAATATGCAGCTAAATACGTAAAGCCGTTCATTGAAAACTGGCACTTTGTGAAGCTGGGAGTATCAGTGTAGATGGGTCGTACTGGTGTGAGATGAGCAACTCACCTTCTGGGGTCACGTGTACTTCAGGTGTCAAGAGCACATGTTGCTGGTACACCAGTGGGACCTCTTGCCTTGTACAGTATTACAGAGGGTGACCTGGCTCTGCCTGCCCCAGGGTCTGGGTAGTAAAATACTCTTCTGAAGACAGTCTAGTGCAAAAGCTGAGGAGTGGCTAGAGGAGCCTGGTGACTGTTGACGTGTGGGTATGAGTACTGATCACTTCATGATATGATAGTGCTAGACTTTTTAAAAGTTTACATTGCAGTCTGCTGGTATTCAGATTGAGGTGGTTGGCTGTCATTGTAGCTGCTGTTGGAGTTCAGAAAACATCTGAAACTATCAATCCTGCTATATTTCAAAAGTGTCTTTACTGGCTTACTGCTTAATAAAGTATGAAATCCAAATCTAATTTCAGAAATAGCACGAGAGTCGGACTATAAAGGATCCTCGTGGGTTTTCATGTAATTTCTTATGCACTTCATTTCAGGTGTCTAGCTATGCTTCTTTGTTTGCACAAGCATTACCAAGGGATGCTCACTCAACGCCCTACTACTATGCCAGGCCTCAGACGCTCCCCCTGAACTACCAGGACCGGAGCACACAGGCAACGCAAAGCACCGGCAGCCTAGGCAGCAGTGGCATCAGCAGCCTTGGCATGTGTGGCCTCGGGGGCCCCACACCCGTGTCACAGTCTCTCCTCCCAGGGTATGTATGTGAGCATGAAAAATGGTAGAACCAGTCACATTGTGGAACTCTAGACTAGGCCTCGTGTCCCTGGCCACGCCACCAGGGCACCGTGTGCACCACTTAGCTTTCTAGTTGTCTTGAGGCTTTTGTTTAGGCTGTTCCTGTCAGACTTGAAAAACTAACAGGATGAATTGTTCTTACGCACTGCAGTCTTCAGACTGATGATTCTGGTCCATGGGTCATAGACAGCAACCAGGAGTGCACAGCTGAGATGTTTGTAACACTGAGGCTCTAACTCAGGCGAAATGCTTTCTAACCTGCTGTCTAGCAATGCAGCATTCATGATTGCGAGTACAGCAGGGGCTTGTGTCATCAGGGCCTTCAGAACTCTGTTTCTGTTAAGTATACACTCTGTGTGTGGGTGACACCCATTTGTTCCTGGAGAGCTTCGTGTGCTGGGTAATGGCAAGAAGAACGGTGATTCCACATGAGCACAGTGACCACAGCTCACTCTGAGTTAACAAATTGCCCTGATGTAGAAGGTGGATGGCATGTGCCGCACACAAGGTATGGTGAGGCTTAGCGCTCTGCGAGGAGTGTGTAACATATTTATGAACAGCACTTGACAGAGCTCATCTAGCACTTCTATTCAGGCTGCAAGCTAAGCTGACAGGTCTCAGCCAGGACCTTAGAGTTTAGAGTGGTTCTTACCATATGCGAAAGTCTCATAGAGAACTTGGAGCTGAGTCAGGCACTGACATTTGCAGTTGTTTTCGGATGTGTAGTGTTACTGAGTGCTCCTTGCATGTCCACTAATAGTGCCACACGGTGTGTCTGTGCTTCTGCTTGTGTCGTGCTTTCCCAAGGACTGTGGCTAGATCCCCGGCGCACCAGCCCCAAGTCAGAGCTCCGCCACCTGCGAGCAAGTGCACTTGAGGGTCTTGTGTTGGGGCTTTCCATCTCCAGGAAGCAGTAGTTTTGTGACAGTTGTCAAAGTACATGTTACTAGACCCCAGTATCAGGTTCTCCGATTTTCAAAAAGCAGCTGTGACTCACCTCCCAAAGTACTTAAAGACCGACTTGACCTCAAGTTTGCCTTCTCACTTATGCATTTGTATATTTTTTCAAATGAATTGAAACGGTAGGGACTCATCTCTAGTGAGTACCCAAGGGTGGGAGGGGGTAATGACAGGCAGATAGGTGTTGAAAACTGCTTAGAAAGTGTTGAGTGAGTGAAAGGGCACCGTGGTGAAGTTAAAGTTAGCTTAGAGTTTAAACTGCTTAAATGTGCCATGCATCTACTACTAAGGAAGAAGAGTATGGATGGTGGAGTGAGATGGCCCACCCCAGCTCTGTAGGTCTGAATGCTGGGTCAGGATCCCAAGGAACGGGGACTGTGCAAGGGACCTGGAACTGATTGTTATGCAGATTGCGTGGTATCACCCCTCACGTTTACACGTTAGTGTCATTAGTGTAGTAACAAGGAGAAATCTCAGGAACCTCTCTGTTTCCCAGTGACTCACGTGGTTGTGTGAAAACTTAAATGTTTCTTTCTCTAGACAGTCTCATCAAGCTCCAGGAGTTGGTGATGTCCTTCGACAGCAGCTGGGGTCACGGCTAGCATGGACAATCACCGCAAACCAGCCTTCTTCACAGACCCCTACCTCAAAGGGTTTCCCAAACGCGCTTCCTCGCAACATGACCAGATCAAGGAGGGAGGGGGATCTGAGTGGTAAGATGTAGTTTTGGCATTCAGATGTCATCTTGCTCTCGAGCTTTGGTCCAGGACATCACTGTCGCCATTGTGTAGTACTTATGTAGTGGAAGCCCAGCACCCCTGGTGTGGCCGGGTGCCTTGTGGTGGGTGTGGGGGGATCACCTCATATCGCCAGCTTCTTAGTTCTCATGCTGTCCATTTCTCAGCTGCCTGTCTGTGTGGTCTCTTCCCTCTGAATTGTGCTCTCAGCCTCTGTCCTGGTCCTGTTTGCATGTCATTCCGCTGTCCTTCCTGGAAAGCTGTTCAGACCTTCAGGAAGGTCACTTCTTGTGTCTGAGTTTGACCTCCATGGAGTGTGGTGTCTGTCATCATCACAGTCCCTGGAGGGAGTAGAGGAAACTCGCTGGTGATTTGCTTGCTGGTGAAGCGAAGACCTTGAGAATTTTTAAGACCTGCTAGATTGCCAAAGGAAGTGTGAGTGTGTGTCTTGAGCATATTGCACATAGCATTACTTGAAGGTGGGTGTCTTGAGCACTGAGGAATAGGCTTTGCTGTGGGGTTTATGGTCTGCTTGGCTGGTGCTGCTGGTCCTTACGGGCAGTGCAGGGGTCATTGTCATTTGGAATGCAAGGCTGTCCATACTTAGTAAAAGGGCCTTGAAAGAGAGATGATGAAAGAGCAGGTCTGCTAGGAGTTCTGTTCAGTGCATACATACTTCATTAAAGTAACAGTTGTTTTAAAAATAATTCTAACATCACAAGTATATGTTGCTTGCAAGACACATGTCATACATGCCTGGACACAGATAGGCTAACAGTAAGTTGTTGAAAGACCCACATTTGTAAAACCAACCATGAGACAGATGGGCAGTGTCACTGTCAGAGCAGACTTCAGGGAGAAGGGTGTGGGGCAGGTCTTCTCTTCAGGGAGATGCCATTATCCTGATCCTAGCAGAGCTTCCTTGTGCCTAGAACAGGGTGAATGGAATGGGAAAGAAAACAAACTCGTGATTCTAGCCAGATATGTCAACTTCTTTCTCAGCAACTGACATAGTCTCAGAGGGGAGCAGACAAGGGTGCCGTGTGAGATGGGAGGGGCACCGTTGATTGGATGGATGCTTCTGGCATTCTTATCTGGCATAGTCTCAGAGGGGAGCAGACAAGGGTGCCGTGTGAGATGGGAGGGGCACTTCTGGTTTGGTTGATGTTTATGGACTCTTAGCTGGGCTTTGCTCGTTGGCTGCTGTGAGTGCTGACCCCTTCTGACTGTCTCATCCAGGGTCTTCTCTATCCCTTCTCCCTCCTCCCCTCAGACCTTGGCTTTCTGAAGGGTGTAGCTATGCCTTCTTGTCCTTGGTTTGGGGTAGCACCCGAAGTTTGACCTGGCCTTTGTTCAGAGGAATTGGGGAAACCATGGCCACCTTTTTCTGAGCTGGGAGCTCCTTCTTGGTGGTGTTAGGACTGTGTTAGTGTGCTGGCCAGTTAGGGCAGAAAGCTAGTGTCACAGAGTCCCCTGTGATTGATTTGTTTGCTTTGATGGTCACACACAGATTGGCTTTTGAAGAGATTGCCAGGCTGGATACTGCAGGAGCCCTGTCCCGCCTGGAAAGGCACATGCACCTTGCCTTTTCATCTTCAGTCTATTGTTGAGCTTGTGGATGTTATCCTGAGGGCTGATCAGTCAGCAACTTACGTCACTGTAAAGGTTTCATTTAGTGATGGCTGTCTTGTATACATCATTTTACAGGTACTATGGAAGTTACTGAAGCAGCTCTTGTGAGAGACATTTTGTACGTCTTCCAAGGAATTGATGGCAAAAATATCAAAATGAGCAGCACTGAAAATTGTTACAAAGTGGAAGGAAAGGTATAGTAATGTAAATCTCACCTAAGGTGTTAAAAAAGAAAAAAACCTCTCATTAAAGCTCAGATAGTGAACTCTTAACTCCCAGCTTGGGGCACACCAGGTAAATGAGATAGCTAGATTTGGCTTCCTTCCCTGTCCAGTTGTGGCTGATGTGGCTTGATGGGGTCCTCTATGGTCAGAGCTTGCATACATCCATGAGGACTTGAGGACAGAGGACCCACTTGATGTCGTGGCCTGAACTTCTAGATGAGGTGATTGCTTGCTTTCCGTTTCTTCACCCAGAGCCGGTCTTCCCACAGCTCTACTCTGTATAGAGTGGTCCTCTGCTCTTGGACATTTCTCAGTGGGCTGGACGTCACTAATGATCTGTGCCTCTGAAGGTCATCACAGGTTCCTGGCAGGCACTCCACAGGGTGACATGGTGGGAACCTGACATTCTCTTTGTCATGTTTCTCCCTACTTCTGCCTTGTATGTTCTTTCCCTTCTATGGTGGTGTGTTAGCTACTTAAAAAAATTTTTTTAATATTTATTTTGGGGGGACAGATAGAAAGAGAGAATTGGTGCACCAGGGCCCCTCGCCACTGCAAATGAATTCCAGACGCATGTGACACCTTGTGTATCTGGCTTATGTGGATCCTGGGGAATTGAACCTAGGTCCTATGGCTTTTCAGACAAATACTTAAACCACTAAGCCCTCTCTCCAGCCTGTGTTAGCTATTTTAAATTGTCTTTATTTAGACCTAAGAATTATAATACTCAGAATATAAAGTGGGGCTGGAAAGATGGCTTAGCGGTTGAGGCGCCTTCCTGTAAAGCTTAAGAATGCTTGTTCAAATCTCCAGGTCCCACATATAGCCAGACGCAAAAGTGATGCAAGTGCACAACATCACACATGCGCACAAAGGGGTGCATGCATCTGGAGTTCATTCACAGTGGCTGAAAAGGCCCTGGTGCGTCCATTCTCTTTCTGCCTCTTCCTCTCTCTCTCTCTCTCTCTCTCTCTCTCTCTGTCTGTCTCTCAAATTAAAAAAAAAAAAAAAAAGAATGTAAGTGTTAAAGTAGAAATGAAAATTCTAGCTTTTTAAAAAAATCTTTTTTGGGTGACTTTTGATATGTTATTTTTTTAGGCAAACCTAAATAAATCTTTGAGGGACACGGCAATCAGACTTGCTGAGTTGGGATGGTTGCATAATAAAATCAGAAAATATGCTGACCAGAGGAGCCTGGACCGTTCATTTGGACTTGTAGGTCAGGTACGTTCATTATTAGCTGTGAAATGCTTGATCTCCTTAAACTCTTACTGTGAAAGTCCTCAGGGAAAATGGCCTTTGGAACTGACGATAGTAACAGTGAGGATCCATTTAGGAAGATGGAGAGACCCAGGGAAGTGTGGATGGAGGGAATGCATGCAGCATGCAGACAGCAGGCCATTCAGGCCAGAAGAAGGGGCTTTAAGAAAGGTAGGGACTTTAAAATGAGTGACCTTGGAGGTTCCCTGTTGTTACCACCGTCTGAGAGTGTAAGGAAGGGCTCTGAGGACACAGCCAGTCCTACAAGTGCCCTGTGTTTCCAGAGCTCCAGATGCTGAAGCTGAGAACTCACTGCCGTGACGAGGGCATGAATGGACTGCATGTCATTGGAAGGAGCCTCCTTCCTCCTCTTCCTGACCACTGGGACCTGAGAGAGCAATCAGCTGACAAGGACAAGCACCTCTTTCCAAAGCCTCAGCCCCTGAGTGGTGAAGCAGCATGTGGTTTTGTTCCCACTTTGATTCTTGGGCAGAGGTGGCTGATAATGATGCTTCCTCAAGCACACTGAGAAAACACGAGCACCGTGAAGAAGTGCTGTCCCAGGGCTGGTGGTCAGGAGGTGACCGGACAGCGTGGCTGGTGGTCAGGAGGTGACAGGACATCATGGCTGGTGGTCAGGAGGTGACCGGACATCATGGCTGGTGGTCAGGAGGTGACAGGACATCATGGCTGGTGGTCAGGAGGTGACCGGACATCATGGCTGGTGGTCAGGAGGTGACAGGACATCATGGCTGGTGGTCAGGAGGTGACAGGACAGCGTGGCTGGTGGTCAGGTGACAGGACAGCGTGTCTGGTGGTCAGGAGGTGACCGGACAGCGTGGCTGGTGGTCAGGAGGTGGTGGTCAGGAGGTGACAGCGTGGCTGGTGGTCAGCAGTGTCTGGTGGTCAGGGTGAGGTGACAGGACAGCGTGTCTGGTGGTCAGGAGGTGACAGGACAGCGTGGCTGGTGGTCAGGAGGTGACAGGACAGCGTGGCTGGTGGTCAGGAGGTGACCGGACAGCGTGGCTGGTGGTCAGGAGGTGACCGGACAGCGTGGCTGGTGGTCAGGAGGTGACCGGACAGCGTGGCTGGTGGTCAGGAGGTGACAGGACAGCGTGGCTGGTGGTCAGGAGGTGACCGGACAGGGAGGTGACCGGACAGCGTGGCTGGTGGTCAGGAGGTGACCGGACAGCGTGGCTGGTGGTCAGGAGGTGACCGGACAGCGTGGCTGGTGGTCAGGAGGTGACCGGACAGCGTGGCTGGTGGTCAGATATAATTTCTTTTTTCTGTTTTTTTAAAGTGGTTTTGATGGAGACAACAAAATCCTCTGTCGAATGACAGGACAGCGTGTCTGGTGGTCAGGAGGTGACCGGACAGCGTGGCTGGTGGTCAGGAGGTGACCCAGGACATACGTGGCTGGTGGTCAGGAGGTGACCGGACAGCGTGGCTGGTGGTCAGGAGGTGACCTGGAACAGACAAGTGGCTGGTGGTCAGGAGGTGACCGGACAGCGTGGCTGGTGGTCAGGTGACAGGACAGCGTTTCTGGTGGTCAGGAGGTGACAGGACAGCGTGGCTGGTGGTCAGGAGGTGACCGGACAGCGTGGCTGGTGGTCAGGAGGTGACCGGACAGCGTGGCTGGTGGTCAGGTGACAGGACAGCGTTTCTGGTGGTCAGGAGGTGACAGGACAGCGTGGCTGGTGGTCAGGATTGTGATAGGGCAGCATGGCTGGTGGCCAGGAATGTGACAGGACAATGTGGATGGTGGCCAGGAGTGTGACAAGGCGGTGTGACTGGTGGCCAGGAGTGTGACGGGGCAGTGTGGCTGGTAGTCAAGGGTGTGATGGGGCAGTGTGGCTGGTAGTCAGGGGGCTGTAACAGGGCATTGTGGCTGATGGCCAGAAATATGGCCTTGATATGAGACCATCCAGAGCTTGGTTTCCCCATACTACTAAAAGGATGGCACCTTGCCCAGATTCCACTTGTGCTCTCTGTGTGTAGAATGAAGATACTGTGATGGTGAGGAGAGACTGCATAGTCAGCTGCTGGTCCTGATCCTAGCAGTTTCTTGTTGTTACCATTTTCCATCAGCTAGGGAATTAGCTAGATGGCCAGCCAGCATTATCCCAGTCTGAGGACAGATACTAAGGGGTGTCCAGGTCAGCCTGGACCAGAGTGAGACCCTACCTCGAAAAACCAAAAAAAAAAAAAAAAAAAAAGATACTAAGGGGTGTACATGGGCTTGGGCCAGTACCTTCAGTTAGCACAGGAGCAGAGGTTCAAAGGCAGGTGACTGGCCATCCCCTGTAGCTATGAACTATGCTGCAAATCCTTGCTCATTTCCAAGAATATATTTTGTACTTATTAGAGATGAGGCAAAACAAAATTAATATTAAAAATTTAGATTAAAAAATACTCTTTAAACATCACATGAAAATTATATATTCTTACAGGGATCTTTGTGATATTTTGCTAAGTGCTAGATAAACATATCTGTTGCTTCAAAGAAGTATAATTTCTTTTTTTCTGTTTTTTTTTAAAGTAGTATCATGTTTTGATGGAGACAACAAAATCCTCTGTCACTTTCTGAATTTGTGGTATACTGTCATTATCTACAATCACCCCACTGATCCTTCTTTGTCAACCCACCCGTCACCTCTGTTCTCTCTCAGCTTGTATGAGGTCAGCTTTCTCATTTGCACATGAGTAAGGTCATGTGTCCTTGTCTTTGTTGTGTGGCCTATGGATCTTGTCTTCACTTATTTTGCCTCCATGCTGTCTGGTTGTGTGGTATCCCGTGGTGTGGATGCACCACATATTCTTTGTTCATTCGCTAGTTGGCACTTAGTGTAGCATTTATCTTCTCATTGCTGGGACAGAACACCTGGCTGGGAGCTGCTTATGGTAGGAAAGGGTTTATTTTGGCTCATAGTTTTGAGGTGTGGTGGGCACAGAGGACACTAGCTTAGCGTGCAGGAAGCTGGAGTGTCCTGGGTTGTTGTAGCATAGGAAGGAAATCTGAGTGAGCTCACTGAACATTCTGTGGGTTGGATGAAGAAGCCTCAGGATCTGCCCTCTGACTCCTCCAGCAGGGCCCCATCTCCCAAGGGCTGCAGCTCCCAAGAGTTTCACCTCCCAAAGGCTGCACAGCCGGGACCAAGCAGGAGGCTTCATCACTAACATGCACGACTATGGGGCATACTCTGCAGTCAAACCGCTGCAGTGTCTCCCATTTTCTGGCTGTTGTGACCAGTTCTGCAGTAATGAATGTGGCAGCCCATACCACTTTTTTCACTTTTTTCAGCCTGTGGACCATACACTCCATAGTGGGATGCTGCATCAACTGGAAGTTCTGATTTTTAATTATTTGAGAAGCCTGCATAGTGGCTGAACTTGTGTTCATTTCCAACAGCAGTGTGCAGGGCTTTCTTTTCTCCTCATGATCACCAGCACTCACCCCTTGTCCTTTTTTTTTTTTTTTTTTTAAGTTTTTTGTATTTTACTTATTTATTTGAGAGAGAGAGCGAGAGAGAGAATGGGAGTGCCAGGGCCTCCAGCCATTGCAAACGAACTTCAGATGTATGCACCCCCTCGTGCATCTGGCTTACATGGGTCCTGGAGAATCGAACCAGGATCCTTTGGCTTTGCAGGCAAATGCCTTAACCGCTAAGCCATCTCTCCAGCCCACCCCTTGTCCTTTTAATGATGGTTCTTAGTGGAGTGAGGCAGTGTCTGTGAGGTGATGTATGTTTTCCTGACGATTTGTGATGGTGAGTGTTTCTTCATGTACCAGTTGGCCAGCTATCTTCTGAGAAGAATCTAGTCAGGTTGTTGTGCTGTTATGAATCAGTTCCTGTGAATTTCTTCCCTTTATAGCCTGCCTGTTGACCACTTGGCAGCTTATACATCTTAGGTATTTTGTCAGTGTAGAAGTGTCAGACAGCATTTTATACTGTTTCATCTTGTCTTAATTGTCCTCAGTGCATCTAAATTTAGCACTAATTGACCCCACTCTGTAGATGCCAAAATTACACCTCAGAAAGGTTTTCCCAGTTGCCCTGATGGTGGGTGGTGGATGCAGCTACTAAGTCACACATTACACCCCCAGTCACCCAGGAAGCTGTGGCAGGTAGTGTTAGACTTAACGAGTGTTCTTGTTGGGAAAGTCTTTGTCCTAGTGGGGAGAAGGAGTCTTAGAAAGGACCTGGCTCTAGAACCCTGGATGGCACAGAATTTGTGCACTGGAAAATACTGACTCCTAAGTGTGGACCTTAACATTGCTTGTCTCTGACAAGCCACAGTGGCCCACCCATACCTCCCCCTGAATGTGTGCACACTGACGTGCTCTTAAGGAACCCTGGTGCTGGGTGCCTTTGGGATGAATGGCTTGTAATTGAGCTGCTGTAGCCTGTGCTGCCTTAAATTCTTCATGGCAGATCTCAACTGGATTACTTCTTTTGATAGCCTTTCCTGTGTTTGTGTTTCTGCTCTTGGAGGCTGGGGGAACAGGGTGTAAGATGTGAATCCTGAACAAATGCCAGACTGTTTTCTTAACCGAGGAAACTGGTCAGTGGTTTAGTAGGCACCTCCACTACTCCTTAGACGACACATCTTTTACTTCTGAGGAGCCCAGCGGCGAGGCTGAGGTGGTGATGGGGTGGTCAGTCTTCATTGGGAGCCTAGGGTTTTCTGGAAGCTCCTTTTGCTTCTCCATTTTGCAGTTCTTTTGAAATACTGCTGTACGTCTACTAAGTTGGTATGCTTTATGCTTGTTTATATAGCTATGTTCATTTTTATAACTGAAAGGGTAGTAGTCCCAATTCATAAACATACAGTCAAGTAAGCCCATATTTTACATGCATTGCATGCATATACATTGTGTTAAGGTATGTAGAAAAATATCGAACATGTACATACATGTATACACATGTATATGTATATATATGTGAGAGAAAGAGAATGGGAATGCCATGGCTTCTAGCCTCTGAAAAAAATCCCAGATGCATGTGTCACCTTATGCATCTGGCTTTACATGGTGATACAGGATTTTGGGGTTCTGGAGGAGTTCCCCAGAATTTATGAACACCAAGTTTTGGGTTCTGTCCTACCTTTAATAAAGATTTGATAAAGATGGACTCAAGAAGGATAAATTATGAATTATTAAGTTTATTTAGGGAGAAATCACAAATTGTGGGGTTTATTTAAGGATGATTGGGATTTAAGAGAAACTGAGGCTTTTAAGAAGGTATTAGAGTAGAGCTGCAAACAGGTGGCAGGTAAGAGAAACGGGCCTTTAAAGAGGGATTTAGAATAGAGCCGCAAATGAGTGGAAAGTAAAATCTAGGAACTTGTGTAGGGAGTCTTAGGAGGAATCTGCATGGCATGTGCCATGTACTTTCCCCATGAAGAAAGTTAGTAGAGCAAATGGTGGTGACTTAAGGAAGAATGGTGTAGAGAAAATATCAAAACAGAGATCAGGAAATTCAGAGGAGAAATGAGTAATGAGGAGAGTTGCACTCATGGTTACCTTGAGTTTAAGGAAATGACACGGGGAGCAAGCCTAGTGTTGATGAGAGAGCACCCACGTGGTAGATCTGGATTGTCAGGAAAGTATACACATGGTAGATTCGGAAACCAGAGGAAAATCAAACAAGTACAACAGAAAATTATTTTAAACTATAAAACAGAGGCAAGCAGAACAGTTCAGATCAAGAAGCAATGCTATGCTTTCCCACCCCCACAGGTTGGGTGGAGACTCATCTGTGTCCCAGCACAGATGAGAGGGAATCTAGAGAGCAACCCCTCGCCCCCACACACTGAGGCCAAGGGCGGGGCAGAGACAGTATCCTTTATAGCAGCAGATTCAGGTATGCAAGGGGAAGACCTAATTGGTTTGTAAATTGGGAGGGTGAACCCCAGGGCCCACACACTTGGGCCAGCCCATCCAGGTAGTGCACTAGACTGTGGGCAGCAGGGGGCGCTACAGATCATCGATGAGACCTGAGTTCCAGTTTTTGTGCCAAGATGAGGTGGCATGTGGGGTAGTGTCTCCTAGTTCTCTTTGGGCCTCAATCTCTAACAGAAACTGCCTTAAAAAGCCAGCTTTTACCTATCCTCCTTTAATGGGTGCTAGGGAATTGAAACTGGGTCCTCAGGCTTTGGAGGCAAGTGCCTTAACCTCTGAGCCATCTCAGCAGCCCTCTGAATATTTATTTAAATAGAATGGGTCTTTTTAGCATTTATAGACTATCTATGGTAAGCCATCTTGGAAAAAAAAAAAAAGATCTGGTGCTAGAAGTGTCTTGTCACAAGACTTCAGGGGCTGGTTTCAAGTTTCTCATGTTCACATTTTCAGTGAAGAGAGCTGAAGAAAATTGTTTGAACTCCAGGGATGGAGAAAGGCCATTGTCTGAAGTGACGACCCTTTGGCTTCATGTAACCATGCCACATTTCCTTTATTTGTCTTCTGCAAAGTTTGTGCTTAATTTTATTTTTTATTTTTTATTTTTTTAAATTTTTTAAAGTTTATTTGTGAGAGAGAGGAAGAGGGAGATAAAGAGAGAATGGGCACGCCAGGGCCTCCAGCCACTGCGAATGAACTCCAGACACATGCGCCCCTTTGTGCATCTCTTAATTTTTTTTTTCGTGTGCCACCACACCCGGCTTAAATTTTTTTTTTTAAATAGGTTTTTATTTATTTGCGAGAGAAAAAGAAGCAGAGAGAAGGAGAATGAGCACACCAGGGCCTCCAGCCACTGCATACGAATTCCAGATGCATGGACCACCTTGTGCATCTGGATTTAAGTGGGTCCTAGAGAGTCGAACCAGGATCCTCTGGCTTTGCCAGCAAACGCCTTAACCACTATGTGCTTAATTTTTAAATTTTTATTATTTTTGATTTTTCAAGGTAGGGTCTCTCTCTATCCCAGGCTGACCTAGAATTCACTTTGTAGTCTCAGGGTGGCCTCAAACTCATGGCAATCCTCCTACCTCTACTGGGATTAAAGGCGTTTGTGCTTTTTTTTAACTAAGCAATAACACTTGCCTAATGTTATTAAAATACAAATCATTAAAATACAAATGGTAATGAAAGTTAGAAGACCGTTGACAGAACCAGGATTTAAATTCTGAACTCAAAGCATTGTCTTTGCACTCCAGTGAGTCACCTTGTAGTGCATGCGTCACACTTGAGTTCTGCTTTATCCTTTCCATGCAGAGCTTTTGTGCCGCCTTGCATCAGGAGCTCAAAGAGTACTACCGGCTTCTCTCTGTTTTACATTCCCAAGTAAGTGATTATTTTTTTTTTGGGAGGGGGTTTCAAGATTGCTTTTAATTTCTTCATGATTTGAAGAGTTATATACTTGATTCTGTATAGAGTGCTTTATTTCATATGCTACTTTTAAATATTTTATTTTTTTATATATTTGAGAAAGAGCAAGAGGCAGATAGATGCCAGGGCCTCTGGCCACTGCAAATGAACTCCAGATGCATGTGCCACCTTGTGCATCTGGCTTTATGTGGATACTGGAGAATCAAACCTGGGTCCTTAACTGCTGAATCATATCTCCAGCCCTCATATGTTACTTTTAAAAGATAGCAGTCATTTCCATAATATGAGATTGTTTGTTGTATCTTGGAACAGATTAATGGCTAATTTTCAGTCTTGTCTGTACTTATGCACTTATGGCGGACAGTACTATTGCTTTCTCCAAGGGTACCTTTGACTCCATTGTTAAGTGCATGAGCATGCCCTCGGTTTCCCTTTGTTTGGGTTGAGTGGTGGATATACTTAGTTTTTTATGCTTAAAGTTTTCCTGTTGGTTTTCAGCTACAGCTGGAAGATGATCAGGGTGTGAATCTGGGACTCGAGAGCAGCCTCACGTTGCGGCGCCTCCTAGTTTGGACGTATGATCCTAAAATAAGACTGAAGACCCTTGCAGCTTTGGTGGATCACTGCCAAGGTCCTTTCATGGTTTTCTTGTGTGTGTTCTAATTCAGAACTTGTTTATAGGTAGGACATCTGATGCTGTTTTGCTGACCAGTACATTTATTGAACATAGATTGATAGACAGTGTGGTTCACTGGTCATATTGTGGGGGTCACAAGTCTGCTGAGATGAAAGTGGGAAGGAGGGCATCGGTTGAGGATACTTCTTTGGTCTGCATGTCATGGCTCTGCCTGTGCTCCTTCTACCTTGCAGCCTTCCCTGGCACCTCACTCTGGTTCATTCATTCTGACGGTCAGGCCATGAGTGTGGTAGCAATTCTGTGTTTGTATGTCTGCTGGGGCCTCCTGAACTCTGGCTTCTGTATTTCCAGTTGCCTTCTCAACATTGCTTCTCACAGTTTGCACCACCTTGGCCAGGAACTTCTCCTTTTTTCTCAATTTTAACTCTAGTAGCTGTCACTTCTTAAGATTATTTAGACTGCATGGGATGTGAGGAGCCAGCCATCTTCCCCTAGTGAAAGTCCCACACTTGCTGCCATCCCACTGGGTGATCCCAGAACCTGAACTTAAGCATGGCTGAGTCCCTGTCCACCATTGTACTGTCTGTGCTCTGCCTCCCTCCCTCCCTCCCTCCCTCACTTCATGGCATGGCTCTCAGAAAGAAAGAAGTGCCGCAGAACAAGTGGACCCCTGCAGTCCGCCAGGCGCCCAGTACATCCCCCCCCCACTTCCTACCTGAACTTCTCTTTTTCCTTCTTCATGGTTCTTTACCTCTTCAGTAGCCAGTTGGTCACTGGTCGCCAGTTGGTCACTCCAGCTGTCTCATCTGTCCTGTTGGGTCTCTGGATCTCTGATCACCACCCCTCTGCATACATGTCAGAGTAGTCTGTTTAAAACTAGTGATCTAGTACAATTTTGAATTCCTGCCATCAAGCAGCTGCTCATCCTGGGCTTGTGATTTTGATGTAGTTCTGCTGTCCCCTTCCTCCAGCCTGAACTCCCCTTCTCCAGCCTGAACTCCCCTTCTCCAGCCTGAACTCCTCCTCCAGCCTGAACTCCCTTTCCTCCAGCCTGAGCACCCCCTCCTCTAGCCTGATTTTTCCAGCTGTGCCCCTGGGTACCATTGCTGTTGTCCTGGGCAGAGTAGTCTCAGACTGCATTGCTGCTGGCAGTGAGTTTGGACTAGTCCCACATCCTAAGCAACTTCACTGTCAGTGTTGATTCATACAACATTGCTTTTTGTGTATTCTTAGGCATGTGAATTATAGTATTGTGTGAATCATATGTTTCTTCATCAAAAAGCATGAAGTCATATGAGACCTGGCTCTTATAGCCTGTCATACTTTTGCTTTTGCAACTGATGAACTCCTTGGCACTCATTTAGAGAGAGGCGACTCACTTCCACTTGAACTTGTATAAGGCCAGGGGTGAATCTTGATGTCTTAGCCTTTCCTTATTGCACACAACTGCTGCTGCTAGAGATACACAGTGTCTTTCCAGCTGAAGAAAGCAAACACTCTTTAGCTAAATTACTTGACTGTGTTTAGTTAGTGTTAAGTGATCGCTTTGTACCATGAATGTAAGCTTGGGTGTTTGTATTTTTCCTCTTCCTCTTAGGACGGAAAGGAGGTGAGCTGGCCTCTGCTGTTCACGCCTACACAAAGACCGGAGACCCCTACATGAGGTCGCTGGTGCAGCACATCCTGAGCTTAGTGTCACATCCTGTCCTGAGCTTTCTCTACCGCTGGATATATGATGGGGAGCTGGAGGACACTTACCACGAGGTAGGTACTAAGACTTGGAGTTTGGAGACTTGAGCATGCCCTTTTTCCTGTCTGGTTCCTTCCCCGTGGTTACTGTTTCCCCCAATGGGAAGATGCCCTTACCTCATTCCAATGACACGCACATTCGGCACCTTCTTGATCAGCAGAGCTGTACTTGTTAGTGGAAGATTGTTTTCCCAACTTCAGTGGTGAGCAAGGTTGAGGCCTCTGTCCAGGTTTAGTCACTGTTGATGGCAAAGCAAGGACTGGGCCTCTTTAGTCTTGGTGTTGCATCTTTTCTTAAAAAATTAAAAAAATTTTTTTATTTATTTGAGAGGGGGCACAGATAGAGAATTGGTGCGCCAGGGCCTCCAGCCACTGCAAACGAACTCCAGAAGCATGACACCACCTTGTACATCTGGCTTATGTGGGTCCTGGGGAATCGAACCTGGGTCCTTAGGCTTCACAGGCAAGAGCCTTATCTGCTAAGCCCTCTTTCCAGCCCCATGTGTGTTCTTAAAAATCACTAGACTTTGGGGGAAAACTGGGTTAGGACATCATATACAGAAACATTGTTGATAACATTAAGAAATGAAAAACAGGAGCCTAATAAAAGTCTTATCATAACTTAATAAATTAAGTGGTTAAGAAATGTATCAATAGTACAGTAAATAGAGCATTCACTTTAGAATGTCCTGATGCTTGCCACTAAAGGGCATGTGGGATAGCTGTGGAAATTTAAAAAAATTTATTTTATTTTAATTTTATTTTTTAATGAGAGAGAGAGAGAGAGAGAGAGAGAGAGAGAGGCCCTCCAGTCTCCAGCCACTGCAGTTGAACCTCCAGATGCACGTACTACCTAGTGCGCATGTGTGACCTTGTGCTTGCATCATCTAGTGCATCTAACTTACATGGGATCTGAAAAGTCAAACATGGGTCTTTAGGCTTCAAAGGCATCTCCCCAGCCCTAAAATTTCGTTTTATAAAAGGTTATACTGGGCTGGGTGTGGTGGCACATGCCTTTAATCCCAGCACTTGGGAGGCAGAGGTAGGAGGATCGCTGAGAGTTCAAGGCCACCCTGAGACTACATAGTTAATTCCAGGTCAGCCTGGACCAGAGTGAGACCCTACCTCGCAAAACCAAAAAAAAAAAAAAAGGTTATACTGTTTTATAATTTTTTGTTTAATTTATTTGAGAGAGTGAGTATGTGCGCCAGGGCTTCCTGCCACTGCAACACAAACTCCAGATGTATGGGTCAGTTCGTGCATATGCCTTTGGTGGGAACTAAGGAATCGAATCCAGGATGTCAGGTTTTGTAAGCAAGTTTCTGTAAACACTGAGCCATCTTTCCAGCCCGCACAAGGTTATACACTTATCCCCTCATTCCTGTTCCTGTTTCCCTGGGGGCCCTCCTCATTGGGGTTATTGGTATTCTTTGTGGACTCTTGAAGGCTCAGTCAGTCTCTGGGGGGAAAGAGGGGGACCATACCTCAGGCTTTTTATTTATTTATTTATTTTTGATAGTAGTATGGATTGACCCAGGGTCCTGTGCATTCAATACAAATGCTCTGCCACTGTGCCACATCCTAGCCCTTCTAGCTTTTTGAAATGTTCTTTTCCACTTTTAGACCTTGATTTATTGTAATGGGACTAGCATAGTATAAACTTTGGGTACTTTTCGTAGCTGCTTGGAATTGTATACAGCACTGTCAGGTTTTATTCACATAAAAATTAGTTAAGTGCTCATGTCTATTGTGTTTCATTAGCTCAGATCATCACTCAGTGGACTTACTTCAGTTCTTGCGTCCTTGATAAAGTTTTTCTTATAATTTTTTTTTTTTTAATTTAATTTTAGATGTCTAGAAAAGGTGCAAGCATTCTGTAAAACTTCTCTTGGGACTCTCCTTGGTTTACCTGAAAGCTGGCATATGAGTGCATTCTTGCATTTTCTTCACCAGTCTCCACTCCTTTGAAAGGTCCTGCAGTTTCATGCTCATGCTCATGTCTGGAAGGTCAAGGTCTCTAGTCATTTATCTGCCAGTTTCTTTGCCCAGGTGACCTTTCATCCTGAGTCTTCCTGTTTATCTCACTGGTTCTGCTGATGTGCAGTGCTTGACAGCTGACAGGAGCCTTCCCTAAGGTGAGGCACAATGTGGTTTTTGCCCTGGCCGCTGTTCTTAGCACTGCAGGTTATCTTGCTGTCACTCACCACCTGCTCCATTGCTTCAGGCAGAGCCCACACAGTGATGGACCCACCTCCCTCAGCCCTTCCCTTCCCTTCTTCCTTCCAGACAAGAAGTAAGCAGTGTAGCTCAGCCTGTCTCTGAGGAATCTGTGGCCTTCCTTTTCCTTGCTGAAGATCTCTGATGGCCTTGAATGTCTGTTGAACCTGGCATTTTTACATTTTCACTTAAGTCTTTGTTTACTTTTTGAAGGTTCACTTGAATTTACTGTAAATTATATATTTTCCATACAAACTTAGTAATTTTAGAGAATCACATTTTGTGTTTAATCATTGTATAATGATAATTTGAGGATTTTTTTCCTGTCTTCAGTTCCTACATAGGCAAGTTTTTCCTCATTGTGGCTAAAATGAATTCCTTCTAGTGCTGAGCCTGAGTAGCTGCATATGAGCTGTGTACATTTTTAAAAAAAAAATTTTTTTTTTTTGGTTTTTCAAGGTAGGGTCTTACTCTGGTCCAGGCTGACCTGGAATTCACTATGTAGTCTCAGGGTGGCCTCGAACTCTCGGCAATCCTCCTACCTCTGCCTCCCAAGTGCTGGGATTAAAGGCGTGCGCCACCACGCCCGGCTTGAGCTGTGTACATTTTGTAGCGGTTTGTTGGATTTCTGCATAAGGAGGCACTATTTTCAATAACTAAGAGAAAGTATAAAATACCAGTAAAGAGCAATTGGAGAAAGTAGCTAAGTAGAAATTGTGGCTGTACGACGTACAGTGCCTGGAATGATGACTCCTGTGAAGGTCAGTGCTGTTATTGGGCTGAGAAAAAAGAGAAAGCCAGGTTCAGTGTGGGGGCGCATGCCTTTAATCACAGCACTCAGGAGGTAGAGGTAGGTGGATTATTGTGAGTTCAAGGCCACCCTGAGATTACAGAGTGAATTTGAGGTCAGCCTGGGCTAGAGAGCCAGTCAGGGCCACCACTCTGGTTCTGGTTCTTGACCACTGTGGTGTGAGGTGCTCTGCTTCTCCACTTGCTCCCTGCAGGAAGCACTGAAACCTGAGGCAGAATAAATCCCTCCTCAAGTTCTTTTCTCAGGTATTTTGTGATAGTGACACAGTCTGATACAGCTCCACAGGAGACCTGAGCAGAGACGAGACACACTGGTTGGAGGAAAGTCAAATGAGGCCACCTACTTTGATCAACCAGAAGAAAAAGGAGGGAAAATGGCAGTGCTTGAGGGACTGGTATGGAGGTGAACAGATGAAATCATTTGTTATTAACTTTCAATTAATGAAAAATCTCAGTGCACACATGCTGTACCCAGTGCAACACTGATCAGACTGCAGAGAGCCAAAGACAAAGGGAAACTTCCTTTGAGGCCTCACCTACAATGGTCCTCAGCAAGATCAGCAGCTGACTTGTCTGCAACTGTGAAGGCAGAAGGTGGTGGCTGGAGAGTTCTACACACAGCGGATTCTGTAATAATGGAGAAAGAAGAGATTCTTAGTAAAGCCCAAGAAAGTGCCAGAAATGAATCAGCTGCCCACATTGATTTACAGAGAAGTGGGGAATCTGCTCAACCTACAGCAGGAATGATGATATAGCTTATTTGGTGAGTTCTAACCAAATATTGACAGAATTGCTACCAACCCTCCTCAAGCTCTCCAAAAAGTAGAATAGAAAGGAACACGTAAGTCATTTTTGAGGCCGCCATACGACCACAGGAACTACACCTGTCACCTGTCTGTGGGTGTAGACGTCAAAACTCAACACAGCGCCAGACAGTAAAATTGAGCAGCAGATGGACAGGGCTGTATGCCATGGCCAGAGCAAGGCAGGGCCATTCAGGACAATCAGAGTCATGTAGTAACAATGGAGTCCACTCAAGTTGATGCTGGACGACTGTTTGAAGAAATGGTTATAAAACACTGAACCTGTGAGTGGAAAGGAACTTACCGAGGGAAGGGTGTGCCTGAAGCGCTGGCAGCCGAAGCCGTGTCTGTCCAAAGGTGGCCTGTTTTCTTCTGGATCAAGAACAGTATGGGGTGTCCACTGCCCACTCCTGCCAGCATTGTGCTGCATTCTGGCAAGACAGGAGCGAAGAGGAGTCAGGGTGGTTAGGAAAGGAAGAAGTGAGCTCATTCCTGTTCTCTGCGTACAGGCTTGCGCACAGAAAGCTCCTGACCATCATGCCGGTAGAGCTGGATGAGAAGAGACATTGACCTGTAGCAATAACCAGACTGTCAGATCAGCAGGGAACAAGGCTATTAGCAAAACCCACTTTGTTTCTGTATCTTTGCACTGCAAATAGGAAGAAAGCAGTGCTGCTCACGGGAGTATCCAAACAAGGAAAATGAGTAGACGTAAGGTTAGCTCAGGGAGTGCCAGGCTTGTACCTCCTGAGTGTTGCAGTTGGTGAGCCTGCCTTGTCCATGACCCTTGTGATACAAGCGTGTTCACTGTTGTACCCCCGGCACAGGTGTCAAGGTGTTTTCAATGATTGCTGACCCACATGATGGGTGAGTTGGAATGGGGAGCCCCTGGGGCTGTGGGGATGGAGCTGAGTCATAGGGACTTAGTTGCTTGATAAAATCTCCCTTCACTTCTTTTCTTAGTTGGGAGACCTCTGCATTGGTCCAGAAGTTAATAAGAAATTGCTACAATAATGTTTGATTTTTTTTCCCCTTTGATTCTTTCTCTGTTTAGCATAATGGTGGAAATTAAAGGACCTTGAGGGGGAAATGCATCAATAAAATAAAAGCTTATTGTAATTATAGTTTGACCTTGGTTTCTCCCCCTCCACTCACATACGTCTCACGGAATTAATTATATTCCAAAGGTGCCCCACTCTTTGTGTTTGCTACTAGCTGTTCACTAGTAGAGTGACTGCATGCTCCTGTGCCCTTAGATGAAGCAGTGTGTTCATGACTTCTGAAGATGACTGAATTGTCTAAGGCTTTTTTATGCCTTAAATTAAATTATCTTATTGTTCATACTGATACAAATCCAGCTGCACTCTAACTATCAGGATAAATTGGAGTGCTGTCTGTAAAAACTAGCTCTTGTGTTTAAGTGAATAACAGAGAAATACAATTTGCGTGCAATTAATCTAATCTGCTGAGTGACAGACAGCCACAGGGCAGTCACAGTGGCTGAGTAACCATGGCAGTCATTCATGGTAGGCTAAGACAGACTCTTAGTTCCTTCTGGGACACGTTCTCTCAGTGTGTGGTAAAGGAGTAGCCTCGGGGCAGAACTGCGTATTTTTCTAGGCAGCCCTCAGCTGAGTGTTTTAAACTAAAGAGATAATGTACATCAGAAAGTCTAAAGTAGACTAATGCATGCTTTGATCATTTAAATTGATACTAAAGCTTAAAAAATAGTTGAAAATAAGTGTGGCAATCCCTTGTCTGTGGCCATAAAAATGTTGGCACTCATGGCTCCTTAAAAGAGACTGTGCACCATCCAAGCCATGTGCCTTCCCTTATAAGGGTCAAAAATTCTGTTTTCCTCATTATTTACCCATGATAGTAAATTTCTACAAAAACAAATGAAAAACTAGTTAATTACTACTATTTTAAAAGACACTGGTAACCATGGTTAATGTGGCTGGAAATATTTATTAAACTGTATTTTTCTGGTTTTTTGAGCTAGAGTCTAGCTCTAGTCCAGGCTGACCTGGAATTCATTCTGCAGTTTCAGGGTGGCCTTGCACAGTTCATTCTTGTATGATTTGCTCCCCTTAGTGTAGAAGAACGTCTGGCTAGCCATGTGGAAGAAAGCAAGCCCTACAGCATACAGTTGCCAGGACTCGTGATAAACACAATAGAGTGTAGTGAAGGTACTTGGGTAGAGATACTGAGAGGACATTATGGAGAATATTTCTGTAACCCAAAAATAGGTTGATCCTTAAGAGATTCAGGAGCCAGAAGCAATAAAAGACAAAAAAACAGAACAAACTAAAACATGTCACATACTAACCATTGGCAAATGATTAACTTGGAAAAGATTTATAGTATGTAGTGATTCACAAATGGTTAATCTCTAATATATAAAGACTGTATATATTACAATAAAATAGGTATGTTAAGAACAGACGAAGTGGTGCACAGGAGGGAAGAGGCAGAAGGAATTAACCTTACAGCGTTATGTTCGACTTCATTTGTGGTTAATGAAATTGCAGAGCTGAGGGTAAGCACGAGTGCAGAGTATAGGGCATGTTTCTGCCAAAGGCATCTGGGAAGGTGATCTGGCATCAGTCATCTGAACCGAGCATTATGTCACTCAGCAGTTCTTCTGGAAAACATGTTTATAGGAATCAAAGCACAATCCTAGGGCAGGATGAGCTGGAGATGCCAGCATTTGACTTTTTCTGGACTCCTGGGTGTCCTTTCTGGGATACAGATGTGGGGTGGTGCAGGAGGGGAGCGGTAACTGTGACTTGGATGAGGAAGAAGGTGTCTTTATCACAGGTGGTGCCTGGGGGAGACACCAAGTGAAGAGTTGTTCTTCAGTGGCTGCTGCTGGTCCTGTGTGTTGTGGAGTCTGCCTGGAGGTGGATCCGAACTCAGCTTTTAAAAAATATTTTATTTGTTTATCCATTTGAGACAGAAAGGGAGGGGGAAGAAGAGAGGGAGGGGGAGAGAAAGAAAAAGAAGAAGAGATAGAGAGAATGGGCATACCAGAGCCTCCAGCCAATGCAAGGAACCAGCATGTGCCACCTTGTGCATCTGGCTTTATGTGGGTACTGGGGAATCGAACCTGGGTCCTTAGGCTTCTCAGGCAAGGGTCTTTACTGCTAAGCCATCTCTGTAGCCCTGAACTCAGTTTTTTTGGGAACAAAGTGTTGAGCTTAGGTGCCTATTCTAGAATGCTGTGTGAAGTTGGGGTGTTAGGGGCTGTTGGCCACATGGGGTGAACATTGAGCAATCTTTGAAAGTTCATGTTTCCACGGTAGAAGAACCGGGCACAGGGAAGCCTTGGATCCCAGAGGCTTTATCTATGCTCGCAAGTGGTAGTACATCAAGTCTCCAAGGAGAGATGTAACTTGTTTTTGTTATAGTTCAGTTTCAGTAGTCTGGGAAACAGAGAAATTTCTGTCCAAAATGATTTATGAAGCAAGTTTATTTTATAAATGAGCGAGGCTCCCTGTATTTGAAGAACTTACCCATAGAATAACTTTCCAAAATAACTTATTAACTCAGATTCATATAAACATCATTTTAATACACAATATACTTTTGTTCTTAGTTTTTTGTGGCCTCAGATCCAACAGTTAAGACTGATCGACTATGGCATGACAAGTATACTCTGAGGAAGTCGATGATTCCTTCATTTATTACAATGGATCAATCCAGGAAGGTAGGGTTAGAAGAAACTTTTGATGTTTTATTGTTATTTATTCTTGCAGTCTGTGACAAAACTGATATTGTTATTGATATATTAATGGAATGCATTGACCTATTTATTAATGTGTCTCTTTTTTTTGGTTTTTCAAGGGAGGGTCTTGCTCTCTCTAATTTGTCTTGTAAGTTCAGAGAATTCACTTGGTACTAGACCCAGTGCTCTTGTTGTGCTTTTAATCAGCTAATTTGTAATGTACCAACAGTTAAATTTCATATAAAGGTAATCACAGCATATTTTTCTTCTTAGGTTCTTTTGATAGGAAAGTCAATAAATTTCTTGCACCAAGTTTGTCATGATCAAACGCCTACTACAAAGATGATAGCTGTGACCAAGTCTGCAGACGCACCCCGGGACGGTACGGTTGTGTTAATAATGGGGTTTGGTGGTAGTCATGGGGATGATGACAGTGATATGATTGGTGCTGGTGATGAGAATGATGGTGATGACACTGGTGGTGATTGTGAAGGTGGTTACAGTCACGTGATGGTGCTGATCACATGACAGTGATGGCATGGTCATAATGATAGGCATTGCTTAATCTTTTTTGTTCCATGCATTTATAGATTATTCGGATTACTGACACCTTCACATACAGTGTGATGTACATATGTAAAATATCTATTGCATTGTCAATGTATAATTTCCTCTTAGAGCTAGTCCTATTGGAATAGGTTTGGTTATTTTCTCCTGCTTAGTAATTTTTATTCTTAAAATAATTTTTAAAAAACTTATTGGTGCACGCGTGTGTGTGTATGTCTGTGTATGTGTGTGTGTGTGTGTGTGTGTGTGTATGCATCATGGTTTCTTGGTGCTGCAAATGAATTCTCAGCTGGTTGTATGTGAGTGGCTGGGGAATTGAACCTGTATTTCATTTTTCTAATGGTGAACTGTGGATCTCCTTAGTTTTAGCCAATGCTTCTGCTTTCCTCTATCCCTTTTTCTCTGCTTGCTGCCTGTTGCAGTCAGGTTCGCATTACTGGCAGAAATCACCCAACCAAGAGCAACTTTTGGGGGAAAAAAAGTTTATTTTGGCTTACAGACTCGAGGGGAAGCTCTATGATAGGAGGGAAAATGATGGCATGAGCAGAAGGTGGACATCACCTCCTGGCCAACATCAGATGGACAGCAGCAACACTGGCAAGAGGAAGCGGGTCATAACACCCACAAGCCCGTCCCCAGCACTACACTGCTTCCAGGAGGCTTTAATTTCCAAATTACCATTAGCTGGGGACCTAACATTCAGTACACTTAAGTTTATGGGGGACACCTGAATCAAATCACCATACTGCTTGCCCCAGCCTCACTAATTTATAGTATTTTATATGACTCTCTTTTATATATAAATATATATGTATTTATATATTTATATTTTTCAGTCCTGGCCATATTTGATATTTATATCATCATCCTGATGCATTTAGAAAGTTTACTTTGCATAAGATATCGTATTGGGACTGGTGAACCTATGTTCTAGCTTAATGGAGAGTTTGGGGAGCACCTTTTTGCCATGATGGTTCAGGGAAGGGTTGGTGATGTGTCAGAGGAGCTCTGTGGTTAGGCAGGTGGCTTGTGCAGTCCCTGAGATCTACTGTTTCTCTTGCACACATGGTTTCCACGCGGACTTTATGTATCTCCAGGGTGTGTACTGGGAGAGAGAGATGGGAGCTAGAGGTGAGTTTTCAGAAGCCTCCATATAAGAAATAAGAAGGAGGAGCCAGGTGACTATTGTGGTGTGTGGGCGTTAAGAACTTTTTATACTACTTAGAGAGGACACACTTAAGAGATGTTGCCTTTGTCAATAAACTGCTCCTGCTTCTGCTGTGGTGGTTTTACTGCTGCTTTGTAGCTATTCCACTGTCTTCTGCTATATCACTGCACCTCTCACTGCTGTCATCAGCTGTACCGCAGCTCCTACTGCTGATTCACTGCACCTCCCGCTGCTGTCATCTGTACTGCAGCTCCCACTGCTATATCACTGCACCTCCCACTGCTGTCATCTGTACTGCAGCTCCCACTGCTGCATCTCCCTCCTGCTGTCATCAGCTGCACCTTCCACTGCTGCATCACTGCTGTCATCTGTACTGCAGCTCCCACTGCTATATCACTGCACCTCCCACTGCTGTACTGCAGCTCCCACTGCTGTATCACAGCTGCTACCATCTGTACACAGCTTCCATATCACTGCACCTCCCGCTGCTGTCATCTGTACTGCAGCCCCACCACTGCACTCCCGCTGCTGTCATCTGTACTGCAGCTCCCTGCTGCATCACTGCACCTCCCGCTGCTGTCATCAGCTCTGTTTCCACTGCAGCTCCTGCACCACCCCGCTGCTGTCATCTGTACTGCACCCCACTGCTCCACTGCACCTCCCGCTGCTGTCATCAGCTGTACCACACACAGTTTCCACTGCTGATTCACTGCACCTCCCGCTGCTGTCATCTGTACTGCAGATCCCACTGCTGATTCACTGCACCTCCCGCTGCTGTCATCTGTACTGCACCTCCCGCTGCTGTCATCTGTACTGCAGCTCCCACTGCTGATTCACTGCACCTCCCGCTGCTGTCATCTGTACTGCAGCTCCCACTGCTGTATCACTGCACCTCCCGCTGCTGTCATCAGCTGTACCACACACAGTTTCCACTGCTGATTCACTGCACCTCCCGCTGCTGTCATCTGTACTGCACCTCCCGCTGCTGTCATCTGTACTGCACCTCCCGCTGCTGTCATCTGTACTGCAGCTCCCACTGCTGATTCACTGCACCTCCCGCTGCTGTCATCTGTACTGCAGCTCCCACTGCTATATCACTGCACCACCCCACTGCTGTCATCTGTACGGCAGCTCCCACTGCTGATTCACTGCACCTCCCGCTGCTGTCATCAGCTGTACCACAGTTTCCACTGCTGCATCGCTGCACCACCCTGCTGCTGTCATCTGTACTGCAGCTCCCACTGCTGATTCACTGCACCATCCTGTTGCTGTCATGGTTCTGCAGCTGGTGTTTCTGGGCTGTTTCTCTTGGTAGCATATCTTCTGTCAAATCTACTGGGTTAGGGTCTGTGGAAAAAATATATATGGTATTGTAGGAAGATAAAGTGAACTAATCCTGATTAACTGTGTAAAACAGTGGAAAAGGTCAAATTTATATTTACTGGAAAAAATTTGAGGATATAGAAGTATGAATGAAGAACATGGTGGGGAATTTAAAATGTTGGAATGCAAGACATACCAAACTGGGGAACAAATGGTGTGGAGGAGGCTCTGAAAGGCTTACCTGAACTAAAATTGGTTAACATTTAAACCATTTTTATTTGAATAAAAAATTTTAATTACTTAAGGGTCTGATGGAAACATTCTTGGAGGAAAATTACTTTCACTTTTAAAGCTATAGAGATCAATGTAAATCTATCCCTTGAAGCTGGACCACAGTGAGTTCATGGAGTGTATCCTCTTGCCATCTGTATGCACAGCTCACCCTGCCTCAGGTGACAACACTGTCTCCACAGGCCCTCGTTGCTGCACTTGTGTACACTTAGAATGACAGCACTGGCCAGTAGACCGACTGTCCTAAACCTTCTCAGTCTGAAGGACACACAGTCATTAGGTCTCTTGAGTCTTTCAGATTGTTTTATTCATGTAGTGGAAAGAGACTTGAACTTGAATCAAAGTCATTGCCTCTTGTTCCTGCTTACCTTGAGCATGGACTTGACATTTTTTTTTCTTGGATTGATACTCAATTTTATAGGTCAGTGGTGCATGTGTATAAGTGGATTCAGTGGGATCAAATGCTCTTGATGTTTCTGAATGGGTCTGAGCTACACAGAAATCAGCATCACACAAAGCTGTGTCATATCTTTGTTCTCCACAGTCTGTTTTCAGTATGAACTGATGGAAACACCTTTTTCTTTTTGGTGTCTGCTTAGAGTTAGGCTTCTGTGTTGGTGACAGTATGGTTCTATCTACTTAGGAAACTTCCAGCAATTTCCCTCAAGTTAACTCTGCTGCTACAAAGTGGCTTCATAACAACAGTGCCCTGCTCTCATGCAGAGCTGTGCCCCTCACGTGTGTGTGTAACACTCAGCTCTATCCCATTATCACAGGGCAGTAGTGAGGCTTTGTATTAGTTATGGCCTATGCAGAGCATTGAACTTAGGAGCATGTGCGTGTCTGCTCTTGGTGCTTTCAGTTGGGTGTTTCAGGACTGCTTTGCCTTCGTTGACTGTGCAGCTGTGGGGGCGGGGTCTGTCATTGATGGGTTGGCACTGGCCTCTACACGTGTGCCTTTCTTGCACTCTGTTAAAATGCACTTACATATGATATGTGTTTTGTTCTCACAGCTGCAGATTTGTTCACAGATTTAGAAAATGCATTCCAAGGGAAGATTGATGCTGCATATTTCGAGACCAGCAAATACCTATTGGATGTTCTCAATCAAAAGTATAGCTTGCTGGACCACATGCAGGCAATGAGGCGATACTTGCTTCTTGGTCAAGGAGACTTTATAAGACACTTGATGGATTTGCTAAAGTAAGAAACTGGAACTATCTTGGGAAAAAAAGGTTTATTTTGGCTTATAGACTCGAGGGGAAGCTCCATGATGGCAAGGGCAAATGATGGCATGAGCAGAGGGTGGACATCACCCCTGGCCAACATCAGGTGGACAATAGCAGCAGGAGAGTGTGCCAAACACTGGCAAGGGGAGATTGGCTATAAGACCCATAAGCTCACCCCCAGGAGGCATTAATTCCCAAATCTCCATCAGCTGGGAACCTAAGCATTCAGAACACTTGAGCTTATGGGGAACATCTGAATCAAACTGCCACAGATATCATCTCTTGTCAGAGGAGTGGGAACTTCATAGGTTACATGTGGTGACCCAGCAGAGGTGAGATGATCCTTCTGGGCCCTTTGCGGCTGTGATATCATATCTCATTTTGCTAGAAGGAAGATCTTGCCTTCCACTGGTCTCTATAGAAAATTATATGAATCTGTGCTGTCCATAGGTCCAGTCTTGGGTGGATATAGTACATCTCAGTTGAATGAAATCTTAAGTTGAATGAAAATTAATATTTTTGAAATTTCAAGAAACATGCTTCCTAAAATCCCATTTACAGTTAATGCCCATGAAGTTTTTATAACTACATTTCCTGGGTTCATTAGTCTTTTCAGTTTTTATAATTTGAACTCTTATGATTTATGTTATTTTCAAAGTTACATTAAAACTTCCAGTAAAATTTTCTTTAATTTTTAAAAAATTTGTTAAGACCAGAACTTGTTCGGCCAGCAACAACCTTATATCAGCATAACTTGACTGGAATTCTTGAAACAGCTGTCAGAGCCACCAATGCCCAGTTCGACAGCCCCGAGATCCTCAGGAGGCTGGATGTGAGGCTGTTGGAGGTAAGTGATGGGGCTGTAGACAGCCCAGGTGTTGCATAGATGAGGTGTAGCTGTTATGGTTGGCCTGGGAAGCTGGATGGCCTGTGTGTGGCCCTGTCCTCACTTGTTACTGGTGGCGCTAGTTAAATTCTCCTCCAAGCCACACTGTTGTGTGAAGGATGCATCCCACAGAGCTTTTGGACTGAAACTGCATGACGTATATGATCATGTCCTCAGAGCAGATCCCAGCGCTTAGTGAGCAGAACCGCGTTTCCCAGTGAGTTGGGGTGACACATGGGTATGGTAGGTGTTGATAACCTGTATTTCCCCGAGGGTCAGCATCTGTGCAGTCTCTGGTAGGAAGGGTTTTGCTTGGGAGCAGGGTTATGAACATGAGCCCTCACTTCCCTGCTTGTGGGGTCAAGAGCAGGACCCTACTGGTTTTCTTGAAATAAAGATTTTTAGAGATTTGGAACCTATTGGAAAATTGTGAGTTATTGTCATAAAAGTAGTGATGAGGTTTTGATGGTTTTTTAAAATTAGTTTTGAACATATATTTTTACAGTGTACCTGTGCATTTGCAGAACACCTGGGATGGGCCTCATAGACTCCTTCCTGTGGGTGCATGCGCTGAGGAGAGGGCAGCTTGCTGAACACTTGGCAGTTTTAGGCATGTGCTTTACTTCCCACCTCTTTGAACTGTTGACAGGGTTCTCAGCAGTGAGTGCAAAGCCTCCCGATTGTTCTCATTTTACTGTATTTTATTGCTGCCAGGTCTCTCCAGGTGACACTGGGTGGGATGTCTTTAGCCTGGATTATCACGTCGATGGACCAATTGCCACTGTAAGATCATCTTTTGTATTTGTGTGATGTTTGGATTGCTAAACATTTTGTTGTTCAGGATTTCTTCAATTATACCACTGCTGGACATATACTCAAAGGACTCTATGTCCTACTAGCCACATTTGCACATGTTTATTGCTGCTGTATTCACAATAGCTCGGAAGTATAATCAGCATAGATGCCCATTAGCTGATGTCTGGATAATGAAAATGTGATACATATATACAGTGGAGTTTTGCTCAGCTGTAAAGAAAAATGAAGCTATGAAATTTGCATGAAAATGGATGGAACTAGAAAAAACTTATACTAACCCAAGCTCAGAAAGACAAAAATCACTTGTCCTCTCTCATATGTGGACCCTAATTTTTAATGTTTGTATGTAGGTAAATAAAGGGATATGAGAGTGAATGTAGACTGTGAATCAAGATAGGAGACCACAAGACAGCAACACGAGTGATGAGAAGGAAGTAGGGAAACAGAAGGAAAAACATGTATGACAGTGGAGAGGAGGCTGTGTGGTGGGAAAGGCCCCAAAGGAGGGGGAGAGGGGAAGAAGAGGGAAGGAAAACAAAACAAATTTTGTTTGAAATTCAACATAATGAAAACTAATTCTTTGTGTGCTAATAAAAATAAAATTTAAAAAATCCTTATTTTGAATAAAAAAATACAAATGGCTTTTTTCTCTAAGAACTTTGGATTAAAGTGATTATGACGTGTAGGATATACCCGTTGAATGAATAGTTAGGCCAAGATTGTGTGTTTCAAATAATTATTAATGAAAGCTAAAATGCTCTATTATTTTAAGAATTCTTAAAAAAATCATTTGTTCTGTCATAGGTTTAGCAAGTAGTTAATAAATGGATTGTTCATTTTGCTCCATTATTCTTAGACTGTAGCAACTAATTTAGGATAATTTGAAAGGAGCCATAAAATGTGTTCTAGGGGAATCTTATTTTTACTACTTAGATGAAATTTGATATATTCAGTATTCATTTAAACTGATGAGAAAATGGCTGTCCTATTGTTCATAGTGCTTTTTACTCATGTAAAGAAAAGTACCATTTTTCTTAATATATAACAAAAGGTTGGCCAGGGGAGTTGTCTTTACATGTGTGCAATTAAAATGCCTCTTTCTGGCTTATTTTCTCTTATCTTCAGGCTTGTGTAAATTCTTGTTGACCATGATATCTCTTCAAACTTATTTCACTCATTTTTGTATTTGGAATACTGGGGAAGAAACTGTATTTCTTTTAATTGTTGGGGAAGATATTTTGCTAAGCATTCTTTAGGTAGTGTCCGTTCCAAGAGGCAAACCACATCTGTAGTGAGGATGATTGGCAGAAGCCGTGCTCACAGATTACCACCCACGGATTGTTAGGGCAACTTCCTTTACTCATAAGCTCCCCTGTCTGACCATCGCCAGGTCAGAGCTTCCAATTTAAATGCACAGCTGCTCCTGTGCTTAATCTTTTGTCATATTCAAATTAGCCTTTTCTCCTTTGATGGATATCCTAAGTAGTTCTAAGTGCTATTATACACAACAGTGATAATTTAGTAAGTCATTTAAAGACTTCATGTAGTCTGCTTTGTTGGGTTTTGGACATGCTATGCTTTCTTCATTTGAAAAGTACCATCATAGGGCTCGGAGTGTGGCTCAGGGTAGAGTACTTTCCTAGTATGGGTTCCATTCCCAGCTGCTGGATGGAGAAAAGAGAAGCAAGGTTCTGTGTTTGGTTAGCGGCTGTGTGTGGACAAGGGGTGAGGAGGGCTCTTCTGCATGTCTGTTACCTGCTGTGTGGTGTTAGCCTCTGTATGCTTAGTACATTGTGAGCTTAATTGCCATAGCTACAGTCATATCTTACAATTAGAGGTATTCAAACCAGTAGTCGGTATTGAAATAATTTTTAGCAAATTAAATTACATACAGTAGTAAGTAGAAGTTACTAAAAAGGTAAAAGGACTATTTTGTTGTTTTTAAATTATTTGTTTTTTGACAACTTCCTTAATCATAGACAATAAACCATGGTAATTTCCCCTTTACAACTCCACTCTCCATCGTATCCCCTTCCCCTCTCAATCAGTCTCTTTTTTATTTATTTATTTATTTTTTAAAGATTTTATTTTTATTTATTTATTTGAGACAGAGAGAGAGAGAGAGAGAGAGAGAGAGAGAGGAAAAAATGGGTGTGCTAAGGCCTCTATCCACTGTAAACAAACTCCAGATACATGTGCCACCATGTGTATCTGGCTTACGTGGGACCTGGAGAATTGAATCAGGGTCCTTAGGCTTTGCAGGCATGTGTGTTAACCACTAAGCCATCTCTCCAGCCCTCTCTCTTTTATTTTGGTGTCATCATCTTTTCCTCCTCTTATGATGGTCTTGTGTAGGTAATATCAGGTACTGCGAGGTCATGGATATCCAGGCCATTTTGTGTCTGGAGGAGCACGTTGTAAGCAGTCCTACCCTTCCTACCCTTCCTTTGGCTCTTACATTCTTTCCGCCCCTCTTCCGCAATGGACCCTGAGCCTTGGAGGGTGTGATAGAGATGATTCAGTTCTGAGCACTCCTCTGTCACTTCTCAGCACTATGGTACTTGATAAAAGGACTATTAATAATACAGTTAGAATGTGGAAGAAATTATTTTCTGCTTTTTCCTTGGTTATTTTTTGTATTACCTGTTTCTGTTCTCAATCATTGAGACTATCACTTTTGAGCAGAATCTAATTATAATAGTTATATATCTTGTAATAATCATAATTTTATCTTACATAATAGGAGTGTTATTTTTGCGAATTCTGTGATGTGAACTATCAGTGAAATTTTTGGATAGGTCCAATTTGGGAACTTGTGAAGTTTAAGACTCTTGTTACAGAATAAAACATATAGAATATTTCTGGTTCACCTTATCTTTTGTGAGTCTTAAGAGTTTGGTTAAAGTTCAGAAGTCAGTGTGATGATGTCATTGAGAGTTGATCCAGCTGTAGGTGGTTTGGTTTGGGGTGTGAAGTTACACTGTGTGTCAGGAGCTTGAGGCTGGCAAGGGAGGCTGAGAACAGGTGTTTTCAGGGTTGCCCTTCTGACATCAGGCGAGGTGGAAAGCTGATCATCTCTGCAGCTGATCTCCAGGGATCCTCTGTTGCAGATGAGGAGGCGCGAGCTTGTTTAGAATTAGAAGCTCTGAGTTCTACTCTAGGAGGTGAACTAGTGTCATGTGATGAGGACGCTTTATTGCCTGTGAATGCAGTGGGTGAGAGTACTGCCGTCTTCTTGCATAGTTAATATTGGAAAGAGCCATAGGTAGAATCACTTTAAAGATCAAATTATTTTAAGTATGCTATGGGAGCATAGTACTTAATGGTCCCTACCCATATGTTATCTTGAATGGTGAAATATCTTGCAATATATTCATAATATCATCTAAACTGGTCATGCTTAATTTCTATAAGTGGAGTGTTGTTAATAGGATGGACAGCAAGCCATATAGACAATAACACACCTTCACACTTGATTGTGGAATTCTTTGAAGTCATTTCTAATCACTCCTGTGTAGACATTTGCTTATCCACCATTACTGAGAACCTTCCAGAGCTTGGCACTGAAGGGCACTCAGAAAAAATGACTAGGCAGTAACCAAGACAAGGCAGTACAGCGCTGTGAGGACTGAGGATAAAGGTCCAGGTGTCTGAGGAGACTGGGGTGGGTGTCCCACTCTCCAAGGGAATGACAGGTAGGGTTTGGGCAGGTGAGAAGGTAGAATGGGCACTGAAGGGTCACATGTGGAATAAAGGCCCCAGGACCGACATGGCCTAGGCTGGGATCCAGGGGATCAGAGCGGCCCTTCAGAGCAGTGCCAGGCCTCATCCTTGTGCTGAGGACTTGGCCTGCTGCAGTCATCATGCAGGTGGCTTTGGCAGAGGGTGGACATAGTGGTAGGCAGGGCCTCCTTTGCCGTGCTGTTGGGTGGTGGATGGCCATGCACCCCACATCCATATCAGAAATGGGTTTGGCCCTTTCTTGGTCTGTGTGGCACTTACTTGGACTTACCTGATGCTTAAGTTTAATCGGCACCCTATCTTTTATCTGCAAAACTGGGCCTGCATGGGATTGGTGACAGGGTAGGAAGGCTTAGTGTGGTCCCCAGCCTGTGACTGCGCCAATGGCGTCAAACAGAGGACTTCAGAAGCAGTCTGTTGGTGTGACCGTGACTTGAAGGACCATCAGCAGAAATGTTGGTAATTCTGCCACCACCTTTGAAGCTGTTATCACTAAAGCAGGTGCTTCCTCTGCCTGTGTCCCTAGGAAGTTGAGGGTCCACATTTTGGCTGGTTTGGGTTGCTTTAAAGTCCTGGTGAGCCATCTGCTAGTCATACACCTTCAGACCTGCTTCCCATTTGCGGGACTGTGCTAAAATACCACCTTCTGCTATTGTGAGTCTCCCTGGCATGTAGATAATCTATGTGGTTGTAGGTGAGCATGGCACTTCAGAATGTGCTGGTGTAGTTACAGCCTGTTTATTAGAATGCATTGGAAGTGTGTGCTTGCTGCTTGTTTGAGAAGGCTGGAACCCAAGCAGGAGGCTGCATAAGCGTCAGGTCCTGTCTTCTGTCCTCTCCAGGTGTTCACACGTGAGTGCATGAGCCACTACCTGAGGGTGTTCAACTTTCTCTGGAGGGCCAAGCGCATGGAGTACATCCTCACTGACATCCGGAAGGGACACATGTGTAACGCAAAACTCCTGAGGAGCATGCCAGGTAAAGGTGGCTTCACATGGCCACACACACTCGCTCTGCTTACAGTGGAACTGAGAGGACTCACTGTTTTGCTTTGAGTTTGGTTTTTGTGGAAAGGCTTATTTGTAACATGGCTTGTCTTCAGTAGGTTGGTTTTTTTGTTGTTGGTGTTGTTGTTATTGTTCTGTTCTGTTTTTTTTTTTTTAGACCATGAAGTTTCTTTTACAATCACATTTGCTTTTGACTAATATTCACAATTATAGTCACCAATTTTCAAGTAAGGAAAATAATGGCACTGATTCATGTAAAATTCACTTAGTATTTTGATTATATTCTCTTTGGGAATTTCTTGAATTTTTCTTTTGTCCATAAACCAGGTGTGGAAATGTTTCTTTTTTTTTTTTTAAATTTTTATTAATTTAATTGAGAGTGATAGACAGAGAAAGAGGCAGAGAAAGAGACAGAAGGACAGAATGAGCGCACCAGGGCCTCCAGCCACTGCAAATGAACTCCAGATACATGCGCTACCTTATGCATCTGGCTTACGTGGGTACCAGGGAATCAAGTCTTGAACCACAGTCCTTAGGCTTCACAGGCAAGTGCTTAACCACTAAGCCATCTCTCCAGCCCGAAATGTTTCTCTTTTTACAATTTAAATTTTACTTTATTTATTTGAGACAGAGAAAGAGTAAGAATGGGCATGCCAGGGCCTCTAGTCCCTGCAGAGGAACTCCAGATGCATGCACCATCATGTGCATCTGGCTTACATGGGACCTGGAGAATCGAACCGTGGTCTTTAGGCTTCACAGGCATGTGCCTTACCTGCTACGCCATCTCTCCAGCCCTCTTACAATTTAGAACTAGAGTAAGGATGCTTAGGTGTCAGATAGTCAAGCTATGCTAATATTGTGAATGACTTTAATCATCATAAATAAGTTTAATTATATTGAAATAAACTTGGTCAAAACCTATATGAAAAATTTCATAAATCTCTAAAGAACAACTAAATGACATGTTCTTTGATTGGTAAAAGTAGTTTTTATAAATAAAAGGAGCAATTGTTGAAGAAAGGAGTTCATGATTTCTTTTTCTTTACAGTGATGTAGGTTGACCCTTGAGCAATTGGCAAAGATTTAAACACAGTGATGCCTACAGTAGCTGTAGGCCACGAGGACTGCCTCAGTCAGTGCCGCCACCGGCAGAGAGTAGTTCTTTCCTGGGGCCTGGATGCTACTTGTTGGCTTGTTGGTTCTTGGGAGTTGGTTGAGAAGGCTTCTCCTGAGTCCTTACTAATAGCTGTGGGTGTGGACATTGTCTTCAGCTGAGCCCACCTGTTTGTCACAGTGAGTGGACTTAGGTCTTGGAGAGAGAGAAGCCAGCACAGGAGGCCTCATGACTGCCTGTGCTGCCCATCCATGGTTTCTTCGTGTCTTGGCTCCTCTCACTGATGTTGCTGGATGTGCTGCCAAGGGGCTGCTTTGCTTGTAGTTGGCTTGCTTTCTGTGTTCTCTTGCTACTGTTGGGAGCGGGTTCTCAGCTGCCACTTCAATGGCCAGCCTCTTGGTGTGCATAGAGCACTGCAGGTTCTTTCTGACCTCTGCAGCATTGCCGTTTGCTGGTTGGGGCACATTCTGATTTGCTTAGGGGCTGGCCGTGCCTGTGGCTTTGCTTTCTCTGTATGTAAGAGTCAGCAGTGAGTTTTGTGGGTTTGTACTTAGAGATAACAACCAGTGTATCTTTTGACCAACTCTCTCTGGTGAAACATATCTTTATTATCTGTGTGTAGCTGATCCTACTAACAGCTTCTCTCTAGCTT
The DNA here is from genome assembly GCA_036365145.1 of Orientallactaga sibirica. Classification (NCBI taxonomy): domain Eukaryota; kingdom Metazoa; phylum Chordata; class Mammalia; order Rodentia; family Dipodidae; genus Orientallactaga; species Orientallactaga sibirica. The sequence goes on along the minus strand of JAEOAD010000041.1, from coordinate 18,255,451 downwards.
TTTCCTCAGCCTTTCCCTTGTTGCCAAAACTTCCAGAAAATTCTTAATGCCTCAGTATCATCTTAGGTACCTATCATTTTACCTTTCTCTTTGCCGAGGTGGCTCTACCAATTTCACACTAATATAAATAAATACCACACATGCTTTTGTCAGCATGATGTGGCTTTTTATGTGCTAATCCAGAATGCTGGTTTAACAGGCATGACTTCAGTTTTACTTTTGTTAACTTAGAATTTATGTTTTAGTTCTGTTATGTTACAGGTTGTCAGATTGCTGTGCAGGAAAGGTGTCCCAGTGTAGCCCACCCAGTAAACACAGCTCTCAGTACACAAAATTTACACCAGTATTTTTGTCATTCAAATAAATTGTGCGTTTGAAGTGTATTATTATTATTTTATGAAGGAGAGAGAGAGAGAGAGAATTGGCATGCTAGGGCCTCTAGCCACTGTATTTGAATTTCAGACGTGTGTGCCACCTTGTGCGCATACGTCACCTTGTGCATCGATGGTTTCCGTGGGTTCTGGGGAGTTGAACCTGGGTCCTTAGGCTTTGCAGGCAAGCACCTTAGACCCATAAGCCATCTCTCCAGCCCTGCTATTATTATTTTCAATTGTATTTGTTTGTATTTCTGTTGCAGTGTTAGTGTTCTTGTGTTTCGTTTACAAAGATATATTTTTATTTTTTTAAAGCTGTTTATGGCAAGGCAACTTGATAAGCAGATCACACTAATTAGTTTTGTTAGCACAGTACAGTGTGTTTAGAAATGGCCTTCTAAGAATCAAGGCAGGTCCCATAAAGTGCTCTTAAGAACAGCCTTGAGTGCCTCACACGCGTGTGTGTGTAAAGGACAGCTTAGCTTTCCCACATCCCCAGCTGTCGCTCCCAAGCATGTGCAGTAGAAGGAGTTGTGAATTAGGGGTTTCAGGACATAAGAATTCTTGCTTTAAGGTCTGCCAGGAGGACAACACCCATCCTGGGATAGGAGATGTTTCTCTTGTAAGTCCTGGATAGTAGCAGGTTTTCATTTTTAAATTTTTAAAAATATTTGTCTTCTGGCTGTCCTCACCCTGTTACTGATGAAGTGGTTTTTAGAGTCATTAGCTTAGATGTTGCTGCTAGTTGCAGCTAAGTTGGTATTTCACAAGCTGTTAGCGTGAGCGAGCTTTTGCTCTTCCCAGTCTCCGCCAGGTGGGAAGTGGCAAACGGAGGTTTTGCTCCCCAATCAAGTAATCATCTTTGGCCTACCACAAATAAAATTGGTCTCTAGGTTCTCTAGGAAAACAATGCAGCATTTTCTCAAAGAGCTGAACGAGATTTGCTTGCCAACGCTGACTGGGCATTTGTGTTCTTTTGTCTTGTGGAACTGGGGATTGAACCCAAGGGCTTCTGTAGTTTAAAGGTTTTATTATTACTATTATTTTATGCAAGGTGGGGGAGGATTGGTGTGCCAGGGCCTCGAGCCACTGCAATAAAACTCCAGATGTGTGTGCCCCCTTGTGCATTTGTGTGACATTGCATACTTGTGTCATTTTGTGTCTGGCTTACATGGGACCTGGAGAGTCAAACACGAGTCCTTAACCACTAAACCATCTCTCCAGCTCTTTTTTTTTTTACTCATTGAGATAAAAATGATGTTTACACCCTAACTTCTTAGAGAACTGTAAGAGTCCTAATTCTCTCACACGCAGGTGATGGGAATGTTGATCAGTCCAAGGCCTAGCCAATCTGAAGTGACTGGTTCAGGAATATATAATTACATGTCTATTTAGGTTTGACTGTGAAGTTTGTTTGAAGGAATGGACTTCTAGGAGAAAATGAGTCACAGATTTGCTAACATGAATGGAGAATGCTAGAGAAGGTCCTGATGTTTGGATCTAATGCTATAAATAGGGTCTTAACACATACGTCACTTTGTGCATCTGGCTTTTGTGGGTCCTGGGGAATGGAACCTGGGTCCTTTGGCTTTGCAGGCAAGTGTTTTAACCACTAAGCCATCTCTCCAGCCTCCCTTGCTTTCTGAATCTACCATGTGCATGTTTTTCTTGCACTCTAGACCCGCCACATGGGTGCTCTCACCAACTCTAGGCTTACGACCTGTGGAATTTCCTTCAGTTCGGGGTAACCATGAGTAGCTCTTCATTACTCATTTCTCCTCTAAATCTCTTGGTCTCTGCTTTGATATCTGCCCTCTCATTTTTTCCTTAAGCCTCAACTTTTGTCCTCTTAACTCAGATGCCATGCTGGTTTCTCCTAAGTCTCCTACACAAGCTCAGAGATTCCTACTTCTCATGTGTTCAGCTTTCCTTCCTAGATCCCAGTCTCCCTTAAATAAACCCCAGAATTTGTGATTTTTTTCCTTTAATAAACTTAATAATACATAATTTAAAACATAAGGTCTTAATGGTAATTGGGAGGACTGAAGGGCTGGCCCAAAGCAGAGGCTCTGGCTCTCACAACTGTGGAATATGGCTGACCATTCAAGGGCTCTGCTCCATTCTTCTGACTGCAGGTACTAGAGCTCTGCCACCTGAGCTGTCCACATTACTGCCTGGACGTTTGGTTCCAGAGTCTCCCTGCTCTTGCCACGGCTGTGCATAACCTGGGCATTTCAGGTTGTGTAGAGCAGTCTGAGTCGCCTTTGGGCACTGGGCTGTGGAAAAACCTGGAAGAAGGCATGTGTCCGTTTTCTAGTCACAGTACAGGAAGCCTGTTGGTGGGAAATTGAAATGGGTGTCCAAGAGGCAACCTTCCCCGTCTGTGTCTGGTCTCAGCCCATGCTTGATAGCACAAGGCAGAATGGACTGTAGTGACTACAGTAGGAGTCGAGAAGTGGGGCTGCCCAATTATACTGAAAAATCTCGCTAAGCCAAGGGTTAGATCACATTCAGTTGTGTTGCTTTTCCTTTCAACCACGTTTGATCACTTCCAAGGGAAGCATTGTGTCCCTTCTTCACTCCTCAGAGTGTAAGAAAGTGCAGGCTGTGTCCACATGGGGCTGCAGCTCCTGCTCTGTGTAGCCTTGGCACAGCTGTCCTTCATACACTCCGCTTGAGCTATGTGTCTGGGTGCTACAGCCATGGTCACTGTGACTCTGTACTGTGATGAGACACTCTGGTGTTGACAGAAAGACGGGCAACAGCAGTGGCTATTATTGAAGCAGCTGGGAAGAATGACCAAAAGTTGCTTTTGCATGGACAAAGCAGTGCCTGGGCTTGCTATTGAGAAGGACAGCTCTGAAAGAAGTGAGGTCAGACTGCAGGGTGATCGATGGTCACAGACTGGCACTAGCCAGTCTGCTTGGTGGCCCCTTTGTGGTGACATGTGTAATGTTGATACATCTTTAGGGCCGTGCCTCAGATACTCCTCTGCAAACTCCTGTATGCCATGCCTTGACTTTGTGGTGACATACATGTGTAATGTTGATAGATCTTACAGAGCAGCCAGTGCCTTAAGTGCTCTCCCCTGTGTGGCATCTTGACCTTGTGGACATTGAGTCCTTTTCACCAGCGTGTAGGTGGGGGCTGTGGACTGGCACTCATTTGCCTCTGTCTCCCCCCTCCCTGGGGATGGTTGTCTGGATTAAATTTGGGAAGAAGTCCTTAGAAGCGCTCCCAGCTCAAGGAGAGCATGGTGAGTTGTCATCTATACAAACCATGTTTTCCTGGGAGGCTGAGCACGTGTGCTGAATGGTGCATTAGATGATGCAAATAAGATGTAGAAAAATCCAGGTCTTTAAAGCATCAAAACCTTGAGAAAGTAAGTCATGTAAGTACTTTGATCAGGTCACTTTATAAATTTTTATATTATTTTACTTATTTATTTGAGAGAGTGAGAGAGGAAAAGAGGAAGAGAGAGAGAATGGGCACACCAGGGTCTCCAGCCACTGCAAACGAATCCAGATGCATGCTCTACCTTGTACATCTGGCTTACGTGGGTCCTGGGGAATTGAACTGAGGTCCTTTGGCTTCACAGGCAAGCGCCTTAACCACTAAGCCATCTCTCCAGCCCTGATCAGGTCACTTTAAACAGCAGCCTCAGGTACAAATGCTGTCTGTACAGGGGCTGTTGAAGCTGTGTTGAAACTGCTAGGGTGTTCCTTTAAAAGGAAATCTTGGCTTCAAGTCACATTGAAGATCTTTCAGCAGCCTTTAGAGGGCAGTAAAGAATCACAAATCAATGTAACTAAATTCTAGGGAAGCCAAAGGAATTAATGGACAGTCATAACTGTGTATGAACTGTGGGTATTGCCGGTTATGGTGGCACATGCCTTTAATCCCAGCTGTATTCCTTAGGTTCAAAAATTTTCTAAAAAGCAGTAAATCTAGTGATCTTCACATTTATTTTACCTTAGGTTCAAAAATTTTCTAAAAAGTCCCGGTGTGGTAGCACACGCCTTTAAGCCCAGCACTCAGGAGGCAGAGGTAGGAGGATCGCCATGAGTCCGAGGCCACCCTGACACTACAGAGTGAATTCCAGGACAGCCTGGGCTAGAGTGAGACCCTGCTTTAAATATCCCCCCCCCCCAAAAAAATACTATGGGTATTAATCTGGCCAAGTACACTTGTGTGATTATTGGACCTCGGTACCAGTGTTGCATTGAGGGCATTCTTACAAAGCTATTGGTGGACAAACAAATATAAAACACATTTTAAGCATATATTTGCATGCATTTTAAGGCCACTGAGTAGAGTCAAGGGCTGTCAGGTACAATTGGTATTTTCAGGGTCAGAGGGCTGTGCTGAGTCTTGAATGAAGTTTGCACTCCTCAGAGTCCCACAGCAGCTGCCAGCACACTGTTAACTGACTCCTTGGCCAGGAAGGGCAGCCTTACAGGTTTACAAGTTTCAGCTGTGTCTGATAAGCACCGTCTCCTCAGGATCGTTTCCAGTAGACAGTGTGACTGCAATGTCAGGCATCATTGTAGAAGAATGTGTCTTCTATGCCCTTGTCAGACACAGGAGAGATGATGGTTTCTCTAGAAAGAAAAACACATCAGTTAAGGAACATAAGTTAAGACCACGAAGGAAGAACTTGTATGTTAACGTTGTTCCTCTATGGCCCTGCCATGGAGCCCTTGTGAGAAGGATGGGAATTTGAGTTGGTTGGGATCCAGGTCCTTGTTTAGCTTGTGAATCAGGGTTGGAGAGATTGCCTCCTGCTGAAGGGTCTGGAGTCAAGCTTGTAGCTTTGTGAGAAGGCAGCCTGCAGACAAGATGTCTTGGTGCTGATGGCTTTCCTCTCTTGCAGAATTCTCCGGCGTGCTGCATCATTGTCACATCCTGGCCTCCGAGATGGTGCACTTCATTCACCAGATGCAGTATTATGTCACTTTTGAGGTATGCTGACCCCTCTGTCCAGTTGATTGTGAATCAGTAGTGTTGAAAGGCTGCCTGAGAAAGAATGTGGCCCATCCACATCTCAAACTGTTGTTTCAGGTGCTTGAATGCTCTTGGGATGAGCTTTGGAACCGAGTCCAGCAGGCCCAGGACTTGGACCACATTATTGCAGCGCATGAGGCGTTCCTGGACACCATCACCTCCCGCTGTCTGCTGGACAGCGACTCTCGGGTGAGGTTTGCTGCTAGAAAGCAGAAACTGAAATCATGAGTTCTCTTCTTGGATTCCCACCATGGGAAGAATCTTGGAGATTGTCCAGTGTGGCCACATTGGTGAAGATTGAGATGGGTTTATGTGTTTGATGCTTGAGGGTCACTTTCTGAAGAATTGGAACAAAACTGGGGAAATGAAAATTTGCTAATGTGCTGTTTTTGCTAAATTTGATCGCATGCATACCATAGATGACAAGCACCTACAGTGTTCAAAGGAAAATGCATTATGAATTATGTCTTTGAGATGTGCAAGTGTGGTCTACGAGGCATTAAGGACCAGAACAAGTGGTGTGTGTGAAAGTCTCAGAATGGTGCGAAGGAAGCTAGAAGTATCCCTTCCTTCCCACACTCCTTTCCTGTGTTGTGGCTTGAACCCAGGGCCTTCCTTATGTATCCTGGACAAGTGCTCTACCACTGAGTTGTACCCCTAGCCCTGTTTTCATGGCCTTGGTCCAGGGATGGTGATTTTTTTTTTCTACTTTGCCTTCACACCAGTGAAAACAAACCAGGCGAGTGTGCAGCCGTCTCAGGGCCTCAGGCTTTCTGCTGGCATTCCTGCCCTGTAGGCTCCTGGTCTGGGAGGTGCATATTTCACATAGCAAGTTTTTCTGGAGTTTTGCTTTTATTCAAAGAGATGGGGAAGAAAGAGCATTGTTGGGCTTGAAGCAGAACCCATTGTGCAGTAGGAGCAAAGCATTTCTCACAGCAAACGTGCCACTAGAGGCCCATTCCAGACTGCAGGGTGTTGCTTCCAGCAACACTTCTCTCACCCTCAGGCCCTTCTGTGGAAGATGCCCTGCTTTGGCCAGTTTTGTATGTGTACATTAGCCACCTGTGGCTGAGAGAATTAGTATTGGGATACTGAGTTTCATTATCAACACATAATATATGTGCTACAAAGCTGATGAGATCAAAGATCCTGCTGCATAGACTGTATCTTATAAATGCGTTCAAATAATGGCACAAAGTGGTTAGTATACACTTTGGACATAATTGGTGATTTACAAAGTGTACGTCTTGAAGGGGTCCACAAGTTTAGTCTTGCCAGGTCAGAGCAGCAGTAAGCTCAGGTCTGTCAGCTGGCGCCTGTGTTGAGTAGGTGTTGAGAGTGTCCTCAGTTCCCTGTTGGGTATGTGATACAGAGTTCATGGTTCCTTGGCCAGAGGGATTTGCTGTGGTGTGTCATGGGCCAGGTGCACCCATCACAGGCTGAAGTTGCTATTCAGACAGATCATGGGCTCTCAAATGACAGACTGGGTTTGAGTCCCTTACGATAGTTTGTAGCTCCATTGTTTTCCTGTTTTCAGAGGACATAATCTCTAATCTCTTCTGTAAATTTGTGAGAATTAAATTATTTGATTCATCATGGTTGCTATCATGTGGGTGTTAGCTGCTATATTTTAAAAAGCAACTAAGTTCTCTGTGCATGCATATATTACAAAGGTAAAACAAATGTGAAGATCACTAGATTTACTGCTTTGTAGAATTTTTTTGTTGTTGTTTTCGAGGTAGGGTCTCACTCTGGCTCAGGCTGACCTGGAATTCACTATGTAGTCTCAGGGTGGCCTTGAACTCATGGCAATCCTCCTACCTCTGCCTCCTGAGTGCTGGGCTTAAAGGCGTGCGCCACCAGGCCCGGCCTTTTTAGAAAATTTTTGAACCTAAGGTGAAACAAATGTGAAGATCATTAGATTTACTGCTTTTTAGAAAAATTTTGAACCTAAGGACTACAGCCACACTGCACCATACTAAGTGTGGTAATAAGTCATTGTTCATGGCTCTGATAGCAAGGGGACTCAGCCCACATACACATGCACACTGTGAAGTGAGTCGGAGTCATACTAGTTCTTGTCTCTAGAAGTTACTGCCGACATGAGCAAAACCCCAGGGGAAGATACCTTGTGTTTAGTACTGTTCCTGGCTTGTTGGTGTCTGGGTGTTGTTTGGCCAGCTTCATTAAAGGAGCCCAAGCTCCATTGTTCCTGCGGTTCCTCTGATGTTCTGTTGTTCCTAGGTTGAACGTGGTGGGTTTTCTTGTTTGGTTAGTTGGCTTTGTTCTTTGTTGTTTCGTTTCTTTTTTTCGAGGTAGGGTCTCACTGCAGCCCAGGCTGACATGGCGTTCACTCTGTAGTCTCAGGCTGACCTTGCACTCATGGCGATCCTCCTATCTCTGCCTCCTGAATGCTGGGACTAAAGGTATGCGCCACCATGCTTTGCTTTTTCCTTCTTTTGAGACAGCATCTTAACTGTGTAGCTCAAGCGACAGTTTTTAAGTTGGAGGTTGTGGCATTATAGTTTCAGGTATGTGTGTACTTTAGTGTCTTTTGTTTGTGCAGTGTTGAGGAAAATTCTGACTTGTACAGTTCATTGGTGCAAACTGGAGTTGCCACTGTTGCACACTGTCCTGAGCAGACTGTGTACCCAGTGTTCCTTTGCTTGAAGGGAGCATGAGCCACTCATCTCAAGGGTAAATTTATTGCTCCAAAGATAATAAGTTGTTTTGGACATGTCTATGAAAGACAAGCAAATAAGGAAAATAAATCTTATTAAATGTGAAAACAAACCATCTCGATCTTTTGACTTTTTTGTCATAAAACAAAACTGACAAAGGTAAGAGGTTTGAGTCTGTGTTTACAGCATTGGTCACCCAGTCCTGTCAGAATGGCTCACCTAGCCAGATCCTTCTTCCCTCTCTAAGTCACTCATACCTTCTTGCTGTGCACTGTGAACCTAACCAGATCCTCTGTCCCTCTCGAAGTTAGGCCCAGGTTGTCTGCGTGGCTGTGTAGTGCTAAGGCCTGGTTTCACACTAGTACTCTGAAGTACATGAGAGGGACCATGGATCGCTTATTTTGTAATGTCGGATTTTCTTGAATTAGCTTCCTACAAAAGTTGTTCAGCAGGTATTTCATTTTCTGTCCCACTCAGAATCCACTGTTCACTCAGCTGTCATTGGTGCTTCCTGACTTGTTTAGCGAGTTCTGAACCCATGTCTTTGTGTCCCTTCATAAGGAAAGCATTTGAGCAGAGCAGGGTAGCAGCGTGCTTATCTCAGTGACAAGTGTTGAGATAACTTCATTGACTATGGAGCTAGCACAGAAAGGAATGTGTCTTCTACAGAAAGGACCGTGAGCCTGCCCATGTTTGTGTTGCTAGGTGGCTTTGGAGATTGTGTGTGTGTGTATACATAGACATACATATGTACATGTGTATCCTTATAAGGTATGTTGACTGTCTGCATCTTCAGTTTACATAGATGATTCTGTGCTCTACATGTCATAATTGCCATCACCTTCTCACACACACTAGGAGTAACAGAAGTGGCCAGTGTCTGGAGAGTGCTGGATGGCAGTGCTAGTGAGACAGAAAGCTGTGCAGACTCTGATGGATGTGAACACTTGCTCTGGGCTGAGCCATCCTTTCATCCCTCATATAAAATATTGCACCAGCATTTTGAAAACTGCTGAATTTGTTTCACTTTGAATTTCCTTTCTTATAGTCTCATGTCTGGTTTTGACATGTTTCAATAATAAAAATATACAAGCGGGACTTTCCTGTTTTTGGAGCCTTGGAATAATTCCAGTCCTAACTCAGCTACTTGTCTGACTTTGAATTTGGGGCTGATCTTTCTCTCTCTCTTCCTCTCTTTTGGAGGGGTTGTTGTGGGGTAAGATAATTTGCCCAGAGAGGTAGATACTTTGCCAGGTGTGGTATAGCCCTAATGTTACTACAGTGTTTTGATCCATTTTCAGTGGCTTTAACACCACCTGTGATAGGGTGCTTCCAAAGAATAAAGGTTTGCTGGAGGCTGGAAGTCCCTAAGCATGGCCCTAGCATCTGCTTGGTTTCTGGAGAGATTGTGCTTGCTTGTAATGGGGCAGAAACAGAAGGGCAAGTACAGGTGGGACAGAACATGTGTAGCCTACTTTAGGATAAACCCCCCCCCTTGTTTTGGTTTTTGTCCAGGTTGGGTCTCACTGTAGCTCAGGCTGACCTGGAATTCACTCTGTATTCTCAGGGTGGCCTCGAACTCATGGTGATCCTCCTACCTCTGCCTCCTTAGTGCTGGGATTAAAGGCGTGCACCACCATGCCCAGCGGATAACCCCTTCTTGAGAGAGTATGAACTCAGTCTCCTGAGGACCCAGCATTCCCCAGAGAGCAGCATTAATTCTTATGAAGGTAGCAGCTCTGGGACCCAAATACTTCTTATGCCACCAGTCTGCTAGTATAGTTATACTGGGGACCAGAGACAAACCACTTCCAATGCACAAGAATCTCTTTTCTAATTAGAAATATTTTACCAGCATGTTAAGGTTCTGATTCTTAAAATGGTTGTCTTTTCAGGTACTTTTAAACCAACTCAGAGCTGTATTTGATCAGATTATTGAACTTCAGAATGTGCAAGATGCAATATACAGAGCTGCACTGGAGGAATTGCAGAGACGGCTACAGTTTGAAGAGAGGAAGAAGCAGCGTGAGGTTGAGGTAATGGCCTGTACGTGAAACGGTTCTGGTTTTCAGAATGTACCCAATTCTTTTTTTTTTTTTTTACATTTAAAAATTTTCTGACCTATTATTTTGAGTGTATATCCCACAGTATCTTCCTTCATCCCCCTCAGTTGTTTTATATTCCTTCTTCTCATCTCTGCTATGCATGGAAAAGAACGACTCCCCTTAGAAACATTTAACTGTCATTAACTTGCTGGGGAGGGGAGTGTTCTCCCAAGCCCCTTCCCTGTCTCTTCTCTGACCGAATGTTGACTGACCACATCATGTGCAGGTCTTACAAAGGTAATCAAACACGAGTGCAGTGTCCTTGTCATGTCTCATGTCACCAGTTTCACACAGCTCCTTCCTGTCATGCAGCTCTTGCGTTATTCTTTCCATCCCATCTTCCATGATAGTCCCTAAGCCCTGTGGGCGTGATGCATGTGTCCCATTTAGGGTCAAGCATTCAGTCATTTAAGGTCCAGCATTCAATTAGGTGTTTCAGCAATCAGCCAGTTATGACTCTCTGAATTGATTGCTTCCTGCTGCAACCCCTCAAAAAAAAAAAAAAAAAAAAACAGAACAGATGTGATCTGTGGATATGAAAATCAGTGTTTAGGAGGCAGTTCAACAACAGCAAAGAAGGTTCTTCCCCAGGCCTATGTTCTCCAGGCCTGAACTTTGACATGATTTTTATTCAGGCATCATTTCTTCTTGTGAAATGAACCTTAAATTCAGTCACAACAGCTCTTGGTTACCCTGTCACTTTGATGCCATTACTATTCTGGAGGGCACATTGTGTCTGGAGGGTCAGGATTATGGAATGCAGGATTTTCTCCTGGGCAGTAATGTTGATGACTTTTCTCGGGCAGCAGCCTGCATGGTACCTTCTGGCACTGTGTAAGCTAGCTACTAGGAAGGAAGCTTCTATCCACATCAGCTCCAGCCTGGTTTCTTGAACCTGTCAGGTGTGGTGTCTTCAGAAGCAGGGTCTTCCCTGAACTTGGTGGGCGGCCATGAGTGAGGGCGATAGCCTGTATTGTTTTGGAAGCTTCAGAGGCTTCCCTGACCATCCACTCTCTGGGGGTGGGGGGTTCCCATGCCCGGCCCCATCGCTGATTGAAAGCCCTTGGCTACTAGGGGCAGCCTTATCACTTGTCCCTCAGTGGAGTTTTCCTCCTGACCCCCACTTCTTGCCAGTTACCACAAGTGGCAGGAAGTTGCTTTACTGGTGAAATCGTCATGCGTGTGTGCACTTGGGGTCCCTGCAGCTCTGGCTGCTTCATAGGGGTCACCCTCACTTATTTAAAGAAGGGCAGCAGTGTTCTTTAGGACCACAGATCCTAAGGTCCAGACATGGCACTGTCGACATTGAGTCTCCAGTAAGCTCAGCACTGTCTGTGACTTGAAACCAAGGAACCAAACACTGCAACTCTCTGTATAGCTACGTGGGCTGATTTCCTCTGGGATGTTTCGGTGAGCTGACTAGCATGTGTCCTCAGTGGCTGAACTAGGAGGATTCATCAGGCAAGTTTGGCTGCTCATGGGATTTCCTGTGCTTGCTGTCATCTGTTTTTCTTAGATACTTCGTGGGTAGTCAGAGGAGGTTGTTCAGAGCAGTCTGGTTTGTTTCTCCTGAGTGTTTCTGTAAAGCTTGTATTAGAGACGTGATAGCCCACAGGACAGAAGAGATTGTTTATTTTTGTGTATTGGGTGTATTTTGGAAGCAGGAATGCTGGGTTTGTTGGTAACGCTGTAGACCATGGGGTTTGCCCACACAGACTCTATGGGCATTATCCTAGCAGCCCATGGGTGACTCGAGGATTCCTAGGCTTCATCCATCACTCGGTGGCTTACTGGCTCTGTGCCTTTGGTGGAGTTCTCGTTAGTAAAATGAGAGTGACAGTCAGTGTGTCTGACCCACAGGTGATGACCCGGTCACTTACCTGGTGTCTAGTCAGTATGCAGTAAATGATGGCCACTGTTGTTAGCTGCCCGCTTGCCCTTAGAACTGGCCCTTACGTAACTCTATGGGAAGTCAGCCTTTAGGAGTTGATATTTCTTTTTTTTCTTTTGGTTTTTGAGGCAGAGTCTCACTCTAGCTCAGGCTGACCTGGAATTCACTCTGTATTCTCAGAGTAGTTGAACTATTCCTCCTCCCGAGATTAGTGGCATGGTTGATATTTCTGATAGTGGCATGGTGGCTGGTTGTGTGGCAGGGGACAGTCCTCCTGGAGGTCAGTCAACAGCTGTGTGACAAGTTACGGGTTTGTTTAGTGTGTTTCATTTAGATATGGTCTATGGGAGAGATGTAAAGTTGATACTACCTGCAAAATTATTTAAATTCAAAAGGCAAAATAATTTTTAAGCAGTCATTTAGACATAAGTCCACTGAATTCTGAGGAGACTGCAGGGCCAGCTCGTAAGGGAATTTCAGAGCCCTTCTGGAAGCATGTTGGTTGCTGTGGAAGCTGTCTTCGTGTGCAGTGCCGCTGGCTTCTGCCATGCTGCTGCTGGGCGGGGCAGTCCCACAGGGCCTTCCTCCTTCAATTCATGGCTCCTCTCTACTACCTTCCCACTTCTCTTCTCAAAACCCCTCAGTGATTATGATATTTCCAATTCAAATTTAGGATTGAAGGGCTTTTACTTCTTTGAGTTTTTAAAAACTACATCTTATACACTGACAACCTTGGTTCCTGCTGACTATGACACCCACACTTGTGCACACACCCTGCACTCAGCTGTCTCAGAAGAAGACCCTGGTCCTATCACCAGAGGTAGTTATTGAGAGAAAAGAAGGTCTTCTTCTGATTTGCATTTTCTTTTCCCTGAGACTATATCCCAGTAGGAAAGTACATTCAAATTCCATATTTTAATGTCCTCTGAAGTAATTACTCCATAAGGTTACACCATCAGCTTGATACATGGATTAATGGGCTTCATTTTGTTGCTCTCCACCACACATGGCAATCTCTCTTGAGAACACAGATGCGACCCTCTAGAGTGATACCAAACTGGGACCTGTCAAAAGAAAAATGGTCAGCATGTTTAAGCTTGTTCAAAGAATACAGAGCACTTCGTATCATTCTAATAAAAATATTGTAACTCAGTTTTACAAAGTAAATGAAAAACTCGGTGGCTTCCAAGTAAGCCCCAATTAAAGGCTTGCATGGAAGGTGTGCCGCAAGCCTCTTACTCATGGGTGAGATGCTGTGAGCATGCTCCCAGATGGAGTGTCGTCAGGCTGCTTCTGAGTTCACATTGTGCACCACTGGTTCTGCCAATGGTATGAGCCAAGGACAAGAAACAGACAGATTTGCCTCCTTTTTGCAAACACAGTTATGGATGTAGAAAATCCAAAATCATCTTGAGATAAACTATTAGAATAAATATAAGAGTTTGTCTTGGTGGCTAGCCACAAGGTTAATAGTCGTCAATCAGTTTTCTTTCTATTAGCAACAAACCAATTTGAAAATTTAAAAGACAGCATAAGATCTATATGGACAACTGCAAAATAGAAGCTGGGAATCTAAGGTGTGTGGGCCAGATGTGGCCTGTTTCTGGGTGTAATATTGGAATGACCACATCTGCTCATGTGCAAGTGGCCTGCAGTGGGCTTTGTGCTGAGGCATCATGGCAAAGACCACATAGCCCAAAGGACATTGACGAGGAGGATATAGACTTCTGCCCTATAGCATGTTGAGACGAAGCAGAGGCTCTTTGTAGAGGTGTGCTGTGCATTGGAGAGCTGACACAGGTGCACATGTCACAGTCCTGATCCCAGTAGTTTTGATTTCTAGGCTGGATAAATTCTGAAATTTACAAGGGACTTGACATCACTGAATTTTTTACTATCCATGAAGGGCCCTGGAACCAGTCCCCCCATGGACACTGGTGTATACTTGTACATTCATTTCAAGGGAGAAATTGGCTCAATATCAGAAGAGCAGAGTAGTGTCTGTTAACAGCCCCAGGTGTCACCACTGTAAAAGCATGGGGAAGGGCCAGAAATCAGGTGTTCTACCCACACACAAAACCAGTATGTGGTAAGTGTTACATCTAAACACGAAATACTAAAGTTTTTCAAAGGCAGTGTGAAGAGCATGTCACCACCTTGAGGTTTTCCTTAAATTTATTTTTGCAAGTGGCGTTTGTAAGGCTGGGAAGATAGCTTAGTCAGTCGTGTGGCAAGCATGGGGACCTGAGCTCAATCCCCAAACCCCATGGAAAGTGCTGGGCGTGGCAGTACATGACTGTAATCTCAGTGTTGGGTGGGAAGAGGTGGCAGCATCCCTGGAGCTTACTGACCATCTATCCTAATTGGTGAACTTCAGGTCAGTGAGAGAGAGACATTGATCCAGAAAGAGGTGGGCAGTGCTCTTGAGGATAATACCCAGGCGTGTCCTCTGGCTTCCACCTGCACGTGTGTACATATGTGTGCACTTGCCCATACAGATGTGTGCCCACACATATGAACATGAATATGCACATGGACACACACAGACTATCAGCTGTAAAGGAAAGATTAAATTGGAGTAAGTAATGTCTGTTTATCAGAAGCACTTCTAAAAACATGTAAAAACACCAGGCGTGGTGGTGCATGCCTTTAATCCCAACACTTGGGAGGCAGAGGTAGGAGGATCGCCGAGAGTTTGAGGCCACCCTGAGACTACATAGTTAATTCCAGGTCAGCCTGGACCAGAGTGAGACCCTACCTCGAAAAACCAAAAAAAAAAAAAAATAAATAAATAAATAAAATAAATAAAAATCAAAACATGTAAAAACAAGGCTAGGGCTGGAGAGATGGCTTAGTGGTTAAGGTGTTTGCCTGCAAAGCCAAAGGACCTGGTTCAACTGTCCAGGACCCAGATGTACAAGGGGGCACATGCATCTGGAGTTTGTTTGCAGTGGCTGGAGGCCCTGGTGTGCCCATTCCCTCTCTTTCCCTCCCTCTCTGTCTTTTTTCTTTTTTTTAAGATTTTATTTTTATTTATTTATTAGAGACAGAGGGAGAGTGAGAATGGGCATGCCAGGGCCTCCAGCCACAGCAAACGAACTCCAGATGCATGTGCCCCCTTGTGCATATGGCTTACATAGGACCTGGAGAATCGAACTGGGGTCCTTGGGCTTCTCAGACATGTGCTTTAACTGCTAAGCCATCTCTCCAGCCCTCTCCCTCCCTCCCTCTCTCTCTGCCTCCTTCTCTCTCTCTCAAATAAATAAATAAATAAATAATAATTTTTTTAAAAAAAACAAGGCTACACTGGAGAGAAGTTATTTATTTTTGTGGGTTTTAAAAAAAGATTTTATTTATTTATTAGAGAGAGAGAGAGAATGGGTGTGCCAGGGCTTCTAGCCACTGCAAATGAAGTCCACATGCATGTGCCACCATGTACATCTGGTTTACATGGGACCTGGGGTCCTTAGGCTTTTCAGGCATGCGCCTTAACTGCTAAGCCATCATTCCAGCCTTTGTTTTTTAAAAGACAGTCTCAGGTAGTCTGGGCTAACCTCAAACTTGCTCACTCTGTAGCCAAAGCTGGCCTTAAACTCTTCATCCTTCTGCCTCACCCTCTCAAGTTGGATTACAGGTATGTGCCACCATGCCTGGCAGGGAGTTATTTCATACATGTAAATTACAACTTATCCAGGCTGGATCTATAAATCAGTAATTAAACCCCATCAAAATATACCTTAAATTTATGAAACAGTAGCCTTACTGATCACCAGAGAAAGCAAGATTCAAAACCCAAGATGCCTTGACATTGTATGTTGGTGAGGTCTTGAGAAGACAGTGTCATGTGCTCCTGGCTAGGCACAGGTTAGCATTGCTACTCAGGACTTCTGGGCCCTGATGCTCACAAAGTTCAGTATACAATCCCAGCATGCCACCCTCACGTGTGTGTGCATACACACACACACACACACACACACACACACACACTGCCTCCCCTAGGGGCACCAGCTATTCCTCCCAGCCAATGACACTGGAGCAGCTTTTGGGAGGCACAGAGTACCCTGTTGTGCTGCCCAGTACAGCATGCAGCTACTACTGGTGATGGTGTTGTGCTGTTTTGATGTGGTTATTAGACTTTTAAAATACATTCATACATTCCACCATAGTTAAATGGCATATTTCAACATTTGCTTAGGATTAGTGTATAGCTCAGCGAACATGTTCTGGGTTTGATTTCTATCACTGTGAGGGAAAAAAGGGGAAAGGGAAAAAAGAAATAAAATATTTTAAAGATGTGAAAATGTGGGCTGGAGAGATGGATCTGTGGGGCAACCCGGGTTCACTCCACAGTGCCCACATAACTCCACATATGCTTTTTCCATGTTTTATGGCCAGGCATCTGCAGTGCTGTTTAAAGCAAGTCTCGTAGATAAGGTTGCTAAGAGCTGTTACTGAACATTGAGTGACCAAGGTGGACAGTAAGCACTGCTGCCCAGGTTAGAGTATTGGTGCCATCCAAAGAATTTGATGAAGAAAGTGATGTGTGTTATGAGGAACAAAAAAGTAGGTTATGAGAAGTAATACAGATCATTTAGTAACAGGCTTCATTGTCAAGTACGCAAGAAAGCAGGTCACAGGTATAATTACTGAGGTAGGAGCCAGGGCTCTGTCATGTCAGCAAGATAACTCAGTGTTGCCTCTCTAGTAAGAGATGGTTCTCTTGGGTGGGCATGACATCTGGTCAAGTGGATCTGGGTGTTGGCAGCACTGGCTAGAGAGTGATCATCCAGCTGGGCCTGCTGGTAGGCAGTGTGGAGGAGATACTGCAGTATGATGCAGAGCGTAGGAAGGAGAGAACGTAGCTGGTGGTTTAATGGAGGAAAGTTGGTAAAAGTACAGGCACAGAACAACAAGCAAGACAGGGACCACAATGCTTTATTGCCAGGGGTTGTCACAATGCAGGGAGAAGCCATGGCGCTCTCTGCAGTACTAGGTACTATGCCAGCTGTGCCCATCAGAAAACAGAAAAGGCAAGGAGAAAGGTGTCCACACACATTAGTACTGGAAGGATCATATTACATTCAGCTCACTTTTTGGTCAGACTGGCTGCCTGGGGAGCCCAGTGATTGTCCTGTCTCCACCCCTCTCCCTCAGCACTGGGGTTACAGACATTTGTAGCCACACCTGGATTTCATGTGGGTGTTAAGAATTAAACTCAGATCTTCAAGCTTGTGTAGTAAGTACTCATACCCTTGAGCCATCTCTCCAGCCTGGAAATAACAAAGGCTGATGAGTATATTTCTAGCTAAAAGAGAAGTTGTCTTCATCTAAGGGAGGTTGCCAGAAGTGTTCCCATTAAAGTGTAGGCAGTGCCAGGAGTCAGAATGTCAGCACTGGTCTGAGCAAAACATGAATATGAATGCCAAAGCCAGACAAGGCAAATGATTGACTGGTTAGCAGGGATGACTCAAACACAATGGTGTCGTAGATCTTGAAAATAACGAAGCATCCAGAACTGAACTTGGTGTTCTGCTTCCTCAGGGCCAGTGGGGAGTGACCCAGGCAGAGGAGGAGGAGGAGAACAGGAGAGTCCGAGAATTTCAAGACTCTATTCCAAAAATGTGTTCCCAGTTGCGGATCCTAACACACTTCTACCAGGTGCGTATTGCAGAAGAAGCCACCGTGCTGTCTTCTGTGACTGACAGGTGCATTCAGAGCGTTAGAGTGAGCCAGTTGGGACAGCCTGTGTCCAGTTGTGGTGTGACCCACGCTCAGGATGGAGCCCCCCAGGGAGGACTCATCCTCTGTGGGCTCCCTCCTTTTGGGGTAGCTGTTCAACCAAAGGGAGGTGGTCTTTGGAATCCCGTGGCATCTCATGCCCTTCAAGGTGACGCAAACCATGGGTGTCCTTGCAGGCTGTAGACGTGTGCTCTACATGGGTGTCCATTGTGTGACTTGGCTTCTCTCTGTCCCACTTGTTAGTGTGATTTCAGTGATAGAGACGAGCAACAGTTCATGAGTCAGTTTCCATCTTGCTGAAGATGAGGCCTGAAGCCTGCTTGTTCTGTGTGTCGGTCTGGTCTGCGGCTCAGAGGAAAAGTGTGGCATCATGCCTCTTGAGCATGTGCTCATTCTTGAGTGCTCACAACTTTTACATTTCCTTTTCCTGTGTAATTAAGAGGGACATTGGTTCCATTTGCCAACATTGGCATGATAGTGTGACTGGTTTGTGGTCAGTCAGTGCAGAAGAACCCTTTCTTATGCATCTCACCTTGTGTAGCACATATATTCCTGTCCTTAAAAATGGATACCTAGGCTGGACAGATGGCTTAGCGGTTAAGGCACATGCCTGCGAAGCCTAAGGACCCGGGTTCGATTCTCCAGGTACCACATAAGCCAGATGCACATGGTGGTACATGTGTCTGGAGCTCATTTGCAGTGGCTAGAGGCCCTGGCGCACTCATCCTCTCTCTCTGTGTCTCTCTCTCAGTCTTTAATAAAGAAATAAATATTTAAAAAAATTGGATACCTATTGGGTAGTTCCATACTTCCAACTAAAATAACAGCTATGTAGCTGCAAGGAGTTAATACATACTCTTAAAAACCTGGCTGTGCGCATATTTTGGAGAGAGGCAACAGTGTTCTCTGGTTTGCACTTAGACACTCTGTGACAGAATGATACTTTTTTGTTTGTTTGTTTCGAGGTTGAGTCTCTCTGTAGCACAGGGTGACCTAGAATTCACTCTGTATTCTCAGGGTGGCTTTGAACTCATGGTGATCTTCCTACCTCTGCCTCCCAAGTGCTGGGATTAAAGGTGTGCACCACTTTTGAAGAGTGATCTTAGGAAAATGCCATTGCCGTCAGGCCGCGGCCTCCAGTGCCGTCAGGTCAGGGCTCGGTGCTGTCAGGCATTATCATTCAGTTGTTTTCCTCCCTTGCGGAAGCCTCAGTGTGCCTTCTTGCTGACTTCTTAGGTTTCTTACAGTCGGTTTCATGATCGTTCAGAGGATTCATGCTCATCACATACGGACAGTCTTTGCAGTTCTGGCAGAAGAATTTCTCAGGGTTGTTGATCCCTGAAAAACCCAAACTCATTCTTGCAGAATGGAAAGGACAGGGGGGATATGTATCTGCTGATTGGTTGCTTTTACATAGCACTTGCACATTGCTCGATTGTATTTGTACAAACAGTAACTCTGGTGTGAGCAGCATAGGCTGAAGGAATGTTGGGTCCAAGCTCTGGTTCAGAGACACTTGCCATGAGGGTGTCTGTGCACTTGGTGGTCCCAAGGGAAACAGATGCCAAGGGCTTTGGGAGGGCCACGTGTGGACACATGCCGAGGGCTTTGGGAGGGCCACGTGTGGACACATGCCGAGGGCTTTGGGAGGGCCATGTGTGGACACATGCCGAGGGCTTTGGGAGGGCCACGTGTGGACACATGCCGAGGGCTTTGGGAGGGCCACGTGTGGACACATGCCGAGGGCTTTGGAGAGGGCCATGCCGAGTGTGGGACACATGCCGAGGGCTTTGGGAGGGCCACACATGTGGACATGCCGAGGGCTTTGGGAGGGCCAGTGTGGACACATGTGGGACACATGCCGAGGGCTTTGGGAGGGCCATGGCCATGTGTGGGCTTTGGGACACATGCACATGCCGAGGGCTTTGGGAGGGCCATGTGTGGACACATGCCGAGGGCTTTGGGAGGGTCATGTGTGGACACATGCCGAGGGCTTTGGGAGGACCACGTGTGGACACATGCCGAGGGCTTTGGGAGGACCACGTGTGGACACATGCCGAGGGCTTTGGGAGGGCCACGTGTGGACACATGCCGAGGGCTTTGGGAGGGTCATGTGTGGTCACATGCCGAGGGCTTTGGGAGGGCCATGTGTGGACACATGCCGAGGGCTTTGGGAGGGCCATGTGTGGTCACATGCCGAGGGCTTTGGGAGGGCTCATGTGTGGTCACATGCCGAGGGCTTTGGGAGGGTCATGTGTGGTCACATGCCGAGGGCTTTGGGAGGGTCATGTGTGGACACATGCCGAGGGCTTTGGGAGGGTCATGTGTGGACACATGCCGAGGGAGGGCCTTGGGAGGGGGCTTTGGGAGGGCCATGTGTGGTCACATGTGTGGACACACATGCCGAGGGCCTTGGGAGGGTCATGTGTGGTCACATGCCGAGGGCTTTGGGAGGACCACGTGTGGACACATGCCGAGGGGCTTTGGGAGGGCCATGTGTGGACACATGCCGAGGGCTTTGGGAGGGCCATGTGTGGACACATGCCGAGGGCTTTGGGAGGGTCATGCGTGGACACATGCCGAGGGCTTTGGGAGGGTCATGTGTGGTCACATGCCGAGGGCTTTGGGAGGGCCACGTGTGGACACATGCCGAGGGCTTTGGGAGGCTGTGCGTGGACAGCCTGTTTCTGAACCGGGTGTTTTGTCTTCTGTTCCAGGGTGTGGTGCAGCAGTTTTTGGTGTTACTGACTACCAGCTCTGATGAAAGTCTCCGTTTTCTCAGCTTCAGGTTGGACTTTAATGAGCATTAGGGCCATGTGCACATGAGAGCCCAGACTCCATGTGTGGTCACATGCGTAGGGCCTCTGGGTAGGGTCTGTGTGGACACATGGGGGGAGGGCCATGTGTGGACACATGCGGGGCTTTGGGAGGGCCATGTTCCCACACATGCCGAGGGCTTTGTGACACACCGCCGAGGCTTTGGGAGTCCCTGTCAAGCTGCCATGCTTTTTGTTACTGAGCATCGCTGATGAAAGTCTCCGTTTTCTCATGTTGGACTTCTCACTGAGACCCTCAGGGCAGCTAGGGAGTGACAGATGTCTCCTGTCTGCACACTGGCTGCAGTGTTTCCGTGTCACCATGTCTGGTGGAATTAAAGTCTATATATACACTGGACTTGAGTGTCTGTGATGTCACTGAGTTCAGCAGGCCAGTGCACCCATTCAGAAGCATTCTGAAGGTTTCAAGGACACCGTGACCTGTAGGCTTCTTAAGGTCTTCACGATGTAACTTACATTTGTCACTAAAAATAAAAAACCAAACCACCTCAGTTTCTTTTAGCAAAAACTAGGGCAGTGGTGTGTTCTTAAAGCAACATGATAATGTCAGTGCTGTTTTTTTAGCAGTTTTTGTTACCATGATAAGATTATATGGAAACATGTCCCTATGAAAAATACATGGACATTTCATTTGGGTTTTGGTGTTATAAAATACCTGCGTGAGGACACTTTATCTCCATATATCGCCTTCACATGTTTGTTCTTACTTTCTTTTTGCAGAGTTTACATTTTTATATTTAGTTTACTATTTCAGATAACTTTTAAAAATAGTACAAAAAAGTGTTGTAGAACAGATACATCTCTTACACAGTGTGCATGGGTTGATTGGAGTGTCAGCTGATGCAGTGTGTAAATAGGAGTGGTTGGAAGTAGATGGAGTACTTTATTTTCAAAACTCTTATAAGTGCTAGAAAGAAATCAACTTGGATAATGAAGATTTCCTTTTTCCTTGCCTATTTTTTCATTGTAAATATTTATATACAACTGACAAGATGTCAGGGGTTTGTTTTTGTAAAAATATCATATCAGGTCACATAAGTATGCCTTTTTATGTTGCCTAAGTGAGAACTTAGAAAATTAAAAACAATTATCTTTGAGATGTATCACATTTCTTGAGTGGTCTGTGAAGAAGCTATTTACTTGCTGGTTTGTGGTGGGGGTGATAGAGTTCTATTTGTTGTGCTCTAATCTGTGAAACCAAGAAGTTGGACTGTGCATGGCTTTCAGTGCTGATCCTGAGGGAGTCTGGCGCTCCCTGTATGTGCACTGTGTCCCTACTACCATTTCACTGCATGCTGACTGTCTCGGCTGTTCTCAGGAGCACACTCCCTTTGACACTCTGGGGACTTGCAGCAATGCAGAAGTAAATCCATGGTGATGTCCAGACATTCTTTGCATATAGCTCTCATTGAATCTTAGCTTAATCCCAGTGAGAGATGGAGGCAGAAGGACCGGGTGTTCAGGATCCTCCTTGGGTACACAATTCATGGCTAGGTGGGGTCACATGAGACATTGCCTTAAAAAAATCAGAAATTTGGGCTGGAGAGATGGCTTAGCGGTTAAGGCACCTGCCTGCTAAGCCTAAGAACATCAGTTCCAATCTCCGGGTCCCACGGTTAGCCAGATGCAAAGTGATGCAAGGGTGCAATGCTGCACTTGCCCACAGGGGCGCACGCATCTGGTGTTTGTTAGCAGCAGCTGAGAGGCTGCTGGCGTGCCCTTTCTCTATCTGTCTTCCTTTCCCTCTCTCTCTGTCTCTCTGTGTGTCTCTCTCTCAAAAAAAAAAAAAAAAAAAGAAATTTGAAGCAGGTTTCTCTTCTGCAAGGCTTTCTGGAAACCCTGGGCACAGTATATCCTCTGAGAGAGGCCCACGCTTGGCTGTGGAGCCTGCTTTATGTCTTTTTTCATTTGAAGCATTATCCAGGGGTTAATGCTCAGTAGAAGTCACTACCAAAAATGCCACACTGGCCTTAGGGTTAGAATTCTGTTGGATCTGGGGAGTGCTCTGCCATCAGGTCAGCCGAACACTGGAGAAGTCTCAGAGCAGGGGTTTCCTCATGTCAAGTGATTGGCCTGGCAGGCATGGACTGCTCTATAGCATGTGCTGGGAAGGTATGGTTTGTGGGGACAACCCGCCTGGTATGGGATGCCAGCCAGGTGGGTTGGGGCATGCCTCTCCAGGTAGTGTCAGTTGGCCTACCTTCTAGGCTTACAGTAGAATAGTAGAATGTAGCACTAAGCATGGGCAGGGCTTGGGTACACATTGTGCCTGTTCTCCAGGGGTTTGAGGCCTGGGGCACTAGCATGACAGGGCTCAGGGTCCATGGTGTGTCTATGCTCCTGTGGCCCTGGACAGCCTGCGTAAGCCCAACCTTGTCTTCGTGGAGCAGAGAACACCTCTAGCCTGGGAAGTTGCTGACTGGCTAAAGCACAGCTGTCCTTGGTAGGTACATCTACCTGCCCTGGAGCCTTGAGGTGAAGGGGCGGGGAGTGATGCCTGCACATGTATGGCATCCGTGGTCTCTTAAGTCCCTGTGGCAAAATGTATGTGTCCCTCAGATGTTAAAATACAGGACCACAGGGCACAGCCAACATCACAGTGACACCTGTTAGAACTATTTATTACATAACCGTCTGGGATGAGCGATACAGATGGCCTGGCCTCCACTGCTGTCTGCTGCTGGGGTGTGTGCAGCTGGCATTTCAGGGCTACCTAGTGGGTGCTGGTGGTGAGAATTTCTGTCTGCATCAGTGACCAGCCAGGCTTATGCTGTCCTAACTGACCTGAGGGAGCGGCCTGCCTCTGCCAGCACCACTATGGCTCCAGAGAGCAGTTTTCAGTAGGGTAGATGCTGGGATGGAGCGACATGCTTCTGTGAGGAGGAAATGACAAGTGGGCATGCTTCACAGAGGGAAGGCTGGCCGAGCTAGCTTGTTCACATCTGCCAAGCCTGAGCTCGTGGGCACAGTGTGCTCCAGTGTGACGTGGTGGCCAGGAGGAATGGCTGGGTAGATAAGCCCCTGCGCCCGTTCTGATCCTGTATCTGTCACATGTCTGACTTGAATGGGTACTTGGGCTCATGACCCCACTCAGTTTTTGTGGGGTGCCAATAATACCTTTTTTAAAAAAAAATTTTAAATTATTTTTTTTGAGAGAGACACTGAGAGACAGAGAGAGACAGAGAGACAGAGGGAGAGGAAGACAGAGATGGGCGTGCCAGCAGTGCCTCAGCAGCTGTGAATGAAATCCAGATGCGTGCACCCCCTTGTGGTCAAGTGCGGCATTGCGCCCTTGCCTCACTTTGCATCTGGCTAAACGTGGGACCTGGAGATTGGAACCACTGGAGATTGGAACCAGTTCTTAGGCTTAGGAGGCAGGCGCCTTAACCCCTAAGCCATCTCTCCAGCCCAATAATACCTTTTTAGTGAGTAAGTTATCGTCCTGTGCATTTCTACTGGGGACACTGAAGTAAAGACCCGGTAATTTGCAGTAATTTTGTTTATATTTCTACATAGCACGTGGTTCATGTAGACTTTCAAAGTTGTTCAAGTTAATTTTGAAAAAAAAAACCCACTATATTTTATCTATTTAATTATTTTGAGACAGGATCTCCCTTTGTAGCCCAAGCTGGCATCACACTCTGTCCTCCTACTTCAGACTCTGGAGGATTAGGATTACAGACATGCTCCACCACTCTGGCTGCTTTCATGGTTAATATTACGTGTTTGTATTTTCACCTTTTTCATCAAATTTTCAAAGTTTATGTTTTTAATAATTACCTTTCACTTCATTATAGCTATATAGTTTCCGTTCTTTTTTTACTTCATTTATAAATAAATTGCTATCATACATTTAATACCTTCCCCTTGGTTTGTTGTTTCATTAATAGAATGCTTATATATTTTGTTTTCTCATTGTTTAGTAAGCATTTCTCACTGGATTGTCCCAGGCATATAGCTTTTGTCAGGTCACACGTTTTTATACAGGTCATTTTCAGGGCATTAACTCTTGAGTAATATATAGTTGCTTTGGTGGTTGTTGTTTGTTTTGGATTGTGATGTAGTTACTACTCAGGATTTCAGGGAAGATTTCTCCTTTTTTTTAAGAATAAAAAAATCCTGAAACATGAAAACACATAACTCTAGTTTTTAAAGTAGTGTGCAAGAACAGAAAGAATTGCCACTGGTAGAGCAGTGTCCGAAAGTGCCAGTATTCCTGGGTCTCAGCATTTGATGAAGAATTGCTGCTGAGAGTTGGTGAATAAGTTCGGGGAAATAAGCTTTGGCCAGACCATCTGGAAGAGCTTTAACTCATCACAAGAAAAGCTCAGATGGGTTAATTTAAATACGAAGAATAAAACATAACTAGAAAAATGAGGCCATATGTTTATAATCTTAGAGTTCATAGGACTTTGTTAACATGGCACCAAGGGTTAAAACCATAAAGGAAAATTATGACAGGTTTGGCTGCATAAAAATGAGAAGTGGCACCAGAAGAGTAGAGACAGATCTAGTCAGAACATGTGTCAGGAGTCTGTCCCTCATTATTGTAGGCCCTTACAAGTCAGTGCACAACTTACAAGTAGCTCCAAGCACACCCACTGGCAATTTATAGAGGAAATATTGAACACATGGGAATGCGATAGCGGCTCGTTGCTAGGATGTGTGAACTGCACCGGCCACTATGATGGAAGTCTGCGGTTTGGTGACTGGCTGAACTCTAGGACTGGCACCCTAGTAGAGACATTGCCCCAGCGTCTCCTTGTCACCCTCCATGTCATCTGTCACTGCCCACACCTCCAGGCAACCTCTGATCTCCTTGCCCTGCCACTTGCCTATCTTGAATCCCCTTCATGCTGGGTACGTGAAGATCTGCTCACTCTATGTCTGAGGTGCCCCCTTTCACGCTGGGTACGTGAAGATCTGCTCACTCTATGTCTGAGGTGCCCCCCTTCACGCTGGGTACGTGAAGATCTGCTCACTCTATGTCTGAGGTGCCCTTTTTAGGGCTCTTCTGCCCTATTTACTTGCTCACCTGTTAATTCACACACTTTGGATTCTCCTGTTTTATTAATACTCCCAGTAGAGCTGCTGTCAGTGTTTGTCACTGGTTGCTGTGAGGATCAACAATGCTTTCATCTCTGTTGAGTGGCTAGATGACGTGTTTAACTTTAGGACCATTCTCTCTCTGCTAACTTGAGTACGGCTGACACAGTGTGTAGTCTGATTGGTGCATGGAGATGCTTTGGCTGCATTTCATTATGCATCCCCTAGAGTCTGATGATGCAACATCATATCTTATTTACCTCGAACAACGTCTAAAGTATCATACCCATTTTTAAATTATTTATTTTTTTTCCGGGTGGGCGGAGAAAATTAACGTGCCAGTGCCTTAGTCACTGCAATCAATGCCAGACATTTGCGCCACCTAGTGAGCATGTGTGACCTTGCGCTTGCATTGCCTTTGTGTGTCTGGCTTATGTGGGTCCTTAGGCTTCCCAGGCAAGTACCTTAATTGCTAAGCCATCTCTCTAGCCCTATTTTACCCATTTTTATTAAGAGTTTTTTCTTACTGAGTTTCAAAAGTTCTTTATCTGGATAAAAAGCCTTATTAGATACTTGATTTGCAAATATTTCCTCCAAGTTGGCGGCTTACCCATATGTATCTTACTGTTATTATTTATTTATTTATTTATTTCAGAGAGAGAGAGAGAAAGGGTGTGCCAAGTCCTCTAGCTGCTGCAAACAAAATTCAGGTGCATGCACCACCTTGTGAGTCTGGCTTATGTGGGTCCTGGGGAATCAAACCTCGGTCCTTTGGCTTTGCAGGCAAGCTCCTTAACCTCTAAGCCATCTCTCCAGAGATGTATCTTTTACATTGAATGTTTATCACATTCTGAGTTCATCAACAGAGAGGTTTTGAAGTCCATAGTGTGGACTAGAGCTGTAGAATTTAAAATGCAGTCTAATGCTGTGACCTCCAGTGCTGTCAGGCATATAGCTTCTAATGCTGTCAGTTAGGACCTCCAGTGCGGCTGCCAGGCTATATGCCAAGATGCTGCACTTGTCATTTTAACACCACTGTGAACTTGAGCATCTGGCTTATGTGGGTCCTGGGGAATTGAATCTGGGTCCTTAGGCTTCACAGGCAAGCACCTTAACCACTGTGTCATTTCTCCAGCCCCTCTCAGTTCTTTTCTTGACAGAGTTTTGCTTATTTGTGTCTTTCAGGGAAATGGTCCATTTCATCTGAGTTGTTGGACTTATGAGCACAGTGGTGTTTGTGGTACTTTTTCAGTATCTGTGGTACAATTTCATTAACCACACTTCTGTTCTCATTCCCGATCTGAACCAATTGTGTCATGGATGGTTAATCACTTGTATCTGCTTTGTCATTGATTTCCTTTCATGGACAGCTATTCTGATCTTTCTTAGTTTTTCTTCTGCTTACTCCAAAATTTCCCTTTTCTTGAAATAGAAAGTGAAGTCATTGAGCTTATAATCTTTCAATTATACACACACACACACACACACACACACACACACACGATTTTCATTTTTACTTCAGAATTCTTTTTTCTCTTTTGAGTTTTATCCCATGGGTTATTTAGGAGTTTATTATTTTGTTTCTGGGTATTTATAGATTGTCTAGGTACTTTTCTGTTGCTAATTTCTAATGTGATCCCATATGGCCAGAGAATGTACTTGACATAATTTTTTAATTTGTTGATACTTTGAGGTGTCTGAATAGTGTGTGTCCAGGTCCACATTGTATGTGCACAGTAAGAGAATGTTTATTCTCTGGCTTTGTGGCGGTTGCTCTGTGAACTTAGTTAGGATATATTGATTAGTCTTGGCCCACAGCTTCTGCATTCTCACTGGCTTCTGAAAACTTTTGTCAAGCACTCAGAAGGTGGTTGGGTTTGCTAGCTTCTCCTTGCCCTTTTCACAGGGGTGTGCGCCTGCATGTGCACACATGGGCATGCTTGTGCGTGTGTGTTTGCATGCACGTGTGTGTGTGTGCTTGCATGTGTGTATGTGTTGGGAAGCTGTGCTGACAGGCTGGCAGGATTCTGATTCTGTCTCCTTGCTGAATCTGTCTCTTTGTTGTCGAGGAGACCTTCTCTGTCCTTGGCAGTGTGTTGTCTTAACCCATCCCCTCCTTCTTGATTGGTATTGGTATGGCTTATCTTCGTTCTCTTACTGTTTGCCCATCTGTGGCTTCACGTTGTAGAAGCATGATGTTGGTGTACACAGGTATCTTATGCAATCCACCAATCTTGGCATTTCTACACTATTCCGTTGGTTGGGTTTAAATCTGTCCACTTCCTGTTTGGTTTTCCTCATGACTGAGCCAAGACCGTTCCCGATACTCAAGAGGTTTCAAACTTCGTTGATTCACTCAACAAATATGAAGTGTCTGTGATGCACCATGATCAGTTTGGACTTTTGATATTACTACATAGGACTTCCACTAGCTGAGGGGGAATAGCTGAGACCCCACACAGCAGTGATGTGGAAGGGCTTGTACCATGGTGAGCCTGGCCGTGAGGCCGATATCAAGAGGAGCTCCAGTGCCTGAGGTGGAATAGCTGAGAACTCACACAGCGGTGATGTGGAAGGGCTTGTACCATGGTGAGCCTGGCTGTGAGGCCAGTGAGACCAGGAGGAGCTCCAGTGCCTGAGGTGGAATAGCTGAGACCCACACAGCAGTGATGTGGAAATGCTCGTACCATGGTGATCCTGGCTGTGAAGCCAGTGAGACCAGGAGGTAGAGAAGCTGAGGTGGAATAGCTGAGAACTCACACAGCTAAGGTGTGGAAGGGCTTGTAGCATGATGAGCCCAGCCATGAAGCCAGTGAGACCAGGAGGAGCTCCAGTGCCTGAGGTGGAATAGCTGAGACCCCCCACACAGCAGTGATATGGAAGGGCTTGTACCATGATGAGCCCGGCCATGAAGCCAGTGATACCAGGAGGAGCTCCAGTGCCTGAGGTGGAATAGCTGAGAACTCACACAGTGGTGATGTGGAAGGGCTTGTACCATGGTGAGCCTGGCCATGAAGCCAGTGAGACCAGGAGGTAGAGAAGCTGAGGTGGAATAGCTGAGACCCCACACAGCAGTGATGTGGAAGGGCTTGTACCATGGTGAGCCTGGCCATGAAGCCAGTGAGACCAGGAGGTAGAGAAGCTGAGGTGGAATAGCTGAGACTCCATACAGCAGTGATGTGGAAGGGCTTGTACCATGGTGAGCCTGGCCATGAAGCCAGTGAGACCAGGAGGTAGAGAAGCTGAGGTGGAATAGCTGAGACCCCACACAGCTAAGGTGTGGAAGGGCTTGTACCATGGTGAGCCTGGCCATGAAGCCAGTGAGACCAGGAGGTAGAGAAGCTGAAACGAGCCCTGTGGCTGCCTGCCTGAGATCTGGAGTATGTTGGCATGGTTGCTTCTCTGGGCTGAGACGAGCCTGTCTGGGAGATGAAGCTGAAGTGGCCCGGAGTTTCAGGACTAGGCCTTTGAAATATAAGTTTAGGGCTCAGAAGGGGTCAGGGAAGAAGATTTTTTCATTTTGGGTCACCCATTCATAAATGTGGGGTAGACAGGAAGTGCCAGTGGGGCAACTCAGGACCACAAAGCCACATCTGATGTCTCTGAAGTCACTGAAGCCTCCACACGAGTTACATGATCTAGAGGTTCATCTCTAGGACAGAAGTGGTCATGGTATTTGGCGAGGTTGTTTGATAACACCTGTTTTATTGGCTTCTTACTAAGCTGGTGTTTCAGTTTTATCTGTTTTTAAAAAGAAACTTTGTCCTACATGTTTTATGGCTTAAATGGGTACTTTAAAGATTAGTCATTGGGGCTGGGGAGATGGTTGGGCAGTTAAAAGTGGTTGCTTGCAAAGCCTGTTGGCCCAGGTTCCATTCCCCGGCCATCCACATAAAACCCAATGGGTGTTTGTTTGCAGCAGCAAGAGACCTGGAGTGCACACATGTGCAAATGGAAGCCCATGAACACACACATGCAAATTAAAAAAAATCAAAATATTTTTAAAAAGATTAATCATAAATCCAGCAGCCAGGTTTCTACTCTTTAGTTTAAAATGCAGACAATGTCCACAGTTCCTTTTGACTTTTGAGTTACTTTCAGCCCTCTGCTGGTGGCTCGGTCTTCAGGTGGCCATTAGGCCCCAAGTTTTGTTTTGTTTTATTTTATTTTTATTTTATTTTATTTATTTATTTTATTATTATTATTATTTTCATTTTTCAGTTTTTCAAGATAGGGTCTCACTCTAGCCCAGGCTGACCTGGAATTCATTATGTAATCTCAGGGTGGCCTCGAACTGATGGCGATCCTCCTACCTTTGCCTCCTGAGTAGTGCTGGGATTAAAGGCGTGCGCCACCACACCTGGCTTACTTTATTTTTAAAAATAATTTTATCACCTCTGCCTGCTGTTACTTATTCAGATTCCACTACTAAGACAAAATACCCGAGAAAGGAGGCTTCATAAAGGAAAAGTGCATTTAGCTCACAGTCCAAAGGTTCAAGGGCTTGACTTGGCTGAGCAGTGGTTGTTATGGTAGAAGGGTTATGTGCAAGAGTGGGATTGCAGGTAGGGGGATATCATTGTCTTCACTACTGAGTGCCATGTTGCAGCTCACCCCATGTGGGACAGTCCCACTGGCTCAGCATCCTGAGCACAGTGTGCCTGCTACTGGGTGTAATTCCATTGTGATTCTTTTAAATTTCTCAAATATTAATGAAATTTGATGTTTTTATTTGCTGATGCCTTGCCTCTTCCTGTTTTCAAATTACCGGCTCTGTCTACTGTTAGGTGTGCTGTGAAGTCATGCTCCTCATGCCTGAGGGAAGGAGAGACGGTGGTGGGGACTGATCCTGTGCGTGGTACTGAGGCAGGTTTGTTAAAGCCACCGAGATGTCCTTGAGCCAAAGCTGCCCTTGAAGGGGCCCATAGCCACACCTTGGTACTCCTGTAACTTCAGTGGTGTCAGTGGGGAGTGTGAGAAATTTCTGAGCCTTCTCAAGCCAGGGTCTCAGGCCCTTTCCAGTCTCAGAGCTGTCATAGTAGAAGCCTTGGCATGTTCTCATGAGAGCTCAGCCACAATCCCAGGCTGGCATCAAGTTCATCTGCCATGTCTCCCAGTAGACATGACTCCCCACCCTCAAGTGTCCACACCCCTTTCAGGTTGGAGTCACTGCATGAAAAGGAGCCCATAGCCTGAGGCGGCACCAGCTGGGGTGGCATGGTGACTGACCTGCTGCCTGTCACCATCCTGCATGTCCGCAGGGTGACACAGGACATCAGAGCTTCCAGGCCACAGCTGTGACCTATAGTTCAATGTGAACCTGAGAAGGGTGACAGGTAGGGGGACAGTGCCGTGGAGAAGCCACGTAGCAGCACCCACCTGAGTGGGGCCATCTTCCTGAGGTGTGTTTGGGGAAAAGCTAATGATACAGCCTACTTGTGGTCATTTGCCCCAAGGCTGGTCCTGAGTCCCTCAGAGATCTCAACAGTGGGCAAGTGTCCAGGACCAATAGGACCCCATGGCTTTCAGGAGCAGCTAGAATAATTAATTTATGAGAAAAATGCAGAGAGAGGGAGAGATTGGGTGTGCCAGGGCCTCTAGCCACTGCAAACAAACTCCAGATGCACGCACCACCTTGTTCATCTGGCTTCTGTGGGTACTGGGGAATCAAACCTGGGTCCTTAGACTTCGCAGGCATATGCCTTAATCATTAAGCCATCTCTCCAGCCCTCAGGCAGCTAGAAACTTCCACCATATCTGGCAATAGCAGCTTTGTTTGTTTTTTATGATTTGGAAATGTCTTTCATAGACTCATGTGTTTGAATGTTTACTCCCCAGTTGGTGGTGCTGTTTGGGAAACTTGAGGACCCTTTAGGAGGTGGAGCCTTGCTGGGGTAAATGTGTCACTGGGGGTGGGACTTGGGATTTTCTAGTACAGCTCCACTAGCTGTTTTTATTTTTTCTGCCTCCTCCCTGCTGATGGGAAGATGTGATACCAGGTATCTGCTCCTGCCTTGCTTTCCCTGTCATGATCAGACTTCCCCTTGAACCTCTAAGCCAAGAATAAACCTGTTCCTTCCACAAGCTATGGCCAGGAATTTTGTTGTAACCACAAGAAGGTAAGTGATGCACCTTGTCCACTACTGTACTGTCAGAACTCCTGCCCAGAGCTGTGGAGCATAGAACAGCCCAGTGCTTACCTCAGAAAGAGGGCTGTGTTGAAATATGCATTTAACTTTTGTGTTTATGTGTTTGCAATAGGCTAAATAAAAATAAACCACTGCTGTGGATTCAGAAACTGCAGGAGGGAAGCTGGAGTTAATGGCTCAGTGATTAAAGGTGTTTGCTTGTGAAGTCTTAACTGCCTGGGTTCATTTCTCCAGTATTCACATAAATCCAGATGCGCAAAGTGGCACATGCATCTGGAGTTAGTTTGCAGTGGCAAGAGGTCCTGGTGTGCTCATTCTCTCTCTCTCTATGTTAAATATAAATAAAATAGTAAAAAGGAGAAACTGCAGGGAGACAACCCATGGAGTCACATGGACACAGCAAGAGAGGAAGATGTGTGGGTGGCAGGTGGCAGAAGTCTTCCACTGGGAATGGGTACACAGGGACCTGTGTGGCCTGGTCACAAGCTGTACATTATCCTAGGCTGCACTGAAGGTCAGCCTTTATTTTCACTGTAGAGGGGTTGTCCAGCTTTGCATCTTCTGGTGTTTACACATGCTCCTCCAGATGACTGGTGATTTCAAGATATTTGCTGCTTATAGCAGTTTCTTTCTTGTTGGGACAAAACACCTGAACCGGAAGCAACGTATGGAAGGAAAGGCTTGTGGCTTACAGCTCTGAGGAGTTTCATCGTGGCCGGGAAAGCACATCAGGAGCAGAGAGCCAGCATCACATCTTCACATCCCCAGGAAGTAGAGGAAACTGACAAGGGAT
Organism: Orientallactaga sibirica; assembly: GCA_036365145.1. NCBI lineage: Eukaryota > Metazoa > Chordata > Mammalia > Rodentia > Dipodidae > Orientallactaga > Orientallactaga sibirica. The sequence continues at coordinate 18,222,832 of JAEOAD010000041.1, read as the reverse complement.
TGGACTGTGAAACCTCCAGGTTTGTTCCCAGTGACACACCTCCTCCAATGACACGCCTCCTACAGTGACACACCTCCTCCAATGACACGCCTCCTCCAGTGACACGCCTCCTCCAGTGACACGCCTCCTCCAATGACACGCCTCCTACAGGACCAACAGCCTCTCTGACAGTGCCACTAACTGGGGACCAAACAAACACAGGACGGGGTCTATGAGGGAGTTTTTTTTTTTTAAAGATGGGGAAATCGGGCTTTAAAATTTTTATTTTTATTTATTTTATTATTTGAGAGAGATAGAAATAGGCAGGGAGAGAGAGATTGAGAGAGAGAGAGAAAGAGAGAATGGGTGTGCCAGGACTTCCAGCCACTGCCAACAAACTCTGTATGCATGCGCCCCTTTGTGTATCTGGCTTACATGGGGCCTGGGAGTCAAACCTGGGTCCTTTGACTTTGCAGGCAAGCGCCTTGACTGCGAAGCCATCTCTCCATCCTGATGAGGGACTTTTTATCTTCACACCACCACAGTACCCTAGAGTCTGTTCTGAGCTGTGGCCACCAGCCCTGTAGGAGCTGATATCACTTAAATAGGGACTTTTGGAGCCACTTTCAGTCCCATGTAAGGACCCCAGCTGAGCATCTTAGGTGCTGTATGGTCAGATTCTGAGCAGACTCTCTCCTGAGGGCCCCTGCTCTGAGACCTGTCGCTGCCTGGACCTGTTGAGGACTCTGCAACCCATTTGGTCATGTTACCTTCTCTGCAACTTGACCATTTTTTGGGCAGGTACACTTGCCAACCTGACTTCTGATGGGTGTCAGGCGTGTCCTACGTGTTACTTGTGTTGTTGTGTTTTTATTTTTCGAGGTAGGGTCTCTCTCTAGCCCAGGCTGACCTGGAATTCTCAATGTAGTTTCAGGGTAGCCTCAAATTCAAGACGATCCTCCTATCTCTGCGTCCCAAGTGCTGAGATCAAAGGTGTGTGCCACCATGCCTGGCCCAAGTTACCTTTTTAAAAAATATTTTATTTTAGAGAAAGAGGGATATATATATATGGAGAGAGGGGGGGAGGAAGGGGGGAATGTGAATGGGTGTGCTAGGTCCTCTAGCCACTGCAAACAATTCCAGACACATGCACCACCCTGTACATCTGGCTTTACGTGGGTCCTGGGGAATTGAGCTTGAGTCTTTAGGCTTTGCAGGTAAGCGCCTTAACTGCTGAGCTATCTCTCCAGCCCTCCATGTTACCTTTGAACTTGACTACCTGGAGGGCTCTCTGTAACCTTGGGAGATCAAGGCTCAGAGGTGATGGCTACAGGTCACTCACTGTGGCAGACAGAACAGGCTGTGGGCACTGACGCCCTCTTCCCAGCCCAGCCAGCAGAGACTGGCCCAAGGGGCTGTGACCTGCACCCTCGCACTCTCACCCAGTGCCTCGTGCTGCCATACGTGTGTCCAACATAGGGCCTGGTGGTTCTCAGTGCCTCCCCTCCCCCCTTACTGAAGACCCCCCTCGGCTGGCTCTGGGAGCTCCACCAGCCCCTTATTGCCTTCCTGCTGATCAGTGACTCATGGCTTATGCTCATGTGCCCTTGGCAGAAGCTAAGCCAGCTTATCGTAGTCTGTGTCATAGGACTGGGGGTGGGTGGAGTGGATGGAAAAATGACACAAGGGTTTCTACTTTCCAGAAGATGAAGGAAAATGGTATGGAAATTTGAGTGATTAAGGATATTGTTCTGTAGCCGTGTTGCCAGGTGTCTCAGAGAAAAGAACGAAATCTATTTCTCCTGCCTTAACTAAAGCTGGGTGTGAGGCTTTAATAAGAATGTGGAGGGATCCGGGCGTGGTGGTGCATGCCTTTAATCCCAGCACTTGGGAGGCAGAGGTAGGAGGATCACTGTGAGTTTGCGGCCACCCTGAGACTACATAGTGAATTCCAGGTCAGCCTGGACCAGAGTGAGACCCTACCTCGAAAAACCAAAACAAAAAAAGAATGTGGAGGGAGTGTGCTGCATCCCAGCTTGCTGGCGCTAATGGCAGCACTGCTGGTGGGAGCCACCATGTCTTTTGGCTCCCTCAGTTTGGACCCTGGGGGACATCATCTCTTGGGTGGCATCAGTTCCCCACTACAAGCCAGCCACGCCAGGGGAACTTCTTTGCCAGAGGAAAGTGGGAAAGTATGTGGGGAGCATCTGGGAGTGGTATGCACAGGGCCGGAAGCAGGAGGGATGGCTGGGGAAGCAGGTGACCCCCGTGGCCCATGGCTAGGTGGGACTGTTGAGCGCCCAGTTGGGGGCTAGGCTCTGAGTGGTTAACAGAGAGCGCCATAACTTCCGAGGGCTCTGTGAGCTGCAGCCTGAGCGCTGTCCACACAGGTCCGCTTCTCGTGGTTGGTATACACGTGGGTTCCAGTAGTTCAGAGCTGCGACTTTAGACACATGTTTAATCCCAGGGGAACATTGTTTCAGTGTCCGAGACTGAACCGTAAGTGTCCACATCTCAGTGCTTTGAGCTTGGCTGGTTCTGAAGATGCCTCTCGGGGCTGCGCCGATCATCCCTCACCGCCACACCCTGCAGCACTAGGGCTCAGGCTCACAGGCTGTGTCAGCTGTACCATCACCAGGTTGTTTAAGACCCTCTGCAGTAGCTAGATGATTTCTCAGATTAGTCTGCAAGCACTCATTTTCTTGGAAGTGGGACAGAGTGGTGGGACCTGCCAGAGAGAGCGTGGCTCCTGCCTTGCCATGCTGAGACGTGTGGTGCTGTGCTATGGTATTATGGCCAGGTCTCAGTGCCCTGAGACCAATACGGTTTCGTCCCCAGAAACTCAGCATCCACGGCCCCACAGATTGAAGAGGGGACGGGGAGGAAGGGATGCGGTGCTGTCCCCAGGACGTCAGCTGGGCTGTGCTTGGGCATCCCTCCTGAGATGCCTGGAAGGAGCAACCTGCTGCCAGTTGTGGAGTTTGGAGACAAGCCTCATGTTTCCCTCAGGCTGGGACTCTGCCATGGAGCGGAACTTGGCCAGCCTCTCCCCTGTGTTCCCTCTGACTATGCCTGACTTTAGCTTCTCTTCCTGCCTATGTAGAATACAGTCTGTGGGGATCCAGCTGGGGCTGGGACACTTCAGCAACTGTGTCTCCTCTTCCTCAGCTAGGCCTTGCAAGCCTCTCTCAGCTCATGTCCACAGCCATGACTGGGTAGATATCAGCTCAGGACTGTGGCAGTTGACAGGGCCAAGGAAGACCTTATCCAGTGGCCGCCTTGTCCTCCACCCTATCCCACCTCGTTTTGACCAAGACTCGGGATTTGCCGCCATGGACCAAGGCTGAAGTCCGAATGGAAGCCCCACAGCTGGTTAGGAAATCACATTTCATAAATAAACAAGCCATTCTTCTGAATATTGTCCTTAGGTCTTATTTCTCGTGTCTCCCTTCATTAGAGGTTTTTATTGTCATCTCTTTGGCTCAACAGGCAGACAATGTGCCCTGTTAATTCTGTAATTGAGGTCTGCGCAGACATTGCCACAGCCATGGGGAATGTTTGCTCTGTCTCAGCTGAGCACACAGTACATTTTTAGTTGAATAAGATCCAATGGAAAGGCATAAAGGAAGTGTTTAAAAATAAAATGAAGACAGCGAAGCCCAGTGTGTCAATAAACCCATCAAGTATTAAGTGACAGCAAGCAGGGAAGAGCTGGCTTGTGGGGTGGAAGAGCTCTCATGGCCCCTCTGTGGGTCTGTGTGTGGGGCTCATTTCCCGGTCGCCCTCTGTAGGACAGACAGCAGTTGGGAGCAAAGGTGACTGCTGAGAAAAGTCACCATTTTCTTTACCCTGAAGTTACAACCTGCTGCCGTTGGTCCAGCTATGATTGCTAGTAAGTGTGAGGAGGGATGCGTGTGTGCGCTCTCTCTCAAGGCCTTCAGAGCGGGGCCTGGGTTGCAGAGCCAGGATGGAGGTATAGGTGATCAAGTCCCCTGTGAGTAGCCAGGACGCTATGGACTTGCCTCGGAGGGGGAGCTGGGCTCTGGGTCTCTGCCTGCTTCCTGTGGCCTCAGAATGCTCTCAGAGGGTGTGAAGAACTGAGACAGCTCCGAGATTTTACCGAACTTTGGAAATCTAGCACATTAGAGTTTCATGAGTGCTGGGGGAGGAGGCGGGACTCCCCGCCAGAGAGACTCTGTGACATGGAGGAAGACACCGTCTCTGTTGTCAAGGATGTTTCACTCTGAAAAGGTGGCAGTGAGTCACTGTCACTTCCTGAGCGCACTGCTGACATATGGGCATATGACATATGACATATGGTCCTCTCCATCATAGCCTGCTGCCCCTTATGGGACTCGGCAGCTGCAGACCACCTTTTCATCTTGAGCGTCCTGGCTCCTGCCAGGACGACATTGGATCCACCCCCACTGAATGTCCCATCTCTGGGCACTGCACCTCCTCAGACAAGCAAGTCAACCCCGAACGGGACGCTGGCAAACCCCTTCCATGTCCCCATTGCTTTTGTCCAAGGTAAATATCCTGAATGGATGGTCTGTGGTAAATGGCCTTAAGTGCTTATGCATGGGGCTCCACATTTCTTAAACATTCCAGCTGGTTGATTTTCTTTTTTCTTTCTTTTATTATTTTTTTGGGGGTGGGGGTTGGGGCAGGGTCTTTCTGCCTCGGCCTCTGGGGTGCACCAACACGCCCAGCTCCACCTGGTTGATACTACCTCCTAATAGACTCACCTGAGACCAGCCTCTGGCTGCTGCTCATACCCAGCAGCCTAGGCTGGATTTTTGCACAGCAACCAACCCCACCCCTCCCGACAGCTGAGCCAGTCGTCCATGCACACACTGTGAATGGCACACCCATTGTGGACATATGCCTGGCCCTACCACAAGTATGGTGCTCTTCTTGGACCCCAGCTCCACCTTACAGAACTACAGGCACCTGCTGCCCAGGGCCTGCCCAATATGCCTTTCCCTCGAGTCAGTCAGGGACCCCGCCTGAGCCAACCAGAGTGGACGTGTCCTTGTCTGTCCTGCCTGCTCACCATCTCTAGTGACAAGTTCCACTTGGTCTTTCTTCTTAGTGGACTGCAATTTTTTTTTTTTTTTAGTTAGGGTCTCACTCTAGCCCAGGCTGACCTGGAATTCACTGTGTAGTCTCAGGGTGGCCTTGAACTCACAGTGATCCTCCTGCCTCTGCCTCCTGAGTGCTGGGATTAAAGGCGTGCGCCGCCATGCCCAGCTGCAAAAACACATAGAATCATTGCTGTGTCTGAGCCATCAGACTCAGTGGGAGCCAGGACCAAACCCAGCTTATGCTTGGACCTGTGCTCACCCTCCCGAGATGCCCCTGTGAAAATCTGCGGTGGCCCCACACTCTGAACTCACTCAGAGTCTCTAGTGGGAACGGGACTCTTTTTTTGGCTGGTTGGAGTTTCATGTGTGGGTGGTTAAGGCCGTCAGAACACCTGAGAGGGGGCTGTAGAATGCGATCTGACATGGGCTGCGAGCCCCGCACTGGCCTCAGCTGCTGGAGAGTGACAGGAATGGTCAGCGGGTTCAGTCTAGTGTGGTTCTCAACCAAGCAGCCCCCATCTGCTTAGAAAGAGGGGCTCAGTCTTGCGCGGGTGCAGACCTCACAGAGTAGCAAGGAGAGCTGCCCTCCCTTCTGAGGAGCAGGACTGGCCCCTGGGAGTCGTGAAGGAGTAAGGTAAGTCGACTTGGTGCTTCTGCCCCACCTGCTGTTAGGGCTGTCACCATGAGGCCATTGGAGTCAGGACAGATCAAAGGGGCAGGGGCAGGGGCAGGGGCTGGCATCAGGGCCAGGCTGACCCGGGTCCACGCTCTCCCTCTGCACTCTGTCCAGGTGCTGAAGGCAGCTCTGTTCCTCAGCACCCTCGTCAGCAGCGAGGCGTGGGCACTTGGGATTCTTTCATACTCCATCACAACTGTGCTGTCTCCACAACAGTCAGGGGCCACAGCCGACTACACTGTCCAGGGCGCTCTGCAAGCTCACTCCCCTCCTTTACTCCCTAGCCCATTTTGTGAGGAGACAAAGTCTTGATAGAGCAAGCACTTGACCTAGGGCCTGCAGACCCTGTGCAGGGAGAGGTGAGGCGAGGTTTCGGGCCCAGGGATGTCTAAACCCCTCACAAAATCCTGACACTCCAAGGCCTTTCACCTCTGCTCCTGCCCTGCACTCCGCTCCACCTGTGGGCTTCGATGCAGACGTGGTGAGGCGGGGACTGGCATCGTCTTGTCAACAGTCCCTGTTGCTGAGGGGCAAGGGCACCAGGGCCTGTGTGGCACATGTCGGCGTCTGGAGGTTTCACTGTGGGGACTTGGGGCTACAGTGAACGCAGGACCATCTTGAACATATGGACAGTGGCCTCTAGTGGCGTCCTGTCAGGTGTGATGCACTTACAGCCTGGCATGGTGGCTGCTGTTCCCCAAGGTGCCATGCGGAGGCAGTGCAGGACTGCAGCTCTGGGACCCGGGGCTGGGGAGAGGGAATGTGCCGGCTCATTTTGTGTGTCAGCATGGCCAGCTCACAGAATGCCTGAGGAGGTCTGTTGTCAGGTTTTTACACAAGGTTAACAACGGAGTAGACCTAACACGCAGAGGGCTTTCCATAACGTGCCCGAAAAGACCGAGGGGCTGTGACAGGGACATCCACCTTCATATGACCTTTGGACTTGACCCGCAGCACGGACTCCTCCCTAAGTCTGCACCCTGACCTTTCTGGTCAGGCGCACGGGCTGCGCTGTCCAGGTGTTCACCTTGCCGTGCCTGCCCACCTGGCTGACTTCCTGCTGGATTGTTCCGGGGCTGCAGAACCGCCCTTGGTAATGCAGGTGATTCTAATCCAGAAGAGCGTGTCCAGGCAGAGGAGCTGCGGAGCTTCAGCTGGAGACACGCCTCCACAGAGAGCCACTTAAGAAAACAAAATATTTGTATTTATTTATTTATTTGTAAGCAGAGAGCGATAGAGGAGAGACAGACAGAGGTGTCAGGGCCTCCAGCCACTGCAGATGGACTCCAGACACATGAGCCACTATGTGCATCTGGCTTTATGTGGGTTCTGGGGAACCGAACGTGGGTTGTTACGCTTCGCAGGAAAGCACCTTAACCTCTAAGCTGTCTTTCCAGCCCAGAAATATCTTCTTAAACATTTAGTATTTGACAGTTTTATATAGCCATATATCTTGATCCTATTCGCCCTCAATTACCTTCTGTTCCTCTCTCACTCCCACTGAACCCTGAACACCTTCTAGTGTCTTCTTTTTAAAGTGGTTTTTTCGGGGGAGGGGTGTGGGACTGCCACTTTTAGACTCAAATGAAATTCTTTCATAGTAAAGGAGGCAGCTACTTAGCACAGGAGCAAAGCTTTGGGTTAAAAGGACGTTGTAAGGAGACACAGCTTTGGCGGAAATGGCTCTTGAGACATCTCAAGAGAGCTGTGGGGCCCAGAGAGGGGTGCAGATGCTGGGCAGCTGGGGAACCACCAGCCACATAGGCTTCTTAGATTTAAATTAGTTAGGGCTGGAGAATGGCTGCGCAGTTAAGGTGTATGCCCACAAAAGCCAAACAACCCAGGTTCAATTACCCAGGACGCACATGCAGATGTACAAGGGGGTGGGGGCGCATGAGTCTGGAGTTTGTTTGCAGTGGCTGGAGGCCCTGGTGTGCCCAGTCTTTCTCTCTCAAATAAATAAAACATTTAAATTAGTTAAAATTACATAGTACTAAAATGTCTGCTCTGACTCTGCATTTGAAACACTCAGGAACCTCATGTAACTCAGTTCCTATGCAGATCTGGGCATTTCCTTCAAAGAACAGCAAATCTGAGTGGATGCTGTGCTAGAGCTGACCAATCCACTCCTGCCCGTGGTGGAGATGCACAGCAACACCCATCTTTGTGGCCTGTCCCGGATGATAGCCCTGCTGTCCTAGAGCTGACCAATCCACTCCTGCCCGTGGTGGAGATGCACAGCCACACCCATCTTTGTGGCCTGTCCTGGCTGACCAATCCACTCCTGCCCGTGGTGGAGATGCACAGCCACACCCATCTTTGTGGCCTGTCCTGGCTGATAGCCCCGCAGTCCTAGAGCTGAGCTGCAAAACCTGAAGAGACACCTGTCTTCCCCTTTCCAGAAAGCATCTTGCTCTGAGCAAGCATCTGTGAGAGCAGCAGACAGTGTCACACCCTGAGGCTGGTCACACGGTGCTCAGAGTACTGGCCTCACAGAAGTTCAGAGATGGCAGGTCCAGAATGAGCCACACTAGGGGCACAGCTGGGTTTGTGCATGACAGCCAAGGCTCAAGGGACAGAGCATGGAGGTGGGGAGGGTGCGCATGTGTGTGCTCATGTGTGTGTGCATGCATGTGGGTTCCCTGTGTGGTGTGTGTCCAGGTAGCTTGAGAATTGCTCTTCCTTGGGTGGCAGCAGCAGGGTGGGCTGTGGGCTTACCTGAGCTGGGAGCACAGCGAGTCGAGACCGATAGAAAGGAAAAGGACAACTCTGAGAGTGGAGCGGTGGCCCTTTTTTTTTTTTTTTTTTTTTTTTTTAAATTTATTTATTTGAGAGTGACAGAGAAAGAGGCAGATAGACAAAGAATGGGCACGCCAGGGCCTCCAGCCACTGCAAACGAACTCCAGACGCATGTGCCACCTTGTGCATCTGGCTTACGTGTGTCCTGGGAAATTGAACCTTGAACTGGGGTCCTTAGGCTTCACAAGCAAGCATCTGGAGTTCGATTGTAGTGGCTGAGGCCCTGGCACACCAATTCTCTCTCTCTAAAAAAAAGATACACCTTGAATATGTTATAGAAAATAGGTTGATAAATTATATACTATGCAAACATCAGCCAAAAGAAAGTTGATGTGGCTCTGTTACTCTCCCAGATGCTGGTCAAGGACAAACCTCACAGATAAAGAGGAACACGTTGTAGCAATAAAAACTTGACTCCAGGGGCTGGAGAGATGGCTTAGCAGTTAAGGTGCTTGCCAGCAAAGCCAAAGGACCCAGGTTGGATTCCCCAGTATTCACGTAAAGCCAAATGCATGCTTAGCATAAGGTGCTTGCCAGCAAACACTTTGTCTTAATGAGATTACTGTCATAGCTCTGAAAAATGCAAAGCAGATTCACAGATCCAAAGATGAGCCCCTTGAAGTTCATAGCTGTGCCTGACACACCTCTGTCATGGGCAGACAGAAGAGCAGCTGTACTTCAGTGATATGACTGGCTGTGTCGGATGCTGTACCCAACTGCAGAACTCAACCTTCCTCCCAGGGACCAAGTGGAAAATCTCCCATATGTTTGGCCAGAAAACAAGTCGGAGTGAATTTCACACAACCGAAACCGTGAAGTAGAGCGTTATTGTCAACATCTTTCACCAGCCCTAACGCGTAACAGAAGTGACTCCACCTGCGCCTCCCGAGGACAGTGTCTACTGTGCCCTAGAGGTACCCGCCCCGCCTCTGCACCTTCGTGACACAGTCTTCTCATGGAGGGCCGTCCAGTAAGATGTGGGGCCAGCAGAAGGCCCTGCATCCATTCCCAGAAGCACCTTTTCCAGTGGCTACCTGAAACCTATGCTATGTGAAGCCCCTGGGAGGACCAGCTGTGTGTCCCCTACAACCCACAGCAGGGTGTTGGGCACAACTAAGTCCCAATAATGCTGAGACCCAACACTGCTCTTTTTGCTGCTGTGGAGAGATAACAGTTTGATGTGGTGAAAGTGATGACTCTTGGCACATTTTGAACATCAAAAATCCTGTGTAGTTGGGGTGAGGGAATGATTATGCTATTTTTTTTTTTTGAGAAAGCAAGAGAGAGAGATAGAGGAGAGATAGAAAATTGGCACACCAGGGCCTCAGCCACTGCAATTGAACCACAGATGCTTGCACCACCCAGTGGGCATGTGTGACCTTGTACTTGCCTCACCTTTGTGCATCTGGCTTTTGTGGGATCTGGAGAGTAGAACATGGGTCTTTAAGCTTCTCAGGCAAGAACCTTAACTACTAAGCCATCTTTCTAGCCCTCTTTTTTTTTTTTGGAGACAATGTCTCGCTCTGTAGGCCAGGCTGTCCTGAACTCATTAAGCTGGCCTTGAACGGATGGTTATCCATGTGCTTCAGCTACCTGTGTGCTGGTATTATAGGCATGAGTCACTACGCCTCCACGATGCTTTTATGAACAAAACAAGACAAAACCTTGTGAAACCACACCCTCTTCCTCCTCACCTAAATAACTCAACTTGAGATGACGTGGTTAAAACAGTTTTATTTTATGAGTGGTTAACAACATGCGTTTGCATGCACAAGCACGCACATGCATGCACACCCGTGCACATGCATGTAGTTCCTAAGGATGGGTGGTGCGGAGCCCTCCAGCAGCTCAGTCCCTTGCTCAGGAGCTCAGGAGTTCCTGTGCCACGCTGCTTTCCTGGGCTTGGCCTTCTTTTACAGGAAGCTGTTGTCTGTTTGGAAAGAAATTTTTCTGAGAAGTTCTGAGCATGCGCTCAATATTCCCACTGGCCCTGTGGCTCCCGGACAAGCTTGAGAAAAGCCACAGCTCTCCTGGACGGGCAGGGTGTTCCTGGGGAGCTGTAGCCACGTGACACTCTCTCAAGGTCACCATGAGGCTCTTGGAGACACACAGTGACTTCCAGGCAGCTGTGCTCCCTGCCTGCCACTCACCTATCCCTGGCCAGTAACTGGCCTGAGGGGCCCCTGGGTTGCTGCCTGTACACTAGAAAAAGGGCCTATCTGAGAAGATGCTGCTTTTGTGGGTGACAGAGTCCTTTGCCAGGGCTCTGATGTTTATGGAGCTAGAGGGACATCTATGGGGGCTGTCAGGTGTGGGGCTGGGAAAGGGCTGGTGGAAATGTCGGGCTTTCCCGTGTCCCCATATCACCCTGAAGCTCAGTCCTTTGCAACCCAGCCATTCACTAAAATGAAGCAAATACACATATTTCAGAAGAGAGACAATCCACTCACCAATATCTCATGGCTGGCATACTATTGCCAAGCTTGAGGGCACCCCCGGGAACACTGATATTGAAAGGACAGAGCTCGGCAGCCCCAGGGGCAGCTTGGTAGTGTGCCCATTGGGAAGGGTGACCACTGGACAATCCCAATCTCCCTGTGTCCTCCTCCCGCTGCCTCAGATAGGGCCTCTCCACGGTGAGTCCTGAACGCTCCCATGTGCCAGGCTCTTGCTTGTCCCCGAAACCATCATCCGTCTCACAGCGGCACCACTGCAAGCTTACAGAGCTGAGGCTGGCCAGGAGCCTTCATGGCCATGGTCTCTCAAGGCCCTCATCCTGGCCAAGGCAGGATCTGAATGCAGGCCGAGCCCTCTCCAGAGCTTGTGCTCTTGCTCCAGTTCTCTCCCTTTGGAGCCACGTGGGGACAGGGAGGACACTGGGTGTGGGGCTGGACATCTCCCCAGTAGTGCTCAGATGCACACAAGAAAGCCCAGAGGGTGCCAATGCAGACATGAGGGAGGTGAGGAGGTGTGGGCTCACAGGAGACTGGCCGCGAGCAGCAGGAGATGGGCAGAATCCTGGGATCCCATGTGGGGATAGGACGCAAAAGAGGGACATAGGGGCTCACAGCAGACTGGTAGTGGGTGGGATCCTGGCACCCTAGGTGGGGATGGGAGGGAGGTGGTGTGGTTGAAGAAGAGAAGGCAGAGCCAGCAGACAGCGCGGCCCGGCTGTGGTGGCAGTACCTGCTTCCTCAGTGGGCTGCTCTGTAGGCTGCTCTGTAGTTTGCTCCTTGGCGTCCACTTCCTCTTTCTGATCCTGCAGAGCTGGGGGGGAGGGAAAGGGCACCGATGAGGTGAAAGGACTCAGGTTTAGCCATTTGGTTCAGGGCTCATGTCGATGAGGCCACAGCAGGCGGCTTCGCAATCGCCCGTGTGCCACATTTCCCGCAGCCTGCCCATGTCGGCTCAGCGGGGATGTGGCCATGTGTCCTGCATGCTGCTGCTGGCCCCGGGAGGCACTGACCTGAGTGTGGTGTGCAGCACGACAGGGGAGGTCCGAGCCCTGTCACCCTGGCACCATCAGGATGACTATGGAAGCCCACTTGAGGGACTTGTGAAGGAGTAATTTGGAGAGGGGCTTAGTGGCATTCTGGAAAGTTCCATAGGTAAATGCAGGGTCTAGTGGAGTCACAGGAGAATTGTGTGGCTACCTTCTCAGCAGTGAGAGAAAGAAAGTGGAACTGTCTGGAAAGGCTGTGGAGTCTGCAGGGGGTGGGTTTCCCATATGAAGGTGGAAAGCGAGGGGAGACTCAACTCAAGGGGGAGCAGGCCAGCCGGTGGTCTGGTCGTGAAGGGTCAGGGCAGCCATGCACTGTGGCTGGGACCAAGGCATGGACGATGACTACCTCAGGGATTCTGTCTGTTTCTGGGAAAAGGAGACCTGCCTTTTCAGAAGAGAGAGCCCCTATATGACAGGACCCAGGACCCCTGAATTTGGACTGGTCAGGTCAGGGTTCTAACAGGAACACCCTGCAGAGTTCTGGCTCTTCCTCGCACAGTTCAGAAGAGCCCCCGCCCCCTAAGTGTGGCTTTTATTCTCCCCCCCCCACCACACCAGGAGCCACTTGCCTGTTTCTTTTAGCTCCCCTTCAGACTTTCCTATATTTTTAAGGATTTTGTCCAGAACTGACATTTTGTCATAGCTATCACTTTTTGAATTCTTTTCTGTAAGGAGAAAAAAAAAATACAGTGACGAAGCTCTCGTTAATAAGTATAGCGTGATTCGTTTTCTCTTCTGCGTCGGAAAACCACGAATTGGGGCTGAGTATTTAGCTCAGTGGTAGAGCACTTACCTAGCATTCATGAGAGCTGGGTTTGATTCATGGCTAGACACAAAACAGCCCTTCCAATACCCCACATGAACGAAAAGCCCCAGTGATGGAAGAGCGTGGGACACTGGCCCCACTGTCTCCTCACACGCACCCATCAGAAACGCACAAAACCCAGGGTTTGTTTCGTTTGGCGTTAGCTGTGCAGGCACTCTCCCAGTTCCTGTCCTCCTTACACTCTGGGCGGTGCCTGTTCAGAAATCCTGTCTACGGAGGGCAGCAGTGAACCCATCGCCGGTGGTGAGCGCCGGCTCTCTCTGTGGTCTGGACTCGGCCCTCTGCCTCTAGAGCTGCCCGTATGTGTCTTACAGGACTTTCCCTCTCAAGAGGCCCCTCCTGCTTTCTTCCTAGTCAACCCCTTCTACAGGTCTTGGTTGCTAAGGAGAAGGTGTGGATTCTGGGTCTCTGGACCAGAGGACTCTCTAATGTGTCAGGGAATGCCCTTCCTCTCCTGGGGCACTGGTGTCCCTGCGCACTACTGGGCATTCTCCTCGTTCTCCTCTTGCTGCTCTTCCCACTTTCAGAGCACGTCAGGAAGACACACTTCTCTTCAGCTTTCCCCAGACTCCATACAAGAACAACTCGGAACACTGCAGTGCTTACATCCAGTCCATTTATACTTCTGGACACACGAATAAGAACTATTTGGTGACTTGGGCTCCTCCAGTCTCTGATTTCTTGGGAAACAAGAGTCCCTCCGTAAGTCTGACACCAAGCAGGTTCTCAGCAGATTTGCTCAGTGAATGAAATTTCAGCTAACATTAGTGTTCATGTAAAATTAAAGATTTTTTATGGCATAAATCTACATATGACCCCACATGTTTTGGTTGTAACAGAGTCCAAGGTCTCAAACTACAGTTCAGACACAAATAGTGGGTCAGAAACCACGTGATGGACTGAGGACCTTCCAGATGCATGGGGAATCACAGGTCATGTGGGGTAGTTGGTTACTGAGCAACAAAGAAGAAAGATGGAGCTGGAGGGATGACTTAGTGATTAAGGCATTTGTCTGCAAAGCCAAAGGACCCAGGTTTGATTCCCCAGAACCCACATTAGCCAGATGCACAAGGGGCACACACGTCTGGAGTTCATTTTCAGTAGCTGGAGGCCATGGCATGCCCATTCTCTCTCCCTCTCTCTCTTCCTCTGTCAAATAAATAAATAAATAAATAAATAAATAAATAAATAAATATAAAATATTTTTTTTTTAAAGATCCCAGTACTTGGGAGGCAGAGGTAGGAGGATCACTATGAGTTCAAGGCCACCCTTGAGATCCTACCTCAAAAAGAAGAAGAAGAAGAAGAAGAAGAAGAAGAAGAAGAAGAAGAAGAAGAAGAAGAACAACAACAACAACAACAACAACAACAACAACAACAACGATGGCTGTTGATTAGTTTGTTCTCCAAGCTGCTCAAGTTAAGCTTTCACTTAAACTTTGCTTGTTCATAGAGTATCATCTTAAGCTCTGGAAGTTCCCAGGAAAAACATACTGTGCTAATGGCTACAGGCTTCATGTTGTACTAGCAGTGTACCTGCTGACCAGCTGACCAAAGTCACTGAGCTGTCTGTGGCTGAGCCGAGAAGGAACCCCCCAGAGCCCCATCTTTGACTCTTGCCCCTAGACTCCCCCCTGACGTCTCTCTCAGGTGAAATGCATAGTTTCTCATGGTTATGGAATTCTAGAAGGAAACACATGAGGAAAAGTCTACTATTTTAACTTTAATGTCCACAAAATAAGGAGTAACAAGGACCAGACTTATCCTCCCAATTTAATTAAGATGTAAAGAAAATATCTGAAACAAGGATTTCTTGTTCATCAGAAATCGGGCAGCAAAGACCAGTAGTTCTCAAGAGATGGAAAACAAGTGAGTGGAGCCTCGAGCCTTGGCCTGGAGAGTTTCCAGGTTAGCGTGGAGAAGAAGCAGAGCCCAGACAGCTCGGTGAGCTACAGAGCTAGGGGAGGGGGAGAGGGGGAGAGCAGGGGAGAGAAAAAGAGGTTTGCGGCGAGACCCTGAGAAAACTCAAGAGCTGAGCTGAGCCTCCAGAGCGCACCCAGGCCACAGACAGTCGGTGTTCTGTCAGTAAATATGTAAGAAAGAAAAATTCGTAATACACAGGACGTTTAGAATTACATTGGCTCAGTAGTGGGAAATATTGGCCTTAGAGTACAAACTTAATGGTTTCATTTTTAAAAAAAGTTTAAGATGAAGCTTCAAAAGGATCAAACTGGGGCTGGAGAGATGGCTTAGGGGTTAAGGCACCTGATTCCTAAGCCTAAGAACGCTGGTTCCAATCTCCAGCGGTTCCAATCTCCAGGTCCCACGTTTAGCCAGATGCAAAGTGACGCAAGGGCACAATGTTGCACTTGACCACAAGGGGGCGCATGCATCCGGATTTCGTTCTCAGCAGCTGAGACACTGCTGGTGCGCCCATCTCGGTCTTCCTCTCCATCTCTCTCTCTCTCTCTCTGTCTCTCTCTGTGTCTCTCTCCAAAAAAATAAAAATTTTTTAAAAAAAGGATCAAACTGTGTCAAAATAACTGTGCTAGGTTAAGAAAGTGGATATTCCTTTTTTATATTTTATCTTCTATCTAAAATACAATATCCAACACACAACGAAGTAAAATTCACACTGACTTCAAAGAAAATTTACTAAGCATGTGAATAAGCAAGAAAATACAACCTAAAGTAAGAAAATTCAGTCCAAATTGACCAAGAAATACTATAAACGGTAAAATTATGGAACAAATATTTTAAAAAAATTTTAAATTAAAGCTATATTTCAAGTCTTCAGGAAACGTAGATTGTCAGACTAAATGAAAAAGCAATACCTAAGTAGATGCTGACCGCAGAAAGAAACCCGATTTTAATCATAAAGAAACAGATAGGTCGGAAGTAAAGCCTTGCCGCAGACGTGGCAGTGCACACCTGTGTTCCCAGCACTCAGGAGACAGGAGGATCACTGCAAGTTCAAGGGCAGCCTGAGACTAAACAGTCAGTTCCAGGCCAGCCTGGGCTAGAGTGAGACCCTGCCTCAAAACAAACAAACAAAACAAAAACACAAACTTTGGGGGTTTGGGAGATGGCTCAGTAGATTAAAGGCACTTGCTTGCAAAGCCTGATGGCCTAGGTTCAATTCCCTTGTACGCACACAAAGCCAGATGCACAAAATGGTGCACATGCCTAAAGTTTGTTCTGACATGCATGCTCATATGTTCCCTTTCTCTCCCTTCCTCCCTCGATCTTCTCTCTTTCTCCTCATAAATAAATAATTTTCTAAACAGGAATTTGGGGTAGAGAGATGGCTCAGCAGTCAAAGCCTCTTACTTGCAAAGCCTGATAGCCTGGG
Organism: Orientallactaga sibirica; assembly: GCA_036365145.1. Lineage (NCBI taxonomy): Eukaryota > Metazoa > Chordata > Mammalia > Rodentia > Dipodidae > Orientallactaga > Orientallactaga sibirica. The sequence goes on along the minus strand of JAEOAD010000041.1, from coordinate 18,206,611 downwards.
TTTGATTCTGCAGTATTCATGTAAATCCAGAGGCAAGCGTGCATCTCAAGTTCATTCACAGTGCCCACAGGCCATAGCACACCATTTTCCTCTCTTTCCCTTCTTTTCTACTGGTGAACAAACAAATAAATTACAAAAAATTTAGATGCCGGGCATGGTGGTGCACACCTTTTTTCCCAGCACGTGGGAGGCAGAGGTAGGAGGATCATGAGTTCAAGGCTACCCTGAGACATAGTGAATTCCAGGTCAGCCTGGGCTAGAGTGAGACTCTATCTCAAAAACAAAACAAAACAAAAAAAGTATTTGACAATTCTTTTTAAAAAGGAATTTGAAGCATTGCTAGAACTATCAGAATTAATGGACAGTTCACCATGATAGTTTTAGATTTCAACTCTGTCTTTTAAACAGTCCGCTGAACAAGCATGTAGACATTCATTAAAGACTCAGAAGACTTGGGCGAAGTGATTAGCCTACTTGATTTAATTGGCATTCAAGAAGCAATCCACCCATCTATAATATCATACGCGTACTTTTCAAGGACACACAGAACATTTGCTCAAGTACACTGTATTGCAGGCTATATTTAAAATTTCAAGATACATCTGAGAAGATTCAACTTATACAATGCATGTTCTCTGAAAAATCTAATTAAATTATAAATCAATAAAATAATGGCATCTGGAAAATCTCCAAATATTTTCAAATTAAGTAGTACATTTCTGAGTAAACTTTGGGTCAAGGAAAAAATTTAAGAGGTGAATTATAAAGTATTCTGAAGAAAATGAAAACAAAAAAAGTATCATAGGACAATTAAAAGTAGAGATTTTATATATTAACCATTTATGGTATAAAAGATGAAAAGTGGTCACATTATCAAGTTAGAAAAAAAGGACAAACTCATAATAAGCCAAGGAAATTCATACAGCTAAGAGCTAGTATCACTGTAATAAGAATGAGGCTATCAATCGAGAAAAATGAAATTAACCTTCTAATCAGAATGACAGAGATTTTTAAAAGAAGATAAAATTACCAACACAAATATATCACCTTTAGAGTTCAGACACTGAAATGGATAAGGGATTTGTGAACAATTTTTATCAATATTTTTGCCAATTTTGATGAAATGAATAAATTCCTCTAATAACAAACTGCCAAATATTACTGAAGAAGAAATAGGTACATTAAATGACTTTTCTGCCTATAAAGGAATTAGGCTTATAGACAGACTTTCCCACATAGAATATAATGCTTGGGAGTCTTCATTAAATTATATCAAATATCTTAAGTGGAAATATAATCCAAGTCACATAAACACATCTATATAATTGAAGAGTGAATACTTCTGATGATACCTTACAAGGCTAATACTAACTTGAAATAAAAAATAGACAAATGGAAAAAATTATACCTCAGACTGATATCCCTCAAGAACACGCATGCAACAATTCTTACTAAACTTTAACAACATATATAAAGAACAGTACATATTATAACCACGTGGCCTTATTCTGGGAATACAGGACTGGTTCAGTGCACTAAAATCAATAGCATATAATTTGCCTATATCAACAGAATGCATTAAATGCAGTAAATGAGTGGTCAGCAAGCTACCACTTGTGGGCCAAATGCAGAGCCATACCCATGGCAGTAAATGAAGTTTTACCAGCATGCATCCCTATCCATTCTTCTCACAGTGTCTGTGACTGAGTTTAGTAGTGGCAATGGGGACCAGAAAGCTCTCAAAGGTAAATGTTTACTCTGACGTTTTAACGTAAAATGCCTTGCTCTGCCTACAGTAGACTCAGGTAAAAGGTGTTTCAACAGTCCAAGCTCTCAGCACGGGAGGAATAGAAGGTTCCCTTCGCAAGCCAATGAAAGGAAACAGAACAATCACAACTATTTGAATGGATAATTGAGCATCCTTACCAGTAAAGGACTGAGCATTTTCATTCTTAAATTATAAGGACTATCTGTTCTTACCACTCCTATTCAACACTCAACACTTTGCAGGAATTTAAGCTAGTGAGATATGGCAGAAATCAGTAAAAGTTGCATATACTGGAAAGGAAAAACAAAACTATGCACTAATGAGCATTATATATGAAAAAAAAAACCCAAAGAATCTATAAAAAGGTACCATTACTGAAGTGTGAGTTTAATAAGGTTGTAGATTACAAAATTACCATAAAAATCAATTATATTTCTTTAAAAAAAGATTTATTTTTTGGGCTAGAGAGATGGCTTAGTGGTTAAGGTGCCTACCTCCTAAGCCTAAGAACACTGGTTCCAATCTCCAGCGGTTCCAATCTCCAGGTCCCACGTTTAGCCAGATGCAAAGTGACGCAAGGGTACAATGCCGCATTTGACCACAAGGGGGCGCACACATCTGGATTTCGTTTGCAGCAGCTGAGAGGCTGCTGGTGCACCCATCTCTATCTGTCTTCCTCTTCCTTTCTCTCTGTCTCTCTCCCCCCCCAAAAGGATTTATATTTATTTATTTATTTAGAGAGAGAGAGAGAGAGAGAGAGAGAGAGAGAATAGGCACTCCAGGGCCTCTAGCCACTGCAAATGAACTCCAGGCACATGCGCCACCTTGTGCATCTGGCTTACGTGGGACCTGGAGAATAAAACCTGTATCCTTAGGCTTCATAAGCAAGCACCTTAACCACTAAGCCATCTCTCCAGCCCCAATTATATTTCTATCTATAATAGAAACAAACATTGGGAAGTTGAATTTAAAGATAACATTTATCATAACACCAATATGTATAAATATATGTATACATTTATAGAATATCCTCTTATGGTTTGAATATGGACTGTTCCCTGAGACTCATGTACCCAAAACGTGGTCACCAGCTGGTGGTGCTATTTTGGGGGTTGCTGGAAACTTGGGGAAGTGGAGCTAGCTAGAGGAAGTAGGTTATTGGGGTTGTGTGCTTGGGGGCTCTGTTTTCCTGGACTCTTCCTATCTTTCTTTTTCTACTTTTTGGCTGCAGGGAGATGAGCAGTTCCCGCTATGACGTCCTGCCTCAGCGTGGCCCAGCAACAGTGGGGCCAGTGGCCCTGGACTGACACTGTGAGGCAGGGCGCTGTATTCTTCTTTCACACTGTTTCTCATTTACTAAACTGACAAAAAGCCCAACATAAAATATGGAAATTGATATAAAGGGTTAATAACAGCAGTCAAGGAGATCTAAATGCAGAAGTCAATATTGCGAAGATGTCAGATCTTGCCAAATTAACCTGTAGCTCACAGCAATGACAACCAAGACATCACAGAATTTTTTTTATAGGAGCTGAGAGATTTATATGTAAAAACAAAAGATCTGTAATATTTGAGACTCAAGAACAAACTTGGATGACTCAGATATTGTTAACACCCTACAGTAACCATGACAATGGGATGCCTGAGAAAGAACAGATCTTAATTCATAAAACAAAACCATATAGAAATCGATTCTCAGTATGTGATCATCCAATTTTGACAAAATTGTCAATGCAATTCAAGAGAAAGGTAAAGTTTTTTTTTTGTTTATTTTTATTTATTTATTTGAGAGTGACAGACAGAGAAAGGGGTAGAGAGAGAGAGAATGGGCACACTAGGGCCTCCAGCCACTGTAAACGAACTCCAGATGCATGTGCCCCCTTGTACATCTGGCTTACGTGGGTACTGGGGAATCAAACCTTGAACCAGTGTCCTTAGGCTTCATAGGCAAGCACTTAACCGCTAAGCCATTTCTCCAGCCCGAAGTTTTTTTTTTTTTTTAAGATGAGATAGGTTGTGTTCAGGGTCGTATGGCCATAGTGAAGTTTTTTTTTTTTTTTTTTTTATTTTTAAAAATTATTTTATTTATTTTTGGAGAGAGACACAGAGAGAGACAGACAGAGAGGGAGAGGGAGACAGAGATGGGCATGCCAGCGGTCTCTCAGCTGCTGTGAACGAACTCCAGATGTGTGCACCGCCTTGTGGTCAAGTGTGGCATTGCACCCTTGTGTCACTTTGCATCTGGCTAAACGTGGGACCTGGAGATTGGAACCGCTGGAGGTTGGAACCAGCGTCCTTAAGCTTAGGAGGCAGGCGCCTTAACTGCTAAGCCATCTCTCCAGCCCCGTGAAATTGTTTTTTAAACAGGTGGAATTAGAAGAGTTGGCTTCAATATTTGAGAAATCAAACCCAATTGAAGTAATCCATAATTCTCATAACTCAAATGAGTCAAAATGGCGCCACAGCAAACTTGAAAGATACGGCTTTAAACACTTCGAGAAAGCATAGAAAGTATTTGTGGCTTTGAATTAGGTAAAGATTTATTCCTTATGACACCCAAAATTTAAGAACTTCTCATCTTAGCAAGTCAGTTAGTAAAATGCAAAGGTAAGCTATAGAACAATAGAAAAATATTCAAATCATATTTTCTAAGAAAGGATTTGTATTTGCATCCAGAACATACAAAGACGTCTCAAAACTCCATAATAAGAAAACACACTCACAAAAAATGGCCAAAATGTCTGAATGGATACTTGTTCAAAGAAGATATAGTAATAAGAAATGAACACATAAAAGGAAGTATATCATGCTACAGTGAAATACCATTGCCTATCTATTAAAATGGCGAAAAAAAGAAGATGTGAAATGTTGGATAGGACCTGAGCTATTGTGAGAACTCAAAGATGTGAGTCTCTTATTAACTGACAGACATTTGAATTCCTCTTCATAGCTTCCCCAATGAAACGAAAAGTTACATCCACCAAATACACGCTTGTAAATGTTGACTGCCTTTATTTGTGATTTTCAAACCTGGAATCCAGTCAAATGTCATCTGATCGGTGAATAAAAAACCAGTTGTGGCTACCATGGAATGTCACTTGGCAATAAAGTAGGCTCAGAAGCTCACAAAGTATATGGTGTCACTGAGTGCTCTTGGGAAGGCAAAACAACGGGGACAGACACGAGCACTCATTTGGGGCTGGGAACACATGGGTGGTGTTGACGGACAGGCCTGTTCTGCATCTGGATTTTGGTGCTGATGACACGAGGCTATGCTTTCGTCAAACCTGACAGAACAGAGTGCAAACTATGCCTACATTAACATCTGACAGGGCCGACACTCATGGAGCAACTTCATCTTTTCCTGTAAGCCATTCATTCCATCCAGCAAAAGCCCTAGCATCCACTTGGAAGTTGCACCACCTTCAACCCTGGACATGCCACACATCTGATGCAGGAATGTCACAGGGAGCCTGGGACGCGTGCTGTTTTTGTGCCTTTCCATGCGAGGTGCTGAGGAGCACCCTAAGGGGGAAGCATCTCTGTCATTGTTACTGCTACTCCCCGACCGTACGGAGTGAACTTAGCATATATTTTCCTGCCAGCACAACCAGCTCAATGCAAAAATATGTGTTTAGCCTGCAGGTGGGATGACGGGCATTCCCGGTGCAGGCAGCTGAATGGCTGGACAGAGGTTTGAGCGCAGCCTTGCATCAGCAGGGGGAGGACAGGAAGGTCCTTTGCTACAGGACCACGGCTTTTCAAAACAAGGTTCAGTGAGTTGCCCTTTGCATGGGCTCTGGACACAGTCACCCACAGCAGCCTCCTAATGGCCTGTTGGGCCTTCTCCATGGTAGCAGCACCTTTGAAGTCCACTTTCATCAGGGCCCAAGGCCTGGGCATCTGGTGCCAGGTGGGACCGTGGAAGGACAGTACAGGAGGGAAGACGTTCAGTCCATTTCTTAGTGAAGAGGAGATGGCAGGAGATGGCTCAGCGGGTGAAAGCACTCGATGTGCAAGCCAGACAACCTGCATTCAGACTCCCAGAGCGACATGCAGCTGGATAGAGTACGGGCTTCTGTCATTCCAGGTAGGAGGAGGAGGCAGGAGAACCTAAGGAGCACACAAGCCAACCTGGCAGATGCAGTGAACGAGAGACCAGTCTTAAACAAGGCAGAAGTCAGAGACTGATGCCGGACATTGTTCTCTGACTTCTACATGTATGCGGGTGCATGCCTGCGCGTGCGTGCGCACACACACACACACACACACACACACACACACACACACACACACAGAGAGAGAGAGAGAGAGAGAGAGAGAGAGAGAGAGAGAGGAGAATTAAAAATAAAGTGGCACGTGTTTACTCATATTTTTAAAAGATACAGTCAAAAGACTTGGATATCTGCTTGGGAGCAAGATTTGATGGGTCCCCCAAATCCATATTGAAAGACCCAATTCTCAGCAGTAGGTGAGCTCATGGAAATGGGGTCTTTGCAGACAGGAGGAAGGCTTAGAGGAGAAGGCCTTTTCCCTCCAATATGGACAGAGTGACTCACTCAGAGAGAATGCAGACTGAAGACAGAGGAGGTGGGTCAGGGGATGTACACACAGCCACATAACATTGAGATGTGCGTCCAGCAGGCCTCAGAAGCTGGGGAAAGCTCTGATAGATGCCCCTTCCTAGCCCCCGTGGGAACCGGCCCTCCCCACACCGGCACTGCAGGCTTCAGGCCTCTGGAGCGGCAGGAGCAGGCTTTCTTGCTGACTAAGCCGGTGTGAGACCGCGTTTCTGCAAAGCCAGTCACTGCTGTAGGTTCCCCGTCTAAACACTGAGCAAAAGAAGTTCCCTGGGAGCCACCGGCTTCCCCAGGGGACAGAACTCCACGTGGTCCCTCTAGCCAGCACCTGGCTCAAGGAAGCTGAGCAGGAGGGCTGTCCGGTCTCACCCACACAACACTGGACGCCCCTGCTGTCAGTGACTTAAGAGGAGCCGATGTGCCACCACGCAATGGCCACACTAAGAGATTCCTGCAGTGCTACAGCCAGGGCCACTGCTGTGGAAGGAAGCACTTGAGCAACGCCTGCTCTCAGCCTTTGCTGTGACTTGAGTGTTGGAGTCAGCGTGCTACGTGGGTGTCATCACTATTCCCAGGTGGGATCAAGTCAGAAACTGGATGAGACAGAAACCCTGCGGGCGGGGCTGCGGGAAGCCATCCGCCCTGAGGCCCGGGAGGGGACGGCTTGCTTCTGGCCGGCTTTCCTTGGGTGAGCCTTCCTGATCCGATGTATCTTGTCATTGCCTTCGGCCCTCACGGAGCCCACATTATCCGTTTTCAGTCCGCACTCTGGGATCTCAGGGCAGGGCATTTCTGGCTCCTCCTGACTAGGCTGTGTCCACTTGGTGGGCATGTCCCATGACACACTAGTGACACACACTGGCTTGCAGTGGGTGCTGTGGGTGAAGACATGAGGACGTTGTGGGTGGTTGCCTCTCCATGCCACCCGGGTGTTTTTCTTTCTTTCTTTTTTTTTTTTTGTATATATTATTGTTTTTTATTGACTTTTATACTTACATACAAAAAAACCCACCTGATATTTCCCTCCCTTCCCCCCATTCCACTTTAGGACTCCAGTCTCCACCATATCCCCTCCCTCTCTCCATTAGTATCTCTTTTAATTTGATGACATCATCTTTTTCTTCTATTTTAAGGGTCTTGCGGAGTATTGCTAGGCACTGCAAGGTCATGGGTATCGAGGCCAATTCCAGGTGTTTTTCTTTCCCATCATGGTCTCACAGATGTTTCTCTGCCAGTCCTTTCACGCACGTTGGTGTGTCTCTGTGACCCTTCACTCACTGATTCAGCTGTGACCAGCCCCCTCCCTGCCTCAGGGGCTGGGACAGCGGGGAAGGGACCCTTGTTCCCTTGGGAGGTCACTTCTACAAGAGACATTCACACCTCAGGCTTTCCCAAACCCTGGAAACCCGTCCCCCAGCTCTCCCTGACATCTCTCCTTTAATTTTCAGCAGTCAAGCAGAGTTAGGGGTTGCCTTACTTCCTCCATTTAGCTTTTTCTACAAATTGAAAGGCTGACTCAGACTGTGGGAGGGAGGGAGGGAGGGAGGGGGCAGGGAAGCCAGGCGATGGTGGAAGCGTCAGCCCCGAGGGAGGCTCTGGGTCCAGACTCAGGCCCTGATTCTTTTTTTTTTTTTTTTTTTTTTTTTTTTTAGTTTATCTGTTTTATTTTTTATTTATTTATTTTTTTAAATTATTTTTTTTATTGACTTTTAATCTTACATACCAAAAAAAACCCCCACCTGATATTTCCCTCCCCTCCCCCATTCCACTTTAGAACTCCCATCTCCATCATATCCCCTCCCTTTCTCCATTAGTCTCTCTCCTAATTTGATGACATCATCTTTCTCTTCTATTTTGAGGGTCTTGCAAAGGTATTGCTAGGCACCGCAAGATCATGGATATCGAGGCCAATTTCTGTCTGGGCAGCTGCATTGTAAGAGGTCATATCCTTCCTTTGGCTCTTCCATTCTATCCGCCCCCTCTTCCGCAATGGTCCCTGAGCCATTGGAGGGTGTGACAGAGGTGTTTCAGTGCTAGACACTCCTCCATCCCTTCTTCTCAGCACTATGTTGCCTTTTGGGTCATCCCAGTGGTCATCACCATCTGAAAAGAGAAGCTTCTCTAGCCAGAAGTGAGAGTAGCGTTAATATGTGAACATGAACATTTAGTGTAGTGTCCCCAGGGCAGCTTGGTGGGAATAATATATACATTTAGTCAGACATTAGCAGGCTTATACCCCCAAGGCTCATGACCTCACCTACCTTAGACTGTTACTTAGGTTTTTCAGTACCAGGTATGTATTCCCTCCCGTAGAGAGGGCCTTCAGTCCAATTATGGAGCAGTTGGTTACCCCAAGAGTAGACATGCCACTATTGCACTCGTTCAGTCATTGGGTAGACTCAGGCCCTGATTCTTAACCTCTTTCCCTTGAAGAAGGGTGTGGACCTCACCAGAGGGTTTCTCTGAGTTTAAGGCACAAAGACTCCAACCCAATGCCACGATCTAGGCATGTCTCCGTGGGCCTCTGCAATTCCCTTCTCACCCGAAAAACAGCATGTCCCTAGGCTACGGAAGGCGCCCCATCTCTGGCGTTCTGTCCTCCTAGAGGCATCACGAAGCCCTCAGGGCTAAAGAAGAGGGAAGACATGACTTAGAAAGCAGAAAGCCCTACCTTAGAGCCATGAGAAAGAAACAGAGGGGCCACCCACAGTGTCTGCAGAGGATCCGTTCCAGGAACCCGGTGGATACCTAAACCCAAGGATGCTAAGGATGCTTGCGCCTTCCCTCTATACCATCCCTATTTAGTTATCCATGCGAATGCAAACGCCACGCGGACGCTGCACTGTGTGGATGAGGGGTGGTGACAACTGTTTGTGGGAATATTTTTGGTCCCCATGTGGCCAAATCCTCTGGAGTGGAGCCTGAGGCCTGAGGGTGAGGGCTGATTATCACAGCGGCAGCAGAAAAGCGGGAGGGATCTCACTGTCTAAGCCGCATCGTGCCTGTGGGCTCTGCAGTTAGCACTGGGGAAGCTAGCTCCTAAGAGTGCTGTGTGATTGCAGTTCGGTGCCAATCACTTTGCTGTTCAGCCCTTGTCTGGATACGTCATCCCATGTCCTCCAGGTTTCCCCCATCCTTGCTTCTTGCTTCTCCGTACCCCATGCCTCCTCCACCATCGGCAGTTTCCCCAAGACAATGCTCGACCAGCGCTAAACGCTCACCTTTCCCCCCACTGCTAGATGACTCTTCAGAGCACGGTTCATCTCAGTTGATACCCACTTTTTCTCATTTCTATTAGTTCTCTTTTGACCATTCACATATTTGCCTGTTTCTGCAGTGTCTTGGTTTTCAATTCTGTTTTTAATGTTATGGATGATTTAAAACATACTACATTGAAAACTTTTTTTTTTTTTTTGAGTTAGGGTCTCACTCTAGCTCAGGCTGACCTGGAATTCACTATGTAGTCTCAGGGTGGCCTCGAACTCATGGAAATCCTCCTACCTCTGCCTCCCGAGTGCTGAGATTAAAGGTGTGCGTCACCATGCCTGGCCATTGCAAACATTTAATGCTATAAATTTCCAGCTAAGCACTGCTTTGTCCCCTACAAATATTCACATGTGTTTCATTTTAATTCAATTAAAAATATTGCCAATTTGCCAGTTGTGGTGGCATATGCCTTTAATCCCAGCACTTAGGAGGGGAAGGTAAGAAGGAGGATTGCTGTGCATTTGAGGCCAGCCTGAGACTACATAGTGAATTCCATGTCAGCCTGGGCTAGAGTGAGACCCTACCTCGAAAAACCAAAAACAAAAACAAAACAAAAAACCCCACAAAAATTCTAATTTCCCCATGTCTTCTTTGTATACTGTCATTGATAAACATGGGTACAGTGGCAAACACTGAGGACTCTCCCACATTGCTTTACATTTCTGACCACTGGCTTCTTTCTCTTGTACTTGGTATGATTTTTATAAATTTTTTATTTATGGCATTCTCAAATACAACTTGTTTTTGTTGATTCCTATTCCTCCTCTTCCCCCATTCTCTTTCCTCTTTGTTTTCCCCTTTTATTCTCCCACCCTTTAGATAATTAGTGCTATTTTACAGTGATGGCAACTAGCAGGAACACAATATTTTTCAAATTTACTTTCATCTGGACCATTTTGAACATTTTAATTTAATTTAATTTAATTTAATTTAATTTTTTTAAACCACTTGGTAAACAAGCATAGACACCAGAGTTTGATGCCCAGTACCCACATTATTTTTATTTATTTATTTGTTTGTTTTTGTTTATTTATTTGAGAGATAGAGTCAGAGGGAGAGAGAGAATGAGTGCTCCAGGGCCTCTAGCCACTGCAAACGAACTCCAAATGCATGCCCCTCTTGTGCATCTGGCTTACGTGGGTTCTGGAAAGTCGAACTGGCACTTTTTAGCTTTATAGGCAAACGCCTTAACTGCTAAGCCATCTTTCCAGCCCCCATTTTGGATATTTTTTCATGTCTGTGTAATCCATGTTTCAGTTGGGCAATTAATATTTTTAAGTTTTTAGAACTGCTAACAATGATTTTTTTTTAGCTTTTATTTATTGTTTTAAATTTATTTTTTAGTTTTTATTTGTCTGGAAAAACTTGGAAAGATGCCAGGCATGGTGGCGCACACCTTTAATCCCAGCACTCGGGAGGGAGAGGTAGGAGGATCGCCGAGAGTTCGAGGACACCCTGAGACTACATAGTTAATTCTAGGTCAGCCTGGGCCAGAGTGAGACCCTACCTTGCAAAAAAAAAAAAAAAAAAAAAAAAAAAAAACTTGGAAAGATGTTTTCACTGGGCATGGAATGCAGGACACTGCTCTTCCTGTGACACGTTAGCAACACTGCCCGTTGTCCTCCAGATGCACAGCGGCTGACGGAGGAGCGAGCGCTGCTCACATGCAGACGCAGATCTACATGCGATCTGCTCGTGAACGTTGTGACGGACTTGCGACCGGTTACTAGTCACTTCAGTGACATCAGTGTCTTAACTCATTAATCTGTGCAATAATTTCCTTAGAAAGCCAGACCCCAGTTTCTGCTGTACTTAAATGATGTGGATACACCAAGTTTTGCTAACCCGTTAGTTCAGCTGTTGGTGGAGACCTGAGTTGCTCCCATGGCTTAGCAATTGTGACTCACGCTGGTACGAACATGGATGTGCAAACATGTCTTCCAGATTCTGCTTTCAATTCCTTTGGGTTCATTCCCGGAAAGTAATTGCTGTGTAATATAGTAATTCCATCATTAAGTTTTTAAGATGCTGCCATACTGCTTGCAATTGTGTTTATACCATTTTAAATTCTCACAATGTACAAAATTCCAATTTCTCAAAAAAAAAAAAAAAAAAAGATTCCAATTTCTCAGCATCCTCATCAACACTTACTACTGTCCATTCAAAAAACATTGCAGCTGGGCATGGTGGTGTACACCTTTAGTCTCAGCACTTGCGAGGTTGAGGTAGGAGGATTGCTATGAGTTCGAGGACAGCTTGAGGCTACGTAGTGAATTCCAGACCAGCCTGGACCAGCCAGCAAGATCCTACCTCGAAAAAGCAAACAACAACAACAACAACAACAACAACAACAACAACAAAGCCGGGCATGGTGGCACACATCTTTAATCCCTGCACTTGGGAGGCAGAGGTAGGAGGATCACCATGAGTTCAAGGCCACCCTGAGACTCCATAGTGAATTCCAGGCCAGCCTGAGCTAGAGTGAGACCCTACCTCGAAAAACCAACAAAACAAAACAAAACAAAACAAAACAAAACAAAACAAAACAAAACAAAACCAAACAACCAAACAACAAAAACCACTGTAGCTAAGCTGAGTATGGTGGTTCATGCCTTTAATTCTAACACTCATGAAGCTGAGGTAGGAGGATCTCTGTGAGTTTGAAGCCAGCCTGGGATAGAATGAGATTGTTGCACAACAAATTATATAAAGATATCTAGGTGGGCAAAAATAGTGCTTTTCTTAAAAAATAATTTTTAAAAGTTTGTACTTAGTTATGTGTGCATGTGTTGTGTGTGTGGCCAGCCCAGGACCTCTTGCCACAGCAAATGAATGCCAGATGCTTGTGGCACTTTGTGCTTTTATGTGGGTGGCTTTGGACTTGAATGCAGGCTGGCCAGCTTTGCAAGCAAACACCTTTGACTGCAGAGCCGTCACATCTCCCAGCTCCCAGGATGGGACCTCACTGAAGTTTTGCTTTATATTTCTTAGTACCTGGTGATGTTAACTATCTTTGTTTATGGCTTATAATTGTATATTTTCTTTGAGAAAATGTCAATTCAAATCCTTTACCCATTTTTGAGTTGGGTTGTTTGTTTCTGTTGATTTTTAGGCATTCTCTAAATGTTTAGGAAATGACTAGTATCAGATATATGACTTGCAAGTCACTCTGTCTTAAAAAATAAGAGAATGGGGGGCTGGAGAGATGGCTTAGGGCGCCTGCCTCCTAAGCCTAAGAACACTGGTTCCAATCTCCAGCGGTTCCAATCTCCAGGTCCCACATTTAGCCAGATGCAAAGTGATGCAAGGGAGCTATGCCGCACTTGACCACAAGGGGGCGAACACATCTGGATTTCATTCTCAGCAGCTGAGACTGCTGGCGCGTCCATCTCTATCTGTCTCCCTCTCTATCTCTGTGTCTCTCTCCAAAAATAAATAAAATAATTTAAAAAAATGAGAATGGGGCTGGAGAGGCGGCTTAGTGGTTAAGGTGCCTACCTGTGAAGCCTAAGAATGCCCATTTGAACCTTCAGGTCCCACGTTTAGCCAGACTCAAAAGTGACACAAATGCAATGTTGCACATGCACACAAGGGGGTGCATGCGTCTGGAGTTTGTTCACAGTGGCTGAGAAGCCCTCTCTGTCTCTTCTTCTCTGTGTCTTTCTCTCTTAAATTTAAAAAAAAAAAAAAAGGAAGAAAATGGGCTGGAGGGATGACTTTGCCTGCAAAGCCAAAGGACCCAAGTTTGATTCCCCAGGACCCATGTTAGCAAGATGCACAAGGTGGTGCACGAATCTGGAGTTCGTTTGCAGTGGCTGGAGGCCTTGGTATGCCCATTCTTTCTCTCCCTCTTTCTTTCTGTCAAATAAATAAATGAAGATAAAATATTTTTATTTATTTATTTATTTATTTTTGGTTTTTCGAGGTAGGGTCTCACTCTGGTCCAGGCTCACCTGGAATTAGCTATGTAGTCTCAGGGTGGCCTTGAACTTATGGAAATCCTCCTACCTCTGCCTCCCGAGTGCTGGGATTAAAGGTGTGTGCCACCATGCCCGGCCCTGAGATAAAATATTTTTTAAAGGAAAATACACTAAAATATAGATGACAACTTGACAGGATCTAGAATCACCCAGGAGACAAATCTCTGGGCATGTCTGTGAGGTAGTTTCTAGATTAGGTTAATTTAGGCAAAAGAAGACCCACTCTAAATGTGGGTGGCACCATCCTGTGTGCTGGAGTCCCACACTGAGTGAAAAGAAGAAAGCTAGCCGAGCACAGGTATTTATCCCTTCCTGCTTCCTGTCTGCACATGCAGTGTGGCCAACTGACTCACGTGGCTGCCATGGCTCTCCCACCAATGATGGACTGGACCCTCAAACTAAGACCCAAAGTAAAGCCTTCTTCCTTAAGTTGGTTTTGTCCTGTATTTTGTCATATCAACTAGAACAGTAATTAATATAGTGGGTGCTACAGACATACACCCAATTACTATGAAATCTTTACATTAAAGAGTACACCTTTATAAGTATTCATTCACAAAATTATTATGTGCTTTGTGACTGTGACTAATTTCACAAGGTAAAACTATGCTTTCTGAAAATAATATGCTTCCTGATCAAATGGTGCTTGCTTTCTGATAATGATATAACAAAACTAGAAGTTATTGACCTGAGTAATGTTAGAAAACATTTTTATTAGAAGCCAATTTTGGTTAAAGGAAACTACAGACTAGAATGATAGAAGTTTTGGAAAACAATGAAAAAATATACATGAAAATCTATGGAATCAATTTAAAAAAATGACAATTTAAAATTTAAAAACTTATTGGTAACCTACAAGAGAGAATTATTCAAGTCTAAAGACTAGAAAAAGAGCAATAAAGCAAATGAGAAAGTATCATAAGGAAGAAAATATCAATGACAAAGGCAGATAGACATTAAAGTAGTGGAAAATGGAACAGAGTCGAGCTGACATACCCAAATCCTTGAATTTGGCAAAAATTATTCAACAAGACAAACCACTTTGACTTAGCCACCAAGTAAAAGAAAAAGAGTGTGAATGCACAAATAAGAAACAACAAAGAGAGAACAGAAACAAATGGATTTTTAAAGGTCATAATGAAGACTCTTTGCAACTACAGGTGAAAACTAACTAACAAACAATAGATAATTTTCCAACAAATATATATGGCCAACATTGAATCCATTCAATAAAGAAATTGATTTTCCTAAGAAATTATTTCAGAAGATAGGACCACACTGAGAGCACCTCAGAGGCCATACACATGCACACACTCACACACACACATACATGCACGCTTACACACACAGACACACATGCACACACAGAGGCTATTGGGCATGGTGACATATGCCTTTAATCCCAGCACTCTGGGGGGTTGGGCAGAGGTAGGAGGATCAAAGTGGGCTCAAGGCTAGTCTGGGCTAGAGCAAGACCCTGCCTTGAAAAACCAAAAATAAATAAATAAAATTAGAGGCTGGGAGAAGGCTCAGCAATTAAAGGTACTTGCTTGCAAAGCCAGCCTGGTTTCAATTTCCCAGCCACCCATGTAAAGCCAGATAGGCATTTGTTTGTAGTGACAAGAGGCCCTGCACATACATGCACACACACTCTCTCTCTCTCAAATAAGTAATTAAATAAAAAATTAAAAAACAGATTAATGACACATGTGCATTTGGATGCAGAAATACCGAATAACCTATTGACAAAAGATTCAACACCATCATGAAAAAATGTTCACTATGATCGAGTGCAACTTATTCCAGGAATGCAAGGTTGGTTTACTATTAGGAAATCCATTAACATCATTCACTGTCTTTAGTAAGTCTGATGGAAAGGTCTGACTGTTTCTAAAGATGGTGAAGATGACTTTGACAAAATATAAAAAATGGTAAGATTTTTCTTAGCATTTTAGAATATATCCCTCTGTTGTAAACCACAATCTTACTTATTGGATAAACATGAAGTGTTTCTACTACAATCATGAAGAAGGCAAGGATGCCCACTAACTCTACTGCTAGTAAACATGATCCTATATGTGCTAGTGAATAGAATTACAGAGTACACTGAAACTGGCAAAGAAGGCAACTCTTTCTTCTTTGCAGATGATAATACAGTACAGTTGGGAAACCCTAGAGTGTTAATGATAAAATTAACATGACAGTCCAGGAATTCCTCAAAGCAGAAGAATAAAAACGTCACTCTCTGAGGGCTGGGAGGGACAGCTCAGTTCGTAACATGCTTGCTATGCAAGCCTGAAGAGCTGAGTGTGGATCTCCCAGCCCACATCAAAGCTGAGTGTAGTGGGGTGTGTTGGTAACCCCAGCACTGTGGTGGTGGGGACAGTGCTGTGTCCCGAATAATGATCCTTGATAACTGCATTTTCCATTTTGAGTGAGTGAGTTAGAAGAAATGTCCAGCAGCAGGTAAATAATGAGAACATGAAGCTGTGCATTAATAGCATCTAGCAGAAATGACTAGAGCGGCCCCGCTGAGAAGTAGAAGCAAGCACAGCAGAGATCAAGCTGGGCGCCAAACCACAACCCAAAGAAATGACTGGGGAAGGCCCAGTGGACCATGGAGAAACACATGGCAAACAGCAGATAGACAACAGAACGTCTGGCAGAAACGACTGGGGAAGCCCTGATACTGTCGACTGCAGTTCCTGATTGACCAAGGGCCCTAGGCAGGGGTCCTCTTCTGAGTGAGGCTTCCAACAAGGAGCAATTCCCACCACTCACGCTTTTATACCCTGGGATGTCCAATAGTGCCCTCAACTGTTAAGATTTGGGGTGGGGGTCACCAGACGGCCGGGACATGGGTCATCTTTCAGTTGTTCTCAAGACATGGTGGGTATTGGGAGTTTACCCCATTCCAGGAGTCAGCTCAACAAGACCATTGACCAAAATAACTTATATCGGTAGAATATAATTTACCAATTTAATAAATATAATTTACCAAGATAACCTAGACGCCATGATAACTGGGGATTGCTAGATAGTCTAGCCAAATCAATGCATTCTGGGTCCAGTGAGGGACCTGGAGATTTAAACATAAGTTCTTAGGCTTCACAGACAAGGGCCTTAACTACTAAGCCGTCTCTCTAGCCCTGAACAAATACTTTAAATATTTATTAAGTCCTATTTCAAAGAATAAGGTGGAAAGTGACTGAGCGCCAACTTTTGGTATCCATGAGCATGTGAACACGCGGTTTGGACTTGGGATGGAATCTTGCTTTGGTCTGTTGCTGGTGTCTTTTCTGGAGGAGGGAGCAGACATGGCTTCAGGGAAAAGTTCACACAACCGTTTGCAACTTTTGTCTCTATCACATCTAATTGTTTTAAAAATAAAGCTCGAGATGGGTGTGGTGGCACACGTCTTTAATCCCAGCACTCAGGAGGCAGAGGTAGGTGGATCGCCATGAGTTCAAGGCCACCCTGAGACTACAGAATGAATTCCAAGTCAGTCTGGGCTAGAGTGAGACCCTACCTTGAAAAACCAAAAAAAAAAAAAAAAATAAATAAATAAATAAAAATAAATAAATAAAGCTCTCAGGAATTGAGTATAAAAGTCCCAAAACCTCATGCCAATGAGAAAACTGCACGAACACGTTAATAACCTTTACATAAGAAATGTTCAAAGTCACTTGTATCTAGAGGAGACTTGTGCATGAAAGGAACTTTGCACTATCACCTGTCCCTGGGGCAAAATCGGAGGGTGAGGGTGTACCCTCCCAGCAGTGGCAAGCCTGCCTGGAGACAGTCATTTCACAGTCTGCATTCTGCCTCCTCACAGTTCCCCCTGTGCAAGAATAAGGGTGCTTACCATGATTCTGGCCTTACCTCCCAAAGAGAACCGTGAAACACGGTTGTTCTCGGTACCACGAAGGTGGAGGTTCTCGAGAGTACTTATATCTTTAATGAAAATGAATGGGCTGGGCGTGGGGGTGCATGCCTTCCATCCCAGCACTTGGGAGGGAGAGGTAGGAGGATCGAGGCCACCCCAAGACTACACAGTGAATTCCAGGTCAGCCTGAGTTAGAGTGAGACCCTACTTTTTTTTTACCAAGAAAAGAAAAAAAAAAAAAGAAATGGAAAAATGGGGACATTTTCTGAATCACACACTTGGCATTGGGAGTATTGATTTAACATGTTACTTGAATGCTATTATCATTTTCAAGTCTTATCTGAAGATGTGTTTGGGAAGTAGACTGTGAATACAGTTAGGCACTGTCACTTAATGCTGCACCTTCACTCATTCCTCTTCTCTCGACTCCATCACCCTAGTCTAAGAGCCTTGCCAACATACAAAAACAGCCACGCACCAGGCCGTTGTCTGTGAGACTGAAAGGACTCCGTACAGGGTTGTGGTTGTGCGAGCTTTGGGGAGACAGGCAGGGTAAGGAAGATGGTGAATAGATACAGATGTCTGTCTGTCTGTCCACACTGCTCCTGGTTTGGCCTGCTGAGTAACGCCGTTGTACCTGGCTGTTGGTCTTTAGGGTAGCTTCTCTAACCGAGGAGCCAGGCCAGGGGCAGGGAGAGACCACGGAGCTACTTGGGGAGCCAAAGAAGGTGGGAATGTTGGAAGGTGAGATGGCCATTGCAAGTGGCTCCCAAGGTCAACGAAGGTGGTCATTACCAGTCCTAGTTAGCCTAACTTCAGCTAATGTGTTAGGATTGCAGATGAAGTTAATACCCAGTTTATGTGGATACTACAAAGTAAATTAATAAATTAGAAGGGATAACTCCTTTAAAAAAACTTTTTTTGTGTGTGTGTGTGTGCGCATGCACATGCCATGGCATGCATGTGGAAGTCAAAGGACAACCTTTGGGTCAGTCCCAGCCTTTCCGCCTCATTGGAGGTGGGGTGTCTCCCTGCTCTTCCTTGCTGTGCTCCCCTCAAGCTTCCAGGAAATTCTCCTGCCTCCACCTCTGATCATGTCAGCTCTCTGGGATTGTAGAATCCTACCATGGCATCTGGCTTTTTCTACGGGGCCTGGGGATGGAACTCATGTACTCAGGTTTTAGCAGTGAGTGCTTTATCCACTGAGCCAACGGCCCAATCTCAGGGCAACTCTTTCTTAAAGAAGAATCCCAATTACTACGTATAGGAAAAGTGGAAGAAAATGGATTACCATTTGGCAAATGCCACACTTAACCACCAGGCAATGTGCTGAGATCGGTGAGTGGGACAAACTCGGGGGTTAGAACACTCATTTTAAATAGAACTGTGCTCTTTGTATGCTTGAAAATATCAGTGCATTCCATCCAGGCACCAGAGCTGGATACTGGAAAAGCCATACAGGGAATGGGTTGAAACTCTGGTTCTGGGGTCCAAATAGAGGTGTTTACTAGGCCCAAGAATATGCATTCATAAGCTACCTGTTCCCATGCCTGAGGCCACCATACCTGGGAGCCTTGGTCTGGTCCTGTGTGTGGGTTACCATGAAGAGAACTACATTTATGTCCTACATGCCACACCCGCATCCTTCCTAACCTCACCTGTCCTCTCTTCATCTCATCTGTCCCCCCTTAGGACAAAGAGCTCTCTCACCCACTGGGGGACACACAGCAACTGCTGCAAGGGAGGCTTTTGTAGACTCCTGGGGTCCCGGGGACCCCTCTGGCTGTTTTGCCACCTCCTCTCTGTAGGGAGGAGAGGTGACTTAGCTGGAAGGCTCGGAGAAGGACATGGTCCTTCTTTCCCTCTTAGCACCTGTCCACCTGTGAGAAAACATTTCTGCTGGGCCCCCCTGGGTGGGATGCTGTAGGCGTATGTCCAGGGCAGGGCTGGGTGGCTGGGGGACCTCAGCCTTGGGCAGGATGGGAAATCTACACAACCCAGGAGAAGAAGGTGTGGTGGTCTGTGTTTGTCTGGTTTAGGCTCTCAGTAGGTTCTGAGCCCAGCGGGGGGATGACCAAGTCACACTTACCATCATTCTTGACTTTGTCCTCATTGTGCGAAGAGAGGTCTAAATTCTCCAGTAACTCATGATAATTCTCGGAGCCATCGCTTTGGTAATTCTCATCAATGCCGGAAACTTGGGTGAAGAATGTGCAAGGAAAGGGGAAAGTTGTCTTAATAACAAACCCGTGAACATTTTTGTCTTATGTTCTATTCAGAAATACTGGGTTGGAACAATAACAGTTTTTAAAGATCTGTTGAAAAACATATGCTCGAAAGTCAATCTATAAACAGTCAGGTGTCACCCAACCACTGTGAACCCAAGAATTTTGTCCTGGGCACATATGGGGTGAACAGATCCTGGCAAGTGGAAGAAGTCGAGTCACATCTGAACTGAAAACTCCCAGAAATGCTGACCTCTCCTCACAGGTTGCAGGCGCTTTGTAGCCCAGCCTCTCCTCAGCTCTGCCCACAGACCCGTGCCTCTGAGTGCATCTTCACACAGAGCCCGGAGGCCTCGGAGCCCAAGCTCTCCATAGCTCTGCCCACACACAGATCCTGTGTCCAGTGCCTTGGCAGTGTGAGGCTGGGCTTGGGAAGGCATGTGCTGTGGCCATCCTAGAGTGAGGCAAGCCACGCCCGTCACGGAGCTTGACTCCCCGAGTCTCAGGAAGGCTGCAGCAGAAGCTTTGAACAATGACGCTCAAACAGTGGGGCCCTGTGTCCAATACCACAGGTCTCCAGGGACATGGGCAAAGAAGGACTGAAGAAAGGAGATACTTGCTTTTCCCCTTGGACTGCCAGGTGGATGCCGTTGTCAGTGTCTCTGCTGTTTCAGGCACTGATGATTTGTTTGGCTCCAAAAGTTGCTGGACTAGAATCTCATCTGGGGAAAAGCACAGAAGAGCGTGTCAGAGGCAGAGACACAGGGCCGACGTCCGGTACAGTCGGCACTGCAGGCAGCCTGTGAGCACCTGCGTAGAAAACAGGAACTCACGAGACTCAATGGACCTCACTGTCCAGAGAACCTCATGTGAGTGCGCTGGCCACGGCCTCCCTGAGCAAGTCCATAAACATTGTGAGACTGTTCGAATACCTCCTTAACCTTCCCCCGCTGCTACAGTTTGGATGTTGAGTGCCTTCCAAAGGGCACGTGTTAGTCAGCAGTGCCATTGCTATGAACAAATACCCAAGAAACAACTCGAGGGAGGAAAGATTTAGTTTGCTCACACTGTCAGAGGCTGGGTCCGTTATGGCAGAGAGTGTGGCAGAACAAAACCACTCACAGCATTGCAACCAGGAAAGGAAGGAGCCAGGCACATTTCCAGTCACCCACTTCGTCCGCCATTTCCCTTTTATTTTTTCATTTATTTACCTATTTATTTATTTTTCTGCTTTTTTTTAATTTATAGACAATAAACCATGGTAATTCCCTCCCCCCAACTTCCCCTTTGCAACTCCACTCTCCATCATACCCCTTCCCCCTCTCAACACTTCCACCTCCTCCTAATGATCTCTTTAATTTTTTTTTTTCTGAGGTAGGGTCTCACCCTAGCCCAGGCTGACCTGAAATTCACTATGTAGTCTCAGGCTGGCCTTGAACTCATGGCAATCCTCCTACCTCTGCCTCCCGAGTGCTGGGATGAAAGGCGTGCGCCACCACGCCCAGCTGTCTCTTTAAGTTTTGAATTGATTGATTAAATAGCTCACTACGACACAGCCCCATGATCTACCACTTCTGGAGAGGTCCCCACAGACAGACACAGAGGTATGCTTTGCTAATCTCCCAGGCATACCTCAATCCAATCAAACTGACACCTATGATTGCCCACTGTAAGTCCACCCCTCGTCAGCCTGACACCCAACACATCGCTTTAAACCTTAACAATCTACTCCTGACCCGCGAAAGGCTCATGTCTGTCTCATAACGCAAAACACATTCAGTCTGTCTCCACGAGTCGCCGTAATCTTTACAGTTCAACATTTCAAAAATCCAAGTTCAAGCTTTCCTCTGCGACTCAAGGCAATGGTTACCTGTGAGTTTCCAACATAAATGGCACAAAGCAAACATGCCCATTCCAGAAGGGAAAAGAGGACAGCAGGGAGGATACAGTGTTCAAAAGCCAGCTAAGTGACAGCAGGGCACGCCTCAAGTCCTGTAGGTCCACGTCTGGCCTCTGCATCATGGAGCCGCGATGTGACTCCAAAGAGCA
Source organism: Orientallactaga sibirica (assembly GCA_036365145.1). Classification (NCBI taxonomy): domain Eukaryota; kingdom Metazoa; phylum Chordata; class Mammalia; order Rodentia; family Dipodidae; genus Orientallactaga; species Orientallactaga sibirica. The sequence goes on along the minus strand of JAEOAD010000041.1, from coordinate 18,184,856 downwards.
TGGGCAGCCTGTGGCCAGGGCCTCCCATGGCTTCTTTCTCGGTGTGGCTGTGTTCATGTGCTTGCAGCTTTCCTTTGCAGGCATTTCTGGCACTTCCAACAGCCTGGGTCTGTCTCCATTACAGCTTACGGTTCAGGCCTACGGATTTACAGAGAGTCCCTGCAAGATGACACACTGGCTGTCCTCCCGGGTTTTCTTTTTGAAGATATGATAGAAGTCTTCATGACCCTGCAATGCTTGCAAAACCAGCATCATGTAGTGACATCAAGGTCACAGTAGCTGGGTCCCCTCGGACCATGGCTGTGCTGTCCCTGAGTGGCTGGGTGGCTGAGCACTGTGAACAGGACAACTTCCCAGGAAGCCCTGACTGAGCAGCATGCCCTAGAGATAGAGGCTCTCTGTTCCCAAGGAAAGCGGTTCACGGAGTCTCTCTTTCCTATCCTGAGCCTATGATGGTGAGGTGTGGCCAGCTCCTGAAATGCCCTCCAGGCCTGTTCTCTATTTTTCGGATGAAAAGTGTATTTGGTTTTTTTTTTTCCAACATCCCTAATTTCTTCAGAAACCATGCCTTCCTCAGGTCTTGTTCGACACAAGATTTTCTGATAACTTTAAGTCTTTTAGAATTTTCTGTTCTACCCCTTGCTCCCGATTTCCACCATTAACTTGACTAAATGCAATGAACAGTAACTATACCACAGCCTGTAAATTGGACTGCCTTAAAATTTCCTCTGCCAGATTAATTAGTCCATCGCACTTAACCTCAGCTTTCCACAATCTTTTGGAATAAGAACAAAATGTAGATAAGTTCTTTGCCAGAACATAACAGGCAACCTTTAGTCCAGAGCCTCATTTCCATGTAAAACCACACAAGCCTGGCCTTGATATCTGCGTCTCTATTGATGTTCTGTTGTGGTCTGAGAGCCCGTGGGAACCACCATTTCAGCTCTGCTTACAGCATTCTAGGCTTTCTCTAACCCACATCTCCAAACTTTCCCACATTATGCTCCAAATAGTCCCAAAGGATTAAGAACCACACGATCAGCTCTTATGGCAATGACCCCATTTCTCTGGTACTGATTTTTCTGTGTTAGGTTTTATGTCATTATGACAAATTACCTGACCAGAACAACTCAAGGGAGGCAAGATATGTTTTGACTTGTAATTTCAGAGGTTTCAGTCCACAGCCCTTGATTCCAGGGACTTGGGGTCTGCAGTGACAAAAGCCAGTAGCTGAGGATACTTGCATCGTGTGGAGATGAAGTCGAGTGGAACAGAAAAGGGAGGGACCAGGGAAAGACACAGCCTCCAAAGGCAATGACCTGCTTCCTCCAACCAGGCCCCTCTCCATACTTCCACCTCTTCCCAGGAGTCTACTCTAATTTGGAATCCGTCAGTAGATCCACTCCTTAGTCGGAGCCCTCATAATGTCATCATCTCTCACAGACACCCAGAGGTTTGCTTTACTGGTCTCCTAGGCATCTCCCAGGCTACTCACGTTGACAAGATGAAGCATCAGAGCGTATATGCTAAAGGTCTGGTCCCCAGGGTGGCACATCTGGGAAGCAGTGAGCTGTTTAGGAGGTAAAGTCTAATGGGAGGTCTGTAGGTCATGGGGCTGCGTTGCAAGAGGATTGTGAAGCCCTGGCTTGTTTCTCTCTTTTCCTCCTGGTGGTGCAGCGAGTGGTTTTCCTCTGTCACACACTATAGCCACCGTGGGCTGCTTTTGAGGAGGCCCCAAAGCAACAGGGCTGACCAACCAGCCATGGCTGGGATCTCCAAGACTGTAGACCAAAAATCAGCCCTGGTTCTTCATAGGTGAATTACCTCAGGCATTTTTCCAGTGATGTAAAACTGACGAATACATCCTCCACAGACAGAAAGCAGGAAATGTGCCCTCAGACACGGTCATGACGCTCCTTCTTGCCTTGTTGTTCTGTTTCAACCCTGTCCCCAATGTGAATTAATATATTCTCTGATTTCAAAACAAATTTATCCTTATTTTCTTCTTTTACTTCCTCCCGACCCCTCCTACAAAACCTTAAATACAAGTCTTGGACTTTGTGTCCGACAGACTCAGCTTTTCATTCTGGCCGGTTTCTCTCATGAACATGACCTTGATACAGTTTCTTCATGTCTCTGTGACGAGGACTGGCAGGGTCTCTTCAGGAATGTATTCATTACCTGTTGAAGTTCTGCACACGGTGAAATGTGCAGTAAAACTTAGCTTCTTTTGAACTTGGTGTCACACCCACAGCTTGCACTGTGTGTCTGTGGGACAGTGTGGGTCAGACCAGTGTGCTCACTGCCGTGCCTTTCGCCCCTCCTGGAGAGCTCTAGGCAACCCTGGGATAACGGGCCCAGCGGAGCCGCAAAGCCTGCACCCCTGGGGCGAGGTCAGGTTCAGGTCCTCACTCCCTCTCGGGGGCTGTCCAGTATGGTTGGGGGCTGCAGAGGTGGAGGTGGCCGTGGCTCAGCCTTGGGCCTCTCACATCCAGGAGCTGCCTTCCTCACATCAGTCACATTGGGTTAAAAATATAGAATTCAATGTGGGAGGTGTGGGCAGGGCTTGGTCCTGGATGTTTATAAAATGCTCCTTGGCCTTGGCTGTGTCTGACAAGCTACTGAGTGACAAGACTTTGCTGGTCTATGAACCTCACGTTGAGAAGGGAGATTTCCACGTGGATTTTAGTTCTAAGAGTGAAGATTCTTCCCCTCCCTCAGTTTCTTGGGATTTTGACTCTCAGATGTCGGCACTAAAGGTACGGGTCAAGGGGAGCATGGTTAGGAGGTCAAAGCAAATCAGTTACTCCAGCGTCTGCCCTGGTGAAATGGCCCTTGTGTGCCCAGCCCCATCTTACATGGCCCACGTGTTTGACATGGAGATTCCTTACCAAATACTCCAGGCATATCTTGATTTTTGAAACTGTGTGAATCTTCAGCAGTTGAATCTGGGGGTGGAGGATAAAAAAGAGCTATAGTTTAACAGCATTCATGATTCTCACCTCTCTGTGCATGGGTACAGTTTGAGGTACCCCTAGCCTGGTCCAGGGAAGCAGCCCTCCCATGAATGCGGAGGACTTCTTACCTGGAAAATGCTGGGAAAGGTGCCCGCCCATGGGACAGCCACAGGGATGGGTGACACGCTGTTGAAACTGTCCTCTTGGTCCCTAGAGTCACCCTTGTAGATGGCAAGACAGTGTCCCAGGCCCAGAGGTGGCTGGGCTCCACCACTGGCTGGAGCAAAGGAAGGGGGCGCAGGGTTCCTGCTGTAGGAAGCGACACTGCTCCTCCTGTGTGGCTGGGAGACACTCGCTCGCTCGTCTGCGAGGCCCCCAGGCTGGGAAGGCTCCAGCCTCAGATTCCTAGCCAAAGCCCAGCTCAGCACGCATAGCAAGAGGAAGCTTGCACCCAGCCCTGACCGGGGCTTTTCTTGTCGCCAACCCAACATCCTCTTTGTCTTGCCCCGAGAGGCCTCATAAGAGTTTTTCCTGAGTCCCCAGGGGGTTTGGGAAATGTTGCTCCTGAGAATCTAGTGGGCCCTGAATGCTTGCTGGCTGTTTCACGCTATTGCTCTGTACTGGGGACATGAGAATGTCAGGGAATGGCTTTCCCATTCCTCCTTTGGGAACAGAACTGTTAAGGGTAGTTCTGTCTGCAAGTTAGAAATAAAGGCTCATGGGTGAGCTGAGGGATCCAGGGTAGCACTTGTCCCCAGGGTCTATGGCCATCTGCTCCCTGGTGGACAACAAGAGCTGCACTGGGTGACCAGGACACTGTGATAATTCTAAGGACCACTGTCTCTTGGGCAGCACCCACCAGCGGCTCCTCTCTTCTGACAATTATGGTCTTTATTTATCAGGGCTGTAGCGTCTCCTGTCCTGGAACAGTTCTTCGGTTCAAGTTCAAGGTCAGCCTTTTCTTCCAGGTCATGGGACCTCTTCGGATGGCAGGCAAGGCCACTGCACCTTCCCTTTCTGAGCGCACACAGCTCTGTCTGGAAGAACCGAAGTTCCAACCTAAACCAATGACAAAGCTGTTCTCAAAGGGCTTTAATGATGGACAATCTGCATCCCAATGTGCTCATCTGCACACGCTCAGAACAATGGGAAATATGTAACGAGGTCTGTGGTGGTGATGACAATTGCTTCCCAGGATGCTGACCTTGGTAAATGAAACAAACAAAGTACAGTCTCTTTGCATGAGACATTAATGGATCATTAAGAATGGGTACAGCTGCGCCATGGAAGCACTTTGTTAAAAATATTCTTTTCATCTTGTGTCTGTCCCGTGATTACAATGGGAACATTGTGCAAGTCAGCCATGTGCACACGCACAAAGTGTTTCTGCGCATGGGCTCCTTGCGGCTGTTAATGTCACTGTCAAGTGTAGCGGCCCACTGTGGTTTTCCTGTTGTCACCTCCTCCCAAGCATCATGATTTCGAGACGGCACGTGCCCATACGCTGAGGCTCTCTCTTATCAGTGTCCACATCAGCACATTCTGGTTGCATGAAGTTCACTTGAGTTCTGACTTTGCCCTGGTTAATTTGGGAACACGTGAAGGGCCTTCTCCAACACACGGTCACATCAGCTGCCTTCCTTCCTTTCAGCCTGCAGCTTCTCTTCATGAGGGGATCACACTGTGGCCAGCACAGATATCCTGGCAAACAGTGGAAACCCCAGGATGGGGTGCAGAGATCTATGACACCCCAAGGGACATGGAAACCAACCCTTCGCTAGCCTCTCAAGCTGAGGGTGATGTCAAGGATCACACACGGTTATGGCCAGATCTCAAGCCAGAAAAGGTCACAGTGATCGCCCAGGATTTTGACTAGGTCTCAAGGTGGGGAGATCTTGAAGGTCACCCATGGTTAGGGAAGACTTGAAGCTCACTTGTGGATTCCCTGAGGTCTCAAGCTGGGCAGGATTCGAAGGTTGTTACTAGGGTTTCAACCGGGTCTCAGACTAAGAAGGTCCTTGAAGGTCACCCACAGATTCAAATAGATCTCAGACTGGGAACGATCTCAAAGATCACCCATGGATTCAATCAAATCTCAATCTGAGGAGACCTTGAGGATCACGTAGGGTTTCAACCAGGCTGGATAAGACCTCAGCCATCACCCAAGGACTCTGGAGGTGATGGCAGCTGGCAGCAGCATTGGAGCAAGCCCTTCAATAAATACCTTCTGAGAAATTTCCACAGATAGCAAGAGCTGGACTGGCCAACTGTGTCCTGGAAGGCCAAGTCTGTATGTGTGACCCATGCCTGTTCTGACCCTTCTAGCCCCAGTACCTCATACCACTTTCCTATGGAAGTACCTCAGAAGCATGTTCCTTTAAGAAAAGGGGACATAGGAATGGGAGCATCTCTCATACCATCACTGGGGCATGGTAACCACCTGCCCTTGCTCATGCCTAGGACAAGGCTACATTGTCCTATCCAAGTGGACTCTGGTGGTCAGGGCCAGTGCCACCTCCTGTGATCTCAGGAGGCTCTCACGAGTCCTGTGGGCTCAGGACCGACATGCGAACCCTTGGAGCTGGGCCTCTCATTGAACTGCAGCCCTCAGCAACTTCTGAGGAGCAAAAAGTGGGGGAAAGCAGGTGGCCTGAGCATGTCACTTGCTGGTGGGGTGGAGGCCTCACCTCCGTCCAAGTCTTCTGTCCTCAGCTGTGGCACTGTCCATTCCTACCGTGTGGACAAAAGAGAGGGCTAGAGCCGCAGGTGCCTGGGGCCCAATTTGGGACCTGGTTCCTGCTGACTGCAATGTGGAGAACATTTAAATATTGACTGAGTGTCTTGAGGCAAAACAGAAAGATAGGGAAAAATGAAGGGGGCACAAGAAAATAGCTCCTTATATATGGGATCCAGTTTAAATTTCATGCTGGCTGTGAATCACAAAAACAGCTGACTAAATCATTTGCAAAAACCATGCCTCAAAGAAGAGCACGGAAACAGCTTAAGGTTAAAGTGCATGAGACCTGTGAGTTTAACGTCATCAGCACTACTTCCTCATCTGGAAACCTGTGTATGTCTGAGACCATCTTGCAAACAAGATAATGAGCCTCGTTCACAATCAAAACATGTGCTCTGACCTCCATGTGTAAGAATTCCTCTGGCCTTCTGGGCCTATGTCTTTATCAGCCCGTAAACCTGAACAGTGTACCCCAGACTACCTTATGATCTCATACGTTAAAGAAAAGTTGTTAGGATAAAAATAATCATACAAGAACATTTTAATAATTTTACATATGTATATGGTGTAAGTATCTATGTATGTTCACGTGGGTGGGTGTATGTGCAGGTACATGAATAATAAGACTTGCCCTCAGTGGCTTCCCACCTTACTCTTGAGACAGTCTGTTGCTGAAGCTAGAGCCCACCAGTTCAACTGGACTAGCCTAGCCAGAGAGCCCAAGGGATTCTCTGCCTCTGCCTTCTCAGTGCGTGCCCAGCACTTTATGTGGGCACTGGGCATTCAAACTCAGATCCTGATACTTAGAGGGCAATAACTTTATCCATGGAGTCAGTGCTCCAGCCCTTTCTTGATCTTTTAAACTTAGAGATGACATCCTTTGAACAATGTACCTTCAACAGCCACTCGAATCATGTATGTAGCCATGTGTGATTAAGACACTTAAACTTAAGAATCCCACATCCTCTCTTGAGTGTGTCTTATTGTTCTTTTCTTTTTTTATTAGAGATTTTATTTTTATTTATTTATTTGTTTATTAGAGAGAGGGAGAGAGACAGAGAGAGAGACAGAGAGAGAGAGAGAGACAGAGAGAGAATGGGCATGCCAGGTTCCTCTAGCCACTGCAAATGAACTCCAGACACATGCGCCACCATATGCATCTGGCTTATGTGGGACCTGGAGGATCGAACCTGGGTCCTTGGGCTTCATAGGCATGCACCTAAACCACTAAGCCATCTCTCCAGTCCCTGTTCTTTTCTTTTTTTAATATAATGTTTAATTAATTAATTAATTAATTTGAGAGCGTGATAGAGAGAAAGAGAGAGGGAGAGAATGGGCGTGCCAGGGCATCCACTGCAAACAAACTCCAGATGCATGCACCCCTTTGTGCATCTGGCTTATGTGGGTCCTGTAGAGTCAAACCGGATCCTTTGGCTTTGCAGGTAAATGCCTTAACCGCTAAGCCATCTCTCCAGCCCTGCCTGTTCTTTTCTTAAAAGCCTTTCTCTCTTAACACCCATGCTTAAATATAAGCATGTACTACTTTTTTCTTTTTCTTTTCTTCTTTCTCCTTCTTTCCTTCCCCCTTCCTTCCTCCCTTCCTTCCTTCCTCCCTCCCTCCCTCCCTCCCTCCCTCCCTCCCTCCCTTCTTTCTTTCTTTCTTTCTTTCTTTCTTTCTTTCTTTCTTTCTTTCTTTCTTTCTTTCTTCCTTTCTTTGAGGTAGGTTCTCACTTTAGCCCAGGCTGATCTGGAACTCACTCTGCAGTCTCAGGCTGGCAGGAACTCACAGTCCCTCCTACCTCTGCTTCCCAAGTGCTGGGATTAAAGGTGTGCACCACCACGCCTGGCTGCTATCTTTTTCTTAATAAGCCCTATCATTTCTTTACTAAACCTCTTCTTTCCTTAATAACCCTTAACTTTGCTTCATACTGATTCATCCTGAAATTATTCTTTGCGATGGTAATGGGGGGTCAGGTAGCTTTGGTAGGAGTTAGGGTCCCTGGAAGTAAAAGACAGAAGGGTCTGTACCTGTTAGAGATGAAAGGCTGATCTGACTTTTTAATCTCTTGTCTACTTCCCTAGACCTGGTTTTCATACCTAAACCTCGCCTTGGGAGGGAGGTCTTTTCTAAAATTCTGACATTGTGGTTGGTCAACCTTAGACCCCTAAAACTTGGCGTCATGGCTGGCCTGTTCCTGAGCCAGCCTCTAGCCCAGACCAATCATCAGTGTCTCTGGCTCACCTGAGTCAGAAGGTGGACCTCACCACCATAAGGTTATAAATACATTTGTGGGGAGAAGGCGCTCTCTCCCTGGGCTGCCTGACCACTGGTGAGCCGCCAGCTTCTGGTGAGTTTCTTCTTGTCTTGGCCTGGCGGGGCCGAGCTGAGGGGAGAGCCCGCAGCCCTTACTTCCCACATGGGCTTTTGACCCTGCTGCTCTCCTCACAGCAGCTCTGTGAACTTTCTCTCCTATCCTCACCACCATTTTACCAGGCCCACAAATGGGCACTCAAGCCTCACTCTGCAGTCTCAGGCTGGCAGGAACTCACAGTCCCTCCTACCTCTGCTTCCCAAGTGCTGGGATTAAAGGTGTGCACCACCACGCCTGGCTGCTATCTTTTTCTTAATAAGCCCTATCATTTCTTTACTAAACCTCTTCTTTCCTTAATAACCCTTAACTTTGCTTCATACTGATTCATCCTGAAATTATTCTTTGCGATGGTAATGGGGGGGGGGTCAGGTAGCTTTGGTAGGAGTTAGGGGTCCCTGGAAGTAAAAGACAGAAGGGTCTGTACCTGTTAGAGATGAAAGGCTGATCTGACTTTTTAATCTCTTGTCTACTTCCCTAGACCTGGTTTTTCATACCTAAACCTCGCCTTGGGAGGGAGGTCTTTTTCTAAAATTCTGACATTGTGGTTGGTCAACCTTAGACCCCTAAAACTTGGCGTCATGGCTGGCCTGTTCCTGAGCCAGCCTCTAGCCCAGACCAATCATCAGTGTCTCTGGCTCACCTGAGTCAGAAGGTGGACCTCACCACCATAAGGTTATAAATACATTTGTGGGGAGAAGGCGCGCTCTCCCTGGGCTGCCTGACCACTGGTGAGCCGCCAGCTTCTGGTGAGTTTCTTCTTGTCTTGGCCTGGCGGGGCCGAGCTGAGGGGAGAGCCCGCAGCCCTTACTTCCCACATGGGCTTTTGACCCTGCTGCTCTCCTCACAGCAGCTCTGTGAACTTTCTCTCCTATCCTCACCACCATTTTACCAGGCCCACAAATGGGCACTCAAGCCACTTGAGTGTATTCATTTTTCTTCCCTTAGGGTTTGTTATTTCCCTAAATAAATATAATATTTTTTAATATTTTATTTTTATATATGAGAAAGAGAGAGAAATAGAGACAGAGAGAATGGGCACACCAGGGCCTCCAGCTGCTGCAAATGAACTCCAGACTCATGCGCCACCTTGTGCATTTGGCTTATGTGGGTCCTGGGGGATCAAGCCTTGGTCCTTTGGCTTTGTAGACAAGCACCTTAGCCATGAAGCAATTTCTCTAGCCCAAATATAGTAATTTAATAATTATCTTTCTCAGTCTTATTTTATTCAACTCTTGGGTTAAAAGTAGACACAAACCCAGGGTTTGGGGTTCAAGGACCTTCCTGAGTCCCTAACATCCCATTTCGATGAGATCCTCTCACTGCACCTCAGGAGAGGTCTCTGAGGAGAGTGCTCTTGGCTGGGTGGCTGCCAACACTGAGCTGCATGGCTGCTGCTGCCGCCGCTGCCGCCGGTCATGGGCTTCGTCCTTGGCCTGCCTCCAGTCAGGCTTCTCTGAGACATCTTTCTGACGGAACCTCCTTGTTCCTCCTTGGTTTTCACTTGGCCTCATCTACTTGAGGGAGGTCAGTGGAAATCCTGAGCCAGAGTTCCATCATCCTAAATACCTGACCAAGCTCCTCTCCCCTGCCTGTGATGTCCGCCTGTGTGGTCTGCCCAGAACAGAACCTTCTAGGTCAGTCAGCAGAGCACCACTCCCTCAGCCTCTCAGGAACTTCTTGTTGCTATATGCTGAGCGGAGACCATCCGTCTCACTCCCCAGTTCCACCTTGAATAAAATATTTTAATGTCTTTGACAGCACAACGCGACACATGGCTACAGGGTCACCTTGGATAACTGATGTTCTTCTCTGGATCCAGGACCCTCACCTAGGACCCCTTTGGAGCTGTCTCCACCTGCTGGAAGGAGCCAGGTCCCTGACATAGTTGGGTGAAGCACAGAGGGGGGTGGTCCTGCTTCTGTCAACGCCGAGGACTCTCTGAGCTGGTGAGGGTCCTGGCCTTCTCTGACATGTGCTGCATGGCCCCTCTGCTTCCTGGCTCCTGGCTTTACAAGAGCTCATTCCCTCTCTCTCAGGCTGGAAAATTTCTGCTCCTGGCAAGACCTCTTCCTGGCCCACTTCTTCCCAGGAGCATAGACTTCTGGAACCTCTGCTGAGTTGGTGCCATGTTTTCTGTTCCTTTTCTTGGCTGTGTGGCTTTGGCGAGGAGATATTCAAAGCTTTCCAGCCCTGACTCTGCTCCCTGTGGCATTGAACTCTCGGCCTCTGCCCCTGTTGGCGGCTCTTTGTGGGACAGAGGGTCACCCAAATCAACTCCCAGAGGCTAAAAAGAAAGCAGCTTATCCCACCAAGCTGCCCTGGGGACACTACACTTAATGTTCATGTTCACATATTAACGCTACTCTCACTTCTGGTTAGAGAAGCTTCTCTTTTCAGATGGCGATGACCACTGGGATCACCCAAAAGGCAACAGAGTGCTGAGAAGAAGGGATGGAGGAGTGCCCAGCACTGAAACACCTCTGTCACACCCTCCAAGGCTCAGGGCCCATTGCGGAAGAGGGGGCAGATAGAATAGAAGAGCCAAAGGAAGGGTACGACTCCTTACAATATAACTGTCCAGACAGAAATTGGCCTTGATATCCATGACCTTGCAGTGCCTAGCAATACCTTCGCAAGATCCTCATACTAGAAGAAAAAGATGATGACATCAAATAAAAGAGAGACTAATGGAGAGAGGGAGGGGATATGATGGAGACTGGAGTTCTAAAGTGGAATGGGGGGAGGGGAGGGAAATATCATGTGTTTTGTGTATGTAAGTATAGAAGTTGTCAATAAAAAATAATAATTAAAAAAAAAAAAGCAGCTGATTGGAAAGAAGTGGAATACCCCTGCACTTGGCTGCCCGCATCTCCTGATCACTGGCCTAAGCCAAGGTCCACAAGACCATCCCCCGTGTGGAAAGTTGCGCTCACAAATATTGGCTTAAAGCACCTTTGTGGGGGCAGTGGAGATGGCTCAGTGGTTAAAACCTGCTGTCGAGTGTTCAATTCCTCAGTCACCCATGTAAAGCCAGACATAAAAAATGGTGCAAGCATCTGGTGTGCATTTGCAGTGGCAGGTGTGTGTAAATACATAAATGAAAATAAATTAGCTTTATGCTGAAGATCTAACACCAAGCCTCCTCAAACTGCACTTCAAAATAAGAAGGGAACGAACGCCACCAAACTCATGCTATGCAGCATCACTCTGATATCAAAACCAGATGAGGACACGACAAGGACAGAAAACTATAGACCAATTTCCTTGATGAACAAAGGTGTAAAAATCCTCAAGAATTCTTACAAGTAAAGCAAACAAAACAATAACAGCAACAAAGAGCCAAAACCCCAGCTATTAACTACAACTTATCTCACTTTGTCATTAGTATAAATTTAATACTGAGATTTAAAATGATATATTTAATTTTTATATTTTATCTTATCTTGTATTAATACAATTACTATATAGTAGAGGGAAACCAGTGAGTTTTGAATTATACTGTGGTCTGATTCAGGTCTGTAATTTTGGGGAGGAAGCTGTAAGATCTCTGTTTGTGTGCCTGGATTAACCCTTGGTAGATAAGCCAGGTTAAGTTAGCGTATTGGAGAATGTCTACCTAGAATTTGTAAGCATCTTAGGCTGATGGCAAAGTTAAGCAGTTGGGTTTCATTGATAATCTCTAGTCCTACAAGCTATTGAGATATTTGCTGCTAAGCACAAGCTTACGGCTGCGCACTGTTGACTTCTTTTTGCTGATGTACACAGAGACTAAATGCACTTGGGCCTGTTAGTAAGCATGTGGCTTCTGCCATATATATATATATATATATATATATGATGCATGATAGAGCATCATGACTCTAAACTTGCTAAGATGGACAGCCATAAAACTTGCCACTGAGTGCCAACAGGCGACTGCTTTTACTTTTCCCAGTTAAAATTATCACTGATACATGTCATTAAAGCCAGGAGTAATAAGGTGGAAGAAACGACTGTGAGTGAGCATCAATAACAGTGGTGTGCGTGTCGATAAAGGAGGCTTACAGCAGGGGGATGAGCTTTTGTTAAAGAGAGAGGACAGTCATTTTGTCATAAAATAGTTTAATGGTTGTTTAATAATGAAAAGAAAACTAAGTAACAAAAGCCCTAAATAGGTAGGCAAGGTGTGAAGGGTCTGTGAGAAAAAGAGAAAGAGAACTCTAATCTCCTGCGGCCGAGTGGGACAAGGTAACTGATGGCCATTGTCAGGTCTTGAAATGAACTCTGCTATGAGTGCGCCCATGCGGAACGGCGGCCTGCCTTTCTCTCTGCCGCAGGACGGCCTTTCCTTGGACTGCTGGCCCCTTCTTAATAAGATGCTGTAAGGTTTCTTTACCTGTCGTGTAATCTCCTTAGGAACCAAAGATTCTGTTCTTACCAAAATAATTTCCTGTCCTTCATGTTGTCTTTGTCATGTTTCTTATTACTTAAAAAAGTGGAGTCCTCTCAATATTGAGAGAGCTAAGGGATATTTTTTTTCATTTTTAACAAGTATGTTACTCTGTTTGCCTGTAAAATCCATTGTCATGTGGGTGAGTGCATAACTAAAGCACTGTTTCATGGTAGCCTGTGATCTCACTTACTCAAGTGTTTAAAGCCTCTGACATCTTTAATATTTCCCCAAATGAAATCTTAAATGAGGTCTTTTTGACCTTACGTTAGCTTTGAGATTTCCCAGAAGGCCTCTGGAAAGTCTCAAAGGATTTGTTCTGTCATCGTGTGAAAAGACAGATGTTAAATTAATTGGCTTAAATTAATTATTAAGTTATATGAGAAGCTCTGTGAAGTAAGAAGGGATGTTTAACTTGCTTTGTACTATATCTGTGTGGATATGTAGTATGCATTTGAGAAGTTGTAGAAAATTCCTAGAGAGAGGTTTGCCAGGACTTCACCAGCCACGATATGGCCAGGTCGATGTGGTCAGCCGTGATTTCAGTGACTGTCATCAAAGCGAATGCTGTGGTGATGTGCGGCCACATGTCCTTGCCGATTGCAGAGCGCCCGGCTCCTCTTAGGTCTTTTCTGAGCCTTTTGTCCTTTGCAGACAATGACTGTTTGGCTCTGTTGCTTTCTCCAAAGCGTGAGCCCTCAGCTCCAGTCCCAAGTTCCCCATCCTGGAGAAGCGTCACAGGAAACTCTCACAACAAGGAGGGGGAGTTCAGGGTTGTGGTGCTCTAAAATCACAGCAATGGGCTGCAAAAAAAATCCTTTCCAGACCCCGAGGAAGAGGCAGGGGGGTCCTTCAAACTGTCAGACCAAGGTCATGCAGAACAGGGGTCAAGGGCGACTGTGGTTTTATAGTGTCTGACATGTGGCTGCTGCCATCACGTTTTGTTTTCCCCATTCAAAAACTTGATACAGTAGTGTAAATAAGCTTGGTAATTATACTTTCATAAACTGAATTCAAAAGTTATATTCTTCTCCCCACCTGATCCCTCTAGAAACTCTGTCAACTCTTATTTTTGTGGCTGGGTAACTATTTGCATGAGTTTAATGAGATTCTAGTCTCCTCGCCACAGGACAGTATGGGAACTACCAGTCATGTCTTCAGGCATTGACTGGACTGTCCAGTTTGAGATGGCTAGAGTCAGATGTGACCAGTTTAAAGAAATCAAGCTGACTGCCTGGGCCCAGCTGATCTGGCTCCCAGGGCTTTAAACTTTGAGGCAGGAAGGTCATTTCAAGACAGCTTGGGAACCTTGCCAGAAGAGATGAATTTGGCCACATCACCAAGTCCCATAATGAGCCCTTGCTTGGCAGTGCTTAGCACCCAGAGATGTAGAAAAGCCAGATCTGAGATTCCCTATGAAAAGCCCCATCAAAGTGCATTCAGATGACAGGGTCAAGGTCAACCATCATTCTTGCTGCACTTGTGCAAAAACCAGGTCAATGGGGCTGGGAAGATGGCTTAGTGGTTAAGGCTTTTTTGCCTGCAAACCTAAGACCCAGGTTCGAATCCCCAGAACCCATGTAAACCAGATGCACATGGTGGCACATGTGCCTGGAATTCCTTTGCAGTGGCTAGAGGCTCTGGCATGCCCTTTCTCTCTCTCAAATATATATATGAAAGCAGGTCAAATCGAGTGAGATAGGATTTGTGGAAAGGAATAATATTTTTGCTTATCTTTGATCAAAAGGGGGAGACTGTTACGATGAACTTGCTTTTTAGGGGAGAAACTATAGTATATATTTACAGGTTTCTCTTTTTCCTCTTCTCCCACTCTGTCTCTTCCTTCCCTCCCCCTTCTTCACTCTTTCCCTTCTGGAACTTTTGGTAAACTTCATTTTTCTTTTTACTTTGTCATTGATCCTGAAGCTGAACTGGGCCTTGACATTTTCCCTTGAGCCTGGCTGTAGCTCCCCAGCTGTCTGTTTTTCTCCTCCCTCTTGACATGGCGCTGCTGAGGGCTAAAGTCTGATGCTCAGATCCTGGGGAACCATCAGCAGAAGTCTGGGGCACAGAACTGCTCTGGGCCCAGCCAGGACTCATATGCTGTTGTTTACACTATTGCCAAGAACACCAGGCAGCTTGCTGGAGGCCACTCCCCCTCCAGGCCACTCCCACCATGGCTGTTTGAATGAACAATGTCTCCCGGAGCTTCAAATCTCTTGCATACTTGATTCCCCAGCCTGTTGCAATTTGGGAAAGTTGTGGAGCCGCTGGAAGGCAGAGCCTTGCTGGAGAAGCTACGACAGTGCGGGCAGACCTTGGGGTCAGCCTACTCAGATGACTTCGTTCCCCTGCTGCTGTGATGAGATTCGATGCTCAGGTGCCCTGGGGCTCCGCCATGCCCTCCCAGCCGTGGTGGAATGGGCTGACACTAGAGGCTGATATAAACCCTTCTTGCCATAAGTTGCTTTGGATGGATGTTTTGTTCCAGCAATGAGAATGTGACTGCAACACCCACCCTTGCTGGCCCCTCACATCCACACTGACCAGCCAGAGAGCTTTCAGCCTGGCGTTGCAGGATCTCTCCACGGTGCCCACTCGGCTCTGGGACTGCCGTCTAACTTTTCTTCTTTGTGCCTCTTTACCTTTTCATAGAAACCATGAATGTGCAAACCAGTAAATGCCCTCTATGGAGCCACAAAGTGGCCTTACTGTTCAAAGACAAGGTTTCCCTGTGTGTGTCTAGCCAGGCCCCTTTGAGGCATCTTTCTGACCAGGCCCTGCCTGACCTGGCCATGGTGTGGCCTTCCCAGTTTGAACAGGTGTCCTGGAAGTCAGGTCAACTTATCAACTGTACCGCCTGACCAGCCCCACTCCCCCACCATGATATTGGATAGTTTTCACTACAGCAGAATCCTCTTTGGTCAGTCATCAAAGATCTGATCTGTTAGGAAACTCTGTCCACCTCTCTGCCTGGCCCTTGGCTGTAGATTCACTGTGTCCTCCATTTGGACACAAGTCATGTTCCTTCTATAATTCCACTGTAGTTTCTGCCCTGAGCACCTTTAACAAGGCCAAGAATTACGGTTCTTTTCATTGATTAGGGGCTAACCAGGATTGTACATGATAATGACATCATGGGTGTGTGAAGCACAATGCCTTTCTCCCTTCACGAGAAAATGTTTCACACCAAGTGGTGAGGCATCTGGGACACTGGGTTAACTACTCCCAAATGAAAAACGTGTGTGTGTGCATGCTTGTGCGCGCGTGTGTGAAAACAAGCTGGGAAGAGGGCCCAGGGAGATGAAGACCACCCTATGGGGTTCAGGCCCACTCTTCCTATCTTTCAGTGTCCATGGGACCTACCTGAAGTTACGTTGATCAGCTGGAGCTCAGCTCCTGGCCAGCAGCACAGCAGGAGGATAGAGAAGGCCCTCACTCCCCTAGTCATTGCCATGTTCAAGTCCAGCTGAAGGAGAAGGCCCACCCTGGGAAGGCTTCAGCTTCCTTGGCTGCCCACCGCAGTCTCCAGGATACATGGAATGTCAGCGACCTGTGACATCACCACCAGGAAGTGAGCTGGCCTCCTGCTGCCTGTGGGGTCATGCCTCTGAATGGAGCTGGTAGCTCATGCATGGGCCCTGTGGGGCTTCCCTATCAGTACATCTCACATATAGTTTCCAGTAGCCATAGAACAGCTTGGCTATGAACGTGACAGAAGGGCAGGCAGTGGCCCTAGTCAGTCAAAGCCAATGATAGTTCCCTCCAGACCCAGCATGCGTCCCAGGATAGCCCGCCTGCTAATGATCCTCTGCTCTTTACCACTGATATGGGGCCCTGAAGACACCTGTAGGGTTCCTTGGCAGGTGTCATGGTAACTGATCTACAGCCAATGGTAAGAGGGTTATTCAAGTTTTGGGGTGTCCATAGAGACGTAGCGCATAGAGGACATTGCAGATGTGTGTCATGGTGGTCCAAACCGCACTGAGCTTCCTGGGGGTCTCAATGGGACCCAGGCCTGTGGCCCAGATTAGCTTTCCAGGCTGTGGCTCAGCAGGAGGGACTAAAACCACACCACAGACATGACCCATGGCCCTGGCCCAGTGTCTAGAGCCAGTCCATGAAGTTGGACACCTGCCCCTGCCACGGAAGGGCATCCCTCTTCCTAAAAAGACTTGTTATTTGGGTCTAGCTGAGAAGAGGCACTGAGGAGGCTGGCCTGGGTTTGTCCAGCATGAAACCCTGTCAAGACCATCCCAAATCTTGGTTCCTTAAGACAGAGAACTGAGCAGTAAGCTCCTTGGGGCTGGGCTGGCCCGTGTGGCCTCACATTTGTTCTGCAGCAGGCTCACCAGGCACACCCCCCACAGACAGCTTTTCCAGCATCACATTGGCTAAGCTACCCCTAGCCAGACAAGGCGCAGGCTCTGCCCAGAGTCAAGGGTCCCTATGGAAGAGGGAGGACAGGGAGGAGGATAATGGAGTCACCACTATGAATGTAAAACTAGAATAATATACAGAAAAATAAATAAAATTTTAAAAAAAGAACACAGAGAGTCTGCATGGCTGTGATTGTACAGCTTCATTGTTCCTCCGTAGAGGTGCTGAGCTGGGGGTGGGGCAGGGTATCCAGCAAGTTCTTCGTCCTGTATGACTGGTATGCAAATTGGAAGACTGGTTCCCCACAGTTTACTCTGTCCTTTGCTGCTTTTTAGCAAGAATTTTATAGTCTTTCCCTTTGCTTTATTTCCGGGCGGTGTCAAACCAGAAAGGACTATAGCAAATCCATCGGCCTGTGGACACTGGCTTTTTGACTGCAGACTTTGATTCGCTTACATAACCGACTCTGGCTGGGTGGGGTTCCTCGCTAATGTACACTGGGTGGGGATCCTATCGTGTGTCCCTAGAAATGTGATCCCTGCATCTTCTGAGGCAGTTCCAGGGGAAAGATACACACACCTGCTGTGGCTTTTTTCTTATATTGTTAAAAAATTTAGTTATTAAATTATTAAAAGTTTTGGGTTTTTTTTTTTTTTTGAGATAGGGTATCACAAAGCCCAGGTTGACTTCAAACTTGCTACATGTAGCTGAGGATGACCTTGAACCCTAATCCTCCTGTCTCCACCTCCCAAGTGCTGGGTTCACAGGCTCTCGCCACCATACTGTTTATGACTATTTTTCAATAAACAGATTTTTGGAAATGTAGGAATTCAGAAAAGTTCAAAGAAGGCAAAAGCACTCACATTCATTTCTGATGTCTGACCCTGACAGTACCTCAGAGAGTTTTGTTGCTTGTATAAATAATGGATAGTGTATACTCACTCTGGAGAATTTAAGCAGAAGGGCAGGAAGAAGAGAGTTTAGAGAGATCACTCCGCTCCCGCCACCAGCTGTGGTCTGGGAGTGTCAGGCCAGCATCACGGCAGACAGCTTCCCTAAGCAGAGGTCTGGTCCTGCTTCAGGACGTGCCTGGGGGAGATGTCTCCACGTCTGGGGGCCCTTTGGGGAGGCTGTGTGCTCTGTGGTCAATCCATGGCTGTGGCCAGATTGCCTGATCCATGTCAGCCACACTGGGTGGTCTGAACACGTCACTCGGTCCCTGAGTTCCTGTGTTGGTGTAGCAGTTGCCTTCTTGTTGCTGGGACAAAACACCTGACCAAGGGCAGGAATGTTGATTTTTTAAAAAATATATTTTATTTATTTATTTATTTATTTATTTGAGAGAGAGAAAGAGGCAGAGAGAGAATGAGAGAGAGAGAGAATGGGTGCGCCAGGGCCTCCAGCCACTGCAAATGAACTCCAGATGCATGCTCTCCCTTGTGCATCTGGCTTAAGTGGGTCCTGGAGAATTGAACTGGGATCCTTTGGCTTTGCAGACAGATACCTTAACCGCTAAGCCATCTCTCCAGCCCAGGAAAGTTGATTTGAGCACGTTGAGGAAAGCGCGGAGGGATCAGGAAGCCTTGGTTACATCTTCCTGCATCAGCATCAGCCAGAGCCAGCGAACACCTAGCAGGGCTGGACTGAGGCCTTAGGCCCGCCCCAGCTGACACACTGCCTTCAGCAAGGCTCCACCCCACAAAGGCTCCCCGAGCTGGGGATTGAGTGTGAGGCTTTATCACAAACTCATGAGACCATGGGGGCCATTCCACATTCAAATGACCACAACTGGTGATCAAGGACGATAGTTCTCACGGTGTGACTTTTGTTTCCACCCTTCACGCTACAGAGAAAAGATTCCTCACTTAGTTCTGCCATCAGCAAGTGTGGATTCTGCTTGCTTCGTGCGGCCCATCTCAGTGGGCTCGGCAGGGCGGTGTGAGGCCAGGCTCAGTTCGCTTGGCTGTTCTCATTCCCTCTTGACATTATTGACTCTCAGCTGGGGTGACAGGGATGGCCTGGGCATGGGTCTGTCCCTTGAGGCTGGCTCGGATGTATTCTCACAGCAGCTACTGAAGGAGCACATGGGCAAGCCAGGCCCAAGCCCAGCAAGGCTGCCCCCCCCCGCCCCCGCCCCTGCTGTTCCGCATTGCAATGCACGGCCTTCCCAGACATGAGGTGGGACAGAGTCCTGGGCCCAAACGGGAGGACACAGGTGAGAGGTGGAGCCTTCGGTGCCCTGGTTCTACCATCCATGCATGGACAGAAGTACTGGCAGATGAGCCGTTCCTGACGCAGTCCCAGTTTGCAGACTGAAGCCCTCCTGTATCTCATGTGCTGGGAGAGGCCATGGAGTTGTCCTGGGGCCCTTACCTTCTTTAAAGGCCCCCGCCACACGTCCCCCCTTTCTGACACACTAGGGAGGCAGTGCTGGGGACCCAGGGACACTGAGCAGCTATTTCTTTTCTTTCTAAGCTTTGAACCCTGGGCACAACCTTGTCCCTTCATAAAGGCCTCAGATTCCTGGGCACCAAGTCATTGACCTTGAACTTGGCTTTGACAGGGACACTCTTCTTGCCCAGACCCCTCCGTGGCAGCTTTAGGAGCAGCCTTGCTGGTGGTGGTGTGCTTCCTGTCAGGACCCTGCCCACCTCACATAGCCCTTGCTAGGTTATACCAGCCTCCCACCTGAGCCTGTCCCCAGTCTGGTCTCTCCCCAACAGCCAACTCTGGCCTGCTCTGCTTCTGGTGGCAACTCCTACCCAGTCTCACCTCTCTGGGGCTCGTGCCCACCCCACCTGGAGTTTCTGATTCTTGTCCCTGAAAGGAACATGGTGACTGGCTCATGCTCTGATGGGCTTGTGCTGTTTCTTGATATCTTGTGGCTTTTGACCTGCTGAGGGCCTGAGGGCTGAGGAGATTCCATCTGGGCCTGAGGATGCTGAGCTGGGTGGAGTGACAGGGTTTGCAGCTTGCTATAGGATGGATATGCAATGTACTTAGCAGCAAAGACCAAGTCCACGGAGTATCCATTATGCAGTCCTCCAGGGCAGGACTCACAGCCTGCATGGCTGCCGTCAGAGCGCATGGGTAACAAGGGAGCTGTGTGTAGCTTCCAAGACTATGGAACAAACATGGGCTTCCAAAAAACAGGAGAAGGAAAAACCGGATATTTCAACCCCAGTGGGAGGTGTCGATGGACCACCGGAAAGCCATGACCTCAGGAAGGCAGGCCCTCAGGTCCTCAGACTCCAAAGAGTGGTCTCAAAGCCCACCTGCAGTTTTCACTCATGCAACTACCCCGCAGACCCATAATTTGGCAATATACATATAACCGATTGTTTTAAAAACAGAAGTGATGCCGGCTATTAGAATGTAAGCTGTTTTCCAAATGAAAGAATTAAAGGACTGTCATTGGGGAAGTACACAAACAGTGGTTCAGATGCTGCTTCTGGGAAGACACATTACAATTTATAATCTTCCTGCACGGTGTACCTGTCGGTGTTTAATCAGGCGTGTGAATGGACTCAGGTCTTAACGTTCTATTAGCTGGAAACCGTGCTGTTATTGGCTGCGCCAGTTATGTGACGCTGTTCTGGGCTCTGAGGGTCTCCTCTCCGTGTGCCTCGCTCTGGTCCCTGTGATCTGTGCAATTGTCTTCCTCACTTTTGTCCTTAGAAAGCTTTAAACTAGAGCGTCCGGGCTGAGCACGCGTCAGAGACACAGTGTTCTGGAGCCGTACAGAGGGATCCTGGAGGTGTCCTTTGACGCTTCAACAGGCAGGAGGCCGGATCTCTCCCTGAGGTCACCCTGGGGTGAGGCCAATAGCCTGTCCCATCCAGACAGGGTCCACGGGGAGGCTCTGAAGACCAGCCCAAGGCCACTGCAGGGACATCAGCCTGGATCTCAAAGGACCCCAGTAGTTCTGTGCCCCGTGAATCCCTCTCCTGGGCCTCCAAGGGTTGGTGCTGGAGAAACACCAAGGGACATGTGCTGCTCCCGGGGAAGCCACAGTGGAAGGTTTGCTAAGTAAGGAACTCCCTCCACACGTTTCTGCATTCACTCACTCATTCATTCCCTCAATCATTTTCCTTTCCCTCTCATGAAACTTGTTTCCAGCGAGGGTCAGGGCTCCTCACTGCTGGACACAAGACAGGTGGTCAGTTTTTCTGATGATCCCTTGTGATCTGACTGACTGCTATGGCTCATCAGTCCAGCGCTGCTGAGTGTCAGAGCTGCGAAGGACGCTGGTGGCCCGACAGCCTGGTGGGCACTTATGCAGTGGCTGGGACCAATTGTGACCTCAGATGCTGTCTGTGGCAGCTTCTTGATTCAAAGAAGGGATCCCATGGTGCTGGGAGGGATTGTGGCAGAGTAAAGTGCCGCCAACACTGGATGCACCTTGAGGACGTGCTGTGTGCAGTGATGGTGTTGTGTGGACATCAGTGTCCCAGGACAGGCTATGGTGTCAGTAGGCCTCATGGGATTACTGTCTAGACCGAGGCACGGCCTGTGGCCTGTGGTTATGGAATGCATACATGAGAAGACGGGTGAGGGTGGTCACTTTCTGCTGAAATGAAAGACATTGCTAGAGAAGTTAATACTAATGGGAGATAGGAGGAGAAAGAACAGGGAGTTGATGTAAAATTGCCTCAAAAAATGTTTATTCAGACTTTTCTCAGAACACGTGGATACAGAGAAGGGTTCGATTTTCAGAGCTTGAGGGGCCAGAGAGAGATGGCTCACTCAGATGCCTCACAAGCACAGGGTCTGTGTCTGAGCCCCAGAACCCAAGTAAAATTTTGGGGTGTGGTGGCATGCTTGTATTCCCTGTACTGGGGAGGCAGAGACAGGATCCGTGGGGCTCACTGGCCGGCCAGCTTAGCTAAATCAGTGTGCTCCCAGACCAACGGGAGACCTGTCTCAAAGGGGAATGATGCTCAGTGCTATCCTCTGGCATTCACCCACACACGCACCTGAGTACACACACACGCACTCACACGCACACACACGCGCACACACGTACCTGAATACACATGCACCTGAATACACACGCACGCACTCACACGCACACACACACACACACATACATACACACACATGCACATACACACATACCCATATACACGCACATATACACATATTCATACACACATATACACACACATATACACACACATACATACACTCACTCACACGCACATTCAGGCACACACACATGCACATTAGAAATAGTTGAAGTCCAGGTATTTTTATTTTAAAGAATATTTTTAAGCAGAAGGACAGAAAGGGTCCAAGAGGGCTGGAGAGATGGCTCAGTGGTGAGGGCACTTGCCTGTGAAGCCTAAGGACCCAGGTTTGACTCCCCAGAACCTGCATAAGCCAGATGCCCAAGTGGGCAAGTGTGAAGGTGGCACATGCGCATAGGTGGTGCAAGCGCCTGGGGTTTGCAGTGGCTGGAGGCCCTGGCGTGCCGAGTCTCCCTCTGTTGCGCTCTCACTCTCTCATGAAAAAAAAGAAAATGCAAGAAAGGGACTAAGAGACTGAGAAGCCCGTGCTGACACAGAGGTCCACTGCCACAAATGTCCTCTGTAGAGACATGTCTGCTCACGGCGTCAGGCCTGCAGTGATGAGACTAAGGAGAGGGGGCTCCAGGGGGCTGGGAAGATGGCTCAGTTGGTAAAAGGCTCGATGTACCAGCATGAGGACCCAGATTTAGATCCCCGGTACCATGTCAAAGCCAAGTGTGACTGTGTGTGCGTGTGTGTGTGCGCGCATGTATGTGTAACCCCAGCACTGGAGAGGTGGAGACAGGATCACTGGGGCTTTATGGCTAGCTGGTTCACCTGAATCTGGGAGCTTTGGGCTCACTGACAGACCCTGTCTCTAAAAGTCAGGTGGAAGCCCAGCGTGGGGGCGCACGCCTTTAATCCCAGCATGCAGGGGGCAGAGGTAGGAGGATCACCATGAGTTCAAGGCCACCCTGAGACTACATAATGAATTCCAGGTCAGCTTGGGCTCCAATGAGACCCTATCTCGAAAAATAAAAAAAACAAAACAAAACAAAACAAAAAAAAAGTAAGGTGGAGAGTGACTGAAGAAGATGCCTAATCCTGACCTCTGGCCTCCACACACATACACAAACACATATGAGCACCACACACACACGTACACACTACACATGCATTCCCCAAACAAACAAAAACCCACGAGTGAAGGTCGAGACAGCTTTAATTCCTAACTCCAACACAGTAGCACTGGAAGCTGAGGACAATTGGACAGTGGGGTTTTGTTCTCTCCTGGCCCCTGCCCAGTCCCGAGTCAGCACCCTGGCCCAGGGCAGCTGTGGTAATGGTAACCAAGGAAGCACAGCTCTGGGGCATCCCCGGAGCAGAGCTTCCGCACTGTGGTTGTGGCCTCACTTTGCAGGCTGCTCTGTAAAGGGTGAGAGTGTTGGCAATGACAAAGAAGAGAAAATTGGTGCTATACCCCATAGTTAACATGACAACACGCAGCTAATGAGCAGTTAATGATCTCTCGCTTGCTCATTTTTGTCACTTGTGAGCATGTCACTTGTTTTACACTTAGCTTCACAGCGTACGTTTAGTCAAGGTTCCTTAAAACTCAGAGTGGAAGCAACTAATGTGTGTGCGAGGCCACACGTCACTCGATGAAAGGGACTTGGGAGCACATCAGCTGGTGCTGAAATTTCATTTTACACTGGGGGAATCCTTCTTCGTACACGGAGCATATATATGTATTTTTTAACCTGAAAACATTCGAGGAGAAATGTCAAAACTTGTATCAGTTTTTAAAGCACAGAAATCGCGATTCCCCCAGGAAGAACATACTTTTCAAAGTCCTTATTTTTCCAAAACAAGTAGATCCAGTTATCTGTTACACAATAGACAGACAGACAGACACAGACACACATAGACACATGCACACACACATGTAGTCATAAACACATGCCTATGCCTCACACACTTTCCTTTTTCCTTTCTTTTTGGCCCCTGTCTCCATCCCTTCATCCCCACTCTCCTGGGTCTCCCGAGTCTTTTAACCCTCATTGAGGAAAACTCCCTGAACTCCATGGTTACAGAGAAAGGGAAGACAGTTCTTCCACTGTTCTCCCCCTTACGTTCAAAGAGCTCTTTCTGTCCTTCAGATGTTCCACGGAGAAGCTTGGGGTGTTCTGCTCTCACTGCTGGGCCTCTGGTGACTTCGAGATGCTACTTCTCCTGGCTGACCTCCTAGGACAAAGATGAGACCCTGGAAGGGTGCTTGCATCTGCTGCTCCTCCCTTTCCAGTCTAAGCCTTGCATGGCACCACCCTGTCATTCTCAATTACCCAAAAGACTATTCCTGCAACAGAACAGACTAAAGTTACCCTGCGGCCTTGGAAGAGAGAACCTCGGGAGGTAGGAGGCTGGGATTTAGAAGTGCCTGAGTGAGATCCGCTCCGCCCTGGCTCCTGCTGGGAAGCTCAGAGGGGCTGTGCAGTTCTCAGAACCAACGGCAGATGTCGGCACAGTACACAGGTCCTGGAGATCCCCAGGCACGGAGCCACCTTCCTACGGATCCGGTGGTTGAAGTTTTGCCATTAGTGAGTTCTCCCGTTGCTTGAAACATGAATTTGTGTGGGTCCTCTCAAAAAATTACATGCTTTGAGCAAGGATAGTGTGTTAATAATGGGCTAGCCATTGATGTTGAAGAATGAATTGATTTAAGAAATGGTCTTCTGGGTGGATAGGGGTGGTGTGTGGCAGGTCTAAAAGCAGAGGGGTCCTGCTTGCTGTGCTAGCTGGAGGAATTCCCAGGGTGCTTGCATGACTGATCTTGGAGACAAGGAGGAAGGCTGGCTCCTAAGGATACCAGCACCTGACTAACTATGGCTTTCTTTTGTGTGCCCTGCTGTCACTGTCTCTCACAAGGTTGTTTCTCTATTCTGGTATCTTCTGCTCTGGGACAGGGAAACAGTGATTCTATTGTGATAGATCTAACCCTTAACCTCTGCTCACTGAAGCCGCATCACCCATTACTGCGTCTGACCCAGGAACACAGGGCTGTTTGCTCTCCAGGTGGCTGAGGGGCTGCATACAAACTTCTTTTGCACAGAGTGATCTGCAAAAAAAAAAAAAAAAAAAAAAAAATCCAGCCTTTGGTTTTGATTTCCTTGTGATCGATTGACACTAGGTAGATTTAATTCCATGTCTTGGAGATGGCCATTCAATTGGGGCTTTGTAGTGAAGAAGCCATTAAGAAAGGAGAGTGCACAGCCACGTGGCTTCCACTGGGATGAGAAATCCAGGGTAATTTCATTTGGAGACCACATTGGTGCCCAAAGCTTAGCAAGGTGCAGGCCAAGGCCACATGTCGGGACTTGCACGGAGAGGGGGCTACGCCGGCCGGCCCGGCTCTTGCTCTTGTCACTCAGCTCTGCAGGGCCTGGGATGCTGAGGCTGCAGAAAACCAGAGGCTGGAGGACTGTGCAGCCTGGCGTACTGTCCTCCTCTCATGTGAGTGGAAAGGCCACAGATGGCTCCATTCACTTTCCTCCTCTCACTTTATTTGGAATAATCCAATGCAATTTAAAAATTGATTTTGGGTAGGAGCTGAGGTAGACACAGATGTGGCCCTTGAAAGGCAAATCCTCTTTCTCTTTCTGTGTGTGTGTGTGTGTGTGTGTACTGCTTGCCTTTAAAATATTTTTTAATATATATTTTTTATTTATATTATTCTGATTTTACATTCATAGTATTGGTTCCGTTGTCCTCCTTCCTGTCTTCCCACTTTCAAAGGGACCCTCATCAATGGGGAATGTGGGTCATGCATTGTGAGGTTAGTTAAGAGTTCTGGGGGGTATGCCCCAGTCTCTGTGCATAATGCCCCAACTTGTGACTCTAACAATCTTTCCGCCCTCTCTTCTGCGAATTTCCCTGAGCCACATTGGGGTCATTTTAGTTCTGTTTCAGTGATGAGGTTTTGGGAGCCTCTGTGTCTCTGGATATCTGGCTTAGTTGGAGTTGGATGTTCTCTGTGTTTATCTCCTTCAGCCTTTTTCTGGTGTCTTTAAAAATATTTTATTTATGAGAGAAAGAGAGGGAGAGAGAAGGAGAGAAAGAGAGAGAGAATGGATGTGTCAAGGCCTTCAGCCACTGCAAACAAACTCCAGATGCATGAACCACCTTGTGCGTCTGGCTCACGTGGTTCTGGGGAATAAACCTGGGTCCTTAGGCTTTGTAGGCAAGTGCCTTCATTGCTAAGCCATCTCTCCAGCCCCTGCTTGCCTTTTGCATGAGGAAGAGGTCATGTGGTTGCGCCAAGGAGTCCTCTGCAGATGGCCTGAGTAGTCCTGCACTTCACAAACCTGTCCTGAGGGAGAGAAAAACCCTCGCTGAACACAATGAAAGGATTTAAATTCATTGAAGCCTAAACTAAAAGTGGTTTTAAAATTTCAAGTTTTCAAATTTCATTTTCTCATCACAGTTTGGTTTGTGCTGTTTTCAGATATCTTTCTTTGCCATACGAATTTCTAATAAAGACTTGGCACTACTCCAGTGCCATGGGGAACTGGTGAAGACCTGCCCAGTAATGTCTGCTGCTGTGCTGGTGTCGGAGAAGCTTGGTGCTAACTGCCAGGTCTGGGGATGTGTTCCTCTGCATAGTGGGGCTGTGGCCAGGTGGGCTGGCTTCTGTTGCTGCCTCCTCTCTGAGCTGATAAGTTTGCTGTCCTAGGCCAGACTGAGATGGGAAGAAGGGAAAAGAGCAAGGAGCCAGCAGGGCCTGAGTGAGGAGCTGGCCAGGTCCTCAGGAGTCTGCACAGCAGCAGGAGAGATGGTGTTGGGAAGTGGGGGCCTCTGGAAGGTGATTGGGTTTCGAGGAGGTCATGAGGGTGGGGACCTGTGAATGAGACTAGTGCCTTTGTAAAAATGACCCCAAAGGGGCTGGAGAGATGGCTTAGTGGTTAAGACGCATGCCTGCAAAACCTAAGGATTCAGGTTCAATTCTCCAGGTCCCACGTAAGCCAGATAGATACACATGGTGGCACATGCGTCTGGAGTTCGTTTGCAGAGGCTAGAGGCCCTGGCACACCCATTCTCACTCTCTATCTCCCTCTGTGTCTTTAATAATAAATAAATTTTTAAAATAAATCTTTTTTTTAAAAAAACCCAAAGACCTTGCACCATTCCACCACGTAGGGACACAGTGAGAAGGCACCGGCTGTAAACCAGCAAGTGGCCCTCAGTAGACAAGGGATCTGCTGACCCCTCGATCTTGGACTTGTAGCCTCCAGAGCTGCAAGCTTAAATGCAGGCTTCCTGTTGATCAGTGACATCTCTCCCTCCAAGCACAGGTTGGTCTTAAGCAACATAACCAATGGGGTCCTGCAGTGGTTTGACTCAGATGTCCCCCATAAATGCATTCTGAATGGGAGGTCCTCAGCTGATGGCAATTTGGGAACTGGAGCTTCCTGGAGGCAGTGTGTTGTCGGAGTCAGGCTAATGGGTGTTATAGTCAGCTTCCCCTTGCCAGTGTTAGAGACACTCTTCTGCTGATGTTGTCCACTTGGTGTTGGCCAGGAGGCGATGTCCAGCCTCTGCTCATGCCATGCTTCCCCTGCCATCATGGAGCTTCCCCTTGAGTCTATAAACCAAAATAAACCCCTTCCTTCCACAAGCAGCTTATGATTGGGTGCTTTGTTCCAGCAATGTGAAGATAACTGCAATGGGTCCTTTCCAGAAAGTTCCTGTGGTTTACCAGGACACCCTGCATCTCCTTCTGTGGCAGAGTG
This sequence comes from Orientallactaga sibirica, assembly GCA_036365145.1. Taxonomy (NCBI): domain Eukaryota; kingdom Metazoa; phylum Chordata; class Mammalia; order Rodentia; family Dipodidae; genus Orientallactaga; species Orientallactaga sibirica. The sequence goes on along the minus strand of JAEOAD010000041.1, from coordinate 18,157,186 downwards.
TCAGCTCCTCACTGCTGCCAGCCCCTTAGCTGGCATTTCTCCTCCGTCCCCCTCACCCTTGCATCTATACCTTTGCGTCGCAGGGGACACGCCATTAGAGACAGGCTCAGGAGCCAGACACCTGCATTCAAACTCCCTGGGACTCCAGGCAAGTGACCCAAGCTCCTGCCTCCGTTTCCTCATCTGTCATACAGACTCACTTTTTGGAGGTGTGACCTTCAGCACTGCTGCACCAGCGAGGGTCAGCTGTTGTGGTCACTGTGTCCGCCTGGAAGGTGACGCTGAGCTTGGAAAGGGTGTTTTCGGGGGGCAAACCCAGAGGGGAGGCTCCACGATCTCCCTTCAATAGCCACGTGGTGGGGGTGGGATCCTGCCAGCAGGGGCCTGGTCAGGGCTCCAGAGGTTACAATGATAGGCCCAGGTCATGGTCACTTCATTTATTTATTTATTTTAATTTTACACTCATGTTGGTGCCTTTGGTAGCCTCCTCCCCGTCCTCCCCCTCCAAAGGTACAACCACTATGGAAAGCAATATGGAGACTCCTGAAAAGGATGACTATAGACCTACCAACCGACCCAGTTATTCCCTTACTGGGCATTTACCCTAAAAGCTCCAAGCCTCAGATCAGAGAGATTGGCTCAACCACATTTCTAGCTGCCCAGGTCACTTCTGCATGCTGTTCTCACAACTCACTGAGCAATGGCTGGCCCCCATGGGCCTCAGGCCCCCAGGCTGGCTGCGCATCTCCAGGTCCTGTTCCCTCCACCGCTCGCTGTCCTCAGACTTCCAGGCTAGTGCTGGAAAGGCTTTGGTGACCAGTGCAGGGGGCTCGTCCCCACCTCTAGAGCCCTGCTTACTCCCCATGGCTCTGCCCTGGACGCTTGCTGGAATGGGTCTCTCCTCAGGCCTGTCCTTACCTGGCCAGGTGTTCACACCAGCCCTCCACCTGGCACCCATGCCTGGGTGTCCACTGAACCAGGAGGCATGACATTCCTTTAACTGATCCTGAAGGAATTCGGGAAGCTTTAGCGGGGCTGATGCCCCCTCAAGGTTGGCTTTGGGGTCCTGCATTCATGGCCACTCAAACCCCTCAAGGTTATGGGGGGAACCATTACCTTGTGAGTGAACTGGCTAACAGCTTTGTCTGTTCAGCTGGAGACCCCTTCTTTCCACTCATGCCATCCTCTTTCACTTGTTCTGGTTTCTTGACTGTCAATGCAATGTTTGAAAGCATTTTAAGAGTTTCCTTTTTCCTCTGAGGGCAGAATCTGAGCCTTTGTACGTTAGTTCTGATGTCCAAGTGAGGCACTCTGCTCTTGTCTGAGAGGAGGTGCGTAAGGCTAGCAGGGACACATGCACTCCCGGAGCAGGCTAATAAGAATTTCCAAAATAACTTGGCACACGTCTTTAATCCCAGCACTCGGGAGGCAGAGGTAGGACGATTGCTGTGAGTTCAAGTCCACCCTGAGACTACACAGTGAACTCCAGCTCAGCCTGGGCTAGAGCAAGACCCTACCTCAAAAAAAAAATTAATTCTTTACTGAAAAAGAATGCATGAATCAATAGAATCAGTTCCCACTTTCACAAAGCCAGTGGTCCTCAGACTGTGGTGGCTTCAGGACGAGGTCTGGGTTGGTTCTGCTTTGAGGTCTCCAAGAGCAGCTTATTCTTAAAATGCTGGTGCTTGTGCTGAAAGCCAGAGCTCTGGCTCTGTGTGGCTCATGTGGCGTGGTGTGGTGCGGCGTGGTGTGGTGTGGTGTGGTGCGGCGTGGTGTGGTGTGGCGTGGTGTGGCGTGGTGTGGTGTGGCGTGGCATGGCGTGGTGTGGTGTGGTGTGGTGTGGCGTGGTGTGGCATGGTGTGGCGTGGTGTGGCTCATGTGGTGTGGCGTGGTGTGGTGTGGCTCATGTGGTGTGGTGTGACATGGTGTGGTGTGGTGTGGCTCATGTGGCGTGGTGTGGTGTGGCATGGTGTGGTGCGGCGTGGTGTGGCGTGGCGTGGTGTGGTGTGGCTCATGTGGTGTGGCGTGGTGTGGCTCATGTGGCGTGGTGTGGTATGGCGTGGTGTGGCGTGGTGTGGCTCATGTGGTGTGGTGTGGTGTGGTGTGGTGTGGCTCATGTGGCGTGGTGTGGTACGGCGTGGTGTGGCGTGGTGTGGCTCATGTGGTGTGGTGTGGTGTGGTGTGGTGTGGCTCATGTGGTGTGGTGTGGTGTGGTGTGGTGGGCTCAGATGCGGGAACTTGGTGACTGTATGGGGCCTGCCAGCTAGGAAGGTGTAGGCAGCCTTCTTGCTTTAGCAAAGGGGCTGTTTATCTGTTTATGGTTGGAATGCAGGTGGACAGGGGCCAAGACTATCTTTATTTAAAAGGAGCTTTTTGTTGACAACTTGCATAAATATAAACAATACACTATGATCATAATTTCTTTCTACCACTGAACTTTTCCATCTCCCAAACCCTCTCCACTGAATCCCTTCTTTCTTTTGTTATTTTGAGAGAGAGAGAGAGAGAGAGAGAGAGAGAGAGAGAGAGAGAGAGAAAGAGAGAACGGGCATGCCAGGGCCTTTTAGGCACTGTGAATGAACTCCAGATGTGTGTTCTCCCTTGTGGTGCATATGTAACATTGCACGTTTGTGTTACTGTGTGTCTGGCTATGTGGACCTGGGGAGTCAAACATGAGTTGTTAGACTTTGCAGGCAAGTGTCTTAACTGCTGAGGCGTCTCTCCAGCCCTGAATCATTTCTTTTAAAAAATTTAAAAATTATTTTATTTATTTTTGGAGAGAGACACAGAGAGAGACAAACAGAGAGGGAGAGGAAGACAGATAGAGATGGGTGTGCCAGCAGTCTCTCAGCTGCTGAGAACGAAATCCAGATGTGCCCCCTTGTGGTCAAGTGCGGCATTGTGCCCTTGTGTCACTTTGCATCTGGCTAAACGTGGGACCTGGAGATTGGAACTGCTGGAGATTGGAACCTGGTTCTTAGGTTTAGCAGGCAGGCGCCTTAACTGCTAAGGCACCTCTCCAGCCCCTGAATCATTTCTTGTTTCCAACTAGTCTCTCTTCTGTTTCCCCTTCTTCTTTCCAACTAATCTCTCTTCCATTTTAATGCCATCATTTTTTCCCTGCTATTATATAGGTCTTCTGTAGGTAGCATCAGCCACTGTGAGGTTATGACTATCTAGGCCACACAGACCAGAGCTCTGGCTTTCAGCACAAGCAAAGGGCATTTTAAGAACAAGTTACCTTGGAGACCCCAAAGCAAAGCCGACACCAGGCCTCGTCCTTGGATCCACCACAGCCTGAGGACCACTGGCTTTGTGAAAGTGGGGATTGGTTCTATCACTTCATGCAAACACTCTTTTTTTCAGTAAAGAATTAAAAGTTATTTCAGACTGCCTGTCCAGCCAGTATCTCTCTGTAAAGATCAAGACAGTCATGCCTTCTCTCATCCCTGCTCAAGCTCACTTGGGGGGGGGACACAAAACTTGAAAGTGACCCATCAAAGAGACTTCAGTGGGGACAGTCATACCCCAGGTCATCGTGGTGGTGCCTGCTAGGGGTCACATGACAATGTCCACAGAGGCAAGGCAGGCAAGGTGGACAGAGTGTGAGAGAAGCCCTTGAGTGAGGGGCTCTCGGAACCGCTCAGCATGTGGCCTTAGAGTGGATCATAGAGACGGGCTCCATGTGAGGAGCTGCTGAGTTTCCGAGAATAGACAGGAAAATGCCAGGTTTTGATGTAAAGCCAGCTGATGGGCCTGCTGTGGCCTCATGGCCACCCTTATAGGCTGAGACAAGCACAATTTTTGGGGTACCTATGGCTGAGTGTTCCCAAAGACCCAAATTGTGAGTAGCAGGAGTGGGACAGGGAGAGCAAGGTGCTGCAGACACGAGGGCCTGGGGAGGGCGTTTTTTTCCCCCCATATCAAAAGCACCCTAATTCTGTTGCATCCACCCCATGGAGCCAGGAGTCTTTCTGGACTGATGTCTAGAAAGTCAAGATGAAATGACACCTATAATTTCACTTAAAAACTCAAGGTCCAGCTAACTCTATCACAGGATGCAGCCATCCCACAGAAGGGACAGGATCTCAGAACTGAGTTTATTTCCTGACCAAGTGGTTAAAAAACAGGTATTTATCATTTTCCAAATTAGATTTAATTTCGTTTATTTATGTTAGCTTTTTGCATGTGTATATGTAGTGCACGTGTGTGTGAGTGCACACGTATGTGTGTGCGTGCATGTATGTATGGAGGCCGGAGCTTGACATAAGCTAGCTCCTCAGTCGCTCTGTACCCCCCCTTTTTTTTTTTTGGTTTTTCAAGGTAGGGTTTCACTCTGGAATTTACTATGTAGTCTCAGGGTGGCAAGCCTCCTACCTCTGCCTCTTCAGTGCTGGGATTAAAGGTGTGTGCCACCAAGCCTGGCCATATTTTTTTTGTAAAAAAATTTTTTTTTTTTTTTTTTTTGGTTTTTCGAGGTAGGGTCTCACTCTGGCCCAGGCTGACCTGGAATTAACTATGTAGTCTCAGGGTGGCCTTGAACTCACAGCAATTCTCCTACCTCTGCCTCCCGAGTGCTGGGATTAAAGGCGTGCGCCACCACACCCGGCTAAAAAAATTTTTTTTATTGAAAAATTTCATACACGTACACAATATATTTTTACCATAAACTCCAAGCCAGGGTCTCTCATTGAACCTGGAGCTCACCAATTCAGCTAAACTAGCTAGCTAGCAAGCCCCGAGGAGCCTTGGACCCCAGCACTGGGATGCAGGTGTGCACTGCCGTTCCAGGTATTCCCATGGGTTCTGGGATCCAAACCCAGCTGCTTATCCTTGCATGCAAGCACTTGACCCACTGAACCGTCTCCCCAGCCCCAAATTGGACTTTTGAAGGTACATTTTCCCAATTCTCAAAAGGTCACACTGCACACTGACACAGTTGCTATCCAGACATTTTTCTCCAAAGTTCCTGAAGGCCCCCATCCTAAGGGGACATGGAAGACCAGTGGTGGTGATGGCCATGATCAGCTTTTCCAGACATTTTTCTCCAAAGTTCCTGAAGGCCCCCATCCTAAGGGGACATGGAAGACCAGTGGTGGTGATGGTCATGATCAGCTTTTCCAGCAACATCAACGCTACAGTTTGCTTCTGCAGAATTTCTCCGTTAACACCTTCTAGTGCAGCCAGAGACAATTGTCTTTCAGATCTGCTCACACAACATCTGCAGCTGTAGAGTGTCCAGTTGGAATCACATGCCGTCTATGCAGACAATATTCACTTGGTAAGGAAATAAAGCATGTTTCTAACACTTAGTGTACCAGTCCATTGCTTTGTAGAAGAGAAAATATACACACACATAGGGATGATTTATTTGCAAAATTCTATCTGTGTAAAATGGGTACAGTGGTTATTCCTATGTTGTTGGCTATTAGACTCTGAACAGCTCTGGCACAGCCCACAATGTTTCCATTTGAATAAGAAGGAAAAAATGCTTTTTATTGTCAACACAGCTCACATAATGGCATATTACCTTTATTTTTCCCATTTGAATTTAAGGTTTTCTTTCTATCAACACTGGTTTGTCAGTTATTCCTACATGTGACTAAATGAGAACATACAGAAAATCAGGGGGTCACTTCACAGTCCCAAATCAGCTATCACTGGTGTCCTTCCTCTGCCAGAAAGACCTAGAAGGCACAGACTGTGCCTTGCTCAGCACCTTCTTTTTACTTATAAATTCCACTTGAATACTGCAACAAGACTCCTTAGGTAGCGAAGGAGCGGCATTATGACTTCCTTCCTGGTTAAGGGTGCCGAGCCTTCATTGACGATCCACAAACGCACAGGCTCTCACAGCTTCCATATATGCAACATGGCCGCTGGGGTCGGGGATGGGGGTGGCAGGACAGATACAATGATTACGTGCGTGGGGGAACCTAAAACAGCTATGAAACAATATACTTGTCTATGGGTTCTCTTGTTTTTAAAATGCTGAACAAGCAAGGCGTTTGTTTGGTCTTGCTATATGAGCTCTTTGAGGAGGTATTAAGGACTTCTTGCAAATGTATCAGCTGGCTGTGTGCTTGAGGCCTGAGGCTAACTTCTGAGAAAGGTTAAGCAGTATGTTCTGCGCGGGATTACCACCGTCATTCAATCCATTAGAGGAGTTTATGGACTTACACTATGTCTGTAATTTATAGCCTGCTTACTGACAGAGCTTCATGCTAACATAGGCCTAATGTGCCAAGGTTATCTCGAATTCCATTCATCTCCCCCACTAACAATGTGCCTCTGATTCCACGCTTCCCAGATGAGGTACATGCAGTTTCATATTTAGTGCTATCAATCACAGGTAATTGCCTCTAGCTCCCTGCTCAGTGCTGAGGGTGACTTCTCTGTATCCCTTGATGACAGATGACAGGACTGCACAGCCAGCGGAGGGCGCCATCCTCCAGCCTGCCCAGAAGGGGGCCTAGTCCTGGGGCCCTAGAGCCTTCGCACCATGCCACGCATGCCTCTTGCAATTGTTCAGAAATGCATGGCCTGCTGGGATTTCTGGTTTCTCCCATGAGGAAGTCGGGTTGTTGCTGGGGTCCTCTCTCTGGGAGCTGGTGGATGTCACTTGGCGAGTGGGTGTCTGGTGTGACAGCTCTAGCTTAGCCTGGATGCCTGACATTAGGACATCCATCGGCAGAGGCCTTTCTGTCTGCTGGCAGGAGCTACCTCCAGCAAATACAGCTCTGAGGGCGGTCCCCGATGTTTAACATGATGTGGAGCAGTGCAATTCTAGATCTTAGGGTGTGGGCCATGTGGTGCCTGCCAGGCCTCTGTTGGGGACACATGGTCAATGTCCTGGGCAGGACTGCCAGCATGGAACGCAGCCTGCTAGGTCTGTGTCATTCTCCTTGAGCGGTGATTTTGTTGCCAGGTCTACCACCTTGTAGATGTCTTAAAAAAATTATTTCAGAGAGAAGGAAAGAGGCAGTTACATATAGAGAGAATGGGCTCACCAGGGCCACGAGCCACTGCAAATGAACTCCCGATGCATGCACCACCTTGTGCATCTGGCTTACGTGGGTCCTGGGGAATCAAACCTGGGTCCTTAGGCTTCACAGGCAAGTGCCTTAACCTCTAAGCCATCTCTCCAGCCCCACCATGTAGATTTTTGATAAAAAGTACAAATCCCTCAGCACGAGAGCCACAGAATAAACAATAGACCTTCCTGTATGTGATTCTAGGAGCAATCAGAGTTGTGAGTGACACGATGTATGGACTAACTTTATCCTGTGCTCTGACACGGGGGAGCCGCTTTGTGCTGCTGCACTGTCTAAATGCCAATGTTCACAGAGTCGATGCAAGCCTTTGAGGGTCAAGGGCTCAACCTGGCAAACTGAATGAAGCTGGTCATTCTTCCAAGGTGCACACGACTGGGGGACGGCAATGTGACTAAAGGGAAAATGCCGTCTTACACAGGAGATCATCTCTTGTACAGGAAGGATATCACTAGCCATGGTAATGATAGAAAAATTTCCTCTGGAAAAAGAATTTTGAGGCTGCATGGGGTGGCACACACCTTTAACCCTGGAGGCTGAGGCAGGAGGGTTGAGAATTCTAGGACAACCTGGGCTGCATAGGGAAATCTTGTCTCAAATTAAAAGAGAAAGTCTTGGGCTGGAGAGATGGCTTAGGGATTAAGGCACTTGCCTGCAAAACCAAAGGACCTCGGTTCAATTCCCCAGGCCCCACGTAAGCCAGATGCACAAGGGGGTGCATGCATCTGGAATTCGTTTGCAGTGGCTGTCTCTCTCTCTCTGCTTCTTTCATGCTGTCAAATAAATAAATGAAATAAATTCTTTGTCTCTCTCTCTCAGCTTCTTTCATGCTGTCAAATAAATAAATGAAAATAAAATACTTAAAAGAGAAAATGTTTTGGGTGTAAGAGAGAAATGCATGCTACCAATGTAGCTGTGGTCACATCTTTGCAGAGCTGCTGTCAACCTCTCCCCATGGTCCCTGTGTCCCCGGGAATATGTGTACATTTCTCCGCACGGTTAAATGGCCTTGTTCATCACTGCAGCTCTGGTTCCTTGAGTCAGTGGTTTATGTCTTTCTGTGTTCTTTCTGATATTTCAAAGAACTGAAGCCTGATATGGCTGCCAGGGGCTCGGGAAGAAAATGATTCAATGGGACCGTCTCAGTCCAGTAAGATGAAAAACCTGGATGTCCCAAGACAGCAAAGGGAAGGGCCTCACTCTCCTGTGTGAGACATGGAAAAGAGGTTTGGTGGTAGGTTTTGTTAGTGAGGATCACCACAGCTCAGCAGAGGCCCTGGAGCTCAGATGACTCGTAGGACACGTTTTGGATGTCATGACAATTCTCTGCAGAAAACATGCAGGGAACAGCTCATTGGGAATTGTGCTGTTGGGTCACTGTGCTCCTGAGGGGACAGTGGCCAGCTCCCCCAAGAAAAGACAAGTGCACTGGTTGAAGGCCTGAGTCAGGAGTGGTGAGGGCTACAAGCCATGGGCAGCTGGCAAGGGCCTTAGACATCAGACTTTTTGTTCAGAAGGTGGAAGAATTTAAGGACTGTTCTTTTACCATTGCTGTAGAGAAGGGAGAGGCCAATGGTGGCACACCACTGCTATTCAGCCACTCTCATAGGGTCGTGGGGAAGAGAAGGGCATGGGGCCTGATTATGGGAACAGTTGTCTCCGGTCTGGTCCACTGTGTGGTCCTTAGACAATGTCACATCTTCTCTGAGCCCATCCAGAGACACTTCCGCAGGGCTGTGACACATCTGTATATTCTCTTTCAGGGCCCTGCTTTCTGTCTGAGATGCAGCTGGAATGGACCGGGTCTGAGTTCTCTATAGATGTGCTGTTCAGCCTTGGAGAACTAACTCAATTGGGAAGGCTATTTGTCAGAAGTCTGGACACACATAGGGTGCTTCTTGAATGTGATTTGAGGTCATGGTCTCTAGGCAGCCTGCTCTTTGCTTGGCATAGATGGGGGGAACAACAGGGAGGCATGGACCCTGAAGCAGCCCCAGGGCAGGAGCTCGTCACTCAAAGCAAAGGGGTGTGTAGGTGTCTTATTCTAGGCTGTGATTTAGAAATCTGAGCATCGAAGAGGATGAGGAAGACGTGCTTCGCGAGAAGCCTGCTGGGCAACAGAGGTCACGTTCTTTCTGGTTGGCAAACTAGAGAAGTTCTCAGTAACTGCGCAGGGTAAAAATATACAGGGTCCAAGAAAGAAAACTATGGCATGTCATGAAGAAGACAGTGACACTGTAGGACATTTCTTCTTCCAACCCAGGTGTCAATTGAGAGTTGTATTTTTGGTAACTAGGTGATTGTCCTCAAAGGTAGATGGCTCTAGATAGACAGGCAGGTAGATGAAGACAGGTGGATGAGGGAGTGTAGGGACACGTGCAGATAGAGATGTAGTTACTTATTCTCTGATGCATATACCCACCGACGATGGTGAAGGAGGAAGCCCTTCCCCCCGGGCTGGCAGCTGTCTGGCCAGCTGATAGGATGTCACAGTAATCTTGCAAAGACTTGTGCCAATGAAGATGGGACTGAGTTACAATGATAGGAGGTCCCAGCCAGGGTTCATGGTTCTACTGTAGGAGGGAAGCCAGCCTGGGACAGTCCATTCTGCTCAGAGGTTTTGAGGCACAGCTCCTGGGTGCCCTTTATTGAAGCTTTTGGTTGTGTGACTTTTTCTGGGGAGACATAAGCATCTGTTCATCCAGACAGGACATGATAACAGGTAAAAGAAGTCATCTGCCGAAGTCTAGCTTAGCGAACCAGTGAGCTTATTGGGTTACTTACAGGAGCATGGGCGGAAGGGCTACCTGCAGAAGCACAGATGACTTAAAGGCAGCCGTGGCATCAGAAAGCCCCCCTCAGCATGGGTGACGCTCACAAGAGCTGTATTCCTGGTCAACCTGCACACAGCTCCATGACAGAGTCTCCTTGCCCTAGAAGTCATTAGTGCTTATATAATTTGGGGGAGGGGGCTGTGTGAATCTTATAACTTTGTGACCCATATATGTTTTGTGAGCTTCCTGAGTCTCATAAGCCTTACTCTTTCCCTCAGGAGAGAAGATTTCAATTCAGAGGAAATAGCTACACAACACTCTACCCCTTCCTTTGGCTCTTGCATTTGTTCTGACCCCTTCCCAACTTTGCAATGTTCGTTGAGCCTTGGAGGAGTGAGGGAGATGTCTATTTTCTCATATTTATGGCTCAACATTGGCCTCTTCAGCAGAAGACAGGAGCGAGCAACCCCTGCCCACTGCCAGAAAGAATGTTCTCCCCAAGACTGGCTGAGGCGGACACCAGCTGTAGTCTATAGGTGTGATTACAAATGTTTTAAAAGTGGTTTGACAGGAAATCCCATCTTTTAACAACAATTGGTTGCATCCATAACAGTTTTGCTACTCTCACTGGTGAGCACATCTTGTCTGACATGGTGGTAGGATTTTACCCAGAGGCCATATCTGAGCAGGATTGCTGCTGTCAGTTCTCTTCAGCAGTCTGCATTGAGCCTTCCAGAACTACAAAGCTAGCCAGCATGGAGAGAGCTTCTCTCAATCCTGGACTGATCCTTGCAGTGTCCTCAGCAATAGGGACTTACCAACTTGTTCTGGCATCCAACCAGGTTTGTGGGACCTCAGGGGACTTTTTGGCCAATGACTCATAGGGAAATAGCTCACTCTTGGTTCTGGGATTTTCATTCAATAAGTTAGGGCTCATAGGAGTTGCTTTTCAATTACGCATGACACTTGGGGCTAGCATTATATAATGACTCTTTAAAAATTTTTTTATTATTATTTTATTTATTTTTGGAGAGAGACACAGAGAGACAGACAGAGGGAGAGGGAGAGGAAGACAGAGATGGGCGCGCCAGCAGCCTCTCAGCTGCTGTGAACAAAATCCAGATGCGTGTGCCCCCTTGTGGTCAAGTGCGGCATTGCACCCTTGCATCACTTTGCATCTGGCTAAACGTGGGACCTGGAGATTGGAACTGCTGGAGATTGGAACCAGGTTCTTAGGCTTAGCAGGCAGGTGCCTTAACCGCTAAGCCATCTCTCCAGCCCTGAAACTCTTTTTTTGCATATGTATACTGCATGATGTCTGTGCATGTGTGTATGCCTGTTTGTGTGCATGTGGGCGTGTGTGTGTGTGTGTGCACACAAGTGCATGTACACATGCGTGTGTATTTATGTGTGGAGACTAGAGGTCAATGATGGGGGGCTTCCCCTGTTGTTCTCCATCTTATTCTTTGAGATAGGTTCTCTTGCTACACCTACAGCTCACCAACTTGGATAGGTCAGCTAGCCAGTTAACCCAGTGATCTCCTGTTTCTGTGTGTAGTTCTATGTGAGTTTTATGTGTAGTTTGGGGTTCTGAACTTGGGTCCTCGTGCTTGTACCGTGAGCCCTTTGCTCGCCGAGCCATCCCGTCAGCCTAAAACCCTTTTACACAGGGTAGCCTGGATCTCCAAAGGCCCACTGCTGTCTGCTCCAAGCCAGTGCCAGTTGGTCTTGTACAGCTAAGCAGGTGCTGAGAAATAAACATTAATGAGGCCCAATGCAGCATGAAAAGGTCCCGTCGCTTGCACCAAAGCTTTGTCAGAAAGCAATGTTGGTAACAGCGGCATGGACGGGAGCCCCTGCTCCCTCTAACCCTCCCTAATTCACAGTCTTTCTCCATGAGCCATGTGGCCTCCTCAGACTGGGAGGTGCTTGTGCCGCTTGCACGGGGACAGTGTGCTTCAGCCTGTGATGCCCGCTACCGGAGCCAGTTCCCATGTTCTGACAGGCTCTGTGCCAGCGCTCTGGTCCTTGCCCCTCCACTGGCCATATCTGTGGTTGAAAGGGTCCCAGCCTAGGTGAACAGCTTCCACCCCCATTCTTCTTCCTTATGGGGGTAAAGATATGTAGCATACTCTTGTAGCATAACTGCACACCCCAAAGAAGGTGTGATCTTTTCCACCTGCACTGGTTTTTTAATAATTATTTTTTTTTATTTTTATTGACAGCTTCTATACTTACATACAAAAAGTGCATGGTATTACCCTCCCCTCCCCCCATTCCCCTTTAGAACTCCAATCTCCATCATATCCCCTCCCTCTCTCCATTAGTCTCTCTTTTAATTTGATGACATCATCTTTTACTTCTATTATGAGGGTTTTGCGGAGGTATTGCTAGGCACAGCAAGGTCATGGATATCGAGGCCAATTTCTGTCTGGGCAGTTGCATTGTAAGGAGTCATACCCTTCCTTTGGCTCTTCCATTCTATCCGCCCCCTCTTCCGCAATGGTCCCTGAGCCTTGGAGGGTGTGACAGAGGTGTTTCAGTGCTGGGCACTCCTCCATCCCTTCTTCTCAGCACTATGTTGCCTTTTGGGTCATCCCAGTGGTCATCGCCATCTGAAAAGAGAAGCTTCTCTAACCAGAAGTGAGAGTAGCGTTAATATGTGAATATGAGCATTAAGTGTAGTATTTTCAGGGCAGTTTGGTGGGAATAGTATATACATTTAGTCAGACAAGAGCAGGCTTTATACCCCTGAGGCTCATGACCTCACCTACCATAGACTTTTGCTTAGGTTTTTCAGTACCAGGTATGTATTCCCTCCTGTAGAGAGGGCCTTCAGTCCAATTATGGAGCAGTTGGTTACCCCAAGAGTAGACATGCCACTATTGCACCCGTTCAGTCCTTGGGTCTGTCTGGCCAAATTTGAATATTCAGCATCCACTGTTTTCACTGCTGATGACTTCTGTCTCCCCTACTCTGCATGCAGTGCAGCTTTTTCCAGCTTTCGGTTGGCTGGTCTACAGGGTGAAGGTTTTCTGCTCCATACCAGCTTGCTTTCTCAGTGACCTTGCTTCTCAGGCAAGAGATGTCTTCAGCAATAGGGTCTTACTATCTGTTCCTCAAGGGAAACCAAGGGCTTTGGCAAAAGCCTTATCATTAATGTGTTCTGTGAACTGTTGCTCAGTCTTTAAGGATTTCCAGAAACTCACATTTGGCTTATTTTTTTTCTCCTAGGATGATCTCTGGTTTGAACAAATCTTGCCACACTTGCCTTTGAGTAAGTGATAGGAACATATCCCTTTGTCTGCTTAGCTCTTCTCCCATTCCTTGATTGCTTTAGCCCTCCCTGAACTTTATTTACATGCCATTATAAATCAGATCAGCTAAACCCTTTCCTATCTTGTGGAAATCCCATCCCACCATGAGGCTCAGTAAAGCCACTGATCCTCCAGGGAAGTCCCAAGGTCCCGCTGAGTCCTCCTCCTTCTTAACTTTCCTGTGAGCACAGACCCATCCAGCAGAGGAAACTGGGCATCAAATACCACCTCTCATACCCAGCTCCCTCAGTCGTGCCTTTTCTTCCTTTGTTGTCTTCCAGACGTTGGTATTCATGGGGACCTCGGTCGGTGATGACTCAGTGTTTCTCATGGCTCATGGGAACCAGTGCATCTGAGATGGACATCTTCACACTGCCTCAGGCTCTGCAGCCTCAGTCTCAAGGAAGAATGTGGATTCATGTTACTTAGCATCTCTGCTTCTACAGTACATGCTCTGCTTTTGTCCACCGCCATGTCCCACAGCCTCATGAGACAGGCTGCGAGAGGCTCTTTGATTCCTGCTTAAAAGGTTCCACAGTGGAAGCAGCTCAGGTGCAGGGTAGTTTGTGACTGTCGTGATTCCTGTGCTGGACTGTCATGAAAGCTCCTGTCTGCATGCTGAATCATGGGCTTGCCCTCCCTTGCATTAAGGTCTGACGTAAGGGCTGTCTCTATCTCTTCTGCCTTGTTCTCTCCTTTCTCACTGTCGATTCTTCCCAGACGTTCCAAGCTTTTGGATCCCAGGAAGGGCTCCTTAGCACAGACCTAACTTGTATTCTCTTTCCCTTGAATCCTGTTGGCTGCAAGAAGCCGTAAGCCAACACCTCCATCTCATCCTCCCTCCCTTCCACTTGCCCTGCTAATCCAGAAGCTAATACAAAGGAGAGTATCTACCTGTCTTTCCCCACTGTAATCCTTCCTCTCCACAGGTAACTTCTTTCTGGAGGACAGTTGGGCCTCGGTTGTACATCTCATCACCCACAGCAAAGGCCTCCAGCTGATGCCGCCGTCCAGTCCCATCCTATGCTATGCAAGTGGACTGCCATTTTTTCTCTCGTTAATCAGCTATTTGGGGGACATCCTGGTACCCACTTGGTGGATCATATTCATCAAGAAGGCATGCTAGGGGTTGGAGAGATGGCTTAGCGGTTAAGGCTGCAAAGCCAAAGGATCCCGGTTCGATTCTCCAGGACCCAGGGGCACATGCATCTGGAGTTCCTTTGTAGTGGCTGGAGGCCCTGGTGCACCCATTCTCTCTCCCACCCTCATTCTCTCTCTCAAATAAATAAATAAGTAAGTAAGTAAGTAAATAAATAAATAAATAAATAAATAAATAAATAAAAGAAGGCACGCTAAACTCATACCACATAGGGGATTCTCCCCCCACCCAAAGGATTTTCCACTCTCTCGTGCCTCAGCTGTCACCTATCATGGGGAGCATGCAGCTACCAGCACAGTGAGGAGGCACACCCTCCCTTTCCACATGGGGGAAGGCAGCTATTGCAGGGTTATCTCCATGGGCTTTCTACCTCAGGGGATCAACCTCAGCATGTCTCAGCACCTATAACAGGTCTGTCCGACCTCTCCTCCTCAGCCCATCTTTGGTTCTGTTAGTTCTTGTTTTGGGTGTCAATTGTGTTGTGTGACTTTTCCTCAGGAGATGTGAACAAATGTCTATCTATCCCAGATAGGGCTCCAATAGTAGACCAAAGAAACGATTCCATACAACTCTAGCTCCATGAAGCAGTGAGTCTATTTGGGTGAAGTATTATTTACGGGAGCATGAGTAAGCAATTACTGGCTTACGCACTGGAGCCAGCGACGTCACTGGAAAGCCCATTCCAACACAGATGACGATTCATGGAGGTGGCAGCCCTGGAGCTCCCTGTACAACGTGAAGTCAGCTTCACTAGAAAAGGTGCTCCCTTGACCGCAGAGAATTCTTCATGGTATATAAAACCTTGGAAGGGATATGTGAATCTTGTCACTTTCTGAACTTCCGGAGCCTTGTAAGTGTCAGGAGCTTCCCAAGTCTTGGGAGCCTCCCTCTTTCCCCTGAGGAGAGAATGCTTCCACTTGGAGGAAATAGCCATGCATCACTCTTGATGGCTGCCCCCCCCCACGTGCTCACAGGTGCCTGCATTGCTGCTTGCCTGTCTGACTCCTCTTAGTAAAGGTGACAGCAGCAGAGGTGGGCAGATCCAGGCTCTGGGCCATTGCTCTCTGGGAGTGGCTCCCCAGCAGGTTGATCTCCTCAGAGCTTTCCATGCTTAGTCACAGACTGGCCCAAGGAGCTTCCAACACTGAGGCATTTAGAAAGTGCTTATTGTTTTACAACAGTAAACCCATGTGTGCATGTAAATCATATATTTTTGTTAAGAGAGATGCTTTCTAAATAAAAGAATTGGCTTATTTTTCTAATCTCTTTTGCACCTGTCTTCATAGAAGTCAGACAGATTCCTGTATATTTTTCTAGTTGAAGTTCATGAGTCAGAAAGATGCCACTTCACTCAGGCACACATTTGGAAAATGTGGATATTCTTTGATGCCACTCCAAAATGCCACAGTGTTAACTTCTTAAAGGTTAGTGACCACGTGGAATCTAAAACTGTATTGGTGAACTTTTCTTACTATGTCACCTTAAGAACCATTGCTCTGCCTTGGGCTTTGAAGGGATCTTTTTGCGAGCGTGCTGAGCTGTGCAAGTTGTTTTGTTACTCATTACCACCACCCTGGTCTTGTCAGAGGAGCCTATAGGTGCTAAGAATCTGTCAAGTTTTGGGTAATAGATACACTTTTTTGAATTTTGCCTCAAAAATCTCAAATTCTATCATTGACATCAAATCCTACTTCCATTCCCCTTTACATGGCATACTCACCCTGTTCCTTTGTGAGAAATTCTCCAAGGCTGTGTCTAAAGCCTATTTGTCTGCCAGTCATTTATTTCAGAGAAACTGTTCTGTGAACAAGTGGCTACTTTAGCTGGTAACTCAGTCTTCCCAGGACGCCATCATATGTGGACTTGTAGTGATGTGTTTTTCTTCTGTTTTGCAGTACCAGGAATGGAACCCTGGTCCTGGTGCAGGCTAGTGCATTTTTTTTACATGACTGAGCTATACCCCCAAAATGTTTTGTGCCGACTCCTAATTTCATCACAGAGAAGAGCAGAGAAAATCCTTGACCTGTGACCACCTGCACAGTCAGTTGGGTGGTATGAGGTGCAGATACCAGGCCCCAGTAAGAAATGACCAAGAACTTGGAGATGGTGACAGTGGAACCTTTTGTAAGGCAGCCCTCCTGAGCTTCAGTGAATGCTCACATCCATGAAGTCTACCTTGTCATTAGGCAGGGGCTGACAGTCAATGAATTATGTCAGTAACTTCTTTGGAAAGCACATTCTTTGTGTGCGTGCGAGGGGCACCTATGGATGTGCAAGTGCATGTGTGTGGAGGCAGAGGTCCATGTCAGGTGTCTTTCTCAATCACTTGTGTGTGTATATTTCTGTGTGCATGTCCATGTGTGTGGGTATAAGCACATGTATGTGCCATGGCACCCATGTGGAGGTCAGAGGACAACCTGGGGTATTGGTCCTTGCCTTCTGTCTTGTTTGAGGTAGGGTGTCTTGTTCCCTGCTGTACTTTCCAGGATGGCTGCCCTGTGAGATGCCAGGAGATTGTGCTGTCTCTGCTTCTCTTCTTGCCTTAGATGTGTTGGGATTATAGACGCCCACCATAGCACGTGGGTTTTACATGGGGCCTGGGGGTCCAAACTCAGGCACTCACACTTGTGTGTTTATCCACTGACTAGTCCCCTAGTCTGGCAAGCACATTTTTCTTTTTTTCTTCTTCTTCTTCTTTTTTTTTTGGGGGGGTGGTTTCAAGGTAGGGTCTCACTTTAGCTCAGGCTTACCTGGAATTCACTATGTAGTCTCATGGTGGCCTCAAACTCTTGGCAATCCTCCTACCTCTGCCTCCCAAGTGCTGGGATTAAAAGCATGTGCCACCAATGCCCAGCTAAATTATTATGGTTTAAAAAATATTTTATTTATTCATTTATTAGAGAGAGAAAGATTGAGAATGGGAGCACCAGGGGCTTTGGTCATTACAAACGAACTCCAGAGCATGCGCCACCTTGTGCATCTGGCTTACATAGGTTCTCAGGAATCGAACCTGGGTCCTTAGGCTTTACAGGCAAGTGCCTTAACCACCAAGCCATCTGTGGTAGTTTGAATATATGGCCCCCAATATATTCAGTGTTTTATTAATTTATACTTTGCATCTGCAATTACCTTGCTAGAGGAAATGTCACTGGGGGCTGGTTTTAAGGTGTGGTGGTGGGTTTGAGATTCCATTGTAAAGATATGCAAAGTGTGCCTAATAGGAGTTCCTGAAGTGTGCTGGGCTTTTGGCTGTTTTTTTTTTTTTGCTCTGTGTGCTGTGTGGCTGGTTGGCTTTGCTCTCTGCTTGGTCCTGTGAAGGCAGGCCAGCTTTTCCTGCTATTATGGAACTTCCCCTGGATCTGTAAGCTTCAATAAATAATATCCCTTCCTCCATAACTGTGCCTGGTCTGGAAGTTCATCTCAGCGAACCTGAGGCTGTCTGCTACATCATCTCCCTAGCCCTGGCAAGCACATTCTTAAATGAAGCTGGCATTATGCTCTGACTGTGGCTGGTTTGCCCATCAACTCTGCACCGTCAGTGCCAACATTAACAGAGTGAAGGCAGGTGCGTCCTGCTACTGCTTTGTGTGCAGTTTTCGCTTCACCAGGCCTGGATGTTGGGGCCCAGGAGCTGAAGGCTACTCTTCAAATGCTGGGTAGAGTTGAGCTGTGTTGGAGACCTGGGAAGAAGGGTATGGTGATGTCACCGGGGAGTGAGTAGACAGGACACCCAGAGGCTTGCTTGATAGGGTGGAGGGACATCTGGGACAGGAGAATGGCCAGAAGCCTTGAGTGTGGACTGAGATGAAGGGCGAGGAAGATGGTGCAGGATCCCAGAGGCAGAATGCAATGGGGAAGAGGGCAAGGCACAAGCTGGGCACCTGCTACACAAACAAACAAGGTCCCAGCCAAGACACAAGGTGGGGGCAGTCACTCCTCACCAGTTTCCCGGGCAGGGTTGGGCACTTCCGTGGATCACCAGCCCATTTCTGAGGAGCCGGTGACTACAGTCTTTTTCTGTTGCACTCCAGGCAGAGCCTCTCCACCCTCACAGAGCTCCGTTCCATCTGCAGAGGATATGAGAAGAGATGGA
This sequence comes from Orientallactaga sibirica, assembly GCA_036365145.1. NCBI lineage: Eukaryota > Metazoa > Chordata > Mammalia > Rodentia > Dipodidae > Orientallactaga > Orientallactaga sibirica. The sequence goes on along the minus strand of JAEOAD010000041.1, from coordinate 18,138,791 downwards.
GCAGGGGAGGACTCTCTGGCTTCCATCCTCTGTTTCCAACAAGGGCCTGATGATCCTTCTGTTCTTCGTTACCTTCTTGTTGCCTGGACAGAATACCTGACCGAAAGCAGCTGATGGGAAGGAAGTATTTGTTCTGGCTTATAGTCTCAGGGGAAAATATGGCAGCACAGAGGCTGGACATCGCCTCCTTGCCCCAGCAGGTAGAGTACAGCAGCAGGAGGGTGAGCTGAGCCAACACTGGCAAACTAGAGGCTAATAAACCTCAAGTCCACCCCCACCCCCCGTACACCTCCTTCAGCAAGGTTCCAGCTACCAAGTTGCCATCAACTGGGGACCAAGCATTCAAAACACGCGAGTTTATGAACCACATCGGATTCAGACCACCACATTTTCCAAGCAGAATTCAGAGGCCAGCCCTTGATAGTGGCTCTATGGATTCAGTAAAAATCTGAAGTTGTTACAGGCTCTCCTCTGTTAGAGATAAGAATGTGTGGAGGCTCCACACCACCCAGTGTCTCCCAAGTGCCATGCATGGACCTTCCTTGTCTGTACAAGAGAAGGGAGAAGTGGAGGGGAGCCAATGAGGAGACCAGGTAGAATGGCACATGTCTACAATGCCAACATTCTGGAGGGTGAAGCAGAAGGACAAGGCCAGCCTGCCCTACTAGCAAGACTCTCCCTTACACACACACACACACACACACACACACACACACACACACTCCTCCAAATCAACCAACAAGCAAATGCATCGTCAGGAAGCTGAGCAAAGGTGGTAAGGCCATTTTATTCTATGTTTATATTTCTCTCAGAATGCATGCTTTTTACTTAAGCTGGAAGTTAAGTGAATGATGTATGTACATAACCAACCCCATCCCAGCTCTGCTCCACCAGAGCGGGTTTATCTGTCTTGTAACCCACTCACCTTGGCTTCTCTTCAGGCCACCTGCTTAGGATATTCCCCTGTTGCATCGCTCATGTGTCTTCATTGCAGCTGTTAAGAGCACAGCAGCTGAGAGTGAGATGCTCTTCTAAACGTAGATCACGTTGTCTGTCCGTGGCAAGGAAGTGTGCTGTCTGTGAATTTGAAGAAAGGGGCAAATGAGTGATTGATTGATTGACTTTCTTTTTTTTTTTTTTTTTTTTTTTTTATGGAGACAGCCTCCTGTAGCCCAGGCTAGCCTCCAATTTGCTATGTAGCTGAGGCTGGCTTTGAACTCCTGATCTTCCTACCTCCACTTCCCACGTGCTTGGATTACAGGGGCATACCACCACTCCCTGATAGAACAGCCTGCAAACTGGGGTGATGGATCTGAGATGCCGCAGCAAAGTCACCCCGTGGGATCCTGAACTATCTCACAACCTGTCCCAGTAGCGGACCATAATTGTCCCTTCTGTGAGCCCTCCTGCCCTGTGGGGAAAAAGACCCTCCTCCTCTTGCAGGAATGAGGGCAGGAACCCACCCCACCTCGCTGCAAACAAAAGGCTGCACACTTAAGACCCTCTCACCAGACTTCTTTTTAAAATAACATCTTTCATTAATGCTGGAGCAGGGAGAAGATTCATTAAAAAGAAAAGAAGATAAAAAAAAAGTCTCCGTCCACTGCTTGATGACAAAAGGCGGCCTCCCTGTTTGTCTCTCCCCAACGTTGGGACCTAATTATCGGCTGCCTGGTGTGGCTGCTGGACCCGGGCTGCCAACTTTGCAGGGAGCACAGCTCCCTTAATTATCAGTGCGTTTCCCTGGCTCTCGCTCTCTGGCAGCCTGGCGGCCCAGCACCTGCGCACTCAGACCTGGGGCCTGGGTCGTCCTGCAGATGTCATGGCTCTTTTGTTGATTTCCTTTTAGAGCCACTTAATAGGCAGGGGCTGGGGCCAGCTTTGCTAAGCGCCTGGCAATGGACTGGGTCAAACGGTCTCTCCCCCTCGGAGGCTCAGCTAGATAATTGCTGGTGATTAGCAATTTTAATTACCAGGTGCAAGGGGTCAGCCCCTCCTCCATAACTGGGCAGGTTCTTCATAATCCCATGGTTGCGACCAAGGAGTACATTTTACCAATATGCTGTGGGCCTTTTAAAGTTAATTAAATTAAAGTTCCTAAAACCACCCGAGATGGCCTGGGAGCTAAGGGTCTGAGGCACAAGCTTTCCAGCAACATGCTTCCTGGGAGCTGCCGGTGCCCCCTTATAAGCACTGCATGCTCTGAGGCCCGCAGGGTCGCCACAGTGGCTGCGAGTGATGGAAGCTCTTCTTCCTCAGTGGCTGTGGAGACAGCCCACAGGACGCCTCAGTCTGTCCTTACACAGCGACTTGCAGTGGCTTCGTGGCATCCCCAGGGGACTTGTATCCCTCTGGCTCTGCCTTGGTCAGGGCCACAGCCACGGAAGTCCTCCATGTGCGTCTCATTCACACCTAACCAGCCTAAGTGCATAAGCCTGCAGGGCGTTTACATGGAGTCTCCCAGGAAGAGGATGGGAAGGAGAAGAGGGATAGAGAGGAGGAGGAGGAGGAGGAAGGAGGGAAGAAGTAGGCAGGAGAAGAGGAGGAAGAGGAAAGGAGGAGGAAGAAGAAGGAGTGAAAAGGAGGAGGAGGAAAAGAAGGGAAGGAAAAGGAGTGAGGAGGGGAAAGAAGGAAAAGGAGGAAGGAGAAGAGAGGAGGAAGGGAGGAGAAAGATGAGGGAAGTTGGTGTGAGTCTAGTGGCCCAGAAACAACCCCAGATGTGCATGCACCTCTCCAGGTGGCCCGGGGGTGACACTGCAGGCCTGTCTGATGCAGTGCTTCCCTGTCCTGGTCCCCACTGTCACGAGGCACCAGCCCCTGAGCCCCATGGGTAGTTGTGCAGAGCCCCTGCCCCAATTCCCTCCTCCTAGGCTACCTTCTATGTGAGAGCACTGAGATGGGGACCTGTGAGGACCCGAAGCCCCTCAGGTCCCTGTTGGAGGCCAGGTGCTGTGCTCTGCCTTTAGGCCGTACGATCCTAGGACTGGCTGCCTCCCTACCAAGGACAGGCTTGATGCCTGCAAGCAGCTGAATGAAGTGGAAGCCAGTCCACTGACGAGGTTTCCCTTCCCTGACTGTTTCATCATGTAATCCTTAAAACCGCCAAGCGGAACAATGACCTAACACTATGGACATTCCCAGGAGCGCAATCCCCGCTGCAGTTAGGAGTTTGCAAGAGAAGATGGGGGCTGCTGGGGTGGGGATGAGTGTGAGGAGCAGGCCACATAGATGTACAAAGCTTAGAGTGTTACCAAGGGTGGCAGACTATGGGTATCAAACATGGGTGACTACCGCATCTAGCCAGGCAGATGGCACATTTCCAGGCTGGTCTGGGTGAGTCAAGCGCATCTCTTAGTTTGTGTCCAACCAGGACAGATGAAGTCATAGTTGAGGATGTTGTGCCAGGTAACAGTGAGGCATCAGTGAGCAGGCTCAGATGCTGCTGTGGAAGGGGATTTTTGCAGAGGGAGAGGCAGAGCCTAGCATCTGCACTCTGTGTGTGTGACCATGCCCTGGTGTGTGGCCCACCCTGAGCAGGTCATGAAGATCACCCATTGCCAAGAACCTTGCTTTTTTTTTTTTTAATTTTTAATTTCTCACTTGGAAGTTGCAAAGGAGTGCTACAGAGTAGGATCAAGATGGCCCTCACTCTGTGGGCAGCCAGTCAGGGCCACAGGCACAAAGGAACGTGAAACCTCAGCTTAGCCTGGAAAGACAGGAAGGCAACTTTAGTCCAGGAACTGACATCCAAAACACCCTGGCTCATTAAGATGTCTGCTGGACAACAGCCC